>CM066036.1:765708779-766908779 GCA_033557465.1 Ichthyophis bannanicus | reverse complement strand
TGCCTGCTACCTTAGCAACTGACTATGAGGCAATTAAAAGTGTTGTGAGGGATAGGCTCGGGCTGACCCCTTCATTCTATAGGCGCCAATTTAGGGAGGCCAAGTTGAGGCACGGAGAAACCCCTAAAGCCCTATACTATAGGATGAAAGGTTTAGCCTGGAAGTGGGTAAAACCAGAGCAGAGAACTGTTGAATCCATAATGGATGAGCTGATACTGGAACAGTTTTTAGAAGCTGTTCCAGCAGAAATAAAAACCTTCCTCATGTTACAAGATTGTAAGACCTCAGAGGAAGCGGCTAGCATGACGGAGCGATATTTTGAGGCTGTTTGCCAAAGCCCCAAAATTAAGCGTTCCGGGTGCAGCAAAGGTTGGTGATAGAGACAGAAATGTAAAGAGTAAACTGCCTTATGAAAATGTATGTGTTTCCAATATGAGAGGAAAATGTTTTAAATGCGGGAACTCTCGTCATTTTAAAGGGACTGTGATTCTCGTAGAGCATTGATGGTGGTGGTCCCCCGCCTTCCACAGAGCGTCGTCCTGGGAAGGGATTGGCCGCCCTTTAGCCAAGGGCTCGAGGAAGGTCTTGCTACAGACCCGAATATAACATCCGGCCCCTGTACAGCCACCCCTGTGGAAGTAGAAAGGAAGTCCCAGGATCTGCCTAGATTAGAGGCCATCGCGACCAAAGTCCCTAGTCCCCCTATTAGGTAAACCAGGTAAAAGTAGCCCACAGCACTCACTAAGGGAAAAAGAATGTAACTACAGAGAAACCAAGATTCATACTCCAGTATTGCAAGGTTTTAGCTCAGGCCAGGGGTCCGCAGCGAGCTTCAGAAGCCGCTGCTGGATAAGACTTGTTTAGTGCTGAGGATAGGGTAATACCCAAGGGAGGGAAGGCCCTAATAAGCACAGGGGTTAAGGTCCAAATCCCGCCCGGATGCTATGGGAGGATAGCACCCAGGTCAGGCCTAGCAGCCAAATATTTTATAGATATCGGGGCTGGGGTAATTGACCCCGATTATCGTGGGGAAGTGAAAGTATTAATGTTCAACTTCGGTCAAGAAGAGTTCCAGGCGAAGTCAGGTGACAGAGTTGCTCAAAAGATTTGTGAGCGTGTAGGCTTCCCCGAGGTGGTAGAAGTAGCCTCCTTAGCACCCACAGAGAGAGGTGACAAAGGATTCGGGTCTACCGGAGTGGGGGAGTTCAAGGGGTTGACCGCGCTGTCACCGAGGAACAAAAGGAGGATGATTTTGGTCCGCAGCCTGCGGATTGGAGAGAAACTCCAGGGCCGCGTATAGGGACAGAATTGTCAGTACAACAGCAGCAGGAACTCAGAAGGGTATTAGATAGGTTTCGGACGTCCTGACGACGCTCCCAGGGGAAACTAAGATCGTTGCCCATGAAATTATTACGGTACCAGGAAGAATAATTAGGCAGCGTCCCTATAGGCTACCGGAAGCAAGAAAAAAAGAAATGATAGAACAGGTAAGGGACATGCTCAAAATGGGCATTATAGAAGAGTCCAGAAGCCCCTGGTCAAGCCCTATTGTATTGGTGCCAAACCAGATGGAAGCCTTCGCTTCTGCATAGATTTTAGACAGATAAATAACATTTCTGAGTTCGATGCCTACCCCATGCCTCGAATCAAGGATTTATTAGATTAAACTAGGCCAGGCCAAGTATTTGACCACGTTGGACCTAACAAAAGGTTACTGGCAAATACCGCTCACCCAGGCCTCCAAACCTAAGACAGCCTTTACTACCCCGATAGGGTTATTTCAATTTAGGCGCATGCCTTTTGGACTCCACGGGGCAGCGGCCACATGTCAAAGGTTAGTAGACCAAATCTTGCGGCCCCACCATGAGTACGCCTGGGCGTATATAGACGACACTGTCATCCACAGTACCACGTGGGCTCAGCACTTGCCCAGAGTAGAGGCAGTCTTGAGTGCCCTGAGGAAAGCGGGTCTCACTATAAATCCCGGGAAGTGTCTTTTCACCGGTACAAAAGTAAAATACTTAGGCCACATGGTGGGAGGAGGGGTGGTGGAACCCTTAGCCAGCAAGGTTGAAAGTGTGAAGAACTTTCCACGCCCTATGAATAAAAGGCAAATGCGGGGATTCTTAGGTCTGGTAGGGTACTACCACCGATTCATTCCGCGATTTGCGGAGGAGAGTGCTCCGCTCACGGAAATGCTTCGGAAGAATGCCCCGAATAACCTTAGGTGGACACCAGAGGCTGAAAACGTGTTCATGACTTTGAAAGATAGGCTATGTACGGCTCCGGTCCTGAGAGGGGTTAACTTCAATTTACCATTCCTCGTGCAAACGTATGCCTCCGAGATGGGGTTAGGGGCAGTTATGTCCCAGATATTTGAAGGTGTTGAACACCCAGTAACATATTTAAGCAGGAAGTTGTCCAGAGCCGAACAAAGATATTCCACGGTGGAGCGCGAGTGTCTCGCGATCAAGTGGGCGATAGAGTCTTTGCGATTTTATCTTACAGGCCGTAAATTCTATCTCATTACAGACCACGCGCCACTGAAGTGGCTACAGCAAATGAGAAACAGTAATGTCAGGCTCACCAGGTGGCATTTAGCCTTGCAGGCGTATGATTTCGTAGTACAGCACCGGGCGGGTAAGTTGCATAGTAATGCTGATGCTCTTTCCCGGATTACGTGCTGTCCGTCACAGGTTCCGGCAGCCCGTAATATTTTAAGTGGGGGGATCTGTGACATAGCGAGTCCTTTTAGTCAGGGAGAAACTCCCAAAGATCAGCAAAAAAGTGCAGGGCTGCAACGTAAACAACAGCACATGGCTGGTTGTCAGGGAAACCAAGCCCCAGAGAGAGAAACAGGCCCCTGCTATCAGTTCAGCAGAGAGTCACGGGGTAATTCTGAACACCTGCTGGGGGGTGGAGCCAGGCTTTACCCGAGGAAGCTGAATCATAAAGAGGGCCCAGTTAATGGAGAAGGGGCAGAGCTGAGAGCAGAACAGAGAAGGAAGAGAGAGACGGAGACGAGGAAAGGTCAGAAGCTCGTAGTGAGAGATACAGCAGGAGCAGACCTGGTCCAGGGAAGTCCTCTCTTGATTCTGAATGTGAGAAAAGGCCAGGAAGGCAATTGAATTACACTCTGCACAAGTCAGGTTGGGAACCGACAACAATTTGTAAACCCCAGAGACAACCTTATACAGCCAGAGTAAAAGGTAAGCCCAAGGGCTTGAAGTACAATAACCACTGTGGGTTTATTGACCAGGAAATTGGGGCTACGGTACAGGGGACTATAATGAGAATGGTTATTTAGAGCTGTACCAAACCCCAGAGTTATCTCAAGGCCTAGCGTGGGAGCGGGCGTGGCTCCAGGGAGAACAGAGCAAACAATTTCTGCCTCAGAGGAGGAGGGCATGGAAATTGAGCCATCCTTTGTAAATAATTCGTTGGAAGCAATGGACTGTACGATTTCTATGGCAGAGGGAATAATATCTCTGTGTTAATGTTTGATGCTGAAGGAAGCTGCTTTATTTTTGTCTTTTTTGCCAAGAGTGCAAGAATTTATGTTACCTTTTATCCTGGTGAAATCCACCCCGGGAGGGGAATAAATCCCTTTTTGCTTTACCAACTTGAGTCACACTACTCTTCATTGAGCTATCAAAGGAAATACATTTCCCTACATGCAGTTCTACAGGAAATAGTAAACCTCAGTTCAAGAAGAAAACCTACCTACCTACGGGTACTGGCAAGGGGGAACATCACAATGTATAGGGCTGATTCTAATGTCGGCCCTGTATGTCCAGAGAAGTTATTCCATCTCCGAGGTGGAATAACTTCCCTGGATGTTTTTTTTTTTACAGCCCAGGGTACAGATGGGGCAGGGGGGGGCCAGGGTTTATTCCCTGCAGCCCAACCCTGGCCTTAGGAGGCCAGATCAGGGGTCAGGCTATGGGGAATAAACCCTTTTTACTGGCGGCCAGCATCGCGACTTTTAAATGGAGCCATGGTGCCATGGCAACATGACGCCATAGTGCCGCGGCTCCATTTAAATGCCATGACTGAGTTAGCCGGGTTCGATCCTGCACGTGCAAGCCAGACAGGGGATCTACATCTGGGACAAATTGGGCCCTAAGAATCAGGCCCTATATCAGGCCTGGGTGTTAGTTAAATATACTGTCTTGGAAGCCCAGACCATATGTATTCCACACTTTAAGAAATGTGGAAGGAAGGCCAAATGACAGACAGCATGGTTTAAAGGTGAGGTCAAAGAGGTTGTTCCAGCTAACAGAAAATCCTTCAGAAAATGGAAAAAAGAGCCAAATGATAAAAAATGAAACAAAGTAAGTACTAGTAAGTTAAATGCAAAGCATTGATAAGGCAGGCAAAGAGAGAATTTGAAAATAAGCTTGCTGTGGAAGCAAAAGCACATAATAAAAACATTTCTAAGTACATTCATAGCAAAACACCTTTGAGGGAGTCAGTTGGATCATTGGTTCATAGAAGGGTAAATGGGGCACTAAGAGAGGACAAGGCCAAATCGGAGAGAATGAATGAAGTCTTTGCATCAGCTTTTACTGAAGAAGATGTAGGAAACATACCCCATGCCAGAAATGATATTTAAAGGTGATGTTTCAGAGGAATCCAAACAAATCTCGATAAATCGGGAAGATGTAATGCAGCTATTTGATAAACTGGATGGCAAAATGGTAGAAACTGTTATAAATAACAAAATTACTCAACATGTGGTCATGGCTCAATGTTGGCACAAATGATACTGCCAAGTATCCCTCTGAGCGTATCAAAAGTGATTTCATAGCTCTGGGACAGAGGGTGAAGTAGACAAGCATGCAGGTGGTGTTCTCTTCAATCCTCCCTGTTGAGGGTAAAGGCCAAGGCAGAGAAGCTTGCATCCTGGAGATAAATGCATGGATGGTGTCATCGAGAACATTTTGGTTTCCTGGACCATGGGATGCTGTTCCAAAGGTTGCAGAACAGAAATGGCATCCATCTGTCCAAGAAGAGTAGACATGTATTCAGTAGCAGACTGGCTAACCTATTGAAGAGGGCTTTAAACTAGATTCATTGGGGATGGGTGACAAAAACTCCCAGGTAAGTGAAAGCCCCCCGGTAAGTGGAACATTAAATAACTCCATAGCAATGAGTAAAAGGGGCAACATCTAGAAAGTGGTGTGTATAAATGCCCGTAGCATGGGAAATAGGATCCCAGATGTTAAGGCTTTAATGGAAGAGGCTGACTTTGATTTAGTGGCAGTTGTGAAGACATGGTTTATGGACAATCATGACTGGGATATAATTAATTATAATTATTTTCATTGGTGTAATATACAGACCCTCCTCTCAGGGAGAAGTGGATGGATATTTAATTGAAGACATACGCAGCATTGCCAGGAAAGGGGAAGTGTAACTGATAGGTGATTTCAATATGGCAGATGTGGATTGGCACATCCCTGCTGCGGAGTCATCTAGAAGTAAAGAGATCCTGGATTCTCTACAGGGAGAACTATTCAGGCAACTGGTAACAGAACCTACACATGAAGAGGCCATATTGGACTTCATGCTTACCAATATGGAAAGTGTTTCTGATGTTAAAGTAGGAGTTCATCTCGCATCCAGTGATCATCAGATGGTGTGGTTCAGTATTAGGAATAGGGCTGATAAAATCCATTCAAAAGCGAGGGTCTTAAACTTCAGGAAAACAAACTTTGCCAAGATAGGCCAATACCTCAAGGAGTCATTAGCGGGATGGGAACAGCTGGGGGATGCAGAAAAATAGTGGGCAAAACTGAAAGGGGATATTTTAAGGGCAACCAACCTTTTTGTTAGAAAGGTAAATAAAGGTAAAAGGACAAAGAGACCGCTATGGTTCTCAAAAGGAGTAGCTGAAAAGGTGAAGAAAAAGGGAGAAGCCTTTATGAACTACAAGAGATCACAGAGAGAGGAAGACAGACATCTATATTTGGAAAAATTTAGAGAAGCTAGCAAAGTAGTCAGGAAAGCATACAAAAAGAAGAAGAAATAGCCAATGCAATAAAATGGGGGGGATAAAACATTTTTCAGATATGTTAGTGAGAGGAGGAAGGGCAAAAGTGGTATTGTCAGACACAAAGGTGAAGGGGAGGAATCTGTAGAAGCTGATGAGGATAAAGCGGAATTGCTTAACAAGTATTTCTGTTCTGTGTTCACAGATGAAGTGCTGGGAGCAGGACCTCAGGAAACACCCACAAATAGGAACAGAAGCAACGGGGATCTCGAACGATTTTGAGAAGACTGTGTTCGTGAGGAACTAGCTAACTAAAAATAGACAAAGTGACGGGACTGGATGGGATACATCCGAGAATACTGAAGGAACTTGGGGATGTTCCAATAGCTCCACTGAATGACCTTTTCAATGCCTCTTTGGAGTCGGGAGAGGTGTCAGAGGACTGGAGAGAGGGACATGTAGTCCCTTTACACAAAAGCGGAAGTGAGGATGTGCTTGAAAACTACAGGCCGGTTAGTCTATCCTCTGTGATGAGTAAATTATTGGAAATGCTGCTGAAAGAGAAAATAGTGAGGTTTCAGGAGTCCAATGAATTACAGGATCAGTGGCAGCATGGATTCACCAGAGACAGGTCTTGTCAGACAAATCTGATCGATTTCTTTGACTGGGTGACCAGGGAGTTGGACCTAGGGAGAGTTCTAGATGTGGTGTACTTGGATTTCAATAAAGCCTTTGACACTGTTCCTCACAGGAGACTTATAAACAAACTGAGCACACTAGGGATAGACCCCAAAGTTGCTGATTGGGTTAGAAATTGGTTGAGGGGGAGGCGACAAAGGGTACAGGTAAATGGAGCTCACTCTGAGGAGAAGGAAGTTATCAGTGGTATGCTGCAGGGATCTGTCCTTGCTCCGATTCTTTTTAACATCTTTGTTAGTGATATTGCAGAAGGGCTGTCAGGTAAGGTTTGCCTCTTTGCAGTTGATACCAAAATCTACAATAGAGTAGGCACACAGGAAGGAGTAGATAACATGAGGGAGGATTTAGCTAAGCTTAAAGAATGGTCGAGAATTTGGCAGCTGAGATTTAATGCTAGAAAATGCAGGGTCATGCATTTGGGCTGCAATAATCCAAGGGGGCGGTATAGTGTAGGGGGTGAAGTGCTTCTGTCCACAAAAGAAGAGCAAGACCTGGGCGTGATGGTGTTTGATGATCTTAAAGTATCTAAACAGGTAGAAAGGGCAACGGAAAAAGCTAGAAGGATAGTTGGATGCATAGAGAGAGGAATGACCAGCAGAAAAAATGAGGTGATAGTATAAGTCTTTGGTGCAACCTCATTTGGAGTATTGTATGCAATTCTGGAGACCACACCTTCAAAAGGACACAAACAGGTTGGAGTCAGTGCAGAGGGTGGCTACTAAAATGGTTAGTGGTCTTAGTTATAAAGCATATGAGGATAGACTTAAGGATCTTAATATGTATACTTAAGAGGAAAGGCGGGATAGAGGAGATATGACAGAGGCATTTAAATACCTCTGCGGATTTAATGCACAGTAAGAGAGTCTCTTTTGATTGAAAGCAAGCTCTGCTACGAGGGGACATAGGATGAAGGTGAAAGGGGATAGACTCAGGAGTAATATGCGGAAATATTTCTTTATGGACAGAGTGGTAGATGTGTGGAATGGTCTCCCAGTGGAGGACAGTATCTTAATTCTAAAAAGCATGGGGCAAATGCAGTATCTCAAAAGGAAAAAAGAGGGGACTATTGTAGTAGTTGATATGGAAGGGCAGACTAGATCGGCCATGTGGTCTTTTTCTGACGTCATGTTTCTATGTTGCTATGAATCCTGGGTGGGGGTAATGGGGAAGCTGTAGCGTGAAATTGAGGAATTTGATGGCACAATTTTCTTTGATGTCTGGAGGCAAATGGTTCTTCAGGGGAGGGACTTCTCTTCCACTCTAGAATTGATTGGCTAGTGGAGGATGATTTATTGCAATTAGTGGGGAAAGCGGGGATTGAGCCTCAAACATGGTCAGGCCATGCGCCAGTTTGTTTTCAGTTTGAGATAGGCAATACTGTTAGGGGTAGATATTTTTGGAAAATAAATTATGCCCTCCTGAAGGACCCTATGGTCCAAACTCAGATTATGGATACAGTTCAGAAATATTTCAGAATTAATGACTGACGTAAGCAGGAGGTGGGGATTATTTGGAGCCATTTAAAGACAGTAATTAAGGGGCAAATGACTGCACTTGCCTCTTGGCATAAATGAAAGAGGGAAGGCCATTTGAAAGCTCTTAGAAAGTCTGTTGCCCAGTTGAAGAGAGCATAAACAAGGAACAGGCTGTATGTAAGTCTGGAGAAGACCGGAGTGGAATTAAATAATATGGAATTAGATGTTGTCAATTTTCAGTTACAAAAACTACAATTAACTCAAATTTTAGTTTGGCAATAGAGCTAGTAGAATTTTAGCTTATAAATAAAGAACACTACAAACCCAGTATAACGTTTTGAAGCTGAGAACCTCTGAAGAGAGAGAGATAACGAACAATAAGCAAATACAGCAGCAATTTATTCAGTTGTATTGTGATCTATATCAAAAGGATGGGTTAGGGCAGATGGTGGAGACTGATAGTAATTTTGAAAGGGTGACTTTACCTGAAGTGTCTAAGGAGGATAGGTTGAGGATGAATAGGCCGATATCCTCTGTTGAGGTTTTTGCAGCTATTAAATCACTTACGAGGGTTAAAGCCCCAAGGATTGATGGTTATATGACTGATTTCTATCAGCTCTTTGATGACTTGTTAGTAGATCCCCTTCTGCAATTGTTTAATGTTGTAGGGAAAACAGAGGATTTACTTGAGTCTTTAAATTTAAAGGAAGTTACTCATTCCTAAAGAAGGTAAAGGCTCAGTTCCTTGTGGGTCCTACCAACCGATTTCTCTCTTGGGGGTGGATTATAAATATTTGCTAAGATACTAGCAGAGAGGATAAAGGGTCTGATTTCCACTTTAATCCATGAGGATCAACCTGGTTTCATACTGGTTTGGCTTACAGCAGATAATATTTTCAAGATGGTTAACTTGATTTACAGCCAATCTGCACAATAATCAAGTCCTTTAACATACTATATCACATCTATGCAGATGATGTGTTAATATATACCCCTTTCTCCACTGACAGCCCGGACTTCTCAGTTATCTCAGAATGTTTCAATGCTGTCTGATTGGCTGGCAACACATAACCTGAGGGTTAATTTCAGGAAGACTGAGGTCTTATTTATTTTTAGAGACCAATCCTTTACCCCATCATCCTCCTTACGGGTGAGAGATGTTGAACTCATCACCAAGCCAGAGGTTCGCTACTTGGGGGTGACCCTAGAACAACTGACCATGACTGCACACATTAATAATGTTATCAAGGCTGTATACCAGAAGATAAGGACTCTTCATCATATTCGCCCACTACTTGACCCCTCTGATTTTCGATCAGTCTTCCAAGCTCTTATCATCCCGCACTTTGACTACGCAAACATTATTCTTCATGGCACCCCAAAATACATCCTCCATCCTCTCCAACTGGCCATGAACAGAGCTGCCAGATCACTCCAGGGTGTCTCTAGGTACAAGCATATCTCATCCATCCTAAAGCAACTTCACTGCCTCCCCATTTCCAGCCATCTGACCTATAAGGCCCTTCTGCTCACCTTCAAGATTATTTGCAATCTATCTGCATCCTCCCTGTCAAATATGGTTCAACTTACCCCTGACAACAGAACGCGAAGAGCTAATATGGTTAACACCCTGGTCACTCCTTCTATCATTAGGACTTGCACCATAGCTGTCAGGAATCTAGCTTTTCCTCTATATGCCCCAATCCTCTGGAACGCTCTTCCTGCCTCAGTCCAAGTCATCATGGACCTATCAAAGTTTAAGAAGGCCTAAAGACTCAGCTATTCCAGCTGGCTTATGATCACATAACTTAAAGAAGGACCCTCAAAATACGAACTTCATAACACAATCAAAGACTCTTATTTGACTAATTTACATAATGATTGACTCTCATAGCTCTCGCGATTTGCATGTTTGAGTTCCTTGCCTTTGTTCCAAGTTTGGTTGTTCATAACTGTTCAATGTTTACTTGCTTTTATGCCTGTTAATGTAAAGTTGCCTGTTTTATGTAAGTTGTTTTCTTGTTAGTGTTCCTTGTAAACCGCTCTGATACTAAATAGAGCAGTATATAAAAGCTAATAAATAAATGCTAACACTTTCTCATGATAGCTTTGGCAGTGGATGCTGACAAAGCTTTTGATAGGGTCCACTGGCCATTTTTGTATGGGGTTTTGAACAGGGTAAGGG
Organism: Ichthyophis bannanicus; assembly: GCA_033557465.1. Taxonomy (NCBI): domain Eukaryota; kingdom Metazoa; phylum Chordata; class Amphibia; order Gymnophiona; family Ichthyophiidae; genus Ichthyophis; species Ichthyophis bannanicus. The sequence continues at coordinate 766,898,425 of CM066036.1, read as the reverse complement.
TTGGAACTGGTATTTGCAATGAATCAAAGCTATCTCTAAGGCCCTTCTTGTCTGCCTTAAAATTAATGGAGACTGTAGTGATTCTTTTACATTGGAAAGGGGTACCTCTTATCAGGAGTGACCCCTTCCCCCCTTTTATTTGCTCTGGTGATTGAGCTATTGGCACAGAGGGTTCAAATCTCTGATGATATTGAGGGTTTATCTGTAGGTATAAAATATATGGGATTTTCTATATGACTATGATGTTCCATTCATCCTCAATGTAGGAAATGGATGCTTATGGGGAAGTGTCAGGTTTCCGAATTAATGTGTCTAAGTCTGAAATTTTGAATATCTCCAAATTCTGAAGTGGTGGAAATGATTAGGGGAACCTTCCCTTTTAAGTGGGCTAATTATTTTGTTTGTTATTCAGGAGTAAATTTAGCTGTGGATTTGGGAGCTTTCTCTGATTCGAACTATGGACCTTTTTGGAAGGAGTCCCTTAAGGAACTGGAGCGCTGGGAGAGGCTGCGCATTTCTTGGGTATGAAAACTCCTTTGGGGGTTTAAGGTAATGGGAAGTAAAAGGGGGGCCTGGTTTGAGCCTGCTGGAGGGTGGGGCAGGTGGGAAGGGTGAAGGAGATGACTCCTCCAGGAAGTGGGAGGAGGGTGTGAATTGTGAGGTAGGCTGGCATATAAGACTACAGGAGATTTTCTAATAGGGGCTTTTAGGTCTATGACTGGGAAGCGTAGTTACTCACCTGTAGCAGGTGTCCTCTGTGAACAGCAGGAATAAGTCTCATGTATGGGTGATGTCACCGACAGAGCCCCGCATGGAATGCTCCTTTGGGAGGTACTCTGCGCATGCGTGCCCGCCTTCCCACCTGTCACAGCGATATCTTCTCCAGTCTAATAACATAGCAGGAGCCAAAAAAGGTAACTCCCTGGGGAGATGGGAGGGTTGTGAGGAATTATACCTGCTTTTCACAGAGAATACCTGCTACAGATGAGTAACTACACTTTCTCGTGAACAAGCATGAAATAAGTCCTCGAGTATGGGATTCACAAGCTACAGGCTACCAGAACCTGAGAAGATCAACAGCCCATATAGGGGCAACGAAACTGGACAAGCCAGAAAGAACAGTAAGGTAGTCTCACTGGGGGACTCATCTGATTCAGCATCCTCAGCAGACATCAACCTGAGGGGTTTAAGCGGGTAGTCTGGACAGACAGACGGGCCAAAGGGCAGGAGTTGACTCTAAGACCCAAAGAGATGCTAGAGCATGGTCTGGTCAAAATTGCTGTCCCATTAGTAATCCTCATCCAGACAGTAATGGGCTGCAAAAGTACAGACCGAAGACCACGTCACAGCTCTGCAAATCTCCTCTACAGAAACAGAGCAGAGGCTGGCCACTGATGCCACCATCGCACAGACATGTTAAGCCATGACATGACCTTCAAGGCTCAATCCAGTCTGGGATTATATGTAAGCGATGCAGTCAGCCAGTCAAAGTGAAAATGTGCACTTCGAGACAGCAGCACACTGCTTACTGGGGTTGAAGGAGACAAAGAGCTGGGAGAACTGGTGGTGCACTTTCATGAGTTCCAGATGGAAGGCTAAAGCCTGCTTGCAGCCCAACATGTGCAACTCAGCCTCTCCCCAGTTAGCATGAGGTCGGGGGAAGAAAGTTGGTAGGACTATTGACTGGTCAAGGTAGAAAGCCGAGATCACTTTTGGAAGAACGTTGGGGTGTGTGCAGAGCACCACTCTAGTCTGATGGAACCGGGTGTATGAAGGGTGAGCGACCAGAGCTTGGAGCTCACTGATGCATCATGCTGATGTCACCGCCACTAGAAAGAGGACCTTCCAGGTCAGGAACATCAAGGGACACGAGTCCAGCAGCTTGAAGAGGGCCCACATCAGTTGGGCAAGCACCACATTGAGATCCCAATCCACCATCGGGGGCTTGAGTGGGGGCTTTGAGAGGAGTAGACCATGTATGAATCGAGCCACAAGAGGCTGAGCTGAAATAGGCCTTCCCCCAGAGCCGGATGGTACGCCCCTATTGCGCTGAGGTGGATGCACACTGAGGACTTCAGAACAGAGTCAGAGAGGTACTCCAGCAGCTGGTTCATGGCACAGGAAAAGTGGTCCAGTGCACTACCTATGCACCAGATGGCAAACCTCCGCCACTTTAACGCATAAGCCTTTTGTGTCAAGTCCTTGCGGGATGCCAGAAGGATGTTGGTAACACTCTCTGGAAGACTGAGCTCGGTGACAACTACCCGCTCAGCATTCATGCCATGAGGACCAATGAGGAGACGTTGGGATGCAGCAAGGTTACACCCTCCTGCAAGATGAGGTCCAGGGCAGAGCCAAGGTGGACAGGCTCCTTCTGCTGAGGCCAGTATGGGGCAATGAGAATCATGGAACTCTTGTTGGTCTAGATCTTCACGAGGGTCTTTGCCACAAGTGGTATTGGGGGGTATGCATATAGCAAGCCCTCCCCCCAGTGGAGGAGGAAGGCATCCGAGGCCAGGTGGTTGCTGGCTGGCTGCCGAGAGCACATCAATCCAATTGGGCATTGAGTGCCGTTGCGAAAAGATCCACCATCCAAGTGCCCCAATCCCAAAAGATCTGGTTCACTACGTCCCCCTGAAGCACCTGGCTGAAGTGGTCCACCAGACTGTTGAGCACACCAGGCAGGTGTGTCACTCAGAGGTCCATGCCATAGAGCAGGGTGAACTTCCGCAGGCAGACCATCTCCCAGCATAGGAGATATGAACCCATGCCTCCCTGCTTGTTCATGTAGAACATCAGCACCTGGTTGTCCAATTGGATGAGGACTACCTGATTGGCCAGATATACTCGGAAGGCACAGAGGGCATTTGCCATTGCACAGAGTTCAAGAAAATTGATCTGAAGCAGACTCTCCTGCTCTGACCACAAGCCCTGGGTTTGCAGACCGTCCAGGTGCACTCCCCAGTCAAAACTGGATGTGTCTATGTTGAGCATCTTGCGGGGAGCTTCCGATTGGAACGGGAGGCCCCTCAGCAGTTTCCCATGCTCAAGCCACCAGGAGAGGCACCAGGGATGCAGTGATCGCAACCTTGTCTTGCAGGAAATCCATCACTTATCTCCATTGCATGCTCAAGGTCCACTGGCCCTGGCACATGAAGAGCCAGACCTGAAGAGTGACATGCATCATAGCAGCCATGTGATCAAGAACTCTCAACATGTTGTGTGATACTGGCGCTGCACACCGCCCACCACCTCGATGAACTGCTGCATGCAGTCCTCTGGAAGAAAGGCCCATGCCTGAGTGGTGTCAAGGAGAACCCCGATGAACTCCAGCTGTTGCAAGGGCTGGAGTTTGGACTCCAAATACAAAGCCCAGTCACTCAAGCACCTGAATAGTGAGCTTGGCAGACTGCTGAATGGCATTTGGCATGGGACATTTGATGAGTCAGTCATCCAGGTATGGGAACACAAAGACTCACTTGAACTGAAGGAAGGCGGCCATGACCATCAGGCACTTCATAAAGACCCGTGGGGCTAAGGCCAGCACAAAGGGAAGCACTCTGCACTGAAAATGCTGGTTGCCCAGCACGAACCACAAATATTGTCTGTGACTTGAGTGGATCGAGATGTGTGTATAGGCATCCTTCAGATCCAAGTAGCATAGACAATCACCCTGAAGAAGATATGGGAGCAGCATCCCTAGCAAGACTATCATGAACTTCTCGTGCACTAGGAACTGGTTCAGGTTTCGCAGGTCCAGGATGGGCCACAACCTGCCAGACGTTTTGGAAACCAGGAAGTACCCAACCGACCTGAGCCGAAGGAACCAGCTTTATCGCTAAGTCGGCTAGCACAGCAGAGACTTCTCTCTGCAACAGTCTCCGATGAGTGGGGTCCATGGGGTAATCCCCAGGGATGTACAGATGTGGCAGTTGGGCAAGGTGCAGTCAATATCAGCTGCGAACAATCTGCAACACCCAGGTGTCCAATGTGCCACCTGTGGGCGAAGTGGACGAGCCGTCCCCCCCCACCCCTTGTACCTGGCAGACAGCAGCTGGCTGGCTATGTTCCTGAGGAACCCAGCAAAATCCCACCCCTAGCTTTGGCTGTGGGGCAGGCTGCACCTTTGGGGTCTTAACCCTCTGCTGCTGGCAGGGGTCTGTACCTTGAGCTGCACCTGCAGCAGGTAATACCAACAGGGGTGCAGGTAGAAGGCTTTCTTAGCTTGATGTTTCTTCAGTGTGGAATCTGCCATTTTTCTGGAGAGCCTCGAGAGAGCCACATTCTCCTTCTCGAGTGCCTTCACCTTTTCCTCCACCAGCAATCTTGTCCTGGACCCATTGTTCCAGGTCAGAGGACTGAAGCGACGCCATCCAGTGGGTGGCGATGCCCATCGCTGCCATGCGGCCAGTGGACTCAAAGATATTGTAGGTACCATGCACTATGAATTTGGAGCAGTCTTTGCCATGGGCCACCAGGCCCCAAAACATCTCACGATGATCCTTGGGGACAAGGGTGTCAAAGTCCTCCAGACCCAGGATGATATCCTTCAGGAACATGCTGATATAGATTTGGTAGGCCAGGACCCTTGCAACCAGCATTGAACCCCGATAGTATTTCCTCCTGAAGGAGTCCAGGGTTCATGCCTCACAGCCCAGAGGCACCGAAGAGTGAGTCTTGGCACTTTTCACTCACTTCAAGACCAATTCAAAAAGGATGGAGTTGTGTGGTAGCTGAGGCTTTTCAAAGCCCAAGGCCTTCTGGACCCCGGTATAGGGAGTCAAATCTGTGGCTGATGATGGGAACTGTAAGAGGTGTTTTCCACAGCCACAGCAGCAACCTCTGCAGGACATGGTGCACGGGAACCGTCACCACCTCCCTGGGGGCTGAGGGAAACTGGAGCAACTCCAGTTCCTCCACCCTCAGTGCCTCCTCTGATTCCTTAGAGAAGGGAATGGCCTTGGCTATGTCCCTAATGAAGTCCTGGAAGGACATGTCCTCTGGAGGCGACCTATGTGGCTCGGGGGGAGGTGATGGGTCAGACGGGAGGTCCGAAGCAGTCAATTCCTCCTCGGTTTCCCACTCCAATTCAGATTCTGAGAGGAAATCGAAGTAGTGCCAAATCTCCTCCTCCCGCTGGTTCCTCAGCGTAGGAGAGGGTGGTGAATTGAGCCCTCTTTGTGCGGATGAAGTCAGAGTCTGCCTGAGTGCCGTGTGAGGGAGCCATTCACAGGAGTGTGCAGCAGAGAACCCTCCGGCAGTATTTTGACCAGCTACTCCTCCTCCCCAGATCATCTTGGGGTTCTGTGGGGCTATAATTTCCTGTCCTAAGGCCCTCTGGGCTGTGGCCTGAAGAGTCGTGCCCAAAGGGGCAGGACATGACCCTTTGGCACTCCTTTGACGTCCGTCGGCATTTTGAGGAATTTCTTGGATGGTTGCTAAGTAAGGTACTGAGTTTCCTTGTTTGTTTGCCTAGCTGTTTGGCCTTTTGTTAATTCTTGAGCTTGTTATCCTTTAACTATGGGGAAACGGAAGAATAAGAAGTTGACTGGCAATGCAGGCCCTGTTGTTGTAAGGGATGGTAAAGTGTTTGGCCCTCTTGATAAGCATCTTTTGACTCTTCCTGAGAAGTGCTCTCCTACTGAAGGGGCATCTCTTAACTCCGTGGAGCAAACACCTCCTCCTCTTCCTGTCCCCCAGCAGTGTCAATAAGTGTGATTTATTTTCTTATTCTCTGGGACCATTGCCTAAACCTGTCGCAGTTATAACTAGTGTTAAATTGAATCCTCTATCTGATGATGTTACTTTAAAGGATCTGTGGTCTGCTAGTATTGAGTCTTTATGTATTTTTTATACAAGAGGCTCACCACAAATTTGCTGGAATAGACAATTAGTAGATGTTGCTAGCACTGTTTCTACTCTGAATAAACAGGTATCTAAACTACAGCAGATAAATTCTGCGTTTATTAAAGATTCATTATCTACTTGCTATAAATTAGAATAATTGGAGAATGGTGCTAGGGCATTGAACCTTCCTTTTTTAAATTTTCCTAAGTCATCTTTGCTTTCTCCTCAGATTTTGTTAGAGAAATATTTCAGTGAAGTTTTGTTGTTTTCTGATAAGATTGCTATTCAGTCTTCTTATTACCTTCCTGGGGGGAAGCAACAGCTAGATAAGGCAGCTGATGGGGAAGATGTATTATCTGTAGATATTGGTAAAGATTTAACCAATTTCTTAGAAGATTCTACCGATTTGATTGCTAAAAAGGGCCACGTTGTTGGTTTCCTTTTTTTCTAATTTGGAGTGGAGGAGTGGCCTAGTGGTTGGGGCAAGTTACCTCAGGCCAGAAGGCCAGGGGTTCAAATCCTACTAGAGGACAGCAACCTTGGGCAGGAAAGACTGGGGTTTCTAGTCTCCCAGGTGCTCCATGTGGTCTTGGGCAAGCCACTTAACTATTTTACAGAGAACATGGGCTATGGAGGGTTATCTCCAAGTTATAATGCCCTGTTTAATGTAATTCAAGTTTGTTCAATGTAAACCACCTTGATATCATGAAAGGTGGTATATAAGAAATGTTAAATATATAAAATTAAGGTCCTGAAGGCTTATTTTAAAAACAAAGATAAGCCTTTTTGTGGTTATAAATGATGTGTGTTTCCAGATGTTTCTAAGCCCACTCAAGCCCATAGAAAAGGTTTCTTGGTTTTAAAGTCTAGGGTGCTAGAGTTGGGTGCTATATTTTTTCTTAGATTCCCATGTAAATGTTACCTTTCAGGATTGTATGTATGTTTTTTCTGATGTTACTCAATTGGAAAGTTTCTTGCTTGACAGGAATAAGTAGGATTTTGTGTTTTTGCTCCTAGTTTGGTGTAACCCGTAGTTTTGTGTAAGTAATTTCTTTACTTCTTGATTTCTTGTTTATTGTTCTCTGATTTTGTAATAGGTGGGGCTCTTACTCATCGTTATGTGGACTAATGCAGCTTTGTATTTTGTTAATTATTTTTCTTAATTGCTAATTTCTTGTTCCTGACTGCATTTCTTGTTTTGTTTATGATTGTATTAATTTAAATCTTTCAATAAACATATTGAATAATAATAATAGGAGAGGGTTTGCGTCAGTGGCCCCTGTGCCATCCGGTGTGCAGATGATGATGCCCCTGGGCCTTGGATTCTGACACGCTGGAAAAGGAGATCGCTCCGGGAGTTGGAGTCAATTCCTATTTCCCACCTGATGTCCTCACCTCGGGGGACAGGGCATGGGTCTCCAGAAAGGGCTAGATGGAGTGCAGCGATGATGCTCTTGGTGCCACGAAGTCTGCATTTTACAAAGCCATAACTGTCACCAAGCAAGCTTAGAGAACTTGAAGGCATTCCTCCAGAACCCCCACCTGTGAAAGGGCCTATGCTGCAGTCGTGGACACCAGCATCAACACCTCGGGTGGAGATTCCATGATGATTGGCGCATTAGGAAACATCCAGCAGCCCTCCTGGGCAATGGGAGTCGACTCCACTGTCCAGTCAAACCGGGCAAGCTTAGCCAGTCATTCCCGGCCATCGCTTTCTGCATTGCGTCAAGAAGGATGCAATGCCGCTGCACCCGTATTTTCTCCTGGTGCTCATACTTTGAAGTCGACTTCTCATCAGAACGTCTCATCTCATTGTTTGGGCCCCTCTGCTCTGACTGGGGATATAGCTCTTTCCCCTTGGACACCTCAGTAACCTTGGCAGGTGTTGAAGTTTGGGGTCAGAACTGAAGATGCTGAATCCAATGAGCTGAAGAGGGACTCCTGTTTTTCCTGACCATTCAGTTCTTGTTGCATCATTTGCAAGCAAAGCTCGAAGGACACTGGCTGATGGTCGAGTCCAAGGCATTGTAAGCACCAGTTGTGTTGGTCAGTGGCTGAGATGGTCTTGCCACACTTGGTGCATTTCTTAAAGCAACTAGATGGCTTAAATATGCTGAAAAATACAGTTTCGGCAAAGTTAAACTGGAGAGCTGCCATAAAAGATGCTAAAAAATGAGAAAAAAAAAGAATATCTAAGTCAGCAGGCAGCAAGAAAAGACCAAAAAAGCCAGCCCACAAGGGCCAGAAAGAAAACTTTTTTACAGACTGTAGGAACACATCCTAGGGACTCCACAGAAAAAATAATACTGGAGAAGATGGAGATTTAAATTTGGAGGAATCTCCTTTGGAAAGGGCCCTTTCTTCACGATCCATCAGAGGTCATTTATATAAGGCTATATTAATAGGGACAGGTGGGAACACTCATCACCTACAGTTGTGGTCAACATTATTGGCATCCTTGCATTTTAGGTATGTTTTGTGTACATCATCTTGAGAAATAATTGGAAATATTCCAACTTTATGTCATCATAATATTTTAATAGTATGTTCAAACGTATACAACAACAAAAAAGATGTCTGTGCAACACAGACATAGTAATTTTTGAGGAGAAAAAAAAACTAAATATGACCTGAACAGGATTAATGGCACCCTTCACTATTTGGTTGCACAACCCTTGACAATGATGACAGCCTCCAAACAGTTCTTGTAGCCATCTATAAGTTTCGTACAGATGTCTGCTGGTAGTTTCTCCCACTCTTCAACTGCGATTTGTTCCAGCAATTTGGGGTGGAGGAGTAGCCTAGTGGTTGGGGCAAGGTACTTCAGGCCGGAAGGTCGGGGTTTCAAATCCCACTAGAGGACAGCAACCTTGGGCCGGAAGGACTGGGGTTTCTAGTCCCACAGGTGCTCCTTGTGATCTTGGGCAAGCCACTTAACCCTCCATAGCCCATGTTCCCTGTAAAATAGTTATCTCCAAGTTATAATGCCCTGTTCAATATAATTTCAGTTTGTTCAATATAAACCACACTGATGCAGAATAGCGCAGTATATAAGAGAATGTAAATAAATAAGCTCATGAATGTTTCCAGGATTCCTTTTATCAATGGCAAATTTCATCTCTTTCCAAAGTTTCTTGATTGGATTGAGATCAGGACTCATTGCTGGCCAGTTTAAAACAGTCCATTTTTACCTTTTTAACCATTCTGTAGTGCTTTTGGATGTGTTTTGGGTCATTGTCCTTCTGGAGGACAAATGACCTTCGACCCAGACCTAGATTTATGACACTAGGTAGCACATTTCACTCCAAAAGACCTTGGTAGTCCTCTGACTTTGGTTCCTTTAATACATTCCAGGCCTCCAGTTCCTGGCGCAGCAAAAGAGCCCCACGACATTATGGAACTTCCATCATATTTAACAGCAGGAAGGGTGGGGCTTTTTTCCTTATAAGCTTCATTTCTTTGCCTGTAAATGTTCTGCTGGTCTGCATTGCCAAAGAGCTCAAGCTTGGTTTCATCTGTCCACGGCCAAAAGACAAAGATCTAAGGCAGACTTCCGCAATAGGAAGCAGAAGGAGACCATTAACAAGAGAATCTATTATTGGAAAAACCCGATTCGGCCAAGTTTAGGCAAGGTTCAGCCTTTGACAGGAGTCTAAAAACATAAAAATGCAACAATAAAATACGTAAGTAAAATATGGAAGCATACCTATTTATATACCAGACTCCCGTAAACAATGGACATTCTCAACATAGAGATACAATTGACAAATTCAGAAAGGACTAAAAAAAATATAAACACCAAAAGGTTAAGTAAACCAGGTAAGGAAACAAAGGAAAGATTTCCTCCTTTGCTTAGCATCTCTTTTACCTATTGCAGGCAGCGTTCTTTTAAGCTTTGCCTACAGGTACTTTGTTTTTTCATTTGTTTTCTCTGTTTGCTGTCTTTTATTGGTATGTACTTAGTGTCAGTGTTATTATCTATGGAGGCTATTATATATGTTTTGCTAGAGCCGATGGTTTCAGTTTTACACTATAGAACACCACTGCATTGTAATACTTAAGAGGTATGTTTACTAAAGAGCAATAAGGGTGCAAAGGTGCCGTTATCAGGCGTTATCGGCAACCATAAGCTGTTAATGCTGTGGAAAGCGCCAATAATGCTGAAATACCATGCAGTAGCTGGTCCCTCAGCGTTAAGGGAAAAAGGGATGGAGAGTGGGCATTAATGGTGCAGAGACTGGGTGAGGATAGGGCATGCTCCCTTACCCAGGGCCGGCCCGTCCATTGAGCAAGAATGTTTTTTGCACAGGGCCCCGCATTTCAGGGGGCCCCGCGCAAAAAACATCTTGCATCCCAGCAAAGTTTAAAAAAATCAGAAACCGGCTGCCGCCGTGGCAGCGGCAGAATCGAGAATCAGCCCATTTACAGTCCTTACCACCCCCCCCCCCATCACCCCAGCTAAGTTAAAAAAAAAAAACCCAGAAACCAGCTGCTGCTGCTGCTGCGGCAGCGGCAGAATCGAGAATCCCGCGGGGCCCCCCTGTCCTGCAGTCTTCTATGCGGCCTCAGCGTCGGCTGTCAGAGCTGCGCGAAGAGAGAGAGCTTCTCCTCTCACAGCTCTGTTAATCACGCCGCGGGGCTGATGGGAAATCCCATCAGCCCCGCGGCTGGATTAACAGAGCCGCGAGAAAGGGAAACTCTCCCTTCGCGCGGCTCTGAAAAGCCCGCGCTGAGGCCGCATAGAAGACTGCAGGACAGGGGAGCCCCGCAGGATTCTCGATTCTGCCGCTGCCACGGCGGCAGCGGCAGCAGCAGCCGGTTTCTGGGTTTTTTTTTTAAACAGCTGGGTTGATGGGGGGGAGGGGGGGTAAGGACTGTAAATGGGCTGATGGGGGGGGGGAGGGAGGGAGGGAGGGAGGGAGGGGGTTCGGACTGGAACTGGGCTGATGGGGGGGGTTAGGACTGGTAATGGGCTATAGGGGGTTCGGACTGGAAGTGGGCTGATGGGGGGGGTTAATAATGGGAATGGGCTATGGGGGGTTAGGACAGGTAATAGACTATGGAGGGGCTAAGACTGGAAACGGGCTGATGGGGGAAGTTATGACAGGTAATGGGCTACGACTACAAGTGGGCTGATGGGGGGATTAGGACTGGAAATGGGCTATGGGGGGGGGTTAGGACAGGTAATGGGCTGATGGGGGGTTACAACAGGTAATGGGCTATGGGGGGGCTAAGACTACAAGTAGGCTGATAGGGGGTTAGGACTGGTAATGGGCTGGGGGGGGTTAGGACTGGTACTGGGCTATGGGGGGGTTACAACAGGTAATGGGCTATGGGGAGCTACGACTACAAGTGGGCTGATGGGGGGATTAGGACTGGAAATGGGCTATGGGGGGGTTAGGACAGGTAATGGGCTGATGGGGGGTTACAACAGGTAATGGGCTATGGGGGGGCTAAGACTACAAGTGGGCTGATGGGGGGTTAGGACTGGTAATGGGCTGATGGGGGGGTTAGGACTGGTAATGGGCTATAGGGGGTTCGGACTGGAAGTGGGCTGAGGGGGGGTGAGGACTGGTAATGGGCTATAGGGGGTTCGGACTGGAAGTGGGCTGATGGGGGGATAGGACTGGTAATGGGATGGGGGGTTGCTAGGACTGGAAATGGGCTGAGTGGAAGGGGGGCTTGAACGGCAAATAGCTGATGGGGACAGGGGCTTGGAATGGAAATGGGCTGAGTGGAAAGGGGGCTTGAACTGCAAATAGCTGATGGGGAGGGGGGCTTGGAATGGAAATGGGCTGTGAGGAGAGGGAGCTAGGACTGGAAATGGGCTGAGTGGGGGGGGGGGCTAGGACAGGAAATGAGCTGATGGAGGGGCCAGGATAGGACTGGAAATGGGCTGTTGGGGGTGCTAAGGTTGGAAATGGGCTGTGGTGGGGGCTTGAATTGAAATGGACTCATGGAGGGGCTAGAACTGGAAGTAGGCTCATGGGGGGCTTGGATTGGAAATGGGCTGAGTGGAGGGGAGCTAGGATTTGACATGGGCTGATGGTGGAGCTAGGAAAGGAATAGAAATGAGTTGATGGGGGGCTGGGATTGGAAATGAGCTGATGGAGGAACTGATTGGACTGGAAATGGATGGGGGAGCTAGGACTGGAAATGGGCAGATGGTGGGGCTAGGATAGGATTGGAAATGGGCTGATGGGGGACTAGGACTGGAAATGGGCTGATGCAGGGACAAGAAGGGAGCAGATGCTGGGTGGGGCTGGTACTAGAAAGGAGCTGATGTTGGGGGAGGATTAGAATGGGATGGAGCTGGGAGAGTGAAATGGAGAGGGAAAAATATTTTGAGTGGGAGGGAAGACAAATCTACAATTGGCCGGATATTGGGAGAGTAAGTGGGGATTGAGGATGGAGGGGTAAAATTTGAGTGGATGAAATAGGAATGAGGAAAGAGCAAAAGGAGAAAGATTAGTATGTTAAAGCAGATGTAGAGAGAGAATGGAAAAAAAAACAAGAAGACAGAAGAAAGGACAAATGGACAGCAGATGGAGAGTTAGCAGAAGACACGAAGAAACCAGAAGAAAGTGGCTGGAACAATTGCAACTGAAAAAAAATGCACAAAAGGTAGAAAAATCTCTCTTTATTTTGAATTTATTAACTGGAATATGTCAGCTCTGAGAAATGTGCATCATTAATTTTTGCGCTTTGTTTAGTACAAGAGGAAATTAATTTATAGTTTTATTTCTACAGTGTTGTTGTATATTCCAAGTTTGGCTTTTGGGGTTCCCAGTTTAATTATTGTCTTCCTGTTTCTAAATTGTGATTCCTTGTTTGGTGATGGTCTATGTTCTGCATGTGTAACTGAGCTGAGGTATTCTGTTTATATAATTCCTATTTGACATTGCCACTTGTTCTTTCCCCAGTAGGTCATGTATTGTTGTTCTCTGAAATGTATTGGTTTAATATTTGCAGTGTTGCCTTTTGATAGTTAGGGTATGGTGCTTTGTGAGTCCTGGTAGTGCTGTTAGGATACGGCGAGTTTGCTATGGGTTCTAAATGAACCCTGAAGAACTTGTCATAACGAAACGCTTGGGCGCCTTAGAATAACGGCGTTGGGATTCATTCAAAGTTGTGTGATACTTCTGGCATTGCTGCACTAAGAAACCATTTGTAGGGCTTTGCCGCATCAAAAAGCAAAGGCACAATACTGATAGTGCTTATGAAGAACGGTTGGAGCACGAATGAAATTTCAAAAGATAAGTGCCAACTATGTTAAGCATGTGATAGCCTTTTTCAATGGACAGTAATATATCTTGGAGTATCATCAGCGTGATTCTACACACATGTTTTGTATTCTTGAAGATTGGATGTGAATGAGAAGTGAAAACATAGTGGAATTGAGTGGAACTGATCTTTGAAGAATATGCTTTTTTAAGAAAAAGAAGATAATGAGAAGTAACATTGATCATTAAAGAATAAGTTTTTATAAGAAAAAGCAGAAAAAGAAGAGAATAAGTGATTAGTTTGTTTCAGAAAAATTGATTGTGAAACAGAGAAGATGGCACTGATTAAAGGTCATTGATGTGAACAGCAGCTAAAAGTTTCATTATGAGCTTTTTAAAAAAAATCCAATGGATTGCTGCGATGTTTTAAACTGAGACCTTGGTGCCTGACACTATGTTTCATAGTACTATTCCAGAGGTTGTAGTTTGAGCTTAGGTTTGTCCTATTGTATTTTTTAGAGGAAAAGGCTCAACAGAGATAGCCCATATTTAATGGGTTCTAAATGGGCAGTGTTTGTAGTAGTTCCTAATGTGCCTGGCGGTTGGTACTGGATTATAGTAATGTAGTAACCTTTTAGTCTTTCTTTATCCATATACTCATTAAGAGGCATGTTTACTAAAAGTTAGTGTATGGTAACATTATGCAAATGAGGCCCCTTATGCAAATGAGGCCCCCCCACCAAGTCTCCGCACATGACCCGCACTCCCCTTGGGCCGCCCCTGCCCTTACCACTGGTTATTGTTACCATCTGTTAGAGGTGCAGCTGCCAGGAACTCTAATGCCAGCTCAAAGCTAGCATTAAGAACTATTTCTGAAGGGAGGGAGCCATTCTGGGTCTATAAATACTACACAGGGAGCACATTTAGATGTATGCAATGTGCTCCTCCAATATAGCCGTCAAATTAGTGATAGTAGTGCTGCAGCAATACACTGTGCATGTATGTGATGCCCTGGCTTTATGGCTGTGTATACAACATGCTGTAGGTTAGCTATTCAGCAGCTCCACATACCATTTACAAGCAGGTTAGTTTTCAGTAAGTATTTGCTACCTATGGCAGTCACTGGATGACCAGTTGTGCATGTACAATACACGTTGTCCCCAAAGCTATGATGCTGTAATGCATTTCCAGTTACACCATCATCAAAGGCCCATCCCCACATCATTTTCCCACACTTACCTCCCAACATGACACTGCTGTATAGCTCCTATAGTGCCTGCTGGTTTGACTGGAGTGAGCTGGGTGGACACATATTTGTGTAGCAACCCTCACCTCTGACTGAGCCTCAAGGCCTCAGGACACACCAATTTGCACAGGTGAGAGGCCTGATTAATGCCAACTGCCATAACAGCTGTATCTGTGGCAACACTGTCAGCCCCCTTGGTGCAGCTGCAGCCTATAGGGAGCTAGACTCAAGTGGAGGGTTGGCCTCTGTGAATGTCCAATTCAATCACTTAGTTGGTGACACTGGAAAGATCCTGCCATTTACCTGCATGCACGTTGTTCTTGTCCTATGCTTCAGTCACAGAGTGCAATTGGGGGACTCTTTGTCCATATTAGGCAAATTTCCACACAATATACACCATGTCAACATGGTCTACTGATCATTGACGAAAGCATTCAGCAGTACATTACCTATTACTACAAAACAGAGTCAATATGCACTTGTTTGCCTGATTGTGACAGTGGAACACTGACCTCTGTATAGTTTGTGCACAATTACAGCTGCCTAAATGTGCCACAGGATGTCATGTTGGTCTCTGCATCGCCTGCCACCATATCGGAAGGCAGTGCCTGGAGGTGAATGTTGGGGTGGGGGGGGGGGGAACTGTCTCATACATGTTTCGTAGGTGGCATTGCCAGCCAAAGCCTATGTTCACATACCCGAAAGCTATGCGGGCCTACTCAGTATCTGCATATTTTATATCTGAGGTCCTGCTTGACAGCCTCACTCGTTCTTCATGGGCACCGAGTGTGACAGTCACAAGGATGTTGTTAGAGTACAAAGAGGTAGGGAATGGTGGTGTATTCGTAGCCAGAAACTGTACCAGCAACTCCATATACAACCTGCCATGCTTCCATATGCTTGGGGGTGGGGGTGGGGAGAGGCACTGCATCTACAGCGTGGGAGTGTGCATGTGCTGTACTGACCAGTTTTGCAGTGTACATGGCATGGCATAACATGACATATGATATGCAAGTACCCAAGCATGGCACTATGTTCAGTCTCACTGCCAAAGGCTGTGTAGGGGGGACACAGTATTTAGCTTTGTGACAGATGTAGGCCACTGGCCAGCATGCACTCACAGCCTGTCTCTAGTCCACTTTCCACCGTGCTTTGTATTGCATAAGCTATCCTCAAGTTCAAAATAAAAGGGAACACAGAGTTCTGGGTATTGCCTAAAACAGAGCGGTTTGCACAGGATGTATATGAGTCGGAGGTTAGGTAAATGGCTGAAGCATTCTAATATGGGTCTGCTATGAACACGGCCTGGGTGCACACATCAGTTCATGCTGAGAGGCCACTGACACTCTGACCAAGCTGTGATCATGTCATGGCTGTGTATCCACATAGTGCTTATATAGGGTCCAGCTGTAGTGATGTGGGTGCTGTTTCTTTATTGTAGTCCAGTCCCTAGACAAGCTGCTGGATGTTTATGCTGTTTGTACAAAGCCCATATTTTCATGGTGGCTATGTATACATGTAGTGGATGATGAATAGCAGACTGGGCACAGATGGTATGTGAGTAGGTGACACAGCCCAGTGTTGCTCAACATATGTTGGCTGCTTGTGATTGATCTAGATGATTATAATTCTCAGAAAGAGAGCCTAGCAGCTCTTCTTGGGCTGTTGGTAACCCACTGATAACTATGGTCTTGGCAAACCCTGCTAGTTGGTGTCAGCACCCCTCCCCCATTCCTGCCTAGACAACCTCACTGCATTCAGGTCCTTGGAAACAGCTGCCACAACCTTAGGGGATGACTGAGATATTACAGGAGAGTCCCTGACAAACAGGTGCAGTACACAAAGGCTAAATAAGACATGCCATTCCTACATGCTGCAATTGTACAGAATACTAAATGACTAGCATCATGCACTGCAGGCAATACCTACTGCACACTAACAGTGAAACAGATCTGCTCCAGAAGCTGGAAAGTCCATTTATTGTAGTGCTTGCTCGGGACCAGTGATCTGTGCCCTTCCTCAAATTTAAGGTGACTGGTGAAAAAGGTCATTTGAACATGTGGCTGTTATGTGCAGGACGCAAACCCTGTCCCTGCAAATTACAGGGTTAATATGATGGATCGCTGCATTCTACATCTGGGCATATAGCTGCTCAGATTGTGAGATGCATAATGCGTAATGGAGGGGCTAACCCAGTGATTCTCAACCTATTCCTCTGGGACCCCCAGGACAGTCAGGTTTTCAGAATATGTACAATGAATATACATGAGATAGATCTGCATACAGTGGAAGGAGTGCATGCAGATCTATCTCATGCATATTTATTGTGGATATCCTGAAAACCTGACTGGCCTGGGGGATCCCAGAGGACTGAGTTGAGAACCACTGGGCTAACCAATACCAGCACACAGAGCTCTAATTGCAGCCATAGTGGTGACTGTTATCACTGAAGCATTGCTCAGTATCTTCTATGATGGTGGAACAAGTGTACATGATCCCCCCGAAGAGAGCAGGATGGTCTGTGATGGACCTCATGGGTCATGAGTGAGGTTTGAGGGATTGCATGCCCTACACATGTGCTGCCTCAGGGGTTAGTGTCACACTGCAGCCCAGCAGACCTCTGTGTGCGACTGTTGTGTGACGTTAGAGGTACAGTGGAGGAACAGACATCTTGCCCTCACATGTGGCTTGGCCTTTGGACAAGAGATTTCTTCTACAGTTGTGTGTCTGTTATGCAGATGCAGTACTGCATGTCCAGTGCAATCCCATACTGCATGTATGCCACTGTCTCGGAATGTGCCAGTCGCATTGTTTCATATCCTGAGTTTAGACCATTGCCGTCAGGGACCTGTAGTCTCTTTAATTCTAGA
Source organism: Ichthyophis bannanicus (assembly GCA_033557465.1). Taxonomy (NCBI): domain Eukaryota; kingdom Metazoa; phylum Chordata; class Amphibia; order Gymnophiona; family Ichthyophiidae; genus Ichthyophis; species Ichthyophis bannanicus. The sequence continues at coordinate 766,881,239 of CM066036.1, read as the reverse complement.
TAGTGCTATGGAGAAGCTTGTGGTGTGTGTAGCCTAATGGTTAGAGCACTAGCTCACTAAGTAACACACAAGGGCTTGAATCCCACTTGTTCTCTTTGTGACTGTGGAAAACTCACTTCAATATACATAGTTATGAATATACATAGTTATGAAAAGTTAATTGTACATAGTTATGAAAAAAACACTGTTCCATGTAAAAACCATGTTCATCATATGTTAAATGTAAACCGCCTTTGATCTTTGGAAAAAGCGGTATAGAAGAAAAGCATAAATAAATAAAATAAATAAATATACTGCCAGAAAAGTCTAGAGTCTGCATTAACTAGAGGACACACATTATTATTCTTTTTTTATGTGTTACGATAGCATATTGAGTCTGCAAACATGCATATTCTAATCATGTCCATCTGACATGACTTTATTGGCTCTGCTATAGCACATTGCAATGGGTCGGACATGTTCACCCTACAGCTGTATGACACATATGATGAAATATTCCAATCATGTACAACTTATCTGTGATTGAACAGCTTTGCCTCTATCACATATATGCAGTATATGTAGGCACATCCCACTCCTAGGATGGCCACCTGCAGGTATCATCACACATCCTTACTTGCTCCATATGGCCAATATAAGATATTCTTGTCCAGTTGTTATATGCACATGAGTCAGGAAGATTGTATGGTGGTCAGAAAAGCTGAGACAGCTGCCACAACCAAATAGCTGGTATTGGAACTTCCCTGTGGTACAGCTAATATCTTTTCACACATACAACTGCTTTTGTGTGGCCACATCAGGGTAGCAAAGCCATACCACACTCATCTACCGCTATCCATCCTTCAACTCATCCATCAGTATATGCCCATCATGTACAGTCATATATTCTCCTGCCAAATGCTACACCATGGCCCATACAGGAACATTTTAATCATTAAGATGTATCACTCACACCTCTCCTGTGATTGATCTGCATGTCACCATGCCTGCTCAGTCATCATTTTGATGCACACATCATGGCCATGCTGGCTCCTCCAGGACACGCTTCTTCCCAATCCTAAGACACACACTGATATTACAGCAGATTACATGAGCACCCTCACTGTTACAGTACAAATGCCTCCCACATTATCATCCCACTTTCTGTCTAACATGTAGGATACATATAGATATGACATCAACTATTACCGTTCCTGCCATCCATCACCTAAAATGTGACTTTTACAAGGGCTCCAATATCCTGCGATGACTGTCATTTTCAGGCATTAAGGTTCATGCCAGGCACCTTACCGCCCGGTGTCATGTTAGAGCCTGATAAATAGAGCCAAGCACCCTTACCGCCAGCATGCCTACTCCCTTCCCTGCCTTTTACCGCAATATAACACACCCTTACCACTGCCGTTAACACTTGCTAACCGGTGCACCCTTATCGCTCTTTAGTAAACATACTCCTAAATCTCATACAATCTCTTTTTATTACAATTTGTTTTACAGTATATGTTTTCCCTCTCCTCTCCGCTCCGCTCCCTTTGTCTTTCCCTCCCCCTCCCTTCCCTACTTCAATCCCCCTCCTTTTCCCTCCCCCTTTTCTTTTCTTCCCCTTCCCCTCCCTACCTCCATCTCACCTCCTCTCCCCCCCCTTTTTTCCTCTCCTTTTCTTTCCCCATCCTCTTTTCTCTTCCCTCTCCCTTCCCTTCTTCCATCCTCCCTCCTTTCCCCTTTTTCCTCTTCTTTTCTTTCCCCCTCCCTTCCCTACTTCTATCCCTCTCTCTTCCCCTTTTCCTTTCCTTTTCTTCCCCATCTTTCCTCTCCCTCCCTCCATATCCCCTCCTCTCCCTTTTTCTTTTCCTTTCTCACTTCCCCCTTGTTTCTTCCCCTCCTCCTTCCCACTCTTTGTCTCTCCCCTTTTTCCTCTCCTTTCTATCCCCCTTCCCTGTCTCTTCCCTATCCCCCCCCTCCATCCCCTTCCTCCCTTTGTCTCCCCCTCCCCCTCCGTGGATAGACAAAAAAGCAGTCCCTCGCCCAATTCAGGAGAAAAGCAAAGCATCAGAAGCTATTCAACGGCTGCATGGAACCCTGGAGCAGATCTGTGGCACCTGGGCATTGTCCGGTGAAGCAAATAGGTCTATGCTCAGGTTGCCCCCCATGTCTTGAAAATTTGGCTGCCAATTTGACTGTTGAGGGTCCACTCATGCAACTAGAGGACTCATGTGAGTCGATTTGCCAAGACATTGAGCTCTCCCAGCAGATACACCACTCAGAGAAGCATGCTGTGCGAAATGGCAAACTTCCAGAGACACACTGCCTCCCAGCAGAGAAGGTACGAGCGCGTGCTCCCCTGCTTGTTGATGTAGAACATCATTACTTGGTTGCCAGTCTGGATGAGAACAACCTGGTTGGCAAGCTGCTCTCGAAAAGCCATGAGCGCACTGGAGTTGGCTCACAGCTCCAGGAAGTTGAGCCAGTGGAGGCTTTCCCCTGCCATCCAAAGACCCTGCATTCATAGACCATTGAGATGGGCTCCCCAGCCCATCTTGGAGGCATCTGTAGTCAGAACCTGTTGATGCAGAAGGGCTTGGAAAGGAAGTCCCTGGCACAGATTTTGTGGTTTAGCCACCAAGAGAGGGACTGCTTGAGTGGCTGAGTTACAGCCACCTTGTCCTGGAGGCGCCCTGTCACTTGGCACCACTGCATACATAGAGTCCATTGTGTTTGCCTCATATGTAAACAGGTGAGCAGAGTGACATGAACCATGGAGGCCATATGACCAAAAACGTACATCTCCCTGGCTGCAGCGAATGGATAGTTCCACACTTCTCTGGCTAGGTGGACCATCTGTAGGTCTTGATCCTTGGGTAGGTAGGCCCGAGCCAAAGTAGTATCTAGAAGAGCCCAATGAACTCAAGACACTGAGCAGGCTGCAGATGAGACTGTGTATAGTTGACAACAAAGCCCAGATTTTCAAACAGCTAAATGGTGATCCCTGCGGAGTGCCAGACCTCATCTGGTATACAACTCCTGATCAACTAGTCATCCAGGTAGGGGAAGATAAAAAGTCCCAGCATCCAGAGGAACACAGCAACAACCACCAGACACTTTGTGAAGACTCTTGGGGAGGAGGCAAGGCCAAAGGGTAGTACCTGGTACTGATAGTGCTGTACACTGAGCATGAAGCGGAGATACTGACGGTGGAAAGCGTGAATGTGGATATCAGTAGAAGCATCGTTGAGATCTAAGGAGCATAACCTGAGGTAAGGAAGTAAGGCAACAACATTCCTAGGGAGATCATCTTGAACTTCTTGTAAAAGGAAGCGTTTGAAGTCCTGAAGATCCAATAATATCAGCAGGAAGCCCCCTGTCATTTTGAGAACCAGAAAGTTCAGGAATGGAACGCCTTCCCAACCTGAGAGAGGGAGGGACCAGCTCAGTGGTCAGGTTGGCCAAGAGAACCTGGACCTCCTTCTGGAGAGGTTCTCAGTGGAATGGATCGAGTGGGTACTCCCCTGGGGGAAAAAGGGGGAAGAAGTTGATCAAAGTACAACAGGTAGCCCTCCCAAACTATTTTGAGGGTCTAGGAGTCTGATGTTATGGCAAAATGGATCAATCTGCCTCCCACATGAGGTGGAAGTGTGGTTGGAGTGCGAAGGGAGGCATGCTTCTTAGGAAGGAGTCTAAATCCTCTGCCAGGCTGCAGTTGTTTCCAGGCTGTGAGTTCTGGACCTTTGGACAGTGGCATTAGCACTGGCCCTTACCCTTCTGCTGCTGCCCCTGCTGAGCACCATGATAGGGCTGATGTGACAGATAACTATCATAGTACTTCCTCTTCTTGGGATAGAAAGCTTCTTTCCTGAGGCTTTCTTAGAGGGGTCCCCCATCTTACGAGAAAGCCTATTCATTGTTAATTGCTCCTGCTCCAGCTCTCTGGCCTTGTCCTCCATGGGCTTGCTGAAGAGGTTCTCACCACAGCAGGGGACATCCGCCAACTTGCCCTGCACCCACTGTTCCAATTCAGAAGACTACAGCCAAGCGAGGCGTCGAGCTCCAATGCCTACAGCAGTTACCCAGGCTACTGACTCAAAGCCATCATAAGCCACCCTGGTCATATATTTTGAGCACTCTTTCACCCTGGAAAGAAGGCCACGGTAGCCTGGAACAACAGTCGAGAAATCAGACAGATTGCTCGCTAGATCCCCGAGGTACATACCCATGTAGAGCTGATAGGCCTGAATGCAGGCCACCAACATGGAACTGTGGTAGCACTTTCTGCCAATGCCATCCAATGTCCTGACCTCCCTGCCTAGGGGCACAAAGGAATGGATCTTAATGTTCTTGATTCTACACATGGCTGACTCCATGACCATAGAATTGTGCGGGAGCTGTGGCTTCTCAAAGCCTGGGCTCTTAAGAACATAAGATATGCCATACTGGGTCAGACCAAGGTCCATCAAGCCCAGTATCCTGTTTCCAACAGTGGCCAATCTAGGTCATAAGTACCTAACAGTTTCCCCAAAAGACACAGGTTCCACAATGCTTGTATTGGGGCAAGCAGGGATATCCTGGGTCCCTTTTACTAATGGTTTATGGACTTTTCCTTCAGGAACTTGTCCAAACCTTTTTTAAACCCAGCTACACTAACAGGTTTTACTACATCCTCCAGGAACAAATTCCAGAGTTTGATTACATGTTGAGTGAAAAAATATTGGTTACCCTGTAGCTTCATTGCATGTCCCCTAGTCTTTCTATATTCTGATGACATAAACAATCGATCTATGTTTACCCGTTCCACTCCATTCATCAATTTATAGACCTCTATCATATCTCCCCTCAGCTCTCTCTTTTCCAGGTTGAAGAGCCCTCACCTTTTTAGCCTCTCTTCATAGGGGTATCCTTCCATCCCCTTTAGCATTTTGTTGGCACTTCTCTGTACCTTTTCTAATAACGCTATATCATAGAAACATAGAAAAATGACAGAAAAAGACTACATAGCCTATCTAGTCTGTCCTTCTAAAGATACGGCAACCAGAATTGCACACAATATTCAAGGTGCAGTCGCACCATGGAACGATACAGAGGCATTATAATATCCTTTGTTTTATTTTCCATTCCTTTCCTTATAATATCTAGCATTCTATTTGCTCTCTTGGCTGCCGCTGCACACTGGGTGGAGGGTTTTAACATGTTATCTACGATGACGCCTAAATCTTTTTCCTGAGTGGTGGTTCCTAATGTGGAACCTTGCATCGTGTAAGCATAGTTTGGGTTGTTCTTTCCCTGGGTGCATAACTTTGCACTTGTCCACATTAAATTTCATCTGTCATTTGGATGCCCAGTCTTCCAAAGATCCTCCTGCAATTTTCCACAATCCTAATGAGTTTTAACAACTTTAAATAGTTTTGTGTCATCTGCAAATTTGATAACCTCACTCGTTATTCCCTTTTCCAAGTCATTTATGAATATGTCGAAAAGCAGCAGACCCGGCACAGATCCCTGGGGTACTTCACTATTGACCTTTCTCCATTGGGAAAATTGGCCATTTAGCCCTACCCTCTGCTTTCTATCTTTTAACCAATTCCTGATCCACAGTAGTACACTGCCTCCTATCCCATGACTCTTTAGTTTTGCCAAAAGTCTCTGATGAGGGACCTTGTCAAAGGCTTTCTGAAAGTCTAGATACACTATATCAACCAATTCACCTCTGTCTACCTGTTTATTCACACCTTCAAAAAACATAACAGATTAGTAAGACAAGATCTTCCTTGTCTAAAGCCCTGTTGGCTGTCTCCTATTAAGCCATGACTATCTTGTGGACTCAATACATGGAGTCCAGCCAACTACTCACCAGGGGCACAGTGAGAGGGGTCTGTCACATGCAAAACAGCAAGCCTTCAAGGATCTTGTGAATGGGAACCGTGATAGCTTCTTAGGGGGAGGGGAAAGGTACAGGGGATCTCCAATTCTTCTGCCCTGGGCTCCTCCTCAGCCTCATTGGAAAATACAAGACCTTGGCCATGTCCCTTACAAACTCATGGAAGGATATATCCTCTGGTGGGAATTTCCTGCACTCATAAGATGGAGAGGGATCCGAGGAGATGTCTCAATGTCACTTGGGCACCGGGGATTCTTCCTCAGTCTCCTGCTCATCTGAATCCATGAGGAAATCGAAATACAGGTTTGATTCCTCATGGCAACAACAGTGAGGGGAGGATGGTGTCAGACTCTGGATGGCCTGACCCGGAGGTGCTCGCAGGAGAACTCCAGGACACCGAGAGGGACTTTGACCATCTGTCTGAGTTTGTTCCCTGGCTGGAAAGAGCATGGAGTTCCAGGATGGGTTGCACTCCCAACGAGGAAGCACCTGCTATAGACAAGGCCGCCATCGGCACCAAGGAACTCAAAAGATATTGGGTTTTGGGCCATCCTTGACATAGAGGAACCAGAGAGTATTGGGAGTCAGGCTGGTCTCAGCATCGAGGAACCCAAGGACATCGAGTCTTAGGCAACCTGGCAAGGCCAGGAAGACAACCAAGCTATGCTTGAGGGCCTGCATGTGCTTGGCTAGGAGCACAGAGTCTGATGGCAGGGGAACTAGGGCAGCAACCATGGTCTCCGGTGCCAGTACCCTCATAAGGGACTTCACGATTGTTATGGTATTGGAAGTCACCCAACGGCCCTCCTGGGCTTTGGAAAACAACTCCTCCTACTGCAGACAACTTAGCAGGTCGCTGCTGGCCTTCACTCTCAGAGTCTCGCTGAGGAGGACTGTGTTGCCGGTGACTGTGGGTCTTCTCCTGGGTTTCAGCATCACCCCTTGACTTCGACAGGGTGGAAGTCCGGTCCTTCTGGGTCCATCCCTCATCAAAGGACAGTAGTCAGTCCGATGCCCCGCAGCCCTTCGGCTCTGAGTGAGCCCGGCTCCCACGCGAAGCCGAAGTCTTGGCGAAGGTCTTTGAAGGCGCTGATGCCGAAGATTCTGAGTACCTGAACAGCAATTTCTGCTGTTTTTCTCTGTTCCTGAGCCCCTTGAGTATCACTTGCAAGCAGAGGGCACAGATGGCATTGAAGGAACCAGTTATAGCGGTCCATCATGGAGATAGTTTGGTCAAACTGGGAACACTTCTTAAAGCCACTGGCTGGCTTTGGCATGTTGCGGAAGACAGCTTCCACCAAGTCAAAGGACTTTAACATCCCAGCAGCCAGAGGGGTACGAGAGAAAGAGTAGTTACTCACCTGTAACAGGTGTTCTCCAGGAGCAGCAGGAATCAGTCCTCACATATGGGTATCATCGGCGCAGATGAAGCCCCAGCGGAGCATTTCCCCAGCTTTCTATGAAAGCCTTTGGGAATGCAGACACACATGCGCGGTTCCCTTCCCGCCTAAAGGTGCCATCTTACCTCAGTCAAATGACATAGCTAAGAACAGCACACAAAAATGAAAAAATAAACTATGTACAACTGCAACTCCAAGGGGAGGAGGGAGGGTTGTGAGGACTGATTCCTGCTGCTCCTGGAGAACACCTGTTACAGGTGAGTAACTACTCTTTCTCCAGGACCAAGCAGGAAGTCAGTCCTCACATATGGGTGACTCCCTAGCTCTGGGTACCGAGGAACCCAGGCTGAACAAGAGAACTCCCTCTAGTCTCAGCAGCAAAGAAAGGCTTTTCAAGGACACAACCTCCACCGGTAGCCCAACAGAGGGCAGGAGTTGCCTAAACCTCAAAGAGATCCCGGAGTACTGCTTGGCCAAAAGCACTGTCCCTACGGGACTCCCTCTCCAGGCAGTAATGGGCCGCAAAAGTCTGGCTTGAAGACCAAGCTGCAGCCCTGGTCTGCAGATGAGGGAGGAGTGGTCTAGTGGTTAGGACAAGGTACTTCAGGCCGGAGGGCCAGGGGTTCAAGTCCCACCTGGGGACAGCAATCTCAGGCCAGAGGGACTGGGATTTCTAGTCCTGTAGGCACTCCTTGTTGTCTTGGGCAAGCCACTTAACCCTCCATTGCCCATGTTCCCTGTAAGTATTAGTGTATGTGTCTCATATCCCCTTGTGTTAAATGTATCCCCCAATTGACCGCTTTGACCCGGTGAAAAGCAGGATATAAATACAGCTAAATATAAATATATAAATATAAATATATATACCAAGGGCACAGAGCGGAGATGAGCCACTGAGGCAGCCATTGCCCTGACACGATGGGCCGTGACCCTACCCTGAAAAGGAAGGTCAGCCGCCTTGTAAGCCCAGGTGATACAGTCAGCTACCCAGATGGACAAGGTATGCTTGGACACAGCCAGCCCCAACTTATTGGGGTCAAAGGATACGAAGAGCTGAGTAGCCCTTCTATGCCCCTGCGTACGGTCAAGGTAGAAGGATAAGGCCCTCCTACAGTCCAGGGTATGCAGGACTGCTTCAGCCTGGCTTGCATGAGGCCTAGGGAAGAATGTTGGAAGAACCACCTCCTGGTTGAGGTGGAAAGAGGAGACAACCTTAGGGAGGAACTTGGGATGAGTCCTAAGGACTACCCTGTTCCTATAAATCCTGGTGTAAGGCCTATCACAGACCAGGGCCTGAAGCTCACTTACTCGCCTAGCCGAGGTAAGGGCTATCACAGGATGAGTGTTTTCCAGGAGAGGAAGCGTAGTGGACAAGTAGCTATCGGCTCAAAAGGTGGGCGAGTCAGCTGCTGCAAGACCACATTCAACTCCCACTCAGGGGCAGGAGGGCGGATGGGAGGCTTGAGCAAAAGCAAGCCCCTGAGAAAGCGGGATACCAAGGGGTGACCAGACAGAGAATGTCCCTCCACCAGAGAGTGGTGAGCTGCTAGAGCTGAGAGGTGGACCCGAACAGAATTGGACTTAAGTCCCTGATTGGACAAGTGCAGTAAGTACTGAAGCACTACTGGCACAGTACAGGAGAAAGGATCCTCTGTGCGTAGCTGACACCACACAGAAAACCTTTTCCATTTGAGAGCATAGGTTTTCCTAGTGGACCGTTTCCTAGAGGCTAGGACAACCTCCTCAACTTCCTGAGGTAGGCCCCAGGGAGCCAAAACTACCCTTGCAGCTTCCAGGCCATCAAATTGAGAGCTTTGAGATTGGGGTGCAGAAGGGAACCCTCCTCCTGTGAGAGAAGGTCGGGTTGCAACCCCAGAGGTAGTGGCGGACCCACCACCAGTTGAAGTAGAAGAGGAAACCAAGGCTGTCTCGGCCACCTGGGAGCCACCAGCAGGACCGAGGCCTTGTCCTGAAGAACCTTGAAGAGAATTCGGGCCACCAAGGGCGTGGGAGGAAACGCATAGAGGAGGCCCTGAGACCAGGATATCAGAAAAGCATCCGCTGCTATCCGCAGAGGATGCGGTTGTCTGGAGCAGAACTTTCTCCACCAAAACAACTTGTTTCTGAATTATACCCACAAAATGATTGTTTGCATACTATTCATAAAAATATATAGAACCAGGAAACGTGGTCAGCAAGGTCTCAGCAACAACGGGCAAAGGCAATGCGATCGAGACACAAGTCAAGATCTTGCTGCCAAACATAAGCCCAGTAACATCAAGGACCGATTGCCTCCACCACCACTTGCATTTTCATAAAGTCAAAAGCAAACAGCAGCCAGACCCAAATGAAAACACTTAGCTTGTAAAGAGATCATGGGAATGGACCGCCGACTGCTACCCCGACGTCGCCACAGAGCTCACATACGTTTCGCGAAAAATCGCTGCATCAGGGGAATTGCTGCAAAACAAAAACAAACACCCAAAATCAACCTTGTCTTTAAAACCAGAAACAACGAACCCAGCCCAACACACACTTAAACCATTAAAAACAAAAGAACGCTACTTACTTTAAACGGCAGCCACAACAGCACTTCAACATTGCTCTCAAAAAACGCCGCGCATGCTCTCATGCCCAACGAGCACTACACTCCCAAATATACCCAACTGCTGACGTCAACGGCTTCCCCGAAATGAAACTCCACCCCTCACCTTTAAAGACATACCGCCCAGTCAATATGACGATTCAAACCACCCGGAACCACAGTATTCAGACGGAAAATGCACTTCTGCTCGCCAACTAATAGAGACTTCCCTACTCTTCCCGTCCCTCCCAGACAATACCCGATCTAAACAGAAACACCGCAGATCACAAAACTGATGTTTGAATTCCAAACAATGCGGCACCAGGGGGGCCTCACGGACGGAGCATTTAAGTCTACTTTTGTGCTCAATAAGGCGTGTACGAAATTACCTACAGGTACTCCCTACGTATAAAAGACCACAGGGGCACACAATCCCATAAATAACAAAAGTGGAATCACAAGAGGTCCGATGTCTGAACCTATGCGAAAGCTCACTAGACACTTCACAAATAGAACAATGCCCACAAGGGCCATGCCTGCATACCCTATCGTTGTCAACAAACCCTGAACGCTTGGATGAGCCGGGGGTGTCGGGAGAAGCTGCTACTTGGGATAAACTGGTGGCTGTGCAGAAGCGCATAATTCGTTCTGAGCTTCATCGACTTTCCATGATTGAGTATATGCGGCGTCAGCACATACCCCGTGGTTTATGTGTTTACAAGGAACCCCGATTGTTTGCTTCCAACTCTGCCTTTTTGTCTAAATGGAACTGTATCCTTAACAAATGTTCTTTGGACTTAATGGTTTTGATTGCTGATACAGCCAAAGTGACTTTGGAGGAGCTTACCAAAGAAGCTCAGGTCTTGTTGGATGAATTAAAGCTCAAAGAATCGGATGGGAGTTTCAAATCTCGCAGTGAGGACATGTCTAAACAGCTTGACCAACTTCGAGCGGAAGTTAAATTGGCTAAGGCTAAGAAGTTGAAACGGGATTATGAGGACTACGCCAGTGGATAAGTTTACCCCTGGATGAATCCCCATCGCAAGTTTCAGAGGAAACAGAGGAGGCGTGTTGAATTTGATCAGTCCACAGATGACTCTTCATCTGGGGGGTCAACAAAATCTGGTCAGAGTGCTTTTTTGGACAATGGTCTGGCTCCAGAGAAGAAAGGTGGAACTCGAGGTCGCTCCAAGGGTCGGGGTTTGAATCGATAGCTAATTCTGGTCCCTTTAATTTTTTGTCTGATCCAACCTCCTCCCTGGTGATTAATTTGTCTACAGTCATCTTGTCAGAGCATCAATTGAGTGTCCTCAATAAGGGTTTATCGTTTGTACCAACTACGTTTTTTGACCCGTTTCCATTTCGGATAGACCTGGAGGGTCTTATTCGAAAATTGCTCCTGAAAGTGTATTTTTCTTCCCAACAAGGAAGTGAAGTTGGGGTTGATCTCCCGCGGAAGCGGGTACCTTTGCCTATAAAATCTACGTGGAGTCCGCCTGGTCAGTTGCCACCGGCTTTGTCCATTTTTAAGCAGTTGGTGCTGAAAGATGTACAGAATTTGGAGTCTACCGGGCGGCCAGTGTTTTCAGCTTTGACCAGGGCAGAGAAGAAAGCTATGAATGATTTGATTGCTAGCCCAGATTTGGTGATCAGAAACGCGGACAAGGGGGGTGCAGTAGTGGTTTGGCCCCGGGTTGACTATTTGCAGGAGGCTCAGTGCCAATTAACTGATTTAACTACTTATGAGGTTCTGTTCCAGGACCCTACAGCACGATTGCAGGATATAATCAAAGAGCTGACCTTGGGAGCTTTATCGGCTAAATTGATTTCAAAAAAGGAGTTTTTGTTTTTAAATGTTCGCAGTCCATCTTTAGCTAGGTTTTACCTTCTGCTCAAGATCCATAAAAATTTGCAACATCCACCGGGGCGCCCTATAGTGTCTACGCGTGGGACGGTTCTTGAACCTCTCTCTGTGTTTGTAGATTCTTTTTTACGACCTTTATTGCTGGAGATGCCGGCGTATGTTCGAGATACTATGCATTTCCTGAACATTTTGGAAGATCATTCGTCTCTGTTAAATTCTTCAGAGATTTTGTTGGCCACTTTAGATGTGGCTTCGTTGTATACGTCAATTCCGCAGGGGGCCGCAGTGGAGGTGGTTGAAGAGTGTTTGCAACATAGAGGGGATTTAACATTCGAAATGGTTGGTTTTGTGAAACGTTTGGCCCATTTAGCCATTTGTGAAAATTATTTTGTGTTTGAGGGCCTTTTTTATCATCAATTGTCCGGGGTTGCCATGGGCGCTACTTGCGCCCCCTCGGTTGCCAATTTATACATGGCTAAATATGAAGATCAGTGGGTGTTTGCTTCTCCCTTCTCTACTCATTTGCGGTTATGGTGTCGGTATATTGACGATGTGTTTGTCTTGTGGCGAGGCACGACTGCTGAGTTTCAGGATTTTGTACACTGGTTGAACAGCCGTGAGCGTAATATTCAGTTCACCAGTGTTTCCAGCTATGTTCAGATTGTGTTCCTTGATGTAGTTGTGTGCCGGAAGGAGAATGGGTGGACAACAAGTGTACATAGAAAACTTACAGATAGGAATACTCTCTTACACTATGGGAGTGCTCACCCGGTGGGTTTACATAACAGTTTACCTTTTTCTCAGTTTATCCGTTTTCGTAGGAATTGCTCTAATATAGCTGACTTTAAACAGCAATCTAAGTCTTTGGCAAGCGGGTTGATGGCTAGAGGTTATCCTCGCAAGGTGGTGCGGGATGCCTATCGGAGGGCATTGTTTAATCGATCCCTCCTGCTAGTTCCTAAGAATAAGGGGGATTCCTTGGAAGATGGGGAGCATATTAATTTGATTTCAAAGTATTCTCCTTTCAGCTTCCCTATATAGCGGATTTTGCGGAGACATTTGCGGACAAGAGGGTTCATTGCGTTTGGCGACGCCAATGTAATCTGCGGGAAATTTTAAGTCCTTCTGCCTTGTGTTCAGGATTTGTTGACAACGATAGGGTATGCGGGCATGGCTCTTGTGGGCATTGTTCTATTTGTGAAGTGTCTAGTGAGCTTTTGCATTTTGAATATCATGGAATTAAGCATAGGTTCAGACATCGGACCTCTTGTGATTCCACTTTTGTTATTTATGGGATCGTGTGCCCCTGTGGTCTTTTATACGTAGGGAGTACCTGTAGGTCGTTTCGTACGCGCCTTATTGAGCACAAAAGTAGACTTAAATGCTCCGTCCGTGAGGCCCCCCTGGTGCTGCATTGTTTGGAATTCAAACATCAGTTTTGTGATCTGCAGTGTTTCTGTTTAGATCGGGTATTGTCTGGGAGGGACGGGAAGAGTAGGGAACAGTCTCTATCAGTTGGCGAGCAGAAGTGCATTTTCCGTCTGAATACTGTGGTTCCGGGTGGTTTGAATCTTCGGATTGACTGGGCGGTATGTCTTTAAAGGTGAGGGGTGGAGTTTCATTTCGGGGAAGCCGTTGACGTCAGCAGTTGGGTATATTTGGGAGTGTAGTGCTCGTTGGGCATGAGAGCATGCGTAGCGTTTTTTGAGAGCAATGTTGAAGTGCTGTTGTGGCTGCCGTTTAAAGTAAGTAGCGTTCTTTTGTTTTTAATGGTTTAAGTGTGTGTTGGGCTGGGTTCGTTGTTTCTGGTTTTAAAGACAAGGTTGATTTTGGGTGTTTGTTTTGTTTTGCAGCAATTCCCCTGATGCAGCGATTTTTCGCGAAACGTATGTGAGCTCTGTGGTGACGTCGGGGTAGCAGTCGGCGGTCCATTCCCATGATCTTTACAAGCTAAGTGTTTTCATTTGGGTCTGGCTGCTGTTTGCTTTTGACTTTGTGAAAATGCAAGTGGTGGTGGAGGCAATCGGTCCTTGATGTTACTGGGCTTATGTTTGGCAGCAAGATCTTGTGACTTGTGTCTCAATCGCATTGCCTTTGCCCGTTGTTGCTGAGACCTTGCCGACCACGTTTCCTGGTTCTATATATTTTTATGAATAATATGCAAACAATCATTTTGTGGGTATAATTCAGAAACAAGTTGTTTTGGTGGAGTGAGTTTTTTGATTGATTACTTTATACACTCCTGAACGTGACCAAGAAGTTTTGGAGCAGAACTTTGGCAGTTGCTTGTTCGTTGGGCTGGCAAAGAGATCTATCAAAGGGAGACTCCATTTTAGGAAGATCTTCTGAAATACTGAAGGATGCAGCTGCCACTCGCGGGGCTGCAGTATTCTGCTTAACCTGTCTGCCAGGTAGTTGTCCTGTTCACACAAAACTTATTTGGTCACTGAACGATAATATACTCAAACTTTCAAAAAAAATCGTTCACCATTCACTGTGTAGAGAGGCAGAACTAGCAAACGAGGTCTCAGTTAAAAATAACACTGCTGCTTCTAGGCTCGCACCCGATGACAGCATTTGTGTTGTAGCACATCAATGACCCCTTGCTAGTTTTTTTAAAAACCACCCGTCATACAAAAATTGTTTTTCTAGGAGACAACATACTGTCCTGTGAATCTTATTATATTGTACTCAGCTTCAAAGTTTCTGAAACAAGGACCAGATGAAGTCTTCCCCGCTCTTATGATCCCAACGTACAGTCCCGGTACCAGCAGACGTTTCAGGTCTATTTCATGAGGGGACCAGGGTGCGCGGCATTTTTTCACTGGTGGAGGGAAGTGTGAGAGTCGGTGGAGTAACGAGATAGAACGTGGGTAGCATCACAGTTGAGTACTGGTCCCCTGATGAAATAGACCTGAAACGTCTGCTGGTACCGGGACTGTACGTTGGGATCATAAGAGCGGGGAAGACTTCATCTGGTCCTTGTTTCAGAAACTTTGAAGCTGAGTACAATATAATAAGATTAACAGGACAGTATGTTGTCTCCTAGAAAAACAATTTTTGTATGACGGGTGGTTTTTAAAAAAACTAGCAAGGGGTCATTGATGTGCTACAACACAAATGCTGTCATCGGGTGCGAGCCTAGAAGCAGCAGTGTTATTTTTAACTGAGACCTCGTTTGCTAGTTCTGCCTCTCTACACAGTGAATGGTGAACGATTTTTTTTGAAAGTTTAGGTAGTTGTCCTGGCCTGGAAGGTACACAGCCTTGAGGAGCATGTTGTGCTTGAGGGCAAATGAACAAAGGTCCTGAGCCTCCCGACAAAGAATCCTGGACCCAGTCCCGCCCTGTTTGTTCACATAAAACATGGCTACTTGGTTGTCTGTCTGAATCAGGATAGATTGGTGAGCCAGGGTAGGAGAGAAAGCTTTGAGTACTAATCGAATAGCTCTGAGATCGAGGAGATTGATCTGCTGTGCAGCTTCCCAAGGAGACCAGAGGCCCTGGGTGCACTTGCCCAGACAATGAGCTCCCCAGCCTTGCAGGGAAGTGTCTGTGGTCATCATTACAGTGTACCCTGGAATCTGAAAAGGCACCCCCTGCAGTAGATTGGGTGGGTGCAGCCACCAGTTGAGGGAGTGCAGAAATTGTCTGGACACCCTTATCCTGTCTCTGAGGCTGCCTGTGGCCTGTGACCACTGAGACCGCAGGCACCACTGTGCAGGCCTCATATGGAGACTGGCATTGGGGGTCACATGTACTGTCGAAGCCATGTGGCCCAGAAGCCTCAGTCAGAGTCTGGCAGAGACCAGTGACCTGCTGAGAAACTGATTTGCCAAGGTTATCAACCTTTGGGCCCTGTCTGCTGGCAAGAAAGCCTTTGCCAGCAGAGAGTCTAGCCTTGCTCCTATGAACTCCAAGTTCTGTGAGGGGAGCAAAGTGGACTTTGCGAAGTTTACGACAAACCCCAGCCTTTGGAGAAGAGTAATAGTGCTGAGGGTGGCCTGTTTGGCCTCCTGGCACGTTTGACCCCTGATGAGCCAGTCGTCCAGATAGGGGAAGACAAAAATGCCCTGGTTTCTCAGGTAGGCCGCCACCACTGCTAGGCACTTTGTGAAGACTCTGGGGGCGGAGGTGAGGCCGAAAGGCAGCACTCTGTATTGATAATGGTTTCCTCCCACAATGAACTTGAGGTACTTTCTGTGGTCTGGATGAATGAGGATGTGAGTGTAGGCATCCTTTGGCTATGCTCTTTAGATCTAATCTCCCTGCTGGAGGTAGGGCAGAAGTGTCCCAAGAGTAAGCATCTTGAACTTCTGTTTCACGAGGAACTTGTTGAGGTTCCTGAGGTGCAGAATGGGTTGAAGGCCACCAGTTCTTTTGGGCACCAGAGGTTTCGGGCCTCCCTGCCAGGGGGCACCGCAGAGTGCATCTTCTGGCTCTTCAGACGATGCATGGCCGATTCCACAACCATAGAATGGTCTGGTAGCTGTGCCTTCTGAAATCCAGGGCTCTTTCGGAGTCGATAGATCGAGTCGACTCGCTTGCTGAGAACAGGCGCCGAGACCGGTGCCTCCCACATACGGAAGAGGAGCCGTTCCAGCATCGGAGGAACCGGAACAGTAAAGAGGAGAGTCATACTGTAGGGTCTCGAGCTCCTCGGCTCAAGGCTCCTCCTCGGGGTCCGCCGGAATAGCCAAGGCAGTGGCCATATCCCGGACGAACTCCGAGAACCGAGTATCCTCCGGGGGGGGGGGGGGGGACCTACTCCGGGGCTCAGACTGCGGTGAGTCCGACGGGACGCACCGTGTCTTGAAAGTATCAGGAGACTCCTCGTCCTCCGTCTCCCAAGCTGACTCGTCCGAGGAGGAGTCAGGGTCCGACCCCGCGGGGCCCTGGAGCACCCGCCCTGACGCCAGAGGCACCGGCGTCGACACCCTCGGTCCCGAAGACCGTGACCGAGGTCGACTCCGAGCCACGATGGACTTGAGTATCGGCTCGGTCTCCAGGGTCGACTTCAAAGTCAATGTCCCGGTGGTCAGGGCAGATGCACCAGACAGGCTGGCCATCAGTGCCCGCTGCTGCTCCATGAAGGCAGACAATCTGCTCTCCAAGGCTGTCATCCTGAGACTCAGCTTGGGAGACGCAGCAGCCACCGACTCGGCTCCCTGGGAGGAGAGTCCTCAAGGACAACGGCTCCATGCAAGGAACTTTTGCAGGCTTCTTGTGTTCCACGAGCCCGAGGCGACGGTCGGGGGTCTTAGACCTGGCCCTCGAGGAGCCAGGGACCTCCTCCGACGACACCCTCGCGAGCCGCTTCTTCCTCTTGCGTTCCCGGTCGGGGGACCCCCTGTCCGAGGAGCTTCAACGGCGCTCAGGATCGGAATCCCGAGATGTCGAGGCCTCAGACGAGGTTCGGGCCCGGCCGGAGGCTGAGTCCAAGAAAAGCCTTTCTTTTTGCTGCTGTCGACTTCGGAGTGCCTTGGAAGACATCTTTCCACATGGCCCGCATGACTTAGGGTCGTGGTCGGGGCCGAGGCACCGAAGGCAGCAGTCATGTGTGTCGGTGAGAGACATTAATTTCTTACACCGATCACACTTTTTAAAACCAGAAGCCATCGGGGAAAAAAAAAAAAAGAGTCCCCGCGAGGTCAAAAGACCGGCCTTCCAGGGAAAAATGGAAAAAAGGGCACGAACGCCAGCCACGAAGGGCAAAAAACGAAAAAGAAGAATCGGGCTCGATACCGGTGTACCGAACCCGGCGGGAGGGGAACCGGCGTCGAACCGGGAGAAAAAATAGCGATAATCGCCGAAAAAATCTAATTTTAACCAGGAGAACAGGACACACGTCCGGTGGGCTTCACAGAAAAAAAGAGACCGAGGTAAGATGGCACCTTTAGGCGGGAAGGGAACCGCGCATGCGTGCCTGCATTCCCAAAGGCTTTCATAGAAAGCTGGGGAAATGCTCCGCTGGGGCTTCATCGGTGTCGATGACACCCATATGTGAGGACTGACTTCCTGCTTGGTCCTGGAGAAAAGACCAGTGTGCCAAAATGAAAAAAAGAACCTGAGAAAAAAATGCAGCGCAGAGGCACCAATGCTCCCGGGGACGGGCAGGAAGTCTGTGACGAGCACACAACCGAAAAATTACTGAGAAAAAATTTTTTAAAACGTACCTGTGAAGTATCAACGATTTTCTTGGGACAGACAAACATCTGATAGGCTCTGTGGAGAAAAGAAGACTGAGGTAAGATGGCTCCTTCAGGCGGGAAGATGGGAATGAATGCATGGTCGACCTCTCAAAAGCTTCTTTTGGAAGCTGAGAAGTGTTCCTGTACGGGCTCTGTTGGTAACGTCACTCATAAGTGAGAACTGACTTCCTGCTTGATCCTGGAAGAAGAGGAGATGCTGGACATGGGTGGGGGAGAGAAGGAGATGCTGAACATGGAGAGGATAGGATGAGAAAAAGGTGAGAGGGGGAGACACGAGACAGGGCAGGAGAGAAGGGGAGAGATACTGGACACAGGGAAGGCAGAAGAGAGAAAGGAGAGAGTTAAAGAGTGGGAATAACTGACAGGGAAGGATAGAAAGATGGGGCTGTGAGAGGACTCCATGAAAGATTGAACAGTGGTAGGAAGACGCAGCTAAAAGATGAAGATTGAGAACTGGATGGTAGGAAGGAGAAATGAAATCTGAATTGATAGATTAAAATGGAAGAAAGCCAAAAGGAAAAAATCTGTGGCAGAGATGGAAGGAACTGAAGACAGGAGGGAAGAGAAGTGGCAGATGGACCAGAGACCCTAGAGCAGTGGTTCTCAACCTTTTTTGTACCGTGACCCCTTTTACCATTGGTCAACTTGTGGTGACCCCCAATGATAAAATCAAATGCATCGCTCTTCCTTTACCGTTAACGCATTGTCGCTGTAATCATTTGTTGATATTATAGGCCTTCACAATATGTTTTTATTTATAAAATTTACTTATTGAAACCACAATAATTAATCACAACAAGTAACAATATTTGATTTCAAAATTATGATGATTTTGTAGTCAAATCACTAATATGAAATAAAATTATTTTTTCTACCTTTGTTGTCTGACCAATTAATTCTCTGATCATGCTAGTACCGATCTGAGGCTTCTGCTTTCCTGTCTTCTCTTAGCTCTCTTTCTGTGGTCTATGGTCCATCTGCCATTTCTTATCTCTTCTTTCATTTTCTTTACTTCTTTCCATCAGCCTATTTCCAGTCCCAGTAACCCTCCCCAGTATCAGCCCCTTTCTAGTCCTCACTCTCAGTACCTTCCAATGACAACTTGCATTCCCATGACTGCCACTGGTGTCCATTCCCCTCCTTCCCCACTGACCAGTCCCTTCTAGTACAAATACCATGGCAGCCCCTCTCAGATCCACTCCCTTCCAGTTCCATTCTCCCATCCTCCCGTATCAGCCCATTTGTAGCCTTAGATCCCAGTTTTCTTCCAGGGCCAGCAGCTCTATCCTCCCCTTCCCACAATCAGCCCATTCCAAGTCGAAGCCCCCCAATCAGCTTGCTTCCAGTGCTAGTCCCCCCTCAACCCCATTACCAGTGCTAGCCTCCCCAATCAGCCCAATACCAGTCCTACCCCACCCCCCAATCTGCTCATTACCAGTCCTAGCCTCCCCTAATTAGCTCATTTCCAGTGCTAGTCCCTCCTCAACCCCATTACCAGTGCTAGGCTCCCCTAATCAGCCCATTACCAGACCTCCCCCCCCCCCCATCAGCCCATTACCAGTCCTAGCCTCCCCGATCAGCTCATTTCCAATGCTAGCACCCCCATCAGCAGTCCATTACCAGTCCTACCCCCCTATCAGCACATTACCAGTCCCAACCCCCCCACCTTGATCAGTCCATTCTCAGTCCTAGCCTTCCCTAATCAACCCATTACCAGTCCTAGCCCCCCATCTGCCCATTATAATCCTAACCCACACTGTCTCTCCCCTCTGTCCAGCATTTATCCCCCGTCTGTCCAGTATGTCACCGTCTCTTCCCTTTGTCCATGTAAGTCCCCCTCCCTCCATGTCAGCCTCCCTGTCCATGTCAGCCCCCTCCCCCATATCAGCCCCTCATCCCTCCCTCCCCCCTCTCTCTCTCCATGTCAGCCCCCCTGTCCATGTCAGCCCCAACTCCCTCCATCAATGTCAGCCCCCCTCCCTCCATGTCGGCCCCCCCTCTGTCCATGTCAGACCCCCTCCCCCATGACAGACCCGTTGCAGGTTCCCTGCTTCCCTCTGTCCATATTTGCCTCCTTCTTCTGCAGCCGCGGCTCCCTGTCTCTTAGGGAACCGCGGCTGTGCCTGTAAAACCGTTGCGGAGCCTTTCTGTCTCTAAACAGGCTCCGTGCAGCATTGTCCTACCTCCAAATGAAGTGGTAAACAACTTTCTTTGGAGGTGGGACAATGCTGCATGGAGCCCGTCGAGAGGCAGGAAGGCTCCGCAACGGTTTTACAAGCACAGCCGCGGTTCCCTAAGAGACAGGGAGCCGGGGCTGCAATGGGAGGGAAGCGGTGAGTTTGCCGGAAGTTGCCGCTGCCGAGAAGCAGACTCAGCAGCGGCAGCAACTTGTGCGGTTCTTTATTTGTTTGTTTTAACGGCAGAGTGAGGCGACCCCCGCTAAATCCTGTGGCGACCCCTGTGGGGGTCGCGACCCACAGGTTGAGAACCGCTGCGCTAGAGGCTTCAAACTGAGAACATGCACGTGTAAAAAATTATTGGTTCATTTTAGAAATTTTCAGATGTTTTTCCAGAGTTTGGGGCTTTCCCCCAAAATCTTTCCATAAACCTTTTTACTAAACAAGTATAACATGCATGAGATCTTTATAATGCTCTGCATGATCTAAGTTATTGGGAGGTCTGGGGCTCTTGTGCTAGACGCGTGGAAGTGCAGTGATAAGTTCCACCCTTGTAAATGTTTTTTTTGTGGTTGCGTCACTTATGTTATTCATTAAAAAACTGAAAGAAATATTGATAAAATAGGAAGATGTATTACAGCTATTTGATAAACTTAAGAGTAGCAAATCACATGGACAATATACATGCAAGGACATTGAAAGAACTGAAATATGAGATTGCAGACCTACTATTAGTAAACTGAGAATTGTCATAAAATCGTCTGTAGTACCTGAAGATTGGAGAATGGCCAGTGTAACACCAATTTTTGACAAGGGCTCCAGGAGTGATCCGAGAAACTACAGATCGGTGAGCCCGACGTCAGTACCGGGCAAAATGGTGGAAACCATTATAAAGAACAAAATTACTGAAAATGTAGATAGTACATACCATGACTAACTTATTGTCTCCCCCTCGATGTAGTCCCTTTTTGTCTTGTTGACCCACTTTGATTAAAGGATAAGGTGGTATATAAAACTGATTAAATAAATAAATATAATGGGAGACAGCCAACATGACTTTAGCCAAGGAAGGTCTTGTCTTACTAATCTATTATATATTTTTTTGAAGATGTGAATAAACAGGTAGACAAAAGTGAGCTGGTTCATATAGTGTATCTGAATATAAAGAAAGCCTTTGACAAGATCCCTCATGAGAGACTCTTGATGAAATTAAAAAGTTATAGGACAGGAGACAGTGTACTATTGTGGATAAGGAACTGCTTAAAAGATAGAAAGCAGAGAGTAGGGCTAAATGGCCCATTTTCTCAATGGAGAAAAGTAAATAGAGGACTACCCCAGGGACCTCTGCTGGGCTAGCTGCTTTTTAACATTCATCAAGGATCTGGAAATAGGAATAACGAGTGAGGTAATCAAATTAGCAGATGACACAAAATTATTCAAAGTTGTTCAAACACAAGAGGATAGTGAAAAACTGCAAAAAGACCTTGATAAATTGGAAGACTGGACATCCAAATGGTAGATGAAATTTAATGTGGACAAGTGCAAAGTTATGCACCTAGGAAAGAACAACCCAAACTATGGTTACATGATGCAAGACTCCACATTAGGAATCACCACCCAGGAAAAAGATTTAGCTATCATTGTGGATAAAGCATAGCTACTCACCTGTAACAGGTGATCTCCGGGAACAGCAGGAATTTAGTCTTCACATAAGGTATCGTCGGTACCGACGGAGCCTGCGTGGGAACGCTCCCCAGCATCCAATTAGAAAGCTTTTGGGAGCATCCCACAGCGCCTGCGTGCTGCCTTCCCGCCTTTCCCAACTGCCTCTCTCCAGTTGAGTTTAAAGCTGAGACAAAGAGAGAGAGAGAGGGAAAGAGAAAGAGATAGATAGAGAGATACAACTCCTAGGGGAGGTGGGTGGATTGTGAAGACTAAATTCCTGCTGTTCCCGGAGATCACCTGTTACAGGTGAGTAACTATGCTATCTCCAGGAACAAGCAGGAATGTAGTCTTCACATATGGGGACTCCCTAGCTTTAGATGCCAGGGAGAGTCCCCAGCTTTAGATGCCAGGGAGAGTCCCCAGATGTTGTGTGTCCCTGTGAAAGTCCCCAGATGTTGTGTGTCCCCCCATGGATCTCTGGCATCCAACCAGGGATGGCGGGTAGGAGTTGATTAGGTATGGAACAGGTGCTGGAGAACAGCCTGACCAAACAAGGCATCCCGGCGGGAGTCCTTATCCAAGCAGTAATGGGCTGTGAAGGTATGAACAGAGGCCCAAGTGGCTGCTCGACAGATGTCGCCGATAGACAGAGTGCAGATGAGCCATTGAAGCTGCCATGGCTCTCACGTTGTGAGCTGTGACATGGCCCTCCAGAGGAAGGTTCTTACTCTGATAGGCAAAGGAGATGCACTGTGCAATCCAGTTGGTCAGTGTTCTCTTGGAGACTGGAAGTCCCAAATGAGAAGGATCAAAAGCAACAAAGAGTTGAGAGGACTTTCTATGTTGCTGTGTTCTTTGTAAGTAAAAAGCTAAAGTATGAAGATTCCTTTCTGCATTTGATGCATGAGGCCTTGGAAAAAACACAGGCAGTTAGACCGCTTGGTTAAGATGAAAAGGCGAGACCACCTTTGGCATAAAGTGTGGATGAGTCCTAAGGACTACCTTGTCATGATGGAACCTTGTATAAGGTGGATCAGCCACTAGTGCTTGCAGCTCACTGATGCGATGTGCTGATGTGATTGCAATGAGAAAGACCACTTTCCAAGAAAGGAATTTCAACGAGGTAGTAGCTAAGGGTTTGAAAGGTGGCTTCATGAGCTGGCCAAGAACCAGATTTAAGTCCGATGCCACGGGTGGTGGCTTAATGGGAGGCTTGGTTAGATGAAGGCCTCTCATAAATCTTGCAATGAGAGGATGGGAGGAAATAGGTTGTCTATTTAAAGGCTTGAAAGAAGCCGCAATAGCACTTAAATGGACTCTTACTGAGTTAGTTTTAAGTCCTGCATTGGATAAATGAAGGAGATACTCCAGTAATGATTCCAGAGGTATCGCAAGGGGGTTAAGACCCCTCTGCGAGCACCATAAGGTAAACCTTTTCCACTTGAAAGCATAAGAGCGTTTTCTGGAAGGTTTTCTAGAAGCATAAAGGATATCCTTTACTTGCTGAGGAAGGTTAAGATCCTGAAGATCTAGGCCTTCAGCAACCAAGCCCTGAGATGCAGAGACTGGGGATTGGGATGCTATAACATTCCGTCCTCCTGAGACAGGAGATCTGGAGCAGAGCCTAACTCCAGAGAGGGAGCTTGAGAGAGAGATGTAGAAGCAGAGGGTACCACACTTGCCGTGGCCAATGTGGAGCTATGAGAATCATATGGCCTCTGTCTCTCTGAAGCTTGAACACGGTTTTGGGAATCAGGGGAATGGGTGGAAAGGCATACAGGAAGTCTTTACCCCAATGAAGGAGGAAAGCATCCTTGGCCTGAGAGCCCTGAGCCAGAATTCTGGAACAGAACCGGGGAAGTGTGGCATTCAACGGACTTGCAAAGAGGTCTATGTCCGGGGTTCCCCAGATTTAAAAAATCTTGGCCACCTAGTTTACATGTAGAGACCATTCGTGTGGAAGCAGAACTCGACTGAGTCTGTCTGCCCAAGAGTTTTGAATACATGGAAGATACACTGCCAAGAGATGAATCTGATGCTCTCTGGCGAGGGCCCATAGTCGCAAAGCTTTGCTGCAAAGCGACAGAGAGCCTGTTCCTCCCTGCTTGTTCACGTAGAACATGGCTACTTGATTGTCCGTATGGATGAGGACTGTTTTGTAGCTGAGCAGGGTGTGGAACACTCGCAGAGCAAGGAAGATTGCTCTGAGCTCCAAGAGATTGATGTGTAGATGAGTCTCCTGTGGAGTCCAAGTGCCTTGGGTGGAGAGGTCTTGCAGATGAGCTCCCCAACCAATTGGTGATGCATCTGTTGTGAGAGTTGCCTGGGGTAAAGGCTGTTGAAATGGGGACCCCACCAACAGGTTTTGAGTGGACTGCCACCATTGGAGGGACAAAATAAGGCAATTTGTGTTTGCTATTTTGTCTGACAGGCACCCTGATGCCTGGGTCCATTGAGTGGATAAAGTCCACTGGGCTGCTCTCATGTGGAGGCGAGCATAAGGAACCACATGCACGGTAGAGGCCTAGTAGTTGTAACATTTCTCAAGCAGTGAGATGAGGCTTTAGCACTGCTTGAGAAGCTAACTGCACCATGCAAAGGCAACGGACCTGGGGGAGATAGGCCCTTGCTTTTCTGGTATCCAGCAAAGCTCCTATGAACTCTACAGACTAAGTGGGAGTTAGACTGGATTTTGGGATGTTTATGACCAGACCCAAATACTGAAGGATACGCATTGTGCAAGATAGAGAAGTCCTGGCCTCTGACTCTGATGGGGCTCGAATGAGCTAGTCGTCTAAGTAGGGGAAGACGAATATTCCTAGAGTGTGAAGAAATGCTGCTACCACAGCCATGCATTTCGTGAACACCCTTGGTGCTGAGGCCAGGCCAAAAGGAAGCACACTGTGTTGGTAGTGCTTTCCTTGGAAAAGGAACCGAAGGAACTTTCTATGAGTTGGATGGATGAGAACATGAGTGTACGCATCCTAGAGAACAAAGCCAATCCTGACTCTGAAGGTATGGCAGCAGAGTTCCCAGAGAAATCATCTTGAATTTCTCTTTGAACAGGAATTTGTTCAATTCTCTGAGGTCTAGAATAGGCCTGTGCCCCCCTGTTTTCTTTGGGATAAGGAAATAGGGGGAGTAAAACCCTGTACCCTGTTGGGGAATGGGTACTTCTTCTATTGCCCCTTGGGCAAGAAGCATAGTGACCTCTTGATCTAACAGGCTGATGAGAGAGGTCTGAGAATTGAACTGTCTTACCATTGTGGGAGGGGGAATGCAGATAAAATGTAGCTTGTACTCCTCTTTTATAATGGAGAGAGTCCAATGTTCTGCTGTTATCTGCCCCCATCTGGGGGCAAAGTAACATAACCTTCCTGGAATGGTGGAAGGCTCTGGTCCATTGAGGGCCAGGAAGGCTAAGTTCTCTAGATGAAAGTCAAAGGCCTTGTGGAGGCTGAGACTGCTGAGACGGTTGAGGCTTAGCAGTCTTTGCTTTCCTTTGTTTAGATGGTTGCTGACTCTTTCGGGCAGGCTGACCTGCCAAACATCCCTGCTGGGAATAAGAGGGGTAAAACCTCTTCTTTTTTGAGAAGAATGGTTTCTTGAAAGATTTCTTCCTTGCAGGATCAGCTGTGGCCTTGAATAACCTATCCAAAGTGGAGTTGTCAGCATCCAACTCATTGGCTTTCTCTTGCCAATTTTTGCCGAACAGATTCTCACCTGTACAAGGGATATTGCCCAGTTTGTCTTGCACCCAGAGCTCCAAATTGGATGCCTGGAGCCAGGCAATTCTACGTGCACCTATGGCAATAGCAGAGGTTCTGCTTATGCACTCAAAACAGTCAAAAGCTGCATGACTGACAAATTTAGAAACATCCTGAGCATGTTTAACAAGAGTGAGAAAATCCTGCCTCTTATCTTCAGGGAGAAGAGGGCTTAAAACCTCTAAATCTCCTGTGACTTCTTTAAGGAACATTTCCATATATAAAATATAGGAACTGATCCTGGGAGAAAGCATGGAAGCCTGGAAAGTACGACATCCAAAGGCTTCCAAGGTTCTACACTCACGTCCTGGAGGATTAGAGGCATGCCTCTGCACTCCTGATCCTTCTCATAGCTGATTCCACTACAATAGAGTGGTGAGGAAGCTGAGTCTTCTGGAAACCAGGACAAGGAGGGACTCGATACATGGCATCCAGTCTACGAGAGTGAGGTGAGGTGGTAAGGGGGGGGGGGGGGGGTTTCCCACATTCTCAACATGAGATCATGTAAGATCTCATGGATAGGCATAGTAGCGGCCTCCTTAGGAGCTTTTGGATATTGAAGAATCTCCAACTCCTTTGCTCTGGGCTCTGTTTCGGGAGCCACAGTAATGGAAAGACCTCGAGCCACCTCCCTGATAAAATCCTGAAAGTAGATATCTTCTGGAGGAGACATCCTACGTTTAGGAGAGGAAGGCTCCTCCGGGAGAAGTATTCCGGTACCGACAGTATCGTCAGAATCCTCAGACTCCTCCGAGGATTCAAAGTACCTTCTGTCCGGATGCTCTTGTAGAGCACGATACCCGTACCGACCGAAGTCGGTACCGGGGGGAATCAGTACCGGTGTATCGGTACCGTAAGGCATAGCATGACTGGGAGCCGGCAAAGCAGACACCGATGTCGATGCTGTCGGTACCAGTACCGATACCGGTGCCGGAGCCGATGCCAGTACCGGTTGAACTGTCTGACACGGTTCTGAGGGTGTCAATGCCGCAAGGAGAGCCGCCAGACTGCGTTCAATAGCCAGGAACCTCTGGTCTATCGACGTTGCCGATGCCTGGGTGTCGGTATTGGAGAAAGCAGCCGGTACCCCAGAGCATGGCACCAGTAGTTCTGCCGAGGTTGAGGCCTCGAGAACATCCTGGAGCCCCGATAATGCTTTGGAAGCCGAAGCCTCCCGCCGGGGCAATTTTGCCGGTACAGAACCCTCAAGGGCAACGCCAGAGGCATCTCGATGCTTAGAAGGAGATCTACCCTTTGAGGATCGGCCAGACTTATGTTTAGTTACCTGAGATCCATGGGAGGAAGACGAAGCCCTGGAAGACGTCGATGCCACAGAAGCTGCATCGGAGGGAAAAAGGGTGCTGAGCTTAGCAGCTCGGTTTTGTGGACCCCTCTTGGACATCATGGCACAAGCCATACACTCCGAGATGGAGTGGTCAGGACCTAAACATTTAAGCCACCATTCATGGGTGTCGGTGACAGAGATGGTACCGCCACACTTGGTGCACGTTTTGAAACCCAAAGCGGGTTTTTCCATGGTAGAGGAAATTTGGGGCCTAAGGCCCAAAATGGCGCGTGCACCTGGAAAAGAAAAGTTGGGAAAAAAATACTATTTTTTTTTTTTAAGAAAGAAAGAAAGAAGAACTGGCGGTACCGGTATAGCGTTGAGGAAGGCAGATGTGACCACAAAAAAAGAGGAAAATAAGGAAATATTTTCTGCGGTGATAGGAACAACGACCTGCTGGCTCCTCGAAAAACGAAGAACTGGAGAGAGGCAGTTGGGAAAGGCGGGAAGGCAGCGTGCCGGCGCTGTGGGATGCTCCCAAAAGCTTTGTAATTGGACGCTGGGGAGCGTTCCCACGCAGGCTTCGTCGGTACCGACGATACCCATATGTGAAGACTACATTCCTGCTTGTTCCTGGAGATAGCATAGTTACTCACCTGCAACAGGTGATCTCCCCAGCGTCCGCTAGGAAAGCTTTTGGGAGCATCCACCAGCGCCTGCATGCTGCCTTCCCGCCTTTCCCAACTGTCCCTCTCCAGTTGAGTTTAAAGCTGAGACAAGAGAGAGAGAGAGAGAGATAGAAAGATACAACTTCTAGGGGAGGTGGGTGGGTTGGGAAGACTAAATTCCTGCTGTTTCCGGAGATCACCTGTTATAGGTGAGTAACTATGCTATCTCCAGGAACAAGCAGGAATGTAGTCTTCACATATGGGGACTCCCTAGCTGCAGATGCCAGGGAGATGGCCCCAGAAAGATGTGTGCCCTTGTGAAAGGGCTCCACTTCCCCCCATGGATCTATGGCATCCTACCAGGGACAGTGGGTAGGAGTTGATTAAGTCTGGAACAGGTGTTGAACAGCCTGACCAAACAAGGCATCCTGGCGGGAGTCCTTGTCTAAGCAGTAATGGGCTGTGAAGGTATGCACCGAAGCCCAAGTAGCTGCTCAACAGATGTCGTCAATAGACACAGAGTGAAGATGAGCCATTGAGGCTGCCGTGTCTCTCACATTGTGAGCTGTGACATGGCCTTCAAGAGGAAGGTTCTTGCTCTCATAGGCAAAAGATATACACTGTGCAATCCAGCTGGACAGTGTCCTTTTGGAGACTGGAAGTCCCAAATGACTAGGATCAAAAGCAACAAAGATTTGAGAGGATTTTCTATGTTGCTGTGTCCTTTGCAAGTAAAAGGCCAAAGCTCTTTTACAGTACAAAGTATGAAGATTCCTTTCTGCATTTGAGGCGTGAGGCCTTTTAAAGAATACAGGAAGGTAAACCGCTTGGTTTAAATGAAAGGGCGACACCACCTTTGGCATAAAGTGTGGATGAGTCCTAAGGACTACCTTATCATGATGGAACTTTGTATAAGGTGGATCAGCCACCAACGCTTGCAATTCACTGATGCGACGTGCTGATGTGATTGCAATGAGAAAGATAACCTTCCAGGAAAGGAATTTCAAAGAGGTAGTGGCTAATGGTTCAAAGGGCGGTTTCATGAGCTGCCCAAGTACCAGATTTAAGTCCCATGCCACCGGTGGTGGCTTAATGGGAGGCTTAGTTAAAAGAAGGCCTCTCATAAATCTCGCTATGAGAGGATGAGAGGAAATAGGTTGTCCATTTAGAGGCTTGAAAGAAGCTGCAATAGCACTCAAATGGACTCTCACTGAATTGGTCTTAAGCCCTGCATTTGATAAATGAAGGAGGTACTCCAGTAATGATTCCAGAGGTTTCGCAAGAGGGTTAAGACCCTTCTGCGAGCACCATATGGTAAACCTTTTCCACTTAAATGCATAAAAGCGTCTTGTGGAAGGCTTCCGGAAGCATGAAGGATATCCTTTACCTGCTGGGAAAGGTTAACACCGTGAAGTTCTAGGCTTTCAGCAACCAGGCCCTGAGATGCAGAGACTGGGGAATGGGATGCCACAGCATCCCGTCCTCTTGAGAAAGAAGATCTGGGGCAGATCCTAACTCCAGAGGCGGAGCTTGAGAGAGATGTAGGAGCAAAGGGTACCATGGTTGCCGTTGCCAATGTGGAGCTATGAGGATCATATGACCTCTATCTCTCTGAAGCTTGAACAGAGTTTTGGGAATTAGGGGAATGGGTGGAAAGGCATACAGGAAAGTCCTGACCCCAATGAAGGAGGAAAGCATCCCTGGCCTTATAACCTCGAGCCGGAATTCTGGAACAGAACCGGGGAAGTTTGACATTCAGCAGACTTGCAAAGAGGTCTATGTCCGGGGTTCCCCAAATTTGAAAAATTTTGGACACCTGGGTCTGCATGGAGAGACCATTCGTGTGGAAGCAGAACTCGACTGAGTTTCTGCCCAAGAGTTTTGAATGCCTGGAAGATACACCGCAAGGAGATGAATCTGATGCTCACTGGCGAGGGCCCATAGTCGCAAAGCTTCGTTGCACAGCAACAGAGAGCCTGTTCCGCCCTGCTTGTTCACAAAGAACATGGCTACCTGATTGTCCGTTTGAACTAGGACTGTCTTGTAGCTGAGCTGGGTGTGAAATACTCGAAGAGCAAGGAAGATTGCTCTGAGCTCCAGGAGTTTGATATGGAGATAGGCCTCCTGTGGAATCCAGGTACCCTGGGTAGAGAGGCCATGCAGGTGGTCTCCCCAACCCATCTGTGAAGCATCTGTTGCTAGAGTGGCTTGGAGTGGGGGTTGCTGAAAAGGAGACCCCACCAGAAGGTTTTTGGGGGACTGCCACCATTGGAGGGACAAAATAAGGCAATCTGAATTTGCTATTTTGTCTGACAGGCAACCTGAGGCCTGAGTCCACTGGGTGGATAAGGACCACTGGGCTTCCCTCATATGGAAGCGAGCATAAGGAACCACATGCACGGTGGATGCCATGTGGCCTAGCAACTGTAGCATTTCCCGAGCAATGAGGTGATGTCTTAGCACTGCTTGGGAAGCTAGCTGCACAATGCGAAGGCAGCCAGGCTGTGGAAGGAAGGCCCTTGACTGTCTGGTATCCAGAAGAGCTCCTATAAACTCTAGGGATTGAGTGCGAGCAAGGTTGGACTTTGGGAAGTTTATGACAAGTCCCAAATACTGAAGGATGCGCATTGTGCGAGACAGAGCAACCCTGGCCTCTGGCTCTGAAGGGGCTCGAATGAGCCATCGTCTAAGTAAGGGAAGACGAATATTCCCAGGGTGCGGAGAAATGCTGCTACCACAGCCATGCATTTTGTGAACACCCTTGGTGCAGAAGCCAGGCCAAAAGGAAGAACCCTGTATTGGTAGTGCTTCCCTTGAAAAAGGAATCGAAGGAACTTTCGGTGAGTTGGATGGATGAGAACATGAGTATACACATCCTTGAGATCTAGAGAACAAAGCCAATTCTGACTCTGAAGGTATGGCAGCAGAGTTCCTAGAGAAATCATTTTGAACTTCTCTTTGAACAGGAATTTGTTCAATACTCTGAGGTCTAGAATAGGTCTGTGTCCTCCTGTTTTCTTTGGAATAAGGAAATAGGGGGAGTCAAAACCTGTACCCCCATTGGGGAATAGGCACCTCTTCCTATTGCCCCTTGAGCAAGAAGCATAGTGACTTCTTGACCTAACCGGTCATTGAGAGAGGTCTGAGAATTGAACTGTCTTACTATTGTAGGAGGGGGCATGCTGAGGAAATGAAGCTTGTATCCCTCTCTTACAATAGACAGAGTCCAATTTTCTGCTGCTATCTGACTCCATCTGGGGGCAAAATGACATAACCTTCTTGGAATGGTGGAGGGTTCCGGGCCGTTTAGGGCCAGGAAGGCAAAGTTCTCTAGACAGGAGTCAAAGTCCCTGTGGAGGCTGAATCTGCTGGGCCGGTTGAGGCTTAGCTGCTTTTGGCTTCCTTTGTTGCCTAGGTTGTTGCTGCTGTCCCTTTTGGGCAGACTGACCTGAACGATTTCCCAGCTGGATATAGGAGGGATAAAACTTTTTCTTCTTGCTGAAGAATGATTTCTTAGAGGATCTTTTCCTCGCAGGATCAGCTGTATATTTAGACAATCTATCCAAAGTGATATTGTCAGCATCAATCTCATTAGCTTTTTCCTGCCAATTCTTGCCAAAGAGATTCTCTCCTGTGCAAGGAATATTCCCCAGTTTGTCCTGTACCCAGATTTCCAAGTCAGATTCCTGGAGCCAGGCAATCCTACGTGCACCTATGGCAATAACAGAGGTTCTGCTTATGCATTCAAAGCAGTCAAAGGCTGCACGATTCACAAACTTGGAAACATCCTGAGCATGTTTAACAAGAGCAAGATAATCTTGCCTTTTATCATCAGAGGAGAGGGCTCATAAGCTCTATGTCTCCTGTGACTTCCTTAAGAAACATTCCCATATACAAGATATAGGAACTGATCCTAGCAGAGACCATGGAAGCCTGGAAGGATCGATATCCAAAGGCATCAAGAGTCCTACACTCACGTCCTGGAGGATTAGATGCGTGCCTTTTTGCACTCTTTATTCGCCTCATGGCTGATTCCACCACCATGGAATGGTGTGGTAATTGAGTCTTCTGAAACCCAGGACAAGGAGGAACTCGATACATGGTGTTGAGTCTTCAAGAATGAGGAGATGTGCTCAGAGGTGTTTCCCACATCTTTAACATAAGATCATGCAAGATCTCATGAATAAGTAAGTAGCTGCCTCCTTGGGAGCTTTAAGGTATTGTAGGATTTCTAATTCCTTTGCCCTAGGCTCTTTTTCAGGAGCCACTGTCATGGAAAGACCCCGGGCCACATCTTGGATAAAATCCTGAAAGGACATATCCTCTGGTGGAGACATCCTATGCTGAGGAGAAGAGGAATCTTCGGAAAGAAGTACTCTGGTATCAGCAGAGCTTTCAGATTCTTCAG
The DNA here is from genome assembly GCA_033557465.1 of Ichthyophis bannanicus. Lineage (NCBI taxonomy): Eukaryota > Metazoa > Chordata > Amphibia > Gymnophiona > Ichthyophiidae > Ichthyophis > Ichthyophis bannanicus. The sequence continues at coordinate 766,849,344 of CM066036.1, read as the reverse complement.
ACTCATCTGAGGATTCGAAGTATCTCCGATCTGGGTGATCGTGCAAGGCACGGTACTGGTACCGATCAAAGTCGGCATCGGAGTGGTCCGGTACCAACATGTCGATGCCGGATAGAGACGCATGACTCAGTGCCGAAAGAATACCTGCCGATGTCGAAGAAGTCGATGCCGGCACCGGCTGCATTGTCTGAAGCAGTTTCAGGGGCATCGAGGTTGTGAGAAGAGCCGCCAGACTGCGTTCAATAGCCAAGAATCTCTGGTCTATCGACACTGCCGATGCTTGGGTATCGGTGCCGGGTAAAGCAGCTGGAGCCCCCAGAGCATGGCACCAGTAGTTCTGCCGAGGTTGAAGCCTCGAGAACATCCTGGAGCCCCGTTAGTGCTTTGGAAGCCAAAGCCTCCCGCCGGGGCAATTTTGCCAGTGAAAGTCCCTCAAGGGCTACGCCAGAGGCATCTCGATGTTTAGAAGGAGATCTACCCTTTGAGGACCGGCTAGATTTATGTTTAGTTACCTGAGATCCATGGGAGGAAGATGAAGCCCTGGAGGACGTCGATGCCACAGAGTCTGCATCGGAGGGAAAAAGGGTGCTAAGCTTAGCAGCTCGGTTTTGCCGGCCCCTTTTTGACATCATCCCACAGGCAACACACTCTGAAACAGAGTGGTCAGGACCTAAACATTTGAGGCACCACTCATGGGTGTCGGTGACGGAGATGGTATCGCCACACTTAGAACACTTTTTAAAACCCGAAGCGGGTTTTTCCATTCTGAGGGGAAAAGTTGGGCCTAGTGCCCAAAATGGCACGTGGCACCCGAGAAGAAAATTACTAGACAAAGACTCCAGAAATAAAGTGTTTTGGGGTTTTTTTGAAAAAAGAAAAGAACCACCAGCGGTACCGGTATAGTGTCGAGGGAAGACAGACGCGACCATAAAAAAAAGAAGTATAAGAAGGGAATTTTTCTGTGGTGACAGGATGTGCGTGCGACCTGTCAGCTCCGTGGAAAACGAAGAACTGGAGAAGGACAGTTGGGAAAGGCGGGAAGGCAGCACGCAGGTGCTGTGGGATGATCCCAAAAGCTTTCCTATTGGATGCTGGGGAGCGTTTCCGCGCAGGCTCTGTCGGTACCGATACCCCATATGTGAAGACTACATTCCTGCTTGTTCCTGGAGATTACATTGAAACCCTCCACCCAGTGTGCAGTAGCAGCCAGGAAAGCAAACAGAATGCTAGGAATCATAAGGAAAAGAATGGAGAATAAAACCAAGGTTATTATAATGCCTCTGTATCATTCCATGGTGTGACCACACCTTAAATATTGTGTGCAATTCTTTTTGCCATATCTTAAAAAGGAGAAAAGGTACAGAGTAGAGCCACCAAAATGGTAAAGGGGATGAAAGGATATCCCTATGAGGAAAGGCTTAAAAGGTTAGGGCTCTTCAACTGGGAAAAAAAAGACAGCTGAGGGGAGATATGATAGAGGTCTCTATATTAATGGATGGAATGGAATGGGTAAATGTAGATTGCTTGTTTACGCCATCAAAAAGTAGAAAGATTAGGGGACGTGCAATGAAGCTACAATGTAACTCATTGAATATTAATAAAATATTTTTTCACTCAACGTGCAATCAAACTCTGAAATTTGTTACCAGAGGATGCAGTAAAAGATTTTAGTGTAGCTGGGTTTAAAAAAGAAGGTTTGGACAAGTTCCTGGAGGAAAGGTCCATAAAACATTATTAAAGACGACCCGGGAAATCCACTGCTTACCCCAGGACAAGCAGCATGGAATCTATTTACCTTTTTGGGAACATGTCAAAGTAGTTGTGACCTGGACTGGCCACTGTTGGAAACAGGATGCTGTGCTTGATGGACCCAGTATGGCATTTATGTTCTTATGTTTCTAAAGGAATTTAAAACTCAGACTAAAGAACTTATCAAGCATTTTCGACAGAGGTTATCCCTTTCAAGTAGTAATAGCACTGTAAGCAAACTGCGATCCGCTACTACATAATGAGACACAGCAGTCATGTGTATCGGGTGAGGGACATTAATTTAGTACACCAATCACATTTTTAAACCCGCTGGCAGCCATCGGGGGAGAAGGGCCCCTGCGAGGTCGAAGACTCGGGCTGCCAGTGAAAGAAAAAGAGCGCGAACGCTAGTCATGAAGGACAAAAACTGAAAAATCAAGCCGGACTCGATACTGGTGTGCCGAACCGAAGGCGAGAAGAAGAACCAGTGTCGATCCGGCAAAGAAAAGAAATGAATTTCCTAATTTTGTAAACTTTTTCCACAGCGACTATGGGACAACGTCCGTTGGGCTCCGCAGACAAAAGGAGACTGAGCAAGATGGCACCCTTGGGCGGGAAGGGAACCGCGCATGCATGATGCAATTCCCAAAGGCTTTCTTTGAAAGCTGGGGATTTGCTCCGCACGAGGGCTTCGTCGGCGCCAATGTCACCCATATGTGAGGGCTGACTTCCTGCTTGTTCCCAGAGAAAAATGTTTGACATCTCCTGTCATATTCTCAAAGCCACCCAGATTTCTCATTTGGTTTACAGGCACTAGATGTCCTGTCAATACATCCTGTTTTTCAGGAGTTTCCTATAATGGCTTATAGACATGAACCTAATGCACATGATAGGGTTATACAAGCATCATTACCTCTAATTATAGGAGAATAGAATGCTTACTACAATTCCCACTGCGGACAATGTACATTTTGCACACATTTACTGAAGCTCAGTGGATTCATGTAGATGATGATTTGAGGTTTTCCATAAGCACTGTGATTTTGATTAATAACATAAGAAATGCCATACTGAGTCAGACCAAAAGGTCCATCAAGCCCAGTATCCCATCTCCAATCCAGGTCACAGGTACCTGTCAGGTTCCCCAAAAAGTAGACAGATTCCATGTTGCTTATCCAAGAGGTAAACAATGGATTTCCCCAGTCCAATTTAATAATAGTTTTTGGACGTTTCCTTCAGAACTTGTCCGAAACTCAGCTACATTAACAGATTTTACTACATCTTCTGGCAACGAATTCCAGAGTTTGATTAAACACAGAGTGAAAAAATACTTTTTCCAATTAGTCTTAAATATACTACATTGTGGGAGTGGAGGAGTAGCCTAGTGGTTCGAGCAACAGCCTAGTACCCAAGAGATCCGGATTTGATTCCCACTGGCACTCCTTGAAACCTTGGGCAAGCCACTTAACCCTCCATTGCCTCAGATACACTTAGATTGTGAGCCCTTCGGGGACAAGGGAATAAAAAAGTACCTGTTAGTATACATGTAAAACACACTGATTCTAAAGAGCGCGGTATAAAAAATAAATAAAAATAAAATGTTAGCATCTAGGACCTGGTTTACTTAACTTTTCCCTCCATAAACACAGAATGGGAGAAAACTCTTCATAAATCTGGCCCACAGTCTGCTTTTCTCCCTCCTTGATGCCTGGCACTGTTCCTTTCTCTTTATATGTGATTATATTACATTATTTTCAGTACAGTGAACACTACAAGAACCTCACAAATACCTGACAAGCAACAAAAGCAGCTGTGCCCGACGCGTTGCACAGAATATACAGTAGAAGGAGAAAAATGAGGAGAAACAGAGAATATGACAAAACGATAAGGACCATTAGGCTCGTCTAGCCTGTCCAATTTTATTACTCATGCAATACCATAGTTCCTGGTTGAGCTCTGGCTTTTCCTCACTTTTCCATATCTAGGGATCATTTGTGCTTGTCCCAGGCTTTCTTGAATTCTGTTATTGTCTGCCACCATTGGGAGGTCATTCCATGCACCCACCACCCATGAACAAGTTTACCTTTGTAGAATGGATGCAATTCTCTGAGGGAGATAAATAAGACTCCTTCAAAAACTATTCTTCCATGGAAAAGCACCATTTCAGCATAGCCTTTACCACCGAAAGCAACAGCTAGGAGCAGAGAATAGCAGGCCCTGCTTCTGATAGTCTTGTGCTGATCCAGAACGGAGGCATAGGACAGCAAGGGACTCATCATTCTGAGCATTGGCAATAGTTGCCTGTATGGTAAGAGGTTATCTCATGCACTGCAAGTGCCTTCAAGTTAACATGGGCCTAATTGTATTTTTTAAATCTTATTAAAGAAAAACAGTAGGTGGCAATTTGCAAAAAATGTTTCGCACAAGATCCACTATCTTGACACTCCTCTAATAAAGAAGCAGGGAAAGTGGAGAAATTGTGTCAGCGTGAAAAAAGGAAGTAATATCGCCCTATTAAAGAGCTGCTCTTCTGGAGGCACAGCTTCTGAGGGACGGCAAAGAGAAGCTATGGTCGAAGCAAAACAGCAGATGCAGCAGCCATGCCACATGTTCTTCCCTACATGAAGAGCAGCGAATTTTCAAATAGGCCATTTAGCTGGGTAAGTTATGTTTAAAATATATGCATATATTCATACATAAATAGGGAAATTCCAAAGTACTACATCCAATTATGCATTTTTATAGGGTTGTTACGGGAGATTTATTTATTTAACATTTCTTATATACTGCCTTTCATGATATCAAGGCGGTTTACATTGAACAAACTGGAATTACATTGAACAGGGCATTATAACTTGGAGATAACTATTTTACAGGGAACATGGGGCAATGGAGGGTTAAGTGGCTTGCCCAAGACCACAAGGAGCACCTGTGGGACTAGAAACCCCAGTCCTTCTGGCCCAAGGTTGCTGCCCTCTAGTGGGATTTGAACCCCTGACCTTCCGGCCTGAAGTAACTTGCCCCAACCACTAGGCCACTCCTCCCTGGGTGAGATGGGGTGTTGAGATAAATCATAATTGTTTTGTTTACTTCTCAAGGAGATATCAAACAAAGGGAGAAGGGAAATCTCCACACTGGATCAGTCCAAATAAGCAGAAACAAAAAATGAAGGAGGACCACAGCCATAAAGCATGAATGTCCTCAAAAGTGACTTTTACTTGGGGGGACCCGATTCGGCCAAGTTTCAGCAAGCACGCCCGCAGCAGGGGTCTTCAATAGGTAACTTATGGCCAAACTCAAACAAACATTCATGCAAACCTTCCTTCAGCTTTTCAGTTCATCCCAATACAAAGCTTCTTCACTTCAGACTTCACCACAGTCTATAACAAAACTTATTATAAAGTCAATTTGACAGAATTATGTCATAGTACTTCTATCATTAGCCTTAGGTTGCCTTTTGAAGACCCCTGATGCAGGCGTGTTTGACAAAACTTAGCCGAGTTGGGTCCCTCCAATAAAAATCACTTTTGAGGACATTCATAGTTTACGGCTGTGGTCCTTTTCCATTTTTCATTTCTGCTTATTTGGACTGTTCCATTTAATTATCAAAACCGGAGGGGGGGGGGATGTTAGGAGAGGGATCTGAAAGTTAATTGGGGGAGGGGTAGAAAGAGGTGTGGCACAAGGCTATAGGTTCTCTTGAAGTACCCAATACCCTTGCATCAGCCCTGGGAAGTGGTTCAGAGGACTACCAAAATGATATAGGGCCTGCAGCATAGACCCTAAACCGACAGACTTAAGCCACTCAAAATAGAAGAAAAAGGTCAAGATGGCGTGGGGAACATAAGAGAACAATTCAGAGATTTAGCAGGCTTCAATAAAGTACAATAATTGAAAATTGCACACAGTGTGACACAAGGTGTGTTTCCCCTTTTTGCAGAATAAGGCGGGGGACTTAGTTGAAATAATCTATTGAGACATACTCTACCAAGGCTAACAGGGTATATATGAGTGAGTGCACTAGTGTGGCTAGTGGCTGATGGTGTATGTTAGACACCTATCTGTGAATTGGTGGTATGATGTGCATATCTATTTCCATAGGGAGAGTTTAATTTATCTGTGGAGAAGTGAAGGTGTGATGTCAAAGGGTGTGTGTGTAGGTCTGAGATATATGGGGGGGGGGGGGGGGGAGGGGTGCATTGACAGTGTGCGCCAGAGGGCTCTGTATGACTGTGTGAGAATATTAGCAGTATGTGCTAGGGGGCTATACAATATATAATGAATGTGCATAAACATATGTATGTACTGGGGGTATGAACACGTTGGTAATGCATGTCAGGGACTGTGTGCATTTGTTAGGAGGTTGGATGTGTATATGCGAATATAGGCTTCTCTCCTTGCAGTCACTTCCTGTCCCTCCTATCCTTTTGCACTTTTCCCATTCACTATCCACTCTTGTAGTCTCCCAGCTCTCCTTCCACTCAGCCTTGCACTCTCTCCCTTCCCATACCACCTCCTTCATCCCCTTTACTTCTGACCTGCTCCCTTCCCTTATGCTCTGCCCCTCTTTTCATCCATTCAAATTCTACCCCTTCTCCATGCTCCATACCTTGCTCTGAAGCCTCACGGTGGCAAGCTACCTCCTCCTCTAATGCTACAAGGCTTTGGTCCCCCCCAGGACGCTCCATAAAACACATCTAAAAAGGTGAAATTTTCTATAGAAAAAAATTCAAGGACTAGGGCATGATAGAAAGTTGGAGAAGGCTCAAAGACAATATGAGGAAATACTTCTTTATTGAGAGCTGTTGATGACTGGAATAACCCATCAGCAAAGGCAGTGGAAGATGGTGATGTTAAAAGAATTTAAGGGGGGGGTCATGTGATATGGTGAGCCAGGTAACTGTGTTTCTGTCTGGCTCCGGGACTTCCCGCCTAACTACTCTTGCTACGTACCCGATTTGATACTGCATTGGCTTGATTCATGGGTTTCTTCATCTCATCGAGCTGGAGCAAGCAGATTAACCCACTACTCCATGATGGCCACAAAATCTCTGCGCAAAGAAAAGAGCCGTGCAGCAGAGGTCAAAATCGCTGACTCATCTCCAGAAAATCCACGTGCAGATCCTCTTTCAAGCATGGTGGTAGAAGTTACCACTGCAGTTGTGCTAGCTTTGGAGGTGAGATCCAGGCCCTATGTGAGCAACCGACACAGGTAGGGCAGGCGGTTAGCAACTTTGGGAGCCGCATCGACAAAGCCAAGTGAAGACTCTGATGCGGAAGACAGCCAGAAAGCTCAAGTACAAGCCCTGAAAATATTAGAAAACTAGTGAAGAAGCAAGGAGAGGAAATAGAGGATTTGGAGAATCGGGGATGGCAGAAAAAACTTCAGTTTGTGGGCATAGGCGAATCAGTGGCAGAGTCTGAACTGCGGGGTTATTTGGAAACATGGCAGCCCTTGAATCTTACATTGGACCCCGCAGTGGGGCCTATTATTATAGAAAAGGCCCACCAGCTGGGTCCCTGCCAGGAAGGGGCAGATTAGCCACAAGTAGTCATTGCTCGATTTCTCAATTTTGTGCAAAAAGAGGCAATCCTGCACGCGGTAAGAGGGCTGCATGACTGACCCTCTGGGAGTAGAAAAGTGCTCGTTTTTAAGGACTACTCTCCGTTAGTTAACCGACACTGACAGGAATACGCAGATGTGTATAGTGCGCTGGTGGCAATAGGGCTCAGATTCACTCTTTTATATCCAGCACAATTGAAGACTGAATATAATAACCAGTAGCACTTCTTCACGTCTCATGCAAATGCTCAGTCTTATTTGAATGAACTGCCTGCCAAATGAAGGCGTCTTCCTGTACATTGCTATGTTCTTGGGGTGTCAAAGGACTAAACTCTGTCTCTTGTACTGCTGCTATGTGAGCTCAGGGGCCTACCCTCATGGAAGAAACTTGTGTTCCTCACCTCAGCACAGGCCCCCCATGCCAAAAGTTATTCAGCCATCTTCCAGTCCCAGCCATGAATTTTATATACACTAACCTTCCTCCCTGATAACCACCCCTCCCCCAATGCCCCTGTCTCGACTGGTCTATACATTCTTCCAAGACGCAGTTAAAGTCACCCCCTACAATAAGTGGAATGGATCCTACATCTGCAAAGCACTGGCCTAGCTTTTTGTAGAAAGTAGAGTCATACGTATTGGGTTCATATATATTTGCCATAGCCATGCCATGCTCTGGGTCCCCACTGTACCAATAACAAAAACATATCTGCCTCTTGGCTCTGCGATGGTCCACTCCACTAAAAACTCTACGTGTATATAAATAAGCACTACTACCCCTGCTTTTTTCTTCCTAGAGGATGCGCCAGAGTTGTCTCCTACCACAATCTTTTAAGCTTATTGTGTTCCAATTCGGTCTGGTGTGTCTCCTGCAGGAAAGCTAGATCCATTCATTTGTCTCGAAGTGTCTGCAATACCTTGTGATGCTTAATGGGGCTTCCTAACTCACATACATTCTAATATCCAAAGCATAGCTCTTTACCCACACTCATTTGGTGGTTTTCTGTATTGTCGAAGATAATAATCTGACCACTTCAGCCCGGGACAGGCCCAGTGGTGGGATTGGAGCAGTTCACATGAACGGGTTCCTGCGCTGGCCCGCATTCGCTAAACTGGGCTGAACATGGCATGCAATCACTGGCATTGTAGTGGCGCGAATCCCCCTGCCTGATGGTGTTTGATGGCATCAGGGGATCACGGCATCGAGAGAAGCCCCCAATGCCTTCATTATATTGTCAGATGGGGGATCGGGCCACAGGGCAAAGGCCAGGTTGCTGCACTTCAATGGAGGGTAGTGGCCCAAGCGTATGGCTGCTGCAGTGCCTCCATGCGAGATGCAGCAACCTGGCCATCACGCACCCAGGAGGGCTGGGACCGAACCATTTTTAAGTCGGTCTGGATCCCACCACTGGACAAGGACCCCAGCCCAGGGCCCTCCATCCTCAAGGCATACCAAATCTCACTTGTGAGCTCCTGCAGGTCACAGTTCCACTGATACACACTAACCATGGACTCCAGAAGTACCCTCCTCACACCCAAGAAAAACCCTATCTCACCCACACAAATCCTTTGCAACCCTCCTACCCCCCCCCCACCTTCATTACCCCACTGAACCTCCTCTATAGAGTCTTCCATGGAAGTTCACCACGAGTGTGTTTGGACCCCTCCTTATTACTAATGGTTCACCTCTATAAGTCCACCTCTCTCTGAACTCATACCCTGTTCCACTCTCTCATGTGTTTATTAAGCTCACATCCTCCCCTTCTCACACATTTCTCCATTAATGTTCATTCACTCCTCTTCCTCTACTTTTTCCTTCTTTCCCTGGTTGCTCAGTCCACTTGGCCCACAGCCCCCTCTGTCAGACACCGCAACATGTAGCTAAAGCTGTACAGAGACAGCACAAGTTTGATAGCTCCTTGGGCCCCTCCACCCCTGTTCCTCACCTCAGCACAGGCCCCCCATGCCAAAAGTTATTCAGCCATCTTCCAGTCCCAGCCATGAATTTTATATACACTAACCTTCCTCCCTGATAACCACCCCTCCCCCAACAGAATCCTGCCCTAGTTCTCCTGTCCAATATGCCCACCCCCGCTCATACATTCCCCCCCCCCCAACACACTCATTCCCCCCTAAACACATCCCAAGGGAAACTGCTCTCAAGCAGGCACCTTCCCTTTTCCCATAGATAGCAAGCAGACTCCATGGACTCCCCCATCCACCTCTCAGTAGTACCCCAGGTCCTCCCCAGTGTTGGTGCTTGCTCACACAAAAGGTGGACACAAGAAGACTCACGTGAGTTCTAAATAGTACCACTAGATTGCCAATAGCCATTGGGTCAGACCTGGACACGATGGGAAACGGCACCAAACCAGGAGATGTTGATAGAAAAAAATAGAAAAAAAAAAAAGAGAAACAATTTAAAGAAAAAAATAAAAGCCAAAAAGGTAGGGGACATCAGTGAAGGTATCAATTTAGTCATCCTAAAATCTAGTGTGATGTCAGTACCCGCATTGGTAAATACTTAAAGGATAGGCGGGTAAGGTCAATCAGTCATGGAATTTATCAGGGAAATGAAAGAGAACCAACGAGGCTTTTGGGGATGGAGCAAATAAACTGGGAGATCAAAAATAAGGGAAGGTAACCTAACATCATAGAAATATAATTTACAAAGGGAAAGCAAAACAAAACGAGGAGTAAAAGGGCAGGAGGGGGTGACCGAGAGGAACAAGAAATGCTTATGGAAATGATGAGATAGCAAAAACAGAAGGTTACAATAACAAAGGATGGCAGGAGACAGAGAATGTCAAAATAGCATAATCAACTTACATTGATCATAGATACCAGTCATATTAAATTCCTCGGCTGAGTAACGGAACAAAAGTGTAGACAAATAAGTTTTCAACAACAAAACAAATAGGGCATATCCCATCCTCATGTTTGCCAGGGCCGCTGCAGGTCAGGAACTGGTAAGGCCTCTTAGAGGCTATCTCACCAATGTCAAAGTTTGGGAACATTTAGGCAGCCCGACAAAGTGAAATCACAACTTTCCATAACAATTCCGCTAGCATAAAGAGAGTTTCTTCCATGAGGGTAGGCCCCTGAGCTCGGAGGGCGCAATGGTTACAGGGTATATGTGATGGCTATGACATCATCAATTACTGGAGGGTTCTCTATCCTTTAGATAGGGACTTTATGCATGTGTCCCAGGTCCACGACGTGGGATCTCTTATTTCTTTTTGGGGCCCTCCATGTGGTTCAATCTGGTGATCCATGCAGAGATTGGCTCAATCACGAGTTCCAGTCACATACTGGTATGGATAGACCTGCGATGTGGATCTCCGATAAGTCGTATGAACTGGCAATATCCACTATCAGTCACTTTGGATGCCAAGTTTGGCACTTTTTTTTTTTTTTTTTTTAACAGGCACAGTAGGAATATTATGCCAAGACTAATGATGCGCATAGGGACAACCCCATGTTGTTTTGGGAGGCCGACAAGGTGGTACTATGCGGTCAGATTATTGGATATATGGCCACTAAATGTAAGTTGTTCCATCAGCACCTACTTCAAACAGAAAAGGAACTATGCAAAGCCCGGCGACAGTTTGTCGCTCATTCTACATCTAGCAGAAAGCTCACCATGTGTACAGGATGAGGTTAATTCATTTTTGCAGGAGCTGGTTGCAAATTCTATCCTTTTTTATCATTATAAATTATACAAATTTGGAAACAAAGCAGGGAAGCTCCTTTCTGGGTCTCATCAAAACGATTGGAGGGAGACAATATGTGGGGGCCCTTACAGGATGAAAAGGGACAACTTCAGAATACTCCATCTCAAGTTTTCCATAAATGCTATCAGACATTGTATGAGGCTGATCCAGATGATCCCGGGGCGGCTTGAGCATTTTTAAACCGGGTTCCCATGCCCAACTTGACCGACCTACAACAGAAGGTTCTTAATGCGCCGACAGCAACACTGGAAGTTGTGAGAGTGATCAAGATACTACACTGTTGCCATGCCCTGGGGCCTGATGGGTATCGAGGGGAAATTTACAAATTGATGTACCCATGAATGGCAAGTGCTCTAGCCACCTATTATTCTGATTTGGTGACTAAACAGTGTTTCCCGTATGAGATTAACCAGGCGGTCATTACTGTTCTTCCCAAACCAGGTAAAGACCCACTAACCACCGGCTCATTTCTGCCCATATCACTCTTAAATGTAGATATAAAATTATTGGCCAAAATAATGGCAGAGTGCTTTGCACAATTTATGCCTCACTTGGTGCACAAAGAGCAAGCTGGCTTTGTGAAGGGGAAATACATGGTTAAAAACATGCATCGTATCGTATCTTCACTTCAGAGGGATCTGGATGCTGGTGTTCCTGCCTTTGTGATTAGTTTTGATGCCAAAAAAGCATTTGATCACATTAACTGGACTTATATGTACTTGGTCCTGGAACACTTGGAGATCCAAGGATTCTTCCTGGCTGTGGTACGGCTTCTCTACTCGGACCCCAGGGGGCAAGTGCTTGTAAATTGCTGACAGCTGCCTTCCCTCTCCAACAGGGGACAAGACAAGGATGTCCTTTGTCTCCTCTTCTTCGTGTACTAACATTAGAACCCTTGCTAGCACAAATTAGGATGCACCTTCATGTGGGGGCCCGATACGGAAAAAGAGGAATTTGCATTTGCTGATGATATTCTTGTATATTTAAACAATCTGTGAAATACTCTCTCTCCCCTCCTGGAAACCTTTAAAAAATTTGGGATATTTTCGGGTCTCATACTAAATCTTGACAAATCTGAGGCTTTGCCCCAACGGTCAAAAGATTGGGATGAGTAGACTGGCGCTTTTCCTCTTAGATGGGCTACTGGGTCCCTTAAATATTTGGTATACAACTAACAGCGGATCCAACAAGATTATATGATTAGAATGTTAAAGCATATTTGTCAGATACATACTGTAGACTTACTCGATGGCAAGACCTTCCTCTGTCCCTAGGAGGACGAATAGCATTATTCAAGATGGTATTATTCCCCAGGCGGTTATAAGCATTGCAACTTCTTCCTATCTTGCTTACTAGAACGGACGCTCAATACTTTTCTATGGCGGAGGAAGCAGCCTCTATTACACTTTTGTGTTGTACAGCAACCATGGGATAGGGGAGGGATGGGGTACCTGATCTCCTTTGGTACAATGTGGCATGCCTGTTGTGGAATGTATGTGTTTGGCTCAGCATGACAGAGGATTATACACCCCTTTGTTTGGGGCAGGAGATGGCCTCACCTTTGGTGCTTTGTTACGTACTTTAAACTCCCTATACAGCACTCTTGACAACTCCACGCCCAGCTGTTTTTGTGGCAATGTGGCATGTGGTATGCCGCTAGTGCCAAATAAATCACAGCATGACTCCTTTCCTTCCTTTTTATGGCAAGAGTGACTTTCGAACAGGAATGGAAGGAACATTTTACCAATGACAGGAATTAGCTGGCATACTTGGAATAGAACAGGTGATTGATCTCATTGACTTTCCCAGAATTATAGGCACGTTTTGGCATCTTAATAGGGGATGTCTATTGTTACATCCAGGTGCGTAGTTATCTTCACTCTCTCTCAGCACAAGATATTGTGCTGAGGATGTGGTTGAAAACTACAGGCTGGTTAGTTTAACTTCGGTGGTGAGTAAATTATTGGAAACGCTGCTGAAAGAGAAAATAGTGAGGTTTCTGGAGTCCAGTAGATTACAGGATCCGAGGCAGCATGGATTCACCAGATGCAGGTCTTGTCAGACAAATCTGATTGATTTCTTTGACTGGGTGACCAGGGATTTGGACCGAGGGAGAGCCCTAGATGTGGTGTATTTAGATTTCAGTAAAGCCTTTGACACTGTTCCTCACAGGTGACTTATAAACAAACTGAGCACCCTAGGGATGGACCCTAAAGTTACTACTTGGGTTAGAAATTGGTTGGGTGGGAGGCGACAAAGAGTACAAATGGAGCTCACTCTGAGGAGAAGGATGTTACCAGTGTGCCCCAGGGATCTGTCCTTGGTCCGATTCTTTTTAACATCTTTGTTAGTGATCTAGCGGAAGGGCTGTCGGGTAAGGTTTGCCTCTTTGCAGATGATACCAAAATCTGCAATAGAGTAGACACACTGGACGGTGTAGATAACATGAGGAGGGATCTAGCTAAGCTTGAAGAATGGTCTAGAATTTGGCAGCTGGGATTTAATGTTAAAAAATGTAAGGTCGTGCATTTGGGCTGCAGCAATCCAAGGGAGCAATATAGTATAGGGGGTGAAGTACTTTTGTCCTCTATAGAAGAGCGGGACCTAGGCATGGTTGTGTCTGATGATCTTAAAGTACCTAAACAGGTAGAAAAGGTGACGGCAAAAGCTAGAAGGATGCTTGGGTGCATACGGAGAGGAATGGCTAGCAGAAAAAAGGAGGTGATAATGCCTCGGTATAAGTCTTTGATGCGACCTCATTTGGAGTATAGTATGCAATTCTGGAGACCGCACCTTCAAAAGGATGTGAACAGGATGGAGTCGGTGCAGAGGGTGGCTACTACAATGATTAGTGGTCTTCATTATAAAGCATATGAGGACAGACTGAAGGATCTTAATATGTAAACCTTAGAGGAAAGGCGGGATAGAGGTGATATGATTGAGATGTTTAAATACCTCCGTGGCATAAATGTTCAGGGAGAGAGCCTCTTTCAATTGAAAGCAAGTTCTGCTACGAGGGGACATGGGATGAGGGTGAAGGGAGATAGATTCAGGAGTGATATGCGGAAATATTTCTTTACGGAAAGAGTAGTGGATCCGTGGAATAGTCTCCCAGTGGAGGTGGTAGAGATGAGGACAGTAACTGAATTCAAAAAAGCATGGGACAAACACAGAGGATCTCTAAAGGTAAAAAGGGGACTGTTGTAGTTGTTGATATGGAAGGACAGACTAGATAGACCATGTGGTCTTTTTTTGTCATCATGTTTCTATATTCACGGCTGAGTGTGCTCCACAATGGAGGAGCTTCTGTACTCTGGTAGTACATCTCGAATGCGGATAGCAACATTGCAGCAGGGAATACCTGGAAAGGGTGGCTGCACCGACAGAGGGAATGCTTGCAGGGGCATGGACACAGGATCTGGGTGTGTCCATAGAGGGGACAGATCTTGTAGAGGCCTTCAGTTATAGTGCCTTGCAAAAGTATTCATCCCTTGATTTTTGTCCTGTTTTGTCACATTACGTACAACCTGGATTGAAAATGGAGGTTCATTTGGATGTTAGGTAATGGACCTAACAATATAGTCCAAATTGGTGAAGTGAATAAAATACCTTGTATATAAAAAACAAGTAAAAAATGAAAAATTGTGAGTGCATATGTATTCATCCCTTTTGCTATGAAACCCCTAAATAAGATCTGGTCCAATCAAATAACCTCAGAAGTCACATAATTAGTTGATTAGGGTCCACCTGTGTGCAATGTGTGTCACATGATACCTGTATAAATATATCTGTTCTGAAAGGCCCCTGACTCTGCAACACCAAGGAACATGAAGACCAAGGAGCACTCCAAACAGGTCAGAGACAAAGTTGTGGAGAAGTATAGATCAGGGTTAGGTTATAAAAAAATATCCCAAATTCTGAATATCCTACGGAGCACCACTAAATCCATTATTTTTTATTTATTTATTTTTATTTATTTAACAGTATTTCTAAACCGCCTTATCTTAATAATCAAGGTGGTATCACAGCAAGCAATCAGGTAAAGTGTGTGTGTTGTACATGCAGTGAGGATAAAACTTAGTTGTGTGAGGGATGTGTTGGGTGCTTGATTTGTTTGAGCTATATACAGGGTGGGCTATTTACAGTGGTGCTAGAATCATATTTTATATATATTCAGTTGTTTGGGAGGATTGGAGTGCTGTTATCCATTCTCTTAGGTTATGTGATGTGACCATAGTGCTCTATGAACAGCATGGTTTTCAGTTGTTTTCTGAAGTCTTTGAGGTCTGGAGTTGCCCTTAGATCGTCCGGTAGATTGTTCCATATTGTTGGAGCAGCCATGGAGAGAGCTCTGTCTGTTGTGTCCTTGCGTGTGTGCTTGTACTCATTTGGGGTGCTGACTCGGTTGCGTGTTTGACTTCTTCTGGGACGTGCGCTGGTTTCCGGTTGTATGAGCAGGTGGAGGCTGTTGGCTGATGTGTGTTCTTTTATCTTAAATAGGTTTATGATAGTCTTGTATCTGATGCGAGCAATGATTGGGAGCCAGTGTAAGTCCTTTAGTGTAGGTGTGATGTGCTCCTGCCTTGCGGCTCCGGATATGATTCGAGCTGCAGTGTTTTGTGCCAGCTGTAGTGGTTTGAGAGCTTGTTTTGGTAGTCCGAGGTATATCGGATTGCAGAAGTCCAGTATTGGGGTTATCAGTGCTTGACAGACTGTACGGAAGTGTTCTGGAGCGAGGAGTGGTTTCAGTCTCCTGATGATTCGCATCCTGTAATATGCTTTTTGGATTGTTTTGTCTATGTGTGGTTTGAGGTTGAGTTTACTGTCCAGAGTAACCCCAAGGTATCTCACCTCCGATCTTATCGGTATCGTGGTGCTTTGTATCTTTATGTTTGGTGGGTGTGTGAAGCTTTGGTTTCGAGTGATGATTAAAGCTTCAGTCTTGTTGTAGTTTATAGCTAGATTGTTGTTTTGGCACCACTTCGCCATTTGGGTAAGGCAGTCTGCTATCTTAGAGAAGTCCGGGTTTTCGATTGATATCGGGGAGTATACCATTATATCGTCTGCGTATATTGTGTATTGGATGTTGTTCTCTTTCATAATGTTGCATATTGGTTGGATGTAGATGTTAAAAAGGAGTGCTGAGAGTGCGGATCCTTGTGGTACTCCTTGTTGGACGTTTATGGGCCGGGAGGTGTCCTGTCCCACCTTGACCTGTAGCTGTCTTTCTGTTAGGTACGAGTGGAACCATTTTAGAGTGGTACCGTGTATACCAGTGTTCTTCAGTCTCTCCAGGAGTATATTGTGATCAACTGTGTCGAACGCTGAGGAGATGTCGATGAAGATCATTATAATTCCATTCCTGATGTCGTCAATTATTCTTATGATGCTGTCGAAGAGGTAGATCAGGAGAGTTTCGACTCCATGGTTGGGACGAAATCCGTGTTGGTTGTCGTCGAGAGTTCCGTGTTCGTCAATGTGTTCCTGAAGTTGTAGTTGAACCGTCTTTTCGATTATTTTTGCGAGGAAGGGTATGCTGGAGATTGGTCGGTATGCTGCTGGGTCCTTTTTGTCGAGAGAAGTTTTCTTTGTGATTGGTCTTACTGAGGCAAGCTTTAATTGCTGTGGCATGAGTCCTTGAGTGAGTGAGTTGTGTACCATTTTATGAATGTTTGGTATGAGGCTTGCTTTGGTGGCTTTGACCCATGACACTGGGCAAGGGTCTGTAGGAGCAGTGCTTGTGTTGATTGTGGAGATGATGTCTGATATCTGCTCTTTTGAGGGTGAGTGGAATGTGCCCCAGGTTTTGGGGTGGACGTTCGTTCTGTTGGTTCTACTGGGTGTTGAGCGCTCTGTGGAGTGAAATTTGTCTTTGATGTGGTCGGCGAATATCTGTGGATCCACTTGTATTTCTCTTTCTGCTGCTTGCTCTTTTGTCAGGGTTTTTACTATTTCGAAAAGTTCTCTGGGTTTGTTGATGGAAGAATTTATCAGGTTTGTGTGGAATTCTCTCTTTGATTGGTTGATGTGTTCATTGTATTGTTTTTGCTTTGTTAGGTAAAGATGTTGGTCGGAAGTAGTTTTGTTTTTTCTCCATCTCCGTTCAATTTTCCTGAGCTCCCTCTTTTCCTGTCGTATTTTTGCTGAGTACCATGGTTTGTTTTGTCTCTTGTTGTGGTGTTGTTTCTTGGTCCTGTCAACGGATGGTTTGGCGGCGTTAGCTAGGACATTGTTCCAGTTGGAAACTTGTTCCTCCAGGTCCTCTGAGTCAATGTTCAAGTGTTGTATTGTGTCCTGGATGAATTTGTCCTTGTCAAAGGACTTGAATCGTCTTTGTGTGTGTGGGAAGTTCGCTCTTTCGCTTGTCCAGTCTTCTTGTGATTGCAGATTTGTCTCGATTAAGTAATGGTCAGACCATGATACTGGGGTGATGGTGGGTGTAGAGATTAGGTCTCTTGAAGTTAGGTAGTTTGATGCGAAGATGAGGTCTGGGGATGATCCTAGTCTGTGTGTTGGTGCACTGACTATCTGTGTGAATTGAAGTGATGACATTGCCTGAAGGAAGGCCTCTGCATCTTTTGTATTGGCGGACTTGAGGTTGAAGTCTCCGATTAGTAGTGCTGGTTTGTTGTTTGACGTTATGGCACAGGCTTCTTCGAGTATGAAGGCTAGTTCGTCGGGTGGAGCACGGGGTGCTCTGTAGGTTAGGCAGATTGCAATATTCTTGTTCTTGATGCTAATTGTGTTACACTGCTTTGTATCTGTGAGATTCAGTGTCTTGAACTTGAGTTCTGTTTTTGCTATTATTAGGACTCCTCCTCCACGCTTGTGGATGCGTGGGCAGTTGTATGCTGAGTAGTTGTTCGGTACTAGTTGGTTGAGTAGTACACTGTCGGTAGGGTTGAGCCATGTCTCTGTGATGCATATTATGTCTGGCTGTCGCTCTTCAATGTGGTCTACCAGAGTGTGTATCTTGTTGCAGATGGATCTGGCGTTTATGAGCTCAATTGATGTTTTCTTTGTGGAAGAGGTTGTTGCGACTTGTGCTTCCTTAGGGCCGGTGTTGGGGTTTGATTTGTGTCTGTTTTGTCTCTTTGTTTGGGAGGTTGCGAGTGTCTCTTTGTGTGTGTGTTGTGGACCGAGATATGGCAGTGCAGTTGGTGGGTACCATGGTGTGTTTGTTTGGGGGTAGTGGGGGTGTGTAGTTGGTGGGAGGAGTTGTGTGACTAGTAGGTATAGTGGGAGGAAGTATGTGGTGTGCATGTTGATAGCTTGTGATGTTCTGATAGGGCGACGCCTGTGTCCTTAGGTTTTCGTCTGTTGTTTGCTTTTTTGAGGAGAGCTGTACTTGTTGCAGGGGCTTGTCCTGGGGATGTGAAGTTGTATCTGTTGCGGTGCGGGAGCCTGTCCCGTGGAGGGAGCCTGTCCCTTGGATGTGAAGCTGTATCTGTTGCGGTGCGGGAGCCTGTCCCGTGGAGGGAGCCTGTCCCTTGGATGTGGAGCTGGATCTGATGCGGTGCGGGAGCCTGTCCCGTGGAGGGAGCCTGTCCCGTGGATGTGGAGCTGGATCTGTGGCGGACGCCTTGGTGCGGGAGCCTGTCCCGTGGAGGGAGCCTGTCCCGTGTGTGTGGAGCTGGATCTGTGTTGGTCGCCTTGGTGCGGGGGCCTGTCCCGTGGATGTGGAGCTGGGTCTGTCGCGGTGCGGGAGCCTGTCCCGTGGAGGGAGCCTGTCCCGTGGATGTGGAGCTGGATCTGTGGCGGTCGTCTTGGTGCGGGGGCCTGTCCCGTGGATGTGACGCTGGATCTGTCGCGGTGCGGGAGCCTGTCCCGTGGAGGGAGCCTGTCCCGTGGAGGTGGAGCCGGATCTGTGGTGGTCGCCCTGTTGCGGGGGTCTGTCCCGTGGATGTGGAGCTGTGTTTGTCGCGGTGCGGGAGCCTGTCCCGTGGAGGGAGCCTGTTTCGTGTGTGTGCAGCTGGATCTGTTGATGAACTCTTGGTCTGACCCACTATGGTACATCCCAAGTCCCTATGTTCTTATCTAGCTAAAGATGACATTGCTCTAACATAGCATCAGTACTGGCATATCTCTGGGTTTAAGGTATCAATCTGGACAAACATGGTAATACCAAATATGGCCTATAAACGATGGTAGTTAACAACACTGGCATATCCCTGGGTTTACAGTATCGATCTGGACAAACATGGTAATACCTAATATGGCCTGTAAACGCTGGAAGCTAACAACAGTATCCAGAGGGAACTAGTCACTAGAGTGCCCAACACTGATCTTGGATTCTAGTCCCAAACATGAATTTCTACCCTTTAAATTAGTATTTTTATGAGAGGCAGGAGGATAATCCTAGCTGTAGAGAGTGGTGCTGCTGCAATCAGATGATTTAAACAGAACTATACATTCAATTATTGTTAGGAGTGCAGTTAATTCATATAAGTAATGAAGCAGTGTTGATAGTTTAAAAATCACTCAAATGAGTGTGACTTACGTGCCCCAGAGTTTCAGCTCTTTAGGCAGTTCGGCGTCTTCGGAGTTGGTATTCTGCGTTTCCACTGTGAGTTGGTGGATTGTCAGTTCCTTGATTGTACGCGAGCTCGACCCCGAGGGAGCTCAGCTGTACCAAGAGGGAGGTGTAGTCTCAGCGTCGTTTTTTCTGTTATGTTTCTGTGACGATCTTGGGGGTGCCTTTGCCTAAGGGCCGTGCCAAAGGGCCCTCTTGCGCGGCCCTCAGGCGCGGGCCCGCAAGGCGCGGGTGCGCCTGTGGCGTTCTCCTTTTAAATGGAGAGCTGTGCCCCGATTGGGTAGAGCTGCTCTGAGACACGCTGCTGGAGGGGTGGAGCCAAAAAGCAGCTTCCCCCGAAGAGGGGGAATAGAAAGAATATGGTACAAACTTGACAAGAGAAGGCCACCCACCAAAACTCACAGACCAGGCAAGGAGGGCATTAATCAGAAATGCTACAAAGACACCAAGGATAACACTGAAAGAGCTGCAAAGATCCACAGTGGAGATGGGAGTATCTGTCCATAGGACCACTATAAGCCACACATGCCACAGAGTGGGGCTTTATGGAAAAGTAGCCAGAAAAAAGCCATTGCTTAAAGAAAGAAATAAGAAAACATGTTTGGAGTTTGCACAACAGCATGTGGCAGACCCCACCCCAAACACATGGAAGAAGGTTCTCTGGTCAGATGAGACGAAAATTGAACTTTTTGACCATAATGGGAAACAACATGTGGGGCGCAAACCCAACATGTCCCATTACCCCGAGAACTCCATTCCCACAGTGAAACATGGTGGTGGCAGCATCATGCTGTGGGGATGTTTTTCATTGGCAGGGACAGGAAAACTGGTCAGGACTGAAGGAACGATGGATGGCACTGAATACAGGGCAATTCTTGAGGAAAACCTGTTTCAGTCTGCCACAGATTTGAGACTGGGACGAAGGTTCACCTTCCAGCAGGACTATGACCCTAAACATACTACTAAAGCTGGTTTAAAAGGAAACATTTAAATGTCTTGGAATGGCCTAGTCAAAGCCCAGATCTCAATCCAATAGAAAATCTGTGGCATTGTTCTTTTAGTATCTAAGTGAATGCTTGGTAATTATTTAATTCCTTTTGTTTTGTGGTTGGGTGCCTTCTGGATGTGGTACGCCCTGGTCAGTATGTTTGACTAATGTTAAGAATCCACAAGAATCACCAAAAATACCCCTAAAAAAATATTTATTTATTTATTTTTGTCGGATGTTACTGAAGAGGGCACACACTTTGATCCATGCCCACCACTCAGTTTCATCCCTTTTAATCAAAGCTTAAGTATAGAATTGTTGAATTACTTAGCTCCGTCAAAATTATGACTTCCAAAATAGTATGTATAAAGTAAAATTGCTCCACAACTTAGCTTAATCAGAATTGCTTTCTAGTCCCACAGGTGCTCCTTGTGGTCTTGGGCAAGCCACTTAACCCTCCATAGCCCATGTTCCCTGTAAATTAGATATTTCCAAGTTATAATGCCCTGTTCAATGTAATTTCAGTTTGTTGAATGTAAACCGCACTGATGCAGAATAGCGCGGTATTATAAGAGAATAAAATAAATAAATAAATAAATTGCGGGTTTCAAGACGCCACGCACGACATGCACGTTTTGGGACTGGCTCCCCGTTTCAAGTGCTGTCATCACAAGTTTTTCTCAACTGCCACAAAACGCTGGAATTCAAACATCAGCCGATTCTTCAAAAGGGCAGAACTCTTCTGATTGGCTATTCACATCCTTCAATCAAAAAACATCAACCAATGAGATCAATAGGGGGTTCCCCACCAATTCAAGGAAACCCCTTCGTCACTTGGAAGACATCACATGAGGCTGGACCAATCAACTTCTTTGTTGAGACCTGTAGGATACAGTTTGCAAGCGATATATCCAACTTTGCTCACATCTCTGAAGTTTACTAATTCGATCTCCACCTCTGGGATCAGAAGGAACATGATCGATAACTGACCAACGCAGATCTTGAAAATCATGACTGAATGCAAGACAGTGCTCTACCATCGGGGCTGACTCATTTTTTCATCGAAGACGCAAAGCATGTTCCCCTAGACGAGTCTTGATCATTCGTGTTGTCCTGCCTACATATACAAGAGAGCAAGGGCAATGTATGACATACACCAAATGTGATGTAGTGCAATCTGTTTCCCATCGCCGTTTAATCAACCGACCAGTCATAGGGTGTATCCACGTACTACCCGTTAATGAAGAAGCACAATAAATGCAACAACCACAAGTAGTATGGCCATTATGTTGCAAAGGTGGAACAGGAGATCTATCTACCACCACTGTTGAGCGGGCCACTATATCCCCCAGATTAGCTCTTCAAGAAAAGGCCACCATGAAAGGTTTTTGAAAACATGGATGTAACGCTAATATAGACCAGTGCTTCTTAAGAATGTCCACTACAGCAGTACTTGATGTCATGTAAGGTAAAACACCAACAAAAGCGGTGGAGATTCTGTATCAGATCTGCTTGCCACATGATCACCCAGTATCCATTCCCTTTGTACATATAAGGCATGGCGGTATGCCAACTTTACAACCTTAATCGGATAACCCCTATCAAGGAGTCTCCTGCTCAAATCAGCTACATGAATTTTAAAATCCACTAAAGATGAGGAAATACGCCAAAGCCTCAAAAACTGCCCAAAAGGGAGACCCCTTTTCAATGGGCTTGGATGAAAACTCTGGAATATAAACTGTTACGCTGCACTTTCTTACGATATAAAGAGGTCCTAAAATGGTCCATCTCCTTAAATATCGTTATATCCAGGAAATCTATATTTTGTTCCGCTATATGTGCTGTAAAAGTCAAATCAGGCTTGATATCATTCAGCCACCTCAAAAATTCTTATAAGTCCAAAGACGTACCAGTCCAAAGGAAAAAAATATCATCTAAAAAGCGTTTCCAAAATGAAATATATTGAAAATAAAAGGATCCATATAAATGCTTTTCCTCAAAATCTGTCATGTATAAAGTTGCAATAGATGGTGCCACTGATGCCCCCATCGCAATTCCAAGTATCTGCTGATAAAAAAAACCCTTGGGACAAAAAATAATTCTGTGTTAAAACTAACGTAATCAAGGGGTTTCCTTGAATTAGTGGGGAACCCCTACTGATCTCATTGGTTGACGTTTTTTGATTGAAGGATGTGAATAGCCAATCAGAAGAGTTCTGCCTTTTGAAGAATCGGCTGATGTTTGAATTCCAGCGTTTTGTGGCAGTTGAGAAAAACTTGTGATGACAGCACTTGAAACAGGGAGCCAGTCCCGAAACGTGCACGTCCGACGTGCACAAATGGCAATAGCCGAGGTTCTGCTTATGCACTCAAAACAGTCAAAGGCTGCACGATTTATAAACTTGGAAACATCCTGAGCATGTTTGACTAGAGTAAGATAGTCTTGCCTTTTATCATCAGGAAGGAGGGGGCTCATAAGCTTCAAGTCGCCTGTGACCTCTTTAAGGAACATTCCCATATATAAGATACAGGAACTGATACTAGCTAAGAGCATGGAAGCATCGACGCCCAAAGGCATTGAGAGTCCTACATTCAAAACCTGGAGGATTGGATGCATGTCTAGTTGCACTTTTCATCCTTCTCATGGCTGATTCCACCACCATTGAATGGTGTGGTAATTGAGTTTTTTGAAAGCCAGGACAAGGTGGAACTCGATACATGGTATCGAGTCTTCAAGAATGAGGAGATGTGGTTAAAGGTGTTTCCCACATCCTTAGCATGAATAGGCAGAGTAGCTGCCTCTTTGGGAGCCTTAGGGTATTGGAGAATTTCCAATTCCTTTGCCCTAGGCTCTTTTTCAGGAGCTACTGTGATGGAAAGGCCTCCTGCCACATCACGGATAAAGTCCTGAAAGGACATATCCTCTGACAGAGACATTCTGCGCTGATGAGAAGAGGAATCCTCAGGGAGAAGTACTCTGGTATCGGCAGAGTCTTCAAAATCTTCAGACTCATCAGAGGATTCAAAATACCTCTGATCCCGGTGATCGTGCAAAGCACGGTATCGGTATCGATCAAAGTCGGTATTGGGTTATTCCGGTACCGATCTGTCGATGCCGGAGACATACGCATGACTCGGTATGGGTGACATGCCCGCCGATGCTAATGCAGTCAGTACCGGTTCCGGTATCGGTTGAGGTGTCTGAAGCGGTTTCAACGGTACCGAAGCCGTGAGAAGAGCCGCTAGACTGTGTTCGATAGCAAGGAATCTCTGGTCTATCGGCGCTGCCGATGCTTGGGTGTCGGCACCGGTAGAAGCGGCCGGAACCCCAGAGCATGGCGCCAGTAGTTCTGCCGAGGCTGAGGCCTCGAGAACATCCTGGAGCCCCATTAGTGCTTTGGAAGTCGAAGCCTCCACCGGGGCAGTTTTGCCAGTGAAAACTCCTCAAGGGCAACGCCAGGGGCATCTCGATACTTAGGAGATCTACCCTTTGAGAATCGGCTAGATTTATGTTTAGTTACCTGAGATCCATGGGAGAAAGATGAGGCCCTGGAGGACGTTGATGCAACAGACGCCACGCCTGAGGGAAAAAGGGTGCTAAGTTTAGCAGCTCGGTTCTGCCAGCCCCTTTTTGACATCATTACACAGGAGTGGCACTCTGAAATAGAGTGGTCAGGACCTAAACATTTGAGACACCAATCATGGGTGTCGGTGACAGAAATAGTACCGCCACATTTAGAACATTTCTTAAAACCTGAAGTAGGTTTTTCCATTTTTAAGGAAAAAATTGGGCCTAGTTCCCAAAATGGCGCCTAGCACCCAGGAAAAAAAGTTTCTAAAGTAAAACACCTCAGAAACTATAATGTTGCTTGTTTTTTTTTAAAGAAAGAACGAACCGGCGATACCGGTATGGCGTCGAAGGAAGGTAGACGTGACTACAAAAACAAAGATGAAAGACAAACTTTTTCTGCGGTGACAGGGTGACCTGTCGGCTCCGCGGAAAACGAAGAACTGGAGAGGGACAGTTGGAAAGGTGCGAAGGCAGCACGCAGGCGCTGTGGGATGCTCCCAAAAGCTTTCCTATTGGACGCTGGGGAGTGTTCCTGCGCAGGCTCCGTCGGTACCGACGATACCCATATATGAAGACTACATTCCTGCTTGTTCCTGGAGATAGGGAAGTATTCACTGATAAAAGAACTCTTCCCTTCCCTTCAGCACATTAGCCTGGGTGAAGACACAGCAAAAAGAGGGGTTTAAAGCATGGTCAATATCCCAAACCAGGCCTCAGCTTTCATTCAGAGTGCTCTATTATGAGGTTTATCTTAATTCACAAAATGATTACTGCTAACTATGCACACCATGATAAGAAAACAGTATGCATTTTAGCAAATAAACCAATTCATATGGTAGAACACTCTACAATGGGGCAAAGAACAATGCAAGAAAGGAAGGAAGCCCCCCCCACAATACACACAAAAGAAACCAACAAACACAAAAAAAAAAAAACAGCAGAGAAAACCATATCAGAGATAGTCAGAAATTTCACAGAAGTATACAAAGACTATTAGGCCCGACATGGCCATGTTTCAGTATGAATTGCTTGTATCAGGGACAATTTTGCCATAAGGAGTCTAACACATTGCAAACTGTAAAATTAATTATGCCACGGTTGTGCAGTGCTTCAGCAGTCTCAAGCCAGAGGCAGAGCCTAAATTTATACAATTATACAGTAAAATAGTACAACTTATGCATATTTTTAACAAAGACAAAATGTGTGCATTTACAAGTTTAAGGCTGGCACAAGTGCTCAAACATAGGTTTGCCACACATCTCTTATGCTTGAAGGACTGGAAAGGGGGGCTGTTACTTCTGGAGAGAAATCTGAAATTGTGAGTATATACTTCTGGGAATTTTTCTGAAAGGAATTTTTTTTCTTTTAAAGCTAATTAATCTGTGAACCCACTATTTTTTTTGTTAAATCAGTCAGGGCCTAGTAGCAACAGTTTAAGATTCAATTTAAAAACACAGAAGAGAACTTTCTGGTTACCTTTCATACCCAGTAGACAGCTGTAGTTTAAATTTCATAGTCACTCAGGGCCTAGCATCAGCAAAGTACTTTTAGTTTCAAATTAAAACACAGAAGAGAGCTTTCTGGTTAAATTTAGAATCCAGCAGAGAGCTTGTAGTTTAAATTTCATAATAGGTTAGAGCCTAGTAGCAGCAAAGAGCTATAATTTAAATCAAATCAGAATATAGTTTTCCTCAGCAGCACAGGACAAGGTACTGTGTAGCAGCCCTTTTTTTAATAAGTGTTATATCCCTCCCTCCCTCCCTCCCCACACCCACCCTCCCCTGGGAAAATCACAGCTTTATAGGTACTTGCACAACTTAAAAGACAGGAGGTGCTCTCAGGTGAAGCTCATTACCCAAATCAGTCATACACCAAGGACCTGGGATTAATTAAGCTTCAGGTGAACAAGGTATATTAAACTTCTTAGGTACAGTTTTAGTGGTATAAATATCCATTGCACCCTTTAGTACATATAGAACTTAAAGATCTAAACACAAACTTAAAACTAAGATGCAGACAGCAGTCCAGCAGCGGGATGTGGGCTTTCCAGTCTTTTGCATTGAGTGTCACATGTATGATTTTCTCCCAGCTGGTGAGAGGTCTTACATGTGCACTAGGTGCAAGGAGCTCTCTGCTCTCAGGGAACGAGTCCGTTCTCTAGAGGCTAGAGTAGCAGACTTGGAAAACATAAGACAGACAGAGAGGTACATAGACGAGACCTACAGGGATATAGTCCTGAAGTCCCACCTCCAGTCTGGCAGCATCCCTGTTGCCATGGAGGAGAGAGGTCACGTGACAGGAGAGCATCACCCTGGTGTGGCAGGAAGTGATCCTGTAACTAGGACCTGTCCTCCAGGTGATGTAAACCCCTCTCGCACCGAGGAGGTTTCTCCAGGGCCAAGTGCCCATGCGGGAAGGGTTAGGACAGCAGTTATAGTTGGTGATTCGATCATTAGGCATGTAGATAGCTGGGTGGCTGGTGGACGTGAGGATCGCCTGGTAACATGCCTGCCTGGTGCGAAGGTAGCGGACCTCACACGCCACCTAGATAAGGTCTTAGATAGTGCTGGGGAGGAGTCTGCTGTCTTGGTACATGTTGGTACCAATGACATAGGAAAATGTGGTAGGGAGGTTCTGGAAGCTAAATTTAGGCTTTTAGGTAGGAAGTTGAAATCCAGAACTTCCAGGGTAGCGTTCTCCGAAATGCTTCCCGTTCCACGCGCAGGACCCAATAGGCAGGCAGAGCTCCGGAGTCTCAATGCGTGGATGAGACAATGGTGCAGAGATGAGGGGTTCGGATTTGTTAGGAACTGGGGAACATTCTGGGGAAAGGAGGGGCTCTTCCGAAGGGATGGGCTTCACCTTAACCGGGATGGAACCAGGATGCTGGCATTAACCTTTAAAAAGGAGATAGAGCAGCTTTTAAACTAGATAATAGGGGAAAGCCGACAGTCGCCCAAGAGCGCATGGTTCGGAAGAATGTATCCTTGAAGGATACTACAAAAAGCAGAGAGGTTCCAAAAAAGAGTAAAGTAGCCCAAATGCCCTCGAGTATGGAGCAGACAGAACTTAAAGATCCCAAATTACCCATGTCTACCAATAGCCAAATTAATATGAATAAAATACAGTCTCTAAAATGCTTGTATGCAAATGCTAGAAGTCTACAAAACAAGATGGGAGAGTTAGAATATATAGCACTAAACGAGAGGTTAGATATGATTGGAATATCAGAGACATGGTGGAAGGAGGACAACCAGTGGGACACTGTGATACCTGGGTACAAACTATATCGAAATGATAGAGCTGATCAAATTGGTGGAGGGGTTGCGCTCTATGTTAGAGAGGGCATTGAGTCAGAAAGGATTAAAGTTTTGCAAGAAACAAAATTTGCTGTAGAATCTCTATGGATTGAAATTCCATGTAAAAAGGGGAAGGCGATGGCAGTGGGGGTGTACTATCGTCCGCCTGGCCAGAATGAACAAATGGATGATGAAATGCTCAAAGAAATCAAGGAAGCTAGCAAACGTTACAGTGCAGTAATAATAATGGGTGATTTCAATTACCCCGGCATCGACTGGGTCAGTGTCACAACAGGACATGCTAGGGAGATAAAGTTCCTAGATGAAATAAATGACTGCTTCTTGGAGCAGCTGGTTCATGAACTGACCAGAGGGGAAGCAATATTAGACCTAGTCCTTAGTGGA
Organism: Ichthyophis bannanicus; assembly: GCA_033557465.1. NCBI lineage: Eukaryota > Metazoa > Chordata > Amphibia > Gymnophiona > Ichthyophiidae > Ichthyophis > Ichthyophis bannanicus. Next base: position 766,821,506 of record CM066036.1, on the reverse strand, counting down.
ACACCAGATGTAGTGCAAGAGATAAGGGTGTTGGGGCCACTTGGCAATAGTGATCATAGCATGATCGCCTTTGATTTAATTAGTGGAGGAGGGATAGTAAGGAAATCCACAGTACTACCCTTTAACTTTCGAAAGGGAGACTATGATAGAATGAGGAAAACAGTTAAGAAAAAACTAAAAGGAGCAGTTGCAAAGGTTAAAGACGTACATCAAGCTTGGGTGTTGTTGAAAAATACTATCTTGGAAGCCCAGACCAGCTGTATTCCACGCTTTAAGAAAAGTGGAAGGAAGTCCAAAAAATTGCCAGCATGGTTTAAAGCTGAGGTCAGAGAGGCTGTTGTTGCCAAAAAAGCATCTTTCAAGAAATGGAAAAAAGAGCCAAATGATGAAACCTGGAAACAGCACAAGCACTGGCAAGTCAAATGCAAGGCATTGATAAGGCAGGCAAAGAGAGAATTTGAGAAGAAGCTTGCTGCGGAAGCAAAAACGCGAAATAAAGACCTTTTCAAGTACATTCGTAGCAAAAAACCCGTGAGAGAGTCAGTTGGTCCATTAGATGATAAAGGGGTTAAAGGAGCACTAAGAGGCGACAAGGCGATAGCGGAGAGACTGAATGAATTCTTTGCTTCGGTCTTTACTGAGGAAGATGTAGGGATGTTACCCACGACTGAAGTGGTATTTAAAGGTGTGGAAGAATTGAAGGAAATATCGATACATCGGGAAGATGTCTTACAACTATTAGATAAACTGAAGAGTAGCAAATCACCTGGGCCGGATGGTATACATCCAAGGGTGTTGAAAGAACTGAAATTTGAGATTGCAGACCTGCTATCAGTAATCTGTGAACTATCATTAAAATCATCTCTAATACCTGAGGATTGGAGGATCGCCAATGTAACACCAATTTTTAAAAAGGGTTCGAGGGGTGATCCGGGAAACTACAGACCGGTGAGCTTGACATCAGTACCGGGAAAAATGGTAGAAACCATCATAAAGAATAAAATTACTCAGCATATAGATAGTCATGACCTAATGGGAGACAGCCAACATGGCTTTAGACAAGGAAGATCTTGTCTTACTAATCTGTTATGTTTTTTTGAAGGAGTGAATAAACAGGTGGACAAAGGTGAGTCGGTTGATATTGTGTATCTGGACTTTCAGAAAGCCTTTGACAAGGTCCCTCATGAGAGACTTTTGGCAAAACTAAAGAGTCATGGGATAGGAGGCAGTGTACTACTGTGGATCAGGAACTGGTTAAAAGATAGAAAGCAGAGGGTAGGGCTAAATGGCCAATTTTCCCAATGGAGAAAGGTGAATAGTGGTGTACCCCAGGGATCTGTGCTGGGTCCGCTGCTTTTTGACATATTCATAAATGACCTGGAAAGTGGAATAACGAGTGAGGTTATCAAATTTGCTGATGACACAAAACTATTTAAAGTTGTTAAAACCCAGGAGGATTGTGGAAAATTGCAAGAGGATCTTGATAAATTGGAAGACTGGGCATCAAAATGGCAGATGAAATTTAATGTGGAGAAGTGCAAGGTTATGCACCTAGGGAAGAACAACCCAAACTATGGTTACACGATGCAAGGTTCCACATTAGGAACCACCACCCAAGAAAAAGATTTAGGCGTCCTTGTGGATACCATGTTAAAACCCTCGGCCCAGTGTGCAGCGGCGGCCAAGAGAGCAAATAGAATGCTAGGTATGATAAGGAAAGGAATGGAAAATAAAACAAAAGATATTATAATGCCTCTATATCGTTCCATGGTGAGACCGCACCTTGAATATTGTGTGCAATTCTGGTCGCCATATCTTAAAAAGGATATAGCAATTTTAGAAAAGGTTCAGAGAAGAGCCACCAAAATGGTAAAGGGGATGGAAGGCTACTCCTATGAAGAAAGGCTAAAAAGGTTGGGGCTCTTTAACCTGGAAAAGAGACGGCTGAGGGGAGATATGATAGAAGTCTATAAATTAATGAACGGAGTGGAATGGGTAAACGTAGATCGATTGTTTACCTTATCAGAATATAGAAAGACTAGGGGACATGCAATGAAGCTACAGGGTAAACTATTTAAGACTAATAAAAGAAAATATTTTTTCACTCAACGTGTAATCAAACTCTGGAATTTGTTACCGGAGGATGTAGTAAAGGCTGTTAGTGTAGCTGGGTTTAAAAAAGGTTTGGACAAGTTCCTGGAGGAAAGGTCCATAAACCATTATTAAGAAGGGACCCAGGATATCAATGCTTGAACCAATACAAGCATTGTGGAACCTGTGTCCCTTGGGGAAACTGCTAGGTACGTATGACCTAGATTGGCCACTGTTGGAAACAGAATACTGGGCTTGATGGACCTTGGTCTGACCCAGTATGGCATATCTTATGTTCTTATGTTCTTATGACTTATACCCATAGGGGGTCATTCTGAGCAACGAATAGCAGGGACGGATTCTATTTGTGGCTTCTTCTGCCCCCGAATAACATTTCTGCTAGTTGTGCAGGGCAGTTAGATGGGGGCGGGGAATGGGAAGCCTGGGGCCAGAGTCCGGGCAGGCAGTGGGCGGTCGCCGGCCCTGGACATACAGGGCCAGCGAAATGTCTGAGAAAGTTATTCCACCTCTGAGGTGGAATAACTTCCCTGGACAATTTTTTTTTTTTTTCCTGCCGGGACACGGTTGAGGCAGGGGGGCTGGAGGACATTCCCTGCAGCCTGACCCTCGCCTTAGGAGGCCAAATCAGAAGTCGGACTTGCAGGGAAAGCGTAGTTACTCACCTGTAACAGGTGATCTCCGGGAACAGCAGGAATTTAGTCCTCACATATGGGTATCGTTGGTACCGACGGAGCCTGCGTGGGAACGCTCCCCAGCGTCCAATAGAAATGCTTTTGGGAGCATTCCTCAGCACATGTGCGCTGCCTTCCCGCCTTTCCAACTGTCCCTCTTCAGTTATGTTTGTAGCTGAGTGAAAGGATAGAGGGAGAGAGGAAAGAGACAAAGAGAGAGACAGACAACCCCTTGGGGAGGTGGGTGGGTTGTGAGGACTAAATTCCTGCTGTTCCCAGAGATCACCTGTTACAGGTGAGTAACTACGCTATTTCCAGGAACAAGCAGGAATGTAGTCCTCACATATGGGGACTCCCTAGCTGAAGATGCCAGGGAGATAGCCCCAGGAAGGTGCCACCATTGAAGGTGAGAATCCTTCCTCCCATGGATCTCTGGCATCCCACCAGGGTTGGTGGGTAGGAGTTGGCTTAGGTTTGAAAGAGATTTTGAAGAACAGCTTGGCCAAAGAAGGCATCCCGACGGGAAACTTTATCTAGGCAATAGTGGGCTGTGAAGGTGTGTACTGAAGCCCAGGTGGCTGCTCGACAAATGTCATCAATAGACACAGAGTGGAGATTAGCCATAGAAGCTGCCATGGCTCTCACATTATGAGCTGTGACATGGTCCTGAAGAGGAAGACCCTTACTCTCATAAGCAAAGGATATGCATTGGGCAATACATTTAGATAAAGTTCTTTTGGAGACTGGAAGTCCAAAATGACTAGGGTCAAAAGCTATAAAAAGTTGTGAAGACTTTCTATGTTGCTGTGTTCTTTGTAAGTAAAAGGCCAAGGCCCTTTTACAATCCAAAGTATGAAGGTTTCTTTCTGCATTAGAGGCGTGAGGCCTCGGAAAAAATACAGGAAGATAAATTGATTGATTTAAATGAAAAGGCGAAACCACCTTTGGCATAAAATGTGGGTGAGTTCGAAGAACAACCTTATCATGATGAAATCTAGTATAAGGAGGATCAGCCACTAAAGCTTGCAATTCACTGATGCGATGGGCAGAGGTGATTGCAATTAGGAAGATGACCTTCCAGGTCAAAATCTTAAGGGCTGCAGTGGCTAAAGGCGGCTTCATGAGCTGCCCGAGAACTAGATTTAGATCCCATGCCACCGGTGGTGGCTTGATGGGAGGTTTAGTTAATAAAAGGCCTCTCATAAATCTTGATAGGAGTGGATGAGAGGAAATTGGTTGTCCATTTAGAGGCTTATAAGAAGCTGCAATTGCACTAAAATGGACTCTTACCGAATTGGTCTTTAACCCAGAATTCGATAAGTGAAGGAGATACTCTAGTATCGATTCTAAGGATATGACCAGGGGTTTTAATCCCCTCCTGGAGCACCATATAGTAAAACGTTTCCACTTGAAGGCATAAGATCTTCTTGTGGAAAGTTTCCTAGAAGCCTGAAGGATATCTTTTACCTGCTGGGAGAGGTTGAAATCCTGGAGGTCTAAGCCTTCAGCAACCAGGTCGTGAGGTGCAGGGACTGGGGATTCGGGTGCCATAGCATCCCGTTCTCCTGGGAAAGGAGATCTGGAGCATGCCTTAACTCCAGAGGTGCTGCTTGAGAGAGATTCAGCAGCAGGGAATACCACGTTTGGTGTGGCCATCGTGGTGTTACGAGAATCATGCGACCCCTGTCTCTCTGAAGCTTGAAGAGTGTTTTGGGGATGAGGGGAATGGGTGGGAAGGCATAAAGGAAGTCCTGACCCCAGTGAAGGAGGAAGGCATCCCTTGCCTGACAGTTGTGTGCCGGAATCCTGGAACAGAACCGGGGAAGTTTGGCATTCAGTGGACTTGCAAAGAGGTCTATGTCTGGAGTGCCCGTAGAGCACAACCAGCGTAGTCGAATGAACTGACCTACTGGTAAACCCCTCTTCAGTGGTCCTGGGTGATAACTTCGATAGTTCAATAGCGTATTTCGTTGCACATCCTTACGATATAACGTAGATCCAATTGTGGCATCATCCTTATACAAACTAATGTCCAAAAAATCAATCCTTTCCCTATGGAATGTAGGTGTGAACTGCAAATCTTGAGACAACGTATTAATCCATTGAAAAAACTCCTGCAAACTTTCTTACGAATCCACCCAAAAGAAAAAAAATGTCATCAAGAAATCTAGTCCACATGCGTGTATGTTGAAACCACTCAGAGGGATAGATAAATCGGGACTCAAACTCAACTCAATTGGGACAGTTAATTTAACTGTCAAAATTAAAGGCGGTACCAGGAGACAAGACTAACTGGTTTATGGTAACTATGGATGTGCAGGCCCTGTACACCAATATTGATCAGGTGGCAGCTTTAAATATGGCTGAGCAGTTTTCTCTTGACTTACCAGCACGATTGCCTAAGGAGTTTGTCCTTAATTTGCTATGCATAGTGTTGACAAAAAATCTTTTTCAATTTGAGGGTCGGTTTTTCCAGCAAGTGCATGGCATTGCGATGGGGGCCACTGTGGTCCCTTCAATAGCTACGTTTTACATGGCAGAGTTTGAGTCCCGATTTATCTATCCCTCTGAGTGGCCTCTTGGAACGGGGTTACCCTCAGGACATTATAAATCGGGCGTACAGGAGAGCCCGATTTAATCATGGGGAGTGGTGGGATACGCCTGACCCTGATCCGGTTAGAGATGTAGGCCCTCAAAATGTGGGGGTGCTCCCCTTTATGCCTGGAGCAACGAAGGTGATGCAGATTATAAAAACTCACTGGCCAATTTTGTCGCTTCACCCTAGCCTTGCAAAGCCGCTAACGATAGCGTTTCGGAAGGGTAAAAATATTGCTGATTGGGTGGTACATACTGGTAATCGGTCCCGAGGGGAGGAGGCCTGGGGTCATTTTAAATGTTCTACCTGTGATTTTTGTGAATCCACTTTGGAAGGAAGAGTTTGGGTACATCCTGTGAGTCATCAAACTTGGTCTGTTAAATTTTCCACGACATGTCTAACGTCTTTTGTTGTATATGTTCTGATTTGTCCATGTAATTTATATGTTGGGAAGACAACTAGATCTATGAAAAAAAGGCTTCAGGAGCACCGCTCTCGGATAAATGGAGCGGTTTTGACAGCTCCGATGGCTGCTCATTGCCAAGAAAAAGGCCATGTCTTTACCGATTTGCGATGGAGAGTAATTGATTATGTCCCACTCAATGATAGAGGGGGGGATAGGAGGCCCCGTTTAAGTTACCGGGAACAGTTCTGGATATACAGGTTGGATTCTGTCATACCATCAGGTTTGAATGCTACGCTGGATTGGTGGACTCTTGTGTGATTAGGAGGGGTGTGGTTCGAATGAGTCAGCAGACCATTGGTTATCATTTGGTCAGATGACCAAACCTGGAAGTTTAAAAGGAGAGAGCTTCCGGGAGGACATTTGAGCAACACAGTTTGAGAAAGAGCCAGGAAGACCATTGGCTTGAAACATCTTTAACGTTGGTTACTGAAGCGAGATAGGGGTCTCGTGTGGTCGCTATTGGAGGGATTGAAGGTCGCCCGGATGTTTTGATCATACATCTGTGCGTGCTCCCTACGGGAGGAAATATATTCGAAGGGCTTGCCGACTTTCTCTTAGGTCACCGAGGAGAGCGGAGTTGAGCCGGTGGCTGGTTCCATACAGACAAGCGAATGGATGGAGAGCTATGCAAAATGATGTTTCACATCCAGATAAGTGACTTTTAAGTGCAGGATTGCCTATTGTTTGTAACGATAGGAAGTGGGTCTGTTGACTGAATTGATAACCGTCTGGTATTGAGGGGTGTGTATCCCTTTTAATACCTTTGATGGGGTTGCGTCCCCAATTAAAAGAATAAAAAGGAACATTACACCGTGCGAAGGGGGTTCCCTTCATGGTGTACGTTCCAACAAAAATTTGTATGTCTGTGTCTCTCTCTAGGTTGAGGAGAGAAGAGGTGAGGAGGTAAACCCAACAAGGCAGCAACTGCCATCAACAATAACAAGGTGCTGACATCAAACCATACCAATAACCTATCCTTACATTGTCCATGACTTTGCCAACTATCGTGCAAACACTCCCCCTTTCACAGACAACGAAGACGTTTCCTGGGCTACCAGGAACATCATCCCCAGTTTGAACACTTCTGCTCCCTGTATTCTGAAGGGTTCCACTAGCAGTTGCAGATAAAGGAGCCCCTGCGTCAAGCCTACACAAGTGATCACACTAGTGTCAGTGAACCCAGGCGCGATGCCCTCCTTGTGGCACCCCCCTCATGGGCAGCGTCCTTTATTTTATTTTTTTTTTTAAATGAGACTCTCCCGTGATAACTACAGTACAGTTTAATCAACCACATGACTCCCGAAGTCCAGAAGGTGACATTAAGCTTCTCAACATAAGTGACAAAACCCCAGCTTGCATAGGTTAAATAAACCCCCGTTGACAGCTTTTAAAAAAATGATAAGATCACCTCCGGGGCTCTCGCCACAAGGCGAACCCGCCAAGAAAATGGCCGCCGCTTGGAGAAGAGCGAAAAAGGCACCAAAAACAATCGGAGTGATACCGGCCCGGCTGGGACCCAGTTCCCCACTTGCCGGACCAATTGCTTGCCCAAACGAAGCCAATTAACAAGAAAACTCACCATGCTTCAACGGGGCTCCAGCCTGCACGGTCCTGCTCAATTTAGACATGAGCGGTGAACTGTTGCACAAGCTTCCCATCAGAGTGCCGATGCGCTTAGCGGGATCCCGGCCGTCTGACAAGCCGGAGGATCTCTGTTCCTGTGGTAGAGCTCTCCTCTGTCCTGTCCAGGAGGAGAGATCTGAGGCAAGGGCCCAACAGCCACGCCACTGACAAGCACACAGGAACCAGCACTATAGCAAACCTTCCTCTCTCTTTTTTTTTTCTTTTTTTTTAAAGTGACAGGAACTAAATAAAATAAATTAAAGACAAACAACGAACTTAAAGGATAAAAAGTACAGAATTGAAAGAATGGGTGATCCACTCTAATCTAAGGCTACACTAATAGCTCCTCATCTGTTCAAGTGAACCCAGCACCTAGGCTCACTACATCCTCCTGCTGCATGGAGACTGGACACACTGGGGCTGATGGGCGAGACCGGCAGGCTACATCCAGTGATGTCACGATTTTGACATGCCCAGTCTCCAAGCTGCAGGAGGAGGTACAGTACCCAGAGGTGGAGGACTAAACTGGAGGAACGATAAGGAATTGCTGATGAGCCTTCCGAATGGGAACATGTAAATACGCTTCTGTCAGGTCCAGGGATGTTAAAAACTCCCCCTGGCGGACGGCCACAAGCACCGACTTCAGCGTCTCCATATGAAAGTGCGGCACTCTGAGACACCGATTGAGATGTTTCAGGTCGAGAATCGGTCGAAAGGCTCCTTTCTTGGGCACTACAAAATAGATTGGAGTACCGACCGCAGCCGTACTGGTCTGGAGACACCGGTAACACTGCCCCCAGCAACAAAAGCCTTGAAAGAGTGTCCTCTACTGCCGCCCTCTTTGCCGGAGAACTGCAAGGGGACCGAACAAATGCCAGACGAACTGGCTTCACAAATGAGAGAGCATATCCGTCTCGGATCACCTCCAAAACCCATTGATCGGACGTGACCCGGGCACAGGTGGGAAGGAACTGCCTCAAACGACCTCCCACTGGCAGCACCCCCTCCCGGGCCACCGTTGTCTCACTGTGCTTTCCGAGGACCCGCGGCAGAGGAAGAGGCCCCAAATCCTCTTCCCGCACCCCAAAACCCCCGGAAGCTCTGGCCCCTCGAGGGGAAACAGCCCCTTTGAAAGGAAGCCGACCTAGCCGGCTGAAACCTCCAAAAGTCTCAAGACTGGCTTCGTGCAGGGGCAGGGAGGCAGCCCTGTTTCGGCCTATCCTCGGGAAGTCTACCCCCTTTAGTCTCGCCTAGCTCTTTAACTAACTTATCCAAGTCTTCCCCAAAGAGCAACTTCCCCTTAAAGGGGAGTCTACTAAGCCGAGCCTTCGAGGAAGCATCTGCCACCCAGTTGCGTAGCCACAAGTATCGGCGAGCCGCCACAATCAAGGCCACATTCTTCGCCAGGCTCCTAATGAGATCATATTGACTATCCGCCAGAAAGGCCACTCCTGACTCTATCCTAGCAGCATTGCCCTGTGCATCCCCAGCAAGGTCACCGGCTACCTGCAGCTGCTGTGACCACCTCAGGCAGCCTCTTGCCACCCAAGCACCAGACACCGAAGCCTGCAAGGCCAGGGCACTCACATCAAAGGCTTGTTTCAGTAATGTCTCCAGCTTTCTATCCTGAGCATCCTTCAGAGCCGCACTGCCCTCTACGGGGATAGTCGTCTTCTTTGTCACCGCCAACACTGCCGCATCCACCCGAGGAGACCGCAGTAATTCCTTCTCTAGTTCCGGCAAGGGGTATAGCCGAGCCATAGACCGTACCCCCCTAAAAGTGGCCTCCAGCTGATTCCATTCCTCCTGAATCATCTGGCGCACCACTCTGTGCACTGAAAATACTTTCTGGGACTTCCTGACAGCCCGAATCAACTGGTCCTCTAAGACCGCCTCGTCAAATGGCACGTCAGCAGCCATATTGAGCACTTTCAGCGATTCCCCAATCAGGGCTGGAAGCTCCTCCCGACGAAAAACTCTTACTATCCGAGCCTGTTCTTCCTCTGGGATCTCTCCCTCCTCAAGTTCCCCCTCATCTTCTCCTAACTCCCTGTCCAAGGCCTCCCCTTCCTGAGCCTCTGACCGAGGGGGCGCGAGACCCTCCTCATTCACCAACCTAGCACGCTTGGGCGGAGGACCCGCCCCTGATCCTTGGCCCACTTGTGTCTGGAGGTCCCGCGTGCCTGTGGACCCGGGAGCCCTCCCGCTCCTTGCTGACACATACAAAAGGCCTTATGCAACAGTAGCACAAACTCAGGGGAGAAATCCCCTCCAGACACCACCCTCCCCGGAGAACGTGGACGGGGAGGGCTGTGACAGAGAAGGCCCCGGAAGATCCACTGTTAAGGGCAGGAGGAACGACTTGTCACCCACTGCCTCCGGAGGGTCCCCAGACCCTTGAGATTCGGAAGCCCCCCGCTCCTGGGAGACCCCTACTTGTATTTCCTGCTCCACCGAGGCGGCTTCTGCAGCACAGCCCCTGCAGACCCCTGCCTCTGATACCGTGCCCCGCCTGGTCTACCCGGCATGGTGCAGTGGCTGCAAACTCCAAGAAATTCAGGAAAACTCTTGCACCAACCAAATAAATTCAAATGAATTAAAGAAAAATTAATTAATGAAAAATAAATCAATAAATTAAATGAAAGCTACATTAATTACCTCCTCACGAATTTCCAACTTTTTTTTTTTTTTGTAAATGAGAGAGAGAGAGAGAGAGAGAGAGAGAGAAATAACTGTCTGGACAGGAACAAAAACTCAAAAGAAAATTAACTGTTGACTTACCAGTCAAGATGTCAAATGATTTTCTCCTCTTCCCCGTCAAGCGCATGCGAAAGCACGCTCAGGCACCGCAGCACCTACCTCGTGGCGCTACCACACTCCCGTGCAGAAACCGGTGGTGCCGGGCCCTGCTATCAACGGCCGCGAGGCTTCCCGCCCGCCCCATGGCTCGACGACCTCGCCTGCAGTCCTCACTTGCACTGTGCTGTTCGCTCGCAGGCCGTTCCCAGGCCGCGGCGGCGGCGACTAGCTTCCCGCCCTGTGCTCAGCCACCCGGTAGGGCTTTGGCACGAGGCGGAGCAGGCACAGGCAGGGCCCTTTTGAATGCCGCCCCAAAGAGGGAACTCCTTCTGCCTCTCTCCTACTGCAGCAAGGCAAGCCTCCTCCTCGAATCCCCGAGGAACAACTGCACCAACCGGGGGGGGGGGGGCCAGAAATCAAATAAAGGAAATTTAATAAATTGAAAAATAAAATAAATAGAAAATAAATAGAAAACAACCCCAAAGGGAAAAGCTTAGACCCAGGAACCACCTAAACCCCTAAGGCCTAACCGTCTCTCCAGTAAGCCCTGAAGACAGGCTAACTGCTACCCTCCAGCTGCTTAGAGGCTGAGCTTTTACTGGTGCTGGTGGGTGGTGCCAGTGGTATTTATACCAGGAGGTCATCAAATCGATGACGAGCTCAGCCTCTAAGCTGCTGGAGGGGGAACACAACCCAGAAGACAGGGACTGGACTGGAGAGACGATAAGGAACATTATGCAGGTTTACCATTGGAGGGGTTCCAGGAGTTTTGGTGCAGACTACGGGTATGATGTAAAGGAATACTGGGCAGATTAGGAGAAGTTCAACACTCATGATAAAGATACCACCATGAGTGCGCTGAACTTAAGGGTAAGCCACCCTTAATTATATAGGACATGCTTTGGAACTATTACCAAGCAAGTCTGTCCAACACAGGGCAAATTATCACGTGATACAGGCACACAGTACAAAACGTGATAAGGTGGAAAAACTTTATTAGAAATCTCAGACCTAGCAACCCGACACAGGCCGTGTTTCGGAGACCTTCATCAGGGGTTGTCTAAATAGGTACTACAAACATAAAGACAAACAATATTAAAAAACAATTTAAAGGTGAAAGAACAAATAGGCATGGACATACATTTAGCTCTAAACGTACAGAAATAAAAATAATAATAATAATAATAATTTAATCAAACTAATAAATATCTCATAATAAATAATTAAGAATTATATAATTAAAATAATAATAATAATATAGTCATAATATTGATAATAAAACTCTAATGCTCGAAATGCGATACCCAATTATAATTAAACCATAAGAAATAATATAATAAAGCAAAACTAATAGACCATAAATAAGATCCATAGAGACACAATCAAATACAGTCCTTATGGGAGGTGACAAGCATATAATAATAATGTTACTACCTTCTTTGTAGAAACGATGATATGCAAACCTCACAAGGAGGCACACAAACTTATTTGTGGAGGCGATGACATAAACACTTGCAAGGAGATAAACAACTAAAATGAAGAAGACACAAGGTAAAGCATATGAATACCATTGGAGATAGCTTAATCAGAACCTAAATCAAAAATGAAGATTGGAGACTGGAATATAACTGAAATGCAGTAGGCATGGATGGGGGAGGAGGGCACGGCCAAGAAAGACACAGGTAATGTTTACTCATCTACTATGGCTAAAAAATGAATGAAATAATATAACTTATTTTTTTTAAAAAAATTTGTCAAAAAAATAATAGCAGCAGTAAAAAACAAAATTATACTATAGAAATAGCAGAAAGATGTTTAGAATAGGGCCAAAGTTTCATCGTAGGGACTATATTATTATTATTATTTTAATTATATAATTCTTAGTTATTTATTTATTATGAGATATTTATTACTATTTGATTAAATTATTATTATTATTTTTATTTCTGTACGTTTAGAGCTAAATGTATGTCCATGCCTATTTGTTCTTTTACCTTTAAATTGTTTTTTAATATTGTTTGTCTTTATGTTTGTAGTACCTATTTAGACAACCCCTGATGAAGGTCTCCGAAACATGGCCTGTGTCGGGTTGCTAGGTCTGAGATTTCTAATAAAGTTTTTCCACCTTATCACGTTTTGTACTATTACCAAGCAAGACTACCCCATGGCCACACAATTATGTTTGATTCTGGCACATCTTCAGTTATCTCTAACTATGTTGCCGGCGTTGCTATCCAAAGTGCAGAAAAGAGTGAAAAAAAGTAGAAGAAACTGTTAAGTCTATTGGGACTGAATCTGCTTTGGTTAAGGACAACACTGTGCTATGAAAGATAGATAATCCAGATAATCAGTTTCCACCAGTTTGTCAGTTATTTCACCTTTAAGTACTTCTAAAAAAAAATACATGTTCTATAAAATCCACTATCTCCACTGTGAATGGCCAACACACAGGGTCGGCCCTAGAGTTGGTTCAAGGTGTTGGTGCCCTAGGCTAACCTCAAGCTTGACACCCCCTCTGGCTGTCAAAATCTATTATTTAGCTTGGAATGCCCCACTTTTACCGCCCTCCAGAAGTTGCTGTCCTAGGCAACCACCTAGTTTGCCTAGTGGTTGGGCCGGCTCTGCCAACACAGCACTAGTTCATCTGCTCCCATCCCCTCCCACTTGTAAACTCTTTGCACAGAAACCTGCAGTAGCTCATGCACCAATGTGGTTAGTGCCCATCTTGCATTGCATCCCTGTGTTGATATATTTACACTGCAATTTTTTAAATCTACTGCTAAAAAGTATTTAATGTATTTATGCGTCGTTCTACTGAAACTGTCTCAAGTGTCTTATATATTGTCTCACAACTCATGGATAGTTAATGGGTATCATCATATTATTAAATTGTCAATTTTAGAATCCATGTTTGCAGCCACTGCATCACTGGGATTGAATTTGTTATATAAATACCCTCAAATGGGTCTGGTTTGCAAAGTAATCAGGATGTGCAGCAAATAATGGGTCTTATATCAAGATGTATACAAACATAGTGCATATTTTTATTATGTAGTTATATTTAGATCATACATTATAATATATTTTTGCCCCACAATCAGTTACAAACAGAAAACAAATTGCATCAATACATAAAAACATAAAATTCAACATCCACATGTATATTGTGCAAGCTGACCCAAGGTGTGGAGTAGCCTAGGGGTTAGAGCAACAGCCTAACACCAGAGAGATCTGGGTTTGATTCCCACTGGCACTTCATGACCTTGAGCAAGTCATTTTACCGTCCACAGCCTCGGAAGAAAAGGCTTGGCAATATACTTCCAGTCATACCTTGCCAAGAAAACTCAGGGGCTGCAGGATCGCCAGGAGTCAGTATTGACTTGACTGCACTTAAAAAATAAAAATAAAAATTGTGCAAGCTGGACCAGGGTACAGATCAAGAGTTGGCTTTGAGAATCACTGTCTACATACTGGAAAATATGTCAAGCTCTGTGTCTTTTAAGGCAGAGTTGCACAAAAAGTATTTTTCATGCCTTAAAGACGTCTCTTCTCTATGCATTATAGATGTTACACATGTGCTGCTGGTTGGCTCGTTCAAGCTCATTATTGCAGCAGTTACATCTACAACTACATACTAGAGTTGGGCACTCACTGTATTTTCTCATCTTTTGTGAGCATGGAGCTCAGCAAATCATATAGAAAACTGACTAAAGCAATGACGAGTGATTCTAAAAACTACCAGCAAACATACTGAGATTTATGTACTAAAGCTTTTTTCCCTATGTTGTATGTACTAGATAAATACACATAGGGCCCTAGAAATTCAATTCTTCATTAGATTTCTATTGAAGTAGATTAGTGTAAACCAGCACTGTCTGATGTAGTTTATAGTTTATGAACAGGTTTTGATATACACTTTTCAAAACTTTGTCAAAGCTGTTTAGATTTTAAAAAAAAAAAGGTACAAAAAATAAGTTACATTACAATTCACATAAGTCCCCCACTAGAAACAATGGGGAAGAAAAGGGGTGAATACAGCTTAAGGGGGGGGGGGGGGATGAAGGGTCCCTAATAATGGGAGACTGGACAACAGAAAGCACAGCCCAGGCAATGTAATGCTTCATCCTCACATTGGTTAAAAGCATTTAAAAAGATACAATGTTTGGAGTCCTCTTTAAAAAATTTTAAGGTGGGACTGAAAACCTAAGTGTGCTGTTTAAAAGCATTTTACCAACCCGATAGTGTTTGCTATCAAGGGTCCCTTCCTTGCACGTGTATATAATATGCAAATATACGAGCAGAGACACAGTATAGCGGTGCTTCTCAGCTCTCTCCCGAAAGCACATCTAGCCAAATCGGGTTTTCAGAATTGCCACAATGAATATGCACAAAATTCTAAAGAATTCACTGTTGGAAGTAGAGTGCCTGATGTTTTAAAACATGCCTCAGACTTTCCTGTGATAAAGGCTGGAAAAAAAAAAGGGGGGAAGAACTGATAAATAATTACAGTCCTATTTTGACCTTACTATTTGCTAAGATATGGAAGATTACAAGATTACAAGATTTTCATGAACTGCATACTAGGTTGCATGAGTATGTAGTTTATCAAAATAGTTAAATTGTTACAACTCATTCATAATGTTCCATGTAAAAGTTTTGTTACAGTGTAAACCGCCCCTGATCTCTGGAAGGGGCAGAATGGAAAAACGTTTCAAATAAATAAAATTCTAATCAGTATGACTTTCAAAAAACAAAAATAATGGAACTGAATCACCACTAGTGTCTAAGATGGATGCATTGCAGTATTTGTTGAATGGCTTAATGGCTTATTTATTAGCTTTTCTATACTGCACTATTTCAAAATCAAAGTGGTTTACATAGAAAGTGAACAGTAGAACAGATAGTATGCAGAATAGTGTCAAATGCCATGTACAGTTTCATTGGCTAAGTTAGAGGAAACTGGAAAGCGTAGTTACTCACCTGTAACAGGTGTTCCTCCAGGGACAGTCTTTGGGAAATGCTACCACGCATACATGGTCCCCTTCCCACCCAAGGGTGCCATTTTGCTCAGTCAGATGACATAGCTAAAAGACAACAAAATAAAAGATGGTAAAGAAGCAACTCCAAGGGAGGAGGGAGGATTGTGAGGACTGATTCCTGCTGTCTCTGGAGAACACCTGTTACAGGTGAGTAACTATGCTTTCTCCAGGAACAAGCAGGAAGTCAGTCCTCATATATGGGACTCCCCAGCTACAGGCTACTGAAAGCCCATAGCGAAAAAACATGGTCACCCTCAAGGAGAGCCGCGAGTAGCAGCAATTGAGCCCATAGTTACAGACTAAAATAGGACCCCTGTGCCTGTGTCCGGTGAGAACCAGCACTCCAATAGCCTGAACACAGAAGGGTCGGAGGATAGGAGTCGCCTAAACCCCGAAAAGATTATGAAGCACAGCCTGGCCAAAGGCACTATCCCGTTAGGATTCCGTTTCCAGGCAGTAATGGAGCTGCGAAGGTATGAAGACCAGATGGTGGCCTAGCATATGTCCCCCATTGGGACGGAGTGCAGGTTTGCCACCGAGGCCACCATGGCCCTGACACGGTGCACCATGACACGGCCTTCCAGCAGGAGCCCCGCCTGCTCATAGGCAAGGGCAATATAGTCTGCTACCCAGGTAGACAGTGTACGTTTGGTCACAGCCTCCTCCAGACAACTGGGGTCATACAAGACGAAAAGCTGATCAGCTTTGCAGAGGCCCTGAATATGTTGGATGTAGAAGGACAAGGTGCTCTTATAGTCCAGAGTGTGAAGAACTCTCTCACCCCTATTGGTGTGAGGTTTTGGAAAGAAGGTGTGAAGTATTACTTCCTGGTTATAGAACCTGGTATAGGGCGCCTCCAACACTAGGGCCTGAAGCTTGCTAACTGCGAGCGGAGGCGAGTACGACCAGGAACACCACTTTCCACGAGAGGTATAAGAGGTGGCAGATAGCCAGAGGCTCAAAGGGCAGGCAAGTGAAGTGCCCCACTACCACACTGAGGTCCCACTCGGTCACCGGAAGGCAAACCAGGGGCTTCGATAGGAACAGACCCCTTAGGAAGTGAGTCACCAGCAGCTAGACCCAGAAGGGTTTGCCATCCACCGGGTGGTGGTGCGCCACAAGGGCACTGAGGTGCACCCTGACGGAGTTAGACTTAAGCCTGGATTGCAAGAAGTGGAGAAGGAACTGTAACACCAATCCCACCAGGCAAGAGAACGGGTCCGTCCCATGCTCTGCACACCAAGATGAAAACTTGCACCATTTGAGAGCGTAAGCTTTCCTAGTGGAAGCCTTACGAGAGGCCAGCAGGATCTCCTCTACCTCACCCGAGAGGTTGAACTGGGCTAGCATCACCCTTTCAGCAGCCATGCTATCAGTGACAGGGACCCCAAGATGGGGTGCAGAAGAGAGCCCCCCTCCTGAACAGGAGCCCTGGAGAGTCCCCCAACAGGATGGGGGTCTCCACTGATAGTCGTCGGAGTAGCGGGAACCATGGTTGCCTGGGCCATCGAGGAGCTATCAGGATGAGCGAGCCCTTGTCGCGGAGGTTCCTGAACAAGGCTTTGGCAATCAGTGGCGTGGGAGGCAAGGCATAAATGAGGCCCTCTGACCATGATATGAGGAACGTGTCCGCCGCAACCCAGGATGGATGGGCCTGTCGAGAGCAGAAGCAAAGCAACTGTTAGTTGTCCGGGTTGGCAAACAGGTCCATCACGGGTTCCTCCCAGAGCTGGAAGAGGCAGTTGGCCACACTGGGGTCCAGCTGCCACTCATGCGGTTGGAGAACCCTGCTCAATCTGTCAGCCAGCTCTAGCCTGGCAGATATACTGCCCGCAGGAGTATACCCTGTCTGACTGCGTAGGAGAAGAGGATCATCGCCTCTCGGCAAAGGGCATGAGACCCCATGCCCCACCCCCTGCTTATTCACATAGAACATCGCCACCTGGGTGTCCGTCTGGACCAACACTGGCTGGTGACGCAGGCGGTGGCAAAAAGATCGGACAGCTAAGTATTTCGCCCGTAGTTACAAGAGGTTGATCTGCTGGACGCCTTCGTCCTGCGACCAGCTGCCCTGGGTGCAGAGTTCCTCGCAGTGGGCTCCTCAGCTGAGCAAGGAGGCGTCCGTGGTGAGAATCTTTAAAGGGACTGGTGGCTTGGAAAGGCATCCCTGCCTCGAGACATTGGGGAGTCTGCCATTAGGTCAGAGAGTCCGCCAACTGGCGGGTCATAGATATTGTCCCGGAGGCAACCCATGGCCTGCGTCCACTGGTCCTGAAGGCACCACTGCATGGTCCTCATGTGGAGGCGGACGTCTGGGATGACATGGACAGTGGAGGCCATATGCCTGAGGCAGCGCAAGAGGAGCCGAGTGGGCACCGAGGGATGGTGTCGTACATCCAGTGCCATGGCCCTGAAGCAGTCGGCTATGTCTCCGGACAGGACGGCCTTTGCCTGGAGGGTGTCCAGTCTGGCCCCAATGAACTCTAGACATTGTGTCGGAAGGAAGCGAGACTTGGGGTAGTTTATCACAAACCCCAAGTGCTGCAGGACCTGGATGGTGCACGCAGTCACCTGCTGCACCTCTAAGACCATGCTTCCCTTTATGAGCCAGTCGTCCAGGTAGGGGAAGACAAAGACCCCTAGAGGAGGAGGAAGGCAGTTATGACCGCCAGGCATTTTGTGAAAACCCTTGGGGCGGAGGACAAGTCAAAAGGCAGCACCCTGTACTGGCAGTGCCCACCCCCCACCATGAACCACAGGTACTGCCTGTGGTTGGGGTGAATGAGGATGTGGGTATAGGCATCCTTCAGATCCAAAGAGCATAACCAATCTCCCTGCTGGAGGTAAGGCAGCAATGTTCCAAGAGAGAGCATCTTGAACTTCTCCCTCACCAGGAACTTGTTGAGATTGTGCAAGTCGAGGATGGGCTTAAGCCTCCTGTTCTTTTTGGCACGAGGAAGTACCCTTTGCCCTTGAGGTGGTGGGGCACTGGTTCCACTGCTTTGTCCTCGAGAAGACCTGCAAGTTCCTTCAGTAGAAGTTCCTGGTGGAGGGGAGATCTGAGGGGCTCGCCTGGAAAATATAGGGGGAGGTGTCTGAGTCAAATGGAGGAGGTAACCCTCCGTGACCATTTGAAGTGCCCAGGATTTTGTGGTGATTGTTAGCCACCTTTGGGCATAGTGGATTAGGCGTCCCCCTGTGGGCTGCGGACCTCCTTGGGGTGGAGAGGCTATGCCCAAGGAGTCAAAAGCTCCTCCCTTGGCTGGGCCGGGGCCGGCACCTGGAGTTTGGGAGCCTTCTGCTTACGAGGGCCATGCCCATGTCCCCTGTCCTGCTGACCCTGCTGGAGAGCTGGAGAGGCCTAAAAAGGTAGTTTCTGTAAGCAGCCCCTTTCCTCAGGTAGAAGGGCTTTTTACCTGAGCCCTTCCGTCAGGGAGGGGCAGCAGTCTTTTTAGAAAGCCTGGTTCTCGTCATGAACTCTGTCTCCAGCTTGGCAGCTTTGTCAGTCATGGGCTTGCCGAAGAGGTTCTCTCCTTGGCATGGGGCATCAACCAATTTGTCCTAAACCCATTACTCGAGGTCTGACAACCATAGCCAAGCCTGGCATCGGGCACAGATGCCCACCGCCAACTTGAATCCATCATAAGCTGCCCGAGACATAAACGTGGAGCACTCATGGATGGCCTTTGCCAGGTTCCTGAACCACTGCAAGGGTTCCTCGAACAGACCAGCTGAGAACCCGGTGAGTTCTTTTGTCGGGTCTCTCAGTACATGCCCATGTACAGCTGGTAGGCCTGGATGCGGCCGATGAGCATCAAGCCCTGGTAACACTTTCTGCCAAGGGTGTCCAAGATGCGTTCCTCCCTGCGGGGGGGGGGGGGTTTGCACCAAGGAGTGCATCTTCTGACTCTTCAGTCGACACATGGCCGACTTCACCACTATGGAGTTGTGCGGCAGCTGTGACTTCTAGAAGCCCAGGCTCCGGCAGACTTGATACATCGAGTCGAGCCGCTTGCTCACCACTGGCACCGACACCAGTGTCTCCCACATGCGCAGCATTAGACATTTCAGGATGGGAAGGATGGGCACCATGAGAGATTCCCTCGGAGGGGCCTCATATTGGAGGATTTCTAACTTATCCACCTGAGGGTCCTCCTCCGATTCCGTTGAGAACGCTAGGGGCCTTGGACATGTCCTTGACAAAGTCAAGGAACCCCGTGTCCTCCGGTGGAGACCAGCACCGGAGCTATGAAACAGGGGAGTCCGAGGGGACGTTGGGTGTTGGGCAACTCCTCATCCTTCGTCTCCCACTCTGAGCAGTTCATAGAGGACTCTAAGGAAAGATGGTCCATGGGCACTGGGGCCAAGCCCAGCTCACAGTGCTCTGAGGCCCCGTGGCCGATGCAAAGTGCACTGGCAGGGGACGATTGTGGGAACCAGATCGAGACGTCGGCCGAGGATTGACTCGAGGCCGAAGGACTTCGAAGATCGGCTCAGCATCTGGGGATGTCTTCAACATCGAGGGCCACTGGTTGGGGCTGATGAACCATAGTACCGGACAACAGCGCCCACTACTGGTCCATGAAGGCAGACAAACTGCACTCCAGGGCCACCATTCTGGACTCCAAGCCAGAAGGCTCCGCAGCCACTGTCACGGGCACCAAGGGACCCAACGCCAGTCCCCCCAAAGGGGCGTCCTCGACAAGGATGGTGTCTGGAGACCAAGGCTATCTGAGGTAGATCCCCTTTCAGGGGACCTTTGCAGGCTGCTCCCTTTCCAATCCCTCGGACTGCAGGACCTGGCTCAGGACATATCCGGCCTATCGGATCCATCCAGGGATGCCACCTTCGAGGTTTTCTTCTTCTTGGGTTCGGAGGGGCCTGCCCAAGATGTCATGGCTTTAGATGAGACCCTGACTGTCGGAGGCACTGGGAACTCGGGGCAAAAAAAAGTTTTTGTTATGCTGCTGGCAGCTCTTGAGGGCCTTGCTGGACATCTTTTTGCAGAGACTGCATGCTATAGGGTCGTGGCCCGGCCCTAGGCAGTGAAGGCAGCAGTCATGTGTGTCGGTCGAGGACATAATTTTGGTACACCGATCACACTTCTTGAAGTCACTGACAGCCATGGGGAAAAAAGTACCCCGAGGTCGAAGACCCACCAGGCTGCCAGCTGGAAAAAAGGTACGAACACGCCAAAAATAAAACACTACAAAAAGCGACCCAAACTCGATGCCGAAACGAGGTCAGGTAGCGAGGACGGTATGAAACTCAGGAGAAAAAAATATCAACTTTTTCCGGGGACAAGCCAGATGGATGTCTGAAGGGCTCCGTGGAAAAAAGGAGACTGAGCAAGATGGCACCCTTGGGCAGTAAGGGGACCACGCATATGTGGTAGCATCTCCCAAAGGCTTTCTTTGAAAGTTGAGGGGATGCTTCTGCGAGGGCTCCATCGGTGCAGACATCACCAATATGTGAGGGCTGACTTCCTGCTTGTTCCCAGAGAATTGGCGATTCCATTTTAAATTAGTTTATATCTTTGGTCTTCATTGTCAAGTTAAGCAAAAGAAGTCTATATCAGAATGGAAAGAATTATTGGAGGTACCACAGGGATCCACTTAGCTATATTATTTAATATGCACCGCCTTTGAAAAATATTACAAAATAATAAAATGGGTTTTTGGTTTTATTATATATATGATATGATGATGATCTGTGTTTTAAACCAGACTATAAGTCTTTCACAACAAATTTATTTGGTGGTATGTTTGGAGGAGGTGGTGACTGTCTACTGAAAGACTGGTGCATACCCCAGTAAAGGTTGCTGGGTATGACATTCCTCTTCAGAGGAAAATGTGCCATCTAGGAGTTTGACTGGATGCTGGCTTAACTATGAAGCATCAGATTTTAAATTTAGCAAGAATATTGTTATTTTAAGCTGCAAACTTGCTGCATGCCTTTTTTTGATTATTGCAATGCTATTTATCTTGGGCAGCTTACTTCTATAGATACAAGCCATGCAAATAGTTGGCTGTTTCAAGTATGATCATAACACTTCCTGGCTTCAAATGTTACCAAGAACAGCCCAAATAAAATTTAAGGTATCAAATTTAATTTTTAAAGCATTGAAAACCCAACTAGCTAGGTATACCAAGGAGAGAGTAGAAGAGCAGTGAGGTGGAAGGAAGCCCCGGCCCTCCTCTCAAAAGACTGGAGGATTTGGCATCCAGAGGCAAATGGAGGTACCTGGTGGCAGAGAGGCTGGGACTCGGCATTTTGAAGAGCTGAGGTGTTGGACAGAGCAGGTAGCAACACATTTGGAGTAGCAGCAGCCTAGTGGTTAAAGCAGCAGCCTGATGACCAAAAAGACCAGGGTTTGAATCCCATTGGCACTCCTTGTGCTTTGGACAAGTCACTTAACCCTCCATTGCCTCAGGTACAAATTAAGATTGTAAGCCCTTTGAAAACAGGGAAATACCTAGTGTTCCTGACTGTAACTCGCCTTGAACTAATACTAGAAAGGCATGACTAAATACATAGAAGGAAGAAAAAAGATATTCTTCCGCAAATGGACAACCAAGGGGAAACAGCGGAAGTATGACCACGGCCTACCAGATGGTAATAAATATTCTTTATTAGGGACCCAACTTAACAAGTTTCGGCCTCAGCCTTCGTCGGGGGTCTAAAAAACAAAGTAACAATACATAAACATAAAAACAAAATGAAAGATAAAAAATTAAAAAATTTTAATCTTTCATTTTGTTTTTATGTTTATGTATTGTTACTTTGTTTTTTAGACCCCCGACGAAGGCTGAGGCCGAAACTTGTTAAGTTGGGTCCCTAATAAAGAATATTTATTACCATCTGGTAGGCCGTGGTCATACTTCCGCTGTTTCCCCATGACTAAATACAAACAAAACAAAATAAAATTTGGACAGAGTTGAGATCAGAATAGAGAAGGAAGTGGAGAGCACAAGAGGATGGGGGAGAAAGTGGGGAGTGAAAGAAGCACAGTTGAAGAAAGGAGGCAAGAACATGAGGTGGGGAAAGGTGCGACTCTGATGCCTTCCATTATCCTCTGCACACACCTCATAGTCCTTGTACCCCACACCATCCTCCTCAAACACACAACCCCTGCACTAGCAACCCCCACCACTTTATCCTACCTACCATGACACACTTCATTATGCCTTTTCCAACCAAATTCCTTACACAAACATCTGAGTCTTCCAACAAAGGAAGGGGAAACATATCATTGTTTTACACTGTAAATGTGCACAGTCCAACTTGTTTCATTTAATCTCTAATTTCCACTCATGATAGTCACTACAAGCACTTATAGGTAAATGGAGATACAGCTGTCCTGGTCAGAATCCTATGCAGACACCAAATTGAGACAAAATAAAGCATTAGAAATTGATACAAAAAAGCATAGGAAGGGATATTGTTTTAAATTGATGTACTGTTCTGGTTAGTTTCTCTTTAAAGCAGGAGTTTGCCTTTTATGCTGTGGGGATGCTTTGAAGCAGCAGGGTCAGGGAGGCTTATGAAGATCAAGGTAAGGAGGGATGGTATAGAGCACAGGTAGATAGATCCTTGAGGAAAACTTGTTCCAGTCTGCCACAGATCTCAGCCAGAGCAGACTGTTCATGTTCTAGTGAGACAATGATCCTAAGCACAAAGCAAAAAGCAACCGAGTAGTTCAGTAAGAAAAAAGTGAAAGTGAATGCCCTTGATTGGCCCCGTCAAAGCTCAGACAAGAATTTTATCAAAACCTATGACAAAACAACTTAACTTGTGGACTGCAGCTTTTATCTGTAGCCAACTTGAAAGATCTTAAGCTATTCTGCTAAAGAGAACTGAACAAAACTACACCATTTTCATGTGCAAAAATCAGTAGTCATTCATACTTAGTATCTTAGTGCTGCTATGGTTGCAAAAGAGGTTTCCACTAAGCACTGAGTCAAAGGATGTAAAGATGTATGCAGTCTTGACTCTCTTGGTTTCTTATTCTTTAAATTTTTGAATATTTCTGTAATTTCTTTCACATTCAAAGTGTAGAACATTATTGCATAGGTCAATAAACAAATTGCTACATTAATACATTCTGAATGGCATTCTTCAAACTAGCAGGATGTTAAAAAACATACAATTGTTTGCACTGCATATTATAGGCTCCTCTGAGGTACATCATATATTAAGACTTGTTTGCGCCTATCCTCCATTTGTATTATTTGCCTGTTATCCAAAGTATATCTAGACACCTCCAATGGTCACTATCAACACAATTTTGTTTGACAGCACTTAAGTTTGATTTTTCTTTCTATCAATTTCTGAGTGCCTGTCAACATTGCTTGACAAAAAGCACATACTACAAAGATTTGCCATTGTCTTCTGCAGCCCACAACACACAGGCTTCCCTGCTTAACCTTTCAGAGCTAACAAGATCAGGTTCTCTCAAATCAGTGCAACTATTTTCACCTCTAGACTTAATGACTTCAACAGCAGTATGGAAGAAAGTTAATTCCAGTTTGACAAAGTCCAGCAAAGTCAGTAATAATTTAATTACCATTCATAAAAGCGTAGCTACTTATCTAACAGGTGATCTCTGGGAACAGCAGGAATCAGTCTACACACATGAGTGAACGTCACTGATAGAGCCCTTGTGGGAACAATCCCCAGCGTCCAATAGGAAAGCCTTTGGGAGCACGCCACTGTGCCTGCGTGCCTGCCTTTCCGCTTTCCCAAAGCCTCTCCTCGGTTGAGTTTGTAGCTGAGAGGAAGAAGAAAAATAAAATAACCCTACAACTCCAAGGGGAGGAGGGTGGGTTGTGAAGACTGATTCCTGCTGTTCCCAGAGATCACCTGTTACAGGTGAGTAACTATGCTATCTCCAAGAACAAGCAGGAATGCAGTCTTCACATATGGGACTCACTAGCACCCTGATACCAGATGGTATGATAGGGAGAGTAGTGCGATCTCTGAAGGAAAAAAATCTTTAGCCAAAGAATCTGGAATAGTTGTGGGCCATTTGACTCTATATCAGGAGGAGATACTCCCCTAGTGATAGTCTGGTATCTTGTAGAAGTCTGGGACGGAGGGTAGGAGTTGAGTTTAAGTCCCAAAGAGATGCTGGAGTACAGCTTGGCCATAGCAGCATCTTGACAGTAGTGTACAGCAAAAATATGAATGGAGAACTAGGTAGCTGCTCAGCAAATGTCCTCAATGGCTACTTAACGGAAATTTGCTAAGGATGTTGCCACAGCTCACACATTATGAGCAGTGACATGACCCTCCAAGGAGAGTCCTGCTTGTGCATTAAGCAAAAAAAATTGCAATCTGCTATCCATCTAGACAGAGTATGTTTTGTCACCAGGAGACCCATGTGACTAGGATCAAAGGAAATGAAAAATTGAGAGAATCTTCTGTGATCTTTAGTTCTATCCAAGTAGTAGGCCAGCACTCACTTGCAGTCTAAAGTGTGTAGCACTGACTCAGCCCGAGACACATGTGGTCTAAGGAAGAAAATCGGGAGGATTACAGGCTAGTTTAGATGGAAAGGAGAAACAACCTTTGGGAGGAAGTGTGGATGGGTACGGAGAACCACCTTGTCATGGTGGAATCCAGTATGGGGGGGATCCACCACTAAAGCTTGTAGCTCACTGATGCGGCAAGCTGAAGTGAGGGCAATAAGGAACATGATCTTCCAAGATAGAAACTTCAGTGAAGTGGTAGCTAAAAGTTTGAAAGGTGGCTTTAGAAGTTGTGACAGAACCACATTCAGATCCCAAGCCACAAGAGGTGGTTTAGTGGGTGGCTTGGACAGAAGTAGCCCCCACAATAAGCATGTTACTAAAGGGGTGTGAGGAGATAGGCTGTCTATCTACTGGTTTGTGAGAGGCTGCAATGGCACTAAGGTGAACTCTCACTGAGTTAGTTTTAAGACCCATGAAGGATAAGTGGAAGAGATGTTGCAGAAGCGACTCCACCGGGCAAGAAAAGGGGTTAATGTCCTTTCGGGGAGCACCAGAGGGCAAACCTACACCATTTTAAGGCATAAGATCGCCTGGTGGAATCCTTATGAGATGCAAGGAGGAAGACATCCTTGACTGCCTGTGGAAGGTCGAGGTCTGCAACCACTAACTCCTCAGCAGCCAAGCTGTCAGGCATAGGGAGTAAAGATTGGGATGAAGGAGCATCACATGGTCCTGAAAGAAGAGGTCAGAAGTGCATCCCAGTTTGAGTGGCCGAGTCTCTGCAAGGCAAAGAAGCATAGGAAAGCATGGCTGACAGTGCCAGAAGGGGGCTATGAGAATCATCGAGCCCCTGTCGACCTGTAGTTTGAACAGCTTCTTGAATATCAAGGGGATGAGAGGGAATATGTAAAGCAGTCCCTGGCCCCAGTGGAGAAGGAAGGTGTCCGGGGTCTGTCAGTGCAGCGATGGAACCCTGGAGCAGAAGAGGGGAAGCTGTGTGTTTTTCAGAGTGGCAAAAAGATCTATGAGTGGGGTTCCCCATATTTGGAAGATCCAAGCAGCCATCTGCCAATGCAAGGTCCATTTGTGTGGATGAAGGATACAGCTTAGCTTGTCTGCAAGGACATTGAGTTCACCCAGGAGATACACTGCTCTGAGGTGAATATGGTGAGAGAAGGCAAAGGACCATAGGCGAATCGCTTCCTCGCAGAAGGGATGGGATTCCGTTCCTCCTGGTTTGTTCACATAGAACATGGCAACTTGGTGTCCATCCTGACTAGAACAGGTTGCCCTGAAAGTTGGGGTTGAAAAACCCAAAGAGCATTTGTCAGTGCCTGTAGTTCAGTAGGTTGGTCTGCAGGGCAGATTCCTGTAATGTCCACAGCCCGTGTGGTCAGGTTGTTCAGATGCACCCCCTAACCCAGCTTGGAAGCATCAGTCATCAAGGTGAATCAAGGTGGAGGCATCTGAAAAGATAACCAGATGAATAGATTTTGGGGAACACCACCACTGAAGGGATTTGATCAGTTGAGAGGTGATGTGGATCTTGTCTCCGAGACGCCCCTTTGCTTAAATCCTTTGAGAAGACAGAGTCCATTGTGCTTGTGATATGTGTAATCGAGCATAGGTGACGACATGGACTGTGAAGGCCATGTGCCCTAATAGTTGTAGCATTTCTCGAGCTGTTACTCTGCTTTGCTGTTGTACCCCTTTTGCCAGCTTGATGAGGCGGGCACAGTGATCCTGTGAGAGGAAAGCACGAGCCTGTTGAGTATCTAAGAGCACTATGATGAACTCTAGTCATTGAACTGGAGCGAGGTGAGACTGGGGAATTTATGACAAATCCCAGGTGTTGAAGCAACGTGATGGTGTGATGAAGGGAGAGTCTTACCTCTTGAGGGAAGTCTCCCCGATCAGCATCTGAGTAAAGGAAGAAAAATACTACCAATGTGCGTAGGTAGATAGCGACTACTGCCATACATTTTGTGAAGACTGTTGGAGCAGAGGCTAGACCGAAGGGGAGAACCTGGTATTGATAATGGTTTCCTTGAAACATGAAGCGCAGATACTATCTGTGCAAGGGATGGATCAGTAAATGCATGCATGCCTTTATTTACATCTAGAGAAAATAGCCAATCATGTCTCTAGAGGTATATTAGAAGAGTTCCTAGAGAAATCATTTAGAATTTCTCTCATACCATAAACTTGTTTAGATCTCTGAGATCCAAGGTGGGCCTGAATCCTCCTGTTTTCTTTGGAATGAGAAAATATGGAGCATAGCAGCTCATTCTTTCTTGAGGAGGAGGAACTCTAAGGTATGCTGGGACAACAGGGTGGTCAACTCTTCTTTTAAGAGAGTGCTTTGAAGGGATTGCATGGGATAAACCTCTGTGAAGCTGGTGGAGGGTAAGGTTTCGAAGTGAAGCCGATAACCCCTTTGGACAATTTGGACCATCCACTGCTCTGAAGTTATGAGGTGCCACCTGTGGGCATAGTGACAAAGTCTGCCTGGGGGGCATTTTCTCCAAATGGGTTAATTTTGGGGATTAGTAAAGCCAACTGCTTAAGGGTTAACTAAATCACTATACACTAACACCCTTAATAAATACCATTTAACCAAAAAATATTCAAAATTCTACTAATAACTTCTTTAACATGTACTTATACTTATTATATAACTCAATAAGGTTTATATGACCTCAGGATGGCCTCACCCCTACATTTGGCAAAACTAATCACCATAGGGTTAAAAGCAGACGCTCGCATCATAGGTCACTATCCTTGTTCTTATTATAAATTTTAATTTTTATATTGCACAATTCCCACTTCCTCTAATATAGTCAAAACTGTCAGCATCCAAAAAAGTACTTTTAAGGATTCTCTGAGTTAGTATTAAAAACTCAAATGCGTCTGCATTCCAACATGAAACCGAAGCTCATGGATCATCAGTTCATTCCCTGCAAAGAATAGAAAAAAAACCTCTCCTCAAATGAAGTTATCCATACACCATTTAGTAAATATTTATCCACCTATCTGAGTAATCCAGAGATTTCAGCACGTCGGAACCAAAACACCCGTTTCGGCTGCAGCTGCCAAGCCGCAATCGCGATCACTACGGCAAAATATACCTTCTGGCATTTGTAAAATGTAACAGGTATGGTAAGTTTGTCAAGATGTGCTTGGAAATTCTTCTTTATCAAGCCTGTCGCTTCCAGTACAATGGGAAAGATATCTGTATCTTTCTGCCACATTTTCTTCACTTCTGATTGCATTTCTTGGTACTTCAGGATCTTCTGCCTCTCCACGCGATTCACAGTCACTCGGTACCAACACTTCTATTAACAATGCCGTTCTGGTGTTCTTCTCCTTTACCACTATGTCAGGTTTCCTCACATCCAGTTTCTTATCCGTCAGAATGGGAATGTCCCAGGTGATCATAAACTCTTCATTCTCTGTTATTCTCTTAGGGTCATGATCCCAGTGCTTATCAGGGACAGTGATACGGTAGCCTTTACAGAATTTCCAGTAGAGAAACAGAAACATGATGGCAGAAAAAGACCACGTGGCCTATCTAGTCTGCCCTTCCATATCAACCACAACAGTCCCCTTTTTTCCTTAAGAGATCCTCTGTGTTTGTCCCATGATACTTTGTTGTGCCTTTCTGTACAGAAATTTTCCGCCATCAGAACTTCACAGCCTGCTATAAGGTGAGTCACTGTTTCCAGCTCTTTCTTACAGAATCGACATATGCCCATTTTGCCAGTTTTTTCCATGCTCAGCATAAATCATTTTGTTCGTAATCTGCTGTCCTAGGCTGCAGCCATCAATCTTTCATCCTTCGGTTTCAGTTCACCTCTCCTTAACCATTCATGTGTCAGTTTTTGATTGACAAAACATTCTTGGAGTACCACTCTGTATTTTCCACTGTATTTGTGCATTTGCCACTTGTTTTTCCTCTGCCTGCTATGTGGAGGGGCTGGGGACCTTTCAGGGGCAGATTGTCAATGCTCTCTAGGAAGGAGTCAAAAACCAGGTGCAGGTTGTGCCTGTGCAGCTGGTTGAGGCTTAGGAGCCTTGGGTTTCTTAGGTTGGCGAGGGCCCTGCTGTCTCTGCTGAGGATGATAGGCAGCAAAAGGCAGGTAAGGAGGATAGTACCTCTTATTTTTAGAATGGAAAGATTTATTGGGAAGAGCCTCTCTCTTGGATTGATCAGCTGTTTTCCTGGAAAGGCGTTTTAGGGTGAGAATCTGTCTCAAACTCTCCTCCAATCTTTGCCCAAAAGGTTTTCTCCAGTACATGGGATACTGGCCAGTTTATCCTGGCCCTTTTGCTCGAGGTCTGATGCCTGTAACCAGGCCATTCTGCGAGCCGCAATACAGACTGCTGAAATTCTGCTTGTTTATTGAAAGGCATCAAAAGAGGCCCTGGTAAGAAACTTAGAAGTGTTTTGGCCTTGCTTGATGAGTGTCTGGAATGCACTCTGCTTATCCTCAGGAAGCATGGGGGGTAAAAATTTCCAGATCCCTTGTAACATTCTTAAGAAACATGCCAATGTAGAGCATGTAAGAGTTGATTCTGGAGGCCAACATGCATGCTTGGAAGCATTAACACCCAAAGGTATCCAGTGTCCTCATGTCTTTGTCAAGTGGCATAGATGAATGGTTCTTAGAGCTCTTTATTCGAAACATCGACGATTCCACCACCATTGAGTTGTGGGGGAGCTTTAGTTTTTGGAAGCCTGGGCTCTGGTACTTGATACATAGTATCGAGTCTCTTGCTGACAGGCGGAACCGTGAGCAGGGCCTTCCACATACGGAGCTTAAGATCCTGCAGAATAAGATGCATGAGTAATGTAGCCACCCCCGTGGGAGGGTACTGGAGTATTTCCAATTCCTCTGCCCTCGATTCCCTTTCCGAGGCTAACATGATGAAGAGTCCCACTGCTATGTCACGGACGACGTCCTGAAAGGACATATCTTTGTGGGGAAGTTCTCGGGAATAGAGTGACCCCTCATCAGAAACTGAAGAACCTGAGTCGGAGTCCAGTAAAAAAAAATCTAAGTATCGGCGGTCCTGGGTTTGACTTCGATGTTTCATGGATGTCTAAGGTCGATGCCAATACAGATACTACGAGGTATCTGAACCAAGAGCAATGGCAGTTTGAGTCTGTTGGATACTGGGGGTATCGATCAGTTCCAACAAAAGGTATCGACCTCGGTGGTTCCGGGGCTGGCATTGGACCAGATATGCTTGGCTGTAGGCTTGGTGATGAAGCCTGCACGCCTGAAGCTCTCAAAGTTATTGGTACCGAGGTTGCCAGGAGTGCTGCCAAACTCCTCTTAAGAGTCAGCATGTGCTGGTCTAGGGAGATGGCCAATGTCTGGGTGGAATCACCTACAGGACTCTGAGCCACGATCCCAGAACATGGAACTGGTAGCTCTCCGGAGGTTGATCCCTTGGGAGCGTCCGGAGGCCCCACCTGTGCTTTAGAGGACAGATCCTCCCGCCAGGGCTGTTTAGCTGGCTGGGCTGCATCAGAAGCACCTCTAGGGGAGTCACAATGCTTGTGCTGGGACTTCTCTCTGACCTCAGTATTGGTCTTCGATGCAGATGCTGAAGTTTGGATACGGCCAGAGATGACTTACTTTTATGTTTGGACTTTGAAGACGTCTGAGAGCCATGAGAAGTCTATGCCCTCGATGAGGTGGAAGCCATGGCAAAAAGCAATACATACTGTCTGGCTCGGTTCTTGAGGCCTCTTTTTGTCATTTGTTGGTACAGAGGACAAGAACTGGGTTGATGATCAGGGCCTAAACATTTTAGACACCAGTCAAGTTTATCAGTGGCCAAGATGGTACCAGCACACTTGGCACGTTTAAAAACAAAAAACAAAAAACACCACAACCACTGAATGGCTTTTCTATGCCTTAAAAGTAGTCTTCGAGCTTGAAAAGAAGGCTGTGGAGCCTAGAGGCCTAGTTTGGCAGTGAAAAACACAATGAAAATCAACGTAAAAAAAAATTTTGAAAAAAAAAAAGGGGGGGTTATCAGGATTGGTGTCTAATTCGATGGAACTGGCGTCAACGGGAAGGCAGAAGCAAGATGCCACAAAAAAATGGTTTTCAGCAGTAACAGGAACGATGCGTCCTGCTGGCTCCATGGAAAACAAAGAATCAAGGAGTTGGGAAGGCAGGCACAGTGGAGTGCTCCCAAAGGGCTTTCCTACTGGATGCTGGGGAACGCTCCCGCACAGGCTCAGTCGGTGACATTCACCCATATGTGAAGACTACATTCTTGCTTGCCCTGGAGATTACTACTTTTGAAGAACAAGAAGCAGGCAGCAGCTCATTAAAAAGGAACCTGCATTATGAATTTAAGTATATCAGGGTGTTGGCTATGTTAATTTTCTCCAAAACCATTGAGACATTATACTCAATGGGTGTCTATAAGCTTTCTTCAGCATTCAACCATATCTTAGATCTGTCCTCATGTATCTCAGGGTCCTATAGCTGCTGAGGCGCCAGGATCTTATCCCTGTGCCACCTGGCCACTATATTCTTCCAATGAGTTAGTTTTGCACATGCCATGTAAGTAATGAACCTCAGTCCTAAGCCAGATATATGGAGTATAATCACAGTCTCTCAAATTTACTGCTAATGATCAGTGCAGTACTTGCATCATGCCAATGATAGCCTCCTCCTGGAATTCAAAAGATTTAACATCTATAGGCAATTTATCAAGGAATGCCTGGAAATTCCTCTTAATCAAGCGTGTGGCACGCAACATGATAGGAAATTCTGTATTTTCCTGCTACATTTTTTTGGTACTTAAGGATCTTCTCTTTCTCTTTTCACATGATTCACAGAATAAATCGCTTGGAACAGACACCTCTATTATTAATGCTGTTCTGGTGTTTTTCTCCTTTACCACTATGGTTTCCTTGCACCCAGCTTTTTATATCAATAGCAAAACGGAATGTCTTAGGTGATCAGTAAACCTATTTTCTATAATTCTCTTAGGGTTGTGATCCCAGTGCTTCTCTGGTACAGTGGTGCTGTAATGTTTACAGAGCTGTCAATGGATGAGATGTGCCACTTTATTGTGCCTTTCTGAATAATTTTTTTCTGCCATCAGAACTTTGCAGCCAGCATGAGATGAATGACTGCTTCCAGCTTGCTTACAGAATCTACATAAAAGTCAGTTCTAGTTTTTTCTGTGCATGTTGTGAACCACTCTGTATGTAATACATTGTGTCCAGGGATGCAACTATTAGACTGTTGTCCTTCAGTTTTGATTGACAAATTTCCAATTGCATTTATGCATTTGTCGCTCCTAGTTTGCTGATCTAATACTTTGAAGAGTTTCTCTTTCTTTGCTAATTCTGTTGCTTCCTTTCCTGTGTGTCCTGGAGGATTCTCACTCATCCCTTCATATAAGAACGTTTCCTTTCTTATTTGAAAAACATTTTGCATATTTGGACGTGTTGACGCTGTTAAGAAGGCCCAAAGACATGATCAGGCAATCATACTGCTTCTGTTCTAGTAGTAAGCCTAAAGTTCTATCAATTAAGTTCACAGAATCTGCTCATGTACAAAGGGTATTCCACTCTATGGTTTCCTCATCCATGCAAGGGATTCATGGGATAATTTCCCTTCTTTTGCCCAAAGGGCATGCTGGGCCACAGATAAGTAGTGTACAAGGAGGCTATCAAGGAAAGGAGGTCATAGTCTATGTATCCATAAGTAAATCACCCTCCCTGCCCTACTGCTAGACCCAGCAAGGCCCATGGGGATACATCAATGCTTCCCAAAATCCAGGACAGGACTTAGGTTGAACTGCTTGCTAGCAGGATTCCAGAAGTAGCTCAGCTAGGCCTGCTACTTCTTGCATATTGTCACTGCTCTATGTGCTGGGCTTTGGCTGAGGCCTGCTGCTTATGGCATCCTGCTGCATTCTTATGAACTGATCCCATAGGAGCTCCGATAGCTGTAGTCCTAAGGCTCCCTGGCTTGACGGTACACAGGTGGAGCTAATTAGGCACATGGTCTCAATTTTGAGAAACCACTTGGTGAGAAGAACTAGTCTGTGCATATGCACGGAGGCAGGAAGATTCTCATCAAAAAAGTAATTCTTTCCTTTTTTTTCCATCCATTTGGCACTGCTGTTCCAGCAATTCCTAATCCCCAGTCAGATACAGATATTACCTAGCTTCTCCATTACTACTGCTTTGTAGGTTTCTCCACTTGGTGCAACTAGGCAGTTGCCCAAGGGAGAACAATCACTCTCTGCTGTGATACAAACTTAACAGCTTGCCTAACAATTATTGTTTTGATTCACACTAACAGGAGCTGCTGGAGACTGAAGCCTGTTCTTCATGGCTGTAGTCTATCTCTATCCACTGTATTACAGTGAACTAGACAGGGATAGCTAAGCCTATATACTGCTTCCTTGAGGAGTCACAAAGCCGAGCCTTCTTATTCCCTGGGTTCCTTCCTCCCTCTAGCTAGTACCAGGCTGAGGAGCCTACCAGGGTCAAGTGAGGCCCTAGGTGTATAAGATTTCAGGAATACCATTTTTTTTTAAATCTTTGTACAAGGTTTAACACACACTTGATGCTAATACAGATCAAACCTCTGTCGCTAAGGCAATCATATTTTCTCCATACTAGCAGCAAGCTTAAAGCTCTGTCAATTTAGACCTTGCGCCCATCTCACCTCTTTCCTATGTGCCAGGTTTTGACTGGGCATTTTATTTTAGGTCTCTGTTGCTGCATTGGTTTCCCTTTCGCTGGCAACAAAACTAGGCCAAGCCTGCTGCTTCTAGCATCCTGCCACTACACTCACCATATCTGGCTGGGTGCTAGGGCTTGGCCGAGGCCTGCCACTGCTGGTATCCTGTTTTATTTCCTCTTTGTCAAACGTCTCTTCTGCTCTTATAAACTGCAGTCGAATCCTATGAGTCCCTTGCTCGATAGGTTAGACGGAATCTCAGTATAGCAGGTGGGTAAACTGAGGGGAGATGAATAGCCACAAATGACTCACATGCATTCTTCAGCCCTGGCCCAATCTTTTGGTTTCCACTGGAGAAGTAGAGCCATGAGAGCCTCTGCAACAGAAGGCATTCTTTGCTGCAGCAGGAAACAGAAAACAGGACGCCTCCGCAAACAGTAAACAGCACAAAGAGTAGTGGAAAAGAACTCGGCCACACCAAGTGCTATCTTCTTGAATACAGAACTTTATTAACAAACCCGACTTGGTCACATTTTGCCACATATGCCTTCAGGAGTCAGTATAAATCTCTCTTGGATAAAAATACATACAATACTGCCAATAGACAAAAAGACCTTCATTGAAAAAGCCAGTGGTTTAGCAACTTCCTTGGTTTCTTGCTCTGGTACCTTCACTCCAGACTGACAATGTAAAAAGTGCAAACAAACAATTGCACACAGGCAACTTTCACTATATTCATCAAGTAACAAGCCATTCAGAACTCCTCTTGGTAGGAGGGACATAATACACTCATTTGCACTAGTCTGGCAAGGACAAAGAGAAAGTGTCATTACAGTGATCACTTCTGTAAAACAGAGCACCACAAATAAAATGTTATTTCACTGTTTAATTGATTTCTTATCAGTTTATACGAAACTGACAATCTAAAACCTTCTGTCAGTTAATAACATATACCTAGAAATATTAATAGAAATTTGCATCCTGAAACCGGGAAAGTAATTCCACCATTAAATATGCAGTTCAGAAGACTCAGGCAATAAGTGCATGTTGTAATTTCCGAAGGCAGGGCACAAGTCGTGAAGACCTCCTGATATTTGCTGGCGTAGGATGTGGGCGATTTTAAACTGGGCATTAAGATGTCTTTTATAAAGTTTCATAACAACCTAATAGAGTAGAATAAAAACCTCCGGTGATGGCGCATTACTTATTCAGACAAGCAAGCGTAGTTACTAACCTGTAACAGGTGATCTCCGAGAACAGCAGGCATTTAGTCCTCACATATGGGTATCGTCAGTACCGACGGAGCCTGCGCGGGAACGCTCCCCAGCGTCAAATAGGAACGCTTTTGGGAGCATCCCTCAGCACATGCGCGCTGCCTTCCCACCTTTCCAACTGTCCCTCTTCAGTTAAGCTTGTAGCTGAGTGAAAGGATAGAGGGAGAGAGGAAAGTGACAGAGAGAAAGAGAGACAACTCCTAGGGGAGGTGGGTGGGTTGTGAGGACTAAATTCCTGCTGTTCCCGGAGATCACCTGTTACAGGTGAGTAACTACGCTATCTCCAGGAACAAGCAGGAATGTAGTCCTCACATATGGGGACTCCCTAGCTGAAGATGCCAGGGAGATAGCCCCAGGAATGTGCCACCATCAAAGGTGAGAATCCTTCCTCCCATGGATCTCTGGCATCCCACCAGGGTCGGTGGGTAGGAGTTGGTTTGGGTTTGAAAGAGATTTTGAAGAACAGCTTGGCCAAAGAAGGCATCCCGATGGGAGGCTTTATCTAGGCAGTAGTGGGCTGTGAAGGTGTGTACTGAAGCCCAGGTGGCTGCTCAACAAATGTCATTGATAGACACAGAGTGGAGATTAGCCATTGACGCTGCCATGGCTCTCACATTATGAGCTGTGATATGGTCCTGAAGAGGAAGACCCTTACTCTCATAAGCAAAGGATATGCATTGGGCAATACATTTAGATAAAAGTTCTTTTGGAGACTGGAAGTCCCAAATGATTAGGGTCAAAAGCTATAAAAAGTTGTGAGGACTTTCTATGTTGCTGTGTTCTTTGTATGTAAAAGGCCAAGGCCCTTTTACAATCCAGAGTATGAAGGTTTCTTTCTGCATTAGAGGCGTGAGGCCTCGGAAAAAATACAGGAAGATAAATTGATTGATTTAAATGAAAAGGCGAAACCACCTTTGGCATAAAATGTGGGTGAGTTCGAAGAACAACCTTATCATGATGAAACCTAGTATAAGGAGGATCAGCCACTAAAGCTTGCAATTCACTAATGTGACGGGCAGAGGTGATTGCAATTAGGAAGATGACCTTCCAGGTCAAAAACTTAAGGGCTGCAGTGGCTAAAGGCTCAAAAGGCGGCTTCATGAGCTGCCCGAGAACTAGATTTAGATCCCATGCCACCGGTGGTAGCTTGATGGGAGGTTTAGTTAATAAAAGGCATCTCATAAACCTTGATAGGAGTGGATGAGAGGAAATTGGTTGTCCATTTAGAGGCTTATAAGAAGCTGCAATTGCACTAAGATGGACTCTAACCGAATTGGTCTTTAACCCAGAATTCGATAAGTGAAGGAGATACTCTAGTATTGATTCTAAGGGTATGACCAGGGGGTTTAATCCCCTCTTGGAGCACCATATAGTAAAACGTTTCCACTTGAAGGCATAAGATCTTCTTGTGGAAAGTTTCATAGAAGCCTGAAGGATATCGTTTACCTGCTGGGATAGGTTGAAATCCTGGAGGTCTAAGCCTTCAGCAACCAGGCCGTGAGGTGCAGGGACTGGGGATTCAGGTGCCATAGTGTCCCATTCTCCTGGGAAAGGAGATCTGGAGCATGCCCTAACTCCAGAGGTGCAGCTTGAGAGAGATGCAGAAGCAGGGAATACCATGTTTGGCGTGGCCATCGTGGTGCTACGAGAATCATGCGACCCCTGTCTCTCTGAAGCTTGAAGAGTGTTTTGGGGATGAGGGGAATGGGTGGGAAGGCATAAAGGAAGTCCTGACCACAGTGAAGGAGGAAGGCATCCCTTGCCTGACAGTTGTACGCCGGAATCCTGGAACAGAACCGGGGAAGTTTGGCATTCAATGGACTTGCAAAGAGGTCTATGTCTGGAGTGCCCCAGAGATGAAATATCTTTGCCACCTGGTCTAGGTGGAGTGACCACTCATGAGGTAGCAGTACTCGACTGAGATTGTCTGCCCAAAGATTTTGAATGCCTGGAAGATATACCACTAGAAGGTGAATTTGATGCTCTCTGGCGATGTCCCATAGTCGAAAAGCTTTGTTGCATAACAGAGAGCCCGTTCCGCCCTGCTTGTTTACATAGAACATGGCTAACTGATTATCCATCTGAACTAGGACTGTCTTGTAGCTGAGCTGGGCGTGGAAACTCGAAGAGCTAAATAAATTGCTCTTAATTCCAGGTGGTTTATGTGTAAACCAACCCTCCTATGGAGTCCAGGTGCCCTGGGTAGAGAGATGATTCAGGTGTGCTCCCCAACCCAACTGTGATGCATCTGTTGTTAGGGTGGCCTGAAAGAGGGGTTGATGGAAAGGAGACCCCACTGTCAAATTTTCTAGTGATTGCCACCATTGGAGGGACAAAATTAGTCGTTGAGAGATTGTTATTTTATCCAACAAATGACCCGCGGCCTGTGTCCACTGTGTGGAGAGGGTCCACTGAGCTACTTGCATGTGGAGGCGAGCATATGAGACTACATGAACTGTGGATGCCATGTGTCCCAGTAACTGCAGTAGCTCCCGAGCAGTGAGGGAGGATTTGCCTGCTGCTTGGGAAGTTAGCTGCATTATGCGAAGACACCGGGCTTGTGGAAGGAAAGCCCTTGCCTGTCTGGTATCCAGACAGGCTCCTATGAATTCTAGGCATTGGGAAGGAACAAGTTGAGATTTCGGGAAGTTTATTACCAATCCCAAGTATCGGAGGATTCGCATTGTACGGGACAGTGCAGTGCTGGCCTCTGCAACTGTGGAGGCTCGAATGAGCCAGTCGTCTAAGTAAGGGAAGACGAAAATCCCCAGGGTTCGTAGAAATGCAGCTACTACTGCCATGCATTTCGTGAATACCCTTGGTGCTGAAGCCAGACCAAAAGGAAGAATCCTGTACTGGAAATGTCTTCCCCTGAAAAGGAAACGTAAAAATTTACTGTAATCTGGATGGATGAGAATGTGAGTGTATGCATCCTTTAAGTCTAGTGAGCAAAGCCAGTCCTAGAAGAGTTCCTAGAGAAATCATTTTGAATTTCTCTTAAAACAGATATTTGTTCAATTCTCTGAGGTCTAGAATGGGTCTGTGTCCCCCTGTTTTCTTTGGAATAAGAAAATAGGGGGAGTAGAACCCCGACTCCTGTTGAAGAATGGGTACTTCCTCTATTGCCCCTTGGGCAAGAAGTGTGGAGACCTCGTGATCTAGCAGATTGTCTGCAGAGGTTTGTGAATTAAATTGCTTTAGAAATGTAGGAGGGGGTATGCTGTGAAAATGAAGTTTGCACCCCTCTCCTACAATGGACAAAGTCCAATCTTCTGTTATCTGATGCCATCTGTTGATAAAGTGGCATAACCTGCCTGGAATATTGGGGGACCCCTCAGAGGCAAGAAGGCAAAGCTCTCTAGGAAGGAGTCAAAGCCCTTGAGGGGGCTGAACCTGGAGAGCTGGTTGGGCTCTCGGGCCTTTTGGTTTCTTTTGCTGTCTAGTTTGTCCCTTTTGGGCAACCTGACCTGGAGCCCGACTCTGCTGGGTATACGAAGGATAAAACTTCCTCTTTTTGCTAAAAGAGGGTTGTTTTTTTTTATAAAGCTTCCTTTTGGCTGGAGTGGCTGTAGACTATGACAATCTATCTAAGGTAGAATTGTCAGCAACTAACTCGTTAGCCTTTTCCTGCCAGTTCCTGCCGAAGAGATTCTCCCCCATGCAAGGAATGGTGCCTAACTTGTCCTGTACACAAGACTCCAAGTCTGATGCCTGTAGCCAGGCCATCCGTCGTGCACCAATGGCAATAGCAGAAGTTCTGCTAATGCATTTGAAGCAGTCAACGGCTGCACGATTGACAAACTTGGAGACATCCTGAACATGATTAACTAGAGCAAGAAAACCTTGTCTCTTTTCATCTGGGAGAAATGGGCTCATAAGTTCCAAGTCTCCTGTGACTTCCTTAAGGAACATTCCCATATATAGGATATATGAACTGATCCTACCATTGAATGATGTGGCAGCTAGGTTTTCTGAAATCCAGGACATGGTGGAACTCAATACATAGTATCAAGTCTCCTAGAGTGAGGAGAAGTAGTCAGAGGTGTCTCCTACATTCTGAGCATCAAGCTATGCAGAATTTCATGGATAGGCAGAGTGGCTGCCTCCTTAGGAGCTTTAGGTTTCTGAAGAATTTCCAATTCCTTTGCTCTGGGTTCCTCTTCAGGAGCTACTGTGATTTAAAGACCTTTGGCCATATCACGGATGAAATCCTGAAATGACATGTCCTCTGGAGGTGACATTCTGCGTTGGGGAGAAAAGGGATCTTCTAGGAGAAACCCTCTAGTGCCAGCAGAATTGTCAGTCTTCGGAATCGGAGGAATCGAAGTATTCCTGATCCCGATGCTCTTGCAAAGCACGATCCCGGTACCGATCGAAGTCGGTACTGAGGTGACCCGGTACCACTTTGTCAACTCCAGACAGAGATGGCATGGGAAGAGTTCCCACCGGGGCTGGTACCATCGGTACTGGCATCGTCTGTGTCGGTACCGGTATCGGTGTCGATGTCGGTACCGGTGCCCTTGGGACCACTGGTACCGCAGCTGAAAGAAGAGCTGTGATACTGCGCTCGATAGCAAGAAACCTCTGGTATATCGACGCTGCCGATGCCTGGGTGTCGGTACCAGTAAGAACGGCCGGAACCCCTGAGCATGGCACAGGTAGTTCTTGCGAGGTTGAGGCCTCGAGAACATCCTGAAGCCCCATCGATGCTTTGGAAGCCGAAGCCTCCCGCCGGGGCTGTTTTGCCGGTGTGTTTCCCTCAAGGGCAATGCCAATGGCCTCTCAATGCTTAGCAGGAGAGCTACCCTTTGAGGACCGGCTTTTATGTTTAGTTACCTGAGATCCATGGGAGGAAGAAGAGGCCCTTGACGATGTTGATGCAATGGATCTGGCATCTGAAGAAAAGAGGGTACCGAGCTTTGCGGCCCGGTTCTCTCTTCCTCTTTTGGTCATCCCCATGCAGGAGAGACATTCAGTTGGAGAATGATTAGGTCCTAAACATTTTAGACACCAATCATGGGTGTCAGTGACGGAAATGGTACCGCCACACTTAGTACATTTTTTAAAACCACTAGTTGGCTTTTCCATGATTTAGGAAAATGGGGCCTAATGCTCAAAATGGCGCCTAGCACCAAAGAGGAAAGTTTCTGAAAAGAAACAGTCTAAGTTTAAGTTTTTTGGGGGGGTTTTGTATGAAAAGAAAAGAAAAAAACCGGCGGTACCGGTAGGCGTTGTGCGGTAGGCAAACGCGACCACAAGAAAGAAATTTAAAGACAGAATTTTCTGTGGTGACAGGGAACAGGTCCTGTCGGCTCCGCGGAAAACGAAGAACTGAAGAGGGACAGTTGGAAAGGCGGGCAGGGAGCGCGCATGTGCTGAGGGATGCTCCCAAAAGCGTTCCTATTGGACGCTGGGGAGCGTTCCCGCGCAGGCTCCTTCGGTACCGACGATACCCATATGTGAGGACTACATTCCTGCTTGTTCCTGGAGATATCTTATTACAACACTGAATGATTCCTACAAAAAAAAAAAAGGAGTTTAAAAAAAAAAAAAGATACATTTTATTAAAAGAACTGTACAAGAAAAAATGAAATGGAAGCAACCCTAAATGTAGATCTCATATAGTTGTATTTTAAATAATGCATAAACACATTTGTGCCTTATAAATTTCTCACTAAACCTGAGAACCAATCTACAAGGTGCTTGGTATAAATTAAATCAAACAACTTCCAGTAAATTCAAAGAATATTAAAAGTCAGCATTCCAACATAGACTGCAAAGCTGATCTGTCTCTCCCTCTTCCCAACCCACCGATTCCTTCCAGAAACCAGTCTATTACGTTTGACGAATGTCACATCTCCTCTAGCGTGTTCCTGCAACTAATCAGATCCCCTTATCTCTTGTAGGCTCCCTCTTTTTCCTCCCACTCAGACTGTAAGGTTTTGAGTCAGGGAAAACTATTACTGTACCTGTGTGACCTGTATTGGCCATTTCCTCCATCCCTAGACAGATTGTTAACCCTACATAATGAAGTGATGGAAAGATTGAAAAGATGGATGAGTTACAATGGCCTGTAAAGTAAAGAAATTTCAGTAAAAACTACAAAGTTGTGTGTGAGAGATCTGAGATGGGGTAACTACCTTAGGAATCTCCATCAATACACGGACTATTAAACTAGAATCAGAGCTAAGGGGTAATGATAAATTCAAAATTGTCAATGGACAAACAAATAAAAAGCTAAGGTTACTAAATTGGCTTACATAAATTTGCATCTAATTAGATAAATCAGAGCCTCTTTGTCTGAAGATAATTTGAAAACTAGTATGCAAGCAATGGATAACACCCAGTTAGATTATTTTAACTTGGTGTATATAGGCTTTGAGAAGAAGTTAAATCACAAGATTACAAGTGGTACAAAATATAGCAGCTAAAGATATTGTTAAAGCTAAATAATGGGATAGAACCACACTGATTTATGGGCAGTCAATGTAGCTCTTTTAAACTAAAGTAAGATTCAAGTTATTAATGACATACAAGATCATTGAGCAGATTTTTGGCATTTTGTGTGCCGTTACGTTCCTTAAGATCTTAAAAGAATCTTTCATTAAAATATCCTAAAATCTAAGAGGTATGTTTACTAAACTGGGCTAACGGTTAACCCAGGCTATCTGCAACTAGGTCCCATTGAATAATATGGGACCTAGTGGCAGATAGCCCGGGTTAACCGTTAGCCCGGTTTAGTAAACATACCCCTAAGTTTCAATGTTGACATTAATGGGAGGTGCTCCTCTGGAAGGGACTAAACTTTCAAAAGATCTGAGATTGCAGAAGAATTATAGATTTTAGTAAATTGTTCAACACAAGGCTCTTTAATCAAAGAGTTAGTACTGATCTGTTATAAAGGTAAACATAAGAGTGTTAAGATCATGCTGCATTAGTAGATTTTAGTTTATATAAAAGATATAATATGTATCTCTTTCTGGGCAAAAAACCAGACACCTCCCAGAAATTCAGCCACCGTTATAAATTTATTATTTTTTTTACATTATCTGACTGTGACTGAGCCCCTTAAGGCTCCTGAGCCCGAAAAAGTCTGGCCCCCACCAAAACGAAGCTTCCCGCCAGAATTAGCAGCCTCCCAAAGGCCCTGCAACTGGAAAGGCACTTGCTGCATTGCCGCCACGTAGTAGGCCTGCCGCCAACCACACGGCTGCCTCACTTTAGCTCCCCCTCTCAACGCGCCAGCGCGAGCCAGCGAAACTAACCAACCCCAACTCACCAGCCGCACTCTGACTGCCTGCCGCTCCACCGACCTGCTTAGTTTCAGCGTCAGGAGCCTGCAGGGAGCTTGGACTGCCCAGAGCTGCAGAGGAAAGAGTCTTCCTCGACGGCTTTCACGTCCCGGCGTGTTGCAGAGCGCTGTCAGGCAAAACATCTGAACACGCTACTGCCAACACCGCCGCCCCGGTCCCTGATCCTCCGACTCCGATCGGGACGCGGAGCTGTGCTCGCGGCTCTACCGGCAGACAAATATGAAAGAGGAGGGGGGTAGGGAGGGGGGGGGGAGCGGAGGCCTCAGCTCAGCCTTAAAGGCAGAAAAAAAGAAAACTAACTCCTTGCACTCCCCGCCCCAGTCTCTGTTACATCCCAGAGGTCCGGGACTAGACTAGAGGGACGTTAAGGAAGTATCTCTTTCTTAATCCTTGCCGTTATCTATCTTGAATCTAATGGCTTAGAAAAAGCGAGTTATAAATAGCTACGTTAAGTTAAATATAAAAACAAAATGTAGAGAAAAAAAAAATCACTTAGTATGTAATTATTTCTTCTGCAACTCTCAAGGCAGAAAGCTTTGAGACCAATGTTCCCTCTAATTT
This sequence comes from Ichthyophis bannanicus, assembly GCA_033557465.1. Classification (NCBI taxonomy): domain Eukaryota; kingdom Metazoa; phylum Chordata; class Amphibia; order Gymnophiona; family Ichthyophiidae; genus Ichthyophis; species Ichthyophis bannanicus. The sequence continues at coordinate 766,778,850 of CM066036.1, read as the reverse complement.
TCTGTAGGCTGTGTGCGCATAAAATATCAGCTGTGCAGCTTTTGAAGGAAGGTTAAATTTTTGTGCGCCACATAATGACACTCGGCGTTCTATTCTTTAAAATTTGACTACACGTTAGAATACTGTATGTACACCACATTGATTGCACTAGAAAATATTGTAGAACTTGTGAAAACCATAAATACACAACAACTTTTCAACTTTAAGAACGTCTGTGTTGTTTTCTATCAGAATCAGAACCGTAATTTTTGTGCGCTCTGTTGTAAAGTATGTGCGCTCACTTTGCGAGGTGTGTGCGCGCGCACACGCGCACAGCTTAGAGGGAACAGTGTTTGAGACAACCTCTCCCATTCCAGTGGCTCTCTGAACTCTGTCAGGCACTACCATAGAGCCTCAACTCAGAAAGTAATATAGATTCAACAGCCAGTAACGAAGAAAAAACGAAAAGCAGCTCAAATTATGGAAGCATGATAGTCGATAGAAGATACGTCTTGGGTGCATAGCTCTGTTTAGTAGCTCCAATATACACATGGCCAGGGCTGACCTAAAAGGGTACTGGAGCCAAGGTTCCCTCTTCCCCACCCATCCAGTGTGATCTTCTCTATTCTTCCAGCAGGAGAGCAGCTTTTATTACCCTTGTCTACTCTCTGAATGCACGAGGTTTGCATGTGTTGAGACTACAGAGTCCCACGTGAATCAGACTGAAGACAGTAGAATAGGAAGGAAATGCAGGAAGTTTCACTTTCCTTCTCCTGACAAAGGGAGGAAAAATTGACACAGCAAAAAAAGACCTTGCAGCAGCCAGAGCTGAAATTGTTGGTGCCCTGGGGGACCCAGTGCAATCAACCAAATTTCTCCTTTCCCACCAGAACAGTCCCACACAATCGTCTTGTGATTGGTTATGCTGAAATGGTGCTTTAGTCTCATTGGCTTTCTTTCTATTATCTATTTAAGCAGGTGAGCAAGACCCAAAAACTAGTGCAGTGCTCTACACTGGAATGAAATTCTCACTTGTGAGAACAGCAAAGTGCTGCAAAGAAACTCTGCCATAATGAGAGACTAATCACTGCAGAAGATCTGAGAGCTCACATTTGAGGCAGAGCTACATACACTAAATCAGGGGGGAAAAACACACAGTGAAAACTGCCTGTTCTAATCACAGGGCAAATCAAACCAAACTATTTTCATCAACAGCACAGCAGCAGAATGTAAGTTTGGCACCACAACACTGTGACAAGCAAGACAAAACGAGAAGTCTGGTATATTAAAAAAGAAAATCATTTATCAACTTGTATTGCATACCAGCATTATTTACAATTCTTTAGAGAGGCAGAAACTTGTGAGAAATTTACAGAAGCAGCAATCACAGATTGCAAAAACAGGGAGCATTTCTGGGAAAAACTGCAGCATGGCAATTTTCACTTGTATACATATCTATAATTTTTGTTTTCCGACTCATCGATGCCCTTTCAGCATCCTTATCATTGCTTTGTCCAAGGGTTGACCTGTTACAGTCCATTCACTTTAATCTTGATGGGATTTTTCTCCAAGGACTTTACACTCATACTGCAAGAGAAAAAGACAAAGTGGGTGGGGGTTAAAGAAAGTAGAGCATTGTTAGGGCACGGAGGATATTTACATTTAACAAGATATTCTTCACGTGTTAATGAATGTAGAACATCAGTTGATGTTTATTTATTAGATGGACTCTACTGAGCATTCCATATATCAGAGGCAAACCTCTAAAAAGACACTATGGATTACAGGAACAGACCCTCGCATTCAACGAGATTAAAAGCTGCCACATCTAAGTTGAATAGAGGCTATCTACTTCCTGTGTGGCTAAAACTGGGAAAATTAGTCTTGTCATGGGAGAATCCAACTCCTTTTCAATTCCTATTCTAAAAATAGGGCAGTCCATTTCCCCCTCAAATCCTCATGAAGGCTCTTATCAATCCAAGCTTATACACCAGAGAGTAGAGGCCTCCCAAGATCCTACCCAGCATGAAATTTAGACAATTACATTTAAAAAAAGACAAGGATGCTCAACTTCACCGAAGGTTAAATTACACAGACAAGCAAAAACATGTCTGCTGGGGTTTTGGGCAAAACATACACTCTGTTCTGCTTTTTGTATCCTACACATTCAAATCCCCCAAACTAGGAAACTGAACATTTTCTGTTTAGCCTTTTTAATATCTACCTAACATTCTGATTTCCTCCTATTATCTTCCTGAAGCTGTCACACAGTTTCCTTACCAGGTGAAGGCGGATATCAGCTGCATCCATTTCCCAGAGGGAATTGCAGCAAAAGAGTTAGGATTCAAGCTACAGAAAAAAAAAAAAAAAAAGAGACTGGAGATGCAGATTCTCCTAACTCATTGTGTGAGGAGTTCAGCACATTTTCCTTCAGCATCGCCTGTCTCTTTCTAGCACATGTACTATGTTAGACTGAACATGTGTAACCCACATGATGCGCAAAAATAAAGCCTTTGATTCTACAAATGTAGTGATTGCGGCTGACAGTTTCAAATAGCTTTAATACTAATATGATGTCTTCAGGCCACACCAAAACACATGAAGATCACAAACTCCCTGCTAAACCTGTGTGGCCTCATAGCTTGGTAAACACCTTCCTGAACGTCCACCTTCAGCAGTTCAGCTTTGAGTGTTCTGTAGGCTTCATGCCTCTCCCTCTCCTTGGATTCCTGTTGCCTTCTCACACTATCCAGATCTAGGATAGATTACTCTAATGGAATACTAGCTGGTCTCCTTAAATCCTCTCTAAACCACATTCAGGTTCTCCAAAACTCTGCGACCTGTCTTCTCCATCAGATTCATGGTAATTCCCATGAGATGTCACCTCCGGTTTCGGTACCCTGACTTCCCATCAGTTTCTGCTGGCCAACAGAAACTTTAGTTTCAAGAATATTCATAGCACTGTCATAGTAACATAGTATATGATGACAGATAAAGACCAATATGGTCCATCTAGTCTGCCCAGTAAGGTGGCTAGAGCAGATGTATCCACCGCTCTGTGCAGGTCACTCCTCTCTGTTTGTTGAGGTATAAAAAAACAGTTACGTTTATTTTGATTTTATTCTCTTGCTATAAAGGGATCTACTGTAAAGCACAGTTACTTACCTGTAACAGGTGATCTCTGGGAACAGCAGGAATAAGTCTTCACATATGGGTATCGGCGGTACCGACGGAGCCTGCACGGGAACGCTCCCCAGCGTCCAAAAGGAAAGCTTTTGGGAGCATCCCACAGCGCCTGCGCGCTGCCTTCCCGCCTTTCCCAACCGCCTCTCTCCAGTTCGAGTTTTAAAGCTGAGACAAAGAGAGAGAGAGGAAAGGAAAGAAAGATAGAGAGATACAACTCCTAGGGGAGGTGGGTGGGTTGTGAAGACTTATTCTGCTGTTCCCAGAGATCACCTGTTACAGGTAAGTAACTGTGCTATCTCCAGGAACAAGCAGGAATGAGTCTTCACATATGGGGACTCCCCAGCTAGAGATGCCTGGGAGATCACCCAGATTGTGAGTCCCTGGGAAGGGCTCCACCTCCACCCATGAATCTCAGGCATCCAGTCAGGGATGGAGGGTAGGAGTTGATTAGGTATGGAACAGGTGTTTGAGAACAGCCTGACCAAACAAGGCATCCCGGCGGGAGTCCTTGTCCAAGCAGTAATGGGCTGTGAAGGTATGAACCGATGCCCAGGTGGCCGCTCAACAGATTTGGTCGATGGACACAGAATTTAGATGAGCCATAGAGGTTGCATGGCCCTCACATTGTGAGCTGTGACATGGCCCTCCAGAGAAAGGTTCTTACTCTGGTAGGCAAAGGAAATACACTGAGCAATTCAATTGGACAGAGTTCTCTTAGAGACTGGAAGTCCTAAATGAGAAGGATCAAAAGCAACAAAAAGTTGAGAGGACTTTCTATGTTGCTGTGTCCTTTGTAAGTAGAAAGCAAGTGCTCTTTTACAATCCAGGGTATGAAGATTCCTCTCTGCACTTGATGCATGAGGTCCTGGAAAAAAGACAGGTAAATACACCTCCTGGTTCAGATGAAAAGGTGAGGCCACTTTAGGCATAAAGTGTGGATTACTTCTGAGGACTACCTTGTCATGATGGAACCTTGTATAAGGAGGATTAGACACTAAAGCTTGCAACTCACTGATACGGCAAGCTGAGGTGACTGCAATGAGAAAAATAACCTTCCAGGAAAGGAATTTCAAGGAGGTAGTGGCTAAGGGTTCAAGGGTGGCTTCATAAGCTGGCCAAGAACCAGATTCAAGTCCCATGCCACTGGAGGTGGTCTAATGGGAGGTTTAGTCAAAAGAAGGCCTCTCATGAATCTTGCTATAAGAGGATGAAAGGAAATAGGTTGTCCATTGAGAGGCTTAAGGGATGCTGCAATAGCACTCAAATGGACTCTGATTGAATTTGTTTTAAGGCCTGCATGGGATAAATGCAGCAAATAGTCTAGTAAAGAATTCAAGGGTATTGCAAGAGGGTTGAGACCAATGTTCCCTCTAATTTTCTGTAGGCTGTGTGCGCATAAAATATCAGCTATGTGCAGCTTTTGAAGGAAGGTTAAATTTTTGTGCGCCACATAACGACACTCTGAGTTATATGCTTTAAAATTTGACTACACATCAGAATACAGTATGTACACCACATTGATTTTGATCAAATTAAATGAAAATAGACGATGAAGCGGGAAAATTCTAGTAATTACAATCATAACTTTTAAATTTTAAGACGTCTGTGTTTTCTATCAGAATCAGAGCTGTAATTTTTGTGCGCTCTGTTATAAAGTATGTGCGCTCACTTGGCGAGGTGTGTGCGCGCGCACATGCGCACAGCTTAGAGGGAACAGTGGTTGAGACCCTTCTCTGCACACCAAATGGAAAACCTTTTCCATTTAAAAGCATATGAACGTCTGGTGGAAGGCTTTCTGGAAGCATGAAGGATATCCTTCACTTGCTGAGAAAGGTATAAATCCTGAAGGTCTAGGCCTTCAGCAACCAGGCCCTGAGATGAAGAGACTGAGGATTTGGGTGCCACAAGGTTCCCTCCTCTTGGGAGAGGAGATCTGGAGCAGACCCCAGGTCCAGGGAGGGAGCTTGAGAGAGATGCAGAAGTAGAGGGTACCACACTTGGCGTGGCCAATGTGGCGCTATGAGGATCATAGACCCCTTGTCTCTCTGAAGCTTGAACAGAGTCTTGGGGATGAGGGGAATAGGTGGAAAGGCATAGAGGAAGTTTTGCCCCCAATGAAGGAGGAAGGCATCCCTGGCCTGAACTCCCTGACATGGAATCCTGGAACAAAACTGGGAAAGTTTGGCATTCCACGGACTTGCAAACAAGTCTATGTCTGGGGTACCCCAAATCCGAAAAATCCTGGCTATCTGGTCCCCATGGAGGGACCATTCGTGTGGAAGCAGAACTCGACTGAGTCTGTCTGCCCAAGAGTTTTGAACCCCTGGAAGATACACTGCCATGAGATGGATTTGATGCTCTCTGGTGAAGGCCCACAATCTCAGAGCTTCGTTGCAAAGCGACAGAGAGCCAGTCCCTCCCTGCTTGTTCACGTAGAACATGGCTACCTGGTTGTCCGTGTGGATGAGGACTGTCTTGTAGCTGAGCAGGGTGTGGAAGACTCTGAGAGCCAGAAAGATTGCTCTGAGCTCTAAGAGGTTGATATGTAGAGATGTCTCCTGTGGAGACCGGATGCCTTGGGTCGAGAGATCTTGTAGATGAGCTCCCCAACCCTTTGGAGAGGCATCTGTTGTAAGGGTTGCTTGGGGTAACACCTGTTGAAAGGGGGACCCCAGCAACAGATTTTGAGTGGACTTCCACCAGTGGAGGGACCAAAAGAGGCGACTGGAGGTTGCAATTTTGTCTGACAAGCAACCTGATGCCTGGGTCCATTGGGTGGATAGGGTCCACTGAGCTGCCCTCATGTGAAGGCGAGCGTAAGGAACCACATGCACCGTGGATGCCATGTGGCCTAAGAGTTGTAACATCTCTCGAGCAGTTAAATGGGATTTTAACTGAATCTGGGAGGCTAACTGCACCAAGCATAGGCAACGGGCCTGGGGAAGATAGGCCCTTGCAGTTGTGGTATCCAGTAAGGCCCCTATGAACTCTATAGACTGAGTAGGGGTGAGATGGGATTTTGGAATGTTGATTACCAGTCCCAGATACTGAAGAACACGCCTTGTGCAGGCCAGGGAAGTCTGGGCCTCTGACTGGGATGGAGCTCAGATGAGCCAGTCGTCCAGATATGGGAATACGAATATTCCTAGAGTGCGCAGAAATGCAGCTACTACTGCCATGCATTTTGTGAACACCTTTGGAGCAGAGGCCAGACCGAAAGGAAGCACTTTGTATTGGTAGTGCTTTCCTTGGTAAAGGAACCGAAGGAACCTTCTGTGTGTTGGATGGATGAGAACATGGGTGTACGCATCCTTGAGATCTAGAGAACAAAGCCAGTCCTGACTGGAGGTATGGAAGGAGAGTTCCGAGAGAAGTCATCTTGAATTTCTCCTTGCATAGAAACTTGTTCAATTCTCTGAGATCTAGTATGGGTCTGTAGCCCCCCGTTTTCTTTGGAATGAGAAAATAGGGGAGTAGAACCCTGAGCCCTGTTGAAGAAGGGGTACTTCTTCTATTGCCCCTTGGGCAAGAAGGGTAGCAATCTCTTGACCTAGAAGGTTGAGGAGAGATGTTGGAGAATTGAACTGTTTCACCATGGTGTGAGGAGGAAGGTTTAAGAAATGAAGCTTGTACCCATCTCGTATGATGGAGAGGGTCCATTGCTCTGCTGTGATTTGTTCCCATCTGGGAGCAAAGTGAGCTAACCTTCCTGGGATGGTGAGAGGCTCTGGATGTTCTAGAGCCAGAAAGGCTAAGTTCTCTAGTGGAAAGTCAAAGGCCCTGAGGAGGCTGAGGCTGTTGGGCCATAGCAGTCCTCGCAGCCTGAGGTTTGGCCTGTTTTGGTTGTTGCTGTCTCTTTCTAGCAAAACGACCTTGAGAAGAGGCCTGACCATAACCAGAAGAATATTTCCCTTTTTTTGGGAAAGATCCTTTTTTGAACAACCTCTTTTTAAAAGGAGCAGTAGTAGACTTTGAAAGTCTATCTAAAGCAGAATTTTCAGCATCCATCTGGTTGGCCTTTGCTTGCCAATCTTTTCCAAAGAGGTTTTCCCCTGTACAGGGAAGGTTACCTAGACCATCCTGCACCCAGGATTCCAAATCATAGGCTTGCAACCAAGCAACTCTGCGTGCACCTATGGCAATAGCCGAGGCTCTACTGGCACCCTCAAAAGAGTCAAAGGCTGCACGGTTGGAAAACTTGGATACATCCTGTGCCTGTTTAAGCCAGGTGATATATTCTTCTCTCTTATCTTCTGACATAAAAGGAGATAAGGTTTGCAGATGATCTGTAACTTTTTAGAAACATCCCCATATAGAGACTATAGGAGTTGATTCTGGCTACAAGCATACTGGCCTGGAAGATTTTCCTGCCAAAGGCATCTAGGGTTCTGCATTCTATTCCTGGAGGAGCAGAGGAGTGCCTTTTTGTACTCTTGATCTTTTTCATAGCAGACTCTACCACAATGGAGTGGTGAGGAAGCTGAGTCTTATGAAACCCAGGACAAGGAGGAACACGATACATGGTGTCCAACCTTCGGGAATGAGGGGAGGTGGAAAGAGGAGTCTCCCATATGCCCAACATGTGATCATAAAGAATCTCATGCATTGGTAAGGTGGCTGCCTCTTTAGGAGCCTTAGGATATTATAGGATATCTAATTTTTTGGCTCTAGGTTCAGTTTCAGAGGCCACTGAGATGGACAGGCCTTTGGCCACCTCCCTAATGAAGTCCTGAAAAGACAAGTCTTCAGGAGGAGACATTCTCCTTTTTGGAGAAGAGGGTTCCTGAGGAAGGATCCCCGATGCTTCAACTGAGGCCTCTGATGTATCAGAGTTTTCAGAGGAATCGAAGTATCGACTGTCTGGATGCTCTCGCAGAGCCCGATACGCGTACCGGGAGGTATCGACATCGGGAGTAATCGGTACCGAGTCGGTACTGATGGGCATCACTGGATAGCGTACCGCTGCCGTCGATGCAAGTGGTACCGGTATCGGAACAGATTTCGGATCCGGTACAAGAATCGGTACCGGTACAGACAACGGGGTTTGTTGCGGTACCGTAGGCGTCGCAGCTTGTATGAATGCCGTAATGGCATGCTGTATGGTCAGAATATTCTGATCCATTGATGCCACCAATGTCTGGATGTCGGTACTGGTGGTAACCGCCGGTACCCCAGAACATTGTAACAGGTGATCGGTCGAGGCCGAGCCATCGATGTCAACCTGTGACCCCATAGGTAGAGCTTTGGAAGCCGGAGCCTCCCGCCGGGGTAATTTTGCCGGTGTGGATTCCTCAAGAGTAAGCCCGGGGGCATCTCGATACTTAGAGGGAGATGAACTCTTTGAGGACCGGCCAGATTTAAGTTTGGTTACCTGAGATCCATGGGATGAAGAAGCAGCCCTGGAAGACGTCAATGCCACAGAAGCTGCATCGGAGGGAAACAGGGTACTGAGCTTGGCTGCCCGATTTTGTAACCCTCTCTTAGACATCATGGAACAGGACTCACAATCCGCAATGGAGTGGTCAGGACCTAAACATTTTAGACACCAGTCATGGGTGTCCGTGACAGAAATAGTGCTGCTGCACTTCGTGCACTTTTTAAACCCGGAGGCAGGTTTTTCCATGAGGAAAAATATATCTGTAGGCCTAAGGACCCAGAAGAAAAAATGCACTGAAGTAAGAAAAGAGTAGTTTGTTTGTGTTTTTTTTTTTTTTTAAAGAAAGAAAAAAGACCGGTGGTTCCGGTCCGGAATCGAGAAGGCAGACACGCGACTAAAGAAAAATAAAAGAAAATAAGAAATTCTTCAGCGGTGACAGGAAACACGACCTGCTGGCTCCGCGGAAAAGAAGAACTGGAGAGAGGCGGTTGGGAAAGGCGGGAAGGCAGCGCGCAGGCGCTGTGGGATGCTCCCAAAAGCTTTCCTTTTGGATGCTGGGGAGCGTTCCTGCTTGTTCCTGGAGATCTGTCCCATGCCATTTTGAATTCCATCACTGCCCTCACTCATTACTCTCTGTGCTTTGTCCTATTCTCCTTTTCTCTCCCTTGCTCCACCAAGGCCACATCCTGTTTCTGGGCTTCCTCCTCACTTTCTCCTTTTCCTTGGAATAGTCTCTCTCTTCTTTCAGAAGTCTTCCTAATAGCAAAAAAGTGCTGTGCTAGATTACACCAATGGTCCATCAAACTCAGCAACCTGTCTTCAACAGTGGTCCATCCAGGTCATCCGGATGTACTCAGTAGATCCTAATGAGGAAATCCATTCCTTCCTGACACTCCCAGAAGAGATGGTGATCCCCAAAATCTAAAACTCAGTCATTTAACCCTCAATATTTTGTCATTATCCATATGTCATCTCTAACTATGCACTGTCAGCTCTCTGTGGTAATGTACCCTGGAGGAAGACTTCATACAAATGTCAAAAACAAACAATGCCAATATCGATGTGCTCATGCAGTTAATGCCAACCTTGATATGAGTATGCATGTGATATGGGGACTCCTGGCCTATAGAAAACCTTTGAAAACAATGACAGCTCAGATTAGGTGGTTTGAAGTATTTATTTCAAATGATGTTTTCAAAATATTCTGCACAAGCAATCTGGAAACACATAATGCTGTACACCAGCATATGGAGTGCATTTTCCATTCTTCTCCCCTTCGCTTATGACTGAAGCTCCCAATAATCTGGAGCAAAGTATCTACCTCAGCATGGAATGGAGAATGGAGCTCAAGAGAGGAGACAAGGACAGGACAAATCCAACTTCTTCTGTCCCATTTCTAACACCCAGAGTTGAAAGTGACAGACCTGAAGTGTAATGAGTCCTGTGCCGGAATCTTAAAAAGGAGGATCACAATTTTTTTTTTAAAGATCCAGCTGACTGAAGTTAGATGGCCAGATGCCTTCTTTGAGAAATGTCCTGCTGCTAAGCAGCTAGACATTGCCAACTAGTTTCTCTAGATGGTGATAAAGTTGCTTTCACTATAGGCATTCCTGAATGCATGTTCAGGTAGGGGGAGTAAACTATGTACAAATAATTTAATTGTTATGTGAAATGCAAGTCGTTTTACCCTGAATATGAACTATAGGGTAAAAGAATGCTAGTATTTTGTAGCCACTTACCTATCACTAATCTTTAAAAATAAACTACCTACAGTACAAGAAGCAACTGTGTACTTTGCCACTAGGGGGCTTAACCAAAACCCAGGACCAGTAACAGCATGGAAAGCACTTCCATTACCTCGACAGACATAATAAATTATCTCACACAAAAGCAAGTTAATTTCTTCTAAAGCACTCACAAATGTCGTATGGTCGATGTTCTTCCACATTAAATATTAAATGTTTAAAAATCCTGAAAACTGCTTCTCTACTGCTAGCAGGAGTCCACCAGTCCTCCCACTGAGAGCTATAATAAAGGCACAAGGAGCAAATCCAGCCGAGTCAGCTAATCAAGCCATTTGATTGAACAGCTTTTAATGCTTCCCCCCCCCCCCATTTGAGTCCTAACTAGGCCCAAGTCCACTAACTTCCAACATCAGTGAGCCTTAGATAAACTCAGCACTGTATTAATAACATATGCTACCATTAATGCTCTTTTTTTTTTACCGCTAACCTGTGTTATTAGTAACCAGATCCCATTGCATGAAAATGTGACCTGCAGTAAAACAACCACCCTCAGTGGGATGTAGCTATACGGCAGGTCTCTGGCTGATTTGTAATAAGAACATACTAAATGTTATACTGGGTCAGACCAAGGGTCCATCAAACCCAGTATCCTGTTTCCAACAGTAGCCAATCCAGGTCTCAAGTGCCTATCAGGTTCCCAAAGGGTATACGGACTCCATGCTGCCCTTCCCAGGGGATAAACAGTGGATTTCCTGATCCTCTTTAATAATGTTTATGGACGTTTCCTCCAGGAACAAAACCCTTTTAAATCCAGCCACACTAACAACTTTTACTACATCCTCTGGTAATGAATTTCAGAGTTTGATTATGCGTTGAGTGAAAAAATATTTTCTCCAATTAGTATTAAATGTGCTATATTGTAGCTTCACTGCATGCCCCCTAGTCTTTCTACTTTTTGAAGGAGTAAAAAACAATCTACATTAACCTGTTCCACTCCATTATTTTATAGACCTTAATCATATCTCCCCTCAGCGGTCTCTTCCAAGCTAAGCGCCCTAACCTTTAAAGCCTTTCCTTGTAGGGATAGCCTTCCATTCCCTTTACCATTTTGGTGTACCAATATTCAAGGTGTGGTCACACCATGGATTGATACAGAGGCATTATATCATCTTTGGTTTTATTCTCCATCCCTTTCCTCAAGATTTCCAGCACTACAATATTTGTTTTCTTGGCTCTGGCTACACACTGGACAGAGGGTTTGAACGTATTATTGACGATGATGCTCAGGTCCTTTTCCTGGGTGGTGATTTCTAATGTGGAAACTTGCATTGTGCAAATATAGTTTGGGTTGCTCTTCCCTAAGTGCATAACTTTGCACTTGTCCACATGGCATTTCATCTGCCATTTGGATGCCCAATCTCCCAGTTCATCAATTCTTCCTGCTAGCTTTACACACTCACAACTGGCACTGCTCTCATTCATCTTTGTTAAAACAGGAAACTGCCTGCAAATTTTATACCTCTTACAAAGCCTAAGACAGTGCTAATAAAATGTAACAATAAACCCGAAGCTATTTGAAATGTCATCAAGCAATGTGGTGTGGAGGCAATAATCAAAACTGCCCATGTTTTGCCTTAGCCTTGCACCAATATTAAAAGACCAGATTTGCAAGAGTTTTTCTTTCAAATTTCAACCCACAGAAAACAATTACCCTGCGCAACTGTCAGTTTTTTCTTTGTATAGCGTAGTTACTCACCTGTAACAGGTGATCTCCGGGAACAGCAGGAATTTAGTCCTCACATATGGGTATCGTCGGTACCGACAGAGCCTGCACGGGAACGCTCCCCAACGTCCAATAGGAACGCTTTTGGGAGCATCCCTCAGCACAAGCGCTGCCTTCCCACCTTTCCAACTGCCCCACTTCAGTTAGGTTTGTAGCTGAGTGAAAGGATAGAGGGAGAGAGGAAAGAGACAAAGAGAGAGAGAGAGAGAGAGAGAACTCCTAGGGGAGGTGGGTGGGTTGTGAGGACTAAAATTCCTGCTGTTCTCGGAGATCACCTGTTACAGGTGAGTAACTACGCTATCTCCAGGAACAAGCAGAAATGTAGTTCTCACATATGGGGACTCTCTAGCTGAAGATGCCAGGGAGATAGCCCCAGGAAGGAACCACCGTCGAAGGTGAGAATCCTTCCTCCCATAGATCTCTGGCATCCCACCAGGGTTGGTGTGTAGGAGTTGGTTTAGGTTTGAAAGAGATTTTGAAGAACAGCTTGGCCAAAGAAGGCATCCCGACGGGAGGCTTTATCTAGGCAGTAGTGGACTGTGAAGGTGTGTAACTAAGCCCAGGTGGCTGCTCGACAAATGTCATCGATAGACAGAGTTGAGATTAGCCATTGATGCTGCCATGGCTCTCACATTATGAGCTGTGATATGGTCCTGAAGAGAAAGACCCTTACTCTCATAAGCAAAGGATATGCATTGAGTAATCCATTTAGATAAAGTTCTTTTGGAGACTGGAAGTACCAAATGACTAGGGTCAAAAGCTATAAAAAGTTGTGAGGACTTTCTATGTTGCTGTGTTCTTTGTATGTAAAAGGCCAAGGCCCTTTTACAATCCAGAGTATGAAGGTTTCTTTCTGCATTAGAGGTGTGAGGCCTCGGAAAAAATACAGGAAGGTAAATTGATGGATTTAAATGAAAAGGCGAAACCACCATAGGCATAAAATGTGGGCGAGTTCGAAGAACAACCTTAGCATGATGAAACCTAGTATAAGGAGGATCAGCCACTAAAGCTTGCAATTCACTAATGCGACGGGCAGAGGTGATTTCAATTAGGAAGATGACCTTCCAGGTCAAAAACCTAAGGGCTGCAGTGGCTAAAGGCTCAAAAGGCAGCTTCATGAGCTGCCCGAGAACTAGATTTAGATCCCATGCCACCGGTGGCGGCTTGATGGGAGGTTTAGTTAAAACAAGGCCTCTCATAAACCTTGATAGGAGTGGATGAGAGGAAATTGGTTGTCCATTTAGAGGCTTATAAGAAGCTGCAATTGCACTAAGATAGACTCCTACCAAATTGGTCTTTAACCCAGAATTTCTTTAACCAAGAATTCGATAAGTGAAGGAAATACTCTAGTATCGATTCTAAGGGTATGAACAGGGGGTTTAATCCTCTCTTGGAGCACCATATAGTAAAACGTTTCCACTTGAAGGCATAAGATCTTCTTGTGGAAAGTTTCCTAGAAGCCTGAAGGATATCTTTTACCTGCTGGGACAGGTTGAAATCCTGGAGGTCTAAGCCTTCAGCAACCAGGTCGTGAGGTGCAGGGACTGGAGATTCGGGTGCCATAACGTCCCGTTCTCCTGGGAAAGGAGATCTGGAGCATGCACTAACTCCAGAGGTGCCGCTTGAGAGAGATGCAGAAGCAGGGAATACCACGTTTCGCATGACCATCGTGGTGCTATGAGAATCATGCGACCCCTGTATCTCTGAAGCTTGAAGAGTGTCTTGGGGATGAGGGGAATGGGTGGGAAGGCATAAAGGAAGTCCTGACCCCAGTGAAGGAGGTAGGCATCCCTTGCCTGACAGTTGTGCGCCAGAATCCTGGAACAGAACCGGGGAAGTTTGGCATTCAGTGGACTTGCAAAGAGGTCTATGTCTGGAGTGCCCCGGAGAAGAAATATCTTTGCCACCTGGTCTAGGTGGAGTGACCACTCGTGAGGCAGCAGTACTCAACTGAGTTTGTCTGCCCAAAGGTTTTGAATGCCTGGAAGATATACCACTAGAAGGTGAATTTGATGCTCTCTGGCGAAGGCCCATAGTCGTAAAGCTTCGTTGTATAACAGAGAGCCCGTTCCGCCCTGCTTGTTCACATAGAACATGGCTACCTGATTGTCCGTCTGGACTAGGACTGTCTTGTAGATGAGCTGGGCATGGAACACTCGAAGAGCTAAATAAATTGCTCTTAATTCCAGGAGGTTTATGTGTAAACCAACCTCCTGTGGAGTCCAGGTGCCCTGGGTAGAGAGATGATTCAGGTGTGCTCCCCAACTCACCTGTGATGCATCTGTTGTTAGGGTGGCCTGAAAGAGGGGTTGATGGAAAGGAGACCCCACTGTCAGATTTTCTAGTAAACTGTGGATGCCATGTGTCCCAGTAACTGCAGTAGCTCGCGAGCAGTGAGGGAGGATTTGCCTGCTGCTTGGGAAGCTGGCTGCATTATGCGAAGACACCGGGCTTGTGGAAGGAAAGCCCTTGCCTGTCTGGTATCCAGACAAGCTCCTATGAATTCTAGGCATTGGGAAGGAACTAGTTGAGATTTCGGGACCTTTATTACCAATCCCAAGTATTGGAGGATTCGCATGGTACGGGACAGTGCAGTGCTGGCCTCTGCAACTGTGGAGGCTCGAATGAGCCAGTCGTCTAAGTTAGGGAAGACGAAAATCCCCAGGGTTCGTAGAAATGCAGTTACTACTGCCATGCATTTCGTGAATACCCTTGGTGCTGAAGCCAGACCAAAAGGAAGAATCCTGTACTGGAAATGTCTTCCCCTGAAAAGGAAACATAAAAATTCCTTGTGATCTGGATGGATGAGAATGTGAGTGTATGCATCCTTTAAGTCTACAAAGCAAAGCCTGTCCTGGCTTTGAAGTTAAGGCAGAAGAGTTCCTAGAGAAATCATTTTGAATTTCTCTCGAAACAGATATTTGTTCAATTCTCTGAGGTCTAGAATGGGTCTGTGTCCCCCTGTTTTCTTCGGAATTAGAAAATAGGGGGAGTATAACCCTGCCCCATGTTGAAGAATGGGTACTTCCTCTATTGCTCCTTGGGCAAGAAGTGTGGAGACCTCGTGATCTAGCAGATTTTTTGCAGAAGTTTGAGAATTGAATTGCTTTAGAATTGTAGTAGGGGGTATGCTGTGAAAATGAAGTTTGTACCCCTCTCCTACAATGGACAAAGTCCAATCTTCTACTGTTATCTGATGCCATCTGTTGATCAAGTGGCATAACCTGCCCGGAATATTGGGGGGTTGGGGACCCCTCAGAGGCAGGAAGGCAAAGTTCTTTAGGAAAGAGTCAAAGCCCTTGAGGGGGCTGAACCTGGAGAGCTGGTTGGGCTCTCAGGCCTTTTGGTTTCTTTTGCTGTCTAGTTTCTGCCTTTTGGGCAACCTGACCTGGAGTCTGACTCTGCTGGGTATAGGAAGGATAAAACTTCCTTTTTTTGCTAAAAGAGGTTTTTTATAGGGCTTCCTTTTGGAGAGGCTGTAGACTTTGACAATCTAACGTAGAATTGTCAGCATCTAACTCGTTAGCTTTTTCCTGCCAGTTCTTGCCGAAGAGATTCTCCCCCGTGCAAGGAATGCTGCCTAACTTGTCCTGTACCCAAGTCTCCAAGTCTGATGCTTGTAGCCTGGCAATCCGTCATGCACCAATGGCAATAGCAGAAGTTCTGCTGATGCATTCGAAGCAGTCAAAGGCTGCACGATTGGCAAACTTGGAGACATTCTGAGCATGCTTAACTAGAGCAAGAAAATCTTGTCTCTTATCTGGGAGAAATGGGCTCATAAGTTCCAAGTCTCCTGTGACTTCTTTGAGGAACATTCCCATATATAGGATATATGAACTGATCCTAGCTGAAAGCATGGAAGCTTGAAAAGTCCTGCATCCAAAAGCATCCAGAGTCCTGTATTCACGACCTGGAGGATTGAATGCATGCCTCTTTGCACTTTTCATCCTATGCATGGCTGACTCCACTACCACTGAATGGTGTGGCAGCTGAGTTTTCTGAAATCCAGGACATGGTGGAACTCTATACATAGTATCAAGTTTCCTAGAGTGAGGAGAAGTGATCAGAGGTGTCTCCCACATTCTGAGCATCAAGCTATGCAGAATTTCATTGATAGGCAGAATAGCTGCCTCCTTAGGAGCTTTAGGATATTGGAGGATTTCCAATTCCTTTGCTCTGGGTTCCTCTTCAGGAGCTACTGTGATTGAAAGACCTTTGGCCATATCACGGATGAAATCCTGAAATGACATGTCCTCTGGAGTTGATATTCTGCGTTGGGGAGAAGAGGGATCTTCTAGGAGAAACCCTCTATTGCCAGAATTGTCAGAGTCCTCGGAATTGGAGGAATCAAAGTATTCCTGACCCCGATGCTCTTGCAAAGCACAATACCGGTACCGATCAAAGTCGGTACTGAGGTGACACGGTACCGCTTTTTCAAATCCAGCCAGAGATGGCATGGGAAGAGTTCTCACCGGGGCCGGTATCGTTGGTACCGGCATTGTCTGTGTGGGTACCGGTGTCTGTACCAGTGTCGGTACCGGCATCAGTGTCGATGTCGGTACCGATGCCCTTGCGACCACCAGTACCGCAGCTGAAAGAAGCAAGAAACCTCTAGTCTATCAACGCTGCCGATGCCTGGGTGTCTGTACCGGTAAGAACGGCCGGAACCCACGAGCATAGCACAGGTAGTTCTTGCGAGGTTGAGGCCTCGAGAACATCCTGAAGCCCCATCGATGCTTTGGAAGCCGAAGTCTCCCGCCGGGGCTGTTTTGCCGGTGTGGTTCCCTCCAATGCCAATGGCCTCGCGATGCTTAGCAGGAGAGCTACTCTTTGAGGACCGGCTTTTATGTTTAATTACCTGAGATCCATGGGAGGAAGAAGAGGCCCTTGACGATGTCGATGCAATGGATCTGGCATCTGAAGAAAAGAGGGTACCGAGCTTTGCGGCCCGGTTCTGTCTTTCTCTTTTGGTCATCCCCATGCAGGAGAGACATTCAGTTGGAGAATGATCAGGTCCAAAACATTTTAGACACCAATCATGGGTGTCAGTGACGGAAATGGTACCGCCGCACTTAGTACATTTTTTAAAACCACTAGTTGGCTTTCCATGATTTAGGAAAATGGGGCCTAATGCCCAAAAAGGTGCCTCACACCAAAGGGGAAAGTTTCTGAAAAGAAACAGTCTAAGTAAGTTTTGGGGGTTTTTTGTATGAAAAGAAAAGAACCGGCGGTACCGGTAGGCGTCGTGCGGTAGGCAAACGTGACCACAAGAAAGAAATTTAAAGAAGGAATTTTCTGCAGTGACAGTGATCCTGTCAGCTCCGCGGAAAACAAAGAACTGAAGAGGGACAGTTGGAAAGGTGGGAAGGCAGTGCGCATGTGCTGAGGGATGCTCCCAAATGTGTTCCTATTGGACGCTGGGAAGCGTTCCCGCGCAGGCTCCGTCGGTACCGACGATACCCATATGTGAGGACTACATTCCTGCTTGTTCCTGGAGATAAATTTTACCACTTAAATTATATTAAGCTCACGTTTTTTCAATACCCAATCTTTCTCCCCTCTGCAGCTCCAGTAAAGGTATGTGATTTATCTATGAATAGGCTGAGCAATAATCAAAACAGCCGCCCATTCCTGTGGATAAAACCATGTTTTTCCTATGATTACTGCCCTCCTGATTAGCTGATTCACTAAAAAGTGCTTGTGACAAGACACTTATGCACTCTTTAGTCACCATCCCATCTAGACTACTGCAACCTCCTCCTTGCTGATGTCCCTCTGAATCATTTCTCTCCCCTTCAACTTGTTCAAAACTAAGCTGAGTGGATAATGTTCCACCAGCCTTGATATGCTCATATAACCCCTCTTCTCAAGTCGCTTCACTGACTACCTCTCTCTGCTTCTGTATCCAGTTCAAACTTCTTCTACTGACCTATAAGTGCACTCATTCTGTTGCTCCTCACTATCTTTCCTTGATTCTCTCCCTACACCCCTCCTCGGCAGCTCCACTCTTCTGGCAGATCCATTCTATCTATACCCTTTCTCTTCTACTGCTAACTCTAGACATCAATCCTTCCACCATGCTGCTCCTTTTGCCTTGAACAAACTCCCCGAGTCTGTGTGTGAGGCTTCATCTCTGTCCCTTTTCAAATCCAGGCTGAACTCACCTCTTTGGGCCACTTTTGGACCCTGATCCGCTTAGTCTATGTATTTCCTTACCACTCCCCTAGATACATCCTTGTCCTCAGCTGTTGTGTCGTCTGTCTTGACTAGATCGTAAGCTCTGATAAGCAGGGACTATCTTCTACATATACCTGTCCTAGAAAAACACACCGTACTCGCAGAAGCATAAGGACGCATTAAGAGCGAGACGAGTTGTAAAGGCATCCTTTATTAGAAGACAACAACCCAGACATGGCTGCGTTTCGGGCACCTGCACTACAAGTTGATTATGATAAGAAGACAGATTGCCACTAGCAGTGGGACCCTTAAGATCCTTGTTGGATGGACCACTTTGTTACCCCCTGATGAAGGCAGGTGCCAAAACGCGGCCATGTCGGGGACGCTGGTCTTCTAATAAAGGACACCTTTACTACTCGGCTCGCTCTTAGTGCTTCCTTCTACATGTACCTGTATACTGCTGCATATGCTTTTCAGTGCTATATAAATGATAAGTAGAAGTAGTAGTAGTAGTAGTAGTGGCTGACACCGCCCCCGCTCCCCTTTAGTAGCAGGTAAACCACTAGGGTGTGTTTTCTATAGGGTAGACCATGGGGATGCTGCTTGACCCTATGGCCTCCATGGGCAGGTTGCCCTGAGCAAGTGTGCAGATTGTGCTTGGTCTCCAGACACTCCTGGCCCTTGCACCCCCTTCCCTCAACAATGGGGAACTCACTCCCAGTGGGTGAGGCGCTGCCCAAGTCATGATCGGAGAAGGGGAACGAGCTATAGGATCCATCCCATCATCCCCAAAGACTTTATACTGTGTTCCCTGCAGCCTAAGTGAACAGCCACCTTCACTCTCCCCCATAATGGACATTGTGAACATTCTGTCTGATCCCATACATGGCTTCCTACATCTCCAGATGCTACATTCACCCCCTATCACCTATGGTTTGACATGCAGCACATACTCTTTGCATGTGTTCCCTGATTTGCATGCCCCGCCCTCTTGTACTTAGTCTGTTCCAGACTGGCCAGCTGCTACTTTTCTGTATAAGTGCTAGGGGCACAGCTCTTACTGTGCATGGTGAATCCAAGGACCACGGACGACACAATATCACGCTTGTAGCATTCTATTTTCCAACATGCGTGGAGACCATGTGCACTGTGCGGCAATAATAGTGTACCGCAGCCATACCCCTTGCGTTTACCATGGCCACTGGGCTCCAGCACACTACTAGTAAACATGCCCCTTTGTAAGCCCTCCAGAGACAGGAAAATACCTACTTTAACTAAATGTTACAAGCTTAATACAAATAAATATACAAATATACTTCTCCCTACTAGCATAAGCTCCCTCTAACCTCCTCTTCAACTATCCATGCAAATAATCCTAAGCAACCATGTAAATAGCTCTTAAGCCTCCGCAAGGAGTAAGGTTCCTGTTAATCACTTACTCTGTGTTCCAATGTTCTAATGTTACAATGTATTCATGTAAATAGTCCCTAAACGACCATGTAAATAGTTTTAAGCCTCCGCAAGGAGTAAGTTTCTTGTTATTCAGTTACACTGTGTTCTAATGTTTTATTGTTACAATGTATTCAGTTTAAAATACTGACTGTTATGTTTCCTGTAAACCGCCTTGATTTGTAGAAAGACGGTATATAAAAACTGTTAAATAAATAAATTAATTAATTGGCACTCTTAATAAATATAAAACTGTTGTTTCTTTACAGAGCAGTTCATGTGGACTCAGAACCAAAAGGCAAGTTATTTACTCATCTGCCCGATTCTTTATGTACTTGAAGAGGACATCTTCCTTAAAGCACTTGCTCTCAAGCCTAACAAAGTAGCAGTGATGTACCTAAAGCAAACTCTTACCATTGCTAGCTGTCGCCCAATATTTCCCATTGTTATTCCACCAGCAAAATATATACAGGGTAACCACGAGCGAACATAAAGGAAATCTGGAGATGTGTACCTAGAAAAAAAAAGTCAATTTCTGTATGTAAAAAGGAAAGCAGACAATGACATTTAATTTTATAATATGGCTAACGTAAATAAAGCCAATATCATAAGCACATGGGAAAAAATGGAATTTAACTTCAAAATCCTAAATCAGGGTTTGACAAATCCCAGGCGCCAGGTCGCCATGGCAGCTATAAAATGAACCATGACACCTGAGATTTCATCACCTTCCCCTCCCCTCAGCTGAACCATTTCTCTCTACTTGTTCTCCCCCAGCTATCATCCAATCTTACCATTTGATGTGCACCGCAATTGGCTCTGCATATAACTCAAGACGCATGGTGCAGGAAGTTTGCTGATTTCATGTAGATCAAACTACCTGCACTGCACGACTCAAGCTACATGCAGAGCCGATCTAAATGCAGCAGGGAATGGCAAATGGTAAGATCGGGTACAGTTATAAAGAATCACCAATATGCTGCCGACAACATTCTCATGAGGAGGGTGAGAAGGGTCGATGCCTTCTGCTGGCACAGTTTAATGACATGTTAGCGGCCTGATTTATTAAGCTTTCTTTTCCCTAGAAAATGGGAAAATAGTAAATTAGGCCCTTAAAAAAAGGAGCTGCGATGGGGTGGGGGGGGGGGGGAACACTGTGACTGGAGGTCTCAGCAGCCGTTTCCTACTTGTTTGACTCCTAGGACAGGCCTTGACACATTTTCTTGTAATCTAAATTATGTTTTTAACTTTTCACTTGCTTAGCGTTAGATGCTCTACACAAGGGACAGTTATATTAAGACCCCAAAAGTTAAACCAGTATAAATATGCAAACATTCCACTGATACTACTCTTCTCTCTCTTCTTAGCGAAGTTCACCGTTCATTGGACCCTGGGGATGTCACAATTGCTGTTTCACTAGATTTATCTTCAGCATTTGACTTCATCAATCACAATCTTCTCCTCTCTCAGTTGTGCGACCTTGGGTCTTGTGGGATAGTTCTTCAATGGTTCACTACTTTTCCATCACAGCGTTCCTTTCACGTCATCAAGGGCACATCTGTTTCCTCCTCTTACCCTCTTTCGTGTAGCTTCCTCAGAGCTCCGTACTAGCACCTGTTCTTTTCTATATATTTTTCTTTTGCCCCTAGCTCTTATGATCCAACAGCTTGGCATTTCAACATACTTTTATGCAGATGACATTCTTTTTCTATTTCACACGGACCCATCTCTACCAGATCTCTCCCCCTTGAATACATGCCTCACTCATGTTGCGGCCTGGTTGTCCATCTGATCACATCACCCAATCATCCAACACTCGTTTTTCTTTTTCTTCGTCATATCAGAGTAGTCTGTTCCCTTCTGACCACTCCTACCTTAACCACTCTTGTAATCTCTCATATTCTATCTATACTTGATTATTGTAATGTAGCATTTGCCAGCCTCCCTCAATACTCTTTAAAGCACCTTCAACTTATTCAGCACAATGTTGCCGGATTGATTTTTCACACAGCCAGATTTGATGACAACACCCCCCTCCCTCATCCGTTTACATTGGTTTCCTCTACTATCCCATCTATCCCGTATTCATTACAAGATTCTCATCCAGGTCCATAAAACACAACACTGGTTCCCCAGATTACTTAGAATTCTCCCTTATTCCGCTTGCACCACAATGCTCTCTCTGTACAATTCATATGAACTGTCTTCTCCTACCCTCTCCCTCTCTGGCCCATCTTCATTCTACTCGCCATTCAGCATTTTATTTCCTCGGACCCTCCCTTTGGAATAATCTTCCTCCACATTTATTTTATTTCTTTACATTCTCTTATATACCGCGCTATTCTGCATCAGTGCGGTTTACATTGAACAAATTGAACAGGGCATTATAACTTGGAGATAACTATTTTACAGGGAACATGGGCTATGGAGGGTTAAGTGGCTTGCCCAAGTCTTCTTTTACAAAGTTCAAAGCCCAACTTAAAATTCACCTTTTCGGCACAGTTTTTGACCTCCCACTAAACTCCCTCAGTTAACTTCCTTATGTCTCCTACCCACTACCCTTCCCCTCTCTCACCATCCTCTTCTAGCCCTGCCTTGTCACGTCTCATTTTCCCATCTGTACTATATATACTGGCATTCTTTTTATTTTCTGCTTTAGTTTTTATTGTATTCTATTGTAAACTGCTTTGCTGTGCCCACATTAAGCGGTATATTAAATCTTTAATAAATGAAACGAAATGTACATTTTCTAATACAACAAATAAATGTAATGTTGAGCTAGACCAATAGGGTGCATGGTAGTATTATGCACTACCAGGTAAAGGAACCCAGGTTTGATTCATTGATGCTGAAGTGGTGGGGGCAAATACAGTGACAGAATTCAAAATGGCATGCAGAAGAAACCCTAATGCATGGCTTCTCATAGAGGACTAATCACTTCAATAATTGGGCTGAAGTAAGTTTACAAAGGATATAATGAGAGGGGAAAAAGGACATCACTCCAAGTAACCCCAAGCTCCAATGGAACAAGTGATTCCCCAATAAAAAGAGCATGTCTGCCCAAACGTGGTGATTTTGAAAAATCAACAGAAATCGGTGGGGCAGAGAATGGTGTTGCCAAGAAAGAAGGGTGGCAACCACAAGCATGGAACAGAGGAAAGGCCACAGTTAAGAGTTTGTGCACATTGGCCTACCTTGTGCCCACCAATGTGTCAGAGGGCAAGTCAGAAGAGAAAGCAGTAGTTAAGGCTGGCATCCGAGATAGAAACATGATTGCAGAAAAAGACCACATGGCCTATCTAGTCTGCCCTTCCATATCAACTACAATAGTCCCCTTTTCCTCTTTAGAGATCTTCTGTGTTTGTCCCATACTTTTTTGAATTCAGATACTATCCTCATCTCTACCACCTCCACTGGGAGACTATTCCACGCATCTACCACTCTTTCCATAAAGAAATATTCCTGCATATTACTTCTGAGTCTATCCCCTTTCACCCTCATCCTATGTCCACTTGTAGCGGAGCTTGCTTTTAAGCGAAAGAGGCTCTCTTCTTGTGCAATTATGCCACGGAGGTATTTAAATGTCTATCATATCTCCTCTATCCCGTCTTTCCTGTAAAGTATACATATTTTGATCTTTAAGTATGTCCTCATATCCTTTAGAATGAAGACCACTAACCATTTTAGTAGCAACCCTCTGCCCCGACTCCATCCTGTTTATATCCTTTTGAAGGTGCGGTCACAATACTCCAAATGAGGCAATACCAGAGACCGATACAGAGGCATTATCATCTCTTTTTCTGCTGGCCATTCCTCTCCCTATGCATCCAAGCATCCTTCTGGCTTTCGTCGTCACCTTTTCTACCTATTTAGCCACTTTATGAAAAGTTGACGGTAAAAGCTAGAAGGATGCAGCACTTATTAACAGCGATACAAAGTAATGCGATGGATAGTGGAGTTGCGAGGAGAGACTGCCTCTGTTAAAGGCAAAATTAAAGAAGCAGGAAAGGAGATTAAATCTGAGCTGGCAGAGCTCAGCTCAAGCTTGAATACCACCAAGCAGAGGTTGGAAGAATAGAAGGATTCTGTTATTGCCCTCAAAACAAACAAACAAACAATCTGCAGAGGAATTTCAAGCAGAGAACCTCAAATTCTGTTATAAAATTGATGATTTATAAAATAGAAATAATGTGTGCATTCACAGCATGCCGGAGAGCAATGAATGTCACAATGCGACAGACTGTATTAAAAAAAAAATCTGTGCATGTTTCATGGAGACTGTGGAGACTCTGGGAGTGAGACATGAACCAGCGCATAGGGCTTTGGGTCCAAGGAGAATGGAGGGCCCTCAGGACATTAATGTATGCTTTTGCTATTTTGATAAGAAAGAAATTCATCAATAAAGCAAAAGCAACAGAGGTGAATACCTGGAATAATTTAAAGCTGGACTTTTGGTCTCCTGCACTGTCAGAGAGAATTCCATAAGGTCACTCATTTGGTGAAAAGAAAAAAAAGAAGAGTTGTGATATAGGTGGCTCTTTCCTTTGGGCCCCTTTAATTTCAATTAAGAGAATACAGAAAAGTTAACTGCTGAGGAGGCCTGGACTTTCTTAGAAAATAGGGTTTCTAAAGAGCAGAGGCATCAAAGATTATGGATGCTGAATAGTGCTTGGCAGTCTACAAATGGCAGCGTTTCAAAGAGGAGAGTCATAGATTACACAGACAGTATGCTTTGATTGTGGAAGAACAAGAAAATATTCAGTAGAAAGGGGAAATGGAGATGTGATGGAACCACGAGACTACTGCAGACAAAGCACAGTTACTTACCTGTAACAGGTGATCTCTGGGAACAGCAGGAATTAGTCTTCACATATGGGTACGTCAGTACCGACGGAGCCTGCACGGGAATGCTCCCCAGCATCCAATCAGAAAGCTTTTGGGAGCATCCCTCGCGCCTGCGCGCTGACTTCCCGCCTTTCCCACTGCCTCTCCTCAGTTGAGTTTCATAGCTGAGACAGAAGGAGAGAAAGAGGAAAGGAGATAGATAGATACAACTCCTAGGGGAGGTGGGTGGGTTGTGAAGACTAATTCCTGCTGTTCCCAGAGATCACCTGTTACAGGTAAGTAACTGCTATCTCCAGGAACAAGCAGGAATGAGTCTTCACATATGGGGACTCCCTAGCTATGGGTGCCAGGGGAGATCTCATAAAATGCGTATCCCTGGAACAGGATGGCATTTCCCAAACCTGGATCCCCGGCATCCCCTGAGGGATGGGGGGTAGGAGTTGAATAGAGAAGAGCTGTAGAGGAACAGCTAATCTAAAGACTACAGGGAAAAAGAGTCTTTAGAATGTATGTCAAGTATCATTAAAATATTTAATGAACTAGTACAATATAGAGCTTACCTACTGGATTGTAGGAAGTAGAACTGTGATGGAGTGTACTGTAGATGCAGTAGCGGAATCCTGAAGGGAACTTCACAGTAGTGAGGATGATGTTCCAACCCTGGAATGGGCAGGTGACCCAGGTGTCATCTGGGGTAGGAGAAGAACGGCAGGTCTTCAATGGAAAGCTTTATGGGAAAAAGCTGAAAACTCTTTTAGGTACAGAGTTATTAACATTGAGTACTAAAAGAAGAAGACTGACCGATCTGGAGAATTAGCCCAGTCCTGAAGGGAAGAGGGGGTATGGAGAAAAAACCCCATTCCCAAGGAGAATAGAAGTGTACTCAGAAATACTGAAGATGTACACTGTCTTTCCTAGCTGGTAAGAGAAAGGAAGACATTGAAGTTTGATACTTCATAGACAGGGAGATCTAAAACAAAAATAGAAGCTGTTGACATCACAGCAATAATTGTATGTATAACCGCTTCCACTTCCTAAACCGTATGGGAGTAGGCAAGTGGACTGTCTGGACCCCTTAAGAAGGGAAAAAACTTTATAGCACAGACAGTTAGGGAGATAGCAGGTAATACTTAGTGTCCTATGGACATCACCCAATGGGCACATATATATATATATATATACTGTATATATATATATATATATATATATATATGGAGAGACATACCTAATTATATATATGTGCATATATGTCTAGATATGTATGATATATATATATATATATATAGGCATGACTTATGCCCACACAGACTACAGAAAGATGTATGTATAGGACATATACATACATGAATATGTCTGAGGATACATGCGTGCAACTGAGCCCCACAAAAACATTCACATGGGGAATGTGAGGGGAAAAGATTCATCTAATAATGAGGGGGTAAAAACCACCTGAAGATATATAGAGAATCTATTTCTGCGGTGCAGGAATGTGGTTCAGTGGAATAACCGGTATGGTTGCGTGAAAAAACAGAGGGTAATAGCCGTCTGGCAAGAGCACGTCAGGAGTACTTTAGGACTCTGACATGTCCAAAGGACAAAAAAACGCATAGACTAAGATACCAGGATGACCCAGCCAAGGGACACAGGGGTATCATGTACAGCAAAAGAGTATGCGTTGTCCAAGTGGAGCAGAAAAACATAAAGCCAAGCTGCAAGGAAAAAAGGGGTAGATTCCTGCAAGATTGGGAACTCCTTGGACATTCACGCCATGGAATGATTATATAAACTTTTTCTACTATATGGGAAAAACCCTCAGAGACAAAGTCCAATGCTCTGTAGCAAGGGCCCATAGTACAAAGCTTCTCTGAAGATTGCAGAGAGCATTGTGCAGGAGAATTATAAAAGAATACTGACAGAAGTCAGGTGTGTTGCCACATCCTAGGAAAGGATATGGCTAGAAGAAGATAACCTGCAGTGAGTAGTACTATGCAAGATAGTTGAAAGTAGCTTGCAATGAGTATTAAAGTAATCACTGGAACTCCTGCATACACAGCAGCTGAACAAAACAGCAGAGGGGATTCTCCTGTAAAAAACAGAGAGAAAACAGGTAAAGGGAGCGGAGATATTCACGTCCCTGTCTGATGAGTTGTTCAGAGCATGCATTGAAGGATAACAAAAAATCTACACTGGAAGAAAGAGAAGTGTTTCAGTATGGTACCAACCCAAGCAGGGGAAACCCTGGAAGAGAGGGGGTTGGAAAGTGACTTACCATATGGCAAGTCAGCTGAAGGAAAAGATGTCCATGTGGGGACAGAAACTATCATGGGATAGTTGTAACCTCCCTTCGTAGTAGTAAGAAGGGGAGAATTCTGTAACCCATGGACAAAAGTATCCTAACAGCTTAGCATACTGAAAAGGAAAACCAGTGTAGGGTTTGGGAATAAACTTCTGCTAAGAAGAAGTTAGCTGTAGATAGCAACATACCGGAACCTATGGTTGCTGGTTATGATTAGACTGGCTAGAGTCTGGAGACTTCAGACTAGGATGAGATGTCCCTTGTTTGGGTACATCTGGAGGATGGGCAGGAGAAGTGTGAAACCTTCTCTTCTTAGGGAAAGAAGGTTTGGCAGGACATTTCCTACATCCTGGGTTAAAAGAAGGCTTAGGATGGTTTCCAGAACCAGGGAAGTCAGTGGAGCAATGAGCAACCTGACGTAAAGCCTCTTTATTGAAGAGATTTTCTCCAGTACAGGGAGAATTACCCAGTGTATGTTGTGCCCATCTGCTCAAGTCTGAAGCTTGCAGCCAGGCTGTACGACGTGCTCCAATGGCAATAGCAGAGGATCTGCTAACAGACTCAAAAGAGTCTAGAGAAGCACGAGAAAGAAACCAAGAGATATTCCTGCTATGATTAAGCAGCAAGGAATAGTCAGTGGCCTTAGATTCTGACAAAAAAGGGGACAAAAGAGATAATTTCTCTGTGAACTCCTGAAGTGTCAGACTCATATAAAAAAATATATGAAATAATTCTGGAAGCCAGCATAGAAGTTTGGAAGGTTTGACGTCCAAAGGCATCAAGTGCTTTAGATGCACGACCTGGCGGATAAGAAGAATGCTTCTTCTTGCTTCTTACCTTCCTCATTGCTGATTCCACTACAATGGAATGATGTGGAAGTTGGTTTTTCTGAAATCCCGGAGAGGGAGGCACCTGATACAGAACATTAATGGCTGTAGAAGGCGAAGGAACCTTTAAAGGTGATTCCCACATCCTCAGAAGAAGATCCTGCAAAGAATGATGTAAAGGAAGCATTATATTTTCCTTTTCTGCAGGATCTTGGCTAAGAATAGAGCCAGGAATAGGAATGGCAAGAAAGGTTGCCATGTCGAGGAGAAATTTCTGAAAAGAAGGATCTCCAATAGGAACTATTCCTGGGTAGGCTGAGGTTGAAGGAGCAGCTTGAGCACCAGAAGACATAGTGGACTGGTGCAGAAAAAGAATCCTGCTAGATGGACAGTGATACTGACAGTGCTGATTCGAGGCAGTTAGTACTGCATCGTCAGTGCCTGGTATCGATTCCAAGCTAGGCATAGAAAGGATCGATGGCACCGATGAAACTGCAGGAATCGACATCGATACCGATACCGGTATCGGAGACGATAATGTCATCGAAGCAGTAATCGTGGGCTGCTGAAGCGGTACCAAGGTAGCCAGAGAACCTTGGTGAATATCCTCGGTACTGCGTAGTCGGAACCGATATGGATCGGTTCCGAAACGCGTCGGTATCAAATCATCTAGACTGGATATCGATTCTAGACTCGGCATCGAAGGGAGCAAGTCTATCGATGCATGTCTAGAAGGTACCAACGTTGGTGGTGGTATCGGCGATGCCGATACAGGAGAGTCAATCGGAGTCGTATCGATCGGTTCCGAAGGTATCGAGGATGTCCGAAGACGATGCCTGGGGAAGAGAGGAACACTCGACACCGGTGCCGATGTCGGAGTATCGGTACCGCTCGAAACCGGTACCAACCCCGAGCATGGCGAAGATACAGGAAAGTCAATCTGGGTCATATCGATCGGCCCCGAAGGTACCGAGGATACCAGATGACGATCCCAGGTGAAGAGTGGAACACTCGACACCGGTGCCGGGTTATCGGTACCGCTCGAAGCGGATACCACCCCCGAGCACGGCTCAGGTATGTTCTGTGAGGGGTGAGCCCCAGGAACAACCTGAAACCCCGTAAATGCTTTGGAGCCCGAAGATTCCCGCCGGGGTTTTATTGCCAATGGGGTCTTGAGGGCAAGGCCGGAGCCGTCATCATGCTGAGCATGAGACTTACCCTTCAAGAATTGGCTAGTCTTAACAGACTGTTTGTGGGTTACCTGATCCTGGAGAGAAGAATAAACCGGTGTCCTCACCTCAGGAGGAAAAACGGTATCGAGGGAAACTCGAAAAAGGGAAGGTCTTCTCCCAATAATACAGCCTGATGGTTTTGCAGCTTTTGGCTTCTTTTGTTGTCTAGGTTGTTGCTGCTGTCCCTTTTGGGCAGTCTGACCTGGATGGTGTCCCTGTCGGGTATAGGAAGGATAAGAAAAAGAAGTTTTATTGAAAAATGGTTTCTTAGAGGATCTTTTCTTTGCAGGATCGGCTGTAGATTTGGACAATCTATCCAGTGTGATATTGTCAGCATCTATTTCATTAGCCTTCTCCTGCCAATTCTTGCCAAAGAGACTTTCTCCTGTGCAAGGAATATTTCCTAATTTATCCTGTACACAAATTTCCAAGTCAGATGCCTGAAGCCAGGCGATCCGACGTGCACCAATGACAATAGCAGAGGTTCTGCTTATACACTCAAAACAGTCAAAGGCAGCACGATTAACAAACTTGGAAACATCCTGAGCATGTTTGACAAGAGTGAGATAGTCTTGTCTTGTCATCAGGAAGAAGGGGGCTCATAAGCTCCAAGACTCATGTGACCTCTTTAAGGAACATTCCCATATACAAGATATAGGAACTGATCCTAGCTGAGAGCATGGAAGCATCGACGCCCAAAGGCATCGAGAGTCCTGCATTCACAACCTGGAGGATTGGATGCATGTCTCTTTGCACTTTTCATCCTTCTCATGGCTGATTCCACCACCATTGAATTGTGTGGTAATTGAGTTTTTTGAAAGCCAGGACAAGGAGGAACTCAATACATGGTATCAAGTCTTCGAGAATGAGGAGATATGGTTAAAGGTGTTTCTCACATCCTTAGCATAAGATCATGTAAGATCTCATGAATAGGCAGAGTAGCTGCCTCTTTGGGAGCCTTAGGGTATTGGAGGATTTCCAACTCCTTAGCCCTAGGTTCTTTTTCAGGAGCTACTGTGATGGAAAGGCCTCGGGCCACATCTCGGATAAAGTCCTGAAAGAACATATCCTCTGGTGGAGACATTCTGCGCTGAGGAGAAGAGGAATCCTTGGGGAGAAGTACTCTGGTATCGGCAGAGTCTTCGGAGTCTTCAGTCTCATCCGAGGATTCAAAATATCTCCGATCCCGGTGATCGTGCAAAGCACGGTACCAGTATCGATCGAAGTCGGTATCGGGTTGTTCAGGTACCGATCTGTCGATGCCGGAGAGAGACGCATGACTCGGTATGGGTGGCATACCTGCCAATGTCAATGCAGTTGGTACCGGTATCGGTTGAGGTGTCTGAAGCGGTTTCAACAGTATCGAAGCCGTGAGAAGAGCCGCTAGACTGCGTTCAATAGCAAGGAATCTCTGGTCTATCGACGCTGCCAATGCTTGGGTGTCGGTACCAGTAGAAGCGGCCGGGACCCCAGAGCATGGCGCCAGTAGTTCTGCCGAGGTTGAGGCCTCGAAAACATCCTGGAGCCCCGTTAATGCTTTGGAAGCCGAAGCCTCCCACTGGGGCAGTTTTGCCGTTGAAAATTCCCCAAGGGCAACGCCAGGGGCATCTCGATACTTAGGAGATCTACCCTTTGAGGATCGGCTAGATTTATGTTTAGTAACCCGAGATCCATGGGAGGAAGATGAAGCCCTGGAGGATGTCGATGCAACAGAGGGAAAAAGGGTGCTAAGTTTAGCAGCTCGGTTCTGCGGGCCCCTTTTTGACATCATTCCACAGGAGAGGCACTCTGAAATAGAGTGGTCAGGACCTAAACATTTGAGACCCCAATCATGGGTGTCGGTGACGGAAATAGTACCGCCACATTTAGAACATTTCTTAAAACCTGAAGCAGGTTTTTCCATTTTTAAGGAAAAATTGGGCCTAGTGCCCAAAATGGCGCCTAGCACCAAGAAAAAAAGGTTCTAAAGTAAACCACTTCTAAAAAAACCCCAAAAAAACGATTGTTTCTGAAGAAAGAAAGAACCAGCGGTACCGGTATAGCATCGAGGGAAGGCAGACACGACCAGAAAAACAATTAAAGACGAACATTTCTGCGGTAACAGGGTATGCGACCTGTCGGCTCTGTGGAAAACGAAGAAATGGAGGGGGACAGTTGGAAAGGCGGGAAGGCAGCACGCAGGCGCTGTCGGATGCTCCCAAAAGCTTTCCTATTGGATGCTGGGGAGCGTTCCCACGCAGGCTCCGTCGGTACCGACGATACCCATATGTGAAGACTACATTCCCGCTTGTTCCTGGAGATCAGCTTTTACTACATCCTCATCATACATCTTTATGTTACAATGAGGACTTCCAATCAGGAATGATAGACAAACTTTCAAGACTTGGGCAAGTTGGGCTCTAGTTTGTGTGGCAATTTATAGAAGACAGATTTTCTGACATATGAGGAGCTGTGGGAGGAATACTGTATAGGAGATGAAGCATACTATTAATATTTTCAAGTAAAACATTATGTGAGAGCTTGTAAAGTCTTAAGAGTGTATGTCAGATGTTACCAGTGGAGGCTATAGTGGACCAGGGGATGTCTAATGGTGGGATAACTAAATTATGTTTGGATGAACAGGGCATGAGAAAACGGTATATATGATGTGATGGGAAGAGGAGTTAAGGAAAAGTTAGGAGATAAGGATTTGGAGAGGGTTTATTCTAGGCTAAGGGAGAGGTAGCAAGTAATATAGATTGAGAATGGGTTCCAAATATTGTATCAATAGTTTATATACTTGAATGATTAGTGCAGATATTAACTATTTGCCAGTATGTTGAAGGAAATGTGGTCAGATCATGTCCTATTATGACATTTAGTGAACTTGCTAGAGTATTAAAGCTTTTTGAAGATTGGTTTCAGATTTTGAGAAATTTTGGGGAAGTAGTTCCAGTTTTCAGCAGAAGTTGTCCTATTGAATAGGGATGCAAAAAAATTAGATGAGGTTGGATGTTACAGCTGTTAGTTTGATTATTGCTTGAGTATGGAAGCAGCCAAAATCCCCCAACAAGGAAGAACACGTGGCAAAGTTGGGGTATGTCTGTCTGATAGCAAAACTTAAAAAGCACAGAGATGGAATCGATTGAATCTGTTTATTATTCGGAACCTTTAATGCACTGGGAGGGAAAATCTGAATCAGTGTGTGGGGAATTGGAGAGAGGGAGATTGGAGAAGTAAGCCATGTACTTACGGAAATAGAAATTACACTTACCTTGTAATTGTTGTTCCTTTAGGAACTCCAGTTTAGTCCTCCACCTCTGGGTTGTGTACCTCCTCCTGCAGCATGGAGACTGGACAAGTCAAACTTGTGACATCACTGGATATACACTGCTGGTCTTCTCCCATCATCCTCCAGTGAATATTGACAAAGCAGATTCAAAGGAGCAACAAATAAGTAGCTTAATCATTAATTACAACTCTAAACTCAACCTTTAACCTTAAAGTCCCCGAAAATAAAGGGAAAGCAACCACCTCCTTCTTGCCTCTGTCCTCTTCACCCCAGATCAGAGTAAGACAGCTAGAAATAAGGAAAGAAAACCCAAAGAGGTCCGAGAAAGAAAGAATACCACCGCGACCTCCGACATATCAACATAAAACACTCTTAACGACCAAAATTCCTCTACGCACCGAAAACAACTACCTCCGAAAATCTCATCCCCAGGCAGGAACAAGGACTAAACTGGAGTTCCTAAAGGAACAATAGTTACCAGGTAAGTGTAATTTCTATTTCCTTATCGGTCCTCCAGTTTAGTCCTCCACCTCTGGGATGTAACAGAACAGTAATATTTGGGAGGGACCCTTTCAGCCATATCGTAACACTGGCGACCTGAAACAGGCAACACTCATCACCTGAACAGTCAGCCAATAGCGCTTACCGAAGGCATGGAGAGACAACCATACCGCCACTCTACAACTCTCCACAGTCGGAACAAAGCTACGCTCCATCCAGAAAGTCGCCTGCCCCTAGAAAAGGAAGCCCGCAGCCCCACGGACGCCTGATGCCCAGGCAAGAGACATGGAAATGCCATTGCCTCCAGGATCCAACTGAACATGGAAACTTTGACTGCCGTTACACTTTTTCGAAGACCTATGAAAGAACAAACCAATGATCCGATATCCGTAAGACCTCCTGAACTTAACTGTATAGCCGCGGAGCTTTTCTTTTTTTTTTTTTTTGCATGTCAAAGCAACACGGTCGTCAACTAAAGCATTCTCCTCCAAGACTTTCAGAACTGAGAACAAGACCGACTGCGCCCTGAGAAAGGAGAATTACCATGGACAAAAGCACGGAAAAGACCACAAAACCATCTTGCCCATAGCAAAGGCGAAGAACGGTTCTAGACAAGACCAGGCCTGCAAACTCGAAACCCAGTGAGTCACGCAGGTAGCCTCTAGGAACAGTGCTTCCACAAACCCTAGACCGAAGCCTGAAGCAAGAGCTCGAAGGTTCTCTAGTGACTGGCCCCCCAGGACAAAATTAAGATCCTATGAAGGGGTTACCATTTCGTGGTCAGGCTGTAGCCTGCAACAAAAGACCCAAGAACCATAGAAACTGAACCCACGGAAGGCTGAACTTACCGCAGAGCGTACCAGTCCTCGAATACACGCCATTCACGCCCCTACCAAAGGGAACGGTACCTCTTTCTGGCTTAACGTAAGGTCGCAACCATTGTGCCAGAATAGCCTTACTTTCTTAACCTCATAATCGAGAATCGACCCACCTGAGACCTACGAACAGGACTCCGGGACAATAGATTTGTTGTTGCGGGCAACCGCCAAGGTTCCCTGTCCATTAGCCTGACCAGTTCAGCGGACATCGAATGTCCCTGCCGAACTGGTGCCACCAAAACACCTCTCCCGATATGCCTTGATGTGCTGAAAGAGTAGTTACTCACCTGTAACAGGTGTTCTCCAGGAGCAGCAGGAATCAGTCCTCACATATGGGTGACGTCGGCGCCAACGGAGCCCCCATGCGGAGCATTTCCCCAGCTTTCAAAGAAAGCCTTTGGGAATGCAGCGGACCTGCGCGGTCCCCCTTCCTGCCCAAGGGTGCCATCTTGCTCAGTCTGATGACATAGCTAAAAGACAGCAAAAATCAAAATAAAGGATATGACTGCAACTCCAGGGGAGGAGGGAGGGTCGTAAGGCCTGGAACCGAAAGTGTCCCCCTGGGACTGCAAACCTCAGAAACTGCTGATGACACTCACGGATGGGGATGTGCAAGTAGAGAGATCCAGAGACTCTCCCTGCCGTACTGCCACTATTACCGACTTGAGAGTTTCCATACGAAAATGAGGCACCCCGAGACAGCGATTGACCCCCTTTAAGTCTAGGATCGGCCAGAAGGAGCCCTCTCTCTTTGGGGCCACAAAGTAAATAGAGTATCGACCACAACTGCATTGGTCTACGGGTACGGGAACGACTGCCTCCAACCCCCGCAGCCGCGCTAGGGTCTCTTGTACCGCCAAAGCCTTGGCTGGTGACTTGCAGGGAGAGAGCACGAAAGAAGGAAGAACGGGCCTCGCAAACTCGAGAGCGTAGCCCTTTCTTACAACTTCTAAGACCCATTGATCGGACGTGACCCGGGCCCACGCCGAAAAGAACTGCCGGAGACGACCCCCCACCGGCAGAACTCCCAGCGGGACCCCCGTTGTTTCATTGTGATTTTCTAGGGCCTGAGGAAGAGGCTCCAAAACCCCTGCCTGCCCCCCGAAACCCCTGAAAGCCCTGGCCTCGGGAAGGGACATGTCCTTTCTGAAAGGACGCCGATCGGGAGAACCAAGACCTTCGCGAATCCCTAGGTTGGGAGCGCGAAGGAGCAGAAGAACGGCCCTGTTTCGGTCTATCCTCAGGCAGTCTATCTCCCTTAGACTCCCCTAAATCCTTTACCAGCTTCTCCAGGGGAGCCTGCTGAGCCGCGCCTTAGAGGAACCATCTGCCGCCCAGTTGCGGAGCCAAAAGGTACCGACGAGCGGCCACCACCGAAGCCATATTCTTTGCCAAACTCCTAATGAGATCATATTGGCTATCCGCTAAATAAGCCGCCC
Organism: Ichthyophis bannanicus; assembly: GCA_033557465.1. Lineage (NCBI taxonomy): Eukaryota > Metazoa > Chordata > Amphibia > Gymnophiona > Ichthyophiidae > Ichthyophis > Ichthyophis bannanicus. Next base: position 766,743,865 of record CM066036.1, on the reverse strand, counting down.
CCGATTCTATCTTCACCGCCTGATCAGATGACTCTCTGGCCCCCTGCAGTTGCTGAGACCACCTCAGGCAAGCTCGAGCCACCCAGGCACCACAGACAACGAAGCCTGGAGAGCCAGGGCACTCACGTCAAAGGCCTGCTTTAACAACGACTCCAACTTCCTATCCTGTGAATCCTTGAGGGCCGCACTGCCCTCCACTGGAATCGTGGTCTTCTTTGTCACTGCAGAAACAGCTGCATCCACCTTAGGAGAACAGAGCAATTCTTTCTCCCCCTCCGGCAATGGGTACAGCCTTGACATAGAGCGTACTCCCCTTATAGAGGATTCTGGTTGATCCCACTACTCCTGGATCATCTGCTTCTCCACTCTGTGCACTGGGAAGACTTTCTGGGATTTCCGGACGGCCTGGATTAGTGGATCTTCCAGCGCCGCCTCTGAAGCAGAGACCACCGCTGACATATTTAAACCCTTAAGGGCTTCTCCAATCAACACCGGTAACTCCTCCCGGCGGAAAACTCTTACAATTCTAGCACGATCTTCTTTGGGGAGCTCGCCCTCCTCAAGCTCCTCCTCCTCGTCTCCCATGTCCGAAATGATGAAATTAGGCTTACCTGCTAATTGTAGTTCCTGGAGTACCTCCCGTCTAGTCCCAGAATCTCTGGGTTGTCATCCTCTTCCTGCAGCTTGGAGACTGAGAAACGTCACTTTTGTGATGTCACTGGTACATAAGCTCCGGATCCGCCTCCTCAGACCAGTTACCTATTGACAAAGCAGACTCACCGGAGCAACCATTAAGTAGCAAACTGTACTATCAGACATTTGAAAAACACTAACTGAACTCTACAATTTGGTAACCCCAATTATGGACAGAGGTTCCGCACCACCCCTCTCCGCTGAGGTCCGGATCTTACCCCCCTGTGAAGGAAACTGAGCTCCCGCCATCCCCATCCTCCCCCCTTTGCCGTAGGCTACTAAGCCACAACCGCGCCCCTCGGAAACTCTTACCCGTCAGTACATCCGAGCTTCAGGCCACGGTCCACTCAGCATCAGGGCGGGACACGGGACTAGACGGGAGGTACTCCAGGAACTACAATTAGCAGGTAAGCCTAATTTCATCTTCCTGATCGTCCCTCCCGTCTAGTCCCGGAATCTCTGGGGATGTAAAGCACAGTTACTTACCTGTAACAGGTGATCTCTGGGAACAGCAGGAATTAGTCCTCACATATGGGTACGTCGGTACCGACGGAGCCTGCGCGGGAAAGCTCCCCAGCTTCCCAGAAGGAAGCTTTTGGGGCCTCCCACTGCACATGCGCGCTGCCTTCCCGCCTTCCTGACCAGCTCTCCTCAGTTCGAGTTTATAGCTGAGACAATAGAGAGAGGAAAGGAAGATAGATAGAAGATACAACTCCTAGGGGAGGTGGGTGGGTTGTGAGGACTAATTCCTGCTGTTCCCAGAGATCACCTGTTACAGGTAAGTAACTGTGCTATCTCCAGGAACAAGCAGGAATAAGTCCTCACATATGGGGACTCCCTAGCTAAGATGCCTGGGAGATCCCGTTCCAAGGGTTCGTCATCTTCGTATGGATCTCAGGCATCCATCCTGGGAAGGTGGGCAGGAGTTGTTCAAGTATGGAACAGGTGTTTGAGGACAGCCTGACCAAACAAGGCATCCCGGCGGGAGTCCTTGTCCAAGCAGTAATGGGCTGTGAAGGTATGAACCGAGGCCCATGTGGCGGCTCGACAGATCTGATCTATGGAGACAGAGTGAAGATGAGCCATAGAAGTGGCCATGGCTCTCACATTGTGAGCTGTGACATGGCCTTCCAGCGAAATATTTTTGCTCTGGTAAGCAAAGGAAATACACTGAGCAATCCAATTGGAAAGTGTACGTTTGAAGACTGGACGTCCCAAATGAGAAGGATCAAAAGCCACGAAAAGCTGAGAAGACTTTCGATGTGGCTGAGTCCTGTTGAGGTAAAAGGCAAGAGCTCTTTTACAATCTAAAGTATGAAGGTTCCTCTCTGCACTGGATGCATGAGGAGCTGGAAAAAAGACAGGTAGATATACCTCTTGATTAAGATGAAAAGGCGAGAACACTTTGGGCATAAAGTGGGGATTCGTCCTTAGGACCACCTTATCATGATGAAACCTGGTATAAGGTGGATGAGCCACTAAGGCCTGTAGTTCACTGATGCGGCGAGCCGAAGTGACTGCAATAAGGAAAAGGACCTTCCAGGAAAGAAATTTCAAGGAGGTAGAAACCAACGGTTCAAAATGTGGCTTCATAAGCTGACCTAGAACTAGGTTCAAGTCCCATGCTACCGGAGGAGGTCGGATGGGAGGCTTAGTTAGAGTCAGGCCTCTCATGAATCTTGCAACAAGCGGATGAGAGGAGACAGGTTGTCCATTTATAGGTTTTAAGGATGCTGAAATAGCACTCAAATGGACTCTTACTGAATTCGTCTTAAGGCCTGCATTAGAAAGATGCAGGAGATAGTCTAGTAGAGAATTCAAAGGAAGTGCTAGAGGGTCAAGACCACTGTTCCCTCTAAGCTGTGCGCGTGTGCGCGCGCACACACCTCACCGAGCGAGCGCACATACTTTACAACAGAGCGCACAAAAATTACGGTTCTGATTCTGATAGAAAACAGCACAGACATCTTAAAATTTAAAAGCTGTTGTGTATTTATGGTTTTCACAAGTTCTACAATATTTTCTAGTGCAACCAATGTGGTGTACATACTATATTCTGACGTGTAGTCAAATTTTAAAGAATATAACTCTGAGTGTCATTATGTGGCGCACAAAAATTTAACCTTCCTTCAAAAGCTACACAGCTGATATTTTATGTGCACACAGCCTACAGAAAATTAGAGGGAACATTGGTCAAGACCCTGTTGAGCACACCAAATGGAAAAGCGTTTCCATTTGAAAGCATAGGAACGCCTCGTGGAGGGTTTCCTAGAGGCATGAAGGATATCTTTCACTAGTTGAGAAAGATTGAAGTCATGAAGGCTTAGGCCTTCAGTAACCAAGCTCTGAGGTGTAGGGACTTGGGGTTTGGGTGCCACAAAGTCCCTTTCTCCTGAGAGAGAAGGTCTGGCGCAGCTCCCAGGTCCAGGGAGGGTCCCTGGGAGAGAGAGATGCAGAAGTAGAGGGAACCACACTTGGCGTGGCCAGCGTGGAGCTATGAGGATCATCGATCTGTGATCCCTCTGGAGTTTGAACAGAGTCTTGGGAATCAAAGGAATGGGTGGAAAGGCATATAGGAATTCCTGACCCCAATGCAGGAGAAAGGCGTCGTTGGCCTGAGCTCCCTGACACGGAGTCCTGGAACAGAACCGGGGAAGTTTGGCATTCCACGGACTTGCAAAGAGGTCTATGTCCGGGGTTCCCCATTCCTGAAAGATTCTGCCTATCTGGTCCATATGTAGGGACCATTCGTGTGGAAGCAGAACTCGACTGAGTCTGTCTGCCCGAGAGTTTTGAACCCCTGGAAGATATACTGCCAGAAGATGAATTTGATGCTCTCTGGCGAAGGCCCATAATCTGAGAGCTTCGTTGCAAAGCGACAGAGAGCCTGTCCCTCCTTGTTTGTTTACGTAGAACATGGCCACCTGATTGTCTGTCTGAACTAGGACGGTCAGGTTGACAAGGAGGGTATGGAAGACTGAGGGCAAAGAAGATTGCTCGCAGTTCCAGGAGGTTGATGTGAAGGGTGGTCTCCTGCGGAGACCAAGTACCCTGAGTGGAGAGGGATTGTAGATGGGCTCCCCACCCTGTTTGGGAGGCATCTGTTGTGAGGGTTGCTTGGGACAACAAAGGTTGGAAGGGGGCCCCCAACAACAGATTCGTGGTGGACATCCACCATTGGAGGGACCAAAACAGACGCTTTGAGGTGAGTATTTGGTCGGAGAGCGCTCCTGATGCTTGAGTCCACTGGGTGGCCAAGGTCCATTGAGCTGCTCTCATATGAAGACGAGCGTAGGGCACCACGTGTACCGTGGAGGCCATGTGGCCCAGAAGTCGCAGCATTTCTCTGGCTGTCAAGTGACTGCTGGACTGAGCTTGGGAGGCCAAGCACAGCAGACGTTGGCCCCGGACTTGAGGTAGGTAGGCCCTTGCAGTGGTGGTGTCCAACTGGGCCCCTATGAATTCTAGAGACTGAGTAGGGGTAAGTTGAGACTTGGGAAGGTTTACCACCAGTCCCAGGTACTGCAGGAGGTGCCTTGTGCGGTCCAGGGAAATCTGGGCCTCTGACTGAGATGGAGCTCGGATGAGCCAGTCGTCCAGATATGGGAATACAAAAATTCCCAGACCTCTTAGAAATGCGGCAACAACTGCCATGCATTTGGTGAACACTCTTGGAGCAGAGGCTAGACCGAAGGGAAGTACTCTGTACTGGAAATGTTTTCCCTGAAACAGAAATCTTAGATATTTTCTGTGGGATGGGTGGATGAGTATATGTGTGTACGCATCCTTGAGATCTAGAGAACAAAGCCAATCCTGACTCTGAAGGTATGGAAGGAGAATGCCTAGAGAAAGCATTTTGAATTTCTCCTTGTACAGAAATTTGTTCAATTCTCTCAGATCTAGGATAGGTCTGAATCTCCCTGTCTTCTTTGTTATGAGAAAATAAGGGGAGTAGAATCCTGTCCCTTGTTGAAGAAGAGGAACCTCTTCTATTGCCCCTTGGGCAAGGAGAGAAGAGACTTCCTGATCCAACAGGTCCAGGAGAAATGGGGGAGAATTGAAGTGCCTCACCATGGTATATGGAGGAAGGTTGGAAAAATGAAGTTTGTAGCCCTCTCTGATGATAGAGAGGGTCCATTGCTCTGATGTGATTTGCTCCCATCTGGGAGCAAAGTGAGCTAACCTTCCGGGAATGGTGAGGGGCTCTGGTTGTTCTAGAGCCAGAAATGTTAAGTTCTCTAGGGGCAAGTCAAAACCCCTGATGGGGTTGAGCCTGCTGAGGGGTGGTAGATGCTGCAGGCTTTGACTTTGCCTGTTTAGGTTGCTGACGTTTAGCAGCAAAGCGAGGCTGAGAAGATTGTTGGCCAGTATTTGTGGAAAATCTGGCCTTCTTGTAGTAAGGCCTCTTGAAAGACTTTTTCTTGGCAGGAGTAGAGGTAGACTTAGAAAGTCTATCCAATGTAGCATTTTCTGCGTCCATTTGAGTGGCTTTAATTTGCCAGTCCTTACCAAATAAGTTCTCACCTGTACAAGGCAGATTCCGTAAGCCATCCAGGACCCAGGGTTCTAGGTCAGAGGCCTGGAGCCAAGCAAGTCGTCGGGCTGCAATAGCAATGCCTGAAGCTCTACCGGCACCCTCAAAGGAATCAAAAGCTGCTCTGCTGGAGAACTTAGAAACATCTAGAAGCTGTTTCACCAGAGAAATGAACTCCTCTTTTCTATCCTCAGGGATAAAGGAGGCAAAATGTCGTATCTTTAGGGCAAGTTCCCTGAGAAACATGCCCATATACAGACTGTAAGAATTAATCCTGGCTATAAGCATAGTAGCCTGGAAAAGTTTCTTGCCAAAAGAGTCTAGGGTCTTACATTCTCGTCCTGGAGGGGTAGAAGAGTGCCTTTTGGTACTCAATCTTTTTCAGTGCAGACTTCACCACAATGGAATGGTGAGGCAACTGAGTCTTTTGAAAACCAGGAGAAGGAGGGACCCGGTACATGGTGTCCAACCTACGAGAATAAGGAGACAACGTTAGAGGAGCCTCCCATAAATCCATCAAGTGTTCTTGAAGGATTTCATGGATAGGCAGGGTGACTGCCTCTTTAGGAACCTTAGGGTATCCTAAAATATCCAATTTCTTTGACCTAGGTTCTTTTTCAGAGGATGTGGTAATAGAAAGTCCTTTAGCTAGTTCAATAATGAAGTCTTGAAAGGACAAATCCTCTGGTGGAGACATTCTCCTCTTTGGGGAAGAGGGGTCTTCATGAAGAACTAGAGACAGCTCATCAGAGTCCTCAGAGGAGTCAAAATCCTCAAAAGAAGCAGAGTATTCTCTATTTGCTTCCAACGCACGATACGCATACCGATCGGTATCGACATCGGGTGTACCAGGTATGGGATCGGTATCGGGTGAAAACCCAGATCCGGCATGCGGAACCGATCTGCGTTTGGAAGTCGATGGTCTCGGTTCCGGTATGGGAGACGATACCGGAACCGGACCCGGTACCGCTGAACGTGGTACCGAGGGCGTCGCAGCATTAATAAAAGCCAGCATGGCCTGCTGCATGGTCTGAACAGTATTGCTCATAGACGCCACTGCTGCCTGGATGTCGGTACCGGTATGGGCCGGTACCCCAGAGCAGTCCAACAGGTGATCAGTCGAGGCCGTGCCATCGATGTCAACCTGTAACCCCATAGATGGTGCTTTGGAAGCCAGAGCTTCCCGCCGGGGTTGTTTGGCTGGGGCAGGATCCTCAGACTCAAAAGTGAGAGCCTCTCAATGCTTTGAAGGAGATTTGCTCTTTGAGGACCTGCCCGCAGAGGGTTTGGTTACCTGAGATCCATCCGGAGAGGAAGACCTGGATGACTGTGATGCTGGATTATCTGAAGCAAACAGCACATGAAATTTGTTGGCCCGGTTCTGCAAACCACGTTTAGACATCTGGGAGCAGGATGGGCAGTCCGGAATGGAGTGGTCAGGTCCCAAACACTTAAGACACCATTCATGGGTGTCTGTGACAGAAATAACAGCACTACACTTGGTACACTTCTTAAAACCAGGGGCTGGTTTCTCCATGAGGAGAATTTGTGTAGGCCTGAGGCCTAACCGAAGTCACCAAGTTGTGCAGAATAAAGATTTTTTTTTTTTTTTTTTAAAGAAAGAAAAGAGAGACCAGCGGTACCGGTTTCGGTATGGGGAAGGCAGGTACGCGGTCTAAAGAAACAAACTAAAACAATAATTTCTTCAGCGGTGACAGGAACATGACCTGCTGGCTCTGCGAAAAAAGAGAAACTGAGGAGAGCTGGTCAGGAAGGCGGGAAGGCAGCGCGCATGTGCAGTGGGAGGCCCCAAAAGCTTCCTTCTGGGAAGCTGGGGAGCTTTCCCGCGCAGGCTCCGTCGGTACCGACGTACCCATATGTGAGGACTTATTCCTGCTTGTTCCTGGAGATCAGAGCAGTAACTATAGATTCAACGGGAGGGTCCCGCGAGACCAGCCTGAAGCACCGCCGATCCAAAACAGGTATCCCTCCCCGCCTGAACATCCAGACGGTAATGCTTCACAAACAAGTGCAAAGAAGACCAGGTTGCCGCTTTACAGATCTCCACCGCCGGCACCAGACTGCACTCCGCCCAGGAAGCCGCCTGCGCCCTAGTGGAATGAGCTCGAAGCCCTTCTGGAACCACCCGGCCTTTCAACAGATACGCTGACGCGATCGCCTCTTTCAACCATCGGGCAATAGAAGCCTTAGATGCTGCCTCCCCCTTACGCGCTCCTGCAAACAGCACAAACAATCAGACTTCCTGAAACTGGCCGTCGACCGGATATACCGCTTTAACGCTCTACGAATATCCAAGTGATGCAAGCGGTCCCCAGATTGACTACCGCTCTGCGCCGCGAACACCGGCAAAGACACTACTTGATTCAGATGAAAGACAGAAACCACTTTGGGCAAAAAGGACGGAACTGTCCGCAAGACCACCTTGTCATGGTAGAACGACAGAAAAGGCTCCCTACAGGACAACGCCTGTAACTCCGAGATCCACCGCGCAGACGCAATTGCCACCAGGAACACCACCTTAAGTGTGAGATCCTTCAGCGACGCTCAGGCCAATGGCTCAAAGGGCGCCTTCCCCAAAGCCCACAACACCAATGGCAGATCCCACAATGGCACCACCAGCGTCCGCGGCGGACGTAGCAGGGTCACGGCCCGCAAAAAACGCTTAACATCCGCATGGGTTCCTAACGCTTCGCCCTGTACTTTACCCCTATAACAGGACAGCGCCGCCAACTGCACCCTCAAAGAAGCGGCCGCCAAACCCTTCTGAAAACCGTCCTGCAAAAAGGACAACACCTGAGGAACCGACGCCCTCAAGGGGACGCATCCGTTTTGCTCACACCACCCTTCAAAGATGCGCCAAATCCGAACATACGCCAAAGAAGTAGATCGCCGTCGAGCTTTCAGCACGGAAGAAATCACCCCCGCCGAATAACCCCTCGCTCTCATCCTAGCCCTCTCAAGAGCCAAGCCGTAAGCGAGAACCGATCCACCTGAGGCATGCATAGAGGCCCCTGGGTCAGAAGATCCCGCCGAGCCGGGAGCCTCCAGGGGTCCCCTACCAACAGATGCACTAGGTCCGCGTACCACGGCCTCCTCGGCCAGTCGTGAGCAATCAGAATCACCAGCCCCTTGTGTCGTTCTATGCACTGCAGAACGCGCCCGATCAGCACCCAGGGTGGAAACACATAAAGGAGCTGCTCCTCCGGCCACGCCTGAATAAGAGCGTCCAGGCCTTCCGCCATTCTTTCTCTCCTTCTGCTGAAGAAGCGGTCGACCTTTGCCGACCAAAAGGTCGCCATGAGGTCCATCACCGGCTGCCCCCAGCGACGCACCAGCCTCTCGAAGACGTCGGGGTGGAGGACCCACACCCCCGGGTCTACCCGTACCCGACTCAAGAAGTCGGCCTCCACGTTGTCTATTCCTGCGACATGCGCCGCCGACAGAGCCACGAGATTGGTCTCGGCCCACTCCAACAAACTCTCTGCTTCTCCCTCTAGAGACACACTGCCTGTGCCCCCCTGACGATTGACATACGCTACCACCGTCGCATTGTCGGAGAACACGCGAATGGCCTTTCCGCGCAGCACCGGTCGAAATGCCTGCAATGCCCACGCTATCGCCCGCAACTCGAGCCTGTTGATCGACCAACTCCTCTCCATCTCTGACCATTGCCCCTGCGCAAACTGACCTTGGAAGTGAGCTCCCCAGCCTAGCAGACTGGCATCCATCATCAGAGAAAGCCACTCCGGAGATTCCAAGGGCATCCCCTTTTCCAGACACCCCGGCCTCAGCCACAACCGGAGCTCCTTGCACGTCTGCGGCGGGCAAGACAACCTCTGAGACAGCTGATCCTTCTGATGGGACCACCTTCTCAACAAGGCCCTCTGTAACGGTCGCATGTGCGCTCTTGCCCACGGTACTAACTCCAACGTCACTGCCATGGTCCTCAGTACCTGAAGATAGTCCCAGGCTCTGGGACACCGGTTGCGGAGAAAACGTCTGACCAATGACCTGAGCCCCAGCACCCGCTGCCGCGGGAGGAAGACCCGTCCCTGTTCTGTATCGAAGAGAGCTCCCAGATACTCCAGACTCTGGGACGGCTCCAGCCTGCTCTTCGCCATGTTGATGACCCAACCTAGACTCTGCAAAAAGGACACCACCCTGGCTGTAGCTGCTACGCTCTCCTCTCGGGTCCTCGCTCTGATCAGCCAGTCGTCCAGATAAGGGTGGACCAAGATCCCCTCCTTTCGCAAGGCCGCCGCCACCACCACCATCACCTTGGTGAACGTGCGAGGTGCCGTGGCCAGGCCAAAAGGAAGCGCCTGAAACTGAAAGTGACCCATGGGCACTGCGAACCGAAGAAACTTTTGATGCTCTTGCCGAACCGGAATGTGAAGATATGCCTCCGAGAGGTCCAGAGACGTGAGAAACTCGCCCCTTCGCACCGCCACTATGACGGACCTTAGGGTCTCCATCCGAAAATGAGACACCCTCAGGCAACGATTCACCCTTTTCAGATCTAAAATTGGTCGCAAGGTCCCTTCCTTTTTGGGAACCACAAAATAAATGGAGTATCGACCGCAGCCGCACTGGTCGGGGGGAACCGGCACTATGGCCTTGAGGGCGAGCAGCCTCAAAATGGTCTCCCGCACCGCCTTGCACCTTTCTCTTGTTCTGCAAGGGGATTGTACGAAAGACTCCGCTACTGGCCTCTGAAATTCCAACGCATAACCTTCTCGGATAACCTCCAGCACCCATTGATCTGACGTGACTCGGACCCAGGTGGGGTAAAACTTCTGTAACCGACCCCCCACGGGAATCACCCCTACCTGGGCCCCCATGACTTCATTGAGATTTCTTGAAGTTTGAGGAGGAGGCGGCCCCAAAACCCCTACCTGCTCCATGAAACCCTGGGTTCCTACTAGGAAAACGCCCCCGCCGAGCCTGACCAAACCGCGGGGTATGAAAACGGCGAAAATCTCGTTGTTGACTGCGTGGCACAGGATTGGACCGACCCTGCCTAAGTCTGTCCTCAGACAACCGACCGCCTTTAGAGTCTCCCAAATCCTTCACCAATTTCTCCAAATCCTCACCAAAAAGCTGCTTCCCCCTAAAGGGGAGCTTACTCAACCTTGCCTTTGAAGCACCATCCGCTGCCCAATTGCGCAGCCAAAGACATCTGCGCCCCGCAACCACGGAAGCCATACTCTTTGCCAAACCTCTAATAAGGTCATAATGAATGTCGGCCAAATAAGCCGCCCCGGACTCTATTCTAGACACCTCCTTGGCTACCTCCGCCAAGGACTCTCCCTGCATCCTTTGAGCCCAGCGTAGGCAGGCCCGCGCCACCCAGGCACCACAAATGGAAGCCTGCAACGAGAGTCCGTTAACCTCAAACACTTGCTTCAGCAAAGTTTCCAACTTACGATCCTGAGCATCCTTGAGTGCTGCACCGCCTTCAACAGGAATCGTGGTCTTCTTGGAAACTGCCGACACTGCCGCATCTACCCTAGGGGACTTAAACAAATCCTTATCCTGATCTTGAAGCGGGTAAAGACGCGTCATTACACGAGACCCTTTAATTGCCGATTCAGGGGCATTCCACTCTTCCTGTATCATCTCCTTAAACACTCTATGCACCGGAAAGACCCTCTGATTCTTACGAACCGCCTGCAATAGTGGATCTTCAAGCGCACTCTCCTCCGCGGGCCCCTCCGTCAGCATATTAAGGGTACTGAGCGATTCCACGATCAGAGCCGGCAACTCATCCCTGCGAAACACGCGGACTACCCGTGCCTGTTTCTCCTGCTCCACAATCTCGCCCTCTTCGAGATCCTCATCTAGTCCTACTTCCGGATCCAGGTCCTCCGACCGAAGAGCCTCCGAAATCACCGATCCCTCTGCGCGGCTCAAGACCTCCCGGGATCGCTTCGCACCTACGCAGGACACTGCCGGCGTTACAGGCGACCCCGGTCTCTTCAGCCCTAGCCTTGCCGGCGACAAATTGGCTGTAGCCCTAGTCTGAGAACCGGACAAGGCTTGCTGGATCAGGGCAACAAACTCTGGCGCAAATATGGCTGCCAAACCCCCCGGTACGGAGGGCTGCGCTGCCGAAGGCTCCAGACCAGCCGACGTACTGGGCCCCGGCTCTCCTGGAGCTACCAAATCTACGTCAGACTCCGCAGGGCCCGTAGCTCCGTCCAGAACCCCGGACCCAGCATCCGAGCCCCTGAGTCTTGGCTGCAGCCTCTGCAGACCCCATCCGCAAACAGCCCCTCTCCTGGAACCGCACATCAAGCAAAGCGGCCTAGAAGGCATGGTGAACCCCCCCCAAGTCACCTTCAATCCGCCCCCAGACTGTTCCGCCAAACTCCGAGTGTGGAGAAAGGCCCGAGGAATTTTTTTTTTTTTTTTTTAATAACCAACGGTACTGCCTTCAACCAAGTTGTCCCAGCTCAAATATAAAAACGGGAACCCGAAACGAGGCTCCTTGACGCTAGTACAGGCCGTTAAAAATCACCACAGGAAGCCGCGATTCCCACGCGAGAGACACGCGGTCCGGCCTGCCACGTCGGGCCCGCGCTCCTCAACGCACCACACTGACCGGCTCCTGGTGCACTTTCCCCTGCACTTACCGCTCTTCTGAGGCTGGCAAAAACTGGCGGGAACACCGGACTGCAGAGTCAACTTCTTCCTCCACCTCCGCAGAGCCGTTACTAAGCCCGCCGGCTCTAATCGCTTTAGCAGGCAGCACTTCTGCTAGCGATGAGCCGCGACGGCTGACGAATCCTCTCCCTTGCACAGCGGGATCGGTAATCGCCTGGTCCTCTGAGCTTTTGCAAGGTCCCACAAAGGAGTCGCTCCAAAAACTCCCAGGCAACCGCTGATCTCCCGGCCACCCAAAAAAGGAAGGGGGGGGGGGGGAGCAAGTGAAAACTCACTGAGGACCGTTCACAGGAGGGAAAAAAAAAAAGCCAGCACCAGAGCCCAGAAACCTACAAATCCTCTTTCTTTAAACTAAACCCTAACTCTCCTCACATTAACTCTCCTTAATTGTCTCTCCAGTGAGCCCGAGCACCCAGGCTCACCAACCTCCAGCTGCTTGGAGACTGAGATAACTGGTCTGAGGAGGCGGATCCGAAGCTTACGTACCAGTGACATCACAAAAGTGACGTTTCTCAGTCTCCAAGCTGCAGGAAGAGGATGACAACCCAGAGATTCCGGGACTAGACGGGAGGGACGATCAGGAACTCCCCTTCTAGACTCTCCGAAGCCGGAGGGCAGAGGGCCTCCTCATGGGAGAACTTAACACGCTTTGCAAGAACCCCTTCCTCTTGGCTCCTGGACACTGGCGGGCGCACCAGGGGGTCCCCTTGGCCCACTCCCCGCCCCTGCGTGCCTAGCTTGTGCAGGAAGAACACCTTATGCATTAAAAGAACAAATTCCGGGGAAAAACCATCACCCCCCTCCGCCCCCTGGCTATTCCCAGAAGTAGAGGGGAGGGGCTGAGAAAAGCGCAGCCCAGACTGCTCCTGGGGTACAGCCAGGCCCGACGCCACCAAGGACTCGCCCTCTGACGCTAACTCTTGAGGGGCGGGCGGGAGTGGGTCTTGAGAAGCACAGGCCCAGATATCTAGCTCCACAGAGGTTGCCTCTGTCGTGCAACCCCTACATACTCCAGTGTCTGTGTGTGAATATATTAAATATATATCTATGCACACACACACATATATGTCACTCCGGGACTGCTGTGCAAGGTAGGGAAGTGCGTGTTGGGGCCTCAGGTCCATTTCTTGCTTCGCGGTTTAACCGCTGTTACTGCCTTTCGTTGGGAGCCACAGTTGCTAGAAAGGGCAGAACTTTCAGAACTCTGTGTTCTGGTTGAAGGAGATATAATTGCCTTTCTTTTATCGGTGGGTGTATGTATGTATGTATGTATGTATATATATATAATATATGTGTATATACACATATATTATATAATATGTGTGCGTGTGTGTATATATATATATATATATATATATATATATATATATATATATATATATATATATATATATATACACACACATATACATACATATATATACACACACCGATAAAAGAAAGGCAATTATATCTCCTTCAACCAGAACACAGAGTTCTGAAAGTTCTGCCCTTTCTAGCAACTGCGGCTCCCAACAAAAGGCAGTAACAGCGGTTAAACCGCGAAGCAAGAAATGGACGCGAGGCCCCAACACACACTTCCCTACCTTGCACAGCAGTCCCGGAGTGAAGAAGGCCTCTGCGCTCCCTCGCTGCCAAACCGCGTGGCTGCTTCTGAGCTACACGCGGTTTGCTGCAACGGCTCAGAATCTCTCAATGCCGCGTTTGCCGACCGGAAGCAGCCCTCTGTCTGCCGGGACCAGCTCCTCTCTCGTCGGCGGTTGCTGCTCTTCCCACCCGCGTGTCCAGCCTCCCCAAGGGCTTCGGCAGTGGGACGGGAAGGAAGGCCCGGGCTCCTGGCTTCAAACGCGGTGAGTCTCGGCAAGCACACCGCCTCTCTCCGGGCAGCGGCTCAGCCAAGCCTTCTCCTGCAACCATCCCAAGCACTGGGGAGCACCAAGGGGGGGGGGGGGGGAAGGGACACACTAAAAGGAGCCCTCTGTTTTTTATTTATTTTTTTTTTTTTATTTTTTTTTTTTTAAAGAAAAGGAAAAGGTGGTAAGACAAAGAAAAACGCTAATTAAAACAAAAAAAAAAACACTAACTCTCCTAGCCCTAGGTCTTTCCAGTAAGTCCTTCTACTGGCTTACTGCCCCCTAAACTGCTTGGAGACTGAGCAAAACTGGTTCTGGTGGGAGGTGCCAGCACTATATGTACCCTGATGTCATCAGAAAAAAAAAAAAATAAAAAGAGTGTGGGCTCAGTCTCCGAGCTGCTGGAAGGGGGCACAACCCAGAATAAAGGGACTGGACTGGAGAGACACTAAGGAAGGCCTCTTTATGCCTGTTTCTATCAGACCTTCTCAGGAAAAAGTAACAAAGTATCCACCTGCTGCTTTTTTTTTCCCTAGCTCACTCACGCAGCACTCTGAAATCTGCTCAGCAACCATAACGGCCTAACAGAGTAGGCCTTTTTCACAGGTCTGCATCAAGTCAGTATGCCCTATGTTTTGTATCTTAAAGATATGAACTGACCTTGCCCTGAACCAAACTGACACATTCTTTGAGTAGTTTACATTGCATTCTACAACTACTAGCCAAGTACCAACCTCTCCGATCACCTGACGAGGTCCATAGACCTCTGAAATTTGCACAGCCACAAATACAATGGCGTATCTGATGTAGCCTTTTTCACATGACTGCGATAAGTCATTGTGCACTGAGTCAGTCCTGAACTGTATAACACCAGGAATGCTGAAGGATTAAGTAGAAGTCTCACCCTTCGATACTACCCCCCACCAGGCCCTGCGACCCGACCGGCATGGTGGGAAGGGATGAAAACATTGCTGATAGACTCCTTCAAACTGAAGGCGGTTGTGCAACAGAATCTCCAGCCCTGTGCCTTTCTACAGCCTCAGGCACCAGTCAAAGACATAAACCTCTATTTTAACTATTCTAAAACAGAGCTCCTTGTCTGTTCCCTAGTGAGCCCAGCACCTAGGCTCACTACATCCTTCTGCTGCATGGAGACTGGACACACTGGAGGATGATGGGAGAAGACCAGCAGTGTATATCCAGTGATGTCACAAGTTTGACTTGTCCAGTCTCCATGCTGCAGGAGGAGGTGCACAACCCAGAGGTGAAGGACTAAACTGGAGGACGAATAAGGAACATTTATTATTCTTAGGATAAATCACCAATATAATAGTAAGGAGAGAGGATATCATCAGTGTGTGTTTTCATGTCATTATGAGCAAACATGTAAGGGGGAGGGGTGGGTGGTAAAGGTGGGTGTATAAGGGAAGACATGGGGGAAAAAATGCTTGTAAGTAGGTTATGCTGATTTTGGGAAGTACGAGTATATAATGTTGGGTTTATTGGCCATGGATATTCGTCTATAAAAATATTCAAGTGTTTTTTTTTAATTTCAAAAAAAAAAAAAAGGGGAGGGCAGAGAATCCCCATGCAGCTGTGAAGAAATCCCTATTAAGCTTCTGACTGAGCTGGAAGCCCAAATGTAGGAGGAAACTACCAGCTCAAAAAAGTAGTAAAACGTCCTGTGCCATTCACATGCTTGATAACTAGAAAATTTTTAAAAAGTGCAGACTCACTGATAGACACCATTGTAGACTAAGAGCTGTGTGACCACAGTGGCCAGAAAGGCAATTCCTATTCCAAGGCCCAAACCACTCCTTGATCGATCAAATGTCCACCATAGTCCAATAGAGAGTGCAGCTAGCGTCAGGGAAAGCTGGACGTTGTTGGCAAAATCCACCTTCTGTGATAGGTGTTCAGGATTATTTCCAAACTGTTCATGGAATCTAGAGGATGATATTTATGGTGGTTCACCTGATGTCCCAAATACAAGGTAGCAGTTACAAAAATGGAAAGCTGGATTGCCAACATCTTCAAATTTCAGCACTCCTCAAGTGAAGAACCCTGTCACCTGAAGGTGGTGAAATTTATTTCCCCTTAGTCAGAGACAATACTTTGATTTTTTTCAGTTTTATGCAAGATCCCTTACAACATTTCCATAAAATAATTAAGTCCACTTTTAGCCACCTCTTTCCTGGGGATGTTGATCCCATAATGGGCAATCCTTCTTATCCCTTTATTAGATGGTATTAGCATCATGACAGCATTTTGCTCTTCCCAAGGATTCAGAGTAGTACTCCCACAGCCTTGGCAGCACAAAATATCATCCAGAAGTTAAATACCATTACCTGCATATTCAGCGGATCCTGGAGACACCAATGATAAAATGGCTTGCCCAAGATCACGCAGATAGAGGCAGAAAGGTGTCTAAACTCATGTCCATGGTTTCTGCAGAATATAATCCAATAACCACTAGACTACCCCTCCTCCCAAATTCGTAATATTTTTCCTCTTTAAAAAACTGCTTATATATTTACTTTGTTAGTCCTGTGTGAACATTATCTCCCAAGCCATTAAACCTATCGCAATCACATTTTGCAGATATGTATATTTATATAGACTGAACAAAATAGTTATTTTGGTTTCTAATCAATTTTGGAGTAGATCCCTAAAGTAAAAAAAAAAAAAACCAAACACCCATCCCACCCATACAAATTGCTCTACATTTTTCTTTTTCTTTTTTTTTGGGGGGGGGGGGGGGTGTGTGGATGCTAAACCGTGCATAACACACGATAAAATTACCTCATGTGTGTAAACAGGAGGTCTATATAAAAAGTTCAAAAGAGGAGCTTGCCTACATTCTTTTATAAAGTTGAACACAAAACCAGAACGAGGTCCAACAAAGTACAAATTGTCATGCACAAATTTACACCTGCTCCAAAGACACTGTAAATGGGTGCATGTACTCTATGGGGGTATTTTTGCTACACAGTGCCTGGGTTAATCAGACAGGAAGCCACCTATTTTATAAAAGGCAATAAAGTGCTCATTTGTCTTAATAAAATACCAGCACAGACCAGCAGAAATCACATCTAGAACCTAGGTATAGATACTGCACCTGCTCAAGAGCAGGAATAAATTTTAGTTCATACTTTGCATGCATAAATCATGACTTCACCCATGCTCTGGCTTGCACTGCACACACTTTTAGACAGGCCCTAATTTTATAAGAGCCTATATATGCACATAAATTTGTGTTTACAAAATTACTCTCTTCTAATTTTCTTTCCTTTAGTCCTTCCAGTCCAGTCCATTCGCTTGGGTATGTGCCTTGCTAGCAAGCACATAGAGACTAAGACTCAGTGGTTTGATGATACCACTGCATAAGGTTCCCTATGCAGCACTTCTCTCACCAGTCTTTCTGTAACAATAGCAGACTCCACAAGGAACAGCTACGAGTTAACTCCTCCAGAATGTATGAAACAAAGCGTATCTACTGCATAGCTCCTTCTGTTCAGAAGAGGGTCCAGGGTAGTGGATATAAAAACTACTGCGCTTTAGACCTCAAAACCAACCTACAGCAACA
The DNA here is from genome assembly GCA_033557465.1 of Ichthyophis bannanicus. Classification (NCBI taxonomy): domain Eukaryota; kingdom Metazoa; phylum Chordata; class Amphibia; order Gymnophiona; family Ichthyophiidae; genus Ichthyophis; species Ichthyophis bannanicus. Next base: position 766,726,512 of record CM066036.1, on the reverse strand, counting down.
AGAAAACAGCAGAGCAATGATCTGCCAGAAGATCAGAGTGAAAAGGTCAGACCTCCAAAAATATGCTAACAATGCCAAGAGAATTAACAAGATGCACTTCGGCAACTGCAAACAGGGCCTTCAGACTCTGCACCCCAAGACTCTGGAACTCCTTACCAACAAACATCAGGGCAATCACCAACCTAATCCAGTTTAGGAAGGCCCTTAAACACTTCCTTTTCCTCAAATACTTCCCAGAGAACAATGAATCACATCCCCACTCAATTACTTACAACTGTACCAACACACCTTGTCAGCCAGTAGACCACACCATGCAAAGGGTCCTTGACCATTAAATCTCATTCTATGTTTTTCTATGACACCGTTTTGTAAATAGTTATCTTTGGTTATCCAAGTTGGTTCTTCTGTTAATTGTAAACTCAGACTTATGTACCCTGTCTGATTGTTATGTTGCATGTAAACCGCGCTGATGCTGAATAGTGCGGTATAGAAGAAATTGTAAATAAATAAATAAATAAATAAATAAAAACGGTGTCGCCAGAAATGAAACCCGGGACCAGTGAGATCTCCAGTGGTGTGATCAAACGCAATGCAAGAAAGTTACTGCCACCTCCCGACGCAGAGAAACCCGCAACGGACCATACCTCCCCTCAGCTGAATAGCACAGTGCAGCCCCTGAAACATCCACCACACAGAGACTACCGAAACCCTAGCAGCAAGCAAGCTTGGACAACTGAAACAAGAAAGATAACAGCAGCGGAGCAAACACCACCTAAATACGTGACAACGCAGAAAAAGGACCCTCAACACCAGGAAATCAGCGCAGAAACACAGCACAGCCCCAAGAACACCAAGGTACGCCTACAAACCATGCCACCCTTCCTAGCCCCAATTTACCTCCTAACACCACTCCTGACCATCTACCCCTCCCCCACAGACACACTCACTAACCTACCCCGACCAAACAACACAACCATCCAAACCACACACATCTGCAACCCCTCCCTCACATGGGACAACACCCACACACACCAATCCACATCCCCAACCCCCTGAACTGCAGCCCCCTCTCCATTTCATTAATAAATGCTCGCTCAGTCAGAAACAAATACCACATGCTCCAAGACCTGATCACAACCCAAAAGATTGACATCCTATGCATAACAGAAACTTGGCTAACAGACACTGACACGGTGCTCATGAACCAACACACACCAAAAGGATACAGCCTGCAACATTGCTCCCGAACACACACCAAAGGAGGAGGCTTAGCCATCATAGCGAAAGCCAACCTACACCTCAGGAAGCATGCATCAGAAACGACCAATGAAGCAGACATACTCACCCTCACCAATAAACACCTCTCAATATGCCTAGTCTACCGGGCACCAACCCAAGCACCGACCTACCAAGGATACTACAACCACTGTTCCCTCTAAGCTGTGCGCGTGTGCGCGCACACACATCTCGCCGAGCGAGCACAGATACTTTACAACAGAGCGCACAAAAATTACGGTTCTGATTCTGATAGAAAACAACACAGATGTCTTAAAATTTAAAAGTTGTTGTGTATTTACGGTTTTCACAAGTTCTACAATATTTTCTAGTGCAATCAATGTGGTGTACATACTGTATTCTGATGTGTAGTCAAATTTTAAAGTATTTAACTCCGAGTGTCGTTATGTGGCGCACAAAAATTTTATGCGCACACAGCCTACAGAAAATTAGAGGGAACATTGACTACAACACATATCTGAGAGCGCCATCTCCACAAAAGAGCAAATAATCCTAGGAGACTTCAACCTCCCATCACTCCAAGACAAGCAAGCAGAAACCTTCATCAATGCTATGGAAGCAATGAACCTAACACAGATCATACACAAACCAACGCATGAAAAAGGAAATACATTGGACCTCATATTCCTAAATTCCCAAACTGCCACCTCATACAAGAATCCAGAAATCACACACATACCATGGTCTGACCACTTCCTCATCAACATATCCCACACCTACCAGCATACGAACAGCAAGGAGAACAAACAACATACAAGAAGATTTAAGACATTCATCAAGGAAGATTTCCACCTAAACTCCAAACAAGCTCCAACAATATTCATGACCTAATCTACAATTGGAACACCACAATCTCCTCTGCATCCAGCGTAACAACAAACAAGACTAACACCAGACACACCTCCAAAAAAGCCTGATGGTTCACCCCCAACCTCCGGAAGCTAAAGACCAAACTCAGAAGAGCGGAAAGAAAATGGAGAAAACACAAAGAGGGCGACAAAACAAACTACATGTACGAACTAGACGCATACCACACAGAAACAGACAAAGCAAAAAAGGCCTACCATTCTAAAATCATAAACACATCAATAAACAAACCAAGAGAACTCTGAGATTGTCAAAAAGCTGACAAAAGCGCCCAACCACTCCGACCAACTACCAAACATCCCACCAGAATTACTAGCACGACAATACAAACAGCTTCAAAAACCACAAAATCCACAATTGAACACAGAGACAACAACAAACCACCCCACTACCATAAACAGAGAATGGAGCAAATTTGAAGCAATCACGAAAGAAGAAATATCATCCACCATCTCCCACCTGAATACCACCACCTCTCCGCTGGACCCCTGCCCTACAGAATGGATAAAGAAAACCAAAGATGAACTGAGCACACCATTAGCCTGCATTGTTAATGAATCCCTCAGCCAAGGACGCATGCCAGAACTCCTCAAAACTTCAATCATCCGACCAACCCTAAAAAAACACAACCTGGATCCCCTGGACCCCGCCTCCTACAGACCTATAGCAAGCCTCCCGTTCACCGCCAAAATCATAGAGAAGGTAGTTCAGCAACAGCTCCAAGAACATTTAGATACCAACAACATACTGGACCCGCAACAACATGGCTTCCACCCACACCATGGAGTCGAGACCCTCATGACATCACTAATGAACACCTTCGTCATAGGAACTCAAGCCAAACACTCTGGATACGCCATGATCTTCCTAGACATATCAGCAGCCTTCGACACCATCTCCCACGACATCCTCCTACACAGACTACAAGCAATTGGCATCAAAGATACCGTACTTCAATGGTTCCACTCCTACCTAACCAATAGACAACAACTGATCCGCACAAACATATCAACCTCACCCACCTTCCAGCAACACCAAGGAGTACCCCAAGGATCCACACTATCTGCCATGCTCTTCAATATCTACCTGCAACCACTCTACTCAATCATACGCGCCCACAACATCAACTATCACATCTATGCAGATGACATAATGCTCTATGCCCCAATCACAACCTCTAACCCAACAAATAAACACTTATCAGAATGCTTCACAGAGGTATCCAGCTGGCTACAAAAGAACAACCTATCCATCAACATAAAGAAAACAGAAGCCCTCATAGTAACAAAGGACCCAGACTTCACACCACCTACACACCTCAACATTGGAACCACACAAATACAAATACAACCGCACATAAAGTATCTGGGAATCATCACAGACCAAGCACTCATACTCAAGCAACAAATAAAAAAAAAACACCGGAACAATATTCCACAAGGCTAAAACGGTACAACGCCTCAAACCTCTCCTTGAACCACAGGACTTCAGAACAGTGATGCAAGCCATGACACTCCCCCACCTGGACTACTGCAATATAATCTACCACGGACTACCAGCCACTCACACCAACCCACTTCGAACTGCCTTAAATACAACAGCAAGGATTATCCAGAAAGCAAAAAAACAAGACCGCATCACCCCAATCCTGAGGGAGCTACACACACTCCCCCTCGAAGCAAGAATCAAATACAAATCCGCCCTACTTACACACAAAGCTCTCTACCAAACTCAGACTTCCCAGCTCCACACACTACTGCCCTGACCAGCCCACAACAGAACAACCAGACAAACCACCAACAACTCCCTCACCATCCCCCATAAACGAACCAAATGCAATCAACGAACCTGCAACAGAGCCTTTGAATTGTATGCACCATCCCTCTGGAACTCTCTACCAAGTCACATCAGAAGCAACGAAGATCCCTTATCATTCAGGAAACAACTAAAAACCGTCCTATTCCAGGAACACCTCGGACCAGAAACAAGCACCCGCCACTGACTACCTTCCCCCCTCCTAATTCACCCCCCTGAACATATGTTCTAAGAGACTGTAATACAATGTCTATGTCCCAAATATTTGTTGAAATCATTAATGTTGGCCCCCTGGTGATGGCCCCAACCCCAGAGTTTGATTGTTGTCCACCCCCCCCCCCCCCACACACACTTTTTAATGTTACACTGCTTTGACCCAGTGAAAAGCGGGATATAAATACAGCTAAATAAATAAAATAAATAAATAAAACTGAAACTGAGCCGTACAGTATGCTCACCTCCTCAAATCCAGGCTGAAAACCAGTACTATACAGGGCAGGTCCTGAACTAGAGGGACTCAAAAGAAAATTAGCAAGTAAGGCCTAATTTCACCTTCCTCATCCAATCCAAATGTGTAGGACATAGACAGGAATGGGGAGGGGAGGAAAGACCAGTGTGCAACACTTGCATCCCAGTGCTACTGATGTGTGAAGGGAAATAGGGATTACCAATTTGGTGCCTCAGAACGTTGAGGGAAGGTCCCAAGCCAAACAGTGTCCACAAAAGAAACCTGAGCGCTGGTGGCAAAGGACTGAGTTGCTGCCAAAACCGGTCACCCTGTAAGTAGACCGTGTGATGCAATAACTTTCCTTCAGCCAACCAACAAAAGGTGTCTTAGAGGCCACTTCACCCTTGCGTGGCCTCCCAAACATTAAAAAATGATCCAGCCACAACACCCCTTCATAGTACCGATGAAGACCCAGTGGAAGCTCTCCACAGCCATAGAAAAATAAATAGAAATTCCCCTGCTCCAGCCACAGCATAAGGCAGGTTCTCAAGGCTCCCGCTGAGCATATTACCAGCATGCTGACAGAAATGGGTCATTGCTTCTCAAAGAGGGCATCACCTGCACTAGGCTACCCCGACAAGGCACAGAGAATTTCACCCCACCACCATCACCACCACACTCACTTGAACCACCAAACAAACAAAAAAAAAAAAATCTTGCACCTTCTTTCAATTACCTGCAGCAAATGCCTCTCTGCCCCCTCCCACAGGTTGGAAAGGAAGGGCAGTCCCAGTGCTCCATGGCTGCACTACAAGTTAGAGAGGAGGAAAGGAATACTCTGCATCCCATGGTCTCTCCTGCCCTCTCCCAAAGGTCAAGGAAGAAAGAGAGATGCCTCCACCAAGGCTGCTCAAACCAGCTCTCTCAGAAAATCTGAAGGAAGATAGAGGAACCCGGTAACACCAGATTCTACACCCCAGGGCTCTGTAGATGGCCATCGCCACCCTATGCCCTCTGGTCCACTCCAAGATTGCAAAATAAAATATCCTTCATATGCAAGTCTTTCCAATCCAGACTGCATAGGCTTTAGCCAATCTCCATCTGCTGGAGAGTAAGGAGGACAGCACGGGACCCTCATGCCGTGACAAATCAGTGTTTCTCCTTCTCCATCTACTGGTAGGAAGGCATAAACCCATGCAACTAGACTGGAGGAACAATGAGGAAATGAATGTGTGTGTATATTATAAAATATGGCAGTATACATCACAACTCTGCCACTATTCTTCCCAAAACATCTCCCTAAATCTATGCACAGTCCACCTAAAAGTATATGATTCTTCCCGCATACCTTTATGCATGAAGGTAGCTGTACAATATTATAAAAGCCCTTTTGTGGGTAAATAGGCTGCACATGCAGAAAAAACTTTATAAAAGTTACCCCTCTTGTATGCATCTTATACTTGGTCATATTTGATGAGATGGGTACAACTATTTTACATTTCATTTTTTTATTTATATACCAGCTATCCAGTTTCCTAAAATGAACAACTATTCATAGTGAAAGTTCAACAAGGTGCAACTAGAGAGTAGTATTGCCAATAAAAGCTGAAGTAGAAACAAAGCACAGTTAAAGTCTGGCTGGGACACATCTTTCATTATTAAGGTCCTATTTTTCCTCCACATTCAGCAGTGTATTCCATTCACTTAAGTCTGGGGATAACCAGACTGAAGACAGCCCAGTTATCTCATCTGTGCCTGTTTAATGCTCTGGGAAGAGCAAAGTCTTCAGCTTGGTACAAGCACTGGACAAAGGATACAGCACTGGCATGGTTTATGCCCACGAAGACGGCTACACAACGCATCACGCTCGACCACTCTCGCTTAAATTGGTGTGGCTCTCCCAGATGTTTGTCTATACAAGGGTACAATAAACCAATCACAGCTGTGGAGACAAACAAGAGAATGCAAACAAGAGACTTAATGAGTGCCATTTGAACAGCTAACTACAATGACCCCAAACCATTTTGAAAGTACCACTGGTTCAAATTTCTCTTCCCACAAGGATGGGTGAAAGCAGAAAGTAGCAGGGAGATGATAGCAGAAAACAGCTGAACTTAGAGGTACCAAAAACCAAAGTCCTATTAGTAAAGGATAAATTAGGCCTTACCTGCTAATTGTCTTTCCTTGAGTTCTCTCCGGGCCAGTCCAGGAACTCTCGGGTAGTCTCCAATCCCCTTCAGCAGCTGAGGACTGATCACTGAAAACTTTCTACTAACAGGCTACCTAGCCCCCCCCTGGAGTGAGAGGCTCAGTCTACTTTTGTCAAAGCAGCTTAACCTACTGTAACTGAAACACAATGACACAAACAACAAACCACTGCAAACTCACCAACAGCATCTGCAACTAACTTAACTAGGACTCTACCGACGGATAGTTATCCGTGCTCGCCGTCTCCCTGTAGGGACTGATTTCCATCTTTTTTTATTTAATTTATTTATTTTTATTTTTTTAACCTTTAGGGAGGAATTTATGGCCCCCACTAGGATCCCAGAATCCATCCCGGCAGAAACTCCACCGGACCCCGGAAATAAGCAAATTCAAGCACGGAAATCCTACAATTCTCACAAGCCCCTGGCGCCACAAGACCTACTCTGAACTTCTTAGTCAAATGACGAGCCGTACTGGGTGGGACCTGGACTGGCCCGGAGAGAACTCAAGGAAAGACAATTAGCAGGTAAGGCCTAATTTCTCCTTCCTTTACGTTTCTCCGGGCCAGTCCAGGAACTCTCGGGAAGTACCAAAGCAGTTCCTATCCTAGGGAGGGACCGGCGAGCCCCGCCATCAGGACTGACGCTCCGACCCTCGCGTCATCTCTAGCCTGAAGGTCCAAACGATAATGCTTCGGGAAGGTGTGGAGAGTCGACCATGTCGCTGCTCGACAGATGTCCACCGGAGGGACAAAAGCGAACTCCGCCCAGGATGCCGCTTGCCCCCGCGTAGAATGTGCTCGGAGCCCCGCGGGAAGAGGTTTTCCCCTGGCTTCATACGCCGCCACCACCGCTTGCTTTACCCAGCGAGCAATAGAAGCCTTGGCAGCTGCTTCGCCTTTACGGACACCTCCAAACAAAATAAACAATCTGTCCGATCTACGAAATGGAGCCGTTTTTCGTAAGCACCGCCGTAAAACTCTGCCCATGTCAAACTGCCATAGGACACGATCCTGCGCCCCTATTACACTATCCAAAAAGGTAGGGAGAGAAATCGGCTGATTCAAGTGAAAACTGGAAACCACCTTCGGCAGATAGGACGGAACCGGTCGCAGCCACACCTTCTCTGCCGAAAACTGCAAATACGGCTCCCGGCACGAAAGGGCTTGAAGATCCGCCTAGCGGAACATAAGGCTATGAGAAAGGCCGTTTTCCATGAAAGCTCCTTCAAAGTGTGCGCCGCTGTGGAGTGCAATGGAGGCTGCGACCACGCCTCCAGTACCAAGTTCAAATCCCAAGCAGGAACCACTGGCCGCAACGGGGGCCGTATGTTCTTCGCCGCTCGGAAGAAAAGGAGAACATCAGGATGAGAGGTCAATGAAACTCCGTGCACCCGACCTCTATGGTAGGCCAAAGCCGCCAGATGCACCCTGAGAGTACTGAGCGCTAAGCCCTTTTCAAGCCCTCCTTGCAAAAAGGCCAAGATGTCTGGTAAGGAAGCCGCAAAAGGCCTGCGCTCCCTGTCCTTGCACCAACTTTCAAAAATTCGCCAGACACGAATATACGCCACCGCAGTCGACCTCCGTTTGGACCGCAACAGAGTGGAGATCACTGACGGCGAGTACCCACGCCGTCGCAACCTTTCCCTCTCAAGAGCCAAGCCGTAAGCAAGAACTGATCCATTGGCGGCATGAGAATGGGACCTTGAGCTAGCAGATTGACTCGCGCCGGAAGCCACCACGGTTGATCCACCAGAAGACGTACGAGGTCGGCATACCACGGCCGTCGGGGCCAATCGGGGGCAATGAGAATTACTGTCCCCGTGTGACTCGCAATCCTCTGGACCACCCGACCTATCATCGGCCAAGGCAGGCACACATACAGCAGGCTGCGCTCCGGCCAGGGCTGCACTAGGCCGTCTAGACCCTCCGACATGTGTTCCCTGCCCCTGCTGTAAAACCGAGACGCCTTTGCATTGTGGAAGGTCGCCATCAAATCCAGAACTGGCTGACCCCATTTGCACGTGATGTCGTGAAACACGGCCGCATTCAGTTCCCATTTTTCGGGGTCGAGAAAATGACGACTGAGGAAATCCGCCTGCAGGTTGTCCTTTCCTGTTACATGCGCCGCTGATAATGCCAGTAAATGGGTCTCTGCTCACTGAAGCAGCAACTGGCTCTCCTACAGCATCGTTACGCTCCTCGTGCCCCCTTGCCTGTTGATATAGGACACCGTCACCAGATTGTCTGAAAACACGCGAACTGCTTTCCGCCGCACGAGATCCGCGAACTCCTGCAGAGCGAAGCGCACAGCCCGGAGCTCCAAGCGATTTATCGACCAAGATCTCTCCTCTATCGACCAAACTCCTTGCGCCACCCGGGAGAGGCAATGCGCTCCCCAGCCCGAGAGGCTGGCATCCGTGGTGACCAACAACCACTCCGGTTCATGCAATGGCATTCCCGCATGGAGATGCTGCGGGTCCAACCACCACCTCAAACTGTCGCGGACATTTCCCGAGCATACCATCCGCTGGGTTAGAGAATGCTCCTGAGGCGACCATCTGGTCAATAACGCTTGCTGAAGAGGACGCATTTGCGCCCGTGCCCACGGTACTAAGTCCAAGGCCGCCACCATGGAACCGAGAAGCTGCAAGTACCTCTAAGCCGTCGGCATCTGCAAGCGCAAAAATTGTGTGACCTGCCTCAAAATTTTTGCACTCTGTCCTCGGGTAAGAACGCGAACCCTATCGCTGTGTCGAACACCGCCCCGAGATAAGAAAGGCGCTGCACGGGCAGCAGCTTGCTTTTGGCCTGGTTGATAACCCAGCCAAGACTCTCCAGAAAGGCCACCACCCTCCTGGAGGCGGACTCCGATTCCGCTATCGAGGGCGCATGAACCAACCAATCGTCCAGATAGGGACGCACTTGAATGCCTTCCATTCGCAATGCCGCAGCCACCACCACCATCACCTTTGTAAAGGTGCGCGGTGCCGTCGCCAGCCCGAAGAGCATTGCCCTGAATTGGAAATGACCCATGGGCACCGCGAAATGCAAAAATTTCTGATGGTCTTCTATGATGGGAATGTGCAGGTAAGCCTCCGTCAAGTCTATCGACAAAAGCCACTCTCCCGGCTGTACGGACCGTATCACCGACCGGAGCGTTTCCATTCGAAAATGCGGCACGCGCAAACACCGGTTGACATGCTTGAGATCTAAAATTGGACGAAAAGACCCTTCCTTTTTGGGCACGACGAAATAAATCGAGTACAGACCTAAGCCGTACTGGTCGGGAGGTACCGGAACCACCGCTTGGAGCTGCAATAACCGCAGCATGCCCGAGATTGCAGCTGCCTTCACGAAGGCCCCCGCCAGCGGTTGGGAGAACTCCAGGGCATACCCTTCGCGAATGACTTCCAGCACCCACCAGTCTGACGTTACAGCGGCCCAAACGGAGACAAACTCCTTTAAACGACCTCCCACCGGAATCTCTGTCTGGACCTGTGTCCCTTCATTGAGACTTCTTGGTAGGGTTCGGCTGGGCACTAAAGTATCCCCTGCCGAACCCTCGAGCGCCTCGAAAGGGATGACCTCTGGAGAGAAACCTACCTCTCTGATACAGAGCAAAACGAGAGCCCCGGAATCTGTTCCTGTTTGGTCCTCTGGACAGCGGACTCTGTTTTGCTGGCTTAGGTCGGTCCTCCGGCAGACGACCTCCTTTAGAATCTCCCAAATCCTTAACAATCTTTTCTAGTGCTTCACCAAAGAGCAGCTTACCCTTATACGGTAGCTTACTCAGCCGAGTCTTAGAAGAAGAATCCGCTACCCAGTTTCGAAGCCAGAGAAACCGCCTAGCGGCAATCACCGATGCCATCGACTTAGCCGCTATCCGCACTAAATCATAAAAAGCGTCCGCCAAATAAGCTGCAGCAGACTAACTTCGCCGCTTCGGGAGACGAAGCATCTTCCTTGGCTGGCCCCAGACCCCCTTGGAGCCACCGGATAGAAGCTCTTGAAACATATGCTGCACAAACGGAAGCTTGCAGAGACAAAGCACTCGAATCAAACGCCTGTTTAAGCAGCGCCTCTAACTTCCGGTCCAGCAGATCCTTATGAGCAGTACCCCCTTCCACCGGAATAGTGGTCTTCTTTGTCACCGCAGCGACCAAGGCATCCACCTTAGGCATGCGGAATAACTCCTTTTCCTCCTGCGGCAACGGGTACAGGCGACCCATAGCGTGGCCCCCTCTTAAGGAGGCCTCTGGATATTCCCACTCAGATTCAATCATTTGCTTTATTACCCTATGAAGGGAAAAACAGCGCTGCTCTGCTTTAAAACCTTGAAGCAAGGGGTCTTCCAGAGGCTCCTGCGTAACCACTGGCAAAGCGAGATTTAAAGCCACTAACGACTAAGAAATCAATGCTCCCAGCTCCTCCTTATGAAACACCCTAAACACATTAGGGTCTTCTCCAGGTAGCAGTTCTCCTTCTTCGAAGTCTCCTGCCCAGGAGTCTAAACCTGTCTCCGAGAGGATCTCACCCTCCTCAGCCACAGAAGGCAGACCTAACTGCAATCCGCAGGTCCTCTGGCTGGGCTCAGCACCTTTTCCCTGTTGAGAGGGCCCTCTCCAGGGTCTGTTAAGCTCCTATCCTCCAGCTGAGCCCCCAGAGCGGGGGAAACCTCCTGGGATAATCCCTGACCAACCTTTAAACAATAAGCTTTGTGTAAGTCTAAGATAAAATCCGCCGAAAAAACGGACTGCAAGACCTCAGGGAATCCCCCAGCCTGTTCCTGCACTGGACCCCCAGCAGTCGAGGCCTTCTTGGCATGTACTTTCTTCTTCCCGCCTTGCTATGAGGCTCCGTAGAAACGGTCGGGCCATCCAAAATGGCCGCCGTTCCCGCGCAAAATTGTGCTGTCTGAGGAGCCGCCGCTATCTCCACCGCCACAGAAGTGGACTCCATTATGCCCCCAAACAGCCGTTCCACACAAGAGCTACCCCTCACACACGAGCAACAGAAGCCTGAACCGGAAAGCCCCCGGCGATTACCACAGTGCAGACACGGAGCCGCCGGTAACATGCGCTCACACCACCAGCCCCTAACTGAAATCAAGCTGCACAACACAAAACAAGCCCCGAGGCCAAACCGAATTCAGGCCCACACATTGCAGTCACTCACGACTCACCGCAGAGAAGCTGGCTGCCACTGCGCGCTCTCCTTGCTCCCGCTGCTAGCGGGGAAGAGAGAGATCGCATACACACCGGAGAGAGAGGGGTGGATTCTGGGGCTCCCAGTGTCTCCCTCACCTCCACGGAGAAACAGAACTGCTAGCAAGACGCTTAACGGGCAGGCTCTGCCCTACTTGCCGTTGAGGGAAGTCTGCAGTCGTTTCTTATCTGTGCTGTGAAGCTCAATTACTTTTAATCAGCCAAAAAAACCGCGGTATCATTACCCTGCTAGGGCAAATACCCGGCCGAAGCTTCTCTTGCCTGAAACAAAAACTAAATCTCACATTCCTCTATGTCACTCCAGGGAGCCTGTCTGCCACGTCCTGTTCAGCTGCTGAGGACTGAAAGACTGAGCCTCTCACTCCAGGGGGGGCTAGGTAGCCTGTCAGGAGAAAGTTTTCAGTGATCAGTCCTCAGCTGCTGAAGGGGATTGGAGACTACCCGAGAGTTCCTGGACTGGCCCGGAGAAATGTAAAGGAATAAGTAATTATCACATTTTTTAGGGACTTCTAAAACAAAAAACAGCAGATTTGAAAACAAAGAAGTAGTAGTTAAATTAACAAGGAACCTTCCCCTAATAAACTCAAAACTGATTCTATATTCTTAATGACCATTATGTATTACTCAGACATGAAGGCAGATATTTGTATCACCAAGGCACAAGGCTAGTTTATTTCCATAAGCGGGTACAAAAACTGAAATCACAACTACAATGGGTGCGAGAGGGAAAAGCAGAACCTTCATGATTTTGGATGGTTTTGTCATTACTCCTCCTATGATACAACAGCTCTCCCATCTTTTGGCATCAGAACCACTTATCAAAGGGTATTAATATCAAGGTCTCACCGAGTTCCAGTCATTTATCACACTTGCACGGGAAGGCAGACTACAGACAAAGGTTGCTGCTGGTGAGCTCACTCTCCAGGCTACATTAGTCTGGTTAAAATAGCTGCATTTTCAGCTAAGGTTCCCAGAAAGAAACTGGTCTTGTAAGATCATGTCACTATCTCTGCCCTCCCTAACCTCTAAGCCATTCATTCAGTTTCATTCCAGAGACAGAGATACCAGTGATCCCAGATTCACACCTTCCATGTGCCTTTGATTCTAACACTTAGAATCCCCCTTTCCTTTGCCTCTTATAAGGCAGGGGTGGAGTACTTCTAACCTTCATCCAGCCCTCAGCAAGGCCCTGAGAATTAGCTGTTTGCAGCAGAAACCCTTGTGGTACTCCTACAGCCTCTTTCACGCCTCCTGTTTTCAAAGCAAACCTGTCACCTGTCTGATTGTAGTCCCCTTCTCCAAACCCTGCGCTCAGGTGCTTGCAGGGAGAGAGGCCTTCTCTCCAGAAACTGCTAATGCATGCCCTCCCCTTAAAGTCACAAGGCTGCTAATGTAGCCTGGCATCTATTAGTTCAGTTGCCATTCAGGGAGATCAGCATGCATTGTAATGTCGTTTTTTTTAAAGCTGTCTTACCAGTGGCTGACATCAAATCTTTTGAAAGCCAACCTACTACCGATTAGTGTCTATGGTCAAAAATATGAAAATTGCCATCATTAAATGTTCCTGCTTATCTCCTCCTTTAGTGACAAGCTGATCCAGTCCTGGCTTTACCAGCTGTACAGAGGTAAGTCTGCTGGTCTGTGAGTAAAGAAACTGAAAGGATCTGGTGAAAGGGAGCAGGAAGAGGAAGAATGCAAGATAAGCCACTGGAAACTTCAGGTTAAGCACAAAGAAAACAATGAAAGAGAGAATACTAAATCTCCAGAGCTGGCAGGTTCCAGGTTTGTTCTGGCTCCTGCTTGTAGGGATTATAACAGGATTTGTACAGTAGCTTTAGCTGTGCCAGATGCACTTGGGCATCACACCACAGCACTCAGCTTCTTTAGGAGCAGAGCAAAACAAATCCCACTCGAGCCTGGTCATCATTTAGCCACCTACAGATGAGAACTGGCCACTTTCATTTTTGTGGTCATATGAAACAGAGCCACTAAAGTGACCGACGCGAGGACAGATGGCCAAGTGGTTACAGCAAACGGGTTAACAACCAGGGAAAGCAGATTTGAAATCTCACTTCTCCCACCGACATTCCTGGTGACTTAGGCAAGTCACTTTCTCTCCTGTTGCCCCAAGTACCTATGGCTGTAAGCTTTATGGGGCAGAGACAATATCATGCTTCAATACAGCCGAATATGCCCAGCAGCCCTAAAGAAGTATTACGTATTTTACTGCTTTAAGGAGCTTTCCTTGCAAAGCCTCTATTTAGTACTGTGCTCTCCGATAATCACCCTTTAAACAGGATAAAGGAATGATCCAGAGAAAAGCCAAAGATGGAGCAACAAAGCTCTACCCCAGAGGACAATGATTGACAGCTGAATCAGAAATTAAACATATTATGAAACATTTCAGAAATTCATATTATAGGGGACAATTTTCCAACTACCCCATTTGGGCAAAGACCATGGGCACTGCCCCAGCTCTCATAGGAAAAGTACATGGATACTTATGCTCTGAAACTTACCACAGGTTTCACTTGCACCTACTTCACCCACAGGTAGAAAGTTACAGAAGAATTAAGCATGACAATTTGAAAATTCCATTTATATGTGGGCATTTTTTCTCCTGACTCCCTGCAATGCCTCCTCTTATATACAAAAACTGCTCCTCGGAATTCTGAATAGTTTAGAGAGTCATCATAAAGCATTCAACAAATAGAAGTACAGAATTATACCCTATCCATCCTAACTCCCACTAAAACTGCATTAGACACTGCAAAAACATTTTACTCTGTTGAAGGGTGCAGGAGGAATTTTCAGCCGGCCAAGTTACATGGATTTAATTTTTTTTTTCCACAACAATTTTACCTGGACAAAATTTGTCTTAATACTGTAGGTATTTGTTAATTTCTAGGATACAGAGACCCATTACTTGATCACTGCTCCTATCCCTCAAACTAACATTGGAGTAGTCTGCTACTGGGATTAGCACTTATCTCTATGTCAGAGGGGCCAATAGAGCAGTATTAATAGATGCTGACTTGGAATATGTAAGCCAAACCTAAGAGAAGACTTCCATATAAGCAACTAGGCAGGAAATGGAGTCATCTCCCGAGTATGGCACTAATCAGTGGCAGAGCAGCTTTTAAAATGCTTGGTGACATCACAGTCCACAATGTTGTTTTTGAGAATTCAACTAGATTGCTTTCCTCTAGCCTCACATTTGAAACTTGATTTGTTCATCATGTTATAAATTGCATCTTACAACAATTTAAACCTTCATAAGGGGTAATCATAGAAAGTGAGGGGATTGGAGCAAAGCACGTGGCCTCAGGTTTTAACTTTAAATAAACTGAGCGAGTTACTATCAATTAAAACCCTATTTGGGGGAATTAGAACTAGGAGTGATACGCCACCCCCTCCCCTCTACCCACCCACCCTGTGGCTCTCAGTCTCTTATAGCAGTCATCTGCTCATTACCTCACTTATGCATAGGTGCACCTAATCCCTTTGGGCTCTCTCCCACCTTCTATATCTTCTGACCTTTGTTCTCCTCTCTATTCTTCTTCTATGGTTCCTCATCACATTGTCTTCCTTTTCTTCAAACTCCCTAACTGTCTCTCCTTCTACCAGCTCCTACCCTCCTTATCTCCCCTTTACCATCATCCCTTCCCCCTCCATTCTGTCTTCTACCCTATCATCAGCTCTTGAGCTTTGCTGCTTTCTCTCTCTCATTCAACCATCTCCTCTCTCTCTCTAAGGCAACCTCACCCTCGTTTCTGCCTCCTCTCTGCCCCATACTCTGCTACTCCTTCTCTCATCCAGAGATATCAACCCCAGCCCTGGCCTCCCTAGACTTCTGTCACATTCCGAGAAGATAACCGCCCTCAGGAATCTCAGTACATCCGAATGCAATGACAAGATGTCCCCTTGTACCTTGCCCCTATAGCAAGCCAGGGCGGCCAGGTGAACCTTTAGAGTGCTGAGGGCCAGACCCTTATCCAGACCTCTTGCAGAAATGACAAGATGTCCGGCACCATCACAGAAAACGGTTTAACGCCACGTTTCTCACACCAAACTTCAAAAATGCGCCAAATACAGACATCGGCCAAAGACATAGACCTTCTCTTGGAATGCAACATCGTTGATACTACCACCATGGAATATCCTCTACGCCGCAGGCGTTCCCTTTCAAGAGGCAAGCCGTAAGCAAGAAGCGATCCACCAGGGCATTAGTATTGGCCCCTGATATAACAGATTGACTCGACTGGGAAGTCTCCAAGGACAGTCCACGAGAAGATGCACCAGGTCTGCATACCAAGCCCTCCTTGGCCAATTCGGAGCAATGAGAATTACCTTTCCGTCGTGACTTGCTATCCTCCAAATGACCCGACCGATCATTGGCCAAGAGGGAAACACATAGAGCAGCCCGCCCGACGGCCAAGGCTGAGCCAGCCCACTGAGGCCCTCCGCCATGTGTTCCCTGCACCTGCTGAAGAACCGCGATGCCTTGGCATTGCCGAGTGTGGCCATCAAATCCATGACTGGTTGTCCCCACCGCACTGTAATGTCATGAAAGACTGCCTCGTCCAATTCCCACTCTCCTGGATCACATGCCGGCTGAGAAATTCGGCCTGCACGTTGTCCTTTCCTGCTACATGAGCCGCCGAGAGAGCTACCAGATGGCTCTCTGACCACTGCATCAACAGCTGACTCTCCTCCAACAAGGCCGCACTGCCCGTACTCCCTTGTCTATTGATATAGGACACCGTCACCGCATTGTCAGAGAAAACGCGCACTGCTTTCCCCTTCACCAGACTCTCGAACTCCTGAAGTGCCAACCGCACCGCCCTCATCTCCAGGCGATTGATCGACCATCCGCTCACCTCTGCCGACCAGCAGCCCTGCGCTACCTGTAACATACAATGCGCCCCCCAGCCAGAGAGACTGGCATCCGTGGTGACCAGAACCCAATCCGGCTGCTACAGCGGCACTCCCACTTGAAGATGCCTGGGATCCAACCACCACTGCAGACTTCCGCTGACAGCATCCGGGCACACTAAGTGTTGACTCAGCGAATGCTCCTGCGGCAACCATCTGGATAGCAACGCTCGCTAAAGAGGACGCATATGAGCCCTGGCCCAGGGCACCAGGTCCAAAGCCGCCGCCATGGAGCCCAGAAGCTGTAAGTATCTCCATGCTGTCGGAACCTTCATGCGTAAAAACGCTGTTACCTTCCTTAAGATCTTTTGTACTCTGTCCTCTGGCAGAAATACCGCTCCAACGCCCGTGTCGAACAAAGCCCCGAGATATAAAAGAGGTGCTTCCCTGGAAGCAACTGACTCTTGGCCTGATTCACCACCCAACCTAGCTGTTCCAGAAATTTCACTACACGTGCCATCGCCCCCACCGACTCCACCACCGACCCTGCTCGAATCAGCCAGTCGTCCAGGTAGGGATGCACCTGAATGCCTTCCTTTCGCAACGCCACTGCAACCACCTTTGTGAACATGCACGGCGCCGTAGCCAGCCCAAATGGCAAAGCTCGGAACTGAAAATGTCCCATGGGCATGGCAAAGCGCAAAAACTTTTGATGCTCTGGTCTGATAGGAATGTACAGATATGCTTCCATTAAATCTATGGAAAAAAGCACCTCGCCCGGCCTTACTGACCGAATTACCAATCGTAGAGTCTCCATTCAGAAATGCGGCACCTTCAAACAGCGATTTACATGCTTGAGATCTAGAATGGGCTGAAAAGACCCTTCTTTTTTGGGGACCACAAAATAAATCGAGTATCGACCTAACCCATACTGGTCTTGGTGAACCGGAACCACCGCTTGAAGCTGTAGCAACCGTTGAAGCGTGTCATTTACCGCTTCTCTCTTTGCCGGAGAACCGCATGGAGATACCATGAAGGCCTCTGCCAGTGGCTGTGCAAACTCCAGCGCATAACCCTCGTGGATGATCTCCAGCACCCACTGGTCCGTAGTTATGGTGGCCCTGACGGAGTGGAAACTCTGCAAGCATCCTCCTATCGGCACCTCCGCCTGGACCAACCTCTTCTCATTGAGGTTTCTTTGCAGAGTTCTGCTGGGGACCGAAGTACCCCCGTCCGAACCCCCTAGCTCCTCGAAAGGACTGCCTTCTGGCCATAAAGCAACCTCTTTGATATGGAGCAAACCGAGACCCTCAAACTTTGAAACTCTCTACTTTAACCTCTCTGCAGAGTCCCTGGCCATGGACCCTTCAGACGGTCCTCCAGGAGCCGGCCGCCCTTGGAATCTCCCAAATTCTTTACAATCTTTTCCAAGGCCTCGCCGAAGAGAAGCTTGCCCTTATACGGGAGCTTACTAAGACGCGCCTTAGACAATGCGTCCGCTGCCCAACTCCTCAGCCAAAGAAATCTCTGAGCAGCAATCACCGACACCATGGACCTTGCCGAAATCCTTACGAGATCATAGAAGGCATCGGCGAGATAGGCCACAGCCTACTCTAATTTCGCTCCTTCCGAGGAAGAACCCTCCTCCCCTTCCGGGGAAGACTCTCCTTGGAGCCAACGAATAGAAGCTCTGAACACGTACGTCCTGCATATGGAGGCCTGCAGAGAAAGAGCACTTGCGTCAAATGCCTGCTTGAGAAGAGACTAATTTCCTATCCTGTAGATCCTTAAGGGCTGCTCCGCCCTCCACCGGAATCGTAGTCTTCTTAGTCACTGCTGATACTAATACAGCCATTTTCGGCATCCGTAGCAGCTCCCTCTCTTACTGTGGCACCGGATACAGGTGGCTTATGGCACGACCACCCCTCAAAGTAGCTTCCGGGCATTCCCATTCCGATTCCACCATCTGCTTAGTGACCCTATGAACTGGAAAACACTTCTGCTCAGCTTTAAAACCTTTGAGCATAGGATCCTCCAGTGGTTCTTCCTGAACCGCTGGTAGGGCAATATTCAGAGCCCCCAGCTCTTCTTTGCGAAATACCCTGAATACATTGGGGTCCTCGCCTGGCCCAATCTCACCTTCCGGAGGAACAAAGGGGGGGAAAGAAGAATATTACAAGAAAACAGACAAATCAATATCTTGGTTTAAACCTTGTGGATGTAATGTTCGCAACTCATATATCAAACGTTATTCTATCCTTAAAAGAATTTTACTGATATTACCTCCTCGCCAATGGGGTCTCACCACTTTCAAAACAAGAAAGCGTAAATCTGAAACGGAATGTTGGGCTTCAATCCAATGTTGTACCAAAGGTTTCTCCGCAACTTTCCTGCGGAGACAGCTGTTATGTTCGATGATGCGTGTTTTGATACTCCTTTCAGTTTTTCCTACATAACATAAAACTTACAGGGGCATTGTATTAAATAAACGACATTTGATGTCTCACAGTTTGAAAAATCGCTAAGTTTTACTTTATAAGAAGTGACAGAATGAATGAATTCTTCTTTAGTAACCATCACATTCTCACATACTGTACATCTGCCACATTTAAGATGGCCGTAGGCCTTAGGTAAAAATTGTGGTTTGCTGAGGGCTGAAGGAACCAAAATATCCCTTCAAGTTTGAGTTTCTCTTGTAAGCCACTAATAACTTAGTATCTTTTAATAAAGGCAAAGGTTCCAAAATGTGCCATGCATTCCTTAGGATACGGGTTCTCTCTCTTGAATAGGCCAAAAAGGTAAGCGCACATTGACTTACTGGCAGATTTTCTTTTAAGGAACGATTATGAAAACTGCTGAAATGCAGTAATGAGCTTCTGTCGGTAGGTTTTCTTAGAGTAGTGATAAAACCATCTGGTGTATTCTTAATTAAAATATCCAGATATGAAATTTGTTCTGGACTACATGCATGTTCAAATTGTAAATGTGGATCTAATGAATTAAGCCAATTTATAAATACAAGTAATTGATCATATGTGCCCTCCCAAATAAAGAATATGTTGTCTATGTTTTATTGCACATCCTTATATAAATTATATATTTTTATTCCGTTGGTTGTTTTAATTCACTTTTGAATTTGTTGCTATATTGTTTTTGTTAATGTATAACAACTTGTATGTCCATATTGGGTTTTATTTATTTAATTATTTATTTACTTATCCAAAATTTGTCTTTGATGGTGTTTTTATTATTTATTATTATTTATTTTATTACATTCTCTTATATACCGCGCTATTCTGCATCAGTGCGGTTTACATTGAACAAACTGAAATTACATTGAACAGGGCATTATAACTTGGAGATAACTATTTTACAGGGAACATGGGCTATGGAGGGTTAAGTGGCTTGCCCAAGACCACAAGGAGCACCTGTGGACTAGAAACGCCAGTCCTTCCGGCCCAAGGTTGCTGTCCTCTAGTGGGATTTGAATCCCCGACCTTCCGGCCTGAAGTACCTTGCCCCAACCACTAGGCCACTCCTCCCTCGTTCTTATCTTTTCAGCAATTGTTTTAATCTTGTATTTGTTTCTTTGAGGTTGCTTCCTCATTTGATATCTCCCTGAAGAAGGCCTACAGCCAAAACGCATAGGGGTTAATAAAAGGAGTTTGGTCAAACCTGAATATCTGCCAGTCTTGGTATCTGTTCCTTTGTTGCTTCTTTTTGTTCTTCCAATCTCACCTTTCTCCAGATTCCCTGTCCACTAATCCAGTCCCGATTCTGAGAGGATTCCCCCTCCTCCGCTACCTGAGGGAATGAGGCCTGCTGCCCGAAGCCAAGCTCAATAACCAAGCTCCTTTTTGGGGACCCCTCTCCCGAGTCCATGCCACTGCTATCCCCTCTCAGTAACCTTGACAGTTTGGGAGAGGAACTCTTGCACTGTACCTGTTCCAACTTTAAACAATAGGTTTTATGCAACGAGAGGATGAAATCCGCTAAAAACAAGGGCTCTAAACCCCCCCCCCCCCCGTACCTCTGGTAATGGTGTCTGAGTCAAAACTACAGCCGGAGCAGGCTTCTTCAAATTTGGCCTTCTTTTTTACCACCTTGTCCTGAAGCGTGGGAGAAACAGCTGTCTCTTCTAAATTGGCTGCCATTCCCGCCTTCTCCGCCGTGCTCTGATGTCTGCCTAAAGGATCCAATGCCGCCGATCAATCTTCAATGCTGTCACTGAACAACCGTTCAACTCTGCTGCCTCTCCTAACACAAAACCAGCAGAGCCCCAGGCCCGATAAACCTCGGTGGCTCCCGCACTGCGCACACGCTGCCGGGCCCGGCAGCATGTGCCTCAACCGATCCTGCCCCCCGAAGCTTTCTGACGACGCTTGCCCTCCCGCCAAGCAAAGGAGAAATTTCACTTACCATTAATTTCCTTTCCTGGAATACTACTAGACCAGTCCAGACAAGCAGGTTGTGTCCCCCTGCCAGCAGATCCTGGAGATAGAAAAAATCCACCAGAGCTGTGATTGGCTGGACTCTGGTGATATGGATCTACCCCTAGGGGTCCTCCTCAGTATTGTCGGAGGAGCATAACTTACATTGAACTATCCTAACTTTGTAATAAGTAAGGCCAATCGCGGCCACTAACAACTATGTACAAAGGTGCTGGAAGCATCCCCAGAACCTAAAGGCTGTAAAAGAAAAAACAGCCTTAGGCCATCTTGGTTAGAAACTTTGAAAATGACGAAAAAAAACTGGACGGCGGCTCCACTGCACCAGCAGGACTGCAACTGACAACAGTATTCCAGGAAAGGAAATTAAACGGTGCTGGACCAGTCCAGACAAGCGGGAAGTACCCAAGCTACCGACCCTCAGGGTGGGCCAAGCGCCACCGAAAGCACACCATCCTCTCGAACCTGGACGTCCAAACGGTAGTGACGCACAAAGGTGGACAAGGATGACCAAGTCACCGCCAGGCAAATATTGAGAGGGGCCACTTGAGAACGTTCGGCCCAAGATGCTGCTTGAGCCCGAGTGGAGTGAGCCCGGAGACCTGACGGCACCGGCTTTCCTTGAAGAATATAAGCTGCTTCAATGGCCCGCCATAGCCACCTAGCAATAGTGGACTTCGAGGCCGCGAAACCTCGTCGAGGACCCGCAAACAGAACAAAGAGAGGATTCGTCTTACGAAAGGAATTTGTCACCTTCAGATAGCGGTAAAGAATTCTTTTAAGGTCTACCGCTCGAAAATCCCGACGACACCCCGAGCATTGCTCCTTTGAAAAAGAAGGCAAGAGAAGTGGTTGACTGATATGAAACGGTGTAAGGACTTTCGGTAAGAAAGAGGGAACCGTCCGTAGAGAAACACCCTCTGTAGAAAAGGAGAGAGACAGGGATCCCGACAAGACAGAGCCTGAAGTTCAGAGATTCGTCGTGCCGAGGTGATGGCCACTAGGAACACCGTCATAAGGATTAAATCCCAAAGAGTACACCCCTTAAGAGGTTCAGAAGGTCGAGCAACCAGCGCTCTGAGGATGAGAGCGAGATCCCAGGAAGGAACCACCGGACGTACCGGAGGCCGTGTAAGCCTGACCCCTTTAAGGAAGCGCGACACATCCAAATGTGATGCAAGAGAACACCCAGATACTGGCCTACGAAAACACGTTAGGGCCGACACTTGTACCCGTAAGGTTCTGAGTTCTAAGCCTTTATCAAGCCCATCTTGCAAGAAGGAGAGAACCTCTGTAATCCCACAACGCCAGGGAGAGGCCTGGCGCTGAGAACACCATGTTTCAAAAAGACGCCACACGCGAGCGTAAGCGAAGGACGTTGAAGGTCGACGAGTGCCGAGCAGTGTCGCCACCGCCCTAGGCGAATACCCTTTATGAGCTAACCTGCGGCGTTCAAGAGCCAAGCCGTAAGCGAGTAAGGAGCCGGATCTTCCATGGTGATTGGTCCCTGCTGCAGAAGGCCGGAAGGAGCTACCAGTTGCAGAAGAGGTGCCCGAGATAATCTGATGAGATCCGCATACCACGGTCTTCGAGGCCAGTCTGGAGCCACTAGGATCACCGGTCCTTGGTGTTCCCTGACTCGCTGGAGAACTTTCCCGATCATGGACCATGGTGGAAACATGTACAGAAGGAGGTGACTTGGCCACGGTTGTGCTAGGGCATCTGTGCCGTGCATCCCATTGTCCCTCCACCGACTGAAGAAGATCGGTGCTTTGGCATTCGATGCCGAGGCCATGAGATCCACCGACGGCCGGCCCCATCTTCGAACTATTGACTGAAAGGGACCGGTGGCGAGTGCCCACTCTCCAGGATCCAGATCATGTCGGCTGAGGAAGTCGGCTTTAACGTTGCTCGTTCCTGCTATATGCTGCGCCGAAATCGCCTGAAGATGCTTCTCCGCCTATGGAAGCAGAAGAGTCATTTCTCTTGACACCCCTGGACATTTCGTGCCCCCTTGGCGGTTGAGATACGCCACCATCGTGGTATTGTCAGACAGTACCCGCACCGGTTGATGTTGGAGAAGAGGCTGAACACAACGCAGGGCTAGCTGCACTGCCTGTGTTTCGAGGCGATTGATGGTCCAGCGAGCTTCTCGAGGATACCAAGTTCCCTGCGCTGTGTGAGAGCCGCAGTGCACTCCCCAACCAGAGAGACTGGCATTGGTCGTCACCAATATCCAGTGTGGAGTCTCTATGGGTACTCCCTGGAGGAGATTGCGCGGAGACAGCCACCAGCAGAGGCTGTGTCTGATCGACGGTAGAAGTGGTAGATGAATTTGATAGTCCTCCGACACCGGCGACCAACGAGACAGGAGCGCCTTCTGCAGACTGCGCATGTGTGCTCTGGCCCACAGAACCAGGTCGATGGTAGCTGCCTTGGATCCTAAGAGTTGAAGGTAGTCCCAAGTCCGAGGTGAATCTTGACCCAGAAATAGGTTGAGCTGAGATGAGAGCTTTTGAAAGCGCTCTTGCATTAGAAATACTCGCCCCCGGCGGGTGTCGAATCGCACCCCAAGAAAGTCGATTAGTTGAGAAGGCTGGAGACAGCTTTTGGCGTGATTGATTACCCATCCTAAGTCTTTTAAGGCGGCTACTACGAGGGAGATGGTTTTCTGAGCTTCTGGCAGCAAGTCGGCCCGAACAAGCCAGTCGTCCAGATAGGGGTGAACTCAGATTCCTCATTTGCGTAAGGCTGCCGCCACCACTACCATTATCTTGGAGAAGGTACGAGGAGCAGAAGCGAGCCCAAACGGCATTGCTCGGAATTGAAAATGTTGCCCGAGAACTGCGAAACGAAGAAACCGCTGATGTTCGACTCGAATGGGAATATGAAAACACGCTTCCACGAGATCGAGAGATGCCAGGAACTCGCCTTTGCGTATCGCTTGAATTACCGAGCGGAGTGTCTCCATCTGGAAATGAGGCACTCGAAGGCAGCAATTTACCCCGTTGAGGTCTAGAATTGGAAGAAAAGAACCATCCTTCTTGGGCACCACGAAATAGATGGAATACCGGCCTGACCCCTTTTCGAGGGAGGGGACCGGACAAGACGCTGAAGGGTGGCCTGAATGATAATTCTTTTCTGGGGAGATCCCCCTGGAGAGATCAGAAAGGCATCGACAACATTCAAGGGAATACCCCCGGGATACACTGTTGAGGACCCACTGATCGGAGGTGATTTGCGCCCACTTTCGAGAAAACATAGCCAACCGACCTCCTACCGGTGGTAAAACCTTGTGTGGGCCACCCGTCCCGTCAGCAGGAAGAGCACGCGGTCCCTGAAAACATTCCTGTACCGGAGTAGGCGTCTGTGCCTTTGCAGGCTCCGCGAAAGGACTGCCCTCTCTGCCCATAACGATTAGGAGGGGCTGCAGGCAAAGTGGACTTGAAGGAACGATACCGCCTGGAATCTCTGTATCTAGAAAGACACCGAAACGCCTGCGTACAAGAGGCATGACGTGAAGTTGCCTTCGGTCTATCTTCTGGCAAACGTTGGAGGTTTGACCTCCCCAAGATCCTTCACTAGCTTTTCCAGCTCCTCACCGAAGAGAAGCTTGCCCTTAAAGGGCAACTTGGAGAGTCTTGCCTTTGAAACGACATCAGCCGCCCACTGACGGAACCAAAGCCATCTTCTGGCTACTGTTACTGCCACCACCGAGCGAGCCGAAGGGCGCAGCAAATCATAAAAAGCATTAGACAAGAACGCTGTAGCTGATTCCAGATGTCCGAGAGACGAATCTTCTGGTAGCCGTTGAATCCAGCGCAGCAAGGCACGGGCTGTTAATCCCCCCGCAGACAGTCGACTGTAGAGAGAGAGATGAAGAGGAGAAGGCTGTTTTCAGACGGCTCTCCACCTTCCGGTCTTGTGGGTCTCTGAGTACTGCTCCTCCTTCCACCGGAATGGTGGTGTGCTTAGTGACTCCTGCTACTAAGGCATCCACCTTAGGATAAGCCAATCAACACTCCAGCTCTGCCGGAGACCATAAGTATAACTGACCCAGGCGGAGAGCTGTACGGAGAGAAATATCCGGGGCGTCCCATTGCCGGGATACCATT
This sequence comes from Ichthyophis bannanicus, assembly GCA_033557465.1. Taxonomy (NCBI): domain Eukaryota; kingdom Metazoa; phylum Chordata; class Amphibia; order Gymnophiona; family Ichthyophiidae; genus Ichthyophis; species Ichthyophis bannanicus. Next base: position 766,701,214 of record CM066036.1, on the reverse strand, counting down.
TGTTGCAATTCTGTCAGGAACGGAAATGCCCTGTAAAATAGGGTCTGCCTCAGACTGTGAAGTCTGCGGCTCTGGTGGATCCGTAAGGCGGAGCGCCTCTATCACCTGTCCTATCAAGGCGGACAATTCCTCCTTTCGAAAGAGCCTTATATCCTGCGAGTCCTCCTGCAGTGGGATGGAGGAGTCCGATGGTGGAGTATTCGCCATCCTCACGATCTGAGGATTTGAAGCTCCGGTCAGCTGAGGATCTACCATTTTCAGGGTCCAGTTCAACCTCCAGAATCAATGACAATCCTTTAGGGGGACGTCCACCTTTGAGGACCGTGGAGCTTCTAGATCTTTTACGACCTGCAGCCGCAGATAGGGGGTCATTCAAAACTGGCAGCTGCCCCGACGCGGCTCCAGAGGACTCAGCACGCCACAGCGACCATGCCTGGCGGAACAGCGCCAAGAGCCAGTCATCAGAGGGTAGCTCAGGCTGTAAGGAGGCTGGAGGAGGCTGAAGAGTCAAAGGCAGAGCACTTTGTGAATCTACAGAAGATAGCAGCGGACCATCCAAGGAGGGAGGAGCTGAAACACTGGCGCCTACATCTGGCAGTGATGAAGAGGATTCACCTGGGTGGGAAAAACAAGCTGTGCACAGCCTATTCTTAAGATCCTTCTGCTTTTTATTGCACACTAAGCACCTCTGAACTGAGGAGGGCACAGCGTGACTTTTTTTTTTTTTGGTACAGGAAGAAAGCCGACTAAAACGTCAGTCAGATATTAGTGCCCGATTGGAGAAACGAGCTGTAGAAAGCCAGAAACTGCAGCCTGAAAACTTGAGAGCGGATGAAGAAAAAAAACCCTTCTCGCCAAAAGAAACAGCTCCATTGCAATGTCAAAATGGCTGCCGGCAACAGGACACCAGCAACGGGAGATGGAGGAGATTACCACGTTTCTGGCGATTTTGACGGAATCGGACCCGACAGACAGTGACCAGAGGGAAAGAAAGCACCACAGCTGACAGAAGTAGGCAAAAGAAAGACAAGGAGCCGGTTTCATCGCCGCGGAGTAAAAGGAAGCGGGAACAGAAAAGAAAAGCTGTCACTTACAGTGCCGGTCTGTGCAGTGGATCCAAAGGGCTGATACTTAGCCTCGACACCCGTATTGTTTAACATGAAATCAATCCAATTAGGAATTGATTTCAGTGAGCCCTTCTTGCAGCAGGCAGGCCCTCGTGGCAAGATGCTGGGGATTGCTCGACTGAGTGAGCTTAACTGATCTGTGATCAGGAGCTCAGCTCAGGACACTTTGATCTAACTTTGAAGTCTGTACTGGGAAACCCAGAGGAGCACTCTTTTTGCATACTCTGGGTACATCCAGTGAATAATAAATCTTTTGAGGAGAAAACAACAAATACAACCAGATCTGCTGGAGACAGAAAAATATTGAGGAGGACCCCTAGGGCTAGATCCATATCACCAGAGTCCAGCCAATCACAGCTCTGGTGGATTTTTTCTGTCTCCAAGATCTGCTGGCAGAGAGACACAACCCGCTTCTTTTTAACATCTTTGTTAGTGATATAGCGGAAGGGCTTTCAGGTAAGGTTTGCCTCTTTGCGGATGATACCAAAATCTGCAATAGAGTAGACACACAGGAAGGGGTAGATAACATGAGGAGGGATCTAGCTAAGCTTGAAGAATGGTCTAGAATTTGGCAGCTGGGATTTAATGTTAAAAAATGTAAGGTCATGCATTTGGGCTGCAGCAATCCAAGGGAGCAATATAGTATAGGGGGTGAAGTACTTTTGTCCACTAAAGAAGAGCGGGACCTAGGCGTGGTTGTGTCTGATGATCTTAAAGTAGCTAAACAGGTAGAAAAGGCGACGACAAAAGCTAGAAGGATGCTTGGGTGCATACGGAGAGGAATGGCTAGCAGAAAAAAAGGAGGTGATAATGCCTCTGTAGAAGTCTTTGGTGCGACCTCATTTGGAGTATAGTGTGCAATTCTGGAGACCGCACCTTCAAAAGGATGTGAACAGGATGGAGGCGGTGCAGAGGGTGGCTACTAAAATGATTAGTGGTCTTCATTATAAAGCATATGAGGACAGACTGAAGGATCTTAATATGTACATCTTAGAGGAAAGGCGGGATAGAGGTGATATGACTGAGATGTTTAAATACCTCCGTGGCATAAATGTTCAGGGAGAGATCCTCTTTCAATTGAAAGCAAGTTCTGCAATGAGGGGACATGGGATGAGGGTGAAGAGAGATAGATTCAGGAGTGATATGCGGAAATATTTCTTTATGAAAAGAGTAGTGGATCCATGGAATAGTCTCCCAGTGGAGGTGGTAGAGATGAGGACAGTAACTGAATTCAAAAAAGCATGGGACAAACACAGAGGATCTCTAAAGGTAAAAAGGGGACTGTTGTAGTTGTTATGGAAGGACAGACTAGATAGGCCATGTGGTCTTTTTCTGTCGTCATATTTCTATGTTTCTATGCTTGTCTGGACTGGTCTAGCAGTATGAGTTGGAAAAACCTTGTGCGATCGGCAAGCCTGTCTCACGTACCTGTACTCCTTGCCTTAATTTCTGCCAACCCTCTACTTCCGCTGTTATCGGGAGAGTAAGTTCGGGTTTCGGAGGTAGAGGGGCTGGACTCTGGGGCTCCCAGTTCCTCCCTCCACTTCTCCGCGACGGATCCGCTCCACGAGGCAGGCTCTGCCTCTGCTGCCTCTACACACTGATCCACCAGCAGCTGACCTCCATCTCTGTTTGGCAAAGATTTTTGGTTTTGGTTTTGTTTTTTTAAAAATTTCACATCCCCTGGTCTTAGCACCCTGGATCGATAACATAACAGCAGCTATGGGTGCCAGTCTGTCAACAATGAACCACCAGATCGAAGACTGAACACAGTTTAGGTCAAACTATCCAGAGGGTTGCCATGAGTTGACACCACTTAACAACATAAATTTTTTTAAACAAAATAAAAATAAACCACAGCCAAAGGAAAGGATACATTTCTAAGGTTAATGATCATTACTACAGCAGCATGTCCAAGTAAAGGTATTTCTGAAAGCATTTGTCACCATAATAAAAGGTATTACCTCTTTACCTGTTTTTGCACCAAATTATTTTGTTTTTGAGTTTCTCTATAGGGTTCCTGAAAGCAAGCTTGGTCTTCTGTACCTTAAGATGCCTTCCTTTCACTTCCCAAAGATAAAAACCAGTTCTACTGATCCCTACATGCAGTAAACTGAGAGCTTAGAATAGATTTGTCAAGCTGATGACCTGGTGGAATCTCCCATCTATATCCTAAGCTGAAGAGGAAAGCCTCCCAGAATCTGTGGCAAGGAAAACCAGCTGGAAGACTCCAAGGAAAAGGTTTACTTGGGCCTTTGCACTTGAGCAAACCATATTTCATTTTGCCTTGCTAAATGACTGAAAAATGTACAGGTTCAGATTCCAAAAGCAAGAATCAATTCAGCTTCTTTACAATGTCTTAAAGAAAACCAGTTCTATGCAGAAACCCTGTGCTAGAGACTGGTGCCAAAGCTCTAGTGTGGGTTCCTCACAGGTTTCGTGCAGAAATTTTGTGCAGCAATGCTCTAAGCAAATGCCTTGCAAATTAGTTCTGCACAAAAATGTCTGTACTAAATCAGGAAGCCAGACACACACAGCACTTATATCCTGCACACAAAAAGGCACTTGTGCACTTCTTGGATTGCTCCCTGGTACACAATATTATTCTGAGCAGACGTTCTGCTGTTGGTGTGCCAATAGCAATCCAGGACATGCGAGAACATTTAGTTTTTCAGCTATCTCTTCAGCAAAGCTGGAAAAAAGTTGCAGGGGCTTCACGCTGAAGAAACAGGCATAAATTCTTCACCAGCACCAACAGCAGATTTTGATAAAACCTTTAATGCTTTAGACCTTGCGTTAAAATCTTACATTAAGTTTAGCCTTCTGGTCTTCTATACACTTCACTGTATCTGCATGCATAGTCAATTACTTCATTACCATGTATCTCCATGGATTTAATTGTAGTGTGCTGCCATTAGCACAGGCATCTGCGCAGCATTTATGTTTGTGTTAGATTCCTTTTTGCATTCTGCATCCATAATAGCACAAATATTTTGGCATAAACACTGGCACAGATGCCTGCACTAAGAGCAGTGCATGTTTCTGCATCAGCTTGAAAGTTTGGTTATGAAAGATATTTGGTTCCCCAAAACGACTGCTATAGAGTTGTTTCACCCAGCTTCTGCTAAAAGCAAACTTCTCAGTAAGAAACAATTTTGGCTTCCAATATGGTTACCACTGTACTGGAAGAGGAAATTAGATCCTACCTGCTAATTTATGTTCCTTGAGGAACTCCGGTCCAGTCCCAGCACCTGTGGGTTGTCTTCCCCCTCCAGCAGCTTGGAGACTGAGCAGGTCACATCTTAATGACATGGAACAACAAGACAGCGTGACCTCCGTGAAGGAAAAAAGGGGAACAAATCATCCTAAATAAATATAAACGACATGAACATTTAAGGACTTTAAGGAAAGAATAAATATGCGTGCACTATGGGAAAAGAAAAATTGTATCCTTAGCTAGTGTCAATATAAAAGTAAGCAGTAAACGTGATAGTATGAGCAAACCTTAAAAGCAGTCAGGAAACCAGAAGGTGACTTGAGGATTGCTTCTTAGCGCTGCGGTCAAAATTAAAGGATGATTTGTTCCCCTTTTTTCCTTCAGAAATTTTTTTTTCCCCCCCATACTATATAATTGCCCCGAGTTACTGATGAAGCTTTTAAATATATCTGAACTTAACATATATGTACTAAAGTCTTTTGAAAGAATTACGTATTACAATTTTTTCTGACCCCTCCTTCTCCCCCTTATGGATTTTAACCTGCCTCCTATACAAGTCTTTTAGTTGCTCCTTCTACAGTTACCTCTCTGGCTCTGGGTACTTTATTTTAATGTAACGTACTTTATATGTTTTACACTCTAGTACACATTACTGGCTCGTTGGAGTCTTTTTCAAGACTTATACGTGTTTGGTGCCATTGTAAGTACATCTCCTCTCTCTTATTGAGCAATATATTTCATTGTATCATCCATGTATTGGTCTAAATGTTTATTTATTTATATGTTTATTTAATATGATTTGATTTTGGCTATTTATTATTATCAATTTTTACTATTGCCATGTTTTATTAGTTAATGTTGTCTTTTAATGTGTCCTTTTCAGAGTATGTTTTTATGACATCTTTGATATTATGTGGGTTTATTATGTATTTTTTTTTTAATGTAGATGCGTTCCCCCTGAAGAAGGCGTTCCCGCCGAAACGCGTTGGGGTTTCTGAATAAAAAAAAACAACTTGCACCAGTGTTCTGACCAACGCTCTTTGTGTTACCTACATCTTAACGACACTACACCCAGATAAGCAGCTGGCACCAAACCCCTGCCTCCAATAATGTAACATACTCAGTCTCCAAGCTGCTGGACGGGGAAGACAGCCCACAGATGCCAGGACTGGACTAGAGGGACGATAAGGAACCACCATTTTACAACCACGTGTTATCTGGAATTCAGCTAGATACCACTTTCCTTGCTTCTATCAAGTTGCCAGAATGTCAATTTCCCAATCTAAGTAACACATCATATCAGCACAGTCACACAGTATGGATGAACAAATTTGTACTAAGGCCAAGCCAGATAAACACATCCCCATTAATAAGTAACCCTCACAGAAACATTCTGATCAAAAGTGACCATTACACAATGAATCCATGGGGAGAGCTTTAGAATGTATGTGAGCAAGGACTTATAGGACAGGGAAGGTCCTGATACCCAGCTAATTACAGAGGAAGAACACATTTATGATGCTAGTGTTCCGATTTTAAATATTATATTTCTAGAGGATCCTCTTTATTCTGGTTTTGGAGGAGGATTCTTTACATTTTTCAAAACATATAAAACTAAAACGTTCCCAGTGGAATGCAGCATTATGAACCCACAGAGAGAGAAATCAATTCTTTACAATTTTCTTGGTGCTCTATATTCAGCCACTGATCCCCTGAGGTGGTTTTGGTGGAGCATGCAGCTCCCTGCTGGGATTCACAGGCACATTCAAATCAGAGAAAATAATTTGAAATTTAAAAGTTCCCTTTATCATATGGAGTAGAAGGGCACAGTATTTAGCTGCGTGCATCATTCTATGCTGGGAAGGAAATGTATTTAGAAAACTTAGGCAGCAGTCAAAAATTGTAAGTTTAAGAAACTGGGTTTCCTTAGTTTTTTAGCTTTTTTTGTTATTATAATTTTCTATGACTATTTCTTTCTCTTTTTGGAGTGGAGTAGCAGCCCAATCGTTAAAGCTGTGAGCCGACAAAGGAGGGAAACTAAGATAACAATCGCACTTTTGCTCCTTGTGACCTTAGGCAAGTCACTTAACCCTCCATTGCCTTAGGTACAAACTTTGATTGTAAGCCCTCCAGGGACAGAAAAATATCTACAATTGTAAAAACCAGTGCCAAATTTTAGGTGCCCAACTGACATGGCTCCCAGCATTTTCCTGCAGATATGCTACTTGAAGTGCTTCTTAAGATGACAGGCAGTACTGCAAACTTAAGATTTTGATGTTGTAGTTTGGTTAAGTTTATTAAAATTTGCTGACCACTTTTTGTAGCTAAAACAGAAAAACGGTTTATAACTTGAAGAAAAAAAAATGGAAGACAAAATGTAGACAACAGAAGACTGTATAAACCAATGACAAAAACTAAAAATGTACAAGAACTATATGAACTGAACTGTTTAATACATCCCCTCTTGTTTATTGTAAACCACTTTGACCCAGTGAAAAGCGGTATATAAGTGCAGCTAAATAAATAATTTATTTATTGATAAATAGATAGACAGACACACACACACTACGGGGCTCAACATGGCAACCAGAAATTTCTCTCTGGTGCCTGGGATTGTGTGCCTTTATTTGCCAGAGCAAGAACTTCTCTCTGCATGGCTAAAATCCATACTACATCAATCAAAAGGACCCAAAAAATATAGGTCAAAAAATTCCACTTAGTGTACACTCAAATATCTATATTAAACGTACTCCAGTCTCAACACATTGAACTCTTGTCAAATGTATAACAATTTTTTGTCAGACATAACTATGAGGTTGCTATGAATCAGCATCCTCCAACTAGTCCTTTTTCTACAAGTGATTTCAAAAGTAAATCCATTCTAGCCAACTACCAACATGTTTCTAACTAATTTGTTACCGGAGGATGTAGTAAAGACTGTTAGTGTAGCTGGGTTTAAAAAGGTTTGGACAAGTTCCTGGAGGAAAGGCCCATAAAGCATTATTAAGAAGGGACCCAGCATATCAATACTTGACCCAATAAAGCATTGAGGAACCTGTCTCTCTTGGGGGAAACTGCTAGGTACGTATGACCTAGATTGGCCACTGTTGGAAACAGGATACTGGGCTTGATGGACCTTAGTCTGACCCAGTATGGCATATCTTATGTTCTTATCTTTTTGTAGTTCTGCTTCAGGGTAAACGTTTCTTACAGCAACAGGATAAAAACAGAATAAACTGAACCATCTAACTTCTCAACACACTGGAGTGTCCTACATGTAGTGGTGGGTCCACCCCTAAACAAAGACATGGGGAGGGGTGGCCTGCACAGAGCGACAGGTGCACCTACTCTTGCCGTATTGCTGGGCAGACTGGATGGACCATGCTGGTCTTTATCTGCCATCACTTACTATGTTACTATGCTTGTATACATCTGTTTCTTCTTCATCTGGAGCTCAGTTGACTATGAATGAAATGTGGCTGCAGCGTCTTTTAAGACAAAGCTAGCTCCTCCCATAAGGAGGGATTACCATTAATTCAACATATGGCAATTGATTTGTGCATTTAAACTTTGGTTTGAAGTGTATTTAAATAGAAGATAGAGCAATTAGTCCTTACCTGCTAATTAGTGTTCCTGAAAGAACTCCAGTCCCTTTCCACTGGGTTGTGCTCCCCTTCCAGCAGCTTGGAGACTGAGCACGTCATCTTTTGATGACTCTAGGGTATAAATACCCCTGGCACCACTGTTCCCTCTAAGCTGTGCGCATGTGGGCGCACACACACCTCGCCGAGCGAGCGCACATACTTTATAACAGAGCGCACAAAAATTACAGTTCTGATTCTGATAGAAAACAACACAGACATCTTAAAATTTATAAGTTGTTGTGTATTTACGGTTTTCACAAGTTCTACAATATTATCTAGTGCAATCAATGTGGTGTACATACTGTATTCTGACGTGTAGTCAAATTTTAAAGTATAGAACTCCGAGTGTCGTTATGTGATGCACAAAAATTTAACCTTCCTTCAAAAGCTGCACAGCTGATATTTTATGCGCACACAGCCTACAGAAAATTAGAGGGAACATTGCCTGGCACCTCCCACCAGCTCCAGTAACCTATTGACAAAGCAAACTTAACGGAGAGACAATTAAGAAAAACTTACAATCAAACTGTATTAACCGAATAAAAAACTATATTGAAAAACCTCCTGCCTCCCCCCCCCCCCGAAGAGGAGGCGGCTTACCTGAAATAGCAGTTGCCCTTGCCCCACACATCAGCAGGGCCCTTAACCTGTTCATACAGGCCCGACACCAACACTCCACTGCAAAGTGCCTGCAGAACCTCTCTCTGCTCCTGACCATGAAAACTTTGGGCCGGCGATGCCTCTCCACCTGAGAAACCAAAACTGGGCGGGATCAGGGACTGGACTGGAGTTCCTTCAGGAATGCTAATTAGCAGGTAAGGACTAATTACTCTTTCCTAAGCGTCCCTCCAGTCCAGTCCCTTTCCACTGGGATGTAACAGTGCAGTTCAAGCATGGGAGGGGCCTGCAAGGCCATACCGATGTACCGCTCCTCCAAACACGGCATCTCCTGCTGCCTGAACATCCAAACGGCAATGCTTAGCAGAAGTATGTAGAGAAGACCAAGCGGCCGTTCTACAAATATCCAGCAGCGGAACCAGACTAGATTCAGCCCACAAGGGCGCTTGAGCTCACGTAGAATGTCTGCGAAGCCCTTTCGGAACTTGTCTTCCCTTCAGGATATATGCCGAAGCAATGACCTCCCTGATCCACCATGAAATGGAGGCCTTGGCCGCCTCTCCTCTACGCAGGCCCCCAAACATAACGAATAAACGTTCCAATTTGCGGAACGCCACTGTACAATCCACGTAACGCCTCAGAATCCTGGCCACGTCTAGACAACGCAGTCATGCCTCCTCAGTCCCTTACCCCCCTTGGTAAAGGACGGGAGAGATACTGACTGATTCACATGAAAAGGCGATATGACCTTGGGCAAAAAGGAAGGCATGGTCCGCAAAACTACCTTTTCCTTAAAGAATGAGGGGAACGGCAGGCGACACGATAGAGCCTGAAGCTCCGAAATATGCCTAGCCGAACAGATAGCAACCAGAAAAACCGCCTTGAGCGTCAAGTCCTTCAAAGAGGCTCGCTCCACAGGCTCATAAGGATCCTTCGCTAGGGTATCCAAAACCAGATTAAGGTCCCAGGGAGGAACCAACGACCTCAGATGAACCCGTAGGTGCCTCACTGCCTTCAAAAACCGACTTACGTCCGGATGTTCTCCTAAGGATTTACCTTGAACCTTGCCCCTGTAACAGGAAATAGCCACCAACTGCACCCGCAAGGAGCTAGCAGCAAGACCTCTCTTGAAGCCTGCCTGTAAGAAGTCCAGCACCTCTGGCATGGAAACCAACATAGGTCTCTTCTCCTGGGGCCAAACACAAGCCCTCAAAAGATGCGCTAGACCCTCAAATAGGAGAGGTAGGTCGAATGCTTCTGGGTGCTCAGCAAGGTCAAAATTACTGCCCCAGAACATCCCCACGTGTGCAGCCTTGCCCTTTCAATAGCCATGCCATAAGTGAGAACCGATCCACTTGTGGCATCCGCACGGGACCCTGAGCCAGGAGGTCATCCCTCACCAGCAGGCACCATGGCCGATCGGCCACCAACCGAATGAGATCGGCATACCACGGATGCTGCGGCCAGTCCGGGGCTATCAGGATTACTCACCCTTGGTGGACCTCTACTCTCTGGAGGACTCTGCCTATGAGAGCCCACGGAGGGAACACGTACAGAAGTCCCTCCGTTGGCCACCTCTGAACCAGCGCATCCAGGCTCTCCGACATCCTTTCCTTTCTTCTGCTGAAAAAACGGCTCGTCTTGGCCAAATCTCAACGAGCCATGAGATCCATGATGGGAGGCCCCCAGCGACGAACCACCTGCCAGAGCTCCCATTCACCGTGATCCACCTTGAACCTGCTCAGGTAATCTGCCATGACATTTTCTATGCCTGCTACATGCTGCGCCGACAGTGTCAGCAGATGGGCTTTGGCCCAATCCAGTAGGCCCTCTGCCTCCTCTTCCAAGAGAGGACTGCTTGTGCCGCTCTGACGGCTGATATAGGCCACTGTGGTCACGTTGTCCGATAGCACCTGGACCGCCCTTCGGTGGAGACAGTGCTCGAACGCCTTGAAAGCCAGAGCCACCGCCCACATCTTTAGCCTGTTGATGGACCACTAGTCTTCCAGAGCATGCCAGCATCCCTGGGAAAATTGCCCATCGCAATGAGCCTCCCAACTGATGAGACTGGCATCCGTCATCAACTGCAGCCATTGCGGGGATTCGAGGGGCATGCCCCACTCCAGATTATCCGGATAGAGCCACCACTGTAAGGATCCCTTGGTCGCTGGGGAACAGGGAAGTACTACTAACAAGGGCTGAGGCTGATGGGACCAATGATGAAGCAAGGACCGCTGCAACAGTCGCATGTGGGCCCTAGCCCAGGGCACTAACTACCATCACTGCCATGGTCCCCAGCACCGGCAGATAGTGCCAGGATGAAGGCACCCCAGACACCGCAGCTCCTTTGCCCTCTGGACCAGCAAGAACACCCTGCCCCTGCTGGTGTCGAACCTTGCTCCCAGATACTCTCTCTCCTGAGAGGGAACCAATCTGCTCTTTGCCAGATTGATCACCCACCCCAAGCTTTTTAAGAGCTCAACTATCCTGGCCATTGCCTGTAGACTCTCGTCTCTGGACTTGGCCCAGATCAACCAGTCGTCGAGGTATGGGTGAACGAGAATCCCTTCTTTGTGTAGTGCTGCGGCCACCACGACCATTACCTTGGTAAAAGTGTGAGGCGCCGTTGCCAGGCTGAACGGCAATGCCTGAAACTGAAAATGTCCCCTCTGTACCGCAAATCGCAGAAACTGCTGATGCGACTCGCGGACGGGAATATGCAAGTATGCCTCCGTGAGGTCGAGAGACGTTAGAAACTCTCCTTGACGAACCGCGACTATCACCGACTTCAGAGTTTCCATGCAAAAATGAGGAACTCTGAGGCAATGATTGACTCACTCGAGGATGGGCCGAAAGGAACCCTCCTTTTTCAGCACTATAAAATAAATGAAGTACCAACCGCAGCCGTACTGGTCATTTTGCACCGGCACGACTGCCTCCAATGATAGAAGTCGTGTTAGCGTCTGTTTCACCACTGCGGCCTTGGCCAGAGAACTGCAAGGAGACTGCACGAACGAGGGGGGAACCAGTCTTGCAAATTCGAGAGCATAGCCTTCTTGAATCAGCTCCAAAACCCACTGATCTGACCTGACTCGGACCCAGGCAGAGAAGAACCGCCTCAGCCATCCTCCCACCGGCAGAACCTTCACCTGGGCCCCCCTTGCTTCATTATGGCTTCATCGGACCAGAGGCCGAGGTACCAAAACCCCTCCCTGCCCCTTGAAATCCCCAGAAACCCTGCCCTCTAGAGAAGAAGAGTCCTCTCTGAAAGGGTGTGGACCGAACTGACCGAAACCTCTGGGAATCCCATGGCTGAGGCCTCATAGGAGCGGGGTTACGACACTGCTTCAGCCTGTCCTCTGGGAGTCTACCTCCCTTGGACTCCCCCAGCTCCTTTACTAATTTGTCCAGCTCCTCCCCGAAAAGCAGCTTTCCCTTAAAGGGGAGTCTGCTGAGGCGGGCTTTTGAAGAACCATCTGCTGGCCAATTACGGAGCCACAGGTAACAACGGGCCGCCACCATCAAAGCCAAATTCTTCGCTAACCTCCTAATGAGATCATATTGACTATCCGCCAGGTAGGCCGCTCCCAACTCAATCCTGGCTGCTTCATCTGGTGACCCGCCTGGCTGGTCATTAGGCAACTGGAGCTGTTGCGACCACCTCAGGCAAGCCCGGGTTACCCAAGCCCCACATACCGAGGCCTGGAGAGCCAGGGCACTAACGTCAAAAGCTTGCTTCAATAACATGTCCAGCTTCCTGTCCCGAGCATCCTTAAGGGCTGCGCTACCCTCAACAGGAATGGTTGTTTTCTTGGTAACTGCCAACACAGCCGCATCCACTCTAGGAGACTGAAGCAACTCTCTCTCTCCAGCTCTGGCAAGGGATATAATTGTGTCATAGATTGAACATCCCTTAAACCGGACTCCGGTTGGTCCCATTCATTCTGAATCATCTGACGAACCACCCGGTGGACTGGGAAAACTCTTTGTGACTTCCTAACTGTCTGAATGAGCGGATCCTCCAAGGACTCCTCCTCCGATGGGACACCCGTCGTGATATTGAGGACCTGCAAGGACTCGCTGATCAACGCCAGCAACTCCTCCTGACAGAAGACCCAGACAATTCTGACCTGCTCCTCCGCCAGAATTTCGCCCTCTTCAAGCTCCTCCTCATCCTCCCCAAGCTCCCGGTCCGAGGATTCCCCTTCCAAAACCTCTGATAGAGGGGAGTGGAGGGCTTCATCATTTGCCAATTTAGACCGCTTAGGAGGAACCCCTACAACAACATCTGGCTCCTGGGACTCCGCCGCCCTTACCGCTGCGCGTCCCCACACCGCTGGCTGATTTAGCGTTCCCTGCTGATGCAGACAGAACGCCTTATGCAGTAGTAACACAAATTCTGGGGAGAATGCCCCAAAACCTCCCCCTTCGAGTCCTCCCGAAGAAGCGGAGGGCTTAGGCTGAGCCTGAAGCAGGACCGGCTGTTCCAAGGCTGAAAGCAGAGGAGAGCCCGGACAAACATTGTTTCCAGAGGCCCCCCCTGATTCTTGAGAGGCGGAAGATAAAGGGTCCTGGGCCCCGCTGGCCTGGAGGCCCTGCTCTACAGAGGCGGCTTCTACTGCGCAGCCCCTGCAGATGCCTGCCTCTGACACCACTCCTGGTCCCGCAGACCAAACACACTGAGGTCTAGCCAGCATGATAGTTGGACACTGTTCCTAGTATGCTAAACAGGAAAGGAAAATACCTCAGTATAAACAGCGATAACAGATATATATATAAATAAAAAACTATACACACACACACATACAGGGTGGCCCAAAAAAAGTGATAACATCTCGTAGCATATAAGTTATTTAAAAATTCAAAAAGACAGATGTAAACGATTGACAAATATATATATTTTTTTTTAAGATGGCAACCGGAAATTGTCAAAATAAAGACGTTATATAGCTAAAAAAGTTAAATAACTAAACTATTTAAGCTTTTAATTTGCGAGATGTTCTCACTTTTTTCGGGTCACCGTGTGTGTGTGCGTGTCATTTATTTATTTATTTCATTTATTATCTGAGTAGAAAGAGAACTGCCAATCCAGACTCTCTCTTTTTTTTTTTTTAATGAAGTTAAAACCAACCTGCAGGGAAACCCCACTACTAGATAGCAACAGGCCTGGCTCCAAAACTGCACGAAAAACATGCAAAAATTACCCCAGTACCTGTCTCAGATGCAAACAGCGTTCCCCAGGGACAGCAAGTCTCAGAGCCGTGTACCGCCGATAACCATGAGGTTCACCGCTGTGCACGCTGCCGTTCACCGTCCCTGTGCCCGCAGCAATCTGCTCGCTCCTGCGGACCAACTGTGATCCCCCCGACCTCATGCTCAGCCACCTTCGGGGCTTCAGCACAGAGGCGGGCCAGGAAGAAAAAGCAGGCCCTGCAGGCAGCCAAGTCAGCCGACGGTTCCTCACCTTCGGGAACCACAAATCCTTTTTTTTTTTTTTTTTTTTTTTTTAAAGCCTGTTACTGATTGCCTAAGCCTCCTACTGCACCCCAGAGCTACCAGTTGGGGAAGGAAAGGGGGGGGGGGGAAAATTTCCCCAGACTCAAGGACCGCCAAAAATGAAAATAAGAACCAGATGCACTAAATAAATGAAATAAATGAAACCAAAGAAGCAAACACACCCTAGAACCTAAGTGTCTCTCCAGAAAGCCCTTTTCCCCGGCTTACTGCTGCTTGGAGGGAGGTGCCAGGGGTATTTATACCCTAGAGTCAGCAAAAGATGACGTGCTCAGTCTCCATGCTGCTGGAAGGGGAGCACAATCTAGTAATGGAAAGGGATTGAACTGGAGGGACGCTTAGGAACCAAATTTGTTTTATATAGTTGAGGAACGCATCCTGATCACCTCCCCACCAATATAGAGTAACATACTGCAAAATACACCAAGGTAGCTGATCAAATGTATGATGCTGTTGTAAATAACGTTCCACTATCAGAAAGAAAGTGTATGGGTATGCAATCTAGGTCCGTATTTAGACAATCAAACTTTCACAGATCTATGAGTACGACCTACATACAGCTTCGGACATGGGCACATTATCAAGTACACCAAATAATCAGTGTTGCAGGTAGTGTATTCATATGATCAAATGATCTTCTGAGTTAAAGATCTTTCCATAATGCGCCTTCCATAGTTGTATCACAAAAATGACACCCTCCACACAAACAATGACCTCTTAATCCTTAAATGTCCACCCTCTTTTAAAGTCACAACTGGGGGTTCTCGAAAACAATCATGTAGTTGGAGAATTGACCAATGTTTATATACAATGGAAGCAACCTGAGAAGCTAAGTAGAATAAGATAAAGTGCAAATTAGGTGATCTTCTGAGGAATCAGTATCAGGAGATTTTTCCAGGGAGGTGATCAGGATGTGTTCCTCAACTATACAGAACAATTTTGGATCTTCTATTTAAATACGCTTCAACCCAAAGGTTTAAATGCACAAATCGACTAGTATACACTGAATTAATGGTAATCCCTCCTTATGTCATATTATGAGAAGAGTTAACGTTTTCTTAAAAGACACTGCAGCCATATTTCATTCATAGCCAACTGAGCTACAGATGAAGAAACAGATGTATACAACCCAAATGTTTACCCTGAAGCAGAACTGCTAAAAGATAAATCTGAAACGCGTTGGTAGTTGGCTGGAATGTGTTTGCTTTTAAATGCTCTTTTGAGATGCACGTTTGAAATCACTTTAAAAACGAGAAAAAGGACTAGTTGGAGGATGCTAATCCATAGCAATCTCATAGTTATGTCCGACAAAAAATTGTTATACATTTGACAAGAGTTCAATGTGTTGAGACTAAAATTCACATAGAGCTATGCAGTGCAGAGAAGACGGAGTTTCTCTTCTGGTAATGACCCAAACTAGGCACACCAGCCATCCTATTACCATCACTACTAATCATTTGTATAGCGCTAAAAGGCATTCACAGCACTGTACAGAGACATGTAAGAGACAGTCCCTGCTCAGAAGAGCTTACAGTCTAGTTAAGACAGACAAACAACTGGGGACTAGATATATCTAGAATGGTAAGGAAACACATATTTTTATTTATTTATTTATTTACAGTCTCTTATATACCGCACTATTCATCATCAGCGCAGTTCACATGGAACAAAATGCTCAGTACATATAACACGTATGAGTTTACAGGTAACAGGGTATAAATAACTTGGATAACCGGGGTAACTATTTACAAAACATACTACATGAGTTGAACAAGAGACTAAGGGAATCAGGATCCCAAAGCAGTCTCAAAAAAAGAGAGACTAACTCCAGCTCACTGCACATGAGGTATAATCAATCAGTCTCCAGCTCAGTGAAGCTACACTCCTGCCTTGAAGTAACCATGCACTGCCCTTTTTGACTGGAAGAAGCTCCAGCCACATGATTATGACCCTTCCTTGCTGTTCAGCTGACCACATGGCAGCTACAGCTTCTCAATGCGCACAACTACCTCTGGTGCAAGTCTGGTACTGATGGGATAGTCATGCTGCCATTCTACTGCAATACACAGTTATCGAATGCCTTTATTTTATTTTATTTATTATAAAAAAAATTTGTATACCACCATATACTGTAGCATTCAAGGCAGTGATCTTAGTCTCCTCAATTGCAGCTACAGTACCGATCACATTTAGCAGACTCCCAGCACCAGCACTTCTAATTTCCACTAGTCTGACTGCGCCTCTGAGCAGAAATTTTCAGTGATTTGAGGGGTTGCTTGCTTTTGGGGGGATGACTTATTGGCTTTCTAGAGACAGGAGGGGTGGCCGACTGGCTTGCTGGGGATGGGGGGGGGGGGGGCAGGGACTAGGTATAGTTTGATGTTTGATTGGCTTATTGGGGAGAGGGACAGGACTGGGTGGGATGGCAGACTGGCAGGGGGGCAGAGGTTGGGGGGAATGTCTGTGACATACTGGGTAGTGACAGCTAGCGGTACAGAAGCTAGGGTGGCTAGCTAGTCTGCTGAGTGTAAAGGGCTGGTTGAATAAAAATGAGTGTGAAGGGGTTGGGGGTGGAGAGATTGCTGAGTTAAGCGAGGAGGAAGAGTAGTGGGGAAAAAACAGGATAAAATAGGGCCTAGATGACAGGATGGGAGGGGGGAGAGAGACTGATTGAGTGGGGAGAGGATATGCTGGCTGTGTATTTCCATTAATGGCCTGGTTTACTAAGGGGTATGTTTACTAAACAGCGGTAGCAAAAACTCCATGCAATATCGGAGCCATGGCCCCATTGAAATCAATAGGGCCGCGGCTCCGATATCGCATGGAGTCCACTACTGCCATTTAGTAAACATACCCCTAAGGGTTTTTTTCCCCTTAGACATGGAAGGGGAAAACACAGCCTTAGTAAATAAGCTGAAGCAGAGTTCAGAAGCAGCCGCCTCCTCTCACACCTCAATTTAATAGAGACAGGCATCTGTAGAGGTGTGGGGGGGGGGGGGGGTCACCTTGATCACAGGCTCCTAAGTTTTTGCAATGGTTTTTAAATCCAGATTTGTCAAAGCCTAACATAGCAGATAAAACAATAAAAATATATGCCTTATAAAATGCCAGAAGCATATCATTTAAACATTCAGATGACATAAGGGAAAAACATATAAAAAAGGCAAATGACAGACTCTGAACCAAGATGAGCTAGAAAGAGACACAGTAGTACTGTGAAAGTAAGTGCTCCAGAGCCCCATCCTATTCTCCTCATCTTACTTTTTTCTTCCACTGTTCAGTTTAGAAAGGGGACTGTGACCAATATGAGAGTGCATCAATAGTGGACATGAATCTAGTGCTCATGCCCCAGGCAGTCCCCACCCCCACTATGCTCTTCAAGTCCAGACCAAGCCTTCTCCTTAAAAGGAGTAATTTTATAAGTGGCTTGAGCATGTCAAACTGTATTATACACATAGGTATAAAATAGCTGGGGGTATGTGTGCATGAAAGTAGGCGCTCAGAATATACATACAACAAGCATTCCCAGCAGCAGGACATACTTTATAAAATGCACACTTGTGTTGATTGTTATTGACACGTACATGCTTAAAGTTACTCCTACCTCAGAGCAGGTGTAAGACTCCGCTTTTACTTTTAAATATCTGAAAAACAACTTTTCAACCTACATCTCTACCTATTCATAAGAAACTACTAACCTCGCTCGCGCTTCCTGTCAGCACAGCTCTGAACACCCCCCCCCCCCCCCCGGTTAGGTACTGCCTGTACCTTTGCGTTAGAGTCCAACATTTATTAAACAGTTGCTTGTTACATCCAGTACCTGAAGCTGTGCCACAGCAAGGCGGCACCCACCACGCCGAAGAGAAGATGCTGGTGAGCACGTCAGGAGGGAAGAGGGTCACGTTCCTCTGGATCTGCAGCAGGTTTAAGACCAGGGCGAGGAAGACCCCGATGAGGAAGAGCAGCACCCCTCGGATGGCCAGGCTCAGCCTGCGGCTGCCGGTCAGCACCAAAAGGCTGGGCCTGAACGCCCTGGGGCACGGGAGCGCCTGCGTATCCTCCGTCATGGCTACCCAGGCCCGGCTGACTAGACAACCGGCGTCCTCGAGCTCCACACGGTCGGCCGCATCTCCGCGACTGTAACGAAAAAACTCCGCGCACCCGCGACAGAACCCAGAGCCGTGATGGCGATCAGCCGCAACAAGGCTCGACCACAACCGGCCAGACGTAAGTGCTACCCGCGGAGCGCCGAGAGTACGCAGCGTACCAGAGCCGTAATCGCAGGCCGATTAATCCACGTGATCGGCACTCGCCCTAGAGCCTGGCAGGCGGAAACAATGATCAGCTTACTCGGTGCTCCCTCCTCAAATGGTTATGCCTGATTAGGAGGAGGAGGAGTCTGACAGAAACCCCCCTGGGGGAGGGGCAGATGATCAGTTCATTTTCCACAGGGACCTGCTGCTGAGGCGTCATCTACAGAGGACATGTGTGACTTGAGCTCCTCCCCCACCCAGCCTTTTAAACGAGAAGACTTGAGTAGTAGTGTTCACTTTTCATGGCATACCCAGATCGAGGAGGGAGACTTTCGGCCATCCTGGTTTTGAGCTTATATCCTAGACATGGTGTGTGCTGTTTGTAATCTATGATTCTACACCTTGAAATCAATGATGTATGTTCTATAATGGATCATATCAGTTGTCAGGAATCCAGGCCTGACATAAAATCTCCCAGAACGGAGTATTCAGCAACCCTGCTTTGATAAAGTCATCATCTTTTCCATAAACCTTACCTCAGGGCCAGTGCTACTACTACTACTATTACTACTACTATTTAGCACTTATATAGCGCTACGCACGCAGCGCTGTACAGAATACATGTAAAGGCAGTCCCTGCTCATTAGAGCTCACAATCTAGTCAAGACAACACAGAGTAATAGTTCGGGGAAAAAACAGGATATGGCATTTATAATTCGGGGCAAAACAAAATAAGGCATTTACAATTTAGTCATGACAAAGGACGGGACTCAGGTCAAGACAAAGGCTAAAAGTCAGGATCTGAAAGCAACAGTGAAGATGTGGGTTTTCAATCTGGACTTGAAGAGGGCGAGGGAGGGTGCCTGGCGTATAGACACAGGTAGGTTGTTCCAGGCGTAGGGTGCAGCAAGATGGAAGGAGTGAAGTCGGGAGTTAGCGGTGCGAGTGAAGGGCCTAGATAGAAGTAATTTGTTAGAAGAGCAAAGTTCCCGAGAGGGGATGTAGGGAGAGATAAGAGATGAAAGGTAGTGGGGAGCTGCAGAGTGAATGCATTTATAGGTCAGGAGGAGAAGTTTGAATTGGATGTGGAATTGGATAGGGAGCCAGTGAAGCGACTTGAGAAAAGGAGTAATGTGGGCATGGCGAGGCTGGTGGAAGATTAGTCAAGCAGCGTAATTTTGAATAGATTAAAGGGAGAAGAGATGGCTCGCAGGGAGACCAGCAAGGAGTAGGTTGTAGTAGTCGAGGCGAGAGGAGATTAAGGAGTGGACAAGCGTTTTAGTAGTGTGTTCAGAAAGGAAGGGGCGGATTTTGCTAATGTTGTAGAGAAAGAAGCAGCAGGTCTTAGCTACGAGCTGGATATGTGTGGAGAGAGAGGCGTCAAAGATAACTCACAGATTGCGGGCCCAGGAAACAGGAAGGATCATAGAGCCATCCACGGGGACTGAGAAGGGAGGGAGAAGAGGGGAGGAGTTGGGGGCAAAGATAAGGAGTTCAGTCTTGGCCATGTTCAGTTTCAAGCGGCGGTGAGACATCCAGGCAGCAATGTCGGAAAGGCAGGCAGAGATGTTGGACTGGGTTGATGGGGAAATATTAGGTGTAGAGAGGTAGATTTGGGAGTCATCGGCATAGAGATGGTACTGAAAGCCATGGGAGGAGATAAGCGTGCCAAGGCCTTGGGTATAGAGAGAGAAAAGGAGGGGGCCCAGGATGGATCCCTGGGGTACACCAACATGGAGCAGGGTAGGAGAGGAGGAGGAGCCACCGGAGCAAACACTGAAGGAGCGATGGGAGAGGTAGGAGGAGAACCAGGATAGTAAGGAGTCTTTGAAGCCAAGTGAGGAGAGGGTGGTGAGGAGGAGATTGTGGTCAACGGTGTCAAAGGCAGTGGAGAGGTCAAGAAGGATGAGGATAGAGTAGAGGCCCTTAGATTTACCCAGGAATAGGTCATTGGAGACTTTTGTGAGAGTGTAGGGGACGGAAACTGGATTGTAGTGGGTCCAGGAGAGCCTGGGAGGTGAGGAAGTCGAGGCAGCGGCGGTGGACTGCTCATTCAAGTAGTTTAGATATGAAGGGAAGGAGGGAGATGGGTCGATAATTAGAAGGACATGTGGAATCGAATGAGGGTTTCTTGAGGAGGGGTGTGACAACAGCATGTTTGAAGTCTACGGGGACCGTTGCAGTGGAGAGTGAAAGATTGAGGATATGAGACATGGGGGGACAATGGTGGGGGAGATGAGGTGTAGGAGATGGGTGGGGATAGGGTCAGAGGAACAGGTGGTGGGTTTGGAGGAGGCAAAAAGGAGTGTGGTTTCTTCAGAGATCATAGGGAAGAAGGAGAGGGTAGCAGAGGAGAGGGCATCACAGGAAGTATGGATGGGGGGAGAATTGGGGAGGGGGTGGGGAATTGGAGGGTAATCTTGTGGATTTTGTCATGGAAGTAGCCGGCTAAGGTTTGGGCAGATAGGGAGGGCGGGACCGGGGGCAGGGGGACCTTGAGGAGAAAGTTGAGGGTATTAAAGAGATGGCGAGGATCAGAGGCAAGGGAGTTGGTCAGATGGATGAAGTATTCTTGCTTGGCAAGTGCTATGGCTGACTGGAAGGAGCCAAGCATGAATTTGAAGTGTAGAAGGTCCTCAGGAGAGCAGGATTTGGACCAAGCACGTTCAGCATAATGGGCACAGGTGCGTAGAAAGCGGGTTGTGGGCAAAAGCCAGGGCTGGGGAGCAGATTGTCTGACAGGACGTGGGGTGGGTGGGGCAAGTGTGTGTCACAAGCACAACGCCCAAAGCCACTTGCCTCTAGTGGTCGAGGGGCATGGTGGTTGAGGGTTCCTTCTTCTATCAGCTCTTAGCAGCCTATTTCTTCGTGTTGGCTTCTGGGAAGTGTAGTACTGCTAAAATATGTTGGTGCTTTAAGTAGAAGGTTTGTAGTTGAGGTAACCGAGGGTAAGGCTTGTAACAGAAAGTTTATTTCCATAACACAAAACACAGCAGGTTCAAGGTATCATTTACAGGATTATAACTGTAGGATTTGCTTAAAGTACAGCAAATACTGGCAAACAAACCAAAAGAACTCAGAGATGGCTTTTTAAACTCCTCTTACTTGCAGAAGCAATTGCCTTTAGAAACTAGGCTGCCACTTTCCTTTTAGTCCTTGTTAATCAGAGCATAAAGAAAAAATTCAAACTTAATTCTTCTGCAGCAGTTTTGGTTTCTGCCAGCCTCAAAAACCTCTCTAGGCTGCATTTCTACGTGAAACCAAACTTAGAACAAAACAAACATTCCAAGCTGTTATCAAAACTCTTAGCAGGCTTTTCATATAGGAGAGGAGCAAGCAAAAACTCTTATAGCAGCTAACTTGGCTTTTCTTGCCGTTGCACAGTTCAAACACAGGTGACAAACAAGCATGAATCAGAGCTTCCTGATCAGGCTTACGTTGCAGTAAATTTCCCTTTTAAAACAGACAGGAATTTACCTCCACACTGCTTCTGCCATATGGTTAACTTCCAAGGAGAATTACTTCTTTCAGGGCTAGCTTTTCCTCAAGACCTCCTGTCTAGAGCTTGGCATAGAGAGCAATCCATAAAGCAATCTTCTTCCCCCAACTCTGACACTGGTTCTCCCAACTGCATGGGTTCTGACTCACCGACCTGGTCAGACTGCTCAGCTGACAACCTCTCTGGTGGTCTGAAAGCTTCTCCACTTCCTGGTCCCCACCTCTGTTGCCAACCTGTTGCAGGGAATTCAGCTCTCTCAGCTCTGGGTAGCTCAGCTCTTCTCCAAGAATCAACTTCTCCTCTCTGCTTCTGTCTCAGCTGCTCTCCCGGCTGCTCTCCTTCTCGTCTCTCTCCCTCTGCATAATCTAACCCAGGCTTATACCTCCAGGGTTCTAACCCCACCTCTTTCTTTCCCAGGTGTTGGTAATCCCCCTGCCTCCTGATATTAGAATAATCAGTGCACTTGTCAAAGTAAGGGCTTTGGTCCTCGTGCTTGCAATCCCTCTTTCTTACTTTATCAGTTATTATTATTTTATTTTATTTATTACAATCTTTTATATACCGCGCTATTTGGTATCAGCGCGGTTTACATGGAACAAAATAACCAGAACAAACTATTCTGAGTTTACAGAGAACAGGTATACAAACTTGGGTAACATGGGGAACTATATACAAAAATTATTTACATACAGTCGTTATGGTAATTGGCTGAAACCTGTTCCAGCTGGGGTTTTTCTGTCTTTGAAACCTGGCTGTGGCTTTCTCTCCTTGCACTCCTAGAAGGGGACCCTTAACTAGGATGAATTCGTTATGCTTCTCACCTCCCCCACTCTCAGGATGGCTGACCTTGCCACAAGTGTCAAGAGCTGAGGATAGTGTAGCATTATAAGAGGATAGTGCCTCGTCGACGGACTTGGAGAACATAATGGAGGACAGAGATGGGGAGATGATGGAGGAGAGAGTCAGGGGGTCAATATTATGGAGGTTTCTAAATAGGTCGAAGGAGACAGGACGAGGTTGAGACAGCGGGAGCTGAAGAGCAAAGGTTAAAAGGTGATGGTCAGATGAGGGAAGGATTGAGTTGCGGAAGTTTGAGGGAGATGAATTAGAGAAGAGTATTAGGTCGAGGCAGTGGCCGTGTTGGTGGGTGGGGGCAGTGGAGCAAAGTTGGAGGTCGAACGAGGAGGTGAGGGCGAGGAACTTTAAGGCATTGGAGTCGGAGGGGTTGTCAACGTGAATGTTGAAATCGCCAAGAATAACAGTGGGGGAAGATCTAGAAAGGTGGAAAGCCAAGCGTCAAAGTCAGTGAGGAAGGTTGATTTGGATTTGTCAGGTGGGCGATAAATAACAGCTACTCGGAGGGGAAGTGGTGTGAGGAGGCGAATGGCGTGGACTTCAAAAGAGAGGGAGGAGTGTGACTGAGGTAGCAGGAGGGCTTGGAATTGGCAGGAGGGAGAAAGTAGGAGAGCAACACCACCACTGCGACCAGTACTACTACTACTAAGCATTTATAAAGCGCTACCAGGCGCACGCAGCGCTGTACAATGAAAACACAAAAAGACAGTCCCTGCTCAAAAGAGCTTACAATCTAAAAAGACAAAGCAAGAAAAGGAGTAGAAAAAAGATAAGAACAAGGGCAAAGTGACAAGAGCAGGAGAGACAGGACAAAGGAAAGAGATAAGAACAAGTGTAAGAGGAAGAAAGAAAGGTGAAATAAAAGAGGGGAAAGAAGGAAAACAGCAAAATCAAGAGCCAAAGGCAGAGGCGAAAAGATGAGCTTTTAACTTGAGTCTAAGAGGGGCAAAGAAGATGCCTGACGTATAGACAAAGGAAGTTTATTCTAAGAGTAAGGAGCAGCAAGGTGAAAAGAGCGGAATCTGGAGTTGGCATAGAGGAGAAGGGCATAGCAAGAAGCAACTGGGAAGAAGAATGGAGTACACGAGGGGGGAAATAGGGAGAAATGAGAGAAGAAAGGTACTGAGGAGCCACAGAGTGAATGCACATAGGTCAGAAGGAGAAGCTCAAACTGAATACGGAAATGGATAGGGAGCCAGTGAAGAGATCTGAGGAGAGGAGTGATGTGGGCAAAATGAGACTGACGGAAAATCAAACGGGCAGCGGAGTGCTGACTAGACTAAAGAGGGAAAAGATGAGGCTGAGGGAGACCAGCAAGAAGGAGGTTACAATAATCAAGGCGGGAGGTGATTAGGGAATGGATGAGGGTTTTAGTAGTGAGCTCAGAGAGAAAGGGGCAGATTTTGCCAATGTTGAAGAGAAAGAAGCGACAGGTCTTAGCGATGAGTTGGATATGAAAGGAGAAAGAGAGCGAAGAGTCAAAAATAACACCCAAATTGCGAGCAGATGAAACAGGTTGGAGAACAGAGCCATCAACAGAGACTGAAAAAAAAAGGAAGGAGAAAGGGAAATTTTAGGAGAAAAAACGAGAAGTTCAGTCTTGGCCATGTTCAATTTCAGGCGACGATGGAACATCCAGGCAGCAATGGCAGAGAGACAGCAAGAGATCCGGGACTGGAAAGCAGAAGAAAGATCAGGAGTAGAGAGATAGATTTGGGAGTCATCAGCATAGAGATGGTACTGAAAACCATGAGGGGAAATAAGCACACCAAGGGGTTGGGTATAGAGAGAAAAAAGAAGGGGGACCCAAGACAGAACCCTGGGGGACACCAACCGAGAGCGGGGTAACAGAGGAGGAGGAACCACCAGAACATACACTAAAGGAGTGATGGGAAAGATATGAAGAGAACCAGGAGAGAACACAGTCCCTAAAGCCAAGCGAAGACAAAGTGTCAAGGAGAAGATCATGGTCAACAGTGTCAAAGGCAGCAGAAAGGTCAAGGAGGATAAGAACAGAGTAAAGGCCTTTAGACTTAGCCAGGAACAAGTCACTGGAGACTTTGACAAGAGCAGTTTCAGTAGAGTGCAAAGGACGAAAACCGGATTGTAAGGGATCAAGAAGAGCATGGGAAGAGAGGAAGTCAAGACAACGGCAGTAAACCGCACGTTCGAGCAGTTTAGAAATGAAAGGAAGGAGAGAGATGGGACGATAAGGACAAGAGGGATCAAGTGAGGGTTTCTTAAGGAGAGGCGTGACCACAGCATGTTTAAAGTCAGCCGGGACAGTAGCAGTGGCAAGCGAAAGGTTGAGAATATGAGAAATGGAGGGGACTACGGTAGAGGAAATAGAGGAGAGGAGATGGGAGGAGATAGGATCAGAGGAGCAAGTGGTGAGCTTGGAGGAGGAGAGAAGAAGAGCAGTTTCATCAATAGAAATCATGGGGAAGGAAGAGAGGGTAGGATGAGAAGGGGGGAGAGAATGAAAGCAGGAAAGGGAAATTGGGGATTTAGAGGGAAACTGGAGAGTAATCTTTTGGATTTTATCATGGACGTAATCAGCCAGAGCCTGGGCAGAAAGCGAAGGAGATCGAGGTGTATGGGAGAATTGGTAGCCCCCATGGCAGAGAGCAGCAATGGATGCGGTGTCGTCTGGGTGGAGCCAAGTCTCAGTTAGGGCAAGAAGGTGTAATGCATTAGAGATAAAGAGATTGTGGGTAAAATAAAGTTTGTTAAAGACTGAGCATGCATTCCATAGGGCACATGAAAACGGGAGAGTGGAGGGGGAAAGGAGAGGGATATAGATAAGGTTGGATAGGTTACGAGAGGATTTCTTTCCAGAGTAACGTGCGGCTCTATTTCTAGAGTAGCGCAGAGATTTAGAGGGACTAGGGTGCGGGTGGGTATTGTCACCACCTGCGCCCCTACTGGCAGAGTAAAGTAAGGGCGTCCGGGGACATTTAATTTGTATCAGAGAGTATTCAAGCTGAAGGACCAAAGGATTGTGGTCTTTGTAGTATAGAACTCCCTGAAAAGAATAACTACGCCAAGTGTAGGGTAAATAAGGCTTTATTTCCCCGATTAATGCTCTAGGTTCAATGGGACATCAACATAAAGTGGAGGTAATGCTTTCCTCAAACAATAAGGTTCCACCATGGACTAAACAGTTAAAGGTTGTAAGCTCTACAATTGACTGCTTAGCTGGGTTAGGGGATTTTCCAAAACATTAGAAAACAATATCAGAACAAAATGGTTATCAGCTTCACCATATGCAGACTTAGTTCTTCGCTATACAATTAGCATGGCAAGCAAACTACTTCTTAAGCAAAAGTTACATTCCATAGGTTCGTTGTGAGGCATGGGAACACTGGAGCTAAAATCCAAGTCCATTGATTCTGGATCGCTACCCTCTTCAGAGTTAAGAATATCTTCAGAGTCTCTTAATTCCTCACAGAAGTTCCTTGGCTGCTCATATACCTTTCTTAAAACACTTTTAGGAAGTGGCTTTAAATAGTTAGTTTTACTTCTTCTATGATATTGAGGTTTATCTACCTGCATAAGACTTTCCTCATTTAAAGTTCCTTTTAGAATGAAAGGCTTTTCATACCTTAGCTTCCGAGGAGCGCCACGCCCAGGATTCAGTTTACAACGTAGCTTTTCCTGCTGACCAACTGTCTTGTGCACTGCTCCACAATCCAGGCTGCTAGGAAAACCAGATGTGGATTTCCCCTCTCTATCTTTCAGGGTAAGAGGATCAATGTAAAAGGCATCTCCTTTCCTTGTGCCTTTATGGTTTGGCTCAAAGGACTTACTTGGAGTTGGAGAACTTCTTTCAACAGGCAGGCTGCTTCTCTGGGCTTTAACCCATAGAGTATGCCCCTTTTTGCTCCTGCCACCTAGAGCTGGCCGCAGCTGGAAACTATCCTGTTCCAGGCTTCTCTCAGAGCTTGTGCTGCCGGTCCTTCTGACCTTGTCGGTTATTCTGTTGGCTACCCTCCTTGGTGCCTTCCTCTCTGATGCAGTGGATGGGTGCCCAAAGACATCTGCCCCCATAAGAGCAGACATAGAAACATAGAAATATGACGACAGAAAAAGACCACATGGCCTATCTAGTCTGTCCTTCCATATCAACAACTACAACAGTCCCCTTTTTACCTTTAGAGATCCTCTGTGTTGTCCCATGCTTTTATGAATTCAATTACTGTCCTCATCTCTACCACCTCCACTGGGAGACTATTCCACGGATCCACTACTCTTTTTCCAAAAAGAAATATTTCCGCATATCACTCCTGAATCTATCTCCCTTCACCCTCATCCCATGTACCCTCGTAGCAGAACTTGCTTTCAATTGAAAGAGGCTCTCTCCCTAAACATTTATGCCATGGAGGTATTTGAACATCTCAATCATATCACCTCTATCCCGCCTTTCCTCTAAGGTGTACATATTAAGACCCTTAACTCTGTCCTCATATGCTTTATAATGAAGACCACTAATCATTGTAGTAGCCACCCTCTGCACCGACTCCATCCTGCAAGTTCCGGGTTAAATACAATTTAGTGAATTATGTTTTCTATCTGCCTTCGGAATAGACAATTTCTTCTCTGCCTAGTGTGCCTTGATTTCTAGATGCTCGACTGGTAGTCCACTGTTGCATTTGGGTTTAGCTTATTTTTCCTTTGTTGCCCCTTCTTGGGGAGTGGAGGAGTAGCCTAGTGGTTAGAACACTGGCTTGGTAACCAAGCAACCAGGGTTCAATTCTCACTAGAACTCCTTGTGGCCTTGGGCAAGTCACTTAACCCCCCACTGCCTCAGAAGAAAGGCCTGGCAATCTACTTCCGGTGACACTGCCAAGAAAACCCAGGAGCTTCTGGGTCACCAGGAGTCAGGATTGACTTGAAGGCACACATTGCATTTGCAATCATTTTAGTAGCCACCCTCTGCACCGACTCCATCCTGTTCACATCCTTTTGAAGGTGCGGTCTCCAGAATTGCACACTATACTCTAAATGAGGTCACACCAAAGATTTATACAGAGGCATTATCACCTCTTTTTTTCTGCTAGCCATTCCTCTCCGTATGCACCCAAGCATCCTTCTAGCTTTTGCCGTCGCCTTTTCTACCTGTTTAGCTACTTTAAGGTCATCAGACACAACCACGCTTAGGTCCCGCTCTTCTTTAGTGGACAAAAGTACTTCACCCCCTATACTATATTGCTCCCTTGGATTGCTGCAGCCCAAATGCATGACCTTACATTTTTTAACATTAAACCCAGCTGCCAAATTCTAGACCATTCTTCAAGCTTAGCTAGATCCCTCCTCATGTTATCTACACTTTCCTGGGTGTCTACTCTATTGCAGATTTTGGTATCATCTGCAAAGAGGCAAACCTTACCCGACAGCCCTTCCGCTATATCACTAACAAAGATTTTAAAAAGAATTGGACCAAGGACAGATCCCTGGGGCACACCACTGGTAACATCCTTCTCCTCAGAGTGAGCTCCATTTACCTGTACTCTTTGTCGCCTCACACCCAACCAATTTCTAACCCAAGCAGTAACTTTAGGGTCCATCTCTAGGGTGCTCAGTTTGTTTATAAGTTGCCTGTGAGGAACAGTGTCAAAGGCTTTACTGAAATCTAAATACACCACATCTAGGGCTCTCCCTCGGTCCAACTCCCTGGTCACCCAGTCAAAGAAATCAATCAGATTTGTCTGACAAGACCTGCCTCTGGTGAATCCATGCTGCCTCAGATCCTGTAATCTGCTGGACTCCAGAAACCTCACTATTTTCTCTTTCAGCAGCGTTTCCAGTATTTTACTCACCACCGAATTTAAACTAACCGGTCTGTAGTTTTCAACCACATCCTTACTTCTGCTTTTGTGTAAAGGCACCACATGAGCCTCTCTGCAGTCCTTTGGCACCACTCTCGACTCCAACGAGGCATTGAAAAGGTCAGTCAGTGGAGCTGCTAGAACATCCCCAAGTTCCCTCAGTATTCTAGGGTGTATCCCATCCGGTCCCATCGCTTTGTCTACTTTAAGTTGAGCTAGTTTCTCACGAACACAGTCTTCTGAGAATTATTCAAGATGTCCCTCGCTTCTGTTCCTGTTTGAGGGTGTTTTCTGAGGTCCTGCTCCTGGTTCTTCATCTGTGAACACAGAACAGAAATATTTGTTAAGCAATTCCACTTTATCCTTATCAGCTTCTACATATTCCTCCCCTGCACCCTTGAGTCTGACAATACCACTTTTGCCCTTCCTCTTCTCACTAACATATCTGAAAAATGTCTTATCCCCCCATTTTATTGCATTGGCTATTTCCTCCTCCTTTTGAATCTTTGCCTGCCTGACTACTTTGCTAGCTTCTCTAAGTTTTTCCAAATACAGATGTCTGTCTTCCTCTCTCTGTGATCTCTTGTATTTCATGAAGGCCTCCCTCTTTTTCTTCACTTTTTCAGCTACTTCTTTCGAAAGCCATAGCGGTCTCCTTTTCCTTTTACCTTTATTTACCATTTTAACAAAAAGGTTGGTTGCCCTTAAAATATCCCCTTTCAGTTTTGCCCACTGTTTTTCTACATCCCCCAGCTGTTCCCATCCCATTAACGACTCCCTGAAGTATTGGCCCATCTTGGCAAAGTTAGTCTTCCTAAAGTCTAAGATCCTCACCTTTGAATGGATTCTAACAGCCCTAGTCCTAATACTGAACCACACCATCTGGTGATCACTGGATGCAAAATGATCTCCCACTACAACATCAGAAACACTTTCACTATTGGTAAGCACCAAGTCCAGTATGGCCCCTTCACATGGGTCTGTTACCAACTGCCTGAATAGTTCTCCCTGTAGAGAATCCAGGATCTCCTTACTTCTAGATGATACTGCAGCAGGAATGTGCCAATCAACATCTGGCATATTGAAATCTCCTATCAGTAGCACTTCCCCTTTCCTAGCAATGCTGCATATGTCTTCAATTAACTCTCTGTCCATCTCTTCCTCTTGTGAGGGAGGTCTGTAATATCACACCAATGCAAATAGATTTCTCTTTCCCTCTTTCTAGTTTAACCCACAATGCCTCCTCTCTCCCTTTTAAGCTCTGTAGTTTTTACATATAGTGCCACTCCTCCTCCCCTTCTTCCTACCCTGTCCTTTCTGAATAAAGTATAGACAGGTATAGTTACATCCCAATCATGGTTTTCTGTAAACCATGTTTCTGTAACTGCCACTAAATCCAAGTCAGCCACTCCCACCAAAGCTTCAACATCAGGGATCTTATTTCCTATGCTATGGGCATTTATACACACTGCTTTCCATATGTTATCCCTATTACCCATTTCCATAAAGGTATTTAATGTATCACCTACCTGGGGGCTTTCTTCACCCATCCACAACGAATCTAGTTTAAAGCCCTCTTCAGTAGATTAGCCAGTCTACTACCGAAGACGCGTTGACCTTTCTTGGACAGATGGATGCCATCTCTGCTCTGCAACCCTTGGAACAGCATCCCATGGTCTAGGAAACCAAAATGCTCTCGATGACACCATCCACACAGCCATGCATTCATCTCCAGGATGCGAACCTCTGGGACTTGGCCTTTACCCTCAACAGGGAGGATTGAAGAGAACACCACCTGTGTACCTAACTGCTTCACCCTCTGTCCCAGAACCATGAAGTCACTTTTGATACGTTACGAGGTATACCTGGCAGTATCATTTGTTCCAACATGGATTAGCAACATTGGGTAATAGTCAGTGGGCTTGATGAGTCGCGGCAAACTCTCTGTAACATCTTGGATTTTGGCACCAGGCAGACAGCATACTTCTCTGGACATCAAGTCTGGTCGGCAGATGGACGCCTCAGTACCCCTCAGAAGAGAGTCTCCAACCACCACTACCCTTCGTTTCCTTGTGGACACTGATTCTGAAACTTTGGGGTACTTGAGCTCTGGTTCTTCCCTTTCCAGGGATGCTTTCACCTCCTCCACTTCAAGGGCTGCATAATGCTTCTTCAATTCAAGGGCTGGAGAAGTTGGATTGGTGATTTTGCAGGCCCTGGTGACTTGTGTCCAACCATCAACATTCTGTTGTCACCCATCTTCTCCTCTGCTGGAGAGCTTGGTTGCTGCAAGAAGCATCTCATTAATGTACTTCTCACTGTCTTGAATGCTCCTCAGCCTCGCCACCTCCTCTCTGAGTTCCTCCACTTGTTTCCTCAGAGGTTTAGCATGCAGGCACCCTGCACATGGAACCGGTCCTTCAACTGGCATTAGGACTTCTGTCTGGACAGAGGCAGAAGCTGTAATGGGGGCAACAGCTTTAGCGATACAATTTTCCCCAGCCATTGTTCTGTTCATGGAGATCAGGTATCTGTTAAAGCAAAAGAGAGAGATCTACCAAGTACCAGCTGGTTTCCCAGCTGTCCTTTCAGAGAAAAAGCAGTTAAATCTCTTTAATTATATTCAAAATGTGCTGGTACAAATCTCTGTGCTTTGTTAAATGGGGAGATGCCCTATAAAGCAAGACTGCACACTAGGGGTGGGTGAGAGTCGGGGTGGGTAGGGAGGGACCTAACACCTGATTTGGTGTCAGCAGTTCCCAAAGCTGAGGAAGTTACTAGAGTTCAACTACCTACTTTGCTCAAGGAAATTTCTACTAAAGCACCAAAAAGAAAGTAACTTTGCTTTAAAGATATACAAAAACCTTTTTAAGAGTTCCCAGTCAGAGAGCTAGTAATTTAATAAAAATAAACCCTCAAATCCTTACTGTTGGTTGATCTGTAGAGCCCCTGTTAGGAAAGCTTCAACAGGGCAGGGCACTGGAGCCTTTTATGCAGGCCTCAGCTGCTCTCAGGTAATCAGGCCCACTAACTCCTGATTAGGTGTCAGCAGTTCCCAAAGCTGAGGAGGTTACCAGAGTTCAACAACCTACTCTGCTCAAGGAAATTTCTACTAAAGCACCAAAAAGAAAGTAACTTTGCTTTAAAGAAATGCAAAAACCCTTTTAAGAGCTCCCAGTCAGAAAGCTAGCAATTTAATAAAAATAAACCCTCAAATCCTTACTGTTGGTTGATCTGTAGAGCCCCTGTTAGGAGATCCTAACAAGGGCTGCCTGGTGCAGTGGCTATGTGCAGAGCAGTTTATATACAAAGTAGGATTTTCCCTCTCAGAAGATTCTTCTCCCAGCATGAAATGACTAGCAGCAAGAACCTCCCCTGTTTTGGAAAATGTCAGCCTTTTCTCTCTGATTTCTTATCATAATTAGTAGGGACACTGGATGGTGCTGATGCTCTTAGGAAATTGTCCTGGAGAAATTTTGTGACTATGTAAATGTTAAACTAGACTTCCTTGGCATAACAACCTGCTTGTGATATTTAAAAGAAGACTTTGTTGTGATGTTATATTTTTTAAGTAAATGAAAATATTCTTTAAAGTAGAGGAAAATGTGGATTTCAGAGCTTATTCATATCTGGATTAGTGGTTGTTGTGTGAAGTATTTGCTGATAACCATAGTTCTGCTTAGAATAGCTAGGCTCTCTGTGGAGGCATGAGTGAGAGAGTGACTCACGGATTGAGTGGAAGAAAAAGCTGTTGGAATTCTTCCTTGGATTCAGCTCGAATTGCTTTAAGTAATCAGTTTTTCCAGCGGTGTTGAAAGGTGGAAAGCTGTGACTGGTGCTATTATCCAGAGCTGTCTGTAGAGTGCTTGAAAGTGTGTAGTATGAATGACCTTGGGTTGTGAGTGAATGAAAGTGTTTAATCTTGCTCCCGAGATTGCCTAGGACACACCAACTCTGATATCTCACATCTTACCTGGATCACATTGAGATTTCTGCACCTTCCCCAACCTATTGTTTTCCCCTATATGTATCTAACTCCTTTACTCATTTAAGAGAGCAAAAAAGAATAATGGGAAGATCAGGGCAATCAGCACCCTGAGGGCAGAGATTAAAACTGACAGATAAAAGAGGTGGATTCAGCAGAAGGATACACAAGTACTTCCTTAATGTTACTCTTTTCTTCTTATTCTTGCTGTTTTTATTGTAAATCGCTCTGACACACTGGAGAAGTAAACCATAAATAAACCATATACCATAGGAAATTTTAATTATTTTTTCGAGATGGCTTTGCTGCCTGTAATGAGCCTGATCTTGGCTGATCTCAGAAGCTAAGTAAGGTTGGGCTGGTTAGTACTTGGATAGGAGACCATCTTGGAGTACCAGGTGCTGTAGACTTATTGTGTGAAAGAAAGGCTTGGTAATCTACTTCCAGTTTCATCTTGCCAAGAAAACCTAGAGGCCGAGTTTCCAGGAGTTAGCATTGACTCAACAGTCTGCACTTTCTATCCACTGCCAGTGCCAATCCACTGTCCAGTTATGTGGAAATGAGAAAAGAGAGAGCTCCCCATCCAATGGAGTATCAGGAGCACTAGGTCGAAAAGGAGCCAAATCTCAAGAAAAAGAGAGAGGATCCCAAGAAAGTGCACAGACAGTGACCATATGCCAGCCCTCTATGGGTCCTGCAGTGGTGGCAATAGCTTCAAACAGCACCACAGTGCTTACCTCAACCTCCAGTGCTGCAGGGCTGTTTCCTCCGATGCCTGATGCCGACTTTCTTTTGCATGTTTCAAATCGTCTTCATTTTCAGCCAGTAACATTATATCATCAGGTTGTTAATGAGTCTTCCACCAGTCTTCACATCTTGGTTGTCCTGCTTCTCTGATGATTTGTTCTGCATATAATATGAACTATGTTATGAGTCCTATTCTTAATAGACTGAAAACTCAAAAGAATCTTGTCATAAACTAAACAATTGTCCTGTACAGTCCCAGTGAATCCACAAAATAAGTCCACCAATATTTCATCTTAATGGATAGAAAAGACATGAAGAGTATCACTGGTGCAATCACCACAAATAAGGCCCATAATACTACATCTTAAGGTTAATCATGAAGTTCTTATACAAAATTATGCCACTCAATCAAATTATTCAATCCCTGTGGCTCCACTGTCTGAAGTCTAAAAATCCAGTGCTGCATAATCTTCAAGTTAGGCGTAAATACCCTGCCCCCATTTTTTTTATACCTTTCATCCAACATATCTTATAAAACAAGAACGTTTTTCATACTTGTGTTCAAAATGTCTGCAATGGTCAATCAAAGGAGCCTTTTGCCTTCTGTTTTTTCAAATAGTTTCTTCCTTCTCCGCTTTTCACCTCTCTCCTCCTCTCCTTCCTTCCCCTTTTCCCTCCCTCTTCCCCTCTTTCTGTTTCCCTTTTATATGGTTTTATCTTATTATATTTTACATTTTTTAAAATTATATATTACATATTTTCTTTGTTTCTCCATTTTATTTTTGTTAGTTCCCCCCTTTTTATAATTATGATATGGTATAAACCCCTTTTCTCTTAATATAGTCAACTCCTTTACATATGGTTTTAATATGGTTTATATCTCTCATTTTGACATAGCCCTCCCCCCCCCCCCCCTTTTTTGGTTTTATAGATGTCTCCATTTTACATACTTTTTAATGATTATGTTGAAATGTATGCAGTTACATAATCATTAGTGTCCCAGAGTGACAAAGATTTATTTACCTGAAGCTCATATTACAGAAGAAAAGAGTAACATTAAGGAAGTACTTGTGTATCCTTCTGCTGAATCCACCTCTTTTATCTGTCAGTTTTAATCTCTGCCCTCAGGGTGCTGATTGCCCTGATCTTCCCATTATTCTTTTTTGCTCTCTTGGGCCATTTTATGATGTTTTTGTGTTGTTGTTGTTGTTGTTAAGTGCCATCGAGTCGGTGTTTGGCGACCCTCTGGATAACTGTCCTAAACTATGTTTGCTCTTAAGTCTGGTGGCTCATTGTTGATAAGAGTGGCATCCATAGTTGCTGTTATTATATCAGTCCATCTCATTGTTGGCCTTCCTCTTTTGCTTTGACCTTCTATCTTGCCGAGCATGATGTCTTTCTCTAATGATCTCTCTCTTCGCAATATGCGTCCAAAGTATGAAAGTCAAAGTCTTGTCATCTGAGCTTCTAAAGAAAGCATGATGTTTTTATGAGATTGTTTGTTTGTTTTATTTGGATATCCCCTGTTTGGGATCCAATTTTATTACTCTTATTTCTTTTATGGATTGTATTACCTATTTTTCACACTTTCCCCCTTCCCCTTTTTTATCAACGGATTTTAAAATTTTTGTGTGATGGTTCTCTATTATGGCTATTACCCTTGTCCACAGTCTGGTGCTCATTCTAGCACCATTTGGCAACTCCTTTTTTCTCTACACTTTCCCCTCCCCCCTTTTATTCCCTTCCCCCTTCCCTCCTCCTTTTTTCCCTTCCCTTCATTTACAGCTGACATACTTTATTAATATACAGTGGCTAATTTATGCACTCCTTAGTTGCACGGTAATCCTATGCCTAAACTAGCTTAACATTCTGATCTATTCCCCCTTAGCTCGTTTATTCATTTATTTATTTATTTATTTAACTATTTCTTTTATACCGCCCCTTCCAGAGATCAAGGGCGGTTTACATATAACAGGTTAACAGTCTTGTATACAGTTTGTATACATTTTACATAGAACAATAGAATTCAACTATTTACATTGAACAGTAATATAAACTTTGTAGGTATTAAAAAATTCATTTCCATGGCAACAGCCCTTGGAGGGAAGTTGCCCTTTAAATATGGCTACTCTTTTAGTCCCAGCTTCTCATTAATACCGTAGCATTGGAATAGACACTACTGGTTCACCGCAGTAAGATTTCACTTTTATTCCACTTTATAGAATTTGTTTTAATCATTTACCTTTTTTAATATATAAAACAGCACCCCCTTGTAGCTTCTTTTTTTTAGTCAGAGTTTTACTGATGCATTATGGTCTTATCACAGGACGATTGACATATTACTATACCATTGTGCTCAGTGTGCCGTCAGTCCTGACTAGTATTTACTGTGTAAGTGCTTTTTATAACGTTTTATTCCACATGATACAGCTGATTTTATATTATATGTTTGTTCTTGTTTTCATTTTTGTTTCATATGTTATGTTTTATACAATTGCTTTATGGTTCTTTGTCTGCTGCACATACATGCAGCCTTATGACAAGAGAGCTTGTCCCCCAGGCTTGCTTATTTTATGTGCAAACGTTTTTTTTTTCTCTTGTTTCCTCTCCTTCCCTCCTCCCCCCTCACCATTTTTGTCCCTTTTCTTTCCCCCTCCCTTATATATTTTTTTCTATATGCTTTTATACAATTTTTATATAATTTATTTTTTCACTTAACATGTATTCCTTTATCTTTAAAGTTTTATACATGTTTTATAGTTTATTTATATTCCTCTTTTCCTTCATCCCTCCCTCCCTCTTTCCTTTCCTCTTCCTTTCCCCTTTCCATTTCCTTCCCCCTTTCCCTTCTCCTCTCTCCTCCTTTCCCCCTCCTACCCTTTCCCCCTCCTACCCTTATCCCCTCTTCTCTTCCTCCATCTTCCCTTTCCATCCTCTTCCCCCCAACATATGTCATTATCATTATCTATTGTCCTTGTGGTTTTCCTGTTTCCTGTTTACCCTTGAGTTGTATTTTATACATATGGTCATTTTCTTATATACATGTTTATTACATTCTGTGATTTGGTCATATTTTACACTTCTGTCCTCGATCGTCATATAGTTAGGATTCACCATGATTGTCCTTTATCTTTACTTAGTTTTTATTGTTTAGGATTAGATGATGTTTTAACTTTATGAACATCCATATTCTATTGATTCTACATGTTTTTAACTGTTTATTTATGTGTATTGTACAGCACTTCATAATTTTTATTTCTTTTCATTAATTTTGCTTTGTCATTTCCCACTGAAGTCATACCCCTGACAAAGGCCAATGCCAAAACATGGCCCATGTCGGGTACGACCAATACAGGCTTCTTTCTTGTACTGGTGCTTGTTTGCTTCTGCAAGTGTAGTTGCCTGAGTAATATGTTCTCCCCATGGAATGACATTTTGAGTTATGACGATGAAGTTCTACAGAATATGCTTCCATCAGAATCCTTCTTCCCAAAAGAAGATGATAATGTCATTGAAGAAAAAGATTGGGAAGAAGCCGTACTCCTTACACAAAAATGGATTCATGAGGATATGCACGCCTCCTCTTTATTGGAATACTGTAGAGCAAAGATGATTCCCAGGGGCTTACACATGGCCAAAGTCCCTGGCATGTTTTTAGATAACAGGGATTTTCTAAAAAACTGGAATGCTATTTTAAATAAATGTTCTTAAGACCTTAATATTTCATTAGCACTTCTAAAAAGAAGGCTATTGAGATTCAGAAAAAGGTAGATGAAAAATTAGAATTGTTAAAAGAGAATGACCAATGTTACAATGCCCAAAAAGCAGATTGATAGTAACCTACTGGAGTATAAAAAGGAAATTAAAAATAAAAAATTAGAGAAATTTTGTTGGGACGAAGACGATTACAAACAGGGTACTGTTTATTTCTAGAATAATAAGAAGCCCCCTAGATATGATCTGCCTAGGCATCAGATTAGTTTCTCTGATGGAAGGCAGGCTCCAAGTGTCAATACCCCTGCTCCTAGGGATGAACCATATGTTGAACAAGCAAAAAAGAGGATCCGCAGCCTATTGGCTGAACAGCTAGACCTATCGGCTCCTCTTTTCACCTCTGAGAGATTCAAGTTCCTACAGAGTTTCCACATGGACAAATGGAAAGGAGAGGGTCGTAACTGGCTTCCGATAAGCTTCACTGGCTTCACTGGCTTCCGATAAGCTGCAGGATTACATATAAAGCTCTTACCACTTTTAAAGCTATAAATAAATTATCGCCATCCTCAATCTCCGATCTACTCACGCAAACCCCGAACAACAGACTCAGGAGGTCATTAGCTGAAAATACACTAGTTATCCCTAGTGAATCAACAAAATGGTCCCAAGCAACCAATAACAGAGCATTTACATTATATGCCCCAAGAGGTTGGAATCAGCTCCCCCCCCCCTCCCAGCATCAGATCAATAAGAGACCTTGTGCAATTCAGAAAAGCCATAAAACACCATCTGTTTACTATGTACTTCACTAAAATAATTAACGACTCCCCACCTACCCCCAAGATCTCAAGCTCTTATGATGACAAACCAAATGCACCTCCTACAGAATATGCACATTGACCTTATAGTTCTATATCTATGCATATCTACTGTAACGTAAATAGAATTACATCATACTTGTTAAAATGTAAATAGTTGTCCCCCAGTTTAAGTCCATGTTATGCTCCCTGTTATATGTAAGCTTAAGACAGATCCTATTCTGTCTGAGTAAAATTTTGTTGTATGTAAACCGCACTGATAACAAAGAGCGTGGTATATAAGAACTGTTAAATAAAATAAATAATAAATAAACTACAAACCATGCAATTACAAGACCCTGGAATTACACAGGACCGGCATTCAGTACAAATGCAGGGGAAGGGGGAGGGAGAGAGGAAGAGGAGGAATCATCCAGACAGATATGAGAGGCATCAATCCACAATTGATAACAACCCCACCCCTCCTTTAAAAAGGAGCATACTATAGACTCATTAATCCAAGCAGATTTGTCTGCTGGGTAGTTAAACAACTGGAACAGATGCATATTAAATGCAGCAACTACACCTATCAAAAAAATCATCCCCATAGGCAAATCAAGAATGGCTCCATGGTACTCTGATGAAATCAGGTCAGCCAAACAAATCCTAAGGAGACTAGAAAGAAAATGGAGACAAACAAAAAATCCAGCCCATCTACTCCAATATAGAGCCCATCAAAACCAATACAACGACACAATCAATCAATATAGAAAAGAGTACCACACAAACCTCATTATGGGTTTGATTAATAAACCTAAGGAACTATTTAACATCATGAGAATTCTCACTAAAGAACCGCAGAAAAACATCCTAGAAATCCGCCCCCAAATAATGGCAGATTATCTAATGAAAAAATATAACCAACCGATCCAGCCAAATTTAAAAACAAATAACCTTCCACATAACCTTGTTCACAAAGAACTATGGGGAACCTTCAGTATCCCATCCATCCGGCAGATTGAAGATATTATTTCATCACTCAACACTACAACTTCACCATCTGATCCTTGCCCGGTCTCTTGGTTAAAGGCATTGAAGGAACAAATTAAGCACTTCATTCACAAGACAACCTGCATGTCGCTCACACAAGGATACATGCCAACAACTCTCAAACAAGCCATCATATGACCATTAATTAAGGATACTTCACTTAACCTAAATGAACCAGCTACATACAAACCAATTTCCAGTTTACCTTTCATTGCTAAAGTAATAGAGAAATTAGTTCAAAGACAACTCCAAGACCACATAGACCAACATGCTCCATTGGACCTACACCAACATGGGTTTAGACCCAACCATGGCACAGAAACACTTTTGTTATCACTGTTCGACAACATCATAAAAGGCATAGACAATGCGAAAAAAGGATTTGTCCTTATCTTCATGGACATATCCTCAGCTTTCGACACAGTCGCCCACAACATCCTACTTCAACATCTACAAGAAATTGGCTTACATAACAATACACTAACATGGTTCAAATCCTACCTAAGCAATAGACAACAAGTGAAATGTGGTTCAGTCAAATCAAAGCCCTTTCCAGTAAAACAAAGCATCCCACAAGGATCATCCCTCTCTGCAATATTATTTAACATCTACATAAGGCCAATATGTGATATTATCAAAAAACATAAAATACAATACAAAATATACGCTGATGATATCATGGTATACACTCCTGTAGAAATACACAAAGCCAACCTCTCAAGCATAACGGCATGTGTAGAAGATATGGTTAAATGGTTCAATAACAACAACTTGTCAATAAATTACAAAAAGAGAGAAACACTCTTCATCACCAGGGACACATCATTTATCCCACCACAAACAATCACAATATTGCAAAAGCAAATAACAGTCAAAAAAGAAATTAAATATCTAGGAGTAATCATAGACCAAAACCTCACCATGCAACCACACATTGAAAAACCACCGCAAATGCTTACTTTAAGATGAAGATAATAAGAAGACTTAAACCAATTCTAGACCCTGATCACTTCCAAACCATCTGTCAGGCAATTATCACACCAACGCTCGACTATTGCAATTCACTATACTCCCAAAGCAAACCATCTCACCACTTCAACAAATGCAGAACACTGCAGCTTACCTAATCACAGGAACAGACAGATATGGACACATCACACCAATTCTTACTCAATTACATTAGCTCCCAATATATGCACGAATCCAATACAAAGCAACACTAACCATATTCAAGATCATTCACCAGCTATCAGCAAACATCCTGCAAGACACGATAACTAAAGATTCAAGTAACCAACCCAGGAGAAATAACAATAAGAACATCATTATTCCACTGCCTGGATACCAAAAGACCATACAAACCACCTCTGGAAGAGCAATTTCAATCTATGCTCCATCATTATGGAACTCCCTCCCAGATGACACACGTGAAATTTCAGACATCAAGGATTTTAGAAAGAATCTAAAAACACCTCTCTTCAAGAATCACTTCGACGATATTACATAATCACCTGAAGTTAACATGATCTAAGCCACCTAGGAATAAGTTTTGCTATGGACTGGTAGACGCTATACACAATATAATAAACTGCATATAGTTATGTTTCAACTCCCATTATACTGTACATAGTTTTACACTACCTTTACACAATATATCCCGTCCCTGTACAACATTAGCCACTGTTTAACACTTCTATGTATAATGTTCCAAGTTTAACTGTTCTATGTATAATGTTTCACGTTATAATGTAAACCGCTTTGAGTGAAGGACAAAGCGGTATAGAAAAATGTTTAAATAAATAAAATGTATTTGACCCCAAAAGAAGCTGATTTCCTTACTGTTTCCCATCCCATCAGGCCTACTATTTACATCGTTCCGAAAATTCACAAGCCCCTCCTCAACCATCTGGCAGACCCATTATCTCTGTGAATGGCTGTCTGTTCAAGCCCATTTCTAAATTTTTTCCTCGGGCCTTTCAATAACACCCTCTTATGTTTGAGATTCTTCTCATACTATCCAAATTTTAGTTCAATTTGAGGGGTACCATGATCAACTGATCCTGGTCACCTTAGATATTACCTCATTGTACACAAACATACCACAATGAGAAGCTCTCTTGATACTACAGGATGTACTAATTGACAGGACTCAACTAGCTGGGCATCAGACAGTTCAATGACTGTTTCTTCTTTAAGCTTAGTAATTCTTTTCTTCTCTGTCTTTAAACCTTGTCCCATCTCATTAGTATTTCTAAGTATCAATAACAAAAGATCCAGTCTGCCATCTGTCCCGACTAGTATTTACTCTGTAAGTGCTTCGTATACTGTTTAATTCCACATGATACAGCAGTTTTTATATTTGTTTTTATTTTTGTTTCATATATTTGATATATTTCATACAATTGCCTTATGTTTCAATGTTTGCTACATATACATACAGCCTTATGACAAGAGAGCTTGTCACTTGTTTTAAAAGGCTTGCCTAGTTTATATGCAAAAAGGTTCTCTTGCTCCCTCTCCTTCCCTCCTCCCCCCTTTTCCTTCTCCCCTCCCCATTCTTCCCTCCTTTCTTATATATTTTTTCTAGATGCTCTTATACATTTTTTATATAGTTATTTATTGTTTTATCACTGTTCTTAACATGTTTATGTTTATGTTTATTACATTTGATATACCGCTCAGGCCAAGAAGCATCAGAGCGGTTTACAATCCTACATTTATGTTACGGAAAATAAGAAAAGAACGCCATTAATAAGATAGGACAGAGTAGGAGAAACAGACAAAGAGATAGCAAAGATAGGAGAAAACAGAACAACAGACTACCTTCACAAACTACAGGCATGACAAATAGACTCACAATTTCTGTATGTGTTCCTTTATATTTAAATTTTTGTACACGTTTTTATAGTTTATTTATATTCCTCTTTTCCTTCTTCCCTTTTCCCCTTCCTGTCCCCTTAGATGTGTTAACCATGGAGACCGTTCCCGGATCCATTTTAGAAGCCAGCTGTATAGATGTCCCAGTGCAAAAATGTTCATGTCATATGGTGACGTGGCAGAGGGGTTTCCGGGGCATTCTGTTAATGATGTATGTCCATGCCCGATTTCAGGAACGGCAAGCACATTTCAACAATCTGTTTCTGAACAACCTGCCTAAATTGCTCAATATTCCTCTTTAACTCAACCAGCTGCACATCAGACAGTTCAATGACTGTTTCTTCTTTAAGCTTAGACATTTTCATCTTCTATCTCAGTCTTTAAACCTTGTCCCATCTCATTAGTATTTCTAAGTTTCAATAACAAATGATCCAAGGAACATTTATTGAGAATTGGGTTCCATTCCTGTACAATGTTTATCTTCTATAAATAATTTAGGCTCTTTATAAATCCCCAAACCCCTGGGCAGGACCGTACCAAGCTAGCAAAATCTGCAATAGAGTAGACACCCAGGAAGGTGTAGATAACATGAGGAGGGATCTAGCTAAGCTTGAAGAATGGTCTAGAATTTGGCAGCTGGGATTTAATGTTAAAAAATGTAAGGTCATGCATTTGGACTGCAGCAATCCAAGGGAGCAATACAGT
Source organism: Ichthyophis bannanicus (assembly GCA_033557465.1). NCBI lineage: Eukaryota > Metazoa > Chordata > Amphibia > Gymnophiona > Ichthyophiidae > Ichthyophis > Ichthyophis bannanicus. The sequence continues at coordinate 766,658,784 of CM066036.1, read as the reverse complement.
ATAGGAGGTGAAGTACGTTTGTCCACTAAAGAAGAGCAGAACCTAGGCGTGGTTGTGTCTGATGATCTTAAAATAGCTAAACAGGTAGAAAAGGCGATGGCAAAAGCTAGAAGGATGCTTGGGTGCATATGGAGAGGAATGGCTAGCAGAAAAAAGGAGGTGATAATGCCTCTGTATAAGTCTTTGGTGCGACCTCATTTGAAGTATGGTGTGCAGTTTTGGAGACCGCACCTTCAAAAGGATGTGAACAGGATGGAGTCGGTGCAGAGGGTTGCTACTAAAATGATTAATGGGCTTCATTATAAAGCATATGAGGACAGACTTAAGGATCTTAATAAATACACCTTAGAAGAAAGGCGGGATAGAGGTGATATGATTGAGATGTTTAAATACCTCCGTGGCATAAATGTTCAGGGAGAGAGCCTCTTTCAATTGAAAGCAAGTTCTGCAATGAGGGGACATGGGATGAGGGTGAAGGGAGATAGATTCAGGAGAAATATTTCTTTTTGGAAAAAGAGTAGTGGATCCATGGAATAGTCTCCCAGTGGAGGTGGTAGAGATGAGGACAGTAACTGAATTCAAAAAAGCATGGGACCAACACAGAAGATCTCTAAAGGTAAAAAGTGGACTGTTGTAGTTGTTGTTATGGAAGGACAGACTAGATAGGCCATGTGGTCTTTTTCTGTCATCATGTTTCTATGTTTCTAGAAATGCTCCCCTGCGCTCCAAGCACATGCAATAACTCACTCTTTGAGAGCTTCCTGGAAGCCCAGTGATGATATTAGCCCCCTTTCTGTACTTGCTCCCTGTGCGGCCGCATCACTTGCACAGACCTTGGTATGGCCCTGCCCCTGGGTATGAGCTCTCTCTTACAATACCCCACCAAGGCAGGGCCAGGCAGCTCAGTTCTGGTTTATCTCTTCTGTAATTTCAACAGGGCAGCCAGGGTTCAAATCCCACTGCTGCTGTTGTTGACATTGTGCTGAATACTGGGGGTTATGCACTGTCTTTTCTACACCCTCAGGATGATTTTCAGCAAAAACAAGCACTTTTTAGATGTGTGAAGCATCCCCAGAGTCGGCTTCTAAAATGCTCTGGACGTAAGTTACAATGAAGGACCCCCAAGCAAAATTTTGCTGAGGGTCCCCCATTGTCACAGCGATGGCACAGCCCCCCCCCCCCCCATGTTGTTGCAGCGGTGGCAAATTTACTTCATTGTGTTTGCTTCGCCGCTCTACTCTTGTACATTCACCACGGGCCTGCGACTGTTCCCTGCTGGGCCGAAGTCTCACGGTGTGGATGTTATCGTGAGACTTCAGCCCAGCGAGGAACAGCCACCGGACCCACGGCAGACTTACAAGAATGGACAGAATTTATGCCACTGTTTTGATGTCTTTATGCCCATTTTCGGATGTCCAGAGCACAAATAGGGCTTCTAAAATGATCCTCATAGCATATATTCATATCTGTTTCCAAAATTTGTTTGCATGTAGTTAATAATTTGCACTGTTTACATGCATAGGATCTGTGTTTTCATGCATGTACACACATATTACATGTTTACGTGTGAATACACATATAGGAGGAGTAGCCTAATGGTTAGAGCACTTGCTTGGGAACCAAGCAACCAATGTTCAATTCCCTCCAGCATTTCTTGTGGCCTTGGGCAAGTCACTTTACCCTCCATTGCCTTGGAGAGAGGCCTGTTTCAAGTGCCGCCATTAGTAAATTCATCTGTCTTCTGAAACGCCGAAACCAGCTGTTTCCTCAAAAAGGGTCTGATACTTTTTTGAATGGCCATCAATCGCTGTCAATCAATACAGCCTATCAATGAAACACCAGGAGCACCCCACCAATCAGGGGAACCCCGGGATCACCAGTGGCGTCAACAAACACTGAGCCAATCAATCTCTTTATTAAGACCATCAGGATATACTGTTTGTAAATGGAAGACAGGGGTTGAATGGACTTGTCCGGGAACGGATCAGCAATTCCGACGGCGATGGAACACAAATTGTGATTCGAGTTTTGTTGTATATTTAATTCACTGTCCATGCCCTTTAGTTTACGTGGGCAGAACGACTCGGAAAATCAAGCAGAGATTGAGTGAACATGCTTCCCGCCTTCGTCAGGAAATACTGACAGCTCCAATGGTTGCACACTGTTTGACTACAGGTCATGTTTTCATGGATTTACGATGGACGATCATTGATCACATTCCTCCGGATCCGCGAGGTGGAAATCGTATCAACAAATTGCAAAGTTGTGAGCAATGTTGGATCTTCCATTTACAAACAGTATATCCTGATGGTCTTAATAAAGAGATTGATTGGCTCAGTGTTTGTTGACGCCACTGGTGATCCCGGGGTTCCCCTGATTGGTGGGGTGCTCCTGGTGTTTCATTGGTAGGCTGTATTGATTGACAGCGATTGATGGCCATTCAAAAAAGTATCAGACCCTTTTTGAGGAAACAGCTGGTTTCGGCGTTTCAGAAGACAGATGAATTTACTAATGGCGGCACTTGAAACAGGGTTTCCACCCGAAACGTGCACGTCGTGCCTGAGCGTGCCTGAGTAGTCTGCAATTGATCAAGCTAAGTGAAGTTTTTCAAAGTTTTATAATAAAATGGATGTGACTGTGTGGTGAACATAGTTTTGATACAATGTTCCTTTCCTGAAAACATCCGACAAAAATAATTTTGTTTAATTTAATTTTTTTGGGGTTTGTTTTGGTGATTTTTTTGGGTAGTTTATTTTTTCACCAAATGGTTAGGGTTTTGTTGTTGATTGGAGAGAGGCCTGGCAATTTACTTCCAGTCACACTGCCAAGAAAACCCAGGAGCTACTAGGTCACCAGGAGTCAGCATTGATTCAAAGGCACTAAAAAATAAAAACACACCTGAACCTTTTTACATGTACATGCTGTTAAATCTTTGAGTACATAGACTCAGTATATTGTATATTAAGCCACCATATTGGCTGCATTCTTAAGCAGACTGGTTTGAAAATGGAATGTATGACTGATATATTCTATTTATTAATTTAACTGGGTTTATACACCGCTCTATTTTGTAGGCAGAACGGTATACAGAAATATTACATAAGAGAATATCTTACATTAAAGAGAAATTTTAACTTGGAAAATGTACAGAAAACATTACAGAACAGAACAGCTTTAGAACATAAGAACATAAGATATGCCATACTGGGTCAGACCAAGGTCCATCAAGCCCAGTATTCTGTTTCCAACAGTGGCCAATCTAGGTCATATGTACCTAGCAGTTTCCCCAAGAGACACAAGTTCCACAATGCTTGTACTGGGTCAAGCATTGATATCTTCGGTCACTTCTTAATAATGGTTTATGGACCTTTCCTCCAGGAACTTGTCCAAACCTTTTTTAAACCCAGCTACACTAACAGCCTTTACTACATCCTCCGGTAACAAATTCCAGAGTTTGATTACACGTTGAGTGAAAAAATATTTTCTTTTATTAGTCTTAAATAGTTTACCCTGTAGCTTCATTGCATGTCCCCTAGTCTTTCTATATTCTGATAACGTAAACAATCGATCTACGTTTACACATTCCACTCCGTTCATTAATTGATAGACTTCTATCATATCTCCCCTCAGCCGTCTCTTTTCCAGGTTAAAGAGCCCTAACCTTTTTAGCCTTTCTTCATAGGAGTATCCTTCCATCCCCTTTACCATTTTGGTGGCTCTTCTCTGAACCTTTTCTAAAATCGCTATATCCTTTTTAAGATACGGCGACCAGAATTGCACACAATATTCAAGGTGCGGTCTCACCATGGAACGATATAGAGGCATTATAATATCTTTTGTTTTATTTTCCATTCCTTTCCTTATCATACCTAGCATTCTATTTGCTCTCTTGGCCGCCGCTGCACACTGGGCCGAGGGTTTTAACATGGTATCCACAATGACGCCTAAATCTTTTTCCTGGGTGGTGGTTCCTAATGTGGAACCTTGCATCGTGTAACCATAGTTTGGGTTGTTCTTCCCTAGGTGCATAACCTTGCACTTGTCCACATTAAATTTCATCTGCCATTTTGATGCCCAGTCTTCCAATTTATCAAGATCCTCTTGCAATTTTTCACAATCCTCTTGGGTTTTAACAACTTTAAATAGTTTTGTGTCATCTGCAAATTTGATGACCTCACTCGTTATTCCACTTTCCAGGTCATTTATGAATATGTCAAAAAGCAGCGGACCCAGCACAGATCCCTGGGGTATACCACTATTCACCTTTCTCCATTGGGAAAATTGGCCATTTAGCCCTACCCTCTGCTTTCTATCTTTTAACCAGTTCCTGATCCACAATAGTACACTGCCTCCTATCCCATGACTCTTTAGTTTTGCCAAAAGTCTCTGATGAGGGATCTCGTCAAAGGCTTTCTGAAAGTCCAGATACACAATATCAACCGACTCACCTTTGTCCACCTGTTTATTCACTCCTTCAAAAAAACATAACAGATTAGTAAGGCAAGATCTTCCTTGTCTAAAGCCATGTTGGCTGTCTCCCATTAGGTTGTGACTATCTACATGCTGAGTAATTTTATTCTTTATGATGGTTTCTACCATTTTTCCCGGTACTGACGTCAGGCTCACCGGTCTGTAGTTTCCCGGATCACCCCTGGAACCCTTTTTAAAAATTGGTGTTACATTGGCGATCCTCCAATCTTCAGGTATTAGAGATGATTTTAATGATAGTTCACAGATTACTGATAGCAGGTCTGCAATCTCATATTTCAGTTCTTTCAACACCCTTGGATGTATACCATCCGGCCCAGGTGATTTGCTACTCTTCAGTTTATCTAATAGTTCTAAGACATCTTCCCGATGTATCGATATTTCCTTCAATTCTTTCGCACCTTTAAATACCACTTCAGCCATGGGTAACATCCCTACATCTTCTTCAGTAAAGACCGAAGCAAAGAATTCATTCAGTCTCTCCGCTATCGCCTTGTCGCCTCTTAGTGCTCCTTTAACCCCTTTATCATCTAATGGACCAACTTTACATTACAACAGGAATGATAAAGACTTACATCAAGCTTGGGTGTTGTTGAAAAATACTATCTTGGAAGCCCAGACCAGCTGTATTCCATGCTTTAAGAAAAGTGGAAGGAAGTCAAAAAAACTGTCAGCATGGTTTAAAAGTGAGGTCAGAGAGGCTGTTGCCAAAAAAGCATCTTTCAGGAAATGGAAAAAAGAGCCAAATGACGAAACCTGGAAACAGCACAAGCACTGGCAAGTCAAATGCAAGGCATTGATAAGGCAGGCAAAGGGAGAATTTGAGAAGAAGCTTGCTGCGGAAGCAAAAACGTGAAATAAAGTCTTTTTCAAGTACATTCGTAGCAAAAAACCTGTGAGAGAGTCAGTTGGTCCATTAGATGATAGAGGGGTTAAAGGGGCACTAAGAGGTGACAAGGCGATAGCGGAGAGACTAAATGAATTCTTTGCTTCGGTCTTTACTGAGGAAGATGTAGGGATGTTACCCATGACTGAAGTGGTATTTAAAGGTGCGGAAGAATTGAAGGAAATATCGATACATCAGGAAGATGTATTACAACTATTAGATAAACTGAAGAGTAGCAAATCACCTGGGCCAGATACATCCAAGAGTGGTGAAAGAACTGAAATATGAGACTGCAGACCTGCTATTAGTAATCTGTGAATTTTCATTAAAATCATCTGTAATACCTGAAGATTGGGGAATCGCCAATGTAACGCCAATTTTTTTTAAAATTTTTTATTTTATATTTAAATGTTATTCAATACAACAATTGAAAAATATAAAGGAAAGATATGAGTTACATTCCACAAAAGAAAAAATCAAAACCACAAACACTTCAAAATACATATTCATCCCAATAGATAGACCCCAAAGAAAAAACCTCAATATGGTTCCAAAAAGAAGATTCAATAAAGAAAAAGAGAGATACCCCTCTATCATATGAGCGGTGATGACCTTGATGGCTGCCAGTAGAGAAGCTACCTTTCCACCCCCACCTCCCTCGCCTGAAGAAAATCTAACAATTGTTTAGGCTCAAAAAACAGAAAATGCTTAGTCTGAAACAACACATCACACTTACAAGGATACCTCAATTTAAATTGGGCATCCAAGGCGATGGTTCTCTGGCGCAAGGCCAAAAACTCCTTACGCCTCTTCTGGGTGTCCCGGGACAAATCAGCAAATATCGAAATTTTAGAGCCCAAAAATTGAGAAAAAGAAATCCTGCGGAAATACAGTCTAAGTACAGCATTGCGGTCAGACTCGAAAGCAAAGCCTACCAGCAGAGTTGCCCTGCTAGTTACAACCTCCAAGGAACTCTCAAGGAAATCAGACAACCCCATTTGACCCTCCCCTGCTGGGCCCGCAGTCCCCTCCACACCTGTAACCCCAGAAGAAATTACAACATATTGAGCTTTAACAATAGGAGGTAAATTATCCTGAGGCATCAATAAAACGTCTGTAAAATATCTACGGACCAGAACTAGGGGACCCAACAGGGGCGATCTAGGAAAATTCAAAAAGCGTAAATTGTTCCTCCTCAATGAATTGTCCATATACTCAAAACGGCGCAAGGAAATTAACCGGTCCTTGGAGAAAGTGTCACCCATAACTTGCAAATCTGATACATTTGTCTCCAGCATGGCTACTTTAACAGCTTGCTCAGCACATTTCGTTTCCACCGCTACACACCGTGCTTTCACCAACGAAAATTCTTGCAATAAGGCACCCACAACCGGAGCAAGGGAACTCTGGAGTGAAGAGATAGCCTCCCATAAGCTATCTAAAGTTACTTTAGCCGGTTTCTTTAAGCCGCAAATCACCCGGGGCTCCAAAGACGCCGTCGAGATGATCTTCCTCCGGGCGCCTCCCGAGCCTTCCACAACTGAGCATACCTCCTCCTCAACACCTCCAAGACACTCGCCGGGACTCAAACTCAGTAGGGAAGAGGCGCCCCCACTCACGGAGCTGACCTCCTGACCCGGAGACACTTCAGTTCCTATTTCCTCCTCCCGACCTCTACCGGGTTGACCCAGTACAAGCATTGTGGAACCTGTGTCTTTTGGGGAAACTGCTAGGTACGTATGACCTAGATTGGCCACTGTTGGAAACAGGATACTGGGCTTGATGGACCCAGTATGGCATATCTTATGTTCTTATGATAACTGGGATGATTTATAACAGTACTTAGGTAACTGGTAGTATGGCATAGTATAACCAGAGGTAATTTACAGCAGTCCTTATGGTGGGAGAGGTGGTAATGGGGTAAGTTTAATGAGGTGCGGGGCAGGTAGTTACTGAGGTTGGTTGCCGGAGGTTCCTTCCGGCTGCTCTGGTATGTTTGCATAGTAGGGCTTGAATAAGTGGGTCTTTAGTACTCGATGGAAGCTTATGAGGTCTGGGTTGGTTTGAATCAGTTCCTGGAGCATGTCCCAGAGGGTTGGTGCATATAAGGAAAGTGCTCAATTGCAGGTTGCTTGGCTGCTTTTTACTTTTGTGATGGGAATTTCGAGGGCATTTCGCATGTTTTGTCTTCTACTCCTGTTGTTGGGTGCCATCTGTATGAGTGATGAGAGAGTGTCCACGCTTAGGCTGTGTATGATTTTAAATATCGCTAGTAGTGCTTTAAATTTTATGTGGAGAATTATTCTATGGAGTAGTGGGAAATTCTGCTTTCTGTCTTTTTTGAATCTCTGCAAACTTGATGGATTTTGTATTATTCGTTATATATTGTTGTAAAGACTTTTAAGAACTGATGTACTGGGGATCCAATCCTGAAGTAGCACTTTCGGTGAAACAGTGGCCAATGTCGATTGATTTTGTCTTTGGTGGATATTGCTCAAAAGGACTTTGAAAGTTTTTCATGTATAGAGAAATTGAATCCAGTCTAAGTTTTGCCAGTAGCCATCCAGAAGATTTGCTTTAGTCCTACAGCACAGTGCTGCCTCAGTTCCTGGCTTTACTCCAACCAGAGAAGGAAAACTCCAGAATTTGGTAAGTTTAGCACTCAGTTCTTTGTAAGCTCAAGGAACTGGAACCTTCTTTTAGTGAGGCCCGTCACACAAATATATATCTGTTCAGTGCAGTTGACAAAATAAAACACATATAATACAAATAAAAACAGAACAGATACTTGTAAATACCAAACATCTTCATTTTAAAGGGGAAATATCATCCAGTTATACTTATTCATTCTTTTAATGCGTCTAGTCAGAGTCTTGTTTTCAATTTCTTTCTAAATCTTTCAATGTCTGACTTTAATCCTAACTCCAAAGGCATCGCATTCCACCACTGCACAGCTGTAACTGCAAAAATTCTGTTTCAGAACCACACTTTTTGCACATCCGTGACAGTAGGAATTAGTGCGCCAGCTGGCCAGTTTTTGGCTAGCTTGGCTGGATTTGCAAACGGAAGGCTGGCAGCTGGCAGGACAGAAAACCAGCCAATGCAATGGCTGGTTTCTGCCAATCGCTGAGCACTCCCATGTTCCACCGCTACCCTTCAGTTCTTCAGCCGCTGCCACGTTGCTATTAAAACCCCAGTTGGACCTATCACTGCCTGCAGCATCAGTGCTAGCACAGAAGAGAGCAAGAGCACATGGCCTGCCTTTGGACTATGCACGCTGAGGCGGCTCTGCGCGTCCAGACATCGGAGAGGGGGCCGGACTCGGCAGAGACATCTCAGTGCATGGATGGTCTAAAGACAGCTCACGCATTTTTGCTGTTTCCTGCGCTGACAGTTCCACATCTTATGGACTGAGATACTGGACATGACGGCATAGGGACACACACTGAGGGGAGATGCTGGACTGGGGGGGGGGGGGAAGAGAGCAACAGGGACACAGAGGGAAGATGTTAGATATGGGAGGATAGAGACACAGAGGGGAGATGGGGGACATGGAGGGCTAAGAGGACATTGGATGAAGGACAGAGTACAATTTGTGGCATTTCTGACATCGAGTCAGTGCTGGCTCAACCACCAGGCAACCTAGGCAGTTGCCTAGGTCATCAACTTCTGGGGCATGGCAAAGAGCAGGGTGTTCCAAGCTAGACAATAGAATTTGACAGAGAGGGAGGGCGGTATAAGGCTTAAGGTTTGCCTAGGGCCCAACACCTTGAACCAGCTCTACACTGGGTGCTGGCTTTAAGGGATTTTGCTTACATTTTTGTAAAACTTCCTAATTTCTCTCCCAGTGTTCTTCCTCCCTTTACAAATATCCAAAACCCCCAAAGATTACCAGTACCAAACAGGAGAAGCACAACAGTGCAAGGCAAGGGAAATACATTTTCTGTCATTTCCATACGTTCTGTTTTCCATGAAAAGCCAAAAATATGCAGCTAGGTTTTCCAGCAGAAGAACTGTTTATCACATATTCATCCTCCGCTCTCTGCTTTCAGAGACATTTTTCTTGAGCTAGTCATTGCAGGAGCAGCGGGCAAGAAATATCATGTTAGTGCTGGGCAGTGCAATCTCTATAGGCAAGCGCCCTAATTATTCAGCAGCCTAATCTTATCTCGGTTCATTTTTATATCACAAGTCTGCCTTTAACAGCATCGGGTATGCTATGCGGCTGTCCCTGCTCGCTCAAGTCACAGTAAATAATAGGTATAAAGTGCCACCAAGAATGAAAGAGCTTATAATGCGGGGTTTGAGGAGACGCATTTGCCATTCATCATTCTGTTCACTCCAATATTGAAGTTCTTTTTATCAGCCCTATGCCTAGCAGTGTCATCACCTTGAATATAAATCTTCTGTCAGTGTCTGTTGTGCCAGTGCCCTATTAAACCCATGCTCTCACATAATCACAGAACGACCTTTGGATGTCTTTAATTAACCTTTGACCCAAAGCACACAGGTTGAAAGACTTCGAGCTGGTGGGTAAATCGAGTACCTGGCATTTGCTGGTGACACACCGCATTTATCTCATATAATAATCGCGCCTTTCACATTATTCTTGCAAATCCTTAATGGAATGGGAGAAAGATCTCCAACAGTACGAACTGGGTTTTAGCTGTTTAAGATGCCAAGCCAGATTTATATTTCAAGCACAAATCAAACAAAAAATTATGTGAAAAGCCTGCAAGACTATTTTTCTTGCAGAACATTGAAATTTAATTTCAATCAATATTTTTATATCACACTATACCCTACTATATAGGAAAGTAGGCAATCTTGCAACAGGAAATAAAAAAAAATAATATAATTAAAACAAATGCTACATTATAAAATATATTAAACTATATTCCAAATCATCCTACTCCTCCCCTATTAGCTTTCCACAACACATTAATACCCTCAATTCTGACTCCTGGCAACCCAGCAGCTCCTGGGTTTTCTTGGTAATGTGACTGGAAGTAGATTGCCAGGCCTTTCTTCTGAGGCAATGGAGGGTTAAGTGACTTGCCCAAGGCCACAAACAGTGCTACTGGGAATCAAATGCCAGACTCTTGGTTACCAAGTCCTTGGTCTAACCATTAGGCTACTCCTCCAGTCCATTAATCCCCTCCCTCAAACATAAAAACATAACTAAATTTCATAAATTATTACAAAGGGAAAGCCTGAAGTAAGTTTCCTTCAATACCCAACAGTATGTCTTTTGCCTAAGTATTTCATTTCTGCAACTTCAAGAAGAGAATAAAAAATCCAAGAAAAATATTGCTCAAGCAAAGTGACTTCCAGATATTTTTGAATGGGGATATTATTTTGTCCAGAACCTAATTCTGACCTATAATATCTTCAGGCCAGGCATTTTCAGAGCCCCATCCAATATCTTTTCTCATCTTATCCAAGTGCATGTTCGGAATCCTCTATTGAACTGGAGTGTAATAGGCCTGACTTAAATCTAGCATATTACACCTGAAAATATGAGAAGGGGTTACATTCATAGCAAAAGTCCATTAAAAATAGTGCAATGTGTGGGAAAAGAGAGGGCAGCATCAAATGTTACTGCCTCTCCCTAGAGAACTCTGGCCCTACAAAACAGAAATGTCCCTATATGGGTAATTGGAAATACTCATTTTGTTTTGCAAAATAAACCTATGGCATCCTCTGCTTGGGAGGGCTTTTGGACACATGTTTATTTTATTTATATTCTCTTATATACCGTGCTATTCTGCATCAGTGTGGTTTACATTGAACAAACTGAAATTACATTGAACAGGGCATTATAACTTGGAGATAACTATTTTACAGGGAACATGGGCTATGGAGGGTTAAGTGGCTTGCCCAAGACCACAAGGAGCACCTGTGGGAGTAGAAACCCCAGTCCTTCTGGCCCAAGGTTGCTGTTCTCTAGTGGGATTTGAACCCCTGACCTTCCAGCCTGAAGTACCTTGCCCCAACCACTAGGCCACTCCTCCACTCCACTCCCCATGTATTGCATCACACTGTTCTTTTAGTGATTAGGAATATGCTGTCATTTTAAAATGATGAGGACACTTGTTTCATTATGTGTTCTTGCCGTTTTGTTTCGTTCTGTCATTTGCGCTAGTATTAAATCATTTTGGTAAATGGTTTTAGTTTGTAATAAAGCAAACTAATGCTTGTTAAAACAAGAGGAACGAAAGAGATCTGAAACAAAAAAGAAGCAATAAAAATCAAAATTAAAAATTAAGGCGGAGCCTGATGTCCAGCGGGATGGTCGCATAACGCTGAGGCTCCCGAGAGGCCTACTCAGAATCCTGAATTAACACCGTACATACTTGGAACTTCTACTCTGATCTTGCCGGGGCACATTGGTGAGATGGCGGGGACCAAACCCACGCGCCTGGAATTTGGATCTCCAGCGGCTTCTCACGGCAAACGTTCCAAAACTGAACCCCCGTCCCCGCAGAAGGGGCTGGCCTTGCGCGAGGGCCCCGAAATGCAGCAGGAAATCCTCGCAGAGATTAGAGGGGTCAAAAACCTCGTGCAGTCAAACGGTGAAGCACTCCGAGAGCTGCGGGAAGATCTTGGTGTGCTGCAAAGCAAGCTAGAAGGGCTTTCTTCGCGTCAGGACAAAATGGAGAGCATATTGGACTCCCATGCGGCCCGGTTGTCCAAACTCGACAAAGTTGAACGTCAGGTGCGGGCCTTGCAGAAAGAAGTGGAAGATGGCAATAATAGAGCGCGCCGCAACAACATACGACTCGTGGGCATACCGGAGGGAGCGGAATCGGGAGACATGAAAGAGTTTTTATGCAAAATCCTCCCTTCCCTGCTCCAAATCACCTTTACCAAAGATTTGGAGATCGATCGCGCTCATCGTGTACCCACAAGCATAACGCTCAACAGGAAGACCCCGCGGCCTATCATTTTTCGACTTTTGAGATATCAACACGTGGAGCAAATTCTAAGTGCCTCTCGGGCAAAGGGCCATATGGAGTTTGAGAGCCACAAGATCTCCTTCTATCCTGACTTGGCTAAACCCACGGTCGACCGCCGAAAGCGCTTTCTGGAATTCCGGCCGAGGCTTCAACAACTACAAGCACGCTATGGCCTGATGTACCCGGCCAAGCTCCGAGTCACGCTTCACAATCAGACAAGAACATTCGAGGACCCTGATCTACTAGCGGAGTTTTTGGATTCCAAAGAAGCCGACTTGATGCGCTGACTTCCAGAATATTCCTGCAAGTATTCTCATATCCGCTGTACCTGCCATATTGGATCTGCCGCAGCCCAGCAAAGAGTCTGGCGAGGGCAGTTTGTTTGCCTTACTTTTGATGATATCTGTGACCCGACTCCATCTACCCACAGTAGCCTCGATGAGTATCAGAGACAGTGTTAATTATGGACTCTGGTGTTTCTTTTCTTTTTTTTCATGTCTTTCTATTTCCTCTCTAGGGCCTCCTCCCGCAGACACATGGTCGCCATATTCCTTGGGGGTTTTGCTTCTTCTCTAAGATACTTTGGTACATACTTTTCAATATGGGGTGTATTAGCCAGCATACTCGGTGATTATGTCATTGTTGCACAGATTCTGATTATGTTGTATGTTTCCAAGCGCCCTTACCTAAAATGTCTATTACCGATTGATGGCACCATGTAAGATTTTCTCATTGAACGTAAAAGGAATCAATAATCCGATAAAACGGAAGAAAATCCTAAGCTACCTAAGTCAGGAAGCTGCGGATCTGATTTTTCTCCAAGAAACGCATTTAAACTCGAAGGAAACTCTTAAACTCAATATTAAACCTTACATGGTGGCCGCCTATTCCCCAGCCGTTTCTAAGAAGTGTGGGGTTGCCATACTGGTTAGGAAATCTTTGCATGCTACTATTATTGCGACTAGCTCAGATACAGAAGGTAGATGGTCCAGAGTTCACCTCAAGATAGGTAGCCTTGAAGTTACATGTATATGCCTTTACGCTCCTAATGTGGATGACCCTGCCTTTTTTGCTACCATTGCTCAGGTTGCGCAGGCCTCTGCTAATACTTCATTGATAATTGGGGGGGATTTCAATCTAGTCCTTGATCCCCTGATTGACAAACAGCCGCCTAGGACAAGTGGTCCCCCCAAGAGTCACACCACGCTTACCTCCCTGATCAAAGATGTTGCTTTAGTTGATCTATGGAGGTTACTACACCCCAATGAGCTTGACTTCACCTTCTTCTCTTCCCCTCACAAATCCCAGTCTCGCATAGACTTCTTTCTAATATCAAAACTGTTAGTTCCTCAGGTGGACACCGCAAAGATTCACTCCCAACATATTTCAGATCATGCTGCTATTTCCTTTCAATTACACACTACTGCACCCCAAGGGAATTCGGGGGCCTGGTTCTTTGATAGAGCCCTGTTAACTCAGCCAGAGTTCCAGTTAGAAATTCGAGCAGCCATACAGGATTACTTCCATTTTAATCTACCCCAGGATACTGCGAATTGGGCTTGGTGGGAGGGCTTCAAAGCGGCCATTCGAGCAACGATCACTAGCTATCAAATCCGCCTGCGGAAACAACGCAAACAGCAGCTACTCATACTAGACCAACAAATAAAAGCAGGCGAACGAGTCCTAACTTCACGTACTGATCCATGTGTATTAATTCGATTACAGCGTCTCCGTTTTCAATATAATTCAATCCTCTCAACTGCAGCTTCTAAGAGTATTGAGCTTCAGCGAGGGACATATTATCGTGAAAATAACCGAGCCGGTCGACTCTTAGCCAACGCCTTGAAAGGTCAAAAAGAAGCCAAACGCGTAGCGGCCCTTCGAGCTCCACAGGGAGGGGGCATAGTGACCACAGACTCCGACATTGTAGAGCTCTTTCGGGATTTCTATACCCGCCTATATCAATCTGAATGTGAGTTCTCGTCAGAGACATTCGAGCGATTGCTTTCTGGCATTCAGCGGCCGACCCTCTCTGAAGATGATAGGGATGCGATGGATGAACCCTTCTCTACTTCAGAGATCCAATCTGCCCTAAAACGCACAGCCTCGGGCCGTGCCGCAGGACCCGATGGTCTCCCGACCGAATTCTACAGAACGTTCAGTGCAGATTTAGTTCCCTATTTAAAACTATATTTAACTGCCCTTTCAGTAGATACAGACTCTTTGTGATACTTTTATGCAGCTAATTTGGTCGTATTTTAGAAAGAAGGCAGAGACCCGCTACTAACCGCCAACTACCGTCCAATCTCCCTACTTAATGCCGATTATAAGATCTTCGCAACGATCTTGGCCACCGGCTATCTGACAGGATGGCCACCCTAATTCACCCCGACCAATGCGGTTTTATACCCGGCAGATCAACTGCTGACAATGCTCGGACCTTGTGCCATGTGCTATCCAGTGCTGCCAATCTAGATCATCCATGGGTGGGTCTTTCCCTGGATGCCGAAAAAGCCTTTGATCGCCTAGAATGGCCCTTCTTATTTGCAGTTCTCCGATGGTATGGCTTTGGGGAGGGCTTCCTCCGATATCTCCAAGTCATGTATACTCAACCCGTCGCCAGTATTTGTGTAAATGCCATCAAGTCTCAGCCATTTAATCTCCAAAGAGGCACGCGTCAAGGTTGCCCCCTATCACCAATGCTCTTTGATCTAGCTCTTGAACCCCTAGCCCTCCTTATTAGACAGTCCGCACGTATTCGAGGTGTCCCCTTCAGTCATAGGGAAATTAAACTCTCTGCATATGCAGATGACCTTATGCTTTTCGTATCCCTCGATTCGGTTCCAGCTGTCTTGGATCTGATTGACGGATACTCACAATTATCGGGCTATAAAATTAACTGGACCAAATCTGTAGCATTCCCACTGAACCGCTGGGTACACGAGGCTGACATGCAGGCCTTTCCCTTCCTTTGGCAATCCCGCATGGTGAAGTATCTCGGGGTCCATTACTGTTCTCCTTTAGAAGACACTATCAGTTTTAATGCCAAAGAGGTAGTCTCCAAAGTCCGTGAGCTCACAAATCGTTGGTCTCCCTTATCTCTTACATGGTGGGGCCGCCTAGAAACTGTGAAAATGATGATAGTCCCCAAAGTGAACTACATTTTAGAAATGCTGCCATGCTTACTCCCGCTACATACTTATAAAGATATTGAGGGCCTTCTCGTCCGTTATCTCTGGCAGGGCAAGCCACCAAGGATAGCTAAACAAAAACTACAGTCTGCAAAGGAAAGAGGGGGTACCAGATTTCCTGATTTTCTTAGATATCATCAAGCCTTCCTACTTAAGCAAGGTGCCCGATGGCTAGATGCCTCAACAGACAGCAGACCAGTTTGGCTTGACATAGAAGAGGAGCTTAGTAGCCCAATTCCGTTGACCTATCTCCCCGGTATGTCCTATCAAGTAGACACCCGCCATCCACCAATGATTGTCGATACTCTTGCGGCCTTTAACACTCTCATTCTATCACTAGGCCCGAACGTATGCCCTCAGGACGGACTCCCGCTATGGAATAACCCCAGAATTCAAGTCCTAAATAGAATGATAGCATGGAAACCCTGGTACTCAAGGGGGATCTGGACACCCCAACAGCTTTTCTCTGCAGCTCGTTGGAAAACCTTTTCTGATTTACAAAAGGAATTTGCGTTACCAGCGAAACACTACTTTCAATTGATGCAGCTTCAACACTGCCTCAAAAGTGCTCGAATTATGCCGCCCTCAGCCCCTACTGAGGACGGGCTATTAGAGATAGTTCACTCTATTAGTAGTACACATGGGGTAGCCTCTAACTTTTATAAAATATTATGTCAGGGTACAGACACGGCCACTTTTAGAGCCCAACAAGCCTGGGAGCGCGAACTGCAAACCACTTTAACCCCTGTGCAATGGAGCGTTTTCTGGAGCAAAGTAGTGCGGGTTTCCCGGTCTGCCTCTGTTACCCAAACTCTCTTCTTTTTTGCACACAGATGCTTTTATACCCCGGAAAAAATAGCCAAATGGAACACAACTGCTAGGGACCAGTGTTGGTCTTGCCACACTGCTGTGGGAACCTTCGCTCATGTTATTTATGAATGTCCTCAACTACAGGTTTATTGGGGGCGGGTTTGGGGTTGTATTCAATTTATCTTACACCTTCACGAACCTCTCTCTTGGAAGATCGTGGGACTCCGCTCTGTGGCGGAGGTCCCCTCTCTGCCTAAGAAGGGTCGCTTTCTCCTTGATTTCATGCTGGGTATAGCCATATGCTTAATCACGAGGAATTGGAAGGATAGCTCTCGACTTACTGTCAATGAATGGTGGAACCTCGTCTGCTTATATAGTAAATATGAGCAGATACCTCGGAGAGCTATTCCCCATGCCCAAACTCACTCTCGCTTGTCTAAATGGCAGATGCTTAATGATTATGTACAATCTGCTCATTGTTCCAACATGCCTGTATAATGTGCACTCATCATGTTTCAGATCACCGTTAGGTTTTGTAACACAATAATGTAAGTACACGCCCGCTTCGGGAATGATTAGTTTTCTAGAGAAGAAGCAGGGGGGAGGGGGGTGGCAGGGGTTTACTTTGGTGTATGTATTACACTTTATGTATCTGTCTTTTAGCTGTATGTCTTCCTTTTCCTTTGTTGTTATAAAACGAAAATAAAGAATTAAAAAAAAAAAAAATTAAAAATTAAATGTGCAAGTCCTTATCGTCTCTCTAGGCTAATCCAGGTACGGACTCAACCCCCTCCAGCACTTAGGACTGAGCATGACAGTCTTGCTAGTGTGGTATAAGAGCTCCCTCTACCACCACTGACTCCAGTCTTTCAGTCCTCAGCAGCTGAAGGAAGAGCTCTTGGTGTGGACTCCCTGAAAAGATGATCAGGCAAGATCTGGCACTGAAAAAAAAAAGAAGAGAGAAATTCCATTGAATTGCTCTAGCAGGGCTATTCCAGGAGGACGAGAGCAGTGAAGGCTGGGAGTCTCCCCTTCAAGCAGCGGGGGAGTGCAGGAGGCAGCAGGGGCAGAGCTTGCCTCAACCAGTGCTGATAGCAACAGAAACTGCCCTGGGGTGATATACCTGGGAGCCCCAGGTCCCTTCCCCCCTTTCCCTAGCGGGATAGCCAGGAGCTCGTGTGCTGCGGGCCCTCAGGCTATCCCCAAACCAGCAGACGCCAGGTAGAGTTAAAAAAAAAAAAGTACAAACAAGTACTTTCCGGTTGTCGGGGCACCGCGGAGACTGAGTTCAGTGAGCGGCACTGGTTCCCTCCTCCTTGCGGCTATTGTGGGGTTCCCCTGGATGGTAACGCTGCTGCGGGGAAATGTGCGTGCATGCTCCCAGCTCTTGCAGCGTATCTATTGTGCAGGGGCAGCCACGGTTTAGGTGTGGCAAGGCTCTGCCATTTTTGCATATGTCAGGGCCGGCACTTACATAGGGAGCTCTCTACAGGCCGCATGGAGGAGGATAGCTTAGCCCACGGGGGTGATGTAGCTAGGCTAATGGTTCCCGCGGTTCTGGTGGGAACAACAGCCATTTTACAACTGGCAGCCATTTCCTCCACACAACTTTGAGCAGGGGGAAAAGAGCAAAGTAAGCAGCAAGACAAAGTGCAGGGCAAAGACAAAGAAGCCGGCCGGAGTAGTTTCAGCACCTCCGACAGGGGCACCAGGACTCCAGGAGGTACTAGAATCAGTTTTCTCCCCAGACTTTATTCTGTCCCTTCACAAGGCATACTGCCTTAGGAGATCCCAGGCAGACGTGGTAGGGTCCCCTAGCAAGTTTCTGCTTACCCCAGCAAAAGAGTTCTTACGGGGGGCGGGGGAGGATCGTGGCCTACCCAGGTGGAAAAGGTGGAAGATGCCAGTCATGGCTGGTTCAGCATGGATCCTCCACAGGCACAAGCCTTAGAGGAAGGGGAGGAAGCCACAGCTGAGCTCTGGGAGGGACCCCAGAGCTCAGGAATTGGAGGAAGGGGAAATTGCCCCAAGAGAGGACCCCAGTATCTTTTGGGTGTTCCATCGAGAAGAGCTAGGATTGCTAATTGCCCATTCCCTCTCGGCCCTGAATATTGGACAGGCAGCGCAGGTGGAGGAGCCTCTGGAGGACCCCTTGCTTCAAGGTTTCATGGGTACACAGGTGTGTTTCCTGGTTCATAGAGTGATCAAGAAGATGACTGAGTCAGAGTGGGAGTATCCAGAAGCTACCTTGAGGGGTAGTTGGCCTATGAGCCATTTATACCCGATTCCGCAGGAAGAGCGGGACTTTTTGCATATGCCTAAGGTGGATGCTGTGGTCTTGGTGATCACCAAGAAGACTACCATTCCGGTAAAGGGCAGGGCGGCTCTCAAGGACCTGCAGGATAGGAGGTTGGAGTTACTCCTTAAACAGGCCTTCAATTCTAGTGCCTTGGCTCTACAGGCATCCATTTGTGGAGCCTGTGTGTCCAGGGCTTCTATTCGCTGGCTCCAAGGCGCTGGCCCTTTGGACCCAGAGAGTCCAACGAGGGTGGATTTAGCCGCCGCTTACATGGCCGACGCCTTTTATGATTTGGTGCAGATAAGTTCCAAGACTATGGCGTCAGTGATCGCAGTGCGACGGTTTCTCTGGCTTTGTAATTGGGCAGCAGATCCATCATCCAAGTCCAGACTGAGCAAGCTGCCATACAAGGGTAAGATACTTTTTGGAGAGGCCTTGGATAAAATTGTAAAGGACTTGGGCGACTCCAAAGGATGACCCCTACCGGAGGATCGCCCAAAAGGTCCGAAACAGGGAGGTCCACAGAGAGGACAAGCCAGAGACTTCCGGAGGTTCTGCACATCGCGGTTCGCTCCATACCAGAGGGGTCACTATTTGGCATGGGGGCAGCCCTTTCATGGAGCCTGAGGATTCAGCCAGGGCTTTTATACTTCCCAGTTGGCCCTGGCTAAGAAGTCCCAATGAAGCCACGCCAGTCCAGATGGAAATGATAGGAGGTCAGTTACAGCAGTATTATTCTGTCTGGACTACCGTGACAACCAACCAGTGGGTATTGGAAATAATCCATGAGGGCTGTCCACTGGAGTTTGCAAGACCACTGTTTGAGGCCTTTGTCCAGTCACCTTGCCGGGTGCCGGAGAAGAGAGCAATAGTTCATTCCACTCTTCGGCGTTCACTCTAACTGAAGGCCATAATTCCAATTCCTTGAGACCAGTATGGGTCCGGTTGATACTCCATTTACTTTGCGGTGCCCAAAAAGGAGAGGCCCTTCTGGCCCATCCTCAACCTCAAACAAGTAAACCGGTCCTTAAGGGTGCTGCACTTCCGCATCGAAACGCTGTGGTCGGTCATTTTGGTGATGAGATGGGGGGAATTTCTGTCCACCCTGGATCTCATGGAGGCCTATCTCCATATTCACATCTGGTGGGAACACCATCAGTTCTTGCTGTTCACCGTGCCCATGGGGCATTTCCAATTCAGGGCCTTGCCGTTTGGGCTGACCACTGTGCCCCATACTTTCACGAAGATCATGGTGGTAGTGGCGGTGGCCCTGTGACAGCAGGGGATCTTGGTACATCCCTACCTGGACAATTAGCTCATCCAAGTGAAGTCTGAGGCAGAGGCCATCGCTGCGACGCGGCAGGTGATGGAGTTTCTTCAACAGCTCAGTTAGATAATCAATCATGCCAAGAGCCAGTTTCAGCCGGTGCAACATCTGGTGTATCTCGGGGCTCTTCAGCATGGAGACCGGGAGGGTATCACTGCCTGAAGACAGGGTGCAGAAGTTTTTGGGACAGGTACGGAGGTTCCTGCATATGGGGGCACCGACTGCATGGTACTACATGCAGCTATTGGGCTCCATGGCAGCGGCACTGGATCTGGTCTCATGGGCCAGAGCGCATATGTGGCCCCTACAGCAGGTGCTTTTTTCTCAGTGGTCCCCACAGAGACACTCTCTGTCTCAGAAATTGCCATGTATGGAAGAAGTGAGGGACAGTCTGGAATGGGTGGTTGGAATCTGCTCATTTGAGGGCAGGGATGCCTTTAGATAAACCGCTATGGATCCTAGTGACTACGGATGCCAGCCTCTCTGGCTGGGGGGCTCACTGTCATTCTGAAGTGGCACAGGGCAGTTGGTCCACAGAGGAAGCTGCTTGGTCCATCAATCAGCTTGAGATACGAGCCGTGCTTCGGGCGTTACAGCACTTCCAGAAGCTGGTGGAAGGGAAGGCTGTCGATTCTTCGACAATGTGACGACAGTGGCCTGTGTCAATCATCAAGGGGGCATGGGCAGTGCTACCCTGGTGCAGGAGAGTCAACTGCTCTTGTCTTGGGCGGAGGCTCATCTGCTCGCCTTGTCAGCAGTGCATGTCACTGGCACTACCTCAGCTGGCACATCCTGGATCCCAGAGAGTGGGAGCTCAATGCGGCTGTATTTCACGAGATCAAGATCTGGTGGGGGCAGCCAGCCATGGATCTCATGGCTACTCTAGCAAACACCAAGATGCCCAGGTTCTTCAACAGGCACAGGGAACACATGGCCAAGGGGCTCGATACACTGGTGCAGCCGTGGCCAACGGAGGGTCTCTTGTATGTCTTTCCACCATGGCCGATAATAGGTCGTCTCTTACAGCAGATAGAGAGGCACAACGCACCAGTGATCCTCATAGTGCCAGTGTGGCCATGCAGGCTGTGGTATGCTGACCTCACTCGGCTCCTGGTCGAGCATCCTTGGAGGCTCCCCAACAGGATCAATCTTTTGGTATAGGGACACGTGCTGATGCCAGAGGTGGATCGATTCTTGCTTACAGCTTGGCTCTTGAGAGGGTGCGGTTGCATCGCAGAGGCTACTCAGCAGCGGTTATTTCAACTATGATAGGTTCTAGGAAGTGATCGACAACTCTAGCGTATGTCTGGGTTCGGCACATCTTCAAGGGATGGTGCAATAATACCTAGGACGTTCGTCCCCTGGCATGTTTGCTCACAGACATTCTGTTGTTCCTCCAGTGTGGTCTGGAGAAAGGCTTAGCTCTTAGCTTCTTGAAGGTACAGGTAGCAGCTCTTGCCTGCTATCGGGGCCATGTTCAGGGTCGATCACTGGTGACACATCCAGATGTCATTCAATTTCTGCGGGCGATGAAGCTCATGAGACCATCCTTGCGGCCGTTGGTTCCACTTTGGAATCTGAATTAGGTCCTGGAGGATTTTGAGTGCCACCCTTGAGTGTGTCCTTGAGGGATTTCACTCTGAAAATGGTTTTCCTAGTGGTGTTCTGCTTGGCACGGAGGGTCTCAGATCTTCAGGCGCTCTCATGTAGAGAACCATTTCTGCCGTTTTCAAAGGAAAAGGTGGTTTTGCGGCCAGTGCCATCCTTTCTGACGAAAGTGTTGACGGTTTCATGTGAATCAGGCTATATCTCTGCCCACCTTTCGAAGAGATAGTGATCGTTCCCTTCGTAAGATCAATCTCCATAGAGTCCTGAAGAGATACCTTAAGTGGACAGAGTCAATGTGGAGGACGGACCATTTGTTTTGTTCTTTTTGGAGGCCCTCGAAAGGGTGAGGCAGCTTCCAAAGCCTCAATTGCTCGTTGGGTAAGGCAAGCTATCTGTGTGCATATACAGTTCATGGAAGCATTTCACCTGTGGGGCTAAGGGCCCATTCGACCTGGGGGTAGACTAAGTCTTGGGCAGAGCATTGTCTGGTTCCTCCAGTGGATATCTGTAGAGCCGCAACTTGGTTGTCACTTCACACCTTTACGAAGCACTATCGACTGGATGTGCAGGCAGCCAGTGATGTGGTAGTGGGTCCCTCCTGAGTTTAGGTACTGCTTTTGTACATCCCATCCATACCTGGACTGGTCTGGAGAGACGATAAGGAAGATGAAATTAGGTCTTACCTGCTAATTGTCTTTCCTTGAGTTCTCTCCAGGTCAGTCCAGGGCCCACCATTTTGGAGGTGCATCCGGCATACAGGATAGTACTCAGCGATTTCTTCAGTTCAGACCCTTCTGTACTGGCCTTATCCCTGTAAAAGGGGTGTTTCTGAGTGCACAAAGCCAGTTGAGCAGGTTAGTCCTGTTAGGGACTCAGGTAAAGAGGGGCAGAGTGCTCCCATTCTTCCTGTACTCAGTAGGGGAGTCGTGTTATATGTTCAAGGAATAATTTTTGTTAGGATAGGATTAGTAGTTTGTTTCGCTGCTTTGTCAAGATGAGACTAGAGTCAGTGGTGGTAGAAGGAGCTCTTATACCACACCAGCAAGACTCTGTCATGCTCAGTCCTCAGCTGCTGGAGGGGGCTGACTATCCATCCGTACCTGGACTGGCCTGGAGAGAACTCAAGGAAAGACAATTAGCAGGTAAGACCTAATTTCACCTTTTTTCATGCACACCTCAACTGCTGATTCTGTTTCCCCTTTTCTCTTCATTTTGACACCTTTTTGGGACGTGCAGCACAGTACAGGTAGTCTCAGAGGCCCTTAAAGATGGAGGGACATGTCCTTCTCCCACCTGATCTCTTTCATGCCCTGTGGTCTGGAGAAAGGCTTTTCTTTTCCTCTCCTCGGTCTATATATACCTCCTATTCAGCCTGGTCAGACAACAGACTTTAATGTGAATCAGATACACTGGGGTATGCAGCGTTATTGCCTGAGCCATGGAACTAGTCCTGAACAGCTGATTTTTTTAAATGGCAGTGGTTTCAAAATATGTAAGTGTGTTAGGGTCTAACCTAGGCAGGAGCTTAAGTGGAGAGCCTTTGCCCAGAGCAGGATAAAGTAATACAGGATCCAGAAGAAGCAGCAGTGGTAGGACTGAAGCAGAAATCAGACACATAGGAGGAACTAGACCTGATGTAGCCATGGCAAGACTACAGCAGGAACCAGACATGGAGCAAGAGATGGAGAGCTTAGCAACAAGCGAGGTAGAAGAGAAACACTCCATTAGGCAGTGAAGGGGAGCTGGATGACAGTAGGTCCAGCCCAATAAAAACCGTTGAACCAGCAATAGTGTATTTGACTGGGCTCTGCCAGTGGGAGGGCTTCTCTTCTACTGCTCGTGGGCTTATTACCAAGATTTTGGCTCAATTTTTGTAGCCTCCTTGGTTCCAGCTTCAAATCTGTGGGGTCATGGATTCGATTCTCAGAACACCTGACAAAATGGTGGTATAATTGAACTTCTATAAGTTAGCACATGGTGTGCTGTGTGTGTAGATGCTGGTACATAAGTGTAGATTGAAAATCAGCTGAATATTAGCAGAGCTGCCAAGTTTCCCAGTTCTAGGAGGGAGACATTTTGAATAATCCCGCTAAACCTGTATCTCAAAGCAATATGGTATTTGTGGTCCCGAATTCTGGCCTTTGTAATCAGTGCTACAGATCCCATAATGCTTCAGAATAGGGTTGCTGGAAATCTAGGACTAGTTAAAAATCTCCATTATGGAACTGAGAAACACGACATGATTTTTTCATGTGAAAAGCTTCACATGAAAAGCTTGGGGAAGCTGGGGAAGCCTGCAGTACATCTTACACATCTTCATTTTGTTTGGGGAGTCCATGTGAAGTGGGGCCTAGCTCATTGAAAGCTCGGATGTGATGAAATACAACTCAGACCTTCCTAGAGGCCGCTTTATATGTTGGGTATGGAAGTGGATGCAGAAATAAACATTCCTTCTATTTTTATGTTTGATAAAGGATAGGGCTGGTTGTTTTGTTCAAAGATACTGTTGGATACCAGAAGCATCCAGTTCTGAAGAAGCTTAGGTAAGAGTCTGATTTTGGAAAGTTTGGATAGTTACTTTCTCCTAATTGGAAGTAGCTGGATTGCAATTCAGTATTACAGTTGCAACAGTGCTTGACTAGGTCTAGACATGCTACAGACATTTCAGCCCTTCTGGGACTTAGGTTGTCCTGCATGGAAACAGGAATTACAGATCCTTATTAACATTGCTTGAGGATGGATTTGGCTTTTGCTAAGTGCCCCTATCTTCTCAAGAAGAAGGCATTTGGGTGAGTAGCACCTCATCGTCATCTCATTCACAATATTGCAGAAATAATCTCAGCAGCTTTCTGCATCATGTCGCATCTTGGTAAGTGGAACCAATGTTTTAGCCATCAGAATGATGGTTGAAACGTCGGTTCCACTTACTAAGACGCAAAGATCATGAACCTAGTAACGGAAGCCTAAGAGAACATGACAAAAAATAGTGTGAATAAGGATATGACATTCAGTATATTTTCAATAAGAGCCTTTCTTGTGCCATCTCTTTTCTGTGTCCATGTCTTCAGCAATACAACTGGAAAATTATTATTGATTGGAATGGCCCAGTGTTCCAGTATCAGCCATTATGGAAACGAGCTCCGTTTCCTTCATTAAACCTGCATCTGTTTCTGCAGGAATGCATTTTTAAACTAGAAATGCTAGTGAACATTATTGGTTTCACTGATTTTTAAGGCACTTAGTAAAGTGGTTGCCCAATCTGTCATAGTTAATCAACCCTCATCTCTTAACACTGCCTGCGGTTATCAATGAGGTGAGGATTAATATTCTGGGCGAAACAGATGATAAATCATTTGTACATAATTAGTGTACAGCAAGGTTACAGCTGACATGAATTTTTATCTTAATTATGAGAGAAATTTGTTCCATTAATTTAATTTAGTTTGCATGAATGGCTAGACACCTAACAAAGTTAATCTTACACCTGTCATTACAGCATTAAGGAGAGTCTCGTTTCCAAGCAGTGGAAACAGATATTCCATCATAGAAGGATAATGTTGTTCATTCTGCTGTGATGTGAAAATTGATGGTCACGAGCAAAGGATGTAAAGTCTACATTCCTAAAGTCATCCCAGAGGATTTATGGGAAAAATAGTCAAGGGATTCAAACCCACTTGTCCACGCACTGCATAGAACAGCAGAGCTGCTGCTAATAAAATACCACTTATCACTCATAGCGCTACTACACACTTGCAGCACTTTATGTTGGTGATAGGTATTCAGCTACAATATGTCCCTCCCCCAAGGAGCTTACAGTCTAAGAGGTATGTTTACTAAGTCAGGCTAACGGTTAGCCCATGCTGTTTGTAACTAGGTCCCATTGAATAACATAAGTCCTAGTTGCAAATAACACTGATTAACTGTTAGCCCAGCTAAGCAAACGTACCCTTAAGTGAGTACCGGAGGCAATGTGAGCTAAAGTGACTTGCCCAAGGTCACAAGAAGTATAAATGGCAGAAATAGGATTCAGACTCTGGCTTCCTTGCTTCTTAGCCCATGGCACTAACCACTAGGCTACTTCCTCTCCTGCCAAGTTGCCCACTTTCAAGAGGAAGATTTTGGGCCGGTCCTGGATTTCAGGCAACCTTCTCTAGATGCATTATGACAGCCTATTGACCACTCTTGTGTGTCATAACTATTTCCTCTCTGTTCTACCTTACTCCTCTGTTAGATGTATCCATCTGTCCTGATAGATCGCGAGTTCCTGAAAGCAGGTGCTGTCTCTTAGATGTTGTGTACAGTGCTGCTTACGTCTTGTAGCACTATACAGCTGTTAAGCAGTAGTAGCAATACTGGTCCTCAGGACATATCCAGCCAGTCAGGTTTTCAGGCTATTTACAATGACTGTACATAAGATAGATTTAAATGCACAGCCTTCTTTGCAAGAAAATTTATCTTATGTACAGTCATTGTGCATATTCTGAAAAACTGACTTGACTGGGTGGGCCCTAAGGACTGCATTACAGAACCCACAGCATTGATTTCAATGGGTAGAATCAAGGACTGCAAATATTATACTGTTTTTGGTATGCAAGTTCAAAACCAGCACTAGCCAAAAAACCCTCCCTTCCAGAACTAGAAGCTTGGAAAGGAATTCTTGGTCCTCCTTGTGACCTGCATGTAAAGCGCATGAGCAGGGAAGTATTTTATTTGCAAGTCACCTTTTTATAATATATGATGATTTAATGCAATAACATCATTTATAATCTGCATCTACTATCAAATGATATACAAAGCCAAATTCAATTAATACAAGTCATATCATTTAGAATATTAATAATAAATTCTACAATATCATAAAATAAAACAAGATTCCAAATGAATTAAAATATTCCGCAATTTACCAGGAAACTGCATTTAAATCTCTCAGTGAATGAGTCAGTTTGCGGCTTGCTCCTGAAAACATCGATCTTTAGTTCTGACTTGAGAAAAGGCGCGGGCAGCTGTCAGTGCCAAAACATAATGCAGGGTCCTTACTGAAGAATACCTAACACATCTGTTATTGCGAACGTGTGACAGGAATTCCTCAAAGCTAAGCAAAACATTTTAAATTTCGCTTTAGCTCCTTTTGGAAGTCATCTTTTTTGCAGTATTTGATAAATATGTACATTTTGAGAGGCAATTCTGAAAATGGCCAACGGGACTCCTGACCCCTAGGGACATTTTTCCTGTGGGTCTGCAAGTCTGGTTTCAAAGGGAAGTTCTCCAAGGTAGTTTCCCTTCAAAATGCAGCAGCCCACAGGATCTGTGCTCCCAGTCTGGAACATATATTGGCGCCTACTCTAAAGCAGGTGCAAATACATCTGCCAAACGACCCCCCCCCCCCCCAATACTTGCACATTGACTCTGCCTCCCTTAACCTCCGTCCACCCTGGTTTCTCCAACTGTGGGAGTGTAGCAGTTTTCAAAGGGACATTTTCCATGGTAAAGTCTATTTACTTGTGGAAACCTCTTTGAATATGACCCTCCGTAAGACATAATGAAGCTACTAATTAAAAGACATTGATTGAGTATTCAACAAGATGAGCAGCGCTTTCGTTGTAGCATTCATTTGCTGGGCCTTTTATTGCATTGGGACAAGATGAAGGCATAGGCAAAATATGAAGTCACCAGATTTTTTGAAGGAAAATCTGGGACGCTTGTTTTGCGAAGGGGGGGGTGGGTGGGTGGTTGGAGGAAGAGACCCTTAGTTCCAGGTATGCGCAACAAGGCACGAAAGAGGAGTCATTACTTACCCCTCCCCCCCATGACAGCAACGATATCACTTCCAAGCAGACAAACCATCTGAGAAACAGAAACAGATCATGGAGGTCAATTCTAAACACTGACATATTCCAATACATTTTTTTCTACCTTCTTCGTCCCCATTGCTGGAATTGGGGACAGGAGGCTGCCAAACAGGTAGAGGTCGAGAACAGAACTCTAAAACTGGGGACAATCCTTGAAAATCAGGGACATCTGGTAACCTTAGCAAACTAGGCACCTACCTATTTATTTATTTATTTTATTTATTTAACTATTTCTTTTATACCGCCCCTTCCAGAGATCAAGGGCGGTTTACATATAACAGGTTAACAGTCTTGTACACATTTGTATACATTCTTTACATAGAACAATAGAAATTAACTATTTACATTGAACAATAAAATTTAACTTAGTGGGTATTAAAGCAGAACAAAACATCAAACTTTTTTACAAATGTATATTTACAGTGTGTGGTGTGTAGTGCGGGTATTTGTGTAGGTGCTGGAATTTAGTTCCTTTTATGTCTTCTTTGGGGCGTGTGTGGCTGCGGATATGTAATACCTAGGCTGTAATACCTAGGCTGCGGATATGTAATTTAATAGCTCTAAAGACACATTTTTGCCCTGCTAATCAGGTACTGTCACTAGAGTAGAGGGAGGGAGGGGCCAGAGCCACCACTGCCCATATACCTCTGTCGATTCTCCCCACTCCTGTGCATTGTCCTCCAGTCAGACGGAGTTGCTGAGTTGGCGACCAGCGATTCCTACCTCCTGCTTCCTCCTTTGTCACTTTTCTTTTATAGTTCGAACCACTTAAGGCCCAGTTTTTTGAGAGTTTTATATCTGGCCCACCAAAGGGTTGATCCTGCCCTGCTTGCCACTGAAGCCTGGTTAAAATGCAGCAATCCTGATTCTTATCAACATAATTATTCTCTGACAAATGGTGCAGGTGCTTGACTGATGGACAAGGTGTGACTGTTTGCACAGGAAAGGATAGCTGCTTGGTACTTTCCATGCAATTAGTGGGCAACGTAAATGAAAAAGATAATTTTCACCCTCATCATGGCAAGGATGAAAGCACCCCATGAGTTTAAAGACATAGTTACCAAACCACAATACAGAATGCTCTTATTCTACAAAAACGCAACTCAGAAACCACAGTGCAATCACATTTATTGCAAGGAGCACTTATCTATAGGAATGCTCCAGTATAAACTTACAGTACAGCTCGAGGCATTAATTGAACAGTAACTTAGATTAATGTTTTGTGTTATTAGCTCACAAGGATTAGGTTTAGATAAGGTCAAGAAGAATATTGTTGGATATTCACAAAGAAACAGCTGATTTAAAAACAAAAGGACCCTAATGGAATGTAATAGTGCATTTCAGACACTCCACTTGGCAACTCTATTACCTGAAATGATTCACAGTCCATTATGGAAGCTTCCATGCTAATAGAATGTCTGTCTTCTGTAATACAGACACATCAGGGCACTGACTGAGAATCTGTCACAATGAATTTCATCTGGATTTCACTTCATCTCTTCATGGACTGTAAAATTTGCTCTTGCACAATGCCTAAATTTACTGTGGGTAATTGAGAGAGATCTATAGAAGCATCGCTTTGTAAAAAGCCATTTTCTCCAAGATCTATTATCAGCTTTGCAGTTTTGGTTCAGCAGGGGCAGAGTATTGAGCAGTTCCCATCAACATTAGCTAATTAATGCTTTAGTGAGCTCTGAAAATATTTTCGGTGGATTCATGGTAGGTGGAAAAGTGTGATAGAGCAGGTTGGTTACAGACATTCTCAGTATCTGTAAAAGCCGCAAGCAGGACAAAGCCCATTTAAATGATTTCTTTTTAACCTGCTTGAAAAAATAAATTAGTTTTCAGTTGCCGGAGTAATGGAGAACATTATCCACTGTACTTGTGTCGGCAGCTTCAAACTCTTGTGGTGTGCATCATCAACGTTTTTAAATGACACAGTTTTCACCTTCTATTTCTCCCTTGTTAAATCACAGGTAAAATCCTCCATTTAAAGATATACCATGAACTATTGAAAAGGGAATTTCACTTCAACGATGAAATAGTAATGCGTGTTTATGCAATGCAGCCTCTTCCCCAGTGGGATTCTTTGCTCTGTTGCCTATTGAGTATATGCATCTCATTTTGGACCTATTACTTTTTATTCTCCTTGCTCACAAAAGCCAAACAGAATCACTGGGTAACCCTAACAAACATAGATTTTAATATCTGTTAGATAATTAGAACTGTAATGTATTCTATGGCTTTCTCCCTTCTAAGCTAGAAGCTGAATGGCACCATGCTTGACTGCCAGCGAAGTGATCTCAGGCCTTACATTAGGGGGAAATCAGAACGGTATGACTGGAGTTCATTACTGAAATAGGTAACCGATGAACTGAAAAGACAAAGGGCATTGTTAAATGAAATGTCATTATTAGAGCTGCTCATGTTTAACAAATGTACTGTAAGTTAATTCCGTAGTATTGTCTACAAAGTTCTCTGCAGAATCTGTAACATTCCGTCTTTCCATTTTCTCCTGTTAAATGAGAAGAAGGTTTTAATCCACTAGGCTCGGTCAGGGAAATTTCTTGTGTGGGTAAATGGACGGTTATCTGGAAACAGTTTGTTCCTGGCATATTTTCTCATGCTGCAAAGAAAGATAAGTAGGCCAGCTTGAAGAACATTTGACTCTGTTCCATGAACATTTATTCCATTGAATCACTCAGTGCACACCTCTTAATTTTTTTAGAATTAGGGCTAGTGTAAATTGCAAGTGTAGCAGAAGACAACAACAGCATAATTTATGAATTTGAAATGAAAAATATTTTCTAGTTTAATTACTTAATATTAATTAGCTTTTTAATTCAGTTGATTGAGAGACCTTTTGATAAGAGGCCACGTCACTATGACATCTTCTTTGATAATCCCTCACAGTTGAGAATGATTGTCTTCCATGTTTGTTCTATCCATGAGTCCACCAATTGTTGAGGCCAATCTGGAATTGGCAAACTCTGTTATAGTCTAGGAAGATGTTTTCAAAAGAGATCTCTGTGTGATATCTTTTGTTGTGGTGTTCATGCCACGCTCCACACAGTTCTTGGCAGAATGAGGCTTTCATCCAGCAAGGATAACAAGATGACCTGAGATCTTCCACTGCCTTTGTATGCCTTTAGAGCTGTTGAAATGTTGTCATCTTTTTCTATCTGCTTTAGTATTGAGCATTTGTAGCCAATAGTTTGGGAGCTGGGCAGGACCGGCTTAACCAATAACCAGATTAGGCAGTTGCCTAGGTGGGAGCTTCTTGGAGGACAGCAGCAAGCAGCTGATACGGAAGTGAAATAATAGATCCTGACAGCCACATAAACTCAAAGAATGATCAGCATATACTGTTACTCTCAAGGATTTTTTTAAATAGCTCATTTATCCATGTAACTGGCTTTTGGAAATTTACTCCTGCTGTTATTCTGTACACACAATTCAAAATTCTGTGTCAAAAGGCCTGAATTATGCCAAATTCTGCATGCTTTGTTTGTCCGAATAACAAAGCATATTGTTCTTGAGTGATTCTTAATTTAAAATGAAATACAGAAAAAAACCAATCATAAAAAGTACACAATTTTGAATTATTGTGTGCAGAATTCCAACAGGAGTAGAAATTGTTTATATATATGTGTGTGTGTATTTATATATTGTGATGGAGGGGAGGGGGGACTGGTAGCAGAGAGAGAGCAAGAAAGAGTTCCTGCCCCTAGGACTGACCCAGTTAAGGGAAACAGGGAAAGGTAGAAGTCATCCAGACTTGTAGTTGCAGGTCCCCTTAAGAGCCAGGGGTGGGATGAGTCTGCTAAGGGACGGCCCAAGGGTGATGTGGGGCCATGTGCGGAGACTCATTGTGGGGCCTCATTTGCATAGCCACTGGACCTCATTTGCATAGCCACTAGACCTCATTTGCATACATTGAATTTATTTTATTTTAAAATGTATATGTTGCCCATCTAAAATTTTAGGCGGCTTTCAAAGGAGCTCTTCACAAGCCTCTTTTTTGTCCTGGCAATGACTTAGGAGCATGCTTACTACATATTAATGTTCATTAATGCCATTGTGCTAATAGAAATAAATGGGTGTTGCTGCACTTAGCGTACATTAACATTTGTGAATGCGCATTAACGTTTAGTAGACATGCCTCTTAATGAGTGTCTCAATACCATTTACATGGTGCGGCGACCCTGCCCGGCTCAAGGGGTTAAGGACATGAGCAGCCGCTGTACTTCGTGAGGGAAGGAGGAAACCTTTGCCCCCAGGAATGCTGGGAGTTGTAGTTCCAGCTCTTCTCGCTCCGAAAAAGAAACTTGTAGTTGTGGTTTCTTTATAATAAGTATTTTATTAAAGCAAAAAGGTTAATGTTCCATCACATGCAAACAAGGGTGCTTCAAAAAGGCAAACAGAAACTTCAGGTTAAATGCAACTCAAAATACAAATGCTGCTTTTTCTCTTTCCAGCAAATTGCTCTCTTTTGCCTCCAGAGGTCAGTTGGCTTCACTGCACCTCTTACAGCCACAGTTACTTTCACTATGCTGAGAATCAGGTGGAGGTAATTAGAACTTCCATTTTCACGGCAATACAACAGCTTTACAGAACTCAGCTCACACACGATAAAGGCAGTTCCCTTCAGCTTGGCTTTCTGTTTGTGCAGCACTTCTGCCTGCAGACGGCTCCCAGGCTCTCCAGCTGATCTGTTTGTTGCTCTCCGGCACAAACGATGTTTCAGGGAATGATTGCTCTTTCACCTGTGCTTGTCCTGAAGTCTTTCTCCCCCAAGGCGATGCCTTCCAAGGGCTATCCACTTCAAGGTTAAATCCTCTCTGCGTGGACTTCTGCTTATTTCCCTGGAATAGGATTGTGCAGGTTTTCTTCTTATGCCAGGTTCCAAAGTATCTTTAATCACTCCACTGGCTTTCCAACCATCTCCTTGTTTCTTCTTCCAATATTCCTTCCTTCCTTTACCTCCTGTATTCCTTGTACTTCTTGTACTCCTTGTACCACCTCCACTCGTGCTTCCTCTACTCGGGTCTCTTATCCGTCCTCCACTCGGATCTCTTATCCGTCCTTCACTCGGATCTCTTATCCGTCGCTCCTCTTCAGAGCCATGCTCTGGTTTAAATGTACATTCTCTTTTGGACACGCCCCTTCCTAGGGCTGGGTGTGCCCAATCAGAACTGCAGGGCTCCTCCCCTGGGCTGGTCTCCCTACTCAGCTCTGAGGAATAGAGTCTCTCTTTTTTCCTTGCCCTGTCATTTTGGTATAAATCCTGCTGACCCTCAGGATTTTCTATCTCCATAGGCTCAGGAGGGCGCTGTTCACCACAGATCCCCCCCCTTAAGATATCACGGGCTGGCTTCTGACCAGAGGCACAGCACGTGATTCTACTCCGGGGCCTGGCGTTGACCTGTGCGTTCTTCATCCTTTTCCTGTCTTGCACTACGGTAGCTACTTGAGCTAGGGCTGTTCTATCGTGCCAAGGCTTCAGAAGGTTAATATGATACACTTGTGTGCGTCCTGTCTGATTCTTCACGAGATAGGACACTGGACCGACTGGTCGGACCACGGTACATGGGCCTTTCCACCGGCCGGCTCTCGAATTTCGGATCAGGGCCCGACACCATCACAATAACCCTGTCTCCCACGGCTAACTGGCGTGGCCGTGTGCCTTGGTCATAGTAGTCTTTCTGTCGTCGCTGATTATGTCTTAAGTTGACTTCCGCCACTTGCGTGGTACGGCGTAAGCGACCTTTCAGATCTTTAAGAAAGTCTGGTACTCCCACTTCATGTACGTCGGGCTCAACCCATTGTTCCTTCAGGATATCTAATACCCCTCGGGGTGACCGACCATACATAAGTTCATATGGCGCTGCCGCCAGGGATGACTGCTTCCTTTCCCTGCAAGCATAGAGGACGAAGGGTAGCATCGTATCCCAGTTGGCCATATTTCCTTCTAAGCTGCGGCGCAGCATCCTTTTGATCGTCTGATTCTGTCTCTCCACTAGCCCATTGCTCTGTGGATGATAGGCCGAGGTCTTGACGTGGCGGATATCAAACGCTTCCCACACTTGGGCTAGGTACTTGGAAAGGAAATTGCTTCCTCTATCCGTCAGAACTTCACGAGGGAAACCCACCTCGCAAAACAGTTTGATCAGTTCCGCTGCCACGGCCTTAGCAGATATAGTACGTAGTGGCATGGCCCAAGGGAATCGTGTCGCTTGATCGATAACCACTAATATGTACTGGAATCCCCTCGGTGTCTTGATTAATGGTCCCACAATGTCCATCGCCAGTCTATGGATGGGTTCCGTAATGACCGGGGTTGATACCATTGGCACTTCTTTCGGGTGGATGGCAGAGACGCGCTGGCATGTCGGACAGGCCTCACAGAACCTCGCTGTTTCTTTAAAGACGCCTGGCCAATAGAATCTCGCGAGGATCTGATCCAGCGTACTTCGGATGCCTTTATGTCCTCCGACCGGATGGTCGTGGGCCAGCCTCAGAACCAAGTTCTTGAAAGTTGCAGGCACCACTACCTGTTTACGCGTGTCGCCAGTATAGGGATCCTTGCTTTCTCTGTACAAAATGTTAGTGTCCAGAAAAAACCTCGGTAGGGTATCCCTATCACTCTGTGCCCACTTAAATGCCTGACTTAAGGCAGGGTCGTCTCGTTGTTCATTGGGAAAGGTTGGAAACTTCCCAACCAACTCTTCGGGCACCCAGGGCAATTCCTGGCCAGCCTGGGTTTCTGCCCTATGCTGAGAACGTTCTTGCCTCTCCTGGCGCTTCTGCGCTCTTGGTTTCTTCACCTTCTCTTCAGGTGTCTCTATTAGGTCTTCATGGGAAGGAAGACTTCTAAATGCCTCATCTATAGGATCCTCTCCCTTCTCTGAGTCCTTAGTTTGGGCTCTGGTCGCTACCATGGCTCCCTTAGGGGTTAGGCCTTGCCTCATTTCTCTATAAAAATAAGGCCAATCCCTTCCTAGAACCATAGGATTTGGAAGCCTAGGTATTACTGCAATGGGAATTTTCTTCAGCATACCTAGTGCTTTCACCTGCAGATTGTATACAGGGTATAGTGACATGCATCCATGTACACAGCGTATCTTCACATTTCGAACAGGCTGAATCGCTATCCCTGTTGCCTGGATTTGCCGCCACAGCGCCTTGGAGAGCATTGTTTGCTCTGCGCCAGAATCAAGTATCGCAGTGGTGGCAATCCCCTGCACCTCGACCTCTATAAGAAACCCTTCACGAGCTTTATGCGCACTCTCTGCTACTAAGGCAGTCTTAAAGCAATTTCTCTGTATATGCCCTTCTCGGCCACATTTAAAACATTTGCCAGGCTGAAACCTAGCCTTTACAGTCGGCATACACATTCTGCTTGCACCATATTGAAATTTCCCCTTCCTTTCTGATTCCGTGATTGCTGCCCCCTTTAACTCACTATTGCTTTCAAGAGGCATTGCTTTGGCCTGCAAGAAGCGTTCCGTGAGGTCCACTGCCTCATGTGGGGTTTTGCAGCTTTGCAGAATCAGGAAGGTCTTTATTTCATCTGGTATAGCGTTCATATATTGCTCTAGCACTAAGCTTTCTAGTATGGACTCTTTAGTCCTATGCTCCGGATTAAGCCATTTATTCAACAATGTGCTTATCCTATACGCTAGGGCTTTTGGTGACTCACCCTGTTTTAACCTCACCGCTCGCAAGAGATTATGGTAGGCTAGCGGCGTAAGGCCTAGCCTTTCCCGGACCGCTTTCTTCACCTCCCCATAATTTCCGGCAAGGTCAGGTGGCATGCTCCTGTAGGCCGCCATTGCTTCTCCTGTGAGGGAAGCTGCGAACCTGATGGCCCAATATTCCTCTGGCCATGCACTCAACTGTGCTACCCTTTCAAAACTTTCAATAAAATTGTCAATGTCATCATTGTCCTTTAACTGACCAAAGTTAAACATAGTCTCTGCGCCTAAACCATGCGCAACTATAGGAGCTAAACCTGGAGGTACGGTCGGTTTCTCCTTTGGCATCTTCTGCTCAGCTACCCAGTTTTTCAGCATGTCCAGGAGGGGTTGCTGCTGAGCCTGTATGGCAGCGGCAGTCTGCTCTTGAAACTCTAGACTCAGGTCTCGCTGTTTTTCAAGTTGGGTTGCCATCCACTTGAATATCTCCGCTGCTTCCAGCGACATCTTTGCTATCTGTAAATGCAAACAGAGAGAAAAAAAAACCAAGTGCGATTTCTCACACACACCAAAAAAAAAAAAAACACTTTTCCTTTTTTTTTTTTTTTTTTTCACTAGCTGGCCAACACCCTCAGCCCTGTATCCTTTCCCTTTCCCAGGTGGATACCTATTACCTGGCTCAGGTGTTGCGTCACGCTTTCACAGCCTTCGTTGCAGCTGGCACACCGATGCTGGGACTGTCTCCTTCCTCTCAGGATGGTCTGCAATCGGTTCCTTCTTATAGTTGCTCCTTTGAAGTTTCTTTCTCTGCGCGGCACCTTGCGCATGCGTGGAAGATATCCTGCCAACGTAGCCAACTTGCGGCGACCCTGCCCGGCTCAAGGGGTTAAGGACATGAGCAGCCGCTGTACTTCGTGAGGGAAGGAGGAAACCTTTTCCCCCAGGAATGCTGGGAGTTGTAGTTCCAGCTCTTCTCGCTCCGAAAAAGAAACTTGTAGTTGTGGTTTCTTTATAATAAGTATTTTATTAAAGCAAAAAGGTTAATGTTCCATCACATGCAAACAAGGGTGCTTCAAAAAGGCAAACAGAAACTTCAGGTTAAATGCAACTCAAAATACAAATGCTGCTTTTTCTCTTTCCAGCAAATTGCTCTCTTTTGCCTCCAGAGGTCAGTTGGCTTCACTGCACCTCTTACAGCCACAGTTACTTTCACTATGCTGAGAATCAGGTGGAGGTAATTAGAACTTCCATTTTCACGGCAATACAACAGCTTTACAGAACTCAGCTCACACACGATAAAGGCAGTTCCCTTCAGCTTGGCTTTCTGTTTGTGCAGCACTTCTGCCTGCAGATGGCTCCCAGGCTCTCCAGCTGATCTGTTTGTTGCTCTCCGGCACAAACGACGTTTCAGGGAATGATTGCTCTTTCACCTGTGCTTGTCCTGAAGTCTTTCTCCCCCAAGGCGATGCCTTCCAAGGGCTATCCACTTCAAGGTTAAATCCTCTCTGCGTGGGACTTCTGCTTATTTCCCTGGAATAGGATTGTGCAGGTTTTCTTCTTATGCCAGGTTCCAAAGTATCTTTAATCACTCCACTGGCTTTCCAACCATCTCCTTGTTTCTTCTTCCAATATTCCTTCCTTCCTTTACCTCCTGTATTCCTTGTACTTCTTGTACTCCTTGTACCACCTCCACTCGTGCTTCCTCTACTCGGGTCTCTTATCCGTCCTCCACTCGGATCTCTTATCCGTCCTTCACTCGGATCTCTTATCCGTCGCTCCTCTTCAGAGCCATGCTCTGGTTTAAATGTACATTCTCTTTTGGACACGCCCCTTCCTAGGGCTGGGTGTGCCCAATCAGAACTGCAGGGCTCCTCCCCTGGGCTGGTCTCCCTACTCAGCTCTGAGGAATAGAGTCTCTCTTTTTTCCTTGCCCTGTCATTTTGGTATAAATCCTGCTGACCCTCAGGATTTTCTACTATCTCCATAGGCTCAGGAGGGCGCTGTTCACCACAATGGGCAGTGAGGATAAAGAGACTACCAGATTTTTATATTACTATAAACCAGTGTCAACCGCCAGGCACATTAGGAACTACTACAAATGCTGCCCATTTAGAATTTATTTATTTATTTATTTAGCAAGCATTTGTATCCCGCTCCTTCCAGCGATCAGAAGCGGGTAGGATTACATTGAGAAATTGCCGAATCAGGGCAGGTGCAATTTTTGTTTACATACAGATTGGTAGAGAAGCAAGTCACACAGAGTTAACACTTCTTATCTATGGGGGAAGTTATTTACATATATAAATTTATACATGATAGGTTTTCTGTGTCACTGTGGACGGGGGTTGTTGCATATGTGAGGTTAGTTCAGGTTGAAATGATTTTGGAATATGTGCGTTTTGAGCTTTTTTCTAAAGTCTAGCAGGTCACTGCTAGCTCGTAGATCTGGTGGGAGTTGGTTCCATAGTGTTGGTGCTACATAAGAAAAAGCCCTGTTGCTGGTGTTGACTTTGGTAGATCTTATATCGGTTGGAGTGTGGAGGATGTTGGAGTTGATGGTTCGTCTGTTTCTGGTAGGAGGTTGTAGTCTGACTAGGGTGTTGAGGAAGGATGGTGCTAAGTTGTGGATGAGTTTGAAAGTAGTTGTCAAAATTTTGTATTTTGTACGAGCTGCTATGGGTAGCCAGTGTAATTGAATTAGTAATGGTGTGATGCGGTCACTTAGATTTTTCTTCATAATGACCCTGGCAGCTACATTTTGTGCCATTTGCAGTATGTTCAGGGTTTTCTTAGGTAGACCTTGAAGGATGGCGTTGCAGTAGTCAAAATGTGGCATGATGAGTGCTTGAGCCACGGTTCTGAAGTCTTGGGGATCAATGATGCTCCGAATGGGTTGAAGAACTCGCAGTTTGTGGAATACTGCTCTGTTGGTTTTTCGGAGGTGTTTCTCCATTTTTAGGTCGCAGTCAAATGTGACTCCTAGATACTTTATTTCATTTTTTGTTTGGTAAGTGTTATTGCATAGTGTTATTGATGAGGGAGGGTCAAAGTTCGGTTCTTTGGAGATATACATTACTTCAGTTTTCTTGTGGTTAATTGACATACTGCTTTGATGTAACCAGTCTTGCATCTCTCCTATGCATGTCTCGAGTGGACTGTAGTCTGGGTTTTGAGTGTCGAGTTGTGAGTATAGCATAATATCATCGGCATAGATGTGGTAATTAATTTTGTGCCGTGTAAAAATTTTACATAGTGGTTGCATATATATGTTGAATAGAAGTGCTGAGAGTGCAGAGCCTTGGGGGATTCCTTGCGTTTGGAAGAATGATTCTGCTTTTTCGCCATTGAATTGAACCTGTTGCGTTCGGTTTGAGATGTAGGATGAGAACCACTTTAGTGGGGTTCCAGATATTCCTATTGATTTTATCCTGTTTATGAGGGTTCCATGGTTAACTGTATCAAAGGCAGCTGAGATGTCAATGAATACAAGTATGTACATTTTCTTTTTGTTTTCAAGGCCCTTAAGGAGGTTGTTAAGTAGAACTAGTAAAAGGGTTTCTACTCCGTGATGTTGTCTGAAGCCATATTGCTGGTCATCTAGAGGAGCACTGTCGTTCAGGTGGTCTTGGAGTTGTAGAAGGACAGCCTTTTCAATGATCTTTGCTAGGAATGAAATGCTTGATATGGGGTGGTAGGAAACTGGGTCTTCTCTGTTGAGTGTATTGTTTTTTAGAATTGGTCTTATATTGGGGCGGAGCCCGATGTCCAGCGGGATGGTCGCATAATGCTGAGGCTCCCGAGAGGCCTACTCAGAATCCTGAATTAACACCGGACAAACTTGAATTTCTGCTCTGATCTTGCCGGGGCACATTGGTGAGATGGCGGGGACCAAACCCACGCGCCTGGAATTTGGCTCTTCAGCGGCTTCTCACGGTAAACGCTCCAAAACCGAACCCCCGTCCCCGCAGAAGGGGCTGGCTTTGCGCGAGGGCCCCGAAATGCAGCAGGAAATCCTCGCAGAAATTAGAGGGGTTAAGGACCTCGTGCAGTCAAACGGTGAAGCACTTCGAGCGCTGAGGGAAGATCTTGGTGTACTGCAAGGCAGGCTAGAGGGGCTCTCTTCGCGTCAGGACAAAATGGAGAATATATTAGACTCCCATGCGGTCCGGCTGTCCAAACTCGACAAAGTTGAACGTCAGGTGCGGGCTTTGCAGAAAGAAGTGGAAGATGGCAATAATAGAGCGCGCCGCAACAACCTGCGCCTCGTGGGCCTACCGGAGGGAGCGGAATTGGGTGACATGAAGGAGTTTTTAAGTAAAATCCTCCCTTCTCTGCTCCAAATCACCTTCACTAAAGAATTGGAGATCGATCGTGCTCATCGTGTACCCACAAACATAACGCTCAACAGGAAGACCCCGCGGCCTATCATCTTTCGACTTTTGAGATATCAACATGTGGAACAAATTCTCAGTGCCTCCCGGGCAAAGGGCCATATGGAGTTTGAGAGCCACAAGGTCTCCTTCTATCCTGACTTGGCTAAACCCACGGTCGACCGTCGAAAGCGCTTTCTGGAATTTCGGCCGAGGCTTCAACAATTACAAGCGCGCTATGGTCTGCTGTACCCGGCCAAGCTCCGAGTCACGCTTCACAATCAGACAAGAACATTTGAGGACCCTGAGCTACTAGCGGAGTTTTTGGACTCTAAAGAAGCCGACTTGATGCGCTGATTTCCAGAATATTCCTGCCAGTACTCTCATATCCGCTGTGCCTGCCATATTGGATTTACCGCGGCTCAGCGAAGAGTTTATCGAAGGAGGTCTGTCGCCTTATTTTGAAGATATCTGGGACCCGACTCCATCTACCCATTGTAGCCTCGACGAATATCAGAGACAGTGTTTCTTATGGACTCTGGTGTTTCTTTTCTTTTATTATGTCTTACCTCCTCTCTGGGGCCTCCTCCCGCAGACATCTGGTCGCCATATTCATTGGGGGTTTGCTTCTTCTCTAAGTTACTTTGGTACATACTTTTCAATATGGTGTATTGGCCAGCATATTTGGTGCTTATGTCATTAGTGTACAGATTCTGATTATGTTGTAAGTTTTCAAGCGCTTTTACCTAGAAATGTCTAGTATCGACTGAGGGCACCATGTAAGATTTTCATTGAACGTACAAGGAATCCATAATCCGATAAAACGGAGGAAACTCCTATGCTATCTAAATCATGAGGCTGCGGACCTGATTTTCCTCCAAGAAACACAGTTCAATTCGAAGGAAACTTTCCACTTCAATACTAAACCTTACATGGTGGCCGCCTACTCCCCAGCTGCTTCTAAGAAATGTGGGGTTGCTATATTGGATAGGAAATCTCTGCTTCAGCTATCCAAACTCAACTCTTGTCCTTTTGCACAAAGATGTTTTCATATTCCAGAACATAGTCAAATGGAACACAATTGCCAGGGGCCCGTGCAGGTCTCGCTATACTGATGTGGGAACCTTCGTTCATGTTCTTGTAAATGTCCTTAACTACAGATTTACTAGGGGCGGGTCTGGGGTCGTTCTTCCTTTCTCTTGCACCTTCACGAGCCTCTTTCTCGGACGACTGTTGGACTCCGCTCAGTGGCGGGGGTCCCCTCTCTTCTTAAGAAGGGTCGTTTTCTCCTGATTTTATGCTGGGTATAGCCATGTGTTTGATCACGGGGACTTGGAGGGATAGCTCTCGACTTGCTGTCAATGAATAGTGGAACCTTGTCTGCTTAAATAGTAACTATGAGCAGATATCTTGGAGGGCTATTTTCCATACCCAATTTCATTCTTGCTTGTCTAAATGGCAGATGCTCAATGATCATGTACCATCTGCTTATTGCTTCGACATCTCTGTTTAATGTACACCCATCCTGTTTCAGATCGCTGTAAAGTTTTGTAACATAATAATGTTTCAGACCGCTGGAAGGTTTTGTAACACAATAATGTCAGTACACGTCCGCTTCGAGAATGTTTTAGTTTCTAGAGAAGAAGCAGGGGGGAGGGGGGTGGTGGGGGTTTGCTTTGGTGTATGTATCACATTACATGTATGTATTTGTCTCTTAGTTGTATGTCTTCCTTTCCTTTGTTGTTGCAAAACGAAAATAAAGAATTTAAAAAAAAAGAATTGGTCTTATAACTGATTTCTTTAGTTCTGAGGGCATGATTCCTTGTTGTAGTGATTGGTTAACTATGTGTGAGATGTGTGGTGCTATGTGTTGTTTAACCGCCTTGAGCCAGGTTGCAGGGCAGGGATCTAGTGGGGAGGTGGTGCTGTTTAGGCTTGTGATAATGGTTGAAATTTGCTGGGCTCCATTTTTGTGGAAGTGTTTCCATAACTGGTTTTGCGTTATGATGGTCTCACAGTTGTTTAGAGGCGTTAGTGGGGTTGGGACTAGGGGAGGTGTGGGACTAGGGGCCGTCAGTTTGGTTGCGTAATGGGATGCCAATGTTTGGGCTTTGATGGAGTTGTTGAGGTTGTCATTCTGGTCTGTTTTGGTTAATGATTTGACGAGTTTGAATAACTCTCGTGGTCGGTTTATCGCCTTGTTTAGGAGGTTGGTGTGGTGTACTTTCTTGGCGTTGTTTACGTCGTCTTTGTATTTTGTAAGAAGGGCCATGTATTTAGTTTTGAGCTCGGTGGATTTGTTTTTTCTCCACTTTCTCTCTGTTTTACGGAGTTCCCTCTTTGATTTTATTAGAGTTTCTGAGTACCAGGGTTCCGAGTTGCGCTTATGTGAATTAGCTGTGAATTTTGATGTTGGGTTAGATGCACTTTGAATGCATGCATTCCACCTGTTTGTTAGTTCATCGAGGTCTGTGTAATCTAGGTCTATGTGGGATGAGATGGTGTTTATGAGGTGTTCTTCATTTAGTTTGCTGAACTTCCTGATTGGATTGGGCATTCTCATTTCCTTTGCGTTTTTGGGTAGGCACTGTAGTTTAATCTTGCAATTGATTTGGTGGTGGTCTGACCATGGTACTTGGGTTATATTTATTATAGGTGCTTCGTTGTTTGGTTGCGGATTACTGGGTATAAAAATCATGTCTAGGGTATTTCCTCTATCGTGGGTGGGGTCGCTCACTATTTGTTGGAAGCCTAGTTGGTCCATGGCTTCAAAGAAGGTCTCTGTGTGGGTTGGGGGAATTGTTGCTAGGTTCAAATCTCCCAGAATGATTTGGAATTTTTTACTTTGGGTGGAAGTGATGCTTTCTAGTGCTGTAGCTAGTGCTTCGTGCTGAGGTGAGGGAGGTCTGTAGATTAGGCAGATGGATAAGGCTATGTTCTCAACTTTGATTAAGTCGAGGTCGGGGTTTGTGACCATGGATGTGTTTGTAAGTTGTAGGTTGGTTTTGGCTGCTATGAGGACTCCGCCTCCTCTTTTGTTGGTGCGTGGGCAGTTGTAGAGTTTGTAGCCAGGTTTCCGTATTTGTTTTAATGTTGCAGGGTCAGAGTCAGTGAGCCAGGTTTCTGTTATGCATAGGATGTCTGGTTGTTCATCAGTTAGGATGTTGTGGATGATATGTGTTTTATTCCTTACTGACCTAGCATTAATAAGGATAATGTTACATGTGTGATGCTCTGGGTGTAATGCCCGTGATGCCCGTGTGGGATGTTCTTGCTTTCCATTATTGCTCTTTGTTTTAGCTTTAGGGTGCTTCTGTGACTTATTTCTTTTGTTAGGGATATGACGCTGGGGTAATTTGGTTGTTGTTTGTATTGTGGTGGTGGGATTTAAGTTGTGTTGATGCAAGATGGGTAGTGGGGGGTGGAGAAGGTAGATTGGGGTATATAGAAGTGGTATCAAGTATTGCGGGTTTGTGTTAACTCCATGTGATGAAGTCAGTATACACATGCACAATAGCAGGAATGTGCGGACAAGCTCCATTTCACGTCTGTCAAAAATAGGTGGTTATTTGGAATCGTGTGGTACAGCGTCAGAGTGTAATCGAGACAGCTAGGAATATGTTAGTATAGGCCTGTGGGATAGTTTCTGGGTACCAACTGTCTAGCAGGGTAAAATGACTTGGGACACAGAGTTTCTTATTGCTCTATACAAGCATGGATACAGTGTAACGCAGTGTTTCTTATCACTCTAAGCAAACAGATACAATATTTTGCTCTATACAAACATGGATACAGTGTAGCGCAGTGTTTCTTATCACTCTAAGCAAACAGGTACAATATTGATTGATACAGTATTATGGTTATTGAGAGATGGTTATTGCCTTGTAATGTAACAACTTGCTGGCAAAGAAAAATGGCTTGGTTTGCGATAAAGTGTTCCACATCGCTCTATATAAAACAGTAGGAGCCTTTAGTGTTGGTAATGGTTTACAGTGTAACAAATTGTTGGCTGAGAACAAGGTTTGATATGCTGTGGATATTAACACATTATATAGACAGTGGTAGGCTGGATCCCTTTTGAGGGGGTTATGTCAGGGTGTCACGGTGGTATTTTTGAGTCTATTGCGCGTTTACCTGAGTGGTATCGTTGGCGTTGATATTTCTTGTTGGCAAGCTCGAGCCATCCACGGGGAGCTCGTGTTGCGTGTTGGTCGTGTGCGGCGAGCTCAGACCCAGCCTGGGGAGCTCAAGCCATCGGTGATTTGTTCGTTGAGCTTTGCCCTCTGTACGTTGGTGGGATTTTGCTCGCGTGGGTCGGTCTTGATGACACCTGAGTTCTTGTCGCGATCGAGTGGGAGACTTTTCTTCTGTGCCTAATTTCCACCGCCTAAGGGCCAACGCCAAAGGGCCCTCTGGCGAGGCCCTCAGGCACGGGCCCGCCAGGCGCGGGCGCGCCCTGTAGGGACGCCGCTTTTATGCGGTGCTGCTGTGTGCGGGTGAGTCTCCCACTGCCCCGATTGGGCAGGAGTGAGTGCGGGTGAGTCTCCCACTGCCCCGATTGGGCAGGAGTGAGTGCGGGTTGGTCTCCCACTGCCCCGATCTGGGCAGGAGCTTCACCGGGGACTTCTGGAGGGCTGGCGGTTCACAGCAGCTCCCTCGGGGTAGGGATGCCGCTTTTATGCGGTGCTGCTGTGTGCGGGTGAGTCTCCCACTGCCCCGATTGGGCAGGAGTGAGTGCGGGTGAGTCTCCCACTGCCCCGATTGGGCAGGAGTGAGTGCGGGTTGGTCTCCCACTGCCCCGATCTGAACCCATAGCAAACCCGCCATATCATAACAGCATTACCAGGACTCACAAAGCACCAAACCCTACCTATCAAAAGGCAACACTGCAAATATTAAACCAATACATCTCAGAGAATACCAATACATCTCCTACTGGGGAAAGAGAACAAGTGGCACTTTCACATAGAAACTACATGAACAGAATACCTCAGCTCAGTTACACATCCATAACATAGACCATCACCAAACAAAGAACAAGGGATCACAATTTAGAAATATGAGGACAATAATTAAATTGGGAACCCCAAAAGCCAAACTTGGAATGTACAACAACACTGGAGAAATAAAACTATAAATTAATTTCCTCTTCTACTAAACAAATGCAAAACGTTAGCAATGAGTGGAGCCTCAGTTTCTTCTCCCGAAGGTAGTTTGTGGGTGGAGCAAGTGAAGATCAGCTCCCCTACCACTTCGGTTGTCCGGACTTTTGGCTGTTTGGAAAGACCAGCGCTAGTAACACTTGATAGCTTATGGGATGCAATATCCTCACTCCAACAAGCCCTTCTTCCTATTGTGGGGTCTTTTACTCAAGAA
Organism: Ichthyophis bannanicus; assembly: GCA_033557465.1. Taxonomy (NCBI): domain Eukaryota; kingdom Metazoa; phylum Chordata; class Amphibia; order Gymnophiona; family Ichthyophiidae; genus Ichthyophis; species Ichthyophis bannanicus. The sequence goes on along the minus strand of CM066036.1, from coordinate 766,613,924 downwards.
TTGGCATCCGTTAAGACTCAGTGTTTGATGGTAGAGACAGAATTAGCTGGGCTGGAGACCAAGGTGGAAGAGCTGCATACTCTTGGTGAAGTACATTCCAGGGAGTGTTTGATTCAAGCATGGAGGATTGAGTATATGGATGATCAATTGCATCATAATAATTTGAGGTTTTTTAATTTCCCTCGATCCCCATTGCTGGAACCTGTGGATTTGGTCCGTAAGTACTTTACAGATGTCCTGTGAATGCCTATTGAATCCTTGCCCCCTATAGTAAGGGCACAATAAGTGGTAGTATCTTCTTCTGCGTCAGGCATGGAGTTAGACTCTGGAGGTGCTATGGAATCTGCCCAGTTGGACCTTTCAAGGTTTTTGGAAAGCTCCCTGGAGTTAGTGACCAGCCGAGACACCCTGCTGGTGTGCTTTGCATTTGAATCCAACCAGAACTCTGTCCTACGGTTATATTTCCATAATATGTCTGTTTCTCAGTTTATGGCGTCAAAAATGTCTATATTTCCTGATTTGGCTAGGGACACCCAGAAAAGGCGGAAAGGCTTCCTGGCCTTGCGCCAGAGAGTCACCGCACTGGGAGCGCAATTTAGATTAAAATATCTTTGTAAGTGTATTGTGTTATATCAGTCTAAGCAATTTCTGTTTTTTGAACCTCAGCAACATGTGCAATTTCTTCAGAGTAGGGAAATTGGGGGGCGGGAATGAGTTTCCTGTACCGGCTGCCATGTATGTTATCTATGCTCCTATGATTTTCTTTAATTTCTGAGAGGTATGTTGGTGTTGCCTTCTATGCATTGTTACCTTTACTTGGGTCCTTATTGTGCTTTTACATTTTGTGGACTAGACCATGTTGGTATAATTTCTGTAGGGGAGGGGTTTTTTCTCTTGTTTGAACCTTTTCTGTTATTCGTATTCAGATTTATTTTCTGGATATTTTTGTTAAAACTGTATAAATAAAAATTTTAAAATAAACAAACAAACAAAAAAAATGTTAGCAATGCACATTTCCCAGAGCTGACATATTCCAGTTAATAAATTCAAAATAAAATAGTTTTTTTCTACCTTTTGTTGTTTGGGCATTTTATTTTTCATTTGCAATTGCTCCAGTCGCGTTCTTCCGCTTTCTTCGTGTCTGCTGTACTTTTTTCTCTCTTCTAGTTTTTTTCATTCTCTCTATGTCTTCTCACCCCTCCATCCTCAATCCTCACTGACTCTCCCAATACTCAGCCAATCATAGATTTTTCTTCCCTCCCACACAAAATATCTGTTCCCCTCTCCATTCTCACTCACCCAGCTTCTTTTTTTCTCCTGCCAGTTTCAGGCCCACCCCCTTCTTGTCCTCCCCCATCATCAGCTCCCTTCTAGTTCCAGCCCCTCCCAGCACACACTCCCTTCCAGTCCCATTCGCCCATCCCCTCGCATCAGCCCATTTCCAGTCCTAGGACCCCGGAATCAGTCCTCCTCCAGTCCCTCCCAGCATCCGCTCCCTTCCAGTCCTAGTCCCATATCTGCCAGCATCAGCCCATTTCCAGTCCTAACCCCCAAATATCAGTCCTCCTCCAGTCCCTCACAGCATCAGTTCCCTTCCAATCTCAGTCCCAATCCTCCATCCCCAGGCCATTTCCAGTCCTAACCCCCAGTCTCAGTCCTCTTCTAGTCCCTCCCAGCATCAGCTCCCTTCCAGTCTCCTAGCATCAGCCCGTTTCCAGTCCTAACCCCCCAGTATCAATTCTCTTCCAGTCTCTCCCAGCATCTGCTCCCTTCCAGTCCCAGTCCTCCATCCCCCAACATCAGTCCATTTTCAGTCCTGCCTCCCCCCCCGTTCCTGTTCTAGCCCCCAGTCCCCCCATTCCTATTCTAGCCCCCAGAACCCCCCCCCCACCACACACTAAAAGGGACCGTACACCTGATCAGCTTCCAAGAGCGCCGGGGAGGCCCGAAGCCCTGGATGACTTCTGAACAGAGGCGGGAGTAAAGAACAGCATTTGCCTTCTCTCCTGCGGCTGTGATAGAAATGAACCTGCCAGCGCGCTGAGTGCTTGGTGGTCAGGGCATTTCGGATGTGCCCTCGTTAACCTCCCAGCACTCAGCGTGCCGGCAGATTCCTTTTTATCACAGCTATGGGAGAGAAGGCAGATGTTGCTCTTTACTCCCATAGCTGTTGAGAGGTCAGCCGGAGCTTCGCAGGGTCCCCCGAGGTACAGGGCCATGTGAGGACAACATTCCCACACAGTGGATGGGCCAGCCCTGGCTCTGCTGAGCCCAGCTGGAGAAATGGGGCCAAAGAAACAAAGTGTCTCAGTAAGGAGGAGGAGGTGTTTCCCTGGTACCCAGAAGAAGGAGTGTGTCCTCCAGTTCCCCCAGCAGCAGGCTAACAGAGGAGCCAGAAAGCAGTGTAGGAGAGCTAGAGCTTACCTTGCCTCACCAGGAGTCTGCTCAAAAGAAGGTAGAGAAGTTTTTCTTCCTGGGCTGTTTCTACATGAAAAGGAGGGTTTAAGACCCTCTGTTTCAGCAGAAGAAGAAGGGTTTAAGTTCCCCTGTTTTGGTATGAGGGAAGGGGGTTCAAGTCCCACCATGCAATGCAATGTGTGCCTTTGAGTCAATACTGACTCCTGGCAATCCAGCAGCTCCTGGGTTTTTCTTGGCAGTAGATTTCCAGGCCAATCTTCCAAGGTAATTTATTTATTTATTTCTTTTTTAATACCACACTCTTTAGAATCAGTGTGGTTTACATGTATACTAACAGGTACCTTTTTTTATTCCCTTGTCCTTGAAGGGCTCACATTCTAAGTGTACCTGAGGCAATGGAGAGTTAAGTGGCTTGCCCAAGGCCACAAGGAGTGGCCATGGGACTACAGACCCCAGTCCCTCTAGCCTGAGGTTACTTGTCCCCATGCAGGAATTGAACCCCCAACCTTCTGGTCTGAGGTAACCTGTCCCAACCACTGAGCCACTCCTCCCTCAATGGAGAATTAAGTGACTTGCCCAAGGCTACAAGGAATTGAACACTGGTCCTCTTAAGCCAGTGCTCTAACCACTAAGCTACTCCTCCACTCCAATAAAAAAGGAGGGTTCGGGAAGAGGAGGAACCTGTGATGCATCTTTTGGGCATGGAGTGTGTTTCATGAGTGCCCAGGAGCCTTGCTGTTGAGGCAGCGCTGAGTGGGGCGGCCCAGTATACTAGCATGTTTGGCTTGTGCCTTGTGATGTCATCTTTAAGTGCCAGAACCAGCCCATAAAAGTTCAACTGTGCCCATTGCACAGCTATGGGGTCACACTCCGAAGGGGTGTGACCAAAGGGGCAAGGCCCCTTCAGAGCACTTAGTAGGTAAATGGAGGTGAAAGAAGTCCTTGTGAGTATCGAACTTTTTCCTATTAAGGATTGTCTGTTTCTCTCCCTACCTTGATGCCAAAGCAGAAGGGCAAGAACAAGGGAGGTACTGTATCGACACCGGTACCCAGCTTCCCCATGGATAAACAAGTACCTGTGGGTCCTGTGCTACCATTAGCAGCAGAGAACACTTCTCCTGATGGAGCTTCTTTGAACTCCTCCCAAGAAACCCAAGCAGTGGACCCTGCTGGCTCCTTGAATTTATCTTTATAATCCTCTACGAGCTCTTTGCAGAAGTCAAGTTTGACAATATCTGTGCCTAGAGGATCATTAGTTCCTATGCCTGTACCAGTTCATTCCCCTAAAAAAATATTGCTACGATCACTCAGAAGGCGGTCTCAGCTTCTGAGATTTCACTGAAGGATAGATGGACAATGGTAACATGAACTGAATAAATTCTTAAAGACTAGGTCAATTTTGTAAATTCTCTGCTGATTAATTTGTTAAATTTGGGGAAATAGATACTCGGTTGGGCTTATTAGAGAATCAAGTGGTTTCTCTGGAAACTAAATATCGATCATGTGCTTCTAGTACTTCAGCTATTAAAGATAGTTTACAGATACATTATAAGATAGAAAACTTAGAAAATGTTGCGTGAGCTAGAAATTTGTGGTTTATCAATTTTCCTTATTGTCATACTTTGTAAATATTTTAAGGAGATTTTGTTGCTCCCTCATGATGATCAAATTTCTATCAAGAAATTGTACTATATTTCCACTAAGGCGTCTTCTTGGACTACTCAGGGTGCATCCGAACAGCTTGTGGATAAGGATTATTTGGATTTAACAGCCTTTTTGGAAATGTCATCTGACGATATAGCTGCTGGGCGACCCTTTTGGTAATTTTCACGAATGAGAAGAATAAGATAACTATCTTTAAAGCAAGAAAAAAGAAATTCCCTACCATGGTCAATAGGTACAGTTATTTCCTGATGTTTCTCACCCAACGCAGGTGAGGCGAAAGGCGTTTCTTTCTTTGAAATCTCAAGTGCTGGCCGTGGGCGGAGAGGGGGGGGAACCTTTTTCCTCCATTTCCCCTGCAAATGTCTACTTACCTTATTTGGTACTAAGTATGTTTTCCTTGATCCCTCTCATTCTGAACATCTATTGTCTCAAAAAGTTGAGTCCACATTAATCAGAGATGTTCAGTAGGCTTTGGGGTTGGGGTTGTTTAGTAACGGTGCTTAAATATGCAACAAGTATATTATGTTGCTTTTTTCTTTTTCTTTTTTTTCTTTTTATGGGTTCTTTCTCTCCTCGCGATGTGAGCAATGTATATTCAAGATTTTCCTGGGTTTGTTTTTCTTTTTGTGATGATTATGTTTGATTTTCCTGGTGAAAGTTTTGTTTTTAAATTTTCAAATTTTATTGAAATTATATTCCAGGGTTTAAGTCCCCCTGTTTCAGCATAAAATGGAGGGGGACAGTGAGAAGCTACTGATATGGGTGGATGATGAAGCCCTTCCCCCAACTTTTTTATTGCTTTGATTTGCTGAACTGAATTAATACAGAGACAAAAATTTAATGCATGGAGTGAGCTGAAAGATGGTAAAAAAGGACTTTGAAACATGCAGTTTTTGTTTGTGCTGTAAAGTAGGGTAAACAAACAGGCCTATCCACCTGGGTTATAGGCTAAAAGAAAGCCAGGACTGGATTTGCCATTGTTTCTCTTTTGGCTAATGTTTTGTGGAACTAAACTGCTAATTGCCCTTTCCTTTGAAGGACTGAGTTATAGAAAATGTTCCTGTGATAGGGCTGAGAGCGGTTGGCCTTTAAAGCCTGGCCCTTCCATGCTACTAGCAGAGAAAGGAGATTTCCCTCTTCTGGATTTGAAATGCTCCCAGTAATAAAGCACAGAGACTGCTGAGGAAAGCAGCACTAGATTTGTGGCTAGTCTGAAGTGACTTCAGAACTTGTAATAATGAATGGGGAATGTACCCATAGAGGAAGCTTCTGTGTCTCTCCAAAGAGAAGAAAGGACTTTGGGGGGTTTTATTTTGAACTGTTCTGTGCTTAAAGACTGCTATAACAAAACTGGGAACAGATGTCCTGTGTGTTTTTTGTTCACCTGAGACTAGAACCAACAGCCACTAGGAGTGAAGAAGCTATCTGAGAGTGGAACTGCCATGTTGGAGCATCACCTGCTGGTAACAAAATATACATATGCACACAGAGCTTGACATCTTAAAAGTATAATGGTCAGTTAAGCTTTACAGCATGTGAAGTCTGCTAGGATTTGAACCCATGAGCTTGTGCACCAGAGGTCAGTGGCTTGCAGCTGGAGCCATGAGGCCAATTCCTGGCAACCAAGTGCAGGAAACATGAGCATGGTATAGCAAAAGAGCCCACCCATCCTTCCCCGCCAGAGAAGCCCATTGGACCAGCAAGTGCTGTGTCTTCTGAGCCAGCATATATAAGGAAACCCTCTCTTTTACTTCAACAGGTACCAAAGCTCTAACAACTAACAATAGCTGGGAAAAATCGTATTGCTAAAATTGTTGCCCCCGTTACAGCTTCTGCCTCTGTCCAGACAGAGACCCCCAATGCCAGTTGAATAACCGGTTCCATGTGCAGGATGTCTGCATGCTGAGGCTCTCAGGAAAGAAGTGGAAGTGCTCAGGGAAGAGATGGTGAGACTGAGAAGTATTCAAGACAGTGAGAACTACATTGATGAGATGCTTCTTGAAACATCCAAGCTCTTCGACAGAGGTGAAGATGGGAGGCTAATGAAGGAAGAAGGTTGGACACGAGTCACCAGAACCTGCAGTATCAACACTCCAACTCCTCCAGTCCTTGAATTGATGAACCAGTATGCAGCCCTGGAAGTGGAGGAGGTGGAAGCATCTGAGAAAAGGGAAGAACCACAGCTCGAGCACACCAAACTTGCAGAATGAGTCACCACTAGGAAGCTAAGGCTAGTGGTGGTTGGTGATTCTCTTCTGAAGGATACTGAGGCGTCCATCTGCCGACCAGATTTGATGTCCAGAGAGGTGTGCTGTCTGCCAAGTGCCAAAATCTGAGATGTTACGGAGAGTTTGCCGAGACTCATCAAGTTTACTGACTACTATCTGATGTTGCTTATCTGTGTTGGCACAAATGATACTGCCAGGTATCCCTCTGAGCATATCAAAAGTGACTTCATGGCCCTGGGACAGAGGGTGAAGCAGATAGGGGCGCAGGTGGTGTTCTTTTCAATCCTCCCTGTTGAGGGTAAAGGTCGAGGCAGAGAAGCTCACATCCTGTAAATGAATGCATGGCTGCATGGATGGTGTCATTGAGAACGCTTTGGTTTCCAGGACGATGGGATGATGTTTCAAGGGCTACAGAGCAGTGATGGGGTCCATCTGTCCAAGAAGGGTTCAAGTGTCTTCGGCAGCAGACTGGCTAACCTACTGATGAGGGCTTTAAACTAGATTCATTGGGGATGGGTGAAGAGAGCCCCCAGGTAAGTGAAACAATAAATACCTCTGTAGAAATGGGTAATAGGGGCAACATCTGGAAAGCGGTGTGTATAAGTGCCCAAAGCATGGGAAATAAGATCCCAGATGTTGAGGCTTTAATGGAAGAGGCTGACTTGGATTTAGAGGCGGTTACGGAGACATGGTTCACGGACAACCATGTCAGGGATGTAATTGTACCAGGCTATACTTTATTCAGGAAGGATAGCTGGAATAGCACTGTATGTAAAAAATAATATTAAAGCTATAGAATTGCATGGCTTAAAAGGAAGAGAGGAGGCACTGTAAACTAGAAAGAGAGAAAGGGAAATCCATTTGCATTGTAGTTATATACAGATCCCCCTCACAGGGCGTAGAAATGGACAAAGATTTAATAGAAGATATACACAGTATTGCTATGAAAGGAGAAGTGCTACTGATAGGTGATTTCAATATGCCAGATGTGGAATGGCACATCCCTGCTGTGGTATCATCTAGAAGTAAGGAGATCTTGGATTTTCTACAGGGAGAACTATTCAGGCAACTGGTAACAGAACCCACACATGATGGGATCATACTGGATTTGGTGCTTACCAATGGGGAAAGTGTTTCTGATGTTACAGTGGGACATCATCTCACATCCAGTGATCACCAGATGGTGTGGTTCAGTATTAGGACTAGGGCTGATAAAATCCATTCAAACGTGAGAGCCTTAGACTTTAGGAAAACTAAATTTGCCAAGGTGGGACAATACATCAAAGAGCCATTAGTGGGATGGGACCAGCTGGGAGATGTAGAAAAGCAGTGGGTAAAACTGAAAGGGGATATTTTAAGGGCAATAAGCCTTTTTGTTAGAAAGGTAAATAAATGTAAAAGGAAAAGGAGGCTGCTATAGTGTCCAAAAGAAGTAGCTGAAAAGGTGAAGAAAAAGAGGGAGGCATTCATGAAATATCCCAGAGAGAGGAAGACAGGCATCTATATTTGGAAAAACGTAGAGAGGCTAGCAAAATGATCGGAAAAGCAAAGGTACAAAAAGAAGAAGAAATAGCCAGTGCAATAAAATGCAGGGATAAGACATTTTTCAGATATGTTAGTGAGAAGAGAAGGGGCAAAAGTGCAATTGTCAGACTCAAGGGTGAAGGGGAGGAATATGCAGAGACTGATGAGGATAAAGCAGAATTGCTTAACAAATATTTTTGTTCTGTATTCACAGATGAAGGGCCAGGAGCAGGACCTCAGAAAACACCCACAAACAGGAACAGAAGTGACATGGATCTCGAACGATTTTCAGAAGACTGTGTTTGTGAGGAACTACTGTAGCTAAACTAAAAGTAGACAAAGCCATGGGTCCAGATGGGATACATCCAAGAATACTGAAGGATCTTGGGGACGTTCTAACTGCTCCACTGTCTGACCTTTTCAATGCCTCTTTGGAGTCGGAAGTGGTGCCAGAGAACTGGAGAAAGGCACATGTGGTCCCTTTACACAAAAGCGGACGTAAAGATAATATGGATAACTACAGGCCAGTTAGTCTAACCTCTGTGGTTAGTAAATTATTGGAAAGACTACTAAAAGAGAGAATAGTGAGGTTTCTGGAGTCCAATGGATTGCAGGATCTGAGGCAGCATGGATTCACCAGAGGTGGGTCTGGTCAGACAAATCTGATTTATTTCTTTGACTGGGTGACCAGGGAGTTGGACTGAGGGAGAACCCTAGATATGATGTGCTTAGATTTCAGTAAAGCCTTTGACACCGTTACGCATAGGCAAATTTTAAAAAACTGAGCACCCTAGAGATGGACCCTAAAATTACTGATTGGGTTAGAAATTGGTTGAGTGGGAGGCAACAAAGGGTACAGGTAAATTGAGTTCATTCTGAGGAGACGGAGGTTACCAGTGGTGTGCCGCAGGGATCTGTCCTTGGTCTGATTCTTTTTAACATCTTTGTTAATGATATTGCAGAAGGGCTCTCGGGTAAGGTTTGCTTGTTTGCGGATGATACCAAAATCTGCAATAGAGTAGACACCCAGGAAAGAGTAGATAACATAAGGAGGGATCTAGCTAAGTTTGAAGAATGGTCTAGAATTTGGCAGATGAAATTTAATGCTAAAAAATGCAGAGTCATGCATTTGGGCTGCAAAAATCCAAAGGAGAGGTACAGTGTAGAGGGTGAGGTACTTCTGTCCATGAAGGAAGAGTAGAATCTGGGTGTAATTGTGTCTGACGATCTTAAAATAACTAAACAGGTAGAAAAGGCGACTGCAAAAACCAGAAGGATGCTTGGGTGTATAGGGAGAAGAATGGCCACCAGAAAAAAGGAGGTGATAATGCCCCTGTATAAGTCTCTGGTGTGACCTCATTTGGAGTATTGTATGCAATTTTGGAGATCGCACCTTCAAAAGGATATAAGCAGGTTGGAGTTGGTGCAGAGGGTGGCTGCTGAAATGGTTAGTGGTCTTCATTATGAAGCATATGAGGACAGACTTAAGGATCTTCATATGTATACTTTAGAGGAAAGGCAGGATAGGGGCAATATGATAGAGACATATAAATACTTCCGTGGCATAAATGCACAGGAGGGTCTCTTTCAATTGAAGGCAAGCTCTGCTATGAGGGGACATAGGATGAGAGTAAAAGGGGGTAGACTCAGGAGTAATATGCAGAAATATTTCTTTATGGAAGGAGTGGTAGATGCATGGAATAGTCTCCATTTTGAGGTGGTGGACACAAGGACTGTATCTGAATTCAAAAAAGCATGGAACAAACATAGAAGATCTCTAAAGGTAAAAAGGAGACAATTATAGTTGATATGGAAGGGTAGACTAGATAGGCCATGTGGTCTTTTTCTGCCGTCATATTTCTATGCTTCATCTGAACACACCCTTGCTTGTACAACAGTTCATATGGGCAGCAGTCAGGCCTACTATATGGGGCAGTGAGGCATCATTGTCCATTAGATAGTGAGCATTGAGGTCACACCTTAGCCTTCGGCGTTGGCCTCTGGCCTCTGCCCTATTCCTATCATGGCTGCTATCCCCGTCATTTAGGGCCACCGCCCACTTTCTCTGGCCCCTCTACCTCCAGGGTCCTGTTCACGCAATTTGCACAATCTTCTCCCATGTCATTCTTCCCAGCTGCCCGCCAGTCCTCCTTCATCAGCTCCTTTACCCACCGCTCTACTGACATTCTCATTCGCTCTCCTTAACTGTTGATCCCTTTGCACCAAAACTCACATAGTTCATGACCTCCTGACCCAACATTCCTTAAATGCTCTTTTTCTCACTGAATCCTGGCTCCGTGAGGGGGAAGACGGCCTGCTCCTCTGTTGCCTCCCTCCCAGCTACGCCGCTGTGCATACTCCTCGCCTCCGCCGGACAGGTGGGGGAGTGGCACTTATCCATAGGTCCTCTCTCACGTTTTCACTGGTCACACCTCCCCCTCACTACCCTGAATCCCTTCTGCTTTGCATAGGATCCTCCTTTCCTGTGTATTTTCTTCTTCTCTATGCCCCCCTTCCTTGCGTACAGACCTCTGGGATTCCTTACTACTCTCTCTGTCGGATTCTGCCCTTTTATCCCCCCACCTGGTTGTTCTGGGTGACTTCAATGCTCACCTTGGCTCACTAACCAGGACACGCGACAAGACTCTCGCTTCTCTCTTCAATGACCTAGCCCTCACCCAACACGTCACTTGCCCAACTCATTCTTTGGATCTTATCCTTACCACCGCATCTTCTCCCTACTCACCAACCGGTATTCCAGCACTCCCTCTTCCCTGGTTGGACCACCATTGCCTGTTCTTCTCTTTCCCTCTCCCCTCCTTAGGGTCTTCAACACATACCATTGCAATCCCCTCGCGGATAATTCTTAAACATCATCTTACCCCTCTCGCTCTTCAGCATTTTCCTTCTGCTGACTCCCTCCTTCCCCCAGACTTTGCCTCTCTCTCTCTCAGTAGATCAGCAGGTAGACTCCTGGACCTCCCCCCTTTCTGCTACCCTCGACACTCTCGCTCCACTCCGCCCTATTTCCTCCCATCACCCATGGTATCACCCGGGTCTATACGTACTTCGCTCACATCTTCGCCGGGCAGAACACCTGTGGCGACACAAGCCTTCTGCATCTTCTGCCTCCACCTTCCACCAGGCACAACAACATTATCACTCCATGATAACCTCTGCCAAGAAATCTTATTATTCACAACTCGTTGCTTCCTCCTCTAATTCCTCTAGGCATCTGTATCAGATTCTCAAATCCCTCTCCTCCACCGCCGTCCCCTCCTCTTCTTCCACACCAACCGTCCTCAGCCCGACCACCCTCGCATCCTCCTTTTAAAATAAGGTCCAAACTCTTCACTCCTCTTTCCCTACCTGCCCCCCACCTCTCTTCCCCCCTCCCTCCCCTTCCTCCCTCTCTGTAATACATTCTCCACCTCCTACTTGCACCTTTCCCCACACCTGGTGCACTTTCAGTCCTGTTACCTCTGCCAAGCTCATTAAAGCCATCTCTTCTTCTCATCAGACCACCTGTCCCCTCAATCCCCTTCCCTCCTCTTGGCTCTTTAACCCCTCTCCCACTCTGATTCCATACACCCTGACTATCTTTAATTCCAGTCTCACCTCTGGCTACTTCCCTACCAGTTGGAAACACGCTATAGTCCGCCCTCTTCTTAAAAAGCCTACCCTAGACCCTGCCACTCCTGTCAGTTGGCGCCCAGTAGCTAACCTTTCTTTCCTCTCTAAAGTCCTCGAAAAACTCGTTTTCTCTCAGCTTGCCACTCATCTTGATTCCACCCTCTCCCTCCACCCACGCCAATCAGGATTCCGTGCTGGCCACAGCACCAAAACTATTCTCCTAGCAGTTCTTTCCAAAATTCACCGCTCCCATGATCGTGGTGACCTCTCTCTTATCGTCTAACTAGACCTCTCCTCCGCCTTTTATGTCGTCGACCACCGTACCCTCCTTTCACGTCTGTCTGATTTGGGTATCTATGGCACAGTTTTGGAGTGGTTTCGGTCTTTCCTCTCTTCCTGTACTTTCACTGTTCACATGGGTCCCAATGCTTCATCCTCACGCCCGTTGCAATGTGGGGTACCACAGGGCTCTATTCTTGCTCCCTTACTTTTCAACGTCTTCCTTGCTCCTCTCGCCTTACTTATTCAACAAACGGGCATCTCCTCTTATATCTACGCCGATGATATCATCTTAGTTTATCATACTTCCTCCTCTGCTCCCGACCTTTCTCCTCTCAATGACTGCCTTACTCTCATTGCCTCCTGATTCAGCCACAATTTTCTTCATGTTAATCCATCCAAATCCTCCGCCATTTGGTTCTCTTTTGGTGCCCCTTCTCCCACTCTGTCACCCACTATGTCTGTTCGTCCTATCCCCCTTGTTTCTACTCTCTGATATCTAGGCGTCACCCTCGATTCCTCCCTTTCTTTTCTCCAACACATCTCCTCTGTGGTGTGCGCCTCCTTTTTTCATCTCCGCAGAATTAGATCCATTCGCTCTTTCCTTTCTACCTCTGCTATCACTACTCTCGTTCTGTCCCTCGTGATCACTCGTCTAGACTACTGTAATTCCATTTTTGCTGGCCTTCCCCATTATCAACTTCGCCGTCTCCAGTTAGTTCAAAACACTGCCACCCGCCTCATCACTCACTCCCCTGTTAATGCCCACGTCACTCCTTCTCTTCTCTCCCTTCATTGGCTTCCAATCTCTGTTAGATTTATCTATAAGCTCGTTACCATCACCCACAAGGTCCTGCATACCAGCACTCCACAATACCTGGCTGACATCATTCACCTTCAACTTGCCCCCCATCTCCTCCGCTCTGCTCATGGCAACCGGCTTTTTCTTCCTTCCCCCTCCCAGGCCTACCTTGAGCTCACCCGTCATTCTGCCTTTTTCTTCCTCAGCCCTGCCCTCTGGAACTCTCTCCCGCACTCCCTCCGCACTGAACCTTCTTTCCCTCAGTTCAAGTCACTCCTTAAAACTCACCTTTTTTGTCAGGCCTATGACCTACCTGCTCCTGCTGATGACTTGGACTCTTCCCCATCGGGCCCCCCCCCACCTCCGCTAGTTTCGTGACCCCCTTGCCTACATCACTAGACAGCTCCCTCCCCCTGCCCTGTATCTCTGTTTCTCCCATGTTGTGTCTCACTTCTGTCCTACTTTTTCATTTCTTTTTCTCTCTTACTTTCCTGTTTATCAATGGCGTTCCTTTCTCCCCTTTTATTTTCTGTAGCCAATGGATTACTGTATTGTACACTGCCCTGACGCTTCGGCAAGGGCAGTATATCAAATTTTGCAAATAAAAGATAAAAAAAAAGATAAAAGATAAAGGGGGAGCAACCCCACAGCTTCCTATGCCTGGGTCACAGAACCCCTCTCTTTTCCTTCCCTTTATGGTCACAGCTCCCTCCCAATGTTCTGCAACGCCACTTGGTTCCAATCCCATCTACCCAGTTGGGACCCCTATTGGCATTAGGGGTCAAGGAGAGAAGAGATCAAGGCAGCACTAGAGAAGAGGCAAGGGCAGAACTTTCCCACCCACTTATTCCTGTTAGCATTTGGATTTCTGTTCATTTGATTCGCTGTTTTTCTAGCTGGGTGTATTAGATGCCTGGCTGTCAGTTTATATCCTGTACTAGTTGTACCCTCAAGGACACATAGGTGGCCCCTCTTCATGATGAAAGAGGATGAAGTGGATTCACATAGATGAAGATGGGATGTAAAAAGGGTACAACACTTCTTGGTTTGCCTGACCTGTGCTTTGATCTACCCAGCTCATTGCTACCATTTGATAGAGAGTTCTGCCACACTTCTCCTACTCTTGACTCTTGCTCCATCCTGCCCTGGGACCTAGCTTCTTCACCATGCTCCCTGCCCAGGGTAAGCCCTTACACAAGCTTGTTCTGGGAAGGATGGTATTGTGATCATGAGTTTAATTATCAAAATTTCAGGAGGGCTCTATGGGCCTGAAAATTAATTGGAGGTAGGGGTGCAAAGCTATAGGTTCACTTAGGAGATCTATTGCACCAGCAGTGAAGCTAGGTAGACTTACTGTAGTGGTGACCAGTATTTGCCATACGACAACTACATCAAAGGCTTTACAGGAGAGAACGCCTAACCCTCTCCTCTTTGTAACACATCCTAATGATGCTGCCACTGCTTGGTCCATGACTGCTTAGTCTCACTTGTTCTATTAGACTTGACTGAAGGTCTTCCCATTATCTGTCATCTGTGGACACACTGTGTAGGAGTAAGAGAATATCCCAACACTCCATGACACAGAGTGGGTGTGGTATACCGTGGCGTGCGGTGGCAAGGGGCTTTTAAAATAGTAGGCAAACAGCAGTTCCAGGCCAAATAATACCACTTTTATTGTCTTTCAGCTACACAGCTATCATTCCCCAGCCTGTTGTCTTCACATAAGAACATAAGATATGCCATACTGGGTCAGACCAAGGTCCATCAAGCCCAGTATCCTGTTTCCAACAATGGCCAATCTAGGTCACAAGTACCTAGAGGTTTCCCCAAAAAACCCATAGTAACATAGTAAATGATGGTAGATAAAGACCAGTACGACCCATCTAGTCTGCCCAGCAAGGCGGCAAGAGTAGGTGCACCCACCGCTCCGTGCAGGGCACTTCTCCCCATGCCTTTGTTTAGGGGTGTACCCAATGTTCCGTGTAGGTCACCCCTATTTGTTCAGATATAAGAGACAGTTATGCTTATTTTGATTTTATCCTGTTGATATAAAGGGATCCACTGTTTCTGTCCCATGCTATCGGTAGGGCATTCCAAGCATCCACCACCCTTTCAGTGAAAAAGTATTTCCTGACATTGCCTTTCAGTTTACCCCCTTGCAGCTTCATGTTATGCCCTCTAGTTTTACAGCTTCCCCATCTTTGGAAGAGGTTTGTTTGTCCATTAATATTCTTTAAGTATTTAAAGGTCTGAATCATATCTCCCCTGTCCTTATTCTCCTCCAGAGTGTACATATTTAGGTCTTCATGTCTCTTCTCATAAGTCTTCTGACGCAGGCTCCAAATCATTTTGGTTGCCTTCCTCTGAACTGCTTCCAGCCTTTTTATATCCTTTGTGAGATACAGTCTCCAAAACTGAACACAATATTCCAAGTGAGACCTCACTAGCGACTTGTACAGTGGCATAAGTACCTCTTCCTTTCTGCTCATAACTCCTCTCTGTATGCAATCCAGCATCCTTCTGGCTTTTGCTACCACCTTGGCATACTGTTTCGCCACCTTGAGATCATCAGAAACAATTACAACGAGGTCTTTCAACTGGTCCATGCACATCAATCTCTCGCCCCCTATCACATACAATTCCCTTGGATTTCTGCTTCCCAAGTGCATTACACTGCACTTCTTCACATTAAATCTTAACTGCCAAACATTAGACCATTCTTCCAGCTTTGGTAGATCTTTCCTCATGTTCCCCACTCCCTGAGCAGCATCCATTCTGTTGCAAATTTTGGTGTCATCTCCAAAAAGAAAGACTTTTCCATTCAGCCCTTCGGCAATATCACTCACGAATATATTGAACATACCAGTCCCAAGACCGAACCCTGGGGCACACTGCTAATCACCTTCCTTTCATCCAAGTGAGTTCCATTTACCGTCACCCCCTGTTGTCTGTCAGTCAACCAATTTCTAATCCATTTCAGCATCTCGGGACCCATCCTCAAGCTGTTGAGTTTATTGATAAGCCTCCTATGAGGAACATTATCAAAGGTTTTGCTGAAATCTAGGTAGATCACATCCATTGCATGCCCTTGATCTAGTTCTCTGGTCACCCAGTCAAAGGTTCCTCAATGCTTGTATTGGGTCAAGCAGTGGATATTCTGGGTCCCCTTTAATAATGGTTTATGGACCTTTCCTCCAGGAACTTGTCCAAACCTTTTTTAAACCTGGCTACACTAACAGCTTTTACTACATCCTCCGGTAGCAAATTCCAGAGTTTGATTACATGTTGCGTGAAAAAATATTTTCTCTTATTAGTCTTAAATAGGTTACCCTGTAACTTTATTGCATGTCCCCTAGTCTTTCTATATTTTGATGGCATTAACAATCGATCTACGTTTACTCTTTCTACTCCATTCATTACTTTATAGGCCTCTATCATATCTCCCCTCAGCCATCTCTTTTCCAGGTTGAAGAGCCCTATCCTTTTTAGTCTCTCTTCATAGGGGTATCCTTCCATTCCCTTTATCATTTTGGTGGCTCTTCTCTGTACCTTATAATAATGCTATATCCTTTTTAAGATACGGCGACCAGAAATGCAAACAATATTCAAGGTGCGGTCGCACCATTGAACGATACAGAGGCATTATAATATCCTTTGTTTTATTCTCCATTCCTTTCCTTATGATACCTAGCATTCTATTTGCTCTCTTGGCTGCCACTGCACACTGGACAGAGGGTTTTAACATGTTATCCACGATGACACCTAAA
The DNA here is from genome assembly GCA_033557465.1 of Ichthyophis bannanicus. NCBI lineage: Eukaryota > Metazoa > Chordata > Amphibia > Gymnophiona > Ichthyophiidae > Ichthyophis > Ichthyophis bannanicus. Next base: position 766,597,608 of record CM066036.1, on the reverse strand, counting down.
TCTTTTTCCTGGGTGGTGGTTCCTAATGCGGAACCTTGCATCGTGTAACCATAGTTTGGGTTTTTCTTTCCTAGGTGCATAACTTTGCATTTGTCCATAATAAATTTTATCTGCCATTTGCATGCCCAGTCTTCCAAGTTATCAAGATCCTCTTGCAATTTTCCACAATCCTCATGGATTTCAACAACTTTGAATAGTTTTGTGTCATCTGCAAATTTGATAAGCTCACTCATTATTCCCATTTCAATGCCATTTATGAATATGTTAAAAAACTGTGGACCCAGCACAGATCCCTGGGGTACTCCACTATTCACCTTTCTCCATTTGGAAAATTTGCCATTTAGCCCTACCCTCTGCTTTCTATCTTTTAACCAATTCCTGATCCACAATAGTACACTGCCTCCTTTCCCATGACTTTTTAATTTTGCCAAAAGTCACTCATGAGGGACCTTGTCAAAGGCTTTCTGAAAGTCCAGATACACTATATCAACCAACTCACCTTTATCTACCTGTTTATGCACACCTTCAAAAAAACATAACAGATTAGTAAGACAAGACGTTCCTTGGCTAAAGCCATGTTGGCTGTCTCCCATTAAGCCATGACTATCTACATGTTCAGTAATTTTGTTATTTATGATGGTTTCTACCATTTTTCCCGGTACTGACATCAGGCTCACCAGTCTGTAGTTTCTCAGATCACTCCTGGAACCCTTTTTAAAAATTGGCTGGTTCTCAGTGTCCTTACCCCAACCCACAAAGTAAAGGCAGAATTCAGTTCAGCCCAAAGTCCAGGCAGTTCCTTGGGCTTCAGTGTTTGTGAGTATGGCTCCCAGTTCCTACATCACAGCTGGACTCCTCTCCCAGTCCTGCTTGGAAGGAGCTTTCTTTATGGGTCTCTCCTCTCCCATGTGCAAACAACTGGCTTCTTAATCCCTGTGTCTGAGTCATGCCCTCCCAGCCCTGAGCTCTGAGCTTTAGACTCTTTTAAGGTGAACTGCTGATAATCCCATTAAAGAGAGACTGGTAACTTTCTATATACCCTATCACATACCCTCAGTTTAACCATGACCTTTTGAGCACTTGCCACACCCGGGAACCCCACCCGAGAAAGAAAGTCAGCATTCAGGTGAGCCTGACTCGTTCTGTGGCAGATCTGATACTGATAGGCCTGGAGACTCAGAAACCACCGCATAATACAACTGTTGGACTCCTTATGTCAAGCCAGTCATTTGAGGGTTTGGTGGTCCATAATCAATGTAAATGTACAGCCCAGTGGGTAATACTTGAAGGTTTCAAGTGCCCACTTGATAGCAGGGCTTCCTTCTTGATCACAGCATAATGTTTCTCCCGAGGGAGCAGCTTCCTGCTGATAAATGCCACGGAATGTTCTTCACCTCTAACTTCCTGGGTCAGAATGATTCCTAAGCCCACTTCCTAGACATCTGTTTGCACAATAAATGATAGAGAGAAATCAGGGCTAATCAGGGCAGGTGCCAAGCACACAGCCTCCTTGAGAAGCTGGAAACCCCCGTCCAGATCTGGTGACCATTGAGGTCGCTCGGAAGCTGTCTTACTGAGGAGATTAGTTAATGGTTCCGCAATTTCTGCAAAATTAGGGATAAACTGGCGGTACTAGCCAACCAATCTAAGAAAGGCCTGAACATCTTCCTTTGACTTTGGGGTGGGGACCTAGGCAATGACATCCACCTTCTGTAGCTGAGATCATATCTGGCAGTTCCCGATTAAGTAGCCCAGGTATTGGATGGCCCGGCCTCCGAGGAAGCATTTTTTAGGGTAGCCGTGAACCCAGCTTTCCACTGACTGGTCAACACAGCTTGTACTTGGGTTAGATGGATGGCCCAATCTTTGCTGTAGATGATGTCGTCATAAAGGTATGCAATTGCATACTCCTCGTGCGGTCTCAGCAGGCAGGTGTTCCTTGTGCAGTCAAAAGGTGTTCCTTGGTCTGTGAGGATCTCACTGGGTAGTCCCACCCAAGAAAAGACTTCCCAGAGGGCATTTGCAATCATAGTAGTCTTCATATTTCTCAGAGAGATGGCCTCCAGATATTTGGTAGCATAGTCTACTATGATTAAAATATACTTTTTACCTCGGGTGGTTCACTCCAGGGGCTCTACCAGATCTATGGCCACTCTTTTGAATGGGGTTCCAATAATGGGCATAGGCACTAGAGGGGCAGGTCCGACTCTGGCGGGGTTGTGAAGCTGGCAGGTGGGACATGACTGACAATACAACTGCACCTGCTTATAGATCCCAGGCCAGAAAAATCAAGCTAAAATACGCTCTAATGTTTTCTCCACCCCCAGGTGTCCCCCTAACAAATGGCTATGTACTAACAATAGCACCTGCTGATGATAGGGTTGTGGAACTATCAGTTGTTCTATCTCCTCCCCCTCTAAACCACCATTGGCCACTCTGTATAAGAAATCTCCCTTTAGCACAAAATAGGGAAAGGCTTTCCTAGGGGAGTTTCCACTGCTTACTGGAACCCCATCTACTTCCAAGACCCGCTCTCAGGCATGTTTAAGGGACTCATCTTCTTGCTGGGCCATCTTGAAGTTCTCTGTTTCTCCCTCCAGCCTCCACTCTGGGAACATGAGCTATCCCAAGGGATTTCTTCACTAGGTTTTTCATCCCTGGACCATGCCCAGATTCTAGTGGTAGCATAGCTTCTCTCAGCGACACTTACTCTGGGATTTAGCAGGCTTGAGATTCTTGATTATACAAATCCGGGTCTTCTAGGGGGAAAGCCTATGGGAAACGTTCCTGGTTCAACTAAGCAGGTTCATTGGTTAACCGTGCCCATATCGCCCAGAAGCTTGGATAGTCTTGGCCAATCACCACTGGTTATGGGAGCCAGGGCAGTACTACGACCTAGAACATGTCATGCCCTGCTGGAGTCTTGAGTGAAACCTGTACCATAGGATACTGCCTCTGCTGTCTATGCAGATAGGCCAATGTTACAGTCTTTGTATAACTGATGAATGAGGGTCTGCACATTCCCTGAGTCTACCAAGGCCTGGAGGAAGGTCCCTTGAGCTCCACTGGAATTACAAAGTTCGGTGCACCTGGGTGGGGAATGCTCATAAAAGTGCAGATGTGAGGAGTTGTTAAACTGATATCCATTGATTCCTCCATACCCAGGGGCCATTCCTGGGCAAAGTGTCACTGGGCTCCACACCTAAAACAGGTGAAGAGGTCATGGCTGGTCCCATGCCCTCACCTAGGAGGTGACTTCTGGGTTTGAAAAATGGGAGCCAACATCCACTCCGGCTTCCCCTTCCTTTCTCCAGGGCTAATGGGTGACTTCTTCCCCTTCTCACTGTCTGCTCCAGTCACCTGCTGTGCTTCATGATACCCTTCTGCTATTTCTAGTGCACTCTCCAGTGTAAACTTGGGGTGCTGCCATACCCCCTGTTTCATCAGGCAGTCAAGCCCTCTAAAAATTGCTCCAATAGCACAATCTTGGCTCTCTCGGGCCCGGTCTTTCCCTCTGGTTGTAGTCACTTCCATGCAAGATCCTTCAGTCGATAGAAGAACCTCTGAGGGCTCTCTTCTATCTGGAGTCCTCCCTTTTTGAATCATTGGCAGTAGGCCTCTGGTGTACAACCAGCTCGTTCCAGTATGACAGCCTTGATGGCTGTGTATGTAGCTCACCCATCCAGATTGGCATCCTGGAATGCAGCCTGACTGCTATCTGTTAGCATATTCCCCAATAAACAGTCCATGTCGCCTCCGGCCATGTGAGCAATTCACTCGGAGTTCACCAAGCAGTGATCAGGTTCATCTTCAGCCATCATTTTAAGTAGTGCTTGTGTTGGAGGGTGGAGTGGTGGTGTCCGTAGGGCCTGAAGAAGAGTCTGCAGTTGCTGTTGTTGCTGATGCTGCCCTTCTGCCAGAACCTGAATGAGCTGCTCCATTCTGACTTGTCACTATGTCTTACAAACCAACCACATCTCACTCTTCTGCAGCTGAGTTAACACTGCAGCATTTCAGCTCCAACAAAACCCTGCTTGTCTGGCACTGATGAAACTTGTCTTCAAGCTCCCTAAGTAGGACAGGGCTAACCCTCTTAGCCCATACAATAAAAAAAAAGAAACTCTGCCCTGCTGCAGAGATGCACAGCCCTGGAGGTATGTGAATTTTCCCTCTGTCACATGGTTAGAGGAAATCCCCAAGCTGCATGTGGTATTGCGTAGCGTGTGGTGGCAAGGGACTTTTAAAATAGCAGGCAAACAGTTCAGGGCCAAACAAAACTACTTTTATTGTCCTTCAGCTACACAGCCATCATTCCCCAGCCTGTTGCCTTCACAGGCTGGTTCTCAGTGCCCTTCCCCTGAGCCACACAGTAAAGGCAGAATTCAGTTCAGCCCAAAGTCCATGCAGTCCCTTGGGCTTCGGTGTTTGTGAGTATGGTTCCCAATTCCTACCTCACAGCCGGACTTCTCTCCCAGCCCTGCTTGGAAGGAGCTTTCTGTCTCCATGAGCCTCTCTTCTCCCTTGGACACAAGCTGGATTCTTAATCCCTCTGTCTCAGGGCTGGACCATCCACTAGGCAAGCTAGGCATCCACCTAGAGTGACTGGCCTGGGTGAGCAGCAGTACACATGAGTGATTGTGTCGCTTCTTCCAGCTGCTACTGGGGGGCATCTGGGATGGGGCAGTGGTGGCAGCGGCAGCAGCAGCTGGGTGGGGCTGTGAGGCCAGAGTCTCTGCCTAGGGCAGCAGGCACCCTTTGGCCAGTCATGTTCTGTCTGAGTCATGCTCTGAGTTCTGAGCTGTTGACCCTTTTAAGGTGGACGGCTGATAATCCCTTTGGAGAGGGATGGGTGATCTCCTGTATACCCCACTAGCTGGCGGCACGTATTCTGGTGCATGCTAAAAGCACACTAGGATGTGTGTTACCAGCTAGCACAGAGCCATGACAGCACAGGATGATTCCCTGCGATAGAGGCACAAGTGGGTGGGGGTAAGAGTAGATCGTATGCGTGGTGAGCTCAGCGCACTTAGCACTGTGTTCACACTGTGCATTAATTGCATTAGCAGGTTCACCCGCGCTAAATGCAGCAGGCGCTAGGGGACAGGATTCTGCGTTAACTGCCAGAGAAATGCTTTCCACCTCCCCTGACAGTTAACACAGAGATGTTGTATCTAACACACCATGGGTTCGGAGCTATTGATGTGTTAGGTGCAACACCCTGGCGCCCATTAGTAAAATACCCCAGAATGTGCTTCTTATGAGTTAAAGAGTTGTGATGACGAAGGCAGTTCAGAGGAAAGGAAATGGCAGAAAAGGGAAGCCTGGTCCTTTAAAAATGCTAGCCTTCAGGGTTTCCCAGGCAACCAAGAACCTCTGAGTCAGAGCACAGCCAGCATCAAGCCCCGCCCACTTCATCACGTCAGGGCTAGAGTGAAGCCTAGCAGCTCCCACATGTGCTGGGAGAAGGGTGTGGTCCCTAGCAAAGATACGTTTAAAACTGCTGAGTTTGAACAGTCAGGGAGCACAGCAGGGGGCATGAGGACTAGCACAGCAGAGAGGGGCTCGAGGACAAGCACGGGCCAAGGCACAAGCACAGCAGAGAGGAACACAGCAGGAAGGAGAACGAGAGGAGCTCAAGGGAATAAGCAAGGAGCTCAAGGAAGCACGAGGAGTGCTGGCCCCAAAAGCAGAGACGAGCTGTGGGATCTGGGAAGAGCAGGTCCAAGGCAAACACAGCCAAGAGGAAAAGTGCTACAAGGGAAACAAGCGTCTCCAGAGAGAAGGCAGCATGGCTGTGAGCAGGAAGGAGGGGAGCAACTAAGAGGCCCAGAATTCAGGCAAGTGATTGTTCCAGAATCCCTGCACAGGAGAAAATGGAAGGAGTTAGTTCCTACTGGAGGGACCAATTCAGCTAGCCAGCTAACTGGTAGAAATAGGGAGAATAGCTTGTCTGCATTCCCTGACCAAAGGCTCTATGAGGAAATAGAGCAGAAAAAAATATTACTAGAAAAGTTAAAGGAATTGCTGCAGAAGCAGCATAGTAAGCTCTACAGCCAGGTACCCTCTGAAGAGTGTTGTAATGATTCTGTGGAAGAAATGGAAATAGAAAGCTGCTGTGAAGGTTATGAGAATAGTCCTGAAGAAATACAATGTGCTTATTGTAGGACAAATGAGCTGCAAGTGTGCTGAACCCCACGCACAGCTGAATGAGTGAATGTTTAAGATAAGGAAGCTGATTTGAGTGAAAGGTACAGCAGAGAAAATAGTTGGTAGTTTTAACCCAAGCTATTTCTCCTCAATGCTTACAACTGAAAGAAAAACTCAATGGACATTTTGAAGCTAATTGTGTATGGAAGGAAACTGTGAGGAAACAGTCTTCTGTTGAAAGTAACTTGCCTGTAAGGAAGTTAGCAGCCTGAGCTTGGTAAGCTAGTTCCGGTGTCCAAGTTAGCCATTGCTGAAGCTGACCAACCTATGAATACGTTGTTGTGAACTTTATTCCTTTGTTTTGGAGAAGTATCCAGTTTTTCTGTTCAGCCCTGTTACTATTGATGCGAGGTGTAAAACCCAAGAACAAATAAATATTCTCTGTTTCGCCTAACCACTTGTGGTCACACTACTTTGCCTGCCATGATAAGCAAACTACAGCTCCCAGCAGCCCTAGCTGGTAGCCATCTTGGGGAAACTTATTCTAAGGGCAACCAGGCGACACTCTCCTGCTGCCCGGCTATACGCCCGGCCAGGAGGTGGCGACAGAGTAAACCCTCAACCTAGTCTTTGGGAGTCTGGTATTCAGGCTTTCAATAATGAATGTCCACAAGATAAATTTGAACATATCATTCTGACCCTTGGATACAAAGTATGAAAATATCCCTCTTGCAAATACATTGTGAAGAGCCTGAAAAACAGACGAATTAGGGTGCAACCGAGGACTGAGTCAAAAACCACTCATATAAACCAATTAAACCGTCAGAGGTTTGTTTATTTAATATATATATTAGGAGTTTGGACTGCCTTTCTAAAAAACTGCACGTTTTCTCTCTTGATCAATCATGTTGTTTCCTGTCAAGTATAAATGCAGCAGATACACTGAAAAGAAAATAACTAGAAAACTAAGTCCAGTGCAGTCCAATGGACTTAAAGCACTGAATAATGGACTTGATTTATCCAGGGTTTGTCCCATAGGCACAGAATGGAATAAATCAGGCACAATGAATATTAATGATATTCCAAACAAGTCAAATTGTTACAGCACTTTAAACTGTAATACTACAATGTACTCTTACAGAAGAGGCATCACGAACTATGAGGCAGAACAATAAAACAATTCTTGCTTAATTAGTCATTTCTGATCCCTCATTTGAAAAATAAATAAATAGAAATCAAAGAGATGTTGAAGAAAGGTGATCATCTTGCTTTCCAAAAGTCACAGTCTCCCGTAATATAAATGTATGGTAGTCAGGGGATGACATCAGTCTGCAGAGACTTGGAGGAGAAAGGTCCTAATTCCAAACACAGAAAGAGAGACAGACAGACAGACAGACAGTATTTGAGATGCTAATTCTTATGGTACCATAATTTGAAATATGTAAATAACATCTCATTTTTTAAATTGAGGGAAAAATGGACATTTGACATTCTTTTTGTGACTGTAGTGGTTTGTATTTTCATATTCATAGATCCCAATCTATAAAATCCTTTGATTAGAGGTGTGTGGGGCTCATCTTTCGTCCCACTCGAATGTAATCCCCATCTCGATAGAGGACTGGAGCAGAATAGGATCTAGTTCAGAACTTGATTTTGTAAGGTATGTATTAATAATTCAAAAAGGCTACATAAGTGTAGATTTTATTCTGCTCAAGTCCTACACAGTCTACCTTAGATTTGAAGATAAAGGGATTAAGGGATTTGCTGAGATTTGCTGAAGGCAATGAGATCTGAATGTGAGTCTCCAGGAAGAAAACATGGTTATAGCTCTTATACCACACGCTGCAGCAAAAAACTATATATTCAAATAAAGCTGCAGAAAACGAGTAGCATGCCATTTGATAGTTTTCTAAAAGGACGTTCTGATTAACACAAACCTTTGCATTATTCTTTGGAACACGCACTTTACTCATTTCACTAACAAGGTGTCTTCACCTTCAGAATTAAAGTGAAAAGTGAGAAGTTACAGGTACCTACTGTTTGCAACAGTACGGATAGAATTGCCATAGCATGTAGAATCTTTATTTATTTGCTTAGCTACAGTGCCATCTGCTGCTCATGTAGGAGAAATGAATCAACAATTGATTCACTTTATCATTTATAATACTATCAATACACTGCTCTGTAGTGTCTCATAAGTCAGTGATTACAGTGGCAGCATGGTGGCTCAGTAGCAGCGCTGCACTCTACCAGGAAGAGGACCTGAAATCAGTTCCCAGATTAGGCCTCCTACTCCTCTGTTGGAAACAGGATACTGGGCTCGATGAACCTTTGGACTGACGCAGTATAACATATCTTTATGTTCTTATAAGGAATGTTGCTACAATGGTTAGGCTGATTTGTGGACAACAGAGAATATAAAACAAGGAAAGACCTATGAGTAGCTGCAAAAGAAGGTTCAAGGCACGATAGCCCAATATGCGCCACCTCTGATTGAGATGGAAGCCCAAAGAACAAGAGGAAATCGCTGGACCAAAAAAAAAAAGAAGAAGAGATAGGCCATTCAGATCAACAATATGGTAACAGCTTGAAGTGTTTAATGTGTCAGAATGTCATGGCTTGTGGAATGCAATAAACAGTGCCTTGTAAAAGTCTTCGCACCCTTGCACATTTTGCTGACTACAAATACAATTCAATAGGCATTAAAGTGGAAGTTTGTTTCACTTATCTACACAACAAAGTGTATACCAGTGGTTCACAGACCTTTCCTGGGAGACTACCAGACAGTCAGGTTCCCATCATGGTTATCTTGAAAACCTGACTGATTGCAGGATCCCTAGGGTGGATTTGAGAACCACTATTATACACTTTCAACATGAAGGAACAATTACAGAAATATTCAAAAAGAAAAAGAAAAAGTCTTATACATAACTCTTTATACCCTTCTTATAGCAAGGAGGCTGCAGGGGGCCGCGCTCCCACGGCTGTCATTGGGCCCAGCCTGTGTGCCTGTTTGGAGCCTGGAGCCAAACAAGGAGGTGACTGGCTGTTATCGGGTGTAACTACGGCGTTCGCAGCTGTCCCTGATCACAGTGGGAGCTGTTGTGTGGCGTCAGGGAGGAAGTCATGGGAATTGCGGCTGTCCCCAATGCTAGCTGAAGGTCCCTGTGGCTGCTCTCGGATGCCAGAGCACCACAGCTCAGGGGTCAGCATCTTGTAGGCCACGGGACTGATGGGAGAGTCCTGGGGAGAGGCATTTTGGGGCTGGAATGGCCAAAGGAATGAATTGGGCCATTGGGCTGGCCCTAAAGTGGCATCAGGTAATCAGGGGCTGTGAGCGGGCCTGTTGTAGGCCTTTTGCATGGAGGCAGAATCCGCCTTAAAGAGGCCAGATCTTCTTTTAATGGCCAAAAATGGGCTGAGATTAAAAATTAAAATGTAAAGATTTTGGGACTAGGGAAAAGTGGGCAATGGCTGGGAAGTCCTAAGAAATGCTTATTTTTAATTGTTTTATTTGGCTATGATTAGCAATGCTAGTAGGAAGGTGAGTTTAGGGGGCATGGCCTAGGGCAAAAATGGCCCAATTAGGTCTAAGAAACCTGTAATTTAAATTGACGTAGGGAAATTGGAAAGGATAGATGAAATGGCCCGATTATAATGTTGCAGCAATCGCTGTGAAAAGCTCTTATTCAATCACTCACCCACAGAAGGAAAACTCACAGGCAGGCTGGAATGCAAACAGGATCTTTAATGTGCACAGGATCAGACAGAGATACCAGCAACCTCCACAAGGGTCTGAACCCCGAGGGACGGCCTACAATGCCTTATATACAGTACAGTTTTAAACTCATTCTACAATCCCATTTGCCACAGGTATTTCCTGCCCACCAATCAGCAGCCCCTGGGGAGGTACCTGGGTGACCTGTCCAAACCGGTATGCTCTGGTCTGTTGGTTTCAGGGCTAGGGAAATACTATGCTCAGACCTGGAGTGGGGGAAGGGTGCCTACTGGAATCTCAATGTCTCTCTTAGCAGGCTGATTACCTCATGGCTTGCGGGGGAAGGGTCAGGCTGATCAGAGCCTCATGGCTTGCAGCATGGCTTGGGGGAAGGGCTATCTACAGTTCGCAGCATGGCTTGGGGGAAGGGCTACCTATAGCTACCTCATGGCTGCCTCATTCCCCCCTTTTTAAGTAAGACCTCAACCGCTAGAGGCGGTTGAGGGCTGTATTACTGGAGGCAAGCCGCAGAGGAGTATATTGGGTCAGGGCCATGACCGTGGCAGCCGCCTTGCGTTCTACCAGGGTGCCAAGGGTGGAAACAACCTGTAAGGAAAAAGGCACTTGGTTAAAATGTACGGTACAGCAATGGGACAAGTTAAAGTAGAGAGTTACGTATACAAAGGTCTGCATGTTCAGAGCAGTTTGGGCAAGTAATACTGCTGTGTTAGTAGTCTCTGCACTTGTTTGAAAGCAAGTCTATATCAGCTAAGGCACCTTTTCTCAGTCTGATCCCGGTTCCAGGAAAGGTGTCTGTAAATCAGTCTCTCCGGTGGTCCAGAGTTCGTCGGCAGTCTGTTAGAACCCCGTACTGGGCAGAAGTGTCAAAGCGTAGGGGCTGGTTTGGAACTGTGACAGAAGTCCAGGCTGGAACAATTTCTGGTGCAGCGGCCTTGACACGAGAGTGATGGATCCTCGGAGCAACTTCAGCCACCTTGACAGCCGTGGGGGTGGTCCGCAGAACAGTATACGGGTCTCGCCACTGGGGAGTCAGCAGATCCTGCTTCCACTCCTGGATCCATTATCACTGGAGGTTCCTTTGCTGGTGGGAAATATTCCATTATGCCCTTGACCGATCTCCACATGTTTACAGATCAGACAAGTGCACGCGCGTGTTCTGTAATTCTGACAAGTTTTAGAATCACACCAATTTTTTGCCTGTGAGAATTTGTCATCAATTTATCCCCCTTTGCCTCTGCATGCCTGGCCAGGACACACAGGAAAAGTAAGGCAAAAAAAACATCTGGAAGTACCACATGGTCAGTGCGGGGTTTTTCCAAAGCTCATCAGGATGCAAGGTGCACCCAGCCTGTCTCCAGGTGCCTACTTACAATCTTTGAGTATTGTGGTGGGGCCTAGATGACTTCCTAAATTGAAGATACTGGAGATGGCATAGTTGAATAAAATGCTCATCATTTCTTATATTCATTAGCCAGATACATCACTTCACATCATTAAATTGCCTTCACCAGTTTACTGTCCATCAGAGTCCTTCCACATCATTAATTACCTTCATCAGTTTACTGTCCATCAGAGTCCTTCCTCTTAATATATCACTTTACCCCTCACAACACTTTCCACCAACTACATACATAGGTCCTTCAATTTTTTTCTTTTTCTATACCATACTAATGTATCCTTATCTGGCAAGGCTGCTAAAACAATTGTTAGAGACATAGTTTTGTTGTAAACAGTGTCCATTTCCCACTAACTTAATTGGTGCAGTTCTAGATTGGCATGGGTGCTCATTCTAAATAGCGACTGTCTAAACAATCTTCAATATAAAACGATACATCAATTCCAATAGAAAGAAATATGGCTCCTAACATGACAGCCACATATCTCTCATGTATGACTAGAGTCTATTGTACACCTGGTTCCCAGTGAGAGTACTGTAGGAAACTTAAAAAAATACTTGGACTGATCTTGAAAATGCAGTGGTCCACAAGGATTTATGTAAGCTATCCATTAATTATGGTGTCAAAAGAGATCCTCTTGAGGTGAGAGACTAAGAGGGTACAAGGCATTGGTGGTTGGGCCTCATGGCGATACTCCTTCTGGTTCTTCTTGGCCTGCAAGGCATTTGTGAATAGGCCTCATGGCAATACTTCCTCGGGTTCTTCTTGGCCTATTCCCCCCTGCCTATTCATGTCTCTTCAGAGGCATAAATGTACAAGGTTCGTGTTCTCAGGCCTTGTGGGTCCTCGAGGAGTCTTAGAGCAGTCAGAATTCCAGTGGCCCAGATCATCACACTTGGAGTAGCACGTTTTATTGCCTTTTTCCTAGGCTGTCGTCTCACCTTCTGCCCCTCTCTCTCATTCATTTTCTCAAAGCTCTCCTGGATCATTGCTGACAAGTAAGATTTAGTTTTATCCAATCAACTCGAGTTAATGTTATCATTATATTTGTAAATAATATTTTTACAAATATTTCCATATTTCTGGGAATCACAGTTCCATCTTTCCACTAAATTTGCTTTATATACTTGGGAACCAAGCGATTTCAGATCAGCCCCTTTCCAAAATTTAATATTTACTCATCTTATTGCTGTGTATACTGGACCTCTACATAATGTACTCCTACCAGTATATTTGGTAACAAAGTACAAATGTATAAACTAAAAAGATTTGTATCTCACAGTGCTATAATATATTGTGCTCCTGAACTCTGGACACCAACATGTAAAATTCAAATACAGCAGGACAGGTGAATTTATTCTAAATAGCACCTATGATGTTACTGTCCTGTTCATCATTCATCAGCACAGAGCTTAACAAGGCAAAGTGATTACCTTGTATCTTATAGTTCAAAACAGGCATGAAACTGATACTTTATAAGAAGGTTGGTGGATATCTGGAATGCAATATCATTGTAGTATCAGAAAAATGAATACAGTTGATCAAGGCAGTTTAACGTACCAAGCAGGAAAGAACGCAATCATCAGCACAGCATTTACTGTCTGCAGAATAAACTGCCAAAGATGGCATATCATGCAGAAGTATTACTTGCTTAAGTTTGTATGTGCAGTCAAAACCGAATATATGTACCAGAGAAAATCCAGGCTTTAAAGGACAAGTAAAAAAATCTTCATTTCTTCATGATCTTATAAGGATTTTTCTCCAGCCTTTGTTTGCTTCCAGCAGACATTTGAGGATGCTCAAAGGAGGCACCTCATGGTTCTAGAAGCTCAAACTCTACAATTAAAATTGATGACAAGAGGATTGTTTGCAGGCTAGGTGTGGCTAGGTGAATTGGGGTTCTTTGTCCTCTAGGAGAAAGACTCCTAGATGATTTTTTTTTCCTTTTGTCCTCTCTAATGGGCCTCCATTCATCTGCTAGAAGAAGGAACTCCTCCCAGTATCTTTCTATAGCTATGCAAACTATTTCAGCAGTTCCAACTATCCCCCAGTCACCGCTGAGAGGTGTGACCAAAACACCTGGTTCCCTGACCACTGATCATGCATGAAACATAGCAATGAAATTGGATATGCATCAAACAATGCAATTGTCTTCCTTCACTGATATACCAGTACCACAGTCCACACACAGCAAACCCCCCCCCCCCCTTTCCAAACTGTCCCCTTCCCTGCAATCAGTAGACCTGGTGTTTTTCACTGTTTGGGGACACAGGGGCGACTCGTCAATAACTTCACCTTTTACTGATAGAGTATCAAAATCAATCCTGAAATATAAAGACCTAATGTCTGGACAAAAACTTTCTTTCCCTAATGTCACAACTAAACACAGAGCCACTAACAAACACAGAGCCACTAGCAATTTTTACATAACAGTACATTAACTATATGGGCCAGCCATGAATCTATATAGGGAAGCTGGTCCGGATACTCCTTCACTATAATTTAGCCTCCGGACCCCATGCTCTAATCACAATTCACAAATCACAATGTTCAGTGTAAATTTTCTAATCTCACTTCTGGGAATACAATATACAATATAATCCTGGTAACAGGCAGAGTTTGGTTGCACAAAACACACAGGACCACAAAGGGAAAAAAAGAAAGAGGGAAAACAGAAAACAGAGACGTCTCAGCAGCGAATACTCATACACTCTCTTTCCTCAGTAGCAGCTTGTTACAAATACATCACACACACTCTCTCTAGCTGTATCATAGGATTTAACTTTTACCATGAGGATATTAGAAATATGAGAAATATAGCTAGCTATTTTCTAATGTCCACTAGATGGAGCTCCAGGATCACTTTAAACATAAGGATAAAAATACAGCTAGTTTTTAAATGACCACTAGATGGAGCTCCAGGATCACTCCAGGGCAGCCCAATACCTCTGCACAGGGAAATACACGTGCTGTGCACTAGATCAGTGCAGAGAAACGCACGTGGTGTCCACAAGATGGCTGCTACCTCCTCGTGCTCTTCCACACCGGCTCTTTACAGATGGAAAAAAGGGGAAATGGTGGACTTCCAAGCATCACTTCTCTTTCAATCAACTAAAAAAAAACAAAAGGTTAGCATTTTATTTATTTATTTTTGGTTTTAAAGGCAGGAAACCCAGCGGGGGCCCAGGGAAGGCAGAGAAATTTGGCGGGGGCTCAGGGAAGGCAGATAAATTCGGCGGGGGCCCAGGGAAGGCAGATAAATTCGGCGGGGGCTCAGGGAAGGCAGATAAATTCGGCGGGGGCTCAGGGAAGGCAGATAAATTCGGCGGGGCCCAGGGAAGGCAGATAAATTCGGCGGGGGCCCAGGGAAGGCAGATAAATTCAGCGGGGGCTCAGGGAAGGCAGATAAATTCGGCGGGGGCTCAGGGAAGGCAGATAAATTCGGCGGGGGCCCAGGGAAGGCAGAGAAATTCGGCGGGGGCCCAGGGAAGGCAGATAAATTCAGCGGAGGTCAGCGGTGCACCGGGACAGCACCGGGAGGCACAAAACCTCAGCGGAGGCCCAAGGGAAGGCCGGAACCTTAGCGGGGGCTCAAGGGAACACCGGAAAATTTAGCGGGGGTCAGCTGTGCACCGGGACAGCACCGAGAGGCACAAAACCTCAGCGGAGGCCCAAGAGAAGGCAGTAATTCACATGGGAGCACATGGGGAGCATGGATTCACATCGGACAGCATGGGGGGGGGGCAGAATTAACATCGGAGCACAACTGAGAGAGAAATTCACATCGGAGCAGAAATTAACACAGCGGCAGCATGGGGGAACAGAAATTTACATCGGAGCACAGAAATTACATCGGGGGTTCAGGGAAAGGCAGTAAATCCACACCGGAGCACATGGAGGGCAGAATTCAACATCGGAGCAGAAATTAACACAGTAGCAGCATGGGGGGAACAGAAACTTACATCGGAGCACAGAAATTACATCGGGGGTTCAGAGAAAGGCAGTAAAACCACACCGGAGCACATGGAGGGCAGAATTCAACATCGGAGCAGAAATTAACACAAATTAGAAACGGAACACAACGGAAGCATATTAGAGCCCTCTCCTTGCAGTCACGCTTCAGAAAACTCTCCACAAGCAGAACGGAAAGAAGAGAAGCAGCGATCTATTCTTTATCTCAGGTATGTTTAACTTATCAAGTGCTATATTTAGTTACATTTTTTCTTTCGGCAGCGCTTTTAAAAGATCTCAGATTACTGCAGTTTCAGATATTCAGATTTTACCGGTATTCAGATTCAGATACAGGACGAGCAATGGCTTCAGGGCCACTAAGGCCCGTACTAGGACTGCTCGTGCAGTTGATCAGGCTGCTACAGGTTCCCAGAAATTACCAGGACTCACAGATAGAGTACAGAACTAGCCCCAGACAAGGTAGCAGTACTCACCAGAACTCTGATCAGACAGGAAGTTTGGATGCCAGTCTATCCAGCTGGTTTTTCAATCGGGGATTCAACCGCAGGGACCAGCTGTCCAGACAAATCAAGGTGTCCTTCCGAGCACAAAGTGGCCCGGGGGCGCCAAGGACCGTTAATCACCTGGAGGGGCTGGTCCCTGACTGGTGGAGGCCCAGATGCTGCAAAAGCAGAAGTCTTCCCACCGTGGGTGTGATGAGAGAGGCTTTTCTTTTAATATTTCCCGGCCAATGCACCAAAATGTTGCAGCAATCGCTGTGAAAAGCTCTTATTCAATCACTCACCCACAGAAGGAAAACTCACAGGCAGGCTGGAATGCAAACAGGATCTTTAATGTGCACAGGATCAGACAGAGATACCAGCAACCTCCACAAGGGTCTGAACCCCGAGGGACGGCCTACAATGCCTTATATACAGTACAGTTTTAAACTCATTCTACAATCCCATTTGCCACAGGTATTTCCTGCCCACCAATCAGCAGCCCCTGGGGAGGTACCTGGGTGACCTGTCCAAACCGGTATGCTCTGGTCTGTTGGTTTCAGGGCTAGGGAAATACTATGCTCAGACCTGGAGTGGGGGAAGGGTGCCTACTGGAATCTCAATGTCTCTCTTAGCAGGCTGATTACCTCATGGCTTGCGGGGGAAGGGTCAGGCTGATCAGAGCCTCATGGCTTGCAGCATGGCTTGGGGGAAGGGCTATCTACAGTTCGCAGCATGGCTTGGGGGAAGGGCTACCTATAGCTACCTCATGGCTGCCTCAATAAAAGTGTTAATTTTAAAGTTTTAAAAGTTCTGAAAGGTCTTGGGGGTATGTAGAAGGGCTAGAGAGCCCTTAGCAAACGTTTTTGAGAAGTTTTAACTTTATTTAAAGTCACAATTTGTGCCGGTTTAAAAAATGAAAATGGAGGCACAGAAGAACTGAAAGAAATATCACTAAACCAGGAAGATGTATTACAACTATTTGATTAACTGAAGAGTAGCAAATCAACTGGACCGGATGGTATACATTCAAGAGTGTTGAAAGAACTGAAATATGAGACTGCAGACCTACTATTAGTAATCTGTGATCTATCACTAAAATCATCTGTAATACCTGAAGACTGGAGAATAGCCAATGTAATGCCAGTTTTTAAAAAGGGTTCTAGGGGTGATCCAGTGTCATGAGGTAGACAGCACAAAACCTGGAATATTAAAGGGTAGTGCAGAGGGAGAGCTTACTTGTCAGGAGCTAGACAGCACTAGGCCTGAAACATTAAAGAACAATGCAAAGGAAGAGCTTACTTGTCAGGAGCTAGACAGCACTAAGCATGAAACATTAAAGGACAATGTGGAGGAAGGGCTTACCTGTCAGGAGTTAGAAAACACAGACCCTGAAATATTAAGAAATGAAAAGGAAGAAGAGCTTACCTTGCAGCCTCAGGGGCAGTTGCAGCATTCACAGTGCAGAGAGGCAGAGAAAAGGAAAACAAACTTTCCACAGGGTTGTAGTGACGCAGTAAGAATTGAGAGTGCCAATCAGGCTCACCTGGACTCAGACTCACGTTCCACGTTAGAGGAGCTGAGAGATAAAAGCAGGTGGGAAATCTCACAGAAGGAGAACAAGGGGAGTTGGAGTGGGAAGCAGATTGGAAAGGAGAAAGAGAATTGGAAGCAGCAGAATGAGCATTGGCAGTGGAAGCTGGAGCCTGGATTAGGGCTGGAGCCGGAGCTTGAATGCCAGGAGGAAGGCAGAGACCAAAGGAACTCTGACTGCTGTTTCAGGCAGGCTTGGAGAGAAGGTGAGAGTAGAAATCCCAAGCAATCGCAGGAAGACACGTTACCTTGGAGAACCAGGGCTGGAGAAAGACAGGCTGGCCAACCCAGGTGGGATAAGCAAAACTGCAGCAAGGTCTTCCCAGCCAGAGGGGTACTCACACCAAGGCAAACTTACCAGTTAACAGAAAGCAGAGGTCACGACCAAAGAAGCACATGGGAAGCAGGAAGTGAGCTTCCCTCAGCCAGACATCGTAATCAGGCTTCACACAGAAGAGCAGGCTACAGGGCAGAGAGGAAGCCTTGGCTGGAAGCAGAGGGGTTTGAGCTCATCTTCTCCAAAAGAAAAGATAAGTACCCTGTTTTTGCTAAGGAGAGAAAAGGGAGTCTCCAGGATAGAAGCCAGGCTTATAATCAGCAAGGGAACTCTTGTTTGCCTAAGCCGTGGGAAGAAATCCCCAGCACAGCTCCTGATATCCGGGACATACAAAAGCCGCTCCCACGGATGGCAACTGAGGTTTCCCCAGAGCAAGACACAGAGAGCATCTTCATAGGGGCTCCGTGTCCTTATACAGGGACAGGTCTTAGCCCTATGCAATGGGAGAGCGATAGCTCAGAAAATATCTTTGAACCCCTGGAATGTGTTGCATGCGTGACTGATGATATAGAGAGCCTTTGTTAAAGGAAAAGTGCAAGGAAGAAACTGTGTTTTGCACATTGAAAAGTGTTGGACTTTATTGCTGGAAAGAAGCATGATTATTTTTGGTTAAACATCCTTTACCCTGGTGAAAACAACTGTTCTTTATGTTGTCCCTTATTCTACGACATCCTCAAGGGAAGGGGAATAAAACCCAACTTTAATTTCATTTGGATCACGACTACAGTGTCCTTTATTTACCACAACTCCAGGCTATCCCGGGTCTAGGCAACTGCCTAGGACCGGCATGGTCTCACACCAGGAAACTCCAGACCAGTGAGCCTGATGTCAATACCAGGAAAAAATGGTAGAAACCATTATAAAGAACAAAATTACTGAACATATAGATAGTCATGGCTTAATGGGAGACAGCCGACATGGTTTTAGCCAAGAAAGGTCTTGTCTTACTAATCTGTTATATTTTTTTGAATGTGTGAATAAACATGTAGACAAAGGTGAGTTGGTTGATATAGTGTATCTGGATTTTCAAAAAGCCTTTTACAAGGTCCCTCATAAGAGACTCTTGGCGAAATTAAAAAGTCATGGGATAGGAGGCAGTGTACCATTGTGGATCAGGAACTGGTTAAAAGATAGAAAGTAGAGGATAGGGCTAAATGGCCAATTGTCCCAGTGGAAAAAGGTGAATAGTGGAGTACCCCAGGGATCTGTGCTGAGTCTGTTGCTTTTTAAAATATTCATTAATGACCTGGAAAAGGGAATAACGAGCGAGGTAATCCAATCTGCAGATGACACAAAATTATTCAACGTTGTTAAAACTCAAGAGGATTGTGAAAAATTGCAAGAGGACCTTGATAAATTGGAAGACTGGACATTGAAAAGACAAATGAAATTTAATGTGGACAAACACCTAGGAAAGAATAACCTAAATTATGGTTACACGATGCAAGGTTCCACATTAGGAACCATTGTCCTGGAAAATGATTTAGGTATTATTGTGGATAACAAATTGAAACCCACTTCCCAGTGTGCAGCGGCAGCTAAGAAAGCAAATAGAATGCTAGGAGTCATAAGGAAAGGAATGGAGAATAAAACAAAGGATATTGTAATGCCTCTGTATCGTTCCATGGTGTGACTGCACCTTGAATACTGTGTTCAGTTCGGGTCACCGTATCTTCAAAAGGATATAGTGGTATTAGAAAAGGTACAGAGAAGAACCACCAAAATGGTAAAGGGGATAAAAGGATACCCCTATGAGGAGAGGCTAAAAAGCTTAGGGCTCTTCAACCTGGAAAAGAGATGACTGAGGGGAGATATGGTAGAGGTCTATAAATTAATGAATGGAGTAGAATGGGTAAACGTAAATCAATTGTTTATGCCAGCAAAATATAGAAAGACCAGGGGACATGCAATGAAGCTACAGTGTAACCCATTTAAGACTAATGAGAGGAAATATTTTTTCCTCAATGCATAATCAAACTCTAGAATTCATTACCGGAGGATGCAGTAAAAACTGTTAGTTTAGCTGGGTTTAAAAAAGGTTTGGACAAGTTCCTGGAGGAAAGGTTTATAAGCCATTATTAAAGGGGACCTGGGAAATCCACTGCTTGCCCCAGTAGTGTGGTGTAAAGGGGAATGGAATTCCATAGAGCTGGAGCTAAGAGGAATAAAGCAGTGATGTGTGGAGTCATGTCGGGCACTGCTATTGGAAGGTACAACCAGGCGCCTGTGCTTTTGTGACTGCATTGATCTTGGTGGTGTATAAGGGATAAAAAAAATCAGATAGGTGCAATGGGAGTTTAAGTAAAGTATTCATTCAAAACTCGTCCCTTATTTACACAGTAGCTTCTGTTTTTGATCTGAATCGCACTTTATATGCAATTCATTTAATCATGAGGTGAATTTCCAATAATTCTCCTAGTTGCAAGGTCTGCAAGTATGATGCCCAATTATGCATTTTTACAGGATTGTTATGGAAGGAGTGGTGCTGGAATGATCATGATTGTTGAGTTGAAGTACCAAACTCTCATGGGGAGGGGGTGTGTAAGGCTGAAGATTTGCCTAAGACACCCGATACCTTGCACCAGCTTTGATTGGGTAATGATAAATCAAGGTTAGGGGAGAGCATATGGGGGGGGGGGAGAGGGGGGATAGACCTTGACATTCACAGTTACTCCTGCCAGCCTAGAGGCAGCTGTAAATGCAGTTGTCTATGATTTTTGGGATAGACATGATTCCCTTTGTGAAATGCGGAATTGCACCCAAATCATTCCCTCCAGGGATTTAAAATGTAATGAGCACTCCATGTCTAAAGATCTCCCGCTCTAATATGGCATTTATATGAGTATGCCTATCTACATGTGTAGACACTGCTTTTTAGATGTGGGGATGCTTTTAAAATAACCCCCTTTGGTGCACTAATTTTAAGGCATGTTAATAAACTGAATTTGCGCTAAGAAAGGCACACCCCTAAACCCCAGCCAACTTTGTAGAACTTGAGCTATTTGCCCAAGAAGAATGGGCAAAAGTTGCACTACCGCGCCATTCAAAGTTGGTAGGACATTCTGTTAATATCAAATGGGAACTTCCATCAAGTATTGAGTCGAGGGCTGTGAAGTTCTTATTCTTAATTACTTTTTAAACATTTCTTTAATTGTTCCTTCATGTTGAGTATGAAAGTCAATGAAACAAACTCCTATTATCTCCTCATTTGCAGGAACTTCATTGGCTCCTATTGAATTTCATATCTGATTTAAAGTATTATTCATAGTGTATAAAGTTTGCCACTGCTAATCATCAGGTAGCTTGGTGCCTTTATTTCATAGTAACATAGTATATGATGGCGGATAAAGACCAGTATAGTCCATCTAGTCTGCCCAGTAAGGTGGCAAGAGTGGTTGTAACCACCGTTCTGTGCAGGTCACTTCCCTCTATGCCTGTGTTTAGGGTTGTACCTGCTGTTCCATGCAGGTCACCCCTCCCCTCTATTTATTTAAGTATAAAAATACAATTTGAAATATGTATGTGTTTATTAACTTCAACCACATATATCTGAAAGACCAATTGGGCAATCTCTGCAGGGTTCCCTGGTTCTCCCATCAGTATTAAGGAGGATATGGCAGTTTTTGAGCAGGTGGACTTTTTCCAACAGTGCCCCCAGTTTGTGGAATTCTCTCTCGGTTGATATTAGCATGATCAATGATATGATGGAATTGTAAAGGAAACTGAAAGCACATTTATTTGTTTAGGCTCTCAATTTATATTAGTTTTATTGTCTATGGGGGGTCATTCTGATCCACACTTAGCAGGTCTGGACATCCGATCCAGATGTCCAGACATGTTAAATGTCTGGAAATATTGCCAAGTTGTGCGGGGAGCTCTGTTTGGGGAGGGGGTGGGGGAGGGCTGTGGGAGGAGCGAGGGCTAGCAGTGGGTGGGAACTCAACCCTGGATGTACAGGGCCGATTCTGAGGTCGGCCCTGTACGTCTGGGGTTGGCAGGGTAGACGAGGGACTTATTCCACCCAGGAGGTGGAGTAAGTTCCCCTGGATGTCAGGTGACCGCAAAGCCTAACGACCTCAAAAGAGGTGAGGGGGGCAGAGGAGCCCTGCAGCTTGACCCTGGCCATTGGAGACTAGATCAAGGGTCGGGCTGTGGGAAAAGAGCCTTTTCTTTTGCAGCTGGGAATCGCGGCTCCATTCAGGAGCTGCAGTGTCATGGCAACGGGACGCCACGGCACTGCGGCTCTATTCAGGAGCGTGGCTGAGTAGCCAAGGATCTGCCGGGCATGCAGCTGATCAGAATCGAGCCATGGCCTGCACGTCCAGGCCAGTAGACCCGATTCTGATCCCATGGGCACGTCTAGCCCCCACAGGATCAGAATCAGGTGCTACCGCTGTGTGCCCAGATTCTGATCAGCCGTACAGGGCAGGATGTCCAGGATAGAAATGTCCTCTATTTATTTTAATGTGATTGTTGTAAGCTACCAAGAACACTGTGATTTGGTGGGAAAGAAATATTTTAAATAAGTACATGCTTACTTTGAATTGTATTTTTACAACAGTGACTGTGAGAATTGTACAAGGGAATGAAGTCTTTTACAAGGCATCATAAAGATTCCTTCAAAACTCTTTCCATATGTACACAGCAGCTTCTGTTTTTCTGATCTGAATTGCACTTGAGTTATACAGTATGTAAGTGATTGAATCATGAAGTGAATTTCCTGGTTGCCAGGTCTACACACACTCTTGTATATGCCTCATTTTATTTATTTGTTGTATTTATTTATTTAATGGGTTTTATATACTGCCTTATCATATATTCAAAGTGGTTTACATTACAACTCAGATAACAAGTTTATATCGAACAGAGTTAAGTAACTGGAGGAAACCATTCAACTAGGGGAGTAAAACCTGGAGCAATGGGAATTTAAAACAGATTTTAAAACAGAACGTGCCCAGATACAAATGGTGTGCAGATTGTGCCCTTGCTGTGTTTGTGGATTACCCAGTAGGGGTAAATCAGCACGTGTATATTTGAAATTGTCGTAATACATGTGCATTGCTTATTCCTCTCACATCAATACAGCCCTGTGATGGTCTCTTTTTAATGTAGCTAAAATTACAGATTGCTGTAAACTCCCATTTACTTTTAACTACTCTGAGGATAGCACTATACAAGTGAAACCCTTCTCTTGGTGAATTTGCCCCAAAAGATACAGAAAGATAGTGGGCAAAACATAAAATTTATTAATTGTATTTATTTATTTACATTCTCTTATATACCGCGCTATTCTGCATCAGTGCGGTTTACATTGAACAAACTGAAATTACATTGAACAGGGCATTATAACTTGGAGATAACTATTTTACAGGGAACATAAAAATAAAGGGTTGTGGTGAACAGGGGAAGGCAGATGCCTCAAGGCCCTCAGTAATGGACATAAAAGGAAAAAAGCCTCCCCACATCTCAACAATTCCATAAGAAGTCTCAAAAAAGTCATTTGCTAAAACACCTTTCTTAGGTGAAATGCCCCCAAATCAAGTGTTTACAAGGTGGCAACAGGAAAAAGGCAAAAATAGAAAGATCATTTGAGCAAAGTGCCAGTTTCTTTCTCTCACTCTTTTAGGTACAGATCATATCCCTTCACCTGGTACCCTCTGCTTATTTTCTTCAGGCTCTGACTCCTCTACCTTCACTATTCCTGCAAGACGCTATCACAGGACATCATTTTCCAAAAGTTACAGGCCTTTTCTTGGCACTTTGGACAAGTACTTTTAATGCTGGTGCTCTAGACCTTCAATAAGAAAATCTCAAATTACCCCTCAGAAATACCATCTTTGGAGAGGTACAAAACAAGGAAAATGACTCTCCTCCACCTAAAGACAAATATATCTAAAGTCCCTTAAAACTCTTCTCAAAACACTCCTCTGAGTGTGGAGGATGCACCGTAGTTTGGTCCCTCGCATACAGACTCATCTTCCTAGGGGTTAAGATAGGGTGCACCATCTTGCTCTCACTCACCTCCTGAGATATACTCATAAACTGCACTGGTTCTTCTCTCCAGACCCTCCCTCGGGTCTGCATCTCTTCAAATCTCCTCCTTTAGCTACACCAAGTTGGCCTGAGGCAGCTCCCTTCTCTGTATTAGCTAGCCTTGACGAGAGGGGGCTCCCTCCTGGCTCCCTCCAGTACACACATTCTGCTGGAATCAAACTCCAATAACTGCTTCACATCTTGACTCCAGGGTATTATATAGTTCCTTCCAAATCCTAAAAGGATATACCCACTGCAGGTCTGTTCTCCATTGCATCATCTCAAACACATATTGACTAGGAACAGACTCCAGAATTTTCTTCTCTTATGCTTTGGGAGGACAGTTTAGAGCCCTGTGGCATCAGCTTCATAGTAGCATTATTATTAGATACATTTCGCTAAGGCGCAGCTTCTATTGTTGAAGGTTCAAGTGGCAGCGAAACTGTCTGTCCATATGCATGTTAAACCTGCGTATACTAGCTGCCACCCCTCCACAACTGAAGATCACGGAGAGTGTTCCAGTGTGCCCGTGAGAGCAGAATCTCCTTCGGGCAGAAGATGGTAGCAAGGCCACGATCAAAGCCACGAGTGGCGCAAGAAGAGCTGCTGGAGCCAGAGAGACAGGGAAGGAATGATAAATTAAAAGGGGCAGTGGGGTTGGGAAAGGAAGATGGGGGGGGGAATGGAGGGCAGGAAGTGAGAGTTCAAGGGGAAGGAGAAAGGGACAGAGTTTGGGAAATAGAACAGAGGGGGGGGGGGGGGTTGACCAGGAGAGAGAATGGCAGGGGGTTGGAGGTTGAAGACATGATTGTATGGGGAGAAAAGGCCACATGTGTTTCTGCAAAAAGGCGCAATCCCCCACCCCTCCAGAAGATACACAGGAACCTCCCCTCCCCTCACACCACACCACATACACACAGGCACCCCACCCCTGCAGTGCATGCACGCACACACGATCGTACCAAGCCATAATTGTGCCCTGTGCGACTTGCACATCTGGCAAACACTCACCCCCCCATCTCCCCCACACCTCCATGTCCAGTCAGCTGCCTGTCCTTGCCCTGCCGCCACCGCCACTTTTTGTGTTTTCTTGGTGACAACAGCAGCAGCAGAGCAGACCTGACTTCAAATTTTAAAAAAAACCCAAACAAACACATGGGTCTTTTGACTCCGTGCTTGCACGCAGATCTGATCCTTCCTTCCTCTGACATAGGTTTGCATCAGAGGAGTGAGGAATCAGACTAGCCTTTCAAAAGCGGGTCTTTGTCATGCCACACTTGAAAGGCTGGTCTGGTCCCTCCCTCCTCTGATGTGACCTAAGTCAGAGGAGGGAGGGACCAGACCTGCATGTTTGTTTTGTTTTAATTTAAGGCCAGGTCTGTTCAGATGCTGCTGATGCTGCTGCCACAGAGAAAACACATGGGGGTAGCCGAGGCCGGCAACCTAAAATGCACCCCTAATCTTTTGCGCTTTGTGTGGCTGCACCGATCACACAGGGCTAGATAGAGCGCTGTACACACACACACACACACACATGCCACCCTCACACTACACATTGTCAGACGGCTGCCTGGATGAGAATCTTCACAGTCTTGGCAAGTGCATATATCTATATGATTTGCAAGGGATTGTGGGCAATGCAGTTCATTCACACCAGACACAGCTGCTGACAATAATTTAGTTGTGCTCAAGTGTAAAGCCAATAAGATATTTATTTATGGGGTTATTTCTCCCAACACAGATATGCTTGGTAGCACATAAATCAGGTTACTTACTTTCAGTGTTAAACTTGGAAAAACAAAATAAGGAAAACAACCTTTAAACTTGTCAGGCATTAGCTAATGTTTTCTAAGCAAGTATCAAACAACAAACCAAAAGCTACAAAGAGAAAAAAAAAACTGTTCTTTTCAGGTTAACTTCTTATATCTTCCCACATAGATTCAGAAGTGATTCTCTCCTAGCTCACAAGCAATTAGATAAGGCTCAATTGCTAGCAGTTATCCAGCTGAAACCCCTTAGCTGGCTTGCTTTCTACTGTGTGGGTCAAATCCTGCTTCAGGAGCTTTTCTGAGTAGATTAAAGAACAAGTTTGTATTTCTTTGTGATGGTTGCTGTACTTTGTAACAGAAAGTTACCAAAGGAGTTTAGACAGAGCAGTCCATGTAAACAGAATCTTCATCTGCTATTATTCCCCCTTCTTCAACAAGCATGGGTTCAATATCATGGATTGGCACAGATGAATCTCTCAATGGAGCACTTTCAGGAGAATACTTGTTTCCCTGCTGTCTTTCAAGGTTATAGCTAGGGCATAGATCAGTGTTCATACCTGAGCTTCCATTGCTGTTAGAGTTCCTCTCTATATAGCCTGGCCAGTATGTAGTCCAGTTCTTATGTCCAGCCTTCCAATCCAGATCCCTGGACACTGGATCTCTCTTCACATACCTTCTGGCACAGGTCTTAGGGTCCCTTCCACGTGTAGCCGTCTCTCTCACAGGTACCGTCTGGAGATTCCTAGCTCTGCAGCACCATTCCTCTGGCTTTCCCCAGTCCAATGGTGTATGCTGGCCCTTGGAATGCCTCCCAGTATACGTACTGTTCTGGACTCTTCTAGACCTCTTAAAGGCTTTTCTCCTCTTTCTTCCAAAGGGTTTCTTTCCCTCTCTGTCCGTCCGGTTTGGCTTCTGCTTCTGATGATGATGATCCTCAGGATCCAGCTCAAGCTGATTCTCAGGATATCCAAGGTGATCATGAAGATGGTCATCTGTAGAATAAACTCTACTTTTATTCTGCTTAGATGAGTGCTCCTCCCTAATACAGCGCAGCTGTGCTGAATCAGGCCCTGCCCTTTGAGATGAGTGCTTAGGGATTACCTCATAGCCCTCCTGATTGAACACACGTTCCCCCACTTCAGCTCCTCTAATGGCTGTTGGAAACCTGGTGCATTCTGGGACTGGTAGTCTTTTATGGGAAAATTCTGTTTTCTTATTTCTACCAGAACTGACAGGTTGCTTGTTCAGAGTCACTTCACCTTTTCTATAGCTCCTTCCTGAGCTATGATAAGCTTCCTTATCACAACATGCACATACAGGCATCCCACCCCTGCACCATACACAGGCACCCCACCCCTGCAATGCACGTGTACACACACACACACAGGGCACACCACCCTCACACCACACATGCACTATCTGAAAATAGACACACATATAGACAAAAACTGTTACAAAGATTCCTCATACAGCCCCGCTACCATAACAAGACACACTTTCTCATCTCTCTTTGAACTGTTTCCCCCACAACACATGTATGATTTTGCAAATGAAGGAAGGAGAAACGTTGTTTTGTCGCACTGTGCGTAAGTGTGCGCTTTTCACATGCATTCACAGTCCTGACAGTTATGAACATTTTATTTTTTTATTTATTTATCCAGATTTGTATACCACTTTCTCCTTCAATCAAAGTGGTGGTGGGCTACACACATTGGGTTTACATTGAATAGGGGTGACACTACGTACATAAAGGTTGGGCACTGCATAAAAGTTAGAAGCGTGGGTTATCATTATATTCAAGCGCAGTTAGTGGGTCCTTTGATTGGTCATAGTAATCTCTGAATAGGAAGATCTTAAGAGATTTGCGGAAGTCCTTGAGGTCATTTAACGCCCTCAGTTCATCCGGGAGAGTATTCCAGAGCGCTGGTGCTGAGAGGGATATGGCACTGCTGGAGGTTACTTGTTTTGTTTTATGATATCCAGCTGGTGTGTGTAGTTTATTGTTGTTGCCAGTTCGTCTGGGTCGGTTGGTTGTGTCCTTGGTTATCAGGCTGTGGAGTACATCTGCTGTGCATTGGTGCATGATTTTGTATATGTTTGTGGTTGTTTTGAATCTTGCCCGTACATTTATTGGGAGCCAGTGCAGTTGTTGGAGTACAGGTGTAATGTGCTCGTTCTTGGCTGTGCCGGTTATGATGCGGGCTGCTGTGTTTTGCACCAGTTAGAGTGGGTGGGTTGCCTGTTTAGGTAGGCCTTGATAGAGGGAGTTTCTGTAGTCCAGTACTGGGGTGATGACCGCGTGACATACGGTTCAGAAATTGTCCTGGCTGAGGATTGGTTTGAGTCTCCGGATGATCTTTAATCACTGGTATGCCTTTGCTGCGGTTTTGTTTATATGTGTATGGAGGCTTAGGTTCCTGTCCATGGTGATGCCTAAGTATTTCACCTCTTCCTTTATTGGTATGGCATGATTCAGGACGTTTATGACTTATGGATGGGTACCATTGGGATTTCTGGATATGATGGGTGCTTCCGTTTTGTTGAGATTGACTTTTAGGTTGTTATCTGTGAGCCAGTTGTTTGTCCTCTAGGCAATTGGTCATGGAGGTTGAGTCTGGAGCGAGAGTGTTTATTGGGGCATACAGCATAATGTCATTGGTATAAATGTGGTATTGTAACATGTGACTTTTGATATACATACATAGCCCTGCACATACACACGCATGGTGCTCATGACACATACATACATGTAGCTCCCGACAGTCCTCATGACACACAGAAAGGCCAAGCGCATACATTTCCTCACACACACACACGCACACACACGTTTGCACCCTTCCACACTTCCTATGAGTCACACAGATGAACTGCCCAAATGCCTGATTCTGAAAATGGGGGAAACGTGTCATTGTCTTTCTCTTTTCAACTTGTTATTATTATTATACTCTAGCTAGATAAATGACTTTGAAAATTATCCTTTCCAAGTTGTATTGTTATTTTTTCATCACCTGCCCTTCTTCACTGAGTGTAGTAAAATACTTGTTTCCATAGACTTCAATGGGACTAACAAGCCAGCAGCGTTATAATTTTGCCTTTGATTTCCCAGAGCTACTACCCTTTATAAATCAAGGTTAAAATACTAAGGAGCTTTCTTATTTTAAGCAGCTTGCTATAGATGATATACTTCTAAAAGCACTGTTACTAACTCTGTATTACATATCATCACCATTTATGGTGGCTGAGAAAAATGTTTGTTTAATCTAAATCCATTTTCAAGTATCTGATTATGTTACCCTTCTTCTGTTTAATATTCGTTTTTCCTAATAAGCTATATAGTTCATTTTCCCATACTATCAATGCAAATAACAGAAAATGAACTTTACTCTGACTGACTGCCTACTGCAGTGTAATTCCTCTTTTTTGTCAAAAATTAGATCATCCAATCATAACACAAATGTTTATTTATTTATTTAAACAGATTTCTATCCCGCCTTTTCATTGAATCAAGGCGGTTTTCACAGCAAACAATCACAATAGTGTGTTTTAGGGGAGGGTCATGCATGATAAATTTTGCAGTGATAGTTATTTATTTTCCCAAATTTGAATATACATGTCTTACCTTAACAATCAAGGTACTTACAATATAATACAAATAACCTATATAATTAAAATTGTCATAATAAAAACACAAAAATTAAATCAGTGACAGCCATTATGATGTCAATTATCCCCTTAAGAACATAGACATTTTCTTTTTATTCTTCATGTAATCTTATCTTATTTTAGTTTGTTTCCTCAGTTTTATTTAATTTATTTATTCATTCATATTTATAAATCACCTTATCCAAAGGTCTAAGCGGAGTACAACAGCACATATACAATCAATTAATGACAAATAAACAGAACAGCATAAGATGAAAGGTTAAAACCAAACAGTACTACATAAAATAAAATAAAACAATAAAATAGGAACATAAAATTAAAAAATAGCAGCAGGAATGCTTAATATCATCAGCCCAGCTCAGTCGTCAGTGCCTAATTAGGGAAAGCCCATGTAAACAAAATGGTAATGCATGTTAAGTGTGAACTCTTAGCAGTGTTTAGCATAAGGGCCCTTTACACTGGCAAGAATATTTTCTTTGCTTATTTCAATAATAACATTTCAAGGAGCTTGTTTGGGATCATTAGTGCCCCTTGCAGGAGGAATGGCAAGGGGATTAAAGCCCATCACCCAGGCACCACTCAAAAAAGATAAGCGGAATTCTGGCTTTGCAAATGTCCCATTCAGGATACAGATACTCGATCTCGCTTGTGTCTGGTCTAAAGGTGGCTACGGGAGAAACAGACCTAATTTTGTACTGCCAATTGTAAAATACTGTTAGTCTTTGTTTCTGTCTGTATGTCCAGAACAGGATCCAAAAGGACACCCTGGCATTCCATTCTGCAGAAAGGCCCTCTTGTTTCTCTTGTTCTGTCTGTCTTGATTAAATTGTAAGCTCTACAAGCAGGGACTGTCTTCTTTATGTGTTTGAACAGCACTGCATATACCTTGTAGCACTATATAAATGTTTAATATTAGTAGTAGTAGGGGCAGCAGCACCCTCTGAGTCCATATGTGAAAGTCTTGAGTAGCACGCAAATGCTTAGCACATGTTACCTTTCTTCCCTATGACTGTCTGCATATTTTCTGTAACCAAGTTTAACAAGTGAGCTTAGGAGATAAGTACTGTATGAAGGAAGGACTGGCTGGCATATAGCCAGCATTCCACTAATAAAGACCAAGCGTCAAAGGAGATAGCATTCCCAGTAAGTAAACTGGGGATCAGGTGACAGCTATCAGCACCCCTGTGTTTATTTTATTCATTTAAGAAATTTGATATACCACCGTTTGATTTTTAGAACATGGTGGTTGACATTTGGTAAATCAAATCAGGCTTCATTCTATTACTAGACAAAACAGATCCATAAGGAGGGGGAAGAATAGCACAACCTTTTTTCCTTTCACATACATTTAGCTCAGAAATACTAGTGCTGTCCTGAACCATAGAAGGACCTAGGAGAGAAGACCAAGCTAGAAAGAGTCAAATAGTCAAGGCTAATTAAAAGCCTTACTTCCTATATGAACTCTCTTGACATAGGTCATGGGGGAATGAGTTCCAGAGTTGGGGAACACAGCACTCTGAAAAAAAGATTAATCAGGGTGTGGTTTTCATAGGAATTGACAAATAACACAGGTACACTAAAAAATTTTTTTTTTAACTGCCTCTAATGTTTCGATTGATTTTTACGTTTTTTGGTGCGCTGAATCCAAATCTGGTAACCAATTTGCTCCATCACGTACAGATTTTTTGCTACATTGGGTTAGCAGTTTGAGGTGAATGTTTCAGATTGAGTGCGATCGAGATAAAAGTTTCTTGGATGAATTCTTTATACTAATTGTTTAGTAGTTATTCAAATAAGAATAAAGAAAATTGTAACAAGGCAGCACATAAGAACAGAGTAATGTCAACAAAACACACTGTGATGGTAGCAAAATTGTCTGCACTTAAAACAGCCACATACATGTGCACAAACATTGAGCATATAAGAGCGAGGTTAGACACAAAGCAAAGCAAAGAAATGTGCAAAAAATGTTGTACAGGTATGTATGTAAGAATAGAAAACGCAAACCGCACCATTGCAATACATGAAGACAAACACCCGATGGCGTGAAAATAAAATTCTAATAAATGAGATCCGACACTGTGGTAATAACTAGCAAATTTTTATTTCAAAGTTTAGTAAAAACACGATATTTGTCAACACAGTTTAGATTTTAAAGTCATTCTTGGGTCAATCAATCTCCTGGTGGGCCCGTTTCTTCTTCCCCTGAATGCTTCTCTTGGTGCGCTGCTTGGCGTATTTTTCATCTGGGGTTTCCCGCAGCAGCAACCAGCAGAAATCAGCCATCATAGTGGTGTTCCATCTTCCTTGGTACCTTCTCTCTGCGTCCTTGATGTCCTGGTGAAACCTTTCACCTTGTTCTTCACTGTACGCCCCCAAGTTTTCGGGAAAGTAGTTCACATGGGAGTGCAAGAAATGGACTTTCAGGCTCATGTTACAGCCTTGTTCTTTGAAGGCATTGAGCATCCTGGCAACAATATCCTTATAGTTCTCATCCCGCCTGTTCCCAAGAATTTGAGAACAACATCCTTGAAGGAATCCCAGGCTTCTTTTTCCTTCTCAGACATCGTTTCAGCGAATGCTCCATCTGAAATGAGTTTCCTTATATCAGGGCCAACAAACACTCCTTCCTTTAGCTCTGCTTCAGAAAGTCGGGGGAACTTTGAGCAAAGGTACCGAAAGCACTCACCATCTTTTGGAAGGGACTTGATGAATTGCTTAATGAGACCCAACTTAATGTGGAGAGGTGGTAATAGAATTTTATCACGAGGTACCAAGCTCTCATGAAGAACATTTTTCTCACCGGGTCTCAAATACTCCCGAATTGGCCAGTCTTTTTTCCCCCAGTGTAGGTCGCGGGCCCGGCTATCCCACAAGCAAAGGAAGCAGGGATATTTGGTGAAACCGGATTGCTGCCCTAATAGCATGGATAGAATTTTAAAGTCTCCACAAATCATCCACTTATGCTCATCATAACGAATCTTCTGAAGAATCAGGGCCAAATTCTCGTATTTTTCTTGGAGAATAACAGAGTGAGCAATAGGAACTGAAGCGAATGTGTTGCCATTATGAAGAAGAACACCTTTTATGCTGTCTTTTGACGAATCAATGAACAGCCGCCATTCAGCAGGATCATACTTGAGTTTAAACTTTTCCATCACTCCGTATATATCGTTGCAAAATACCAAATCTTCCTCTTTGCTGAAATACTTCAAAAATTGTGTCTCACGGTTGCGGTACCAATAAAAAGTTGTTCCTGGTGACAATAGATTTTTCTGTTTAAGCCGAGAACCTAGCAGTTGGGCAGCATCTTTTGGGAGTCCTAAATCCCGGACTAAATCATTCAATTCAGCTTGAGAGAAAAGTTCACGTTTCGGATCTGGTTCAGTTTCAAACTCGGAAGTACTGGACTCATCGGGAAAAGCCATCTGATGAGTCTCATCATGATCAGAACCGTCCACACAAATATGATCCAAAGATTTTGGTGGTTCAGGCACAGGTACTTCGTTGCTATGAGGCATAGGCCTAATTGCTGAGGGAAGGTTGGGGTAACTTATTACGTTCTTATTTTTTAAGTTGTATCCCTTCACAATGCAAGAGCAAAAATAGCAGTCACTGCTGTGGTCTCTCTGTTCACGCCACATCATAGGTATTCCGAAACGAAATGCTTGTTTTTTACCTTTCATCCATAAGCGTAGATCTTCCTCACATGTCTTGCACACTTTGTGAGGAGCCCACGGTTTGTCTTGATCGCCTAACTTCAAACCGAAATATACTTTTTTTTTTTTTTTTTAAACTTTTATTTTCATTTTGCAACAAACAAAAGAAACAACACACCAAAAGAGACAAAACAAGTATACAATAAGGAAAAGTAAACCCATTACCCCCCACCCCGATGCTTCTTCTCTACCCGATTATATCAGCATGTGAGCGCTTCCAATTAACAGTGATTATACATCAAACGATCAAAAGAGTATCTACAATACAGCATGATCATGGGACAGAGATATATACAAAGTTAGACAATCAGATGAGAGCATTTAGCAAAATGTACATAGTCATTGAGCATCTTCCATTGAGACCAATGAGAAGGAGTCTGAACGGAGGAAGCGAACAGACGAGGTATTTGGTCATATTTACTGTAAAGACAGGCATGATTCCACCATTCATTGGGGCTCAAATGGGAGCTAATTTTCCAGTATTACTTAATTAGGGAAATAGCAATGCCAAGCATAAAGTTCGAAAGGAGATAAGCCATTTTTGGGAGAGAGGGGATCCCCGCAACTGGGCGAAGTCCCACTATCCTCCAAGAAAGGGGCTCCTGAGAGTGCGAGATAGACTAAATACGACCCCAGACCCGACGCCAGTAATACTGTAGTGCGGGATATTCATGCATAACATGAGGCAATGAACCAATGGCCGCAGGACGTGTCCAGCAACCATTGCCCTGAGTAGTGTTCCATTTGTCTAATCTGTGAAAAGTGTAAAAACACCTGTGGGCTAGAAAGAAGAGGGTCTGAATGAGTGAGGCGGATCGGGAACCCGTGTCCCTGTACTCCAGATAAGGCTCTATTGCTCCGAGGTCAAAGTCACATGCAATTCTCTCTCCCATACTTTCTGCGCTATAGGGGTATCTCTAGTTATAGCATTACAGAAGGTTTAGTAAAATTGGATGCTACACCCGGTGAACTACCGAGAGATCGGAAAGTCTCCAATCAACCTTATGTAGAGAATGCCGATGGCGGGAGTACTCTAGTGCACCGAAGGCGATGCTGAAGTTGCACTGACCAGAGTCGGGAGTCTAAAGATTGCATAAGAGTATTAAAGGCACCTAAAGTGTCTAAAAGCATTGGTGGATAGTGGGAGTCTGATGGGAGAGTCATACCAGGGAGAAAGGTAAGAGGAATCGGTTTGCAAAGGCCCGCTTCTATATCTAGCCACACAGGTCTACTCGGTACTGGATCTTCCAACCAACGAGCACCTTGTTTGAGAAGCAAAGATTGAGGGAACACTTGAGTAAAAGCGCCACCAAGTATTAATGGAGCATTGGCAGAGGCCAAGGCCAACTGCGCAATACTTGCATAGTAAGCAGGGTTGTCCACATTCGGGGCATAATGCAAATACACGTGAATTCACTATCTCCAACCTCAAGGTGTACACGGGCCCATCTACCCTCCTTGTCAGCGCTAATATCAGGTACAGTAGCGTGCTAAGACTTCTTAACCAGAGTGGCTATCCCGTACCATTTGAAAACGGTGGGAGAATAGGCAGCTACCATGTGAGGCTTAGCATTGAGTTTCAGTGTTTCAGCAGAGTTTAAATGCGTTTCCTGAAGAAACACTAAATCAACATGCTCATGGCTAAGATAGCTAAGGATTTTCTTTCCTTTGAGTGGACCATTAATGCCTTTGACGGTGAATGATAAGATTTTACATAAGGCCATTCAGAAAAGTTAAAAATTCTGAGCATGATAGCACACATAATTTCACTATGTCCCTCAAACTGACTGTATCTGGCTGTACACATGACATAGGAAAAATAAACTAATATAATACAATGAAGCGCCCCACATTAACAAAGAAAACCGCAGTACGGTAGAGGAGAAGCAAAACCCCAAAATTACTGGCGACCATGTGTCTGCGGGGAGAAACCCCCGAGAAGGCCGAAATTGAAAAAACACATAACCTGTAGGACTGTGCGTGCTCCGAATCCGACCGAGGCACACATCATGAAGGGATAGGAGACCAAAAAACAAAAGTCATATAGAGAAAGAAAGAAAGTCCAGGCTATTTCTGTGCTTGGCTATGACCGCCGCATCGGGCCCTTCAAAATGGCGGATAGAGCCGGCAAATAAGAGTCCAAGATTTGGGATTAGCGCATCTGCTCTGCTTCTTTGGAGTCTAAAAATGTTGATAGTAGATCAGGATCTTCGAACGTCCTGGTGTGGTTGTGGAGAGTCACTCGGAGCTTCGCTGGATACAACAGGCCAAAACGAGCCTGTAGCTGTTGAAGTCGAGGGCGAAAAGCAAGGAGTTTCTTCCGACGGTCAACGGTAGGCTTTGCCAAATCAGGAAAGAAGGAGACCTTACGACCTTCAAATTCCAAATGATGATTCGCTCGGGCAGCATGTAAAATCTGTTCCACTTGTTGATATCGTAGCAAGCTAAAGACAATAGGCCGGGGGGTCGTGCGGTTGAGCGCCATGTGGGCAGGAACACGGTGTGCTCGATCGATTTCCAGTTCTCTGTGAAAAGTGATCTTCAGCAAGGAGGGAAGAGTTTTGAGCAAGAATTCTCTTATATCTCCTGCTTCCACCCCCTCCGGCATTCCGAGGAGCCTCACATTGTTGCGACGGGCTCGATTATTGCTATCTTCTAACTCCTTTTGAAGATTCTGTATCTGGCGCTCAGCCTCGTCCAGTTTGCCCAAGCGCACCTCGTGCGAGTCGAGGACCCCCGCCATGTTGTCCTGCCGTAATGAAAGACTTTCAAGTCGGTCCTGGAGCACTCCAAAGTCTTCTCGCATGGCTCGAAGCGCTTCTCCATTGGACTGCACCAATTCCTTCACGCCGCGTATTTCCTCCAAAATCTCCAGGTGCATCTCGGGGTTTTCACGAAATGGAACCATCTTCTGTGGGGAGGACACCTCTGTTTTGGAGCGTTTTCCGTGAGAAGAAGAAGGAGACCCGAAGTCCAAGCGCGCTGGTTTATGGGCCGCCATGCCCCCCGAGGTGCCCCGGTCAGCTCGGAGCGAAATAGTAAATTTGTATAGGTATTAAGTCAGGATTCTAAGTAGGCCTCTCGGGAGCTTCAACGCAAAGCGTCCTACCCACTGGACATCAGGCTCCGCCCCCCCGAAATATACTTTTTTAATAAATGCAGAAATGTTCCTCTGCCGCTTTTTCAAGGTATATTCCCCACAAATAAAACAAAAACTGTCCGGAGAGTTGACGCAACCTCTGGCTCTGTGAGCCATCACAAATACACAGCACTGCAAACTACAACTGTAGTGAACCACTTCGGAATAAAGCTGGATTACGACTGAGCAAACAAAAGGTAATAATGAACTTGCAAGAAACTGAAATTTGACAGGAATGTTCATGTCGCAACCACCGTGTTTGAGCGAGCGAACGAGGCGAGGCGAACAGGAAAGAACATGCGCCAGCGCGAGTACTGGATTTAGCCCCCCGCCTCCCAATTGTCCTGTTAATGTATAAAATGAATACAAAACACTCTAAAATATCATGAGGGAGTGTTTCTAGTTAGTTAACCATTACAACCTCTATTTTGGGCCAAGAAAATAAACTGCAGTCGGCTAAAAAGAAATTATGTGAACATTCCTTATATGGGTAAGAAATCTAATTTTGCAAGAAAACGTGACGTGATGGAACATTTTGGCTATTTTTCCTGGATTCAGCACCCCAAAATCTATAGGAATCAGTTGCAAAACTGGAGGCAGTTTTTTGGTAGTGTACCTGTGTAATTGGTTTGTGAAGATCTCAATGTTCTTTGGAGGGGGGGTATAAGGAATCATGAGAACACAAAGGTAATAAGCACGGTGAGTTAAGAGTAAAATCTTGAATTTAATATGATTTGTCACTGCTGTTCAACAGGTAGTAGAGTAACATGGTCATTTCTCTTTGAATCATAAAGTAGCTTCACAGCTGTGTTCTGAATTAGCTAGAGCCCTTTGAGTTGGTATTGCGGGACGTCACCAAGCAATGAATTCCAATAAGCTAACCATGTTATAACAAGGGCATGAAGAAGTGTTTTAAGAACCCTAGTGTCTAATGAATGTTTCAGGGCTCTTATTCTTTAAAGAGCAGCGTAAGAAGCACTTGCTCCTTGTGAGTTCTGGAAGTTCAAGTTTAATTTGTCATCCCAAATTATCCCGATCAATTTCATCTTCTTCCTAATTTCAATGGGGGTAGACTTATTTGTGGAATAAAAGGTAATGGGGTTTCTTGAAAGGAAATCCAAATGGTTGCATTTTTGGGGGGTTTAATACAAGGGTGTTATCCTTTATCCATGAAGCAATGTGCTTGTAACTGATTTTATAACTTGGCCTCAAATTGAGTGTCCCAAGTATCTGTTGTTACCATTAGCTGAATATCATCGACATAAACATAAGAACAAAGGCTAAGGTCTTGAAGATTACCAGGGGAATAATGAAAGGGGTTAAATAGTGGATAACTTGCTTCCAGCTGAAACATGAAAACCCCTGTTAGAAAAGTATGAACAAAACCAGTTTTAAGACTGTATCTGTATAACCAACCTGCTGTAGATGATCCAATAACAGTGTGGGATCAATAACATCAAAAGCTGCAGTGAGGTGAAATTGTATGAGTAAAACATCTCGAAAGTTGTCTAAGTGTGTAACTGTTTCATTGAGTGAGGCTAATAGGGCCGTTTCTGTACTATGGGAAAGTATTTTTTAAGCTGAGAGAAAACGTCTGATTTGTTTCGAAACGGCTTTCTCAAGAAGTTTCATTGTGAAATAAATTTTAGAAATTGGACAATAATTGTCCGGGACTGATGGATCTAAGTCTTAGTCAGCAGTTCACACATTACTGAAGAAATATTTCCAGTTTGTTGGGATAGTGCCTGACGTGAGGCTGGAGCTTATGAGATCTAAGAGTAGAGGAGCAAAGTCCGACCAGTAGTCTTTGAGTAGTTTTGGTGGGATTTTATCTGCAAGTGAATTGGCAGTGTTTAAGGAGTCAGCTAATTTCACTAGATGAAACTGTGTCATGGGCAGGAATTCTGATAGCTCACTATGATGGATTCCTGGAGAAGTATTTTCTGGTGTTAACAAGAGAAGTGGTTCATTTTGACTATGCAAGTCTAAAATGTTTATTAAGTAACTTGTAAAAAGTTCAGGGGAAATTAAAATAGAATCATGAGTTGTTCTCTTAGGGGAAAGCTTCATAAGAACAGAAAAAAAGTTGTTTAGAGTAGTTTTGAAACAT
Organism: Ichthyophis bannanicus; assembly: GCA_033557465.1. Taxonomy (NCBI): domain Eukaryota; kingdom Metazoa; phylum Chordata; class Amphibia; order Gymnophiona; family Ichthyophiidae; genus Ichthyophis; species Ichthyophis bannanicus. The sequence continues at coordinate 766,559,511 of CM066036.1, read as the reverse complement.
GATTACTTTTTATGTCTTTATAGCATTTTTGTACATTCAGTTTTATTATCATTGGAGGGGTCTTTTCTCCATTTATGTTCCACCTGGCAAACCTTCCTTTCTAATTCCCGTAAGGTATTTGAGAACATGGGTTCCTATTTATTTTCATATCCTTCTCCTTCAAGGGAGTGTGCTGTTCCAGCTCTTCTTCGAATCTGGAAAGACAAATTTGTGATTTCTGTTCTAGTGAAAAATCAGAAAAATGGGCAGGGATCTTCAAGCAATTTTGATGAAAAAACATACCTGTTGAAGAAAACCCCGTGATCTGGCCACAATACCACGGCTCTTTCGGTCTCTGGTCTCTCAAGCAGTGAGAAATAAGCAGAGAGTAACACAGAACACAATCACACACAAAGTGCCACTTTCTTTGAGCTCAGAGGGAAAACAACAGATGGTCTATGGACGCAGCACAGTTCTACGTCTGTTGGCTTCAAATTCTTCTTCCTGAAAAGCTCTTTTTATTGAAGAGAAAAGGGGAAGTAACACAGTCATTAAGCATAAACGTGGCATAACACAAAGTGTCGCTAGAGTTCTTTTTACAGAGTAAGAGCTGATTACAGTGTATTAGATGAAATTTACTTGATTATGAAAAAACTATTTATAATTGCAAAGTTGCAAAAAATTATGTTGTGTCAGCAGGGACCTATAGTTGACTGTACAATGAACTATGGTTACGCAGTTCATAGCCTATGTTTACTCTTTATGCTTGCGTTAACAATGTTCTCAAACTATTTTAAATACAGTTACACAGAACTCATGATCATGACATCCTATTCTATTTAAGAGGAAGTAGGTGAAAAGCCAAACTTCTAAACACATTCTGTATCAAGAAATTCATCCATCTTCAATTACATATTGGGGATTCTGGTATCCCTTTTACCTGTCCATTTCTACAGTCCTCCCTGTGATTCTATAAAGAATCATTACAAAAGAGCGGTATCTGAAACATGTCCAATTCCAGAATAAATCTTCTATAGTAGGTTTCATTTTGGAGATGTTCCTTCAGAGTCCCAGGCACATCTGGTCCAAAGGTGAGCTCCATCTTGTTCATTGGAAGAAGTTGTTATACAAAATCATGTGACATTGTTTGCCTTTGCTCAGCCTCAATAAAAATGTGTACAGAGAGCAAGACTTTACCAATTATTCTTGTAAGCACTACCTCTTTTAGCAGTGGCCAACTGCTTTTCATAGATCTATCAATAATTCAGAGATTAGTCCCTCATATCATGACGCCAGTCATCACTCCAGATTCTTCAGCAGCATCCTTTTTCACCATGGGCTGTGCCATGCACATCTTAGATAGAGCTTTCTCAGTGACTGTCCACCCAGTCTTCACTGCTGCTCATACATGAGTAGTTCCACTGGAATCGCTGATCTTTATCAGGAGTCTCCATATTCAGTAGCATATCATTCACAGTAGTTTTCTTCTTCAGCCCATAGGATTCAGTGCATACAATATATAATTTGTAAAAATCCAACTCTCCACTACAGCATCTCTCTTGATTCCATACAATTGCAAACAAGCACAATTATTCATCCCTAATGACAGTCTTAAATTGTTGAACAGAATTATATTATCTATTGTTAATTACAATACATCTATAGCTAGCACTAAATTATTACATAGCTAGCCTGTAACATACTAATTTTTTTTTCATCTACATTCCTAAACTTATTCTGTCTACTTGCCAAATCAAATGTTAGCATGTGGCCTGATAGACACATTTCTTTTTCCTGTCAGGAACACAATTGTACATATTCATATCACTAATTATATTTGTGATGTACTCTCCAGCTATAACAATATACAAGATATAGTCAATCTGGTTATTCAAGGGGTAACAAACATTAAAACATAACTAGCAGTTTATGACAAATAAATTAAACTCATTTCAATTGTTTGTCAACAATTATTAGGAAGGTTGTCTTATCTTAGGTGATGGTTCAACTCACATTACTTTAAACATTATCAGTAATATACCCTTTTCCTTTTTATGTTATTATTTTTTTAATACTACTTTCCCCACTAGTCACAGCAGTTCACATTGCAACTAAAACTTGGTACAGCACATTAAACAGGAACATTGATAACTTGGAATTTTTTTTTGTAAGGCAATGAGGGGTTAAGTGACTTGTCCAAGGTCACAAGGAGTGCTAGTACTCTAGTCATTAGACTACTTCTCTATTCCATTCTAATTCACATAGACATCTAAGCTCGCAAAGGAAGGAACATTTACATAAGGGTGTATACATTCATAACTATAAAACTTTAACACCAAATTTGAACCAATTAGAAAGTCAACTACCACTTCTTAATGGCTTAACAGGTCTATCTTTGTTACACTGTTTTCAGAACAAAACAGCATAGTAGTAAAGTATCAGCACATAGAGCTCCTCATGCAAGAAGCGTGAGACAAAGTCAGTATTGATGATCAAGTGAGCAGGTAACTCAAGAGCTCTAGAAAGGGCGAACACTCCAGCTAGTTGAGCACTAGCAAATAGCAAAACAGCTGACTCTGTCACAGAACCAACTCTTACAATTGCATCAATTTTCCTTATTCATTGCGCAAAGCAGAACCATCAGTACATAGTGAGGTCAAACTGTAACAATCTAGAGCTGGAAGAAAGCTGTTTTTTTTTTATTCCAAGTGTAGAAGACGCGAAATCTGAATGAGAGGCATGTTGTAGTACTAAAAAATCAGTAATTTGGATTGCAAAGAGTATTGCTGCCAGAGACTGAAAGCATGGAGGCATTCCTGCTACAACAGGGTAACAAAAGTCTGAAAAATAGCCCAGTGGCTTAAGTCCAGTGGGAAATCTCTGAGCGAGAACACAAACAGTAGCAATAGAAGAGGTAAGCATATTGAATCTACCTCAGTGATACTAATTTAAAACTATTCCACTAGCAACAAGGCATTCGCTTCACACTTGCAGTTAACAACATCAGTTCTGCAGAGGTCTTTCCATAATAACTAAAACATACATGACATGAGAATTTAAGATCACTCCTCCAATCTACTCTTGCAGATTAGTTTAAAAGAGACTAGGAGAAATATCAGCATTTTTTTTTCTGCAGACTGTGTTACTCATACACTATCATAGTTGTAATTTTCAACTAGTCTATTGTCACAAAGGAAAAATAAAACATTATACATATATTTACCATAATGTTTTAATTACTTAATTCACTTGTTTGAATGTAGTTGTATCATTCACTTTTTCCCTTTAATTAAACAAACTTGCTTGACTTAACAAGCAATTTTTTTTTCAGTTAAGTAACTAACTTCTATCTTTCCTTTAAACTTAATTTTTCTTAACCTTTGTCACATCACACAAATCCACACAATTTATCAATATCTAAATACATCAAAGCATGGAAGATCTTCCCATTCATTCACATCAATTATAACTAAAAATACAATTTGGAGAATATATCAGCAATCATTTTTCCCAAAGTATCCAGAGACATAAGAAGCACCGAGGAGTGGTGTTTCTAATAATATTTTTCAGTATTTGCATTATTACACATAGAATGGAATCAGTAGATAATTTCTCAAAACCCAAAATAAATTCAGATCCATGACCTAGAAAACAAAACTTATTTACTATACATACACAAGTAAAAGAAATGGTTAATCACATTTGGAGTTTTTTTTTAACTTCCCCAATAAGGCTTATAGTTAGTCTAACAAAAAAAAATCTTAGCACAGTTGCTCAAGACTTTCTTCCTGCTAATACTGCAGTCATACCAAGCTGTTATCTGTGCCGGAAACCTCCAAATTATTACTGCAGTATACTACACAGCACACTTCCCTAACTGCTAAATTAGAGAAAACAAACTTCATACTAAAGTTATGACATTAAAATTAGTCCTTCAAAACTTTGCTTGATTAATTCTATTTTGTCATAGAGCAATGATTTAAGTTTTTCCCCTGTAAGTTTCAGTTTCTTTCATATTTACACTATCCATCCCAAACACTTGATTTTTAAATTTTTCAAAACACAGAGTCAGTGGCTTGCTGCACTTTTTCGGCAGCTCTAAACTGCCACCAACCATACACGACCCATTGGTGACTGGTTTGAGGTTGCCCCAAATCATTAAGACAATAAATTTGGTCGCGCTCAACAGAGGGAATTTAATTGACCATAAACTGAAAGTATCTATAGCCCTCCAACCCTGCCAGGAGATACTATAAATTCATTAATTCCTGCTGTTGTGTGCTAAACTTAATGGCAACTTAATAAGCTCAAAATAAACCGGGGTCTCAGACAATTGCAATGACAATCCAAGATTTGTTTTCAGAGTTGTCTAGGACGTATGTTGCATTTTTGCATCAATGACCTCTCCGGTTATTAATTAATTATTGAAGCAATTATACATGCAGGATAGTTTAAAATATCTCTTGGGCTCTATTCAATGTTGATAATATTGCAACTTATTCTTTGCTGAGATTTTTCAAGAAATATTTCTTATTGTTTTACACTGAGGTTTAAACTCGTTCTTTTGTGAGGTTTTCAAAAATTTAACTTGTCTTTGAAACTCAAATAATGATGCTTATCTTGAAAGTAGAGCAACGAACTACCCCGACGCCACCGTTCAAGTACCGGTTTGCGTTTCAAATTTTCCTCAGGGGGAGCTGTTAGTTCGAGCCATGCTATCCTCAGTTCTTTTTGCCAGATATCAGAAATCAATGTATGCTGTGTCATGATGTGGGTATCAATAAAGATGAGAACTTGAAAAGAAACCCTGTTTCTTTTAGGAATCTAGATGTGCAGTTACCTCCAGGCACAGCTAGAGGGAGCAGGAATGAACATACAGGACCTGATGAGCCTAAGAAGGCTAATGATTTGCACCTGGGAATGACCCCGGAACTCTTGAAGGAAAGATTCCTTTATAAGCCAGAGCTAAATGCCGGCAAGGCAGACGAGAAAGAGAAGGAGGGGAAGAAAGAAGCAGAGGAGCACACAGAGAAGGACCTGAGAAGGAACAGAGACAGAGGGACGTCTTCACAAGGAGGAACAGCTCCATTAAGAGGATTGGCTCCAAGAGAAGGAGTAAGTGAAAGAATCCTATGTGAGCAAGCCCAAAGGAACAGAGTTCACAAGGGTGAAATCCAGAAGGGCCAGGATGACCGTGCAGCTGTTCAAGGGAAGTTTGTTAGAGCCAGCTCTGAAGTTAGAGTGTGTGCCACGCCCTGTTCTCACAGTATTCCTGACTCAAGAGCAGAGAGACAGAAGCAAAGAACCAGGGAGAATGGTTTGGAGAAAAGCTTGCAATCTCTGAGAAATGCTAACCAAGTGTTAACAGGCAAGAAAGGAAAAGCACTTTGAAAAGGCTGAGTTTTTACCAAAGGAGAAAAGGGAATCCACGTCAGGTTTTACCAGGCTGCCAGAAAGCAGAGCATTGCCTAAAGCTTACAGGCAGAGAACCTGCTACAGGAGGAAAGTTTCTGAAAGGGAAAACTCCGCGGATTCAAGTGAGCCAGACTCCAGGTATGAAAGATGTATTAATGATATTAAATGTTTGAGTCCTAAAAGCCCTGTTGAAACACGTGCTCACTCTGTAAAGAAGGAGAAGCCAGATTGGTTTCATAAAATCCCTAAAGCCCTTAGAACACAGTGGTATTGGAGACAAGACCCTAGAGACATTGCCCACAGATCTGTATCAGACAGGGACAGTGATTATTCCCCAGATGAAGAATCCATGAAGATAGAATGCATAAATACTGTTCCCATGTCTCAACCTGAACAGATGGAATGTGAGTTGTGCATAGCCTCGTGCCAGGAGTCTGTAGCCACCGTGTAACCTAGAAGAAGTGTATAGAATTCCTATGCTGTTGGAATGAGCTGAATTCCTTTAATCAAGCCTGACCTTAATTGTGAAGTTTAACAATTAAGCATATGATTTGAATGCTGGTACCTTTTGCAACAAAGGACTTTCTGTTGATTCTAAATGTCTTAGTTTGAACCCTTGCACTGACGGGAAATAAAAGCCTTAATTTCTCTACACTCGGTTTCGTTAATGAGTGCTCTTAGGCAGCTGGAATAAGTAAGAACATCTTTACTACGTCAGATGAACATTACATTCCCTGTAGCTACCTAAAATAATCTTTGCTCTGGAGCAGCCCCATATTTCTAATGGCGTAGGCGGGGCGCCCCACGACAGCTGTCATGGCTGCCTGCTGGCCTACTGACTTCCCTTCAGATGCCGCGCATGAAGGGAAGCCAGTAGGCCAGCAGGCAGCTATGACAGCATACATTGATTTCTGATATCTGGCAAAAAAGAACTGAGGATAGCACGGCTCGAACTAACAGCTCCCCCTGAGGAAAATTTGAAACGCAAACCGGTACTTGAACGGTGGCGTCGGGGTAGTTCGTTGCTCTACTTTCAAGATAAGCATCATTATTTGAGTTTCAAAGACAAGTTGAATTTTTGAAAACCTCACAAAAGAACAAATTTAAACCTCAGTGTAAAACAATAAGAAAAATTTCTTGAAAAATCTCAGCAAAGAATAAGTTGCAATATTATCAACATTGAATAGAGCCCAAGAGATATTTTAAACTATCCTGCATGTATAATTGCTTCAATAATTAATTAATAACCGGAGAGGTCATTGATGGAAAAATGCAACATACGTCCTAGACAACTCTGAAAACAAATCTTGGATTGTCGTTGCAATTGTCTGAGACCCCGGTTTATTTTGAGCTTATTAAGTTTAGCACACAACAGCAGGAAGTAATGAATTTATAGTATCTCCTGGCAGGGTTGGAGGGCTATAGATACTTTCAGTTTATGGCCAAATCATTAAGAGCCATCTCATACTGTAACCAGCACAGTTTGTCCTCCTGAAAAGTTCCACCAAGGGGGAACTGCAAACTGAGGTTACTGACAGTCAACAAATGTCAACGGCCAACATAAGGGCGCTATCACCAAACTTGCGCCTCATTTCATAATTCGGGCTTCCCTTTTTCTGCCCTATATCACGAGCTTTCTCTGCCCTATATTACAAGCTTTTACTGCCCAATTCATCTAATAGAGTACTCTGTTTAATTTTACCGGCATTATTGCCCATTTCAAAACACACGACAGAAACCTGCCTCTTAATATTCACGACAGAAAAACCTGCCTTTTTAATACGACAGAAAACCTGCCACATGTATCCTGGAGACTTGTCTGCTCTTTCCAACTGCTGAAGGACACAGTAATCCGAGAACAGCACCAACTGAAGAAAACCCTGTGATCTGGCCACAATACCACGGCTCTTTCGGTCTCTGGTCCCTCAAGCAGTGAGAAATAAGCAGAGAGTAACACAGAACACAATCACACACAAAGTGCCACTTTCTTTGAGCTCAGAGGGAAAACAATAGATGGTCTATGGACGCAGCACAGTTCTACGTCTGTTGGCTTCAAATTCTTCCTCCTGAAAAGCTCTTTTTATTGAAGAGAAAAGGGGAAGTAACTGTCACAAGCACAATGCCAAAACCACTAGTCTTCTAGTTGTTGAGGGTGTGGTGGTTGAGAACCTTCTTCTATCAGCTGTTATACTTATGCTTTAAGTAGAAGGATTGTAGTCGTGTTAAACCAAGGGTAAGGCTTATGACAGAAAAAGAATTTATTTTGAACACAATAGAACAGATCAGGTTCCTGGTACCATTTACAGAATTTTAAATTATAGGATTTTTGCTTAAGGTTCAGCAAGTTGGTGGCAAAACAAACAGAACTCAGCATTGGCTTTTAAAGTCCTCTTCACTGCAGAAGCATAGCCTTTTCACATATAACAAGATGCCACTTTTCTTATTGTCCTTTGTCAGAGCAATAGAAAAAAAAACAAACTTTACTTCTTCTATGGCAAAATTATCTTCACTCAGCCATAATTCTCTCTAGGCTGCACTCCAGGTGAAGAACCAAACTTAGGTTATGAAATAAGCATTCACAGTGTCTTCAAGACTCTTATAGCAGGCTTTTTACTTATAAATACAGGAGCAAAGCACAAACACTTCTAGCAGCCAATTAACTTTCTCTCCATTGTAGAGTTTCAACCCAGCTGCCACAGAGGCATGAATCAAGGCCTTACTTCACTAGCTTATGATGCAGTAAATTCCTCCTTTCAAAACACACACAGGAATTTACTCTCTCACTGCTTAGCTCTGAGGTTACTTCCACAAGAGGAACAGTTCTTTCAAGGCTGGCTCTTTTCAACCCTTCAAGTCTAGAGCTTGGCATAAAGAACAATCCATCAACATATCTTCTTCTGTCCCTAGCTCTGACATTGCTTCACCCAATTGTATAGGTTCTAACTCACCCAGTTGATCAGAGTGCTCTGCTGACAGCCTCTCTGGTGGCCTGAAAGCTTCTCTCCTTCCTGGCTCCCACCTTTGTTGCAAACGTGATTCAGGGAAATCACCTCTCTCAGCAATGCGTAGCTCAGCCTGTCTCCAGAAGTTAGCACCTGCTCTGCCTTCTCCAGCATTCCATCGTCCTTGCTGCTCTGAAGTCTGTCCTCTGCTGCTTCCTCTGATCCTTCTGCTCCAGCTTCTACTCCTTCTCCCACTCCAGCTACTCTCTCCATAGGTTAACCAAGTTTTATACTCACTGGGATCCAACCCCACCTCTTTCTGTCCCAGGTGTTTGTAATCCCCCTGCCTTCTGGCATCAGAATAATCAGTGCAGTTTTTGGTGAGGGTTTTTGTCCTCGTGCTTGCAATCTATCCTTCTTACACTGTCAAGCATTTGCTGGAACTTGTTCCAGCTGGGTTTTCTCTGCCTTTGAACTGTGGCTCTGGCCTTTTTACTCTGCACACCTAACAGAGGCCCCTTGATTAAGGTGAATTCCTTATGCTGTTCACCTCCCCCATGCTCAAATGGTTGACTTTGCCACATAACACAGTCATTAAGCATAAACGTGGCATAACACAAGGTGTCGCTAGAGTTCTTTTTACAGAGTAAGAGCTGATTACAGTGTATTAGATGAAATTTACTTAATTATGACAAAATTATTTATAATTGCAAAGTTGCAAAAAATTATGTTGTGTCAGCAGGGACCTATAGTTGACTGTACAATGAACTATGGTTGCGCAGTTCATAGCCTATGTTTATTCTTTATGCTTGCGTTAACAATGTTCTCAAACTATTTTAAAGACAGTTACACAGAACTCATGATCGTGACATCCTATTCTATTTAAGAGGAAGTAGGTGAAAAGCCAAACTTCTAAACACATTCTGTATCAAGAAATTCATCCATCTTCAATTACATATTGGGCATTCTGGTATCCCTTTTACCTGTCCATTTCTACACCTGTCTAGGTTGTGAAGGTCCCAGTGGAGATAAGTTGTTGGTGATGAGGAAAGACTTTCCATTTTGATTATGCAAGTCTAAAATATTTTTTATTAAGTAACTTGCAAAGAGTTCAGAGGAAATTAAAATAGAATCATGAGATTGACAATTAGCTATAGAAGGGTGTCGGTTTACATTTGGAAAAATAAACAAAAATCGATTAGAAATCAATCTGCTAGATGCAGGATTGAGTTCCTTGAGCAACAACAGGGCTCCCAAACCTAAAGTATGTCAAAATTCAGGAGATCTTGGCTTAGAAAAAGCAAGGAAATGGAGCCGTGGTCAGCAGGAGAATAAGCTAAACAATTCAGCTCCTTAGTTTTCATCAGCACAAGCTAGTTACAGCCAGGATTTTCAGATGGATCTTCAGTGGAAAAGTGGGGGACAATGACAGTTCTCCAGGAACAAGCAGGAAGTCAGTCATCACATATGGGTGATGTCGGCACCAACGGAGCCCTCGTGGAAGCATCCCCCAGCCTTCAAAGAAAGCCATTGGGAGATACCACCACATGTGTGGTCCCCTTCCCGCCCAAGGGTGCCATCTTGGTCAGTTTCCTTTTTTCCATGGAGCCCTTCAGACGTTGTCTGGCTTGTCCCCAGAAAAAGTTGATTTTTCTCTCTGAGTTTTCATACTCGCCTCTGATATTACGCCGGTACTCTTCCTGCCACCTGACCTCGATGCCTCGGCATCGAGTTTGGGTCTCTTTTTGTAGTTTGTTTTTTTCTTTTCTGGTGTCTTGGTGCCATTTTTCCAACTGGCAGCCCGGAGAGTCTTCGACCTCGCAGGGGTACTTTTTTTCCCCAAGGCTACCAGTGGCTTTAAGAAGTGTGATCGGTGCTCTAAACTTATGTCTTTGACCGACACACACAACTGCTTGACCGACACACACAACTGCTGTCTCCACTGCCTCGGGCCAGACCATGACCTGGCACACTGCAGTCTCTGCAAAAGGATGTCCAGCAAGGCGCTCAAGAGCCGCCTGCAGCAGCACAATAAGTTTTTCCACGAGTCCCCAATGCCTCCAAAGATCAGGGCCTCGTCTGAGGCCTCGATGCTTCGGGTGGAACCTTCCAAACCCGAGCCCTGTCATGAGTCCTCATAAAGGGGGTCTGCGAGAGAACCCAGGAAGAAGAAGAAACCCTTGAAGGCAGCGTTTTTGGATGGTTCTGACCGGCCGGGTGCCCCCCAGGCCTGGTTCCTTAGTCCGAGACGCTTGTCAGAGGCTTCGGAGAAGGAGCAGCCTGCAAAGGTCCCACCAAAAAGATTCGACCTTGGACTAGCCTTGGTCCCCAGACACCATCCTCGTTGAGGATTCCCCTTTGGGGGAGCCGGCACCGGACCCAAATCCCTTGGTGCCTGTGCTGAAGGCTGCGGAGCCTGGAGTCCAGAATGGCGGCCCTGGAACGCAGTTTGTCTGCCTTCATGGACCAGCAGCAGGCACTGTTGTCCGACACGAGTGGTTCATCCATCCCAACCACCATGCCCTCGACATCCAAGACATCACCGGAGGCCGATCCGATCCCCGAGGGTCTTTGGCTTTGGGTCGATTCTCGGCTGAGATTATGATCCGAGTCCCGCTTAACGGGACCGCGATCATCCCTGGCAAGTATGTCAGGCACCGGTCGCAGATCATCAGGCACTCCGAGGCCCACAGAACAGCCTTCTTACGAGTCCTTGATGGACTACTCCAAGTGGGAGACGGAGGATGAGGACACTGCGACATCCTTTCTGACTCTCCCGTCTTGGAGCCTCAATGGTGGTCCCCGCTGGAGGATATGGGCTTCCTTGATTTTCTCAAGGACATGTCAAAGGCCCTGGCATTCCCTACCAAGTCGGAGGAGGACTCTCGGGTGGATGAGTTGGAAATCCTCCAGTATGAGGCTCCTCCACGGGAATCGCTCACAGTCCCCATTCCTCCCATCCTGGAACAGCTTATGCTCCAGATGTGGGAGACACCAGCGTCTGTACCGGTGGTGAGCAAATTGTCTGACACGAGTGGTTCATCCGTCCCAACCACCATGCCCTCAACATCCAAGACATCACCGGAGGCCGATCCGATCCTCGAGGGTCTTCGGCTTTGGGTCGATTCTCGGCTGAGGTTACGATCCGAGTCCTGCTTAATGGGACCGCGATCATCCCTGGCAAGTATGTCAGGCACCGGTCGCAGATCATCAGGCACTCTGAGTCCCACAGAACAGCCTTCTTACGAGTCCTTGATGGACTACTCCAAGTGGGAGACGGAGGATGAGGACACTGCGACATCCTTTCCGACTCTCCCGTCTTGGAGCCTCAATGGTGGTCCCCGCTGGAGGATATGGGCTTCCTTGATTTTCTCAAGGACATGTCAAAGGCCCTGGCATTCCCTACCAAGTCGGAGGAGGACTCTCGGGTGGATGAGTTGGAAATCCTCCAGTATGAGCCTGCTCCACGGGAATCGCTCACAGTCCCCATTCCTCCCATCCTGGAACAGCTTATGCTCCAGATGTGGGAGATACCAGCGTCTGTACCGGTGGTGAGCAAATGGTTTGACTCGATGTACCAAGTCCGCCAAAGTCCAGGCTTCCAAAGGTCACAGCTGCCGCATAACTCCATGGTGGCGGAGTCGGCTATGTGTTATCTGAAAAGCCAGAGGACGCACTCCTCGGTGCCCCCCGGCAGGGAGGCCTGCACCCTGGATGCCCTCGGCAGGAAGTGTTACCAGGGCTCAATGCTCATCGGCTGCATCCAGGCCTACCAGCTGTACATGGGCATGTACCTGAGAGACCTGGTGAAGGAATTCGCCGGATTCTCAGCTAGTCTCTCCGAGGAACCCTTACAGCGGTTCAAGAACCTGGCCAAGGCAATCTGTGAGTACTCCAAATTCATGTCTCAAGCAGCCTATGAGGGGTTCGAGTTGGCAGCTTGAGTAGAGGTGGCGGGCTTCGGTGCACTGCGCCAAACTTGGCTACAGTCATCCGACCTCGAGCAGTGGGTTCAGGACAAATTGGTCGATGTCCCAATGCCAAGGAGAGAATCTCTTTGGCCAACACATGACCGACAAGGCTGCCAAGCTGGAGACTGAGTTCATGACAAGGACCAGGCTCTCAAAAAAGACTGCTGCCCCTCCCCGACGGAAGAGCTCAGGTAAAAAGTCCTTCTACCCGAGGAAAGGAGCTGCTTACAGAAACTACCCACCTTTTCAGGCCTCCCCAGCTCCCCAAAAAGGCTAAGGGACATGGACATGGCCCTCGCAAGCAGAATGTTCCAAAATCCCAGGCACCGGATTCGGCCCAGCCAGGGGGGAATTTTTGACTCCTTGAGTATAGCCTATCTACCCCAAGGAGATCAGCAGCCTACAGGGGGTCGTCTGGTCCACTATGCCCAGAGGTGGTTGACCATTGCTACCAACTCCTGGGCACTTTGGATGGTCAAAGAGGGTTACCTCCTCCACCTGACTCAGACACCTCCTCTTATTTCCCTGGATAGCCCTTCAGGTCTCCTCTCCACTGGGACCTTCTACTGAAGGAATTGGCAGGTCTTTTCAAGGACAAAGTGGTGGAACTGGTGCCCCACCATCTCAAGGGCAAGGGATTCTACTCCAAGTACTTCCTCATGCCAAAAAGAACAGGGGGCCTAAGGCCCATCTTCGACCTGTGCAACCTCAACAAATTCCTGGTGAGGGAGAAGTTCAAGATGTTCTCCCTTGGGACATTGCTGCAATACCTCCAGCAGGGAGATTGGCTATGCTCCTTAGACCTCAAGGATCCCTACACCCAAATGTTCATTCACCCCAACCACAGGCAGTACCTGCAGTTCATAGTGGGAGGCAGACATTTTTAGTACAGGGTGCTCCCTATTGACTTGGCCGCTGCCCCAAGAGTCTTTACAAAATGCCTGGCAGTTGTGGCTGCCTTCCTCCATCTACAGGGGGTCTTTATCTTCCCCTATCTGGGCGACTGTCTCATAAAGTGAGGCAGGGCCTCAGAGGTGTAGCAGGCCACCACATGCACCATTCAGGTTCTGCAGCACTTGGATTTTGTCATAAACTACTCCAAGTCTCACCTCCTCCTGGCACAATGTCTGGAGTTCATCGGGGCAAAGCTCGACACTCTCCAGTCAAATGCCTTCTTGCCCAGGGACCGAGCCGACTGTCTCAGGACTCTGGCACGGGGCATACAGTACCGTCCCTCATTGCCCGCCTGGCTTCTTCTGCACCTCCTTGGGCACATGGCCTCCATGATGCACGTCACCCCAGATGCTCGCTTCCACATGACGGCGGTGCAGTGGTGTCTCCGGGTCTTAGGCCACGGGACACCTTAGAGATAGAGTCTCTGTAACTTGCCACCTGGCAGACTCCCTGGTCTAGTGGCAACCTCTCCAGCATCTTGAGGCGGGCATGCCTTTTCAGGCCCTCAGCCCCTCAAGGGTCCTCACCACGGACACCTTCCTGCTCGGCTGGGAAGCCCACTGCAGGGAGCTCTGCACCCAAGGCGACTGGTCACCAGATGAGAGCATCCAGCAGATCAACCTCCTGGAGCTGCAGGCCATATACTTAGCTCTGCAAGTCTTCTGCCACCACCTGCGTCACCAGCCGGTGCTGGTTCAGACGGACAACCAGGTGGTGATGTATTTGTCGCAATTAGCTATGCTAGCCATGACAGAGAACTATTTCTGTTTCAGAGGACTGTCTTACAAACAAATTAAGGGTGTGGCCATGTGGTTTTCTATGGCCCCAGATTTTTATTTATTTATTTATTTAGCTGTATTTATATCCCGCTTTTCACCGGGTCAAAGCTGTGGAACATTAAAAGGGGGGAGGGGGGTACAATAATCAATTGCAAGGGTTTGGGGCCGTCACCAGGTGGCCAACAATAATGATTTTAACAAATCTTTGGGACATAGACATTGTTTTATAGTTACATAGAACATATGTTCAGGGGGATGAAATAGGGTGGTTGGGAGGGAGTCATTGGTGGGTGCTTGTTTCTGGTCCAAGGAATTCCTGGAATAGTGCGGTTTTTAGTTGTTTCCTGAAAGATAAGGGGTCTTTGTTGCTTCTGATGTGATTTGGTAGAGAGTTCCAGAGGGATGGTGCATAGAGTTCGAAGGCTCTGTTGCAGGTCCGTTGATTGCATTTCGTTCTTTTATGTGGGATGGTGAGTGAGTCGTTGGTGGTTTGTCTAGTTGTTCTGTTGTGGGCTGGTTGAGGCAGTAGTGTGCGGAGCTGGGAAGTTTGAGTTTGGTAGAGAACTTTGTGGGTGAGTAGGGCGGATTTGTATTTGATTCTTGCTTCTAGAGGGAGTATGTGTAGCTTCCTCAGGACTGGGATGATGTGGTCTTGGTTTTTTTTTGCATTCTTGATAATCCTTGCTGTGGTGTTTAAGGCAGTTCGAAGTGGGTTGGTATGAGTGGCTGGAAGTCCATGGTAGATTGTATTGCAGTAGTCCAGGTGGGGGATTGTCAAGGCTTGCATCACTGTTCTGAAGTCCTGTGGTTCAAGGAGAGGTCTGAGGCACTGTACTGTTTTAGCCTTGTGAAAGATTGTTGCGGTGGTTTTTTTTATCTGTTGTTTGAGTGTGAGTGCTTGGTCTATGATGATTCCTAGGTATCTTATTTGTGGTTGTATTTGTATTTGTGTGGTCCCAATGTTGAGGTGTGAGGGTGGTATGAAGTCTGGGTCCTTTGTTACTATGAGGGCTTAAGTTTTCTTTATGTTGATGGATAGGTTGTTCTTTTGTAGCCAGCTGGATACTTCAGTGAAGCATTCTGATAGGTGTTTATTGGTTGGGTTGGAGGTTGTGACTGGGGCATAGAGCATTATGTCATACGCATAGATGTGATAATTAACGTTGTGTGTGCCTATGATTGAGCAGAGTAGTTGCAGGTAGATGTTGAAGAGCATGGCAGATAATGTGGATCCTTGGGGTACTCCTTGGTATTGCTGGAAGGGAGGGGAGGTT
This sequence comes from Ichthyophis bannanicus, assembly GCA_033557465.1. Lineage (NCBI taxonomy): Eukaryota > Metazoa > Chordata > Amphibia > Gymnophiona > Ichthyophiidae > Ichthyophis > Ichthyophis bannanicus. Next base: position 766,544,197 of record CM066036.1, on the reverse strand, counting down.
GATATGTTTGTGCGGATCAATTGTTGTCTGTTGTTTAGGTAGCAACGGAACCATTGGAGTACGTTATCTTTGATGCCGATTGCTTGTAGTCTGTGTATGAGGATGTTGTGGGAGATGGTGTCGAAGGCTGCTGATATGTCTAGGAAGATCATGGCATATCCAGAGTGTTTGGTTTGAGTTCCTATGACAAGGGTGTTCGTTAGTGACATCATGAGGGTCTCGACTCTGTGGAGTGGACGAAAGCCATGTTGTTGTGGGTCCAGTATGTTGTTGGCATCTTAATGTTCTTGGAGCTGTCTCTGGACTAACTTCTCAAAGAGTTTGGCGGTAAACGGGAGCTTGCTATAGGTCTGTAGGAGGCGGGTTCAAGTGGATCCAGGTTGTGTTTTTTAGGGTCGGTCAGATGACTGAGGTTTTGAGGAGATCAGGCATGCGTCCTTGGCTGAGGGATTCATTAACAATGCAGGTTAATGGTGTGCTCAGGTCATCTTTGGTTTTCTTTATCCATTCTGTAGGACAGGGGTCTAGTGGAGAGGTGGTGGTATTTAGGCGAGAGATGGTAGATGATACTTCCTCTTTTGTGACTGTTTTGAATGTGTTCCAGTCACTGTCTGTGGTGGTGGGGTGGTTTGTTGTTGTCTCTGCGTTCAATTGTAGATTTTGTGGTTGATGAAGCTGCTTGTATTGTCGTGCTAGTAGTTCAGGTGGGATGTTTGGTAGTTGGTCGGAGTGGTTGGGCGCTTTTGTCAGTTTTTTGACAATTATTGAAGAGTTCTCATGGTTTGTTTAATGACGTGTTTATGATCTTTGTATGGAAGGCCTTTTTTGCTTTGTCTGTTTCTGTGCGGTATGCGTCTGATTCGTACATGTAATTTGTTTTGTCATCCTCTTTTTTTGGTTTTTCTCCATTTTCTTTCTTCTCTTCTGAGTTTAGTCTTTAGCTTCCGGAGGTGGGGGGTGAACCATCGGGCTTTTGCGGAGGTGTGTCTGGTTTTAGTCTTGTTTGTTGTTGCGCTGGATGCAGAGGAGATTGTGGTGTTCCAGTTGTGGACCAGGTCATCGATATTGTTGGAGCTTGTTTGGCGTTCAGGTAGGGTTTTTGCCAGGAAATCTTCTTTGATGAACGTTTTGAATCTTCTTGTGTGTTGTTTGTTCTCCTTACTGTTCATGTGGTGGTAGGTGTGGGATATGTTGATGAGGTAGTGGTCAGACCATGGTACCTGTGTGATTTCTGTATTTTTGTATGAGATGGTGGTTTGGGAATTGAGGAATATGAGGTCCAGTATATTTCCTTTTTCGTGTGTTGGTTCATGTATGATCTGTGATAGGAACCAGTCAGGAAACGTGGCAAGAGGTTCTAAAGTCACCTTTATTGTTCCACGGATCAGGTGTGCCAAACCCAACACAGGCCGTGTTTCGTATACCACTTCCTCAGGGGTTATGGGCTCACTACAAAATATGCACATACACATTAAAATCAAAATGAAAATAAAAATAAAAATAAAACCACCAACAAATAAGAAACCTTGGTTAAAAAACATTACCTAACCGTAATCAATAAACTATATCTTCTCACACAGGATAAACGAATAATAAATAATCAATAAATAAATAAATACATAAACACTCATATTGTGATAACTCACTTAATGAAACCATAAAAAGAGAATTACATTTACAAAAAAACTTGATAATAGGTGCTAAAACTCACAAGATTAATAACATCAATAATGGCAATAATAAATATAATAAATATAATGATGATGACAATATTGACAATAAAAAAAATTTAAAAATATTTAAAAATATTACTGCGCTAGTTGTGTACATGTATGTTTGAAACAATCACTTCTCAACTGAAAACATAGTAACAACAGGAGACAAGAGAGGATGAGGAGGACTTGAGGGACGTAAAAGTAACTATGAATTCATGGAAAATGGGAACAAATCGATAAAACTTACAGATAAAACAGTAAGAAATATATGTATATTATGAAATGATAAGCCAATGAAACTATTAAAAATATAAAAATAAAAATAAAAATAATAATAAGATTAAAAGGTAACATTAAAAAATAATAAATATGTTAAATGATCAAATGATACTAATAATAACAATGATAAAACGATAATAAAAAAGTAGTAAAACCTACCACTATAACAAGTTATTTTGAAAAAACCTTGAATCGGCAGAGGCGCAGACCAAACTTGCCTCTGTTATATGATGTGGCTTAAACTGTGTATAAGCAAAGGAATAAAAAATATGAATAAAAATTAAACATATTTATAAAAAAAACAAATAAATTATGGCACTGTTGAATACATCATAAAATGGCTATATTTCTCTAGGGCTTTGACGTCATCTATTGAAAAGAGGCCAGTGTCCCGCCAAATGAGGTACCGTGAAAATGACCAAATGTAAAGCTTCAAAAAAGTGCATCTCAACCTTGAGAAAAATAACTAAGTATGCTTAAATGTGAAGGAGAAATGTCAACTTTATATTGTCATGTGTTGAACTAAGCCACCGCACTTGGAGAGACAGACCTTTAGAATATCAACTTGTAACTAACCAGGGCAAGCGTGATAGTTGTAAAGGGCCTTACTGTATTAAAGACAAAGGCTACCGATGTTTTGGAACAGTGTCCATTTAAACGCTCTACAGCAGTATGTATTGTAGAGATGTTATGAAAAACAAAACGAAATTAAATTGTGAAATAGCCACTGGATGCACACTGGCATCGGGTGCTACAGCAAGCATGTATGTACAAAAACGATAATCATTTCAACGAGAAGACATAAGGGGAAACCCGTGCTTGCCACCATACTCACATGAAATCAATGCAAGAGACAAAAAAAGGGGGAATAAACTCGCTGTGCCAAAAAATTATATTGATTGAGATGAGGATACTCTATTTCCACAGAACAGGACAAAATACATCTACAATACCAATGCTCGGGCCAGCCCACAGAAACAGACAGTTCTAAATGATAGCTCCAGTGATCCGTAAAAAACCGCGGGGAAGAACCGCAAATGACTTTTTTGAAAATAATTCTTGATGTCACAGGCTCTTCACCATTGATTCGTTCATATTAAGGTTATCTAATTTATCATCTATCTGCAACAACCCAGAAATATTTTACTTAAAAATTATATAGAAGTATAAACAGGAATACCGGGGCAGACGTTGAAGTAACCTAAATAGTCTACATAGGGCGTGCCGACAGCATACCTCCCACTTTTACGGATCACTGGAGCTATCATTTAGAACTGTCTGTTTCTGTGGGCTGGCCCGAGCATTGGTACTGTAGATGTATTTTGTCCTGTTCTGTGGAAATAGAGTACCCTAGAGAGATATAGCCATTTTATGATGTATTCAACAGTGCCATAATTTATTTGTTTTTTTTATAAATATGTTTAATTTTTATTCATATTTTTTATTCCTTTGCTTATACACAGTTTAAGCCACATCATATAACAGAGGCAAGTTTGGTCTGCGCCTCTGCCGATTCAAGGTTTTTTTCAAAATAATTTGTTATAGTGGTAGGTTTTACTACTTTTTTATTATCGTTTTATCATTGTTATTATTAGTATCATTTGATCATTTAACATATTTATTATTTTTTAATGTCACCTTTTAATCTTATTATTATTTTTATTTTTATATTTTTAATAGTTTCATTGGCTTATCATTTCATAATATACATATATTTCTTACTGTTTTATCTGTAAGTTTTATCGATTTGTTCCCATTTTCCATGAATTCATAGTTACTTTTACGTCCCTCAAGTCCTCATCCTCTCTTGTCTCCTGTTACCATGTTTTCAGTTGAGAAGTGATTGTTTCAAACATACATGTACACAACTAGCGCAGTAATATTTTTAAATATTTTTAAATTTTTCTATTGTCAATATTGTCATCATCATTATATTTATTATATTTATTATTGCCATTATTGATGTTATTAATCTTGTGAGTTTTAGCACCTATTATCAAGTTTTTTTGTAAATGTAATTCTCTTTTTATGGTTTCATTAAGTGAGTTATCACAATATGAGTGTTTATGTATTTATTTATTTATTGATTATTTATTATTTGTTTATCCTGTGTGAGAAGATATAGTTTATTGATTACGGTTAGGTAATGTTTTTTAACCAAGGTTTCTTATTTGTTGGTGGTTTTATTTTTATTTTTATTTTCATTTTGATTTTAATGTGTATGTGCATATTTTGTAGTGAGCCCAAAACCCCTGAGGAAGTGGTATATGAAACACGGCCTGTGTTGGGTTTGGCACACCTGATCCGTGGAACAATAAAGGTGACTTTAGAACCTCTTGCCATGTTTCCTGACTGGTTCCTGTTGCCCACGTGGCAGTTTGCTGTTTCTTGGTGGACCCTTGATCTGTGATAGGTCCATTGCTTCCATAGCATTGATGAAGGTTTCTGCTTGCTTGTCTTGGAGCGATGGGAGATTAAAATCTCCTAGGATTATTTGCTCTTTTGTAGAGATGGTACTCTCAGATATGTGTTGAAGTATCCTTGTTAGGTTGATGCTTGGGGTGGGTGCTTGGTAGACTAGGCAGAGTGAGAGGTGCTTATTGGTGAGGGTGAGTATGTCCGCTTCATTGGTCGTTTCTGATGCATGGTTCCCGAGATGAAGGTTGGTTTTTGCTATGATGGCTACACCTCCTCCTCTGGTGTGTGTTCGGGAGCAATGTTGAAGGCTGTATCCTGTTGGTGTGTGTTGGTTCATGATCACTGTGTCTGTGTCTGTTAGCCAAGTTTCTGTTATGCATAGGATGTCAATCTTTTGTGTTTCGATCAGGTCTTGTAGCATGTGGTATTTGTTTCTGACCGATCGAGCATTTATTAATGAAATGGATAGGGGGTGCTGTTTGGGGGGTTGGGGGTGTAGGTTGGTGTTTGGGTGTTGTTCTGTGTGAGGGGGGGTTGTGGATGTTGGCGGTTTGGATGGTTGTGGTGTATGGTCCGGGTAGGTTGGTGAGTGTGACTGCGGGGGGCGGGTAGAGGGTCAGGAGGGGCGATAGGAGGTAAATAGGAGCTAGGAAGGGTGGCATGGTTTGTAGGCGTATCTTGATGTTTGTTTGTAGGCGTGCCTGATTTCTTGATGTGCTGAGGGTTTTGAGGACTTTTTCTCTGTGTTGATTTGTGTTTAGGTGGTTGTAGCTTTTCGTTGTTTCTGGAGTTGTTCTGTGGTTCCAGTGGGTTTTGTCGAGGGGTCTGTTCATTTTTATTTAGTTTCTGCTTGTGTGCGCCTTTGTGCCACGCCTAAGGGCCACGCCAAAGGGCCCTCTGGCGAGGCCCTCAGGCGCGCTTGCTGGTGTCCTGCTTTTAAATTAGGTGGAGAGCCCCAATTGGGCAGGTGAGATGCTGGAGGCGTCCAGGTGGAGAGCCCCGATTGGGCTGAAGGCGTCCAGGTGGGGAGCCCCAATTGGGCTCGCGGTGTCACTGGAGTCATCAGGACAAGGCTGGCCCAATCCCTCCTGGGAGAGCACACGTCCGGGAAAGGACTGATCTCAGCTGCTGTCCTGCTTTTAAATTAGGTTTCTAACTTGTATGTGGCCAATTTTGAGAAGACATTTTTAACTAGACATCCATATAGTTCAAATATTAAGCTGTGGAAGAGGGACATTAATGATGTCCTAATGGTCTGGGAAGGTGAAGACATTAGCCTTCGAGAATTCCCCGCTTGACTCAACTCCTTTGATACAATCTTACAGTTTCAGATGTCACACAGTTTGGATTAGGTGCCTTACCTGGATATCTTGATTTAAAAAGGCTAAGGAGGGTTCATCACAGACCTTTAAAGAAAGCCTCCTGATAGGAATCACCTTTTGCATTTTGAGTTTCCACACATGCTCTTTAAAGTGTAACTTGCCTACAAGTCAGTTTCTGAGAATTCAGAGATTATGTGCTCAGAAACAAGATTTTGAAAGTAATGCAAAAGATATGTGTAAGCGGTTCAAAGAGCAAGGATACCCTTTGGATTATATCAGTTGTGCATATGATAGAGCAAAAAGGTCAGACCACTCCACACTACTGCAAGATTCTGTTCATGGCAGTGATAATTGACTCCGGCCCTCCTGAAAAGCTCTCCCCGAGGGGATTGAGTGGGCCGGAGCCATCTCTCCACCTCGACGACGCCCTCCTGCTGCTGTGCCCAATCGGGGCCCTCGGATACATTTAAAACTGGCGCCGATCGGGTGCGCGGCCTCTCTCTTCACTCTGGCCCTCCTGAAAAGCTCTCCCCGAGGGGATTGAGCGGGCCGGAGCCATCTCTCCACCTCGACGACGCCCTCCTGCTGCTGTGCCCAATCGGGGCCCTCGGATACATTTAAAACCGGCGCCTATCGGGCGCGCGGCCTCTCTCTTCACTCCGGCCCTCCTGAAAAGCTCTCCCCGAGGGGATTGAGCGGGCCGGAGCCATCTCTCCACCTCGACGCCGCCCTCCTGCTGCTGTGCCCAATCGGGGCCCTCGGACACATTTAAAACCGGCGCCGATCGGGCGCGCGGCCTCTCTCTTCACTCCGGCCCTCCTGAAAAGCTCTCCCCGAGGGGATTGAGCGGGCCGGAGCCATCTCTCCACCTCGACGACGCCCTCCTGCTGCTGTGCCCAATCGGGGCCCTCGGATACATTTAAAACCGGCGCCGATCAGGCGCGCCCGCGCCTGAGGGCCTCGCCAGAGGGCCCTTTGGCGTGGCCCTTAGGCGTGTACCTTCTAAACCTTCTAAACCGGACTATGCCCAAAGAAAACGCAAAGGAGACCAGACCCAACACCGAAACAGCAAGCATTATTCACACCCTGTAACAGATTAACATCAAAGATAATTCTGAGCAGACTACTACAACTGTAAGTCAGCCTGGACTCTATCAATTACTAGAAGTCCACCACACACGTAACTCTTAACTGCTTTGCTCCAACACCTCCACAGCATCTATTTCATTATCTGTTAACTTGCCAAATTTTTGTCCCTAAATGTATTTTCCTACACATTGTTAAACATCATATGTAATGTTGTTTACTGTCAGCAACCATCCTGTAATTGAAGTCTCTGAGAACAGGATTATTGTCAGCAACCATCCTTTAATTGGAGTTTCTATGAACAGGATTTCTGTCAGCTATTTCTCTGTAATTTTTTGTAATTTAATGAACGGTGTATAAGATTAATGTCAGCAACCATTCTGTAAATTGAATATATTACAACGTACCTTAATTAGACAATTATTTGTAGCTTCACCCCTATACTCTCCCACTCATAACCACAAATTTTATCATAACCTCCTATTCACAATAATTGTGAATCCTTACACTACAAATCATGGCCCTCATCCCACTCACCCTCCTCCTCCTCTCTACCCTCTCTAGTATCCTACACACATCTTTTGCCCTATCATCCAACTCTAATCCTATTCCTATACACCAATACAAGAATAGGAAACCCCACCAAAACCAACAGCAATACCCACAATATACATATCACAATAGACACACCTACCTTCTCTACGTACCTCTTGATACAACAAACACCAGAAGACCTAATCTAAGAGCCACCTCACAGGATCTCAAGTGTGCTCTCATTAACGCACGTTCAGCCCGAAACAAGTGGCCTGCTATCACTGACTTATTATCAAACCTTAACCTAGACATCCTCCTGATAACAGAAACATGGCTGTCAAACACTGACAATGTCATAATGAACCAACTTACTCCACCCAACTACTTCATTTACACCTGCAACAGGGAAAACAGAAAAGGAGGAGGAGTTTGCATAATTGCAAGATCAGATCTAAAGTACCGCATCGTCTCTACCAAGACCACGGACCATATAAATACACTATCAATCTCCAATAGTACTAACACCTTAAACCTCATCTACAGAGCCCCAAATGCTCCAGCTGATGATCTGTCAATCATAATTGATCTTGTTACCAACCCCATTGAACTCAACAAATCTAACTGGCTCCTAGGATATCTCAACCTTGCATCCACCCCGCCATCAGTATCAAACTCCTTCCTTGACGCCATGACCGACTTACACTACAAACAAATTGTAAAAGATCCAACTCATAAACAAGGAAATCTTCTTGATCTCATCTTCGCCCCATCATCAGACTGTGAACCGCCAAATCAACGTGAACCCTCATCAACCCCCATCCCCTGGTCCGACCATAATCTTATAATGTTCTCCATACCAGCTGAGGAGTTTCCAAACAAAACACCGGATGTTTATCCACTCTCTAAACTAGCATGTTTTAAACCAGTCAACATTGACACTATTACTTCTCAAACCATTCCAAAACTCTTTACAATACCTAACAACATTGATGAAACAGTAGCAAACTGGAACAGTGCCCTTGGACTATCAGCCCAGCCCACCGCCACAGTTAACCAAACCATCTCTACCTCCTCTTTCACCAAGAAACGGAACGCGCCATGGTTCTCCTCTGAACTGCGAACCTCTTTACGGCAATTAAGGAAACTTGAGAAGAAATGCAGACACTCTCTTAACCTGTGTGACCAATCCACCTACTTAACTCACTTGAATTCTCATCGTCAACTAACCTGGGATAAGAGGAGAGAATACCATGCAAGGCTCCTCAGTCGCTCCCTTAACAAACCTAGAGACCTCTTCCAACTAGTAACATCTCTAACCAGTGAGCCTTCTCCACCACAACATGAACACATACAACCACAACTATATGCTGACTATATCCAATCCAAGATGATCAAGATCTCAACTACAATCACAAGCGAACCCATGCAAACCTCCAACGTCCAGATCATACTTAATAAATTCTCATCCCCAACCCCTAAGGCAATCGAAGAACTCATAACCTCCATCAATGCCACCACTGCCCCCAACGATCCATGTCCAGCCCACTGGATCAAATCACTAAGAACAGAACTCAGCCCTTACATAGCAGCCATAGCTGACCAGTCACTTAGCACAGGGATATTCCCAACAGCCCTCAAACAGACCTCCATTCACATTCTTTATCTGTTACTATTATTATTTATTATTAGTTTATATATAATTTTTTATTGCCATTTTTAGTCTGGTTCTCAGTTTTTTATCCCCTCCCTTGCAGTTCTCTTCTTCCCCCTCCCCCTTCCCCCTCTCCTTTCATTCCCCCTACTCTTCCTCCATCCTTTTTTCCTTTCCCTCCCTCATCTCTTCCTCACCTCCTCTCCTTCCCCCTTCCCCTGCCCCTTTCCTTCCCCTCTCTCTTCTCTTCCTCCCCCCTCTTCCCCGTCCTCTTCCCACTCCTTCTTCCCTAACACCCTCCCCTACTCCCTCCCCTCTTTCCTTTTCCCCCGTCCACCTTTCCCCTTCCCTTCCTCCCCCCTCTAACCCACCTCCATCTTCCTCCCTTCCCTTTACCAACTTCCCACCTTTCACTGACACCCCCCTTTCCCTTGTTTTTAAGAGACTTTTTAATATGTCTTTTAGTTTGATTTATCTTTTTATTGATTTTTGAGTCTGGTTTTTAATGTTTTTTATGTCATTTTCATACTCTGTGATTTTAATTGGCCTCCTCCTTTACCAACTTTATTTTTTTTCCATTTTTTATGTTCGGTTCTATTGGGCACTGCGACTTTTTAGCTCTCTTTTAGTCTTCTTTTTACAGATACTGGTTTTAATCCACTTCACATTTACCATTTTTTAGCAGCTTTTTTAGAAGCTCTGTATGAAGACTTTTAAGTTTGCATTTACTTTTACAGGTGGTATTAGTTCCAGTATTTTTTCAGTGGTGCACTTTTGCTCTTATTCTTACACTTACTCTCATCTATTTGGATTATGTCGGTTTAAGGTCGCAGTGTACTCTTCCACAGCAAATACAATACTCAAGACATTATCTTCTGGCCTCACCCGATTGCCAATCCTCTGCTCTGGAGATAGTCGATGATATATGGTGATTTCTCATTGGTCTTTTAATTTTTGCTTTTACTACATGGATTTTACTCTTTAATGTTTTATCATTAATACTGTATTTGCCTCTTTTAATTTTTTTATATTTTTTAATTTTTTACTTTTTAGACTTTTTATGTTGCCATTAGTGTGGCTGAGCTGTGCAATTGAATGAGCTTGACAGTGACCAGGACTGCCCCGAGGAGACCAGAGAGTCAAATAACTTGCTTCTTTTTCTTCTAATACTTCTGTTACTGCTATGAGTCTCTTCATTTTAGATGAAAGCAGAAATGTCAAAGGAACAGGGAAGGGAAAGAAACCATGTTCCTGGTGAACACTGGAGCCACCAGATCAGCTCAGAAACAATGTACATTTTTGGATGCTCCATTAATAGTTACTATGGTTTAAGCCACAGGCCTTATCAATGTCCCTGTTCTGCATCCTGCTACATCACCTATAAAGATCCAGCTTGTGCCTTTGCAGGATAAGCATGCCTTTCTTCTCAGTCCTTGTGCTCCAATAAATCTCTTGGGGAGAGATTTGTTCTGTAGACTTGGATGCACCATCTACTGCACTCCACAAGGTGTTTTCCTTGAGTTACCAGAAAAAGAACAAGAAGCAGAGAAGTTGCTGATGGCTGTAACCACCAAAACCATATTTCCCAGAGAAAATGGTTTGAACAAAGAAGATGCATCTGGTTGAAAAAAGTCCCTAAGTACTGTGAGCAAAATCCCCCAAAGAACTAGGTCACCTCCAAATAGATCCTATCAAGATAATTATAAATTCAACCAAACCTCAACCTAAGCTGCCTCAGTATACGCTGAATCCTGAAGTGGAAAGAATCGAACCTGTCATTCAAGATCTACTTGAACAAAGTATCATTTATTGCTGTTCCTCTCCTTGCAATGCAATTATCCTACCAGTGCACAGGCCTGGAGATATGTGCAAGATCTGAATGTAATTAATCAGACAGTGATCCCTTCCTTCATAGTAATATCCAGCCCTAACACAATACTCTCCAATACTCCTCATTCCTCTGCTACTACATAGTTGTAGATTTTTCAAGTGCCTTTTTTAGTGCCCCTTGAAGCTACAGAGCTAGTACCTCTTTGCCTTCCCATATCAAAGTTAACAGTAAAGTAGTGGACCCTCAGCCAAATCGTTAACGTTACATAACGCGCGTTAACCTAAATTAACAATCGTAAAGTTCCGCGGCGCGGTAAAACACCGCAGAAGGAGGAGAGAGGGCGGAGAGAAGGGGTCAGTGGGCGGAGAGTGGGTGGGGAGAGGCTCCCCTCACACTAACGCGCTGATCTGAAGAGCTGAATCCTAACGCGATTGAAAACCTGCCATTAGATGCACATTTGCAGGGGAGAGAAACCATTTCAGTGTCAGCAATGAACAGCATAGGCAGGGAAACCTACAAAAAGTGATAAGTGTGATACATGTGCCCAGAACAAAAGGGCACAGAAACATTGAAAATGACCCCAACAAACTGGAAAAAAACCATAACCAAGCTGGGCAATAGTGATATTAATGGGAAACATCAACCCCCCCATGAGAAAGCTCCACAAAAAAGATATTACTCGTGGAAGGGTCTATGCTCCGTCCCCATACAAGGTGAATGAGCCCACAGTGAAATAGCGCTGTTCAGGGTTTTCCCCTCCATCGGACAGGGTTCCTATGGCATGCACATGTCCCGCAACATCAGGGCGGGCATGTTGGAATGGCAACTGGACAGATGCTGGAAAAGGGGATACAGAGGGCCGCAGGCGGCACATGCTGTGCTGCAGCTGGGCCACAGTGCAGACTAGGGTGATGCCTAGGAGGCCCATATGAATGCTGAAACAGCAGAGCAGCCAGACAGCAACTGCTGAAGGCCCAACATGGGCACAAGTGTGTTTCCCACAGTGTCACAGGGGATAGTACCCAACAGCTACCCCCAAGGGCACGGAACATTGGCAGGCGGGGCTGGGGGGGAGCGTGGACGTCTATGCAGGCACCCCTACCCTAGAACCCGCACCATAGGCAGCCGCCTACCTGCACACTGGATGGCCTGAGACTGCGCACCACCAGCACCACTAGCAGAAGGGCATGTCAGCATGGTGGCAGAGGGATACTGGTGGTGGAGGGGGCAGAGCAGACAGTGGCCTAGCCCTGTGTAGGTGGGTGCCGTGTACTGCAACAGACAGGCCCTGTCTGACAAACAGTCATGGTATCACCAGGGAATGTACTGACTCTGTGACAACAAGGTGGTGCAGTGCACAAAACCAGTGTATTCAGAAGCAGACGGTCACAGGTTCAAGTCCCAGCTGTGGTTCCTGCCAACCCAGTCCCCATATTTTACCCACTACTACAACGTGCTAATACAGATAGCACCTTTATTGCAGATGACGTAAACATGCCCAAGACACCTACATTTTACACTTCAGAGCACAGACACCATAAACATGTGCATTACCTAGAGCAGAGTCTCCCAAATGCAGTCCTGGAGGACCAAACACCATTCCGGTTCCATGCTGCCTCTAATAAAGATGCCTGTGCTGCATTTCTATGCGCCACCCCCATGGTATGCAGATGTATCTCATGCATATTCATGAGGGACAGCATGAAAACCCGAACAGTGTTTGGCACCGCAGGACTGGAGTTGGGAACCTGTGCCGTAAAGCAGCAGCCAACAAGGGCAGACACACCCGCACCCACAGGCTCCATTATCCAATGCCTCCTGGAGAGGCAGGATGTTGGGCCCTGCGTGCATCTCCCAATACTAGCACTTGCATACCTTAGCAATGCCATCCTAAACCTGAGAATACGGTACACAGCTATCAAAAGGTTGCTATGATCACTGGCAGATAGCAATTCCTAAGTAAAGCTCAATTCGCTGATTGAGCTGCATCATAGCAACCTTTCTGATGTCTGTGGAGTGTGCCTCAGGTCTTGAGTCTGACAGAGTGACCCCAACAGTATTGCGTACCATAGCCATGCCTGCACTGTGCCCAGGACTGGTATGGTGGCCTGGGCTGCCAAACACCTCTATAGTTGCACACTGCTGGCAGAGTAAAACATTGACTATGGACTCAAATGCCACGGAACTTGACCTAAATTTTAAACTGCTCCCATAGTGTCTTACTTCAACAAAGGCTAACACCTTGTAATGAAGACGTGCAGTTTATTTACAAACAAAGTAAGAAGACATTCAGAAAGACAAGTAATTCTCTTAGTTACACATGAGTAACTAGAATGCACACTTAATTACAATACTGAAAGAATTATGAGAGAATGTAGCTATGTACAAAGAATATACTTCACCAAACTTGTCATAACCCCTTTACACATCAGCTGGGAGCGCTCAGCGAGAGGAACTAATGACAGTCTAGGATACTTCATGCTTGGCCAAGCAGATCTACGCTCTGTCTTGTTCTGGATATTCTCTGTACTTATATGTTGCAGCCAGCTCTCACCCATGAGCTTCTCTCCAGCTCTCACCCATGAGCTTTTCCACCCCATCCACCTTTTTTGCTTCGGTTTCCGGGCAGGCTTTTGATTACCCCCTTTGGTGTTAGAAGCTCAAACTTACACAGTCAGACATGGTCAGACATCTGAGAATGCTCAAAGGACACATCCTCCATGGCCTAAGTGTTCTTTTGTTATCATTAATGGGTCTCTGTCAAGGGAGACACCCAAAAGCATCTCAAAGCTTTTACATTATAATTGATGAATTCTTATCCTGTCCAAGAGAATTGTTCAAAGGCCAAGGGAAGAATTCTGTCTCCCTCTCTGATCTCTTAACACTCCCCAGGCTAGATGTGCAAAAATCTCTCATCTCTGGAGCAAGTTGGCTCAAATAAAGTACAATATCCTTTGCTGATCCAAAAATCCATATAAATCTTTAATTAGTAATACATTCCACCCTTGGATCAACAAGGATATTGTACGTAAGCAATGGCTGAATCGCATTTGTAATTCATTTAGAAATACAATAATAACAACATGGGCTTAAACATAGTGGATAGCATTAAGGCAAACGCTGGAGGGGACAAGCCTCAGTGTAATTTGGGTGATATTTTCCCATTCCCCCCCCCCTCAGCATTACAATTGTCAAAGCCAAATGGCTTGTAGGTCTCAGCTATCTTTATCAGTTCCCCATGCAGTGGGGGACTCATTTCACCTGCACATTCAGAACTTTTTCCCACTGTACATCTGCCCCATAGACTCTAATAACTAAAATCTGGGGAACAGGTGACATAAGCAATTGGGCACATGATGTTCAGCAGAAAAAAATCTGAGATACTAAAATTACAGTTACTTTCCAAGGAAACAATAACAATACATAAGAAAAAAAAAAATCATTCACAAAAGTCCACAAAAGTCCAATAGTCCTTTTCCTATTTTCAGATAATTTGGCCTGCTTCTCAGCAGTTTTTCAGGACTCCGTAGCGTCTTTTTCACCTTTCTCTGAAGTTTAAACTTGGCCTCTCTCAACAGTTGAACCTCTCATTCTCGTAGGTGGACATCTTGGCCTTTCTTTCATTGCGACACATTGAAGTAGATAGGGACTTCCTCACACGTTTCTGCGGTGTGTAGTCCAGATCTCTCGGGATGGTCTGCTCCATCTGGACTCTGGTCAATTCCCTCCGCCAGACTCTCCGGCTTGCAGTTGGTGACATGGCACCAGGCCTCATTCAGAAGAGCAGCGCCAATATTAAATGAAAAGACTAAAAAAATTCTAGGTTAGACTTTACAATAAGACAAACTTAATTTCATCTATATTTACTAAGATCATATCCTACAGATAATAAATATTGCTTTTATAAACTTTCAGTGATCTATTAGTAACTATCTCGTATGGTGTCAATCTTATCTCGCAGTTTGATTAACTCCTTGTCTCTCTATCACTGGAAATTCATTTTGCTTGTAGGAAATATTCCATTTTGCCCTTGAATGACCTTTACATGTTTCAGATCAGACAAGCTGCACATACGTGTTCTGCAATTTTGACAAGTTTTAGAATTATACCCAATTGTGTGAGAATTTGTCATCAAATCATCCCCCTTTGCCTCTGCATGCCTGGCCAGGACATACAGAGGAAAAGTGAGGCACAAAGCATCCAGAAGTACCACATGGCCAGTGTGGGTTTTCCAAAGCTCATCAGGGTGCAAGGTGCACCTAGCCTGTCTCCAAATATCTATTTCTTCCAATTGTTGAGTATGACTTCCTGAATTGAAGCTTCTGGAGACGGCATAGTTGAATAAAGTGCTCATAATTTTTTTTTGTTTACATATTCATTAGGCAGATACATCACTTCAAATTACCTTCATCAATTTCTTGTCTATCACAGTTTCCCCTTTAATATTCCACTTCATCCCTCATAACACAACACTTTTTCATCACCTGCATCATTCCACCAACTACTTACATAGGTCCTTTTCCTGTTTCTTTTATACAACACTATTGTATCCTTATTTGGCAAGGCTGCTAAGAATATCAAACAATTGTTAATAACTTAAATTTAGATTCTTCTCAATAAGATAACAGTATGAGTAAACAGTGTCCCTTTCCCATCAACTTAATTGGTCCAGTGCTAAGTAGACATATGCTCATTCTAAAATAGGAACAATCTGGGTAAAATCCTTACAATATAAAAGTATTATTTTGCAGCATTCTATAACATCAACCCCAATAGAAAGAAATATGGCTCATCTCTCACGTATAACTAGAATCTATCGTATACCCTGTCCTCAGTGAGAGTGCTGTTAGACTGATTTTAAAATTGCAGTGTTCACAAGGATTTGTATAAGCTACTCATTAATTATGGTGTCAAAAAGAGATCCTTTTGAGGTGAGAGATCCGAGAGGGTACAAGGCATTGGTGGCTAGGCCTCATCTTCAGGTCCTTCTTGGATTGCAAGGCATTCATGACTATCCTCGAGTTCTTCTCGGCCTATGCTCCCCCTGCCTATTTATGTCTCTTCAGAGGCATAAATATGCAAGGTTCCTGTTCTTCAGGCCTTGTGGGTCCTCAAGGAGTCTTAGAGCTTGGTAGCCCAGATCATCACACTGGAAGCAGCACATTTAGCTTAGGCTGTGGCCTCACCTTTCTGCCTCTCTCTCTCTCTCTTATTCTTTTTCTCAAACCTCCTGGATCATTGCTGACAAGCAAGATTTGGTTTTATCCAATCAACTCAAGTTCTCATTTTCTGGGAACTCAGTTCCATCTTTAATCTATATTTGTTCTATATAGCTTGAGAAAAGAGCAATTTCATATCAGCCTCTGTCTAAAATTTCATCAAACTTATAAATATTTTAATTGCTGTGTGTGTACTGGACCTCTGCGTAATGTACTATTACCACAAGTGTCATAAGTGCAAGTGTATAAACTACCAACTTAATATCTCACAATGCTGCAACATATATCTGTTTTATATCTATTTTCTCAGGAACTGTACTGAAAATGAAATATAAACTTTTAGAACAAAGTACACTTTTTCTCTAAAATTCAAATACAGGAAAACAGGTGTCCCTCAGTCGTTAGCACAAAGCTTAAAGTAATTATCTTGAAGCTCACAGTTCAGGCTCAAGTGAGGTGAAACTTCTAAGAGGTGTTACTTTTAAATTAACATGTTATCTTCAACACAGCCAGTAGAACAAACCATTGTCTTTTGTCCTTCTGGCAGATGTGACTGAACAATTAACCTATAGTTATAGCTGTTTATGTTTAACTATGCCCCCTGGGGTGCTTGCCACAATTAAAAAAAAATCCTCCTTTAACTTTTAGGTTTGCCTGGTAGCATATACAGTCAAAGACAAAGAACAGATGCATAACATATTAATGACAAAGATCACCCTCTCACCTACTCAGGATTCAATGCCCCACCGTCCTGTCAGGATTCTCAACCTCCACTTTGGAGGAAAAAAGTTTGCCTTGTTTATTTGAGCTAGTCACTTCAGCATTCAGGGACTATAAAATCTACTGGAATAGCCAGTAATGAAAGAAAAATAGATTTTTACTACAAACATTTGAATACAGAACAAATCAAAGCTTACAAGTGCTTTATACCTAACAGCTTATCTGATCAGAGTTTCTCTTAACCAGGGACCTTAAAAAAAAGGTCTTCACTTCTTCATAATCTTATAAGGATTTTCCATAACAATTAATACTAACTGTACAGGATAGGCATTTTGTTCAAAGCACTGAATTATCTTTGCAGCACAAGGTTACATATTTTTCCTAAACAAAACTGATCTTGTATCAGTGGGTCAGAACCAATCATACAGAACAAATCAAAGCTTACAAGTGCATTATACCTGATCTTGTATCAGTGGGTCAGAATTAATTCCCCGTCTCCTACGGTATTTATACTGAGCCACCCTCTCAGCAACTTGCTGATAAATGTCTATTTTATCTGTCCATGCAATCAAATCTAATTTGCTAGAATTTGTCTGATGCATCTTACAATATGCAGACAACAAAAGCAATCTCCTTCTCCCTAAGTTATGCAATTCTGTTCCTTTTTCAACAGGTATTTTTTGCAAGCATGTAAGGGAATTAACAGGTTCATCATCTTTTAAAACAGATTCCGAATTCTCACTTAGACCTGACCCATAATAACACTCTCTAGCTAATATTTCATAAAATGCCTGATACCCGCTATGAATATTTACAATATTTACAGTATTTACACTATTTCCTTTTCTTTTCAACATTGTCCAAGCCTTTTTCCGTACCCCACTTCTGGTACCAATTGTCTTACTTCAACAAAGGCTAACACCTTGTAATGAAGACGTGCAGTTTATTTACAAACAAAGTAAGAAGACATTCAGAAAGACAAGTAATTCTCTTAGTTACACATGAGTAACTAGAATGCACACTTAATTACAATACTGAAAGAATTATGAGAGAATGTAGCTATGTACAAAGAATATACTTCACCAAACTTGTCATAACCCCTTTACACATCAGCTGGGAGCGCTCAGCGAGAGGAACTAATGACAGTCTAGGATACTTCATGCTTGGCCAAGCAGATCTACGCTCTGTCTTGTTCTGGATATTCTCTGTACTTATATGTTGCAGCCAGCTCTCACCCATGAGCTTCTCTCCAGCTCTCACCCATGAGCTTTTCCACCCCATCCACCTTTTTTGCTTCGGTTTCCGGGCAGGCTTTTGATTACCCCCTTTGGTGTTAGAAGCTCAAACTTACACAGTCAGACATGGTCAGACATCTGAGAATGCTCAAAGGACACATCCTCCATGGCCTAAGTGTTCTTTTGTTATCATTAATGGGTCTCTGTCAAGGGAGACACCCAAAAGCATCTCAAAGCTTTTACATTATAATTGATGAATTCTTATCCTGTCCAAGAGAATTGTTCAAAGGCCAAGGGAAGAATTCTGTCTCCCTCTCTGATCTCTTAACACTCCCCAGGCTAGATGTGCAAAAATCTCTCATCTCTGGAGCAAGTTGGCTCAAATAAAGTACAATATCCTTTGCTGATCCAAAAATCCATATAAATCTTTAATTAGTAATACACATAGCCATACCCCTGGACACATGAAGATTCCAAGCCCTAAGTTCTTTTCCCCTGGGCCCAGAATGTAGCCACAAACTCCTTTTCTCATGATCTCATCAAGCCGGGATGCCTCACGTGCAAACATGTGAACAACCAACCAGGCCTTGATCTATTTGCCTAAGACATATGAGAGAGCTGCCAGAAACTAGCACTCTTCTTTTCCTAAGGCTTCTCTTCACGGGTCACTCTTCTCTTCTTCTGACTCAATCAGACAGACACCTGCATGGCTTACAGCATGATGTCCAGATTCTCTAGCTGACCTTCTTCTGGGCTTCTGGCAATTGACACCTCATATAGAACCCCATGCATAGGTGACACACCAGGAACCAACTCAAACCAGTTTCTCCCCAAAGCAACTTGCCTTGTCCCAGTAAAATGAAACAGAGATACCACTCCATTCAGCCACTGCTGAGTAAACTGAAACCATATATGGTTCCACTTTGCTGGAATGGTGAACTCATACTGCTTTAAGTGCCTACATATTAAAGCAGACCCCACACTCTGATGAAACTTCAACTCCATTTCGAACAGCCCATGGTGTTTACACATACTGTCCGGCATGTGAGAGCAAGGTTTCAAAGGTGACTAATGCTGCTCTAAATACTGTTTCCATTTGACCCCTCTTGGCTGCAGGGGTCACTTGGGACTGCCTTCTGATGTAAAGGAGGGCGGAACTCGCTGTGAAACCCCCCCCCTCCCCCATGGACTTGATTGTGTAACTCAGCACAATTTGGCCATTGCGTAGCTAGAAGATCTGAAGCAATACCACCACTACTATAGTAAGTGGTAAGAAGTCAGGAATAGGCTTAAAACTCAGTTTCAAGAAAATTATTGACACCCCAAATGAAAAACTCCCTCCAAGAAGAGCTTGCCCACACCCATGGACAACAAAATTGTGCTAACGCCCAGCCCTGGGGCCTGCCTGATATGCCACTCTAAAAACCTGCATCCGAGCCCTATTGCGTTCAGCTCCTACCACGTGTGAGACCTGCATGAAGCACTGTGGACCCAGACTTCCCCATAAGCCTAGAACAATAATGTCCCACCCTAACAGACTCTGAAACAAATGTAGTATCTTTGTTGGATAGGCAACCTGTAGATGATGTGCCCATGGAACCGAGCTGCATCGCCCAAGAACCTGTGGACCTACCTGTTCGAGCAGCCATCCAGAGGCAAGAGAAGAAGAATAAATAAGCTATGGAGCCCTATCCCCCAGAGATCGCTGTGTGGGCTCTATGTATTCGGCAACCTGATAAAGCTAGAAGTCTTTCCTATTATGCATGGGGTTTGTAGCATGCAGGTACTTGGACTGTAGTCCACACAGTCTTCAACAGCCTGTGGTGATGTATGCCAGATGCTGCTCAACTTCCAAGATCAGATGAGATCAGGGTCGCCAGGAAAAAGTGGCTGTGACCTCCCCAGGAAACTCCTTAATGCCTCTGGAGTTGAATTACTTATATAAGAAATTAGCACTTAAATGAAGGACCCTTGGACAGAACTTCCCTCTCTCTCAAAAATTCACTGAAAGTTTTTCAAGACCCTCTAGCCAAGGATTACTCAGCCTTTATCCCCCTGAACCAGCCCACCTAGACCCCTAGGACCACCTGATTCAGGCTGGGTTGCAAAAAGAGGAAAAGACCCCTTTCTCTGTGCTCTGCTCTTGTCTCCTTCCTTACAGAGGAGGTCTGAGTTAGCAAAGGCCCCAAAACCAGTAGGACTTTTCTTTTTTTTTTTGTTTCTCCTGTTTTGTTCCTTGTTTGCTTCCATTTTTCCTCTTTATTTTTTCCAGTTCCTATATTTTGGGCTTTAACATTGATCGTCCTGAACTACCATCTCTGACTGTACTGAGGGCCCAATTGAAAGAAAATGAGGGGCGCTTCTGCTGACTTGTCCTCTCTCTCGCTCCGAGCGAAGTTAGTGCCCTGCTAGGTAGGAATTTATCGCTGGGATCATATTACTTTGGTCGAGATGCCTAGATGTCCCCTATTTTAAAACATGTGTCCCACTCCTCCACTCCTCCACATTTGTACCAGCGGACTTCTCCACTCTAGCTGAAATTTTAAAAGTGAAACTCTATTTATATGAGACTATTTCCAACAGAGACACAGAAACATATACACATGCATGTACTTCAGTCACATACATATGCAGCCACGGCCCCCAAATCAGGTACACACATGCACATCAGCACTTTTCAGACAGACAGATTCTGTCTCTGGTTGTCTACTGGTGCTGTGCTGCTTCTGCATTCCCCTACTTCAATGCCCTCAGTTCTTGCTTTTGCTATCAGTTCTTTTTCTCAGCCTGCAATAGCCTCCTCACACTGTACCCCATTCCTCTTACATTTCTACCCTTTCTCAGCAACTCCACTCACTCCTACCAAGAAACCCACTTATTCCACTGACTTTCTCCCAGACCCTGTGCAGAAAATCAACCCACCCTTCCTGTGACAAGTGCAACCTTTCCACTGGCTGGAACCTATCACTCACTCTGCACAGGAGTAGGGTTGCCAACTGGCTCCAGATGCGCCCGACAGGGTTGTTCCAGTCCTGTGTTTACACCATTGCATGCAGGGACTTGTAGTCTTGCTTTTCTTATGGAGTGCAATGGAGAAATCAGAACTACATATCCCTATATGCAATGGAGTGAACCTAGGACTGGATCAAGCCTGTCGGACGCATCTGGAGCCAATTGGCAACCCTAACACTGAGGGGGGAGCACTGGCGAGTTGTAGAACTAAACTCTAAAAAATACCCAGACAATTTAGACATCATTCTGACTTAAGACAACCGCTTTACAAAGTTGTAAAATCCTAAAATAATTTAGATGGTCGACAATCCTAAACTCCTGAGTCCTCAGCACATCTGACAAATCTGGCTCTGCTTCCTTCCCAGGCCCAGGAGACCATCAGTCAGACAAAGCTAGCCAATAGGCTGCAGCAGACACAGCCAGCCAATAGGGAGCAGGGGGAGGTGGGAGTAGTAACTAGGATACAGAAACCTTCCTTTCTCCTTTGTCCTGCAGCTCTGGAGTATGGTGGGGGTTTTTGCTACAGATATACAGACCTACAGGAGAAAATATTGGGGGTGCTCAAGCACCCACAGAGCTGGTGCCTATGATCCTGGGGCCAACATCAGTATCAATATCATGATCAGTGAACAGATGATTTTGATTCTGGAACCTGTGTAGGCTTTTAGCCTAGGGTGCATGTTTCTATTTTGTCTTTAGACTTTATTTTCATTTTAAAATGCCAAAAAGAACGTTTGTTTTCAATGACCAACTACAAAATGAATACCTGTTCATTAAGAAACATTCTGGTGCTAGCGTGGTGTTTTGTAACAAATGCCGGTCTTACTTTTCAATCGCACATGCAAGAAAGGGTAACATTGTTCAGCACCTAAGGATGGACAAACACAAGACAGCAGATTTAAGTGCTTCTTCAAGTAACTGACTTCTTTTTTTAAAGTCAAACTTCTGATGAGAGAACTCAGTCACTGGCTACAACTGAGGGTACATGAGCTTATCACTGTGTTGTCCACAACCATTCATTTCAGTCCTCAGACTGTACTTCAAAATTGTTGAAAAAATGTTTTTATGAAAAATACTCTTGTGCATGAACCAAAATGGAAGCAATCGTCTGTAATGTTTTCAGACCTGACTCTATTGATTCCCTTAAGAGAGACCTTTCTGAGACAAGTTTTTAAACAGTTTTTTATGATTGCTCAAACTATGGAAGCATTAAAGTGAGAAAAGGGTTCGGGTAAAAGTTCTTAATGTCCATGAAGTTAAAGGCAAAACCTCAGACATTCTTTATTCTTGATACAGTTAAATCCAATGGGCTAAGATCCAAAGTTTTGGTACTGTGTGCTGATAATATCAATTGCAGTTTTGGTGGGGCCACTAAGAGTGGTAGTAACAATAATTTTTACAATTTGTAAAAAGATTTAGGAAGTAATTTAATTGGTGCAAACTGTGCAGCTCACATTGCTCACAGTTGTATCAGCACTGCTGCTGAATGCCTGCCGTTTGGCATTGAAGTTATTGTTGACAAGATATTCAGACATTTTCACATTTATACAGTGAGAAATGAAGAACTTAAAGAGATGTATGACTTTGTTGAGAGAGTGGGTATCAAAAGCTCTTTGGATACAGTAACACTAGGTGGTTGGCTTTACTACCAGCCAGAGAAAGGTTAGTTAAAATGTTCCAACAAGTGAAATCATATTTTCTGAGCCAGGAAAAATGCCCCGTTATCATCAAAAACGTTTTTGAGAATGAATCAGCAGACGTTTGGCTGTACTTTCTGCACAGTCTGGCAGAGATTTTCCAAAATGCGACATTAAAAATTGGGTCTCAAAAAATCTCAATGATAGAGGTGGCTGGAGTAATCAGTGACCTTAGAAACAAGTTAGTAACTAGGAAGAATGAAGTGTTTTTGCCTCTGACAATCAGAAAGAAGATAAAAGATCTTGAAGAACAGGGCAGCATTGATGAAGCAGATTTCAAGCAATCTGTGACATCTTGCTACACCACTTGCATTGATTACTTGGATCAGTGGACCACTCACTTCCAGGAGATTGGGAAACAACAGTGGACTTTCTTTCAAAAACAACTGGAGTGGCATGAACTAGAGTCATCTTTAGAATATGTTTTGTCTACAAGACCCGGCCTAGAGTCAGTAATAAATGATACTGAACTGTTTGAGTTCTCGTCTGAAGTCATTTGTTTCTGAAGAAGACTGGGCGCTAAGAATGGAAATAGGCTGATGAGGGGGGAGGGGAGGAGAGAGCTGCTGGCCCTGGAAGAAGACTGGGGGCTAGGACTGGAAATGGGCTGATGGGGGGGGGGGAGGGGAGAATGGGTCTGGAAGGTAGAGGATGCTAGGAGGGTCTGGAACTAGAAGCGAGCTGATGCTAGGGGAAGACTAGAAGGGGATGGGGCTGGGGCTGGCAGGAGAAAAAAAAAGAAGCTAGGGGAATGAGGATGGAGAGGGGGACAGATATTTTGTGGGGGAGGGAAGAAAAATCTGCGATTGGCTGAGGTTGGGAGAGTAAGGGGGGATTGAGGATACAGGGGTGAAATTTGAGTGGATAAAAAAGAAATGGAGGAGAGATCAATATACAGTCAAACCTTGGTTTTCATGATTAATCCGTTCGAAAAAGTCTGACTAAAACCGAATGTATGAAAATGGAAGCAATATTTCCCATAAGAACTAATATAAATCCAATTAATCCGTTCCAGACACCCAAAAATATTCACAAAAAAATACATTTTATAGAGAATAACTATATTTTTACATACAGAAAACAATGAGAAATAAATATAAATGACTAATGAAATGGATAAATGAACATTTAACATCACTTTTACCTTTATTGAAGTCTCTTGTTGGCAAGATGCAGCCAGACACCAAGAGAGGAGATCGAGCACAGGAATTAAAAAAAAAAAAGAACAAAACAAGAAGGATCCACAAAAAAAAAGCCTACAGTAAAGGCGCCAGCCACAGCTACCGGAAACACCACTCTCCCGCTCAGGCGACCTGGAACGCAGAGCTGAGCATGCGTTCACGAGCCTTGTGGCAATGGCTGCAGCAGCACGGGCCCCTGAAGTCTCAGCCAGGCAGCAGAACACTTCTCTCACCTGCCCGATCCTCACAGGACAGCACACACACAGAGATTCTCTGATCGCCGACTCTCTCCCCCGCCTCCGATTCTCAGCAGCAGCAGGACTGGCAAGTTTGGAAGACCCCTTTCAGCAGCAAGTCCCAGCAGGGAATCCTAATTGAATGTCGGAGCATCAGACCAGCAGAACAGCTCCCGGCACTTCTCTCACCTCACCGGACAGCACACACACAGAGATTCTCTGATCGCTGACTCTCTCCCCCGCCTCCGATTCTCAGCATCAGACCAGCAGAACAGCTCCCGGCATTTCTTTCACCTCACCGGACAGCACACACACAGAGATTCTCTGATCGCCGACTCTCTCCCCCGCCTCCGATTCTCAGCATCAGACCAGTATAACAGCTCCTACTGTACTGAGCGCCCCCCCCCCCGGTACGGACCATTTTAAATTGTACGAAAACCGAGCGGATGTACGAGAACCGGGACAAAATCACAACGAAAAAAGTCGTCGAAAACCGAAGCTAACGAAAACTGGGGCATATGAAAGCTGAGGTTTGACTGTATTAGAGCAGATGTAAAGTGAGAATGGAAAAAAAAATAGAAGAGAGAAGAAAGGACAAATTGACAGCAGACAATGTAGCATTAGCAGAAGACATAAAGAAAGCAACTGGGGCAATTGCGACTGAAAAATAAAATGCCCAAACAACAAAAGGTAGAAAAATACTATTTTATTTTGAATTTATTAACTGGAATATGTCAGCTTTGGAAAATGTGCATCACTAACATCTTTGCATTTTGTTTAATACAAGAGAAAATTATTATTTTTTTTTAATTTATGCAATTTTTAAATTTTACACAAGAAAAAAAAAATTACTTGTTACAGAAAAGAATACAGTATTAAGAAATACAATGCAAAAAAAGAAAAGATAGGGGAAAGGTCCTCCATCTTAACAATAGTAAAAAACAATGATTTACTAGCCCACAAAATGAGTAAGAAAGCAAGACACAATTCGCAAAAAAAAAAAAAGGAAAGTAAGAAATAAGACATGAAACCTGGTGCAGAATTAATTTATAGCGGACCATAATCCCACCCCTCATAACCCAAGAGGGGGGACCCTGAGAAGCCCAGCAACTAGGATGGAGGCACGTCCCTACTGACAACAAACTGAGTTAGATGTGCTGGCTCAAAAAAAGTATAACTAACACCTTGATACTTAATTAAACATCTACATGGGTAGCGCAGAAAGAACAATCCACCCAACTGCATAACCCGAGGCCTCAGTAACAAAAACTGCTTCCGGTGCTTCTGAGTGGCTTTAGAGACATCAGGAAACATCTTAATTGTCGCCCCCATAAAGGGCTCATTCCTAGCCTTGAAATACAACCTCAAAAGCATATCCCGGTCAGGTTCCAAAGCCACAGTAAGAAGTAAAGTAGCCCTCGGAACGAAGGCCGGATCTGTAGTTTCCAGAAACCCAGTTAAGTCCAAAGAGTCCAATGGCGGAGAATGCACAGGCGAGGAAGCTCCATGGGCCTTGCACTTGGCTGTTGGGAGATAGAAAATTCTAGCCAAGGGAGGAACAGACTCCGGAGGGAGTTTCAAAATCGATGTAACATAGGTATTGAATAAATCCTTTGGCGAGACAGCTGGAACTTGAGGGAAATTCAACAAACGCAAATTCCGCTTACGGACAGAGTTCTCTAGCATCTCAATCTTTCCTTGGATAGAAAGTAAATCCTTAGAAACAGTACCTGATAAGGTTGCTGCGCCCTCCACTTTAACCTCCAACTGGGCAACCTTGGAAGATATAACAGCCACCTCCTGCTTCTGCTGATCAACCGATTGTGTCATCAAGGCTAGTACGCTCTGTAGGGCTCCAAATTGAGAAGAAAAAGAATGCTCCAAAGCTTGAAGCCCTTCCCAAAGAGAGTCCAGGGTTACTGCTGCCGGTCGACATAAAACAGACTTCACAGAACTAGAAATCCGTATATCATTAGCAGTAGGTGATAGAATCTCCGAGCCAGCTACAACATCCAAAGGAGAAGCAACTCCAATCACTGCTGGACTCTCCTCAACGCCGACAGGCTCCGCAGTCGATGGAACAACTGCTGCGGTGGTATTCAATGCTGGAGTACTCATTAGCACACCAGCGCTGATTCTCCCGACACCACAGGGCTCCTTCTCCACCGCACCTGCGGCAAACACTGCTGGCTAAGTCAGGGGAGTCCGCACTTCTGGGCTGAGCGTGACCTGAAGCTCAGAGGGGCATGGTAAGCCGTCTTCCGCTCCCAACGCCCCCAACGAGCCAAGCACCGGAGTTTCTGCTGCACCAGTCGGCCTCAAGAAAGAATCTAGAGGACCCTTAACCGCTGCATCCAAGACTGCCGAATCGGTCCGGCTTTTGGCCTTCCGTTTACGCGGCATCGTAAAAAACAGGTAATAAAGCTAACCGCGGTAAGAGCAGCGGCTAACACGCGTCGGCCATCTTGCCTCCGAACTTAGGGAAACGAAAATTAATTTTATAGTTTTATTTCTCCGGTGTTGTTGTACATTCCAAGTTTGGCTTTTGGGGTTCCCAGTTTAATTATTGTCTTCATACTTCTAATTGTGATCCCTTGTTCTATATTTGGTGATGGTCTGTGTTTTTCATGAGTAACCGAGCTGCTTTATTCTGTTCATGTGGAGGCACATTCTAATGTGGCCGACCAGCCACCCAGGGGCGGCTCAAGGCAATCTGCTGCCTGAGGCGAAGGATGAGATGGCGCCCCCCCCCTCCATAGAGGTGGGCGGGGCTTTTTTCAAAACTCCAATCAGGGACTGAACCAAACCAAAAAGCTGATTAGATTATATGGAGGAAATGCAAGATGTTTGCATACCAAGGAACTAAAAGAGAGCGAGAACCACAGCACAGTTTATAAAACTAAATTATAACTCATTTTTATTTTGTTGTTATAAACTGCGTTATGATTATTACCTTTTTCTTTTTCAACAAATATTTTGCATCCACAGAACCCCCTTCAACTGTGGTGACAGAGCAGAACCAGGACATTCACCCACAGAACTCAATATCTTAAAACAAAAAAAAAAAATCTGATTCTGGTCATCTCACTAACAACAACAAACATTCTCTGGTACCAGGTGTATTGTGTACTAATACAAAACCCTACAACAAAGTCACTGAGTATCTATAGAGCAAATCTACCATACCATACCATATCAGCACCAACTTCCAAAACTCACATAAGGAGCCCACCAAAATAAAGCGTCACTGTAAATACTACAGTGGACCCTGGACATCCATACACCTATTTGAAAAGCTGAACATGTCAAATTACTACAGTACAGTATAAATCTTTATGTACAAACTCTATGTTAACAGAACACCTGGGCTCAGTCACGCACTCAGGACACAGACCCTCGCCAAGTACAGAATAAGTAACCACAATCTAAAGTAAAAACAAAAATATGTAGACAAAATTTAAAATGAAACCCCAAGAAGCCAGACTATTCAAGCAATGCAACATCAGATAAATATGCAGTTCCTCCATGCAGTATAAAATATAAAGATAACAAAAAGTTCAATCACTAAAATGAAATAAAATTATTTTTTCTACCTTTGTTGTCTGACCATTTTATTCTCTGATCATGCTGGTCCCAATCTGAGGCTTCTGCTTTCCTGTCTTCTCTTAGCTCTCTTTCTGTGGTCTATGGTCCATCTGCCATTTCTTATCTCTTCTTTTGTTTTCTTCACTTCTTTCCATCAGCCTATTTCCAGTCCCTGTAACCCTTTCCCAGTATCAGCCCCTTTCCAGTCCTTCCTCCCGGTACCTTCCAATGTCAACTTGTATTCCCATCATTGCCACTGGTGTCCATTCCCTTCCAGTCCCCCTCCTTCCCCACTGTCCAACTCCTTCTAGTCCAAATACCACGGCAGCCCCTCTCAGCATCCACTCCCTTCCAGTCCCATTCTCCCATCCCCTCACATCAGCCCATTTGTAGCCCTAGCCCCCAGTTTTCTTCCAAGGCCAGCAGCTCTATCCTCCCCTCCCACCAATCGCCCATTCCCAGTTGAAGCCCCCCCAATCAGCTCACTTCCAGTGCTAGTCCCCCTTCAACCCCATTACCAGTGCTAGCCTCCCCTAATCAGCCCATTACCAGTCATACCCCCCTCCCCATTAGCCCATTACCAGTCCTAGCCTCCACTAATCAGCCCATTTCCAGTCTAGCCTTCCCAATCAGCTGATTTCCAATGCTAGTCCCCCTCAGTCCATTACTAGTCCTACCCCCCACCTCAGTCCATTACCAGTCCTACCCCCCACCTCAGTGCATTACCAGTCCTAGCCTCCCTTAATCAGCTCATTTCCAGTGCTAGTCCCCCCCCCCTCAGCCCATTACCAGTGCTAGTCTCCCCTAATCAGCCCATTACTGGTCCTATCCCCCATCAGCCCATTACCAGTCCTAGCCTCCTCTAATCAGCCCATTTCCAGTCCTAGCCTCCCCAATCAGCTCATTTCCAATGCTACCCCCCCATCAGTCCATTACCAGTCCTACCCCCCCATCAGCCCATTACCAGTCCTAGCCTTCCCTAATCAGCTCATTTCCAGTGCTAGTCCCCCCTCAGCCCATTAGCAGTGCTAGCCCCCCTAATCAGCCCATTACCAGTCCCAGCCCCCCTAGATCAGTCCATTCCCAGTCCTAGCCTTCCCTAATCAACCCATTACCAGTCCTAGCCCCCCGATCTGCCCATTACCAGTGCTAACCCCCCATCAGCCCATTATAATCCTAATCCACACTGTCTCATCCCTCTGTCCAGCATTTATCCCCCATCTGTCCAGTATGTCCCCGTCTCTCCCCTTTATCCAGCATTTGCCCCCCTGTCTCTCCCCTTTGTCTAATACTTGTCCCCCTCTTTGTCCAGTATGTCTCCGTCTTCCCCTCTGCCCAGAATTTTCCCCCTGTCTCCCCCTTTTTCCAGTATTTGTCCCCTGTCTCCCCCTTTGCCCCCCATCTCTCACCTTTGTCTCTCCTTGTCCTCCTCCTGTCCCCACTCCCTCCACCTGCACCTCTCATCTGGCGGTGGCGGGGGCACTCTGGCTGTTTTAATTTTAGATTTTTCTGCCTCTGCCTTCCTGCTGCGTTTTTTCCTCAAGAATGCTTGCAGCAAAAAAAAAAAAAATGCGGTGGGAAGGCAGAGGCGGCAAAATCTAAAATATAAAAAAAATGGAGTACCGCCGCCGCACAAATCAGCCTGATCACTGCTGATTTGTTCGATGCCGGCAGCACTCCAGTTGTTCCTGCTGGATGAGAGGGAACCCTTGTCAGTTCCCTTCCAGCCTCCTCCTTCCCCAGTGTGAGCCCCCTCCTCCCCCAATGTCAACCCAGTTGCAGGCCCCACCTTCCCATCATGTCAATTCCCTTCCAGCCACCTCCTCCCCGTGTCATCCCCATTGCAGACCCCACCTTCCCTTCATGTCAGTTCCCTTCCAGCCTCCCCATCAGCCCAGTTGCAGACCCCACCTTTCCCTTATCCCCTGCCCCCTCCTCCCTTCTTTCCCATGTCAGCCCCCTCCCTCCCTCCCTCCCGGTCTGCCCGGTTGCTTATCTCACCTTTCCCTTATCCCCGGCCCCACCGCCCCCCCCCCGTAGTTCCTGTGCCTCCCCCAAAGGAAGTTGTAACACAAGCCCTCACAGCACAACAAGCTACAAACCACGTGAGGGGCTATGAGGGGGGGGGGGATAAGACTGGTAATGGGCTAATGGGGGGGTTGCTAGTACTGGAAATGGGCTGAGTGGAAGGGGGGACTTGAACTGCAAATAGTTGATGGGGACCGGGGCTTGGATTGGAAATGGGCTATGGGGGGGGGGGGGGGGGCTAGGACTGGAAATAGGGTGATGGGGGTTAGGATTGGTAATGGGCTAGGGGGGGGGGTTAGGACTGGTATTGGGCTATGGGGGGGCTAGGATTGGAAATAGGGTGATGGGGGTTAGGACTGGTAATGGGCTATGGGGGGGGGCTAGGACTGGAAATAGGGTGATGGGGGGTTAGGACTGGTAATGGGCTGATGGGGGGGGTTAGGACTGGAGGTGGACTGGAGGGTTAGGACTGGAGGTGGGGTTAGGACTGGAGGTGATGGAGGGTTAGGACTGGTAATGGGCTATGGGGGCTAAAACTGAAAATGGGGTGATGGGGGCTTAGGACTGGTAATGGGCTATGGGGGGCTAGGACTGGTAATGGGCTGGGGGGTTGCTAGTACTGGAAATGGGCTGAGTGGAAGGGGGCTTGAACTGCAAATAGCTGATGGGGACGGGGCTTGGAATGGAAATGGGCTATGGGGGGTTAGGACTGGAAATAGGGTGATGGGGGGTTAGGACTGGTAATGGGCTATGGGGGGGGCTAAGACTGGTAATGGGCTGATGGGGGGTTAGGACTGGAGGTGGGCTAATGGGGGGTTAGGACTGGTAATGGGCTATGGGGGGGCTAAGACTGAAAATGGGGTGATGGGTGGCTTAGGACTGGTAATGGGCTAGGGGGGGCTAGGACTGGTAATGGGCTGGGAGGCTTGGAATGGAAATGGGCTGAGTGGAAGGGGGACTTGAACTGCAAATAGCTGATGGGGAGAGGGGCTTGGAATGGAAATGGGCTATGGGGGGGCTAGGACTGGAAATAGGGTGATGGGGGTAGGACAGGTAATGGGCTATGGGGGGCTAGGATTCCAAAAAGAGTGAGAGGGGGTTAGGACTGGTAATGGGCTATGGGGGGGCTAAAACTGAAAATGGGGTAATGGGGGCTAGGACTGGAAATAGGGTGATGGGGGGGTAGGACTGGTAATGGGCTATGGGGGGCTAGGACCGGAAATAGGGTGATGGGGTTAGGACTGGAGGTGGGCTGATGGGGGTTAGGACTGGTAATGGGCTATGGGGGGTTAAACTGAAAATTGGGTGAAGGGGGGCTTAGGACTGGTAATGGGCTATGGGGGACTAGGATTGCTAATGGGCTGGGGGGTTTCTAGTACTGGAAATGGGCTGAGTGGAAGGGGGACTTGAACTACAAATAGCTGATGGGAACGGAGGCTTGGAATGGAAATGGGCTATGGGGGGGATAGGACTGAAAATAGGGTGATGGGGGGTTAGGACTGGTAATCGGCTATGGGGGGGGGGGCTAGGACTGGAAATAAGGTGATTGGGCGGTTAGGACTGGTAATGGGCTATGGGGGGCTAAGACTAGTAATGGGCTGATGGGGATTAGGACTGGAGGTGGGCTGATGGGGGGTTAGGACTGGTAATGGGATATGGGAGGCTAAGACTGAAAATTGGGTGATGGGGCTTAGGACTGCTAATAGGCTATGGGGGGCTAGGACTGGTAATGGGCTGGAGGGGTTGCTAGTACTGGAAATGGACTGAGTGGAAGGGTGGACTTGAACTGCAAATAGCTGATGGGGACGGGGCTTGGAATGGAAATGGGCTGAGTGGAAGGAGGGCTTGAACTGCAAATAGCTGATGGGGAGGGTGCTAGGACTGGAAATGGGCTGAGTGGTGGGGGAGAGCCAGGACAGAAAATGGCCTGATGGAGGGGCTAGGATAGGACTGGAAATGGGCTGTTGGGGGGTGTTAAGATTGAAAATGGGTTGTGGTGGGGGCTTGGATTGAAATGGACTCATGGAGGGGCTAGAACTGGAAGTAGGCTCATTGGGGGCTTGGATTGGAAATGGGCTGAGTGGAGGGGAGCTAGGATTTTACATGGGCTGATGGTGGGGCTAGGAAAGGACTAAAAATGGGCTGATTGGGGCTGGGATTGGAAATGAGCTGATGGACTCGGATAGGAATGGAACTGAATGGGGGAGCTAGGATTGGAAATGGGCTGATGGTGTGGCTAGGATAGGATTGGAAATGGGCTGATGGGGGGGGGGCTAGGACTGGAAATGGGCTGATGCGGGGACTAGAAGGGTGTGGATGCTGGGTGGGGCTGGAACTAGAAGGGAGCTGATGTTGGGGGAGGATTAGAATGGGATGGAGCTGGGAGAGTGAAATGGAAAGGGGAAAAATATTTTGTGTGGAAGACAAATCTACAATTGGCCGGATATTGGGAGAGTAAGTGGGAATTGAGGATGGAGGAGTAAAATTTGAGTGGATGAAATAGGAATGAGGAAAGAGCAAAAGGAGAAAGCTTACTATGTTAAAGCAGATGTAGAGAGGGAATGGAAAAAAAAAACTAGAAGAGAAAAGAAAGGATAAATGGACAGCAGACGATGGAGAGTTAGCAAAAGACACGAAGAAACCAGAAGAAAGTGGCTGGAGCAATTGCAACTGGAAAAGAAATGCACAAAAGGCAGAAAAATATCTCTTTATTTTGAATTTATTAACTGGAATATGTCAGCTCTGGGAAATGTGCATCATTAACATCTGTGCTTTGTTTAGCACAAGAGGAAATTAATGTATAGTTTTATTTCTACAGTGTTGTACATTCCAAGTTTGGCATTTAGGGGTCCCAGTTTAATTGTCTTCCTGTTTCTAAATTGTGATTCCTTGTTTGGTGATGGTCTATGTTCTGCATGTGTAACTGAGCTGAGATATTCTGTTTTTGTAATTCCTATTTGACATTGCCACATGTTCTCTTTCCCCAGTAGGTCATGTATTGTTATTCTCTGAAATGTATATATTTGAAGTTGCCTTTTGATAGGTAGAGTATGGTGCTTTGTGAGTCCTGGTAGTGCTGTTAGGATACGGTGGGTTTGCTATGGGTTTAAATGGGCAGTGTTTGTAGTAGTTTCTAATGTGCCTGGCGGTTGGTACTGGATTATAGTAATGTAGAAATCTTTTAGTCTTTCTTTATCCATACACTCATTAAGAGGCATGTTTACTAAAAGTTAGTGTATGGTAACATTATGCAAATATTTATGCAAATGAGGCCCCTTATGCCAAAGAGGCCCCCCGCACAGGTCTCGCACATGGCCCCGCACCCCCCTTGGGCCGCCCCTGGCCGAAATGACCCATTTTTGCCAGACATCTTGCAAAATATTTTTAAACAGTGGCTGCCAAAAATAAGAATGCCCTCATCCCATCTACGATATCTGCATTTCACTTGCGTTAGTTGCTCCTACTAGGTGATAAAGCTGCATTAGCCCCTCGGTAGCAGCACATGCCCCTTAGTAGCAATGCCCCATAATATCAGGCGCTGGATATGCAGTGGAGGCCCCAGTAAGAGCGTTAAATGGGAACGAGATAAAACCCGGCTCCTTTACCCACGCCCCTTTAAATGCTTTTCTAATGTTTTGGATACTCTTCGCCAATGCATTGAAGAAGAATCGTTTTTGTAGTAAAATTAGAAATACAACTGGGTGGAATTTAACATGAAAATGAAGAAGTTACAGAAGCACCACAGAGAAGGCAAAACTAACTAACCCATTTGGAGAAATTGCCCGGAAGGAAAGAGCAATGACAAGGCGGCCCGGCCCCATAAACCACTTTCAGATTTAGGTTCCTGACAATGCAAGAGCGCTTGAATAATAGAACTGTGCTTTCTAACGTTGCAACAACAACAAAATCCCAGCCCCCGATAACAATCGTAAAAATTGCGAACTCATGCTTTCGCTTTCTCGAAATCGCCTTGCTTTTAAGCAGCCCAGCCTCGGGAAGAACGCGTACACGGTTGCCCCGGCGACCGAGCGCGCGGAGGAACGTCAAAGAACTGTCACGTGACATTGGCGGGCGGAGGAAGGAGTCGTCACGTGAGGATGAAAGCAGGGCCGCGAGCGATCATGTGACAGGGAAGGGGAGTTCGCATTTGGTAGTTAGTGCCGTCGCAGGGACGTGGGCCGGTGGAGTTTGAATTTTGACGGTGCCGCCTTGGAGTAGGCATGAAGGAGAAAACGCAGGAAGACCACTGGGAGGGAAACTTGCCGCAGAATAAGGTACTGGGTGCACAGGCAGTGGAGTCTTGTGAGCAGAGCGGATAGTGGTTCTGAGTTGGAATATAGAGGCGCCGGGTGGTGGTGGTGGTGATAGAGGTAGATGGATCTGTGCTCCCGTGGCGCTGGTAAGGATGTCTGCCCGGGTGGCGCTGTGCGAAGAAGAGTTTCGTCTCTGTTTTTTTTTTACTCTGGAGAGGCGTGGCTGCACATAAAAGGTTCACGAAAATGTTAAAGTTCTGCAGTCTCTGTCAGAATGTTATTGTTGTTGTTAAGTGCCGTGAGACCTGCCCATCTTGAGAGACTCTGCCAGTAATTAAGTTGCTCATAGCTTAAACCTCAGCATCACTGATGCACACAAGCCCTCACTGCAGAACAAGCTGCAAACCAAGTCAGGGCAGTCACGTTAACGCGTACATAATCCCTGAGTTTGTGTAACAATGCGTTGAAACTAAAATACAGGAAGTCTTTCTCAAAGATGCACTCTAAAGTTCGTTTTGCACGATCCCACAGGTGTATTGGAATATAGTGTTGAGAGTATGTCTGGGCTTTAGGGATTTTAGTTTTCTGCTTTACAGAACCTAACAGATGCAGATAGTACTAACTGCTTGCAGTTGTCCGTGATGTGGCTGGGAGTGAATGAATCCTTAACAGAAAAATTTAAGGTGGACTCCTATAACCCCCAAACGGAATGAGGGACAAGCAAGGTCTCCTGTAGTGCTTTAGTCAGTGAGTAGAGGAGGTATGTGAGATTATGCATGGAAATCAAGAGGTATTTGGGGCAGAGTGTGGGTGGAAGGATATTGAGAGAGGGAATGTGTTGTAGGGCTGAGATTTTGTTGTGTTGGGCAGGCGGTACATTTAGGGAGGCGTGTAGGGAGGAGGGATGTTTGGAAGGTTGTCTCCTGTGTGTGAGATGTCTGAAATGGGTGAGTAGGGGCTTGTGTATGTCAAGGTACAGTGGATGTATTTGTGCATGTGAGGATTGTCAGTTGTAGATAGGGTATCTCGGGCAGTGGTGGTCTGTGTATCAGGGTCTAAGGAAAGGACTGTTGGGTGCACAGTGAGTCGGATCCTAAATTGGACCTGTGCTAAAGTATCAATTACACAATAGTGACAATCACCAACTTAGCACAATATAATTGCTCATATAAAAAATAATATATGTTGGACTTTTTCATTCAATGTTGCCATTAATAAGCTACTTCTAGCATTTAAGTTCTTTTTTTTCTCTTTTTTTTTTTTTTTTTTTTAATGATACATGCCCAACCAAAAACAAATGTGCATTTTGTTATCTTAAACATTTGTTTAGGAAATAGCCATAATTGCCAACTACGACTGTCATGTATTCTGCTTCATGGCTCAAGCATTTCCTTAAATCAATAAGCTATCTGATCCAGCAAGGCACCATCCATTTTCTCATTATGTTTTTTTTCAATGTACTACTTCCACGAGCTTACTGTTTCAAAAGATGTCTGTGACATTCTCTCATATAAACTCTTAAGATCCACCCTTAACAATGATAGTTAGTCAATACACTGACTCTCATTCAACACTGTCTTCAATCCAGAGTATTCCACTCAATTTGTAAATTTAAACCCTTAGGGTTGACAGTATCCAATGTAAATATCCAAAATTGTTCTCTGTAATTCAATTTGGCTTCCTGGTCTCCCCCTCTCCAATTATCCGGTACATGATCTACTATATGCTATGTCAAATCTGAAAAAGAATGATTAGGACCCAAACAATGGTTTACAATTGGCGCTGAGATATTCTTCATATTAAAACTAGATCTATGCTCACATAACCACTTCACTAAAGGTCATTTGGTGCCTCTAATGTATGATTTGCCACAAGGTCAATTGATAATATATATTACAAAAGAAGTTTGGCAAGATGTTCTCGAACATGACTGCACCAATCATTGGTTGGCTAGACAAGTCCAGTTATCTCCTTCAGTGGGAGACGAACAAAAATCAGTGGCCACAAGCAAAATGACCCACTGGATGTTTAATTAAGGCTGATGGCTCATTCCATCTGACTGATTTTGTCACGATATGCCACAATAGGGCATTCTACACAGCACGCGTGCGATTTGTAGAATATTCCAGTACTTATAAAGTACTGAAGCTGTTATTGGAGCTTTTACAGTAAATGGTGTAAAACATACTAGCGCTGTCCAATCGGGGCAGAGGCCTTGTTTTAAAGTTCTTCGCGCCATCGGGCGCGCCCGCGCCTGGCGGGCCCGCGCCTAGGCGGGGACCGAGAGAAAACACCAGAAATCCGCCGATCTCATCACTCCACCGAGCCCTGGACAGCCAAAGCAACAGCCTGCTTAAGACAAGCGTCCACACAAATGCGTCCAACAGCTACATACAAATACGATTGAACCAGCTTATCCTACCCTCTCCATACAATCTCAACTACAGCAAGTATACGTGCCTCATATGACTCAACTGACTTTTCTTCCACAGCCTATTTATTTGACTGTACTTGCATTCATTCATTTATTACTGTTGCCAGTAGTAGCCTTTTAGCCATTTATGTACTGTTACCAATGGTATCCATGTATCATTGTTGTATTCTTTCTCACTTGCATTCATTTATTACTGTTGTCAGTAGTAGCCTTCTAGCCAGTTATTACTGTTGCCAGTAGTATCCATGTATCATTGCTGCTTCCTATTTTTACTGTTGTCAGTACCATTCAATTATCACTATAGCATGCAATTATTACTGGTTCTGTAGCCTTCACTTTTTTACTGTGGTCAGTTAGCACTCAATTATCCCAGTTACCAGTAACACTCCCACAAAGTGTCTCACTTGCTCTCCCATTAGCTCTCCATAATATATAGCTACTCAACACCACTGTCAGAAGCCCATTGCCAATTACTCCTTCGACAATACCATATCCACAATAACAAACATAATATCCCCTCCAATCCCTCACAGAAGTTACCTCATCCACATCAACAAAAACCCCAATGGCACTACCATTCAATACCCTAGCTATCTGCCTTTTCCTTCTTCTATGTTTGCTTAACGAAGCCCTTGCACTATATCACACAGCTCACCAAATTCCAATACTTCAAAATCATGGAAAAAGAAGGGCTGAATCTCCCTATCCCAACTCAAGAATAGATGCCCCCACACGCCACTCTCATCTAATACATATAGCTCTTCAACAACCAAAGAAAAATAAACAAAAGGAACCCCTTCAACCCTTTTGCTTAAACTGTGCCCTCATAAATGCAAGGTCTATCCGCAAGAAATGGCCAGTCATCACTGACACAATCTCTTCCTACAATCTAGACATCCTCATGATAACCGAAACTTGGTTATCCGACACAGATAATGTGATCCTTAACCAACTCACACCCCCCAACTTCTCCGTCCATTCCCAACATAGAGAGAGCAAGAGAGGTGGAGGCATTCTCATACTTACCAAGAATGACCTAAACTTCCACACTGTGGACTCCACAAGCTCAAACAGCATGGACGTCTTAACCATCACGAATGAGCAATGCTCCATCAATTTAATATACAGAGCACCCTCACCCTCCACGGATGACCTTCCTAACATTCTGGACTTAGCAACCAACACACGCCAGCCCAACACTCCCAACTGGATATTAGGAGATTTCAATCTCCCAACACTGCATCCTAGCCATGCCTCAGCCCTCCTTGAAGCAATCAACGAGTTGGGATACAAACAAATTGTTGAAGCCCCCACGCACAAGAGAGGAAACATCCTTGACATGATTTTTGCTCCTCTGACAGCCCTTGATTCCAACAATAGACTCGACACTTCTGTAACCCCAGTACCTTGGTCCGACCACAACCTAATCACCTTCCCCATCCTCATCAATGGCAAACAGTCATCATACATCAACAAAAACTCCATTGACTCAACAAAAGTAACATCTCGGAAATTCAAAACCTTCAACAAAGAGCATATAATTACAGAAACCCTCCCTCTCCTGCATGACACCTCTCTCAATCTCGAAAAATCTGATCGCATCCTGGAACAACACTATCAGCACCATTGCACTACAACCAGTACAGGACACCAACCTAAAGAAAAGAAAATCCTCTCCTTGGTTCTCCCCTGACCTACGAGCCTCCCTCACACACCTAAGAAAATTGGAGAAACGATGGCGTCGCTCACACTCTTCTGAAGACCATGCAGCCTATAGAGTACACCTATCTTTGCACAGAGAGTCAGTCATGACCAAGATGAGACAATTCCATACTGACACGCTGAAAAGATCGCTAAATAAACCACGTGATCTTTTCAACCTAGTCAAAATCTTATCTAAAGAACCTTCACCAGAACATCCTGAACCCATTCATCCTCAAGCCTTCGCCGATTACCTGCAATCCAAGCTGCTTCAAACCAACAACATTGCAACAATTCCTTCTCAAGTCACCGTATGTATATCAAACTTATCCATGTTCTCCACACCATCCAGAAAACATATTGAAGTCACCATCGCTGCTCTTAACACTACCACCGCACAAACTGACCCTTGCCCAGCCCACTGGATAAAGGAACTACGCCAAGATCTCAGCCCCATCATCACTAAAATGATGAATTTATCCTTTACAACTGGTTCCTTCCCATCAGTCCTCAAGAGAACATCCATCAGACCCCTCTTGAAAAACCACAAACTCGACCCACAAAAGGTTGAATCTTATAGACCCATAGCTAGCATTCCCCTGCTAGCTAAAATAATTGAAAAGGAAGCTCAAAGACAAATACAGGACCACATCGACACTGCCTCCCCTCTTGACCAATGCCAACATGGCTTCAGAGAGTTCCACGGTGTTGAAAACCCTCCTAACCACTCTATGCAACAACATCATCACAGGCATTGATAACATCCGCCAAGGCTTTGCTCTTATCTTCTTAGACATTGCCGCGGCTTTTGACTCTGTTCATCATGATCTTTTAATAGGGCGACTAAAAGAAAAAGGCATCAATAACACTGCCCTGGAGTGGTGTAAATCATACCTTGATCAGAGATGGCAGTACGTTACCTCAGGAACCGCAACATCCACACCTTACCACCAAAAACAAGGCGTACCACAAGGATCATCCCTATCTTCACTCTTCTTCAATATACATACAGCCTGTTTGCAATATCATTAAGTCCTTCAATGTTGAATGCTTGATATACGCTGACGACATCCTTCTATACATGCCTTTCTCCACAGCCCATATGGACCTCTCCCCGCTAGCCAAATGTTTTGATGCAGTATCTGAATGGCTTCAATCCCAGAACCTCCGAATTCAACACAAAAAAACCGAGGTTCTTTTCATCACTAGAGACCCACTTTTCACCCCCCCATCCCATATAAAGGTCAAAGAAGCTGAGCTCCAATCCAAACCTTCCATTCGTTACCTTGGAGTCACTTTGGACCAGCGCATGGATTTTAAACTACATATAACCAACGTAGTCAGAGCCATCTACCTCAAGATCCGGACACTCCGCCATCTTCGCCCCCTGCTTGATCCTGATGACTTCCGGACGATATTTCAAGCCTTAACCCTACCACACCTTGACTATGCTAATGCCATCCTCCAAGGCCTCCCACACTCCACATTAAACCCATTGCAACTCGCCATGAATACCGCTGCTAGAGTCCTCTACGGAGCATCAAGAAGGGACCATATAACACCCATCCTAGAGCAACTCCACTGGCTCCCCATACATGGCAGAATATATTACAAAACATTACTACTAACTTTCAAGGCCACTAAAATCATCACCTCTTCCTCCCTAGTAGACCTCGTTCAGACTGTTCCACCCAATAGATCCAGGAGAACGATATCAACAAATGCACTAGTTATCCCTAAAGCAGCGACAAAATGCCTATCAACGACATCTAACAGGGCCTTCAGATTCTATGCCCCCAAGTGCTGGAATGCCCTACCCCCAGAGATTCGTGCTATCACTGATCTATCCCTTTTTAGAAAGGCTCTCAAATCCCACCTTTTCCCCCAATATTACTTGACCAGCTAACCAATCTCGATCCTTACCCTATAACTAATAACAACTTCTGTTGTGTATACTTGTAAATACTCATGTAAATAGTTGCAGAAATGCCGTCCCATGTTTTATCCAAGTTCTCTGACCTTGTTCTCTGTAAAACCAAACAGTTTGTTGTTCTGGTCTGTTGTTATATTGTGAACCGCGCTGATGCTGAATAGAGCGGTATATAAGAGCTTGAAATAAATAAATAAATAAATAAATAAATAGTGGAGCTGATTCAGGGTTTATTATTATTTTTATTATTATTAGAAGGCAATAGAAGATGTTCTCATTGTGCATGTAATCCTCTCTTTGTGTGCTTTTTGAATTATCTCCTTAGGATATCTCTGAATATATTTTTGAGTCTCTTAGTGGTATTCTTTTGTCATACAAATATATCTAAGCCTTAAAAACTGGCTTATTGAAAGGCCTTGTTCTAACTTCAAAGGATGATGGCTAGAGAAATGCAACAGGTTATTCTGTTCAACTGCTTTTTGATACAGGGTAGTACTTAACCCCATAGCAGTCTTCTCCACCATTATGTCTAAAAATAGAATACTATATTGATGACTAGAACATGCAAACTGCAAATTATCTTTTCAGCATTAAGCCATATCACAAACTCCTGTAATGATGTAACTGATCCAGGCCAAATGCAGAAGATAAAAATACCTTTTCCAAATTTTAATGGAAGACATCCAGGGAGATCTATATAAATATTGCTCCTCAAAATCGGCTACATACATACAGTGTAGCAATAGGAGGTGCCGCTGTGGTTCCCATTGCAATATCATAGATTTGATGGTGGGTGCACAGTGAGGGCATGAGACAACCTCAGAGCCATCAAAGACTTCCAAACTTTCTGGAAAGAGCTCAAAACCCACCTTTGTTGAGTACTATGGGCCCTCCACCAATAACAATCTCCTCCAAACCTCCCATCCCCCTTAATAGCCTTTACTCCCCTATCCCCTTCCTCTCACACACCTTCACATATGCGATACAACAGCTCCATATTGTACATAGTTATGCAAATTGTTAAGCTGTACTATCTCGCTTTGTTCTGTAAATAAATTTTTCAAAGTTGTAATGTAAATTTCCAGTTTTGTTCTCTGTAAACCGCCACTGATCTTTGGAAGTGGCGGTATATAAGTTCTAATAAATAAAATTAAAATAAAATAAATGGGGGGGGGGGGGGACCTGGCCTGAGAAGTGAATCTGAGGTTGTGTGGAGAGTGTCTGAAGTGGGTCTAAAGGAAAGGGCAGTTGCAGTGAAGGGTTTGGGGGACATTCCCTACTCTTGCCCAAGGCAGGTAAAATTTTTAAAAGTCTGAGATGCTGGGAGGAGATGAGCACAGCACACACTGCACTTACCTTCAGCAATGTTGCCATGTCATCTCTCAGTCCTGTTCTTCAATCTCCCCATGCAGCAGTCTAGCAGGTAGAGCACTTAAGCACTTCATCTGCAGTGCTGGGTCTCACAGTATGAGATGTGATATCTCATGGACCTTATCTCGGGATTTTAGCCAGTAGCATGAAATGAGACACTTACCTGTTGCCTAGCCACATGGGGGGGGGGGGGGGATGGATTGAAGAATGCAGTAAAGAGCCCTTCTGGAGGTAAGTGCACTGCGCCACGCTTACCTCTTCCCAAAAGCAGCAGCAGCAGCAGCACCACTGCTATTGTTCCCTATTATACGTTCAAAATCTAAAGTAGGGTTGCTCCAGCAGAAGGCAGCTTCTGGCTTTTTGTCAGGCTTGCTCGTGCCGCTGTCAACTTGTGGCAACCCATGAGTGTCTGTGATTGTCCGATATCTCAGTAGTTTCAAGATGTAAGTGCTTCCGGCAGCTTGGAGCTCTTCTCTGCTCTGTTAACTGCCAAATTTAAAATTCTACAGAAACCCGAGCAGTAAGGTAGCTAACTGCTCATCCCTATCCTATTTCCAGCTAGTTCTGTGGATGCATAAACACTCCCAGTATTTAGCAAACTACTTCACTGTACTGTATCGGTGGAGAGATAATATTAGTTGAGTTTTGCCTCTGCAGTTGTTTTTCAAATGGTGGGTCCTGTGCCTGCAAGCCTTTCCCTCTTCCAGACAGCCATTCCTCCACCCCCTTACTGTGATTAGCTAGTTTCTTCCAGCCTTGCTCCACTACTTGCAATCTTTCCTGGTGCTACTCCTGGAACAAGTGATGCAGTGTGGTGTCTGTGCTTATGGAAATGCATGCCCTGCAGATGCCAAGAGCCTTGTAGTTCCAGAAAACATCAGCTGTGCTGGGGATTATTTCTTACTTGTTATATCGGGAGGAGTGGTCTAGTGGTTAGGACAAGGTACTTCAGGCCGGAGGGCCGGGGGTTCAAGTCCCACCTGGGGACAGCAATCTCAGGCCGGAGGGACTGGGATTTTTAGTCCTGTAGGCACTCTTTGTGGTCTTGGGCAAGCCACTTAACCCTCCATTGCCCATGTTCCCTGTAAGTATTAGTGTATGTGTCTCATATCCCCTCGTGTTAAATGTATCCCCCGATTGACTGCTTTGACCCGGTGAAAAGCAGGATATAAATACAGCTAAATAAATAAATAAATATCGGGCATTTTCACTTGTAAATAGTGAGTTTAGAAAGGGCTGAATTAACATGTGGATGTCCTTATTACATAAAAATTGAAAAGGAGTGGCCTGGGCATTTCAAACACCAACATGTGTATTCCTTACTTTAAATAGGGAATATACGTCTATAACTACAATTGTCCATGATGGGATTTACAGCTGCTCTATGGCACTCATAGGCTTTTAAAAAGTGCTCATTTTGGCTAGCCTTCTACTGGGGGGATTAAGAAGGATATCATTTTTTTTTTTTTTTTTTTTTTTAATCTTCCATTATTGATGTCCCCCCTCCAAATTGAAATTAAAGATAGCGACATTTGTAGTTAATTGATGGCATTTATATGTGCAGGTTTGAAAAATGGCCTGCATACATTTGTAAGTAGTGGCACTTAAACGTGGGAGATGTGGAAGTTAGTATTTCACATGTAAGTGCTAACATCTGCATATAGAGATTGCTAAATTTCCCATTCTGCTTTTTGTCCCATGTGTAGGTTTGTAAAATGGGTCCCCCACCTCTAAGTTTCAGCAATTGCATGTGCACCTTTTCACTGTCTTAGAACAGGCTCCATGTTTAGCAGAGCTTTTTCTACACATAGAATGATATCCAGGCTGGATTGACCATGGAGGTTGTGGTTTGGGGACTTGTTGCGACTCTTGCAAGAACCTCATCTGACTGCATACGGGCCTAGCACCTGTTGTGT
The DNA here is from genome assembly GCA_033557465.1 of Ichthyophis bannanicus. Classification (NCBI taxonomy): domain Eukaryota; kingdom Metazoa; phylum Chordata; class Amphibia; order Gymnophiona; family Ichthyophiidae; genus Ichthyophis; species Ichthyophis bannanicus. Next base: position 766,500,843 of record CM066036.1, on the reverse strand, counting down.
CAGGGGCTGGTCTTTCTGGGTGGCCCAGCTCTTTTCTCACTTACAGCTTGGCTCTTGAGAGGCTATTATCTTGCTTTGGTTTCCACGCTGTTAAGTGAGGAGAGGTTCTGTCAGCCTTGGCTATATGTGGGTCTGGTGCTTGTTTGAGCACTGGTGAAATGAGCGTAAGATTGGTTGTAATATGACTGACTTGCTTTCCTTGTTTGCCTTTCTTCAAGATGGTTTGGACAAGGGCTTTTCCCTTAGTTCTCTGAAGGATCAGGGAGCCGATGGCAGGCCAGTCTATAGCCCCCCATTTGGATATCTCTCATTTCCTTCAGGGAATACAGCACTTGCATTCTCCCCTTTGTTCAGTCATTCCCTCTTGGGATCTCTGCCTGGTTTTCCAGGTCTTGATGATGGAGCACTTGAAGCGGGCCATACTTAAAGTTCTGAACCTTAAGACCGTCTTCTTAGTGACAATCTGTTTGGTGAGACGTATCTCCGAGTTGCAGGCATTGTCATGCTGTAATCATTACTTGTTTGTTTATTAGCAAACTTGATATACCGCCCATCACAATAGCATCTGAGCGGTTCACAAAATAAAACAAAGCTGCTAGAAAAGGAAAGGAACGTCAGTATGTTTGACAGGAAAGAATAGAGTAGTAGTTAGTAGAGGACAGATGAGGAGCAGAAAAGCGAGGAAGGAGTCAGACTGTTAAGCATCAACGAGGGGAGGGAGAGAGAGGAGATGGGGATAGAGGAAGGTCGAAAACTGGCCTTGAAATTTTTGAGGGATGACTCAAGACGGAGGGCTGGGGGAAGCGAGTTCCAGAGTCGGGGGCCGAGGAAATAGAAGGTGGAGGAACGGGTGGATTCCAGGTGGGCTTGGGATGGGGAGGGGAAGAACATGTGGTTTGCGTGTATGGAGGGAGCGGTGGGGCGTGTGGAGTCGGACCAAATTGGCGAGGTAGAGGGGAGTGCCGGTATGAATAGATTTGTGGACAAAGATGAGGAACTTTGTATTGAATTCTAAAAGTGAGTGGGAGCCAATGCAAACGGATGAGGAGAGGAGTAACGTGGTTGAAGCGGGAAGAGCAGGTAAGAATACGGGCAGCAGTATTCTGAACTCGTTGCAGGCATAGAAGCTGTGATTGAGGAAGACTGGCCAGGGAGACATTGCAATAGTCTAAGCGGGAGATGACAAGGGAAAGAAGAAGGGTAGTCATGGCGGAGGAAAGGACGGACAGAGCGGAGTTGTCTTAGGGTAGAGAAACAGCGTTGGACAACTGAGGAAATGTGAGCTTTAAAGGATAGTGAGGAGTCAAGGGTCACACCCAAATAGCGCAGGGAGGAAACTATTGGGATAGGAGAGGAGGAGAACTTGGGAACAAGAAGGGGGGGGGGGAAGGGCTACCAGTGGTGAACCAGGTGGCTGATGTTTTAGAAAGATTGATGTGGAGGAGGTTGGAGGAGAGCCAGGATGACAAGATGAGAGACAGTCATTGAGAGGAGAGATGTCGGGGATGGCAGAGTCGGTGTGGTAAAGAAGAAAGATATCGTCTACGTAGTAGTAAGCAGAGACTCCATGTTGAACTAGAAGAGTGAGGGGGGGCAATATTGAATAAGAGAGGTGCGAGAACAGCCCTGGGGGATACCACAGGTAAGAGGGGTGGAGGGGGAAGAGGGGCTCAGTGTGAACAGAAAAAGAGCGGCCTGAGAGGAAAGAGCAGAACCAGCAAAGAACAGTGCCTGAGAGGCTGGCGTCGTGCAGACAAGAGATAAGGGTGCGATGATTGACGAGGTCGAATGCGGCGGAAAGACTGAGTGCGACAGCAAGGGAGAAGGAACCATGATCATGAGCAGTGTGCAATTCATTGAGGAGAGAGAGAGGACAGATTCAGTACTGTGGCTGGGGCGGAAGCCAGATTGCTGAGGGTGCAGTGCGAGGGAAGCTTCGAGGTGGGAGGACAGTTGGGCAAAGACAAGTTTTTCTAGGAACTTAGAAAGGAAGAGGAGATTAGAAATTGGGCACCAACTGGAGGGAGAGGACGGATCCGGAGATCCTTTTTTTGGAATGGGATGAATGATGGCGTGCTTCCAGGGGGTGGGAAAGGTACCGGAGGAAAGACTAGAGTATGATGGAAAGAATGTGGGGAGAAAGAGCCATAGAAGGATCAAAAAGCCAATGGGCGGTAATAGGGTCTGAGAAGCAGGTGGTCTTGCGAATTGAGAAGAAGGTTTTAGACAGGACTGGGGCGGAGATGGGCTCGAAGGAGGACCATTCTTGGAGGAGGCCGGGTACATAAGGACATAAAATATGCCATACTGGATCAGACCAAGGGTTCACCAAGCCCAGTATCCTGTATCCAACAGTGGCAAATCCAGGTCACAAGTACTTGTCAGGTTCCCAAAAGTTATATCGATCCCATGCTGCTTGCCCCAGGGGTAAGCAGTAGATTTCCCCGGTCCACTTTAAAAATGGTTTATGGGCTTTTCCTCCAGGAACTCATCCAATGTGTAGCAGGTGTTATCCATAGACAACAGGAAAAGTCCTCTCAATCTTCCCACCTCCTCTAGGAGTTTGAATTCTCAGCTTTTTTAATGGGACTGAGAGTAAGATGATGCCACAGCGGTGGACAGGAAGATGTGTGCATGCATGGTGCAGCTGAGAAGCACTGTACTAGGAGAAAGACTGAGAATCCCATTTTTAGGCAGATTTCCTGAACTTTCTTGGAAAGCTGATGAATGGAATATCCATTTACCATAAGCTAGTAGTGAGGGTGACTTGGTGGGTAGGGGGTAGACCGTTGTAAATCATATGTCAGTGTCTCCCAAATTGCCTGATTTAAATGGAGCAGATTAGCATTTTTGAATGAAGAACATTGTGTGTGGTTTGATTCACCATAAGGTTAGCTTCCCCAGATGTTGATTGTATGAGCTCTCAAAATTTGAGAGATCTGTTCTTCACTAAATATGCTTTTTAGAATTTAAGAAACACTGCACATTCACTAGGACAGCAATTAGTCATAAGTAGGGGCCTTTTTTAAAAATAATTTTTTAAACTAAATAAATATCAGAGCATGATAGCCAGGAACATTGGGCAAAGTTTGGGGGGGGGGGGGGCAGCTCTAATGCAAAGGTGTGGTTTGCTCAGATGCACTCAAAACAACTCATGTAGCTGAAATAGTCCCACTCTCATTCCCTAAGCCCTTCTGCCTCAGCTTCATTCCAGCAAGTCTTAAGCCTACCTGCCACTCCCAGCAGTCGCCTTCATCACGCCATTCGTTCCAAGTTGGCTTCTTTTTCAGTTTGCTGCTGGTATTGTCTCGGGAACAGCTGTTGTGTTTTCTTCTGACATAACATGGTTCTTGGTGAGTTTGAGCCACACAGTGCCTGAACCCCTCTGCTCTGTTTTTCAGTCTTTCTTGAATATGGCAGGCGTTTAGGCACTGCATAACTCAAACATGCTGTGAACTAGCTGACGCAGGTAGAAGACAGAATCACTTTTCTGCAAGCCTTTGAAGAACATGGGTGAGATGGGAAGATTCAGAAGTCACACTCCTGGGCCTTATAATGAAACGCATTGGAATAGGATGTATGGAGAAATTGATTAGTAACCATGGTCACTTCGCTGAAGACTGCACATATTAAGAGTCTGTCAACTCCTGTAAACTCCTCTTCTGAAGTGACTTCATTGTCTCCCTATCCGTTTTCGCATCCAGTTCAAACTTCTCCTGCTGACCTACAAATGCATTCACTCTGCGGCTCCTCACTACCTTTCCTCTCTTCTCTCCTTACAGCCCCCCTCGGGAACTCCACTCTTCTAGCCAACTGCTTCTATCTGTGCCCTTCTCTTCTATTGCTAACTCCAGACTTCGCTCCTTTCACCTTGCTGCGCCTTACGCCTGGAACAAACTACCTGTGTCTGTACGCCAGGCGCCTTCTCTAACCCTCTTCAAATCCAGGCTGAAAACCCACCTCTTCGCTGCTGCTTTTGGATCTTGACTCACCTGATCTCCTTTTTATTTCCCTTGCTTTATCCCTACCTACACATTCTGTGTTTTGTTTTGTCTAGATTGTAAGCTCTGATGAGCAGGGACTGTCTCTTACATGTCTTTGCAGCGGTGCGTATGACTTGTAGCACTATACATATGCTCAGTAGTAGTAGTAAATATATTTTTTAATATTTGTCTTGTTTTATGTCTAGGTAGAAATTCGAGAAGATGAAGAGCAAAACATAAAGCTGGCTGAAATTTTGGAACTTCTGGTCGCTGCAGGATATTTTCGGGCAAGAATTAAAGGGTTGTCACCATTTGATAAGGTAAGAATGAGACTGGATTTGTGTGGAAGTCCTAATAAATGTGGTGCGAGAATCCACTGGCTATCACCCTGGTGGGAATTTGCTGTCCTGCTGGATGCGCTTCACGGTAGTCCAAAAGATGGCAGTGAGGTTTTATTTTCCTGGGGTTCTGCACCTGTATGAAGAACACTACTCTGGTACACTTCTCTGAATTAAAATGCAGGAGGTATTTTTTTTTCCTTGACCATATTACGCATAAAATGACAATACCAAAGATTTTGTAAACTAGTAAAGGCATGACTATATCTGTTACAAGCTGTAGTCATAGACTGAATTGTTCTATTGGGGACTTAATGACTGTTCAGACTCTGTTAATATGTCTTAGTTGATTGATTTATTATGGGATAGGACAGTGATGTAATGCTCAGGGAATTTATTGCACCACACTTTATTTCAATTAAGACGTGTATTCAAGTTTCATGAAATAAATACATTTAAATTCAATCCAGTCACAAATTCCCATCCATTTGTTATCTGTACTTATGAGAGAATTCTAACTCCAAACTCTGGTGTTAAAAGATGCAAAACAAAGACTCTGAGGTAGTCTAGTCTTGGCAGAACGAGGATGAATCCTCTTATATTCTTTCGGGTGGTGTCTGGTATCAGCAGGAGCTAGGGTAGGAGCCTGAGACCAGGTAAACCGGTTTTCAAACCTCCCTTCTGCTACTGATGTTCCTTGTGACTTTGACAAGTCACTTATGTTTGAATTATCAGAAAGTGCTTGACAAAGGCATCTCTTATGCGGGGCTATCTCACAATTTATTTCTTCACGAGGCAATGCCCTATTGTGCATGGGGGAACTGGTTTAAAGGTAGGAAACTGAGTAAGACTAAATGGTCAGTTTTCTCAATTGAGAGTGCCCCAAGGATCGATACTGGGAGCAGTGCTTTTTAACAGATTTTATAAATGATCTGGAAATGGAGACATGAGTGAGGTGAGCAAATTTTGGCGATGATGTAAAATTATTCAAAGTTTGTTAAATCATGAATGGATTGTGAGGAAGATCTTACAAGACATATAGGGACTGAGCATTTAAATGGCAGATGAAATTTAATTTGGACAGGTATAGAATGATGTGTATATAGAGCTAAATTATTCAGATTATAGGTATGTGATGCTGGGTGTCACTACCAACGAATGGAATCTTGGTGTCATTGTGCATAACGTGAGAAATCCTAAGTTCCTTATTGTCCCTCCAGTCTAGTCCCGGAAACTCTGGGGTTGTGATCCTCTTCCAGCAGCTTGGAGACTGATCAACGTCATTCTTAGATCAGTCTCGGATTATTATTGCTTTATTTTTAATGCTTTATAGTAGTACTCAATTTATTGGGGCATATACCTTTAAGATTTGACTGCTAAGGACCTCTCTCCCTCTTGCCGTAGCCGAGGACGGCTTGAGGAGGAACATTTAAACCTGGGGCACAGGTCAGTCAAGCCCAGGCTGTGAATTTGCAGAAGGAGCCCTCCCCCAGCGCTACACAGAAGGTATTGCCTGTTTGCTCTTGGGGGGACCGGGCAGGAGGGAGCCGATTACCGCTGGGTGCTTGAGGGACCGGGTAGAAGACAGCCGCGGTTCCCTCGGACCTTTCTTGATTCTCTGTCTCAGGAATCGGTAATCCTGAGAGCAAGAAGCGGTCAGCAGTCCTGCAACCTTTGCTGTGGGGCTGAGCTGAGAGGTGGCTCCGGGTAATCAGGTGAGACGCAGGGGTTCAGGGCTGGCAGAGTTGGCAGGCCCGCGCCGCGTGGATTTTCAGCGGGAAACGCTAGTGCCGGTAGCGGGGAAACAAGCAATCGTAGCTCGACTCTGCAGCTTCGTTTTCGTGTTTTTCTTGTGAAGTTCAGGTCGGGAAGGCTTCTGCTTCATTTTCTGCGAGTTTAAAATTAAAACAAACAAACAAAAAAAAAAACCGGCCCGGGTTGGAAGGGCTGCTTCAGAAGAGCAGCTGTTTGGGGGGGGGGGGCTCCCCTTGGAAGGGTGTTGTTTCGGGGGGGGGGGGGGGTACCTTAGGGGCATCAGACCTGAGTAGGAAGGGGTCAATATGCCTGTAGAGGTTTTATGCTTACTCTGCAGCTGGTCCCATGGGTGGGGGCTTGGGACAGAAGAGGCCAGGAACTCCGCTGTCAGTAGCTGTTTCGGCGGGCTTGCCGAAGAGAGTGAGAGTGGATATGGATAGGCAGGGGCAGTATGAGTTTTCAGAGGATTCGTGCACAGAGGATGGGGAGGATCCGGCGGTAGACGAGGAAGGAGAGATTGCTGAGCAGGAGGACCAGGCCAGAGTGGTGCGGATCTTTCGGAGAGAGGAGTTGCCCGCACTCATTTCAGAGACGCTTAAGGCACTGAATGTACCGGTGTCAGAGCCAGTGGAGGAAGGGACGTTAGAGGATCCGTTCTTGCAGGCTTTTAGGAAGACACAGAAAGCGTTTCCTATGCATAGGGTAATAAAGGAAATAATTCAAGGTGAGTGAGACATGTCTGAGGCAACTCTTAAAGGTGCTAGGGTAATGTCGCGTCTATATCCGCTGGTGGAGCAAGACAAGGAAATCTTTAAGTCGCCGAGAGTGGATGCGGCTGTGTCTGCGGTGACTAAGAAGACGACCATTCCTGTGGAGGGGAATGCGGCTCACAAGGATGGGCAGGACAGAAAGATGGATGCCTTGTTAAGGCAGATCTTTGAGGTTAATGCTCTTTCCATTCAAGCTTCTATTTATGGTGCGTGGGTGGCGAGAGCCTGTCTGCGCTGGGCTCAGCGAGTCCAGGGGGAACGAATCGAGGACTCGTGAGTGAGGCGGCTCGTTTGGAGTCTGGGGCGGCTTATCTTGTGGATATCCATTATGACCTCATTAGAGGGCTATCGAACCGTATGGCTTCGGTGGTAGCGGCAAGACGATATATTTGGCTGCGCAATTGGGCAGCGGATGCTTCATCTAAAGCCAGGTTAAGTAAGCTTCCCATTAAGGGAAAGCTACTGTTTGGAGAGGATTTGGATAAGATAGTTTAGGATCTGGGGGACTCCAAGGGAGGGAGGCTTCCAGAGGATAAACAGAAACCTGGGAGGTTTCAGTCAGTGACTAGGATGCCGCAAAGTGATTATCGTCGGTTTTGGTCACCCAGGTTTCCCCAGAGTCAGAGAAGTCGCTTCCCCTATAGAAACCAGGGGTTTCAAGGTTTCCGGGGGGCGAGCAGAGGTTTTGCGGTCTCCTCTTTGGGGGCCAAAAAGCCACAATGAAGTCAGGGAGACCCAGGTGGATGTAGCAGTGGGAGATTGTCTGCAAGAGTTTTACGCTGCCTGGGTTGCAATTACGTCCGATCAGTGGGTGTTAGAGGTGATTCGAGAAGGGTATGTATTAGAGTTTCGGAAACCGGTAACTGACTTGTTCGTGCAGTCCCCATGTAGGGCGCGGCGCAAACACGATGCGGTCCATCAAACGTTGGTCAGATTGCTGTATCTCAAAGCAGTAGTACCGGTGCTGCGCGACCAATGCGGTTTTGGTCGATACTCCATTTATTTTGTAGTTCCAAAGAAAGATGGATCTTATCGTCCCATTTTGGATTTAAAAAGGGTGAACCGGTGTCTCCGGGTCTCTCATTTTCATATGGAGATGATGAGATCAGTTATCATGACAGTAAGGAAAGGGGAGTTTCTCACATCCCTCGATCTGTCCGAGGCTTATTTACACATTCCAATTCGACCGGAACATTAATGGTTCCTCAGATTCGCGGTGCCGATGGACTATTTTCAGTTTTGAGCGTTGCGTTTTGGACTGGCGACGGCGCCCCACACCTTTACCAAGGTCATGGTAGTCGTGGCGGCGCAGTTAAGAAAGGAAGGTGTGCTGGTTCATCCATATCTTGACGACTGGTTGATACGGGCAAAGTCGAGGTTGGAAAGCGAGGAGGCCACGGCCAAGGTCGTCAGCTGCCTTCAACGGTTAGGTTGGGTGGTCAATATGACCAAGAGCAGTCTAGTTCCAGCGCAGGATCTCGAGTACCTGTGAGCGCGGTTCGATACGGCGGCAGGCAGGGTTTTTCTGCCTCCACACCGGGCAGTTGCCTTACGGAACTTAGTTCGACGGTTCCTCAGCAGGTCGCATCCGACAGCATGACAGTATCTACAGCTCCTGGGGACAATGGTGGCGGCGATTGACTTGGTGCCCTGGGCGAGGCCGCATATGAGGCCGTTGAGTGTTACTCAGAAGTTGGTCTCACCAGAACGATCCGCTGTCACGGTGCCTTGTTTGTCCGAAGGAGACTCTGGAAGCGTTGCGGTGGTGGTTGCTTCCAGAGTCCTTAGCGAGGGGGTATGCCCTTGGAAATACCGAACTAGTTACCTCTGACGACTGATGCCAGCCTCCACGGTTGGGGAGCGCATTTTCAAGGCTGGTTCGTGCAGGGTCAGTGGACGGAACAGGAAAGGACTTGGTCGATCAACAGGTTGGAACTACGGGCAATAGTATTAGCGCTGGTGAAGTTTTAGCCCTATCTGCGGGAGACAGCGATCAGGGTGTTCTCAGACAATGCGACAGCCGTGGCGTACATCAACAAGCAGGGAGGCACCAGCAGTGCTCCTCTGGAGGCCGAAGCAGATGGGTTGTTCCAATGGGTGGAGCAAAACCTTCAGGACTCGGCAGTGCATGTGGCAGGAGTAGACAATGTTGCAGCGGATTTTTTAAGTCGAGTAAAGATAGACCCCGGGGAGTGGACTCTTCATCCAGAGATGTTCGACATGGTAGTGCAGCGCTGGGGAGTGCCGGTAATGGATCTCATGGCGACGTTCTCGTCAGCAAAGGTCGGTCGGTTTTTCAGCTGAAGAAGAGAGAGAATGTCGGAAGGCCTGGATGCTCTCATGCAGGATTGGCCGGTGGAGCAGTTGTTGTACGTGTTTCCGCCCTGGATGCTAATAGCACGCGTAGTGCGGCGCATCGAAGGTCACAGAGGATTAGTGATTCTGATTGCTCCGGACTGGCCGAGAAGGCCATGGTATGCGGATCTCAAAAGGATGCTAGTGGGGAAGCCTTGGCGGCTGCCAGTCAGAAAGGATCTTTTGATGCAAGGCCCGTTGTGCATGCCTCAGGTGGCTCGGTTCTCGCTTACGGCATGGCTCTTGAAAGGGCAAGGTTAAGAGCTAGGGGCTACTCAGAGGCGTTGAGTTCCACCTTACTGGGGGCTCATAGAAGATCTACTTCACTAGCATATGTTCGAGTAGGGCGCATTTTTGAGGCTTGGTGTGTGGACAGGAATTGTGAGGCGTTGCGGGCTTCAGTGCCGCAGGTATTAGCATTCTTGCAGGATGGTTTTCAAAAAGGATTAGCGGCTTCTTCCCTAAAGGTGCAGGTGGCAGCGATTTCCTGTTATAGAGGGAAGATTATGGGCCAAGCGCTGGACACTCATCTGGATATTAAGAGATTTTTGAGAGCGGTGGGTCTCTTGAGGCCACCGTGCAGGCAACTAGTTCCTACTTGGGATCTACAGTTGGTATTGGACGTGTTAGGGAGGTGGCCGTTTGAGCCTTTGGCTAAGGCAACGGTGAAGGATATTACGCTAAAGGTGGTGTTCTTGGTTGCAATGGCATCGGCGAGGAGAATTTCAGAGTTACAGGCTCTATCGTGTAGGGAGCCGTTTCTGTCCTTTTTTGAGTCGAAGGTGGTGTTGAGGCCGGTACCGTCCTTTTTACCGAAAGTGCTGTCGCCGTTTCACGTGAATCAGGTGGTGTCTCTGCCGGTATTCCGTGCGGTTTTGCGAGAGGCGTCGGCGCAACAGTTGCATTTTTTGGACGTCCGGAGGGCGTTGAAAAGGTTTCTCAGAAGGACAGCGGAGTTCAGGAAATCGGATAGGCTGTTTGTGTTCGGTGGTCCTCGCAAAGGAGAAGCAGCTTCAAAGGCATCGATTGCCAGGTGGATAAAAGCGGCAATAGCGTCAGCGTACCTGGTGCAGGGTAAGCTGGTTTCTGAGGGGTTAAGAGTGCATTCTACTAGGGCGCAGGCCGCGTTTTGGGCTGAGTACAAATGTGTTCCTCTGGTGGAAATTTGTAAGGCAGCGACGTGGTGGTCTTTGAATTAGTTTGTCAAGCATTATCGCCTGGATATTCAGGCGAGTAGAGATACCTGTTTTGGATCAGTGGTGCTTCAGGCTGGTTTAGCAGGTCCCGCCCGTTTGAGTTCTTTTACTGCTCTGTTACATCCCCAGAGTTTCTGGGACTAGACTGCAAGTTCCTTCAGAAACTACAATTATCAGGTAAGTCTCTAATTTAAATTTCAGTGTGTGGTGGCAGCCAGACAAGCAAATAGAATTATAGGAATTATTGGGAAAGGACTGGAGAATATCATAATGCCTCTCTCAATCTATGCTATGGCCATACCTTCAATATTATGTGCTGTTCTAGTTTTCCAATCTCAAATAAAGCTATTCAACCTGGAGAGAAGGATGGCTGAGAGTAGCTAATGATAGAAGCTTATGAAATCATGGCCAGGGTGAAATGGATAAATAGAGAAGGGCTGTTTACCCTTCCGGACATAATTAAATAGACCAGGAGACCCTCCATGAAACAAATTGGGGTAAGATTGTTTTCATTTGGCATTCAATTCAGCTTTGGAGGTGGTTGTCAAGGCAGTTAATATGCTGGATTTGAAAAGGTTTAAACAGGTTTCTGGAGGGAAAAGTCCATAAATTACTACTGGGGCCGTGTAGATTTGTGGGTGTGAGTAACAAGGAATGGATCCGCTCTTGGAGATCCTACCATGGGTGCTCATGACCTGGACTGGGCACTATTGGAGCCAAAATGCTGGGCTTGGTGGAACTTGGGCATGATGCTGTGTGGCACATCTCATGTGCTTCGTCTCTGCTACCTCAAGGGTAAAACGTTAGATTGTAAGCTCTCCTAGGCAGAGAAATGCCTCCTGTACATCCATGTAACGGGAGCAAAGAAACAGATACCAGGACTGGCAGAAGTTCAGGTTTGAACAAACACCTTTTATTAAACCCCTATGTGTTTCGGCCACCGGCCTTCTTCAGGGGGATATCATGTGAGGAAACAAACCTCAAAATAGATTAAAACAAATAAATAAAAAGAAATTAGAACACCATCAAAAGATCAAACGGTAAATAAATAAATAAAACCAAATGTAAACATGCAAAATGTTATACATGAATAAAAATATGGCAGGCCAAATTTAAAATGAAAAACATCAATAAGTTTTATAAATATACATGTTTTTATAGCGCACATATTAGTTTTACTGTACACATTAATATTCTATTATATATCAAATATTTGTATGTAGGAAAAGAGATGAGGAGGATGCAATATGGCAGACAGATCAAAATAATAAATAGTGAGCATAAAACCATTATGTATAATTTGTTATGTAAACACCAATACCTTCAGGTAAAGTCTTTCTTGCAAATAAGACATTGACCACTGGAATAAAAAAAAATATAAAAAATATATAAAAGAGAACAGATAAAACAGCTTAATGAACTAGCGCAGGGGTGGGCAATTCCAGTCCTGGAGGGCCGCAGACCAGTCAGGTTTTCATGATGTCCCTAATGAATATTCATGAGATCTATTTGCATCCACTGCCTTCCATTGTATGGAAATAGGTCCATGAATATTCATTAGGGACATCATGAAAACCTGACTGATCTGCGGCCCTCCAGGACCGGAATTGCCCACCCCTGAACTAGGGTGATAAAACACATTTGCAATACTTGTATCTCGACTAAAATTGTATAAAACACCTGGATGAAATTCCCATGAGAATGTCCATAAAAGCTAAAGGGACCTCTAAAAGCAAACAGCTGGGACAAGGGAGGAGCTCAGATATAACCAAGTTATTGCTAAATATTTGACAAGAGATTTTGAGATTTCGTGATTGCCTAGAAAGCTCTTTAAATAAATCAATTCTGGCAGCAGTAATGTTAGTGTTAATTCCCAAAAGTACAAATTATACAATAAAGATAATAGTAAAAAATATCTTGTGCCAACATCAAATATTGTCAAATTTGTCACAACATAAAAACATATGTGGAAATGTTATTCACCTTCAAGACCATTAATGGATCGAAGAAATTAAATGTGAAGAGGATGCATCTTTTCTTTAAAGAAAAACCATTACATACAGGCAGTACTGATTAGAAAAACCTTTTTACGATTTATATAATGAAATTCTCTACCGATGTTGTTCGGCCGAGATGGAATCATGCGGCAAAAATATTCTTATGTAATTGGTACTAAACGGAAAGACTCAAAGCTTTGTACTATCGTTTTACTAACAAAATGAAAACAAACTTGAAAATCAAATGTAATTATAATATTTATAAATGCATTGAATATGTTTGTCAACCAAAACGGTTATGTGTGCATAGACAGTTTTTTAGAGTTTCACATCGCATTGGCACAAACAAACTTACTTGTGTCAGCAATATTAAATATGCAAAGAAATGATATGAGTTCCTTTATCAACCTTTTGTGCGAGTCTTTTACATTGTATATATTTGTAACTCCTTCGTGCATCTTTATATTTAATTCAATTATTGTCTGCCATGAGAACTCTAGCGGTATATGCTAACAGATACAAATGTTCTTTGGATCTTATGATCTTACTTATTAACACATCACGTCGAAAAGCAGAATCTTTGCGCACCGAAGTAGGCCTAAAATTAGCTATGTTGAAAGAAAAAGACAAGAATTTTGAAAAGTCAAAAAATGATTGATAAAAACGTGTTAGAGTATAAGAAAATAATAGAAAACTTAAGAAATGTAGAAGAGATGAGGAGTATAACAAAACTGATATTTATTTATTTATACATACATACCAATGAAACAATTAACCACTAGAGAAGTATTTCCAGGAAAAAAAAAATATGATCCCAAGCATGACAGGTATAATAATGGATCTCGATATCCCTCAAACACAGGGAGTCCAGAAAACAATTTAAAAAAGGAGTCGTAGTGATCAATTAGACCTTGCTGACTCCTCTGCCCCCCTGTTTTCTTCTTACCCACCTCCGAACCAACAAAATAAACATAAGCAGGATTTTTGTATGGACAATTTTATGGAAAGGTGGAGGGAACACACACACAAGGAAGAGTCCTGGTTCCAAGACAATCCACAAAATCTCTTGTCAAATATTTAGCAATAACTTGGTTATATTTGGGTTCCTCCCTTGTCCCAGCTCTGTTTGCTTTTAGAGGTTCCCTTAGCTTTTATGGACATTCTCATGGGAATTTCATCCAGGTGTTTTATACAATTTTAGTTGAGATACAAGTATTGCAAATGTGTTTTATCACCCTAGTTCATTAAGCTGTTTTATCTGTTCTCTTTTATATATTTTTTATATATATTTTTATTCCAGTGGTCAATGTCTTTTATTTGCACGAAAGACTTTACCTGAAAGTATTGGTGTTTACATAACACATTATTATACATAATGGTTTTATGCTCACTATTTATTTTGATCTGTCTGCCATATTGCATCCTCCTCATCTCTTTTCGTACATACAAATGTTTGATATATAATAGAATATTAATGTGTACAGTAAAACTATTATACATGTTTTTATAGCACACATATTTATAACTTATTGATGTTTTTTCATTTTAAATTTGGCCTAATGCCATATTTTTATTCATGTATAACATTTTGCATCTTTACATTTGGTTTTATTTATGTACCATTTTGATCTTTTGATGGTGTTCTAATTTCTTTTTATTTATTTGTTTTAATCTATTTTGAGGTTTGTTTCCTCACATGATATCCCCCTGAAGAAGGCCGGTGGCCGAAACGTGTAGGGGTAATAAAAGCGGTTTGTTCAAACCTGAACTTCTGCCAGTCCTGGTATCTGTTTCTTTGCTCCTGTGTATTTTACAGATACTTTGTTGCTTCTGCTTGCACCATCCAGGTAACGGGCCTTGAGCTCAGAACTGGGAAGGCAAGTCATTTAAATCTAAAATCCAAATCCGAATGGTGACTACCCCGATTCACCATGAGTCACTTAGTGTTTGTGTTCAGACAAATGTGTTGAAAATTCTAAGAACAAAATATTGTGCACTTCAGCAAATTGAATCCAAGTAGTTTATAGTAATTACTGTTATGATCTCATTCTGTCCATAGCAGCTCAGTACCATGAGCTGGCTTTAGTTTTACTTTGTTTAAAAAATAAAAGACTTTTCTCCTTAACTACATGTGGGATTGAGGCATTGTACATATAGAACTGGCGAGCACAAATTCAAATATTCAAGGGCTGCAAACAGGCCAGGTTTTGAGGATATCCCTAATGAATATGCATGAGAGAGTCGCATGCATTGGAGGTAGTAGGTATGCAAATCTTTCTCTTGCATATTCATTAGGGGTATCAAGAAAACCTAACTTGTTTGCAGCCCTTAAACACTGAACTAGAAACCCCTGATACAGAAATACATCAATATTTGTGAGTTATATGATCAAGTCACAACCTTATGAAATTACATATTGTTGTTCTCCCATGTTTTCTATATGCAGGCTTTTGCTGCATCTCAAAGCCCCCCCCCCCCCCTCTCCTTTTACTTTCTTTTCAAAAGGGGTGGGAGGGACATTGCCCTTGCCTGGTAACCATTTAGCTATTTATTTAAACTTCTATATACCATCAATCATTCAATTTTCTTATGTCATACATCGACATAGTTCTTAATTCACATAGAATAAAATGTTACAGGTATCATAAAGTATAGTTCTAAATAATTGGCTGACCAGTATAAGCTAGTCAAAACAGGTAGGTTTTAACTCCTTTCCAAAATGCATCAAATCTGACTTTATTCTCAGTTCCTGTGGTAGGACATGCCACAATACAGGCTCTGTTGTTGATACGTTCTGATTCCTTGTGCCAATTTATTTTGATCCCATCTCTCTATGGAGCCACCAGTAACCCCTGATCTAAGTACCTTCCTTGGGCCATAAAACCTGATCTTCCTTTGCATTGGTAATGGTCATTGTAATCTCAAAGCCTTATAGATCAAAAGCAAAACTTTGATTACCCATATAAGCCTGGTGAAAATTTTAAAGTAATGCCTTTTGCACTTGTGAGAGATGCTTTCTGTAAAACTTCCCTGCAATCAAATGAGCACTAAAGCTACATTCCTATCAATGTCATGGACAGACCTGTCAGTATCGAATTGTAATTACCAAATGTGATACTATCGCAACAATGTCCAAAAATCATGTTTTTATTTATTTTTTGAGTAATTTTTGCAGCATTCTTAATTTTAAAAAGCCCACAGTTACCAATTGTTTTTTACTTGACCTTTAAAAATTAATTGATCATCAGTTACTATCCCAAGATATTTAACTTTTGCCATCTTAAGAGGATTACCCTCTATTTAAAAGAGATTCTGGACTTATTGGAATAGTTGTGTCAAAGTCAACTATGATTTTGGGTCTTTTGACAATTTTAATTTCAAAGCATTCGTCCTTGTAGCCTATCGAAGCACACCCTGAAAATTTTTAGAAGTTGTACTAAAGAATCAGCAATATTAGTTGACGTTGTTTTACCCCTGTAATCAGCTTATACTCAAAAATATATGCCATTTGTTCCATTGTGTCATTCAAAGGCCTTAAATATTAAAGTCACCAATAAGGCTGATCTTGAGGTGCTCCACACAATCTCTCAAACCATTCTGAATTGTCATCTCCAACTTGCACCTTCTGTTGTCTGTTTATTCAAATAACCATGCTTAAGTCTTTCTTGATTCACATGCATGCTTATGCTAAAGGCTGCAAAAAGAATGAACTCTTATTCTCTTCTTTATTCCAGGTCGTAGGTGGCATGACATGGTGTATCACTACATGCAACTTCGATATAGATGTGGATTTGCTGTTTCAGGAAAACTTGACAATTGGTCAAAAAATGTAAGTTTGCCCTTTTTGTTCTATTAAAAAAAATGTACTTTTTGATGACTTTTCTTGTCTCCTTGCTTGTGTAGTCGGTGTATCACAAAGTAGTGTTTGTGGTTCTTGGCAGATTGATTATATTATATCCTTGGTTTTATTCTCCATTCCTTTCCTTATTATTCCCAGCATTCTATTAGCTTTCTTGGCTGCTGCTGCACATTGGGCAGAGTTTCAACATATTATTCATAATGATCCTTTTTCACTCGGTAGTTTCTCCTAATGGGTTAATTTTACGCATATCATGACAATCGTGAACCTCACTTCTAAGCCAGGATATATGGAATATGATCTTAATCTCTCAAATTTACTGCTAATGTTCGGCGTAATACTTGCATCGTGCCAAAGAGAGCCTCCTGCTGGAGTTCATAAGATGAAACATGTATGGGTAGTTTGTCAAGATGTGCTTGGAAATTCTTCTTTATCAAGCCTGTGGCTCCCAGTACAATGGGAAATATTTCTGTGTCTTTCTGCCACATTTTCGTGGTCTCTGATTGCATTTCTTGCTACTTCAAGATCTTCTCCCTCTCCACACGATTCACAGAATAATCACTCGGTACCGACATTTCTATTATCAATGCTGTTCTGGTGTTCTCCTTTACCACTATGTCAGGTTTCCTCACATCCAGTTTCTTATCCTTCAGAATGGGAATGTCCCAGGTGATCATAACCTCTTCATTCTCTGTTATTCTCTTAGGGTCATGATCCCAGTGCTTTTCAGGGACAGTGATGTTGTAGTGTTTCCAGTATGGTGATTCTTAATGTGGAACCCTGCATCATGTAACTGTAGTTTGGGTTGTTCTTCCCTAAGTGTATAACTCTGCACTTGTCCACATTAAATTTAATCTGCCATTTGGATGCCCAGTCTCCCAGTTTCTCAAGGTCCTTTTGAAAATTTTTCACAATCCTCTTTTTGTGATTTAACAACTTTGAATAAGTTTGTCTCATCTGAAAATGTGATTATCTCGCTTGTTGTTCCCATTACAGTTCATTTATGAATATGGTAAAAAGTAGTAGGCCCAACATAAATTTTTGGTAATCTTTCTCCACTGAAAAAACTGGCCTACTCTTTTTTTTTTTTTTTGTTTTCTATTAGCTAATTCCCAATCCACAATAGTATACTGCTTTCTATCCCACTGTTAAGATATGTGTTGCGGTGTGCAGGGTGGTGTGTAGGGAAAGCATGGTGGATTGCGGGAGGTCTTGGTATATGGAGTTGCAATAGTCAATATGTGGGAGTATTATAACGTGGAATGCAGATCAGAGGTCCGTTGATTGCGGGCCTTAAAGTAGGTTGTTTTGGGAGTCTTCTGTACTTGTGGTTTGAAGGAGAGGTGCTGATCCAGTGTGATTCCAAGTCTTGAAGGATTACAAAAGGGGACTGCTACTTCTGGAGAGAGATCTGCAATAGTGAGTATATACTTCAGGGAATTTTTCTGAAGGGAATTCTTTGGATTAAAGCTGATTAATCTGTGAAATCAGTGTATTTGTTAAATCAGTCATGGCCTAGTAGCAGCAGTTTAAGTTTAAATTTAAAACACAGAAGAGCTTTCTGGTTAAATTTAGAACCCAGCAGAGAGCTTGTAGTTTTATATTTAATACTCACTCAGGGCCTAATAGCAGCAAAGTGCTTTTAGTTTAAATTTCATACTAGGTCAGAGCCTAGCAGCAGCAAAGAGCTTTAATTTAAATCAAATCAGATTATAACAGCATAAAAGGCAAAAAAGAGTCGGTATTCTTTGAGCAATAAATAAAGTCTTCTAGAGACCTTTACAAGCTGTGAGGGCTTGTGTGCATCAGTGATGCTGAGAGCTAAACTATCAGTAGTTTAACTACTGGCAGGGTCTCCCAAGATTGACAGGTCTCAGCTGAGGTGCCAGACTAAGACAAACCACCCATCTGGGCAGCAGCAGCAGAATGGGATAGTGTTGACGGCGGAGGATCACATTTCTGTGACAATGGCAACAACACCAAACTTTAACTGCGTGGAAGAAAGGCCCGGCAATCTACTTCTGTATCTTGTCATGAAAACCCAATGGATAGTTACAACAAAACAAATTGTGCTATAGTGCTGGAAGATGAGACCCCCAGGTCTGAAGGCACTCAACTAGCTATTGGGGAAGAGCTGAAGAAGTTTCAGAGTAAAGACAGCATTTATAATGTGGTTCGATCAAAGCCCTCGGGACATCTGACTGCTGATGTAGCTGTGCATGAAATAAGTCAGAAGCTGTAAAGATGTCTTACACATTGGAACATGGAACGTACGAAGCATGAACCAAGGGAAGTTGGAGGTGGTCAAGAATGAAATGGAACGTGTACAACTTGATCTGTTGGGTGTCAGCGAACTGAAATGGACTGGCATCGGTCACTTTGCATCAGATGATCACATGGTTTACTATGCTGGAAATGAAAGACAAAGAAGAAATGGTGTTGCATTTATAATAAAGAAGAAACTTGCAAGAACTATAATGAAATATACAATGCAGTCAGCGAACGCTTAATCTCTATTCGTCTACGAGGAATGCCTATCAGCACAACTATAATTCAAGTATATGCCACAACAGCTGCAGAAGAGAATGAAATTGAAGAGTTCTGTGACCAAGTACAAGCTGAAATTAACAGAACATGCAAACAGGATATCCTGATAGTTATGGGTGACTGGAACGCAAAAGTTGGCAACAAAGAAGAAGACAAAGTAGTTGGAAAATATGGACTTGGCAACAGACATGAAGCTGGAGAAAGACTGATAGAATTCTGCAAGACCAACGATCTATTCATCTCAAACACCTTCCAGCAACACAAGCGGCGACTGTACACATGGACTTCACCCAATGGATTGTATAAAAATCAAATTGACTACATCTGTGGAAGTCAACGATAGAAAAGCTCTATAACATCAACAAAGACAAAACCTGGAGCTGACTGTGGTACAGATCATCAACTACTAGTATGCAAACTCAAGCTAAAGTTGAAAAAGAGCAAACCACTCATGAATGCAGCAAAATATGATCTTGAGAATATATCAATGGAATTTAAAGACTGCCTGCAAAATCGATTTGCTGTTTAAGATACAAATGACAGAGCTCCAGGAGAGTTATGGAATGACATCAAGAAGGTTGTGTTGGAAGAAAGCGAGAAGTCCTCTACAAAAGGTGAAAAAGAAAAAACGGCCAAAATGGATGACGGAAGAAACTCTGACAATTGCCCAGAAACGCAGAGAAGCTAAAGCCAGAGGAGAAAGAGACAATTGCAGAACTCAACAGATTTCCAACGTGCAGCAAGACAGGACAAGGAAAAGTACTACAATGACGCATGCAAGGAAATAGAAGCAGAAACTATTAGAGGAAGAACAAGATCGGCTTTCCTAAAGCTACGAGAGTTAAAGAAAAAGTTCCAGCCTCGAATTGGAATGTTACAAAATGCTCAAGGTTCTATGTTGAATGATGCTGAGAAGATCAAGAAAAGATGGAAGGAATATACAGAGTTTTTATATGATAAAAATCAAGTGGACCAACAATCGTTTCAACCTGTACCTTTATGACTGGGAACCATTGGTGATGAAAGAAGAAGTTGAAGCAGCATTGAAAGCCTTATCAAAGAACAAAGCACTAGGCATTGATAGCATTCCCATAGAAGTATTACAGCAATCGGATGCAGCTGTTACCGTACTTACAAGGCTCTGCCAAGAAATATGGAAGACAACATCATGGCCAACTCACTGGAAAAGATCTGTGTTTATAACAATACTAAAGAAAGGTGATCCAACTGACTGTGGAATTTATCGCACAATCGCTCTGATCCCACATGCCAGCAAGATTCTACTGAAAATTATTCAAAAGAGACTACAACCACACCTGGAACAAGAACTACCTGAAGTGCAAGCAGGTTTCAGGAAAGGGCACGGAATGAGAAACAACATTGCGGATGTGAGATGGATCCTTGAAAAGACTAAAGAATACCAAAAGGGATATCTATTTGTGCTTTATCGACTATAGCAAAGCTTTTGACTGTGTAAACCATGAGACACTCTGGGCCACATTAAGAAGCATGGGTATACCAGAACATCTGATCGTACTCTTGCACAGTCTGTACATTGATCAAGAAGCAAGAGTTCGAACGGAACAAGGAGAAACAGAATGGTTTAAAATAAGCAAAGGTGTAAGACAAGGCTGCATACTTTCCCGCTACCTGTTTAATTTATATGCAGAACAAATCATCAGAGAAGCAGGATTGTATGAAGACAACAGAGGTGTGAAGACTGGTGGAAGACTCATCAACAACCTTCGCTATGCTGATTATACCACATTACTGGCTGAAAGTGAAGAGGATCTGAAACATTTGCTTCTCACAATTAAAAAACATAGTCTCAAAATGGGCCTGCACCTTAATGTAAAGAAGACAAAGATCATGACAACTGGCATAATCAACAGGTTCATCGTTTGAAGGAGAAGAAATTGAAATCGTGAACAACTTTAACCTACTTGACTCAACTATCAATAAAGAAGCGACAAGCAGTCAAGAAATCAGATGACACATTGCTCTTGGCAGAATGGCTATGAAAGACCTAGATAAGATTCTCAAGAGCAGAGATGTCTCTCTCCATACAAAGATTCGACTTGTTCAAGCCATGGTATTTTCAATAACATCATATGGATGTGAAAGCTGGACAGTGAAAAAGACAAACAGGAAGAAAATTGATGCCTTTGAATTATGGTGCTGGTGGCGAATACTGTGTATACCATGGACTGCCCGAAGAACAAACCTGTCGGTACTAGAGGAGATCAAACCTAAGCTTTCTTTAGAAGCTCAGATGACAAGACTTTGACTTTCATACTTTGGACACATCATGCGAAGAGAGAGATCATTAGAGAAAGACATCATGCTTGGCAAGATAGAAGGTAAACGCAAAAGAGGAAGGCCAGCAATGAGATTTATTGATACAATAACAGCAGCTACGGGTACCAGTCTGTCAACAATGAGCCGTCTGACTCAAGACCAAACACAATTTAGGATAGCTATCCAGAGGGTCGGCATGAGTCGACTCCGGCACTTAACAACAACAACAACAACAAAATATGGTCACACTATAAAGCTTTGAAGCACTACACTCATCGTCGTCTAAGGGGGTCTGTGGTGTCTGTGCCCCCCAGGTGTTGGGAGGTCATTTCCGAGAGGAGAGCTTCTAGGCTCTGGATTGTCCTTCCCAGAATTCTTTCTTTTTTGCAGCAGGCCTGGTCCTTCTGGGTTGGAAATTCAGACCCTGCGGCCTCTGGGTGCCCCTGAGTGCAGCCTCATGTAGGGCAGGTGGAGAGTGGAAGCCCTGTTCAATTGCCTTAGACTAAGTGTCCCTAGCGTGGGGTGTCCCTTGGAGATGGGTAAAACTTGGAAGCTGTCTGATATCTTGACTATGACTTGGATTCAGATGGCTTGGTGTACTGGGCTCTGTCGTGGATGTAGAAGTACTCTCGCCTCCAGAAGATTGTAAGGAGGCCGATGTGATCCGCCTATTCTGGAAGGAGGAGCTGGTGGCGTTGTTTGCCAGGGTCTCATCTGTCTTGAACTTGACGGATGCTTCCGACATGGAGCAGGAGCTGAAGGTACACCTGCTCGTTCAAGTGGTGCGAAAATGCACTACTGTCTCTTCCTGTTCCCAGATGTGATCAAGGCAAAGCCGGCCCAAGGGTTTTTGCCATACCAGGCGGAAACCCCGGCCATACTGCCCCCCCCCCCCACCAACCTGCGCTGCTGCCACTAATTCTGTCATGGTGGGGGAACGATCAGCAGCAAAATTTTAAAAGTGGTGGCAGCTTGCTGTCAGAGGGTGGTCAGAAGTGGCGGGCCATAAGTGCCAAAGCATATGGCTTGCCATGGGAGCACAAAGCCTCCCACCTGGGGCAGCCGCTTAGTTCGCCTAGTGGACAGGCTGGCCCTGGATCAAGAATATGATCTTGTTGGAGTGGGACTCTCAAGACACCCTGCTTAAAGGGTTAAGGGTGTGTAAGAAGATCTCCGCTCTCCCAGAGGAAGAGTGCGATGAGTGGTTTGGCATTCCCAAGGTGGAAGCACATGTCATTGCGGTTACCAGATGGACCACCATGCCTGTGAAATGCGGATCAACCTTAAAGAATTTTCTGGATTGTAAGATAGATTCATAGTTGAGGAGCCAGTTGGCAGCCGCCAGTATGTGTAACAGCCTAATGTCTTGAGCCCTACTCCAGTGAATTCGGTCTCTTCAGCTGGATGATACTACCCCTCTTTTGGAGTCGGCTATGGTCTTCCTTTCTGGTGCCATGTATGGCTGGGTGTGTTTGGAAGCCATGGATGCTACCCTGACAACTGTGTTATTGTGTTGGGATTTGTCTCTGGCAGTGGCAGCGGACACATCTTCCATAGCCCGGTTGGCACAAATAGCTTTTCAGGGGAAGCTTCTGTTTGGAGCCGAGTTGGAGAAGCTGGTGAAGGACCTTTGGTGAGACAATATTACTGCCTTCCAGAAGACAGGTCTAAGAGGCTGTTCTGGTCGGCCTCCACTTGTCTACTGCTGGCCAGATTTCCAGGGATCTTGCGACTTTGTTTCTCCAGAGGATGACCCTCCTGTGATGTGCAATGACGGTTTGGGGGCTCATTTCCTGCTTCCTCCAGTTGGAGGCAGGCTTCACCTTTTTCTTTCAGGAATGGGCCTGAGTCTTTTTGTTTGTTTAGTGGCATTTATATACTGCCTGGTGCAAGTGCAATCTAGACGGTGTACATTCAGGTATGGTATAGATTTCCCTTGTCCCTGAAGGGCTCACAATCTACATTTTATACCTGAGGCAACAGGGATAAGTGGCTTGCAGGACTAGAACCTCAGTCCCTCCAGCTCAATGTTGCTGTCCTCCAGTGGATTCGAACCTCTGGCCTGAGTTACCAAGGATTACTGGGTGCTATACACCATTCAGTTTGACTATGCCCTGGAATGCAAAGAGCCAATTCCGGATACCTTTGTCATCTCTCCTTGTGGGTCTGTGATCAAAAGTGCCACTGTGTGGACCACCTTGGCCAAGTTGCTGCACCTAAAGGCGGTGATGCGGGACAAGGGTAGATATGCCGTCTATTTGTTGGTGCCCAAAAAGGATGGTTTCTTCCGGCCCTTTCTGAACCTCAAGGGGATCAACAAACATTTATGTGTCCTGTGCTTCTGGACGGAAACCTCACACCCAGTAGTGTACAGAGGGGAGTTCTTGGCTTCTCTGAATCTGGCCGAGGCATATTTTCTTATCCCGATGTGGGCATATCGGCAAAGTATCTGCATGTTGCCATGCTTGGCTCTCGCTATCTGTTCGCCGCCCTCCCTTTTGGGCTATCCACCATTCCGAAGATGTTCTCCAAGGCTATGGTGGTGGTGGCTGTGGTGCCAAAGAATCTGTGTCCGTCCGTCCTTATCTGGATGACTGGGCATTTAGGCCTGTTCCTTTCAGAAGCATCTCAGGTGGCATCCCTATTGAAATTCTTCTTAGAAAGGCTTGGCTGGGTGTTCAATTGGGCAAAGAGCCAGCTGTGGCCTTCCCAGTCCCTGGAGTTTCTGGGAGCACATTTTGGCACTCAAGTGGGAAGTTTCCTGCCAGAAGAGAAAGTCAAAAGACTGTTGGATTGCCTGACGCTGTTCTGTGCACAGCAGGCTCCCAGAGTCTGGGATTATCTTCATCTCCTTGGATTGCTGGCAGCAACCGTAGAGATGGTATCATGGATGTGGCCTCACATGTGACCACTCCAACGATCCTTGGTGACTCAGTGGTTCCCGAGTGCTCAGGAGTTTGAGTGCAGTTTCCCTCTCACGTTGATGGTGAGGTCCAGCCTGCAGTGGTAGTAGCAGCCTTGTCATCTGAGGAAGGACGTTTTGCTAAACAATTTTTCCTAGCTCATCCTGACAACGGATGCCAGTCTCTTTTTCTGGTTGGGAAACCCGTTGCCAAGCCCATACAACCCAGGACAATTGGAATCGCAGGGTAGCAGTGTGGTCTCTCAACTGCCTCACTGCCTCGAGGCAAGGGCTATCTGGTTGGCTTTTCTGCATTTTGACCCCTGATTGAGGGCTGGCAGTTAGTGTTTTCAGACAGTGCCATGAATAGTGGCTTATGTCAGTTGGCAAGGTGACATAAGGAGTGCTGGGGTAGATCTGGAGTTGGCTCTCCTGTTTTCCTGAGCATAGAAAAACCTCCAAGCCTTGTCGGCTCAGCACATTGCTGGGGTGGACAGTGTGGAAGCGGACTTCCTCAGCTGGCACTTTCTGGACCCTGGAAAGTGGGAATTGAGTTAGGAGGCATTTTAGTTGATTCTCTGCTGCTGGGGTTGTCCTGAAATGGATCTGATGGTGACCTGCTGCAGTGGCAGTTTGCCGCTTTTTCAGTCACCACGTGGAGACGAGATCCAAGGGCATTTTTACCCTGACCCAGCCTTGGCCAAGTCATCATCTGCTGTATGTTTTTTTTTTTTTTTTTTTCCATGGCCCCTCGTAGGCGTGTGATTCAGCGTATATAGTCTGCCATCCAGACAGGATTGCACTGATGGTGCCAGATTGGCCGAAGAGAGCATGGTTTAGAGACCTGAAGCAGCTCCTGCAGACGCCACCTCTTCGGTTGCCTCCGCCTCGGGGCCTATTGTTGGAGGAAGCGATCGTCCTGTAGGACTGTTTCCTTCTTACTTACAACTTGCCTCTTGGAAGGAGATGACTAGCATGTAAGGGCTACTCTCCAGCAGTGATCTCTACTCTGTTTGGAGCCTGGAGGAGGTCTACCAAGCTAGTATACGGATCTGTTGCCTCTTTGAGCGATGTTGTGGCGCTCGACAGTTGACTTCTGAGGTGGCCAAGTTGTCACCTCTGTTGGCCTATTTACAGCATGGCTTGGAGAAGGGCCTTTCTCTTAGCTCCCGGAAGGTTCGTGTGACAGTTTTGGCCTATTTCTGAGGACCGGTGGCTGGTAAGTCTAGCCTTGCTCCTGGATGTCTTGCGCTTTCTCCAGGAGGTTCGACATCTACATCCTCCCCCTCTGATCTGTGTTCCCTTCTTTGGATCTGTGTCTGGTGCTCAGGGCCTTGATGGCAGTGCCCTATGAGCCGTCAAAGCACGCTACTTTAAAGGATTTGACACTCAAGATGGTCTTATTGGTTGTGATCTTTTCCACAAGGCGGATTTCCGAGCTGCAAGTTCTGCCTTGCTGAGATCCTTATCTGTCTTTTCAAAGGAAGCCATTTTCATTTGGCCGGTGTCTTCCTTCTTGCCTAAAGTGCCTTCTCCCTTTCGTGTGAACTAGGTGGTCTGCTTGCCCTCCCTCTCGAAGTAGCAGTGTCCGAGGAACGATATGGATCTTCACCTTTATGAATGTCCAGAGGGTGCTTCTCCAGTACTGGGAGGTTATGAATTCCTTTTGTAAATCCAACTATCTTTTTGTGCTGTTTGCTGACCCATGCAAGGGTGAAGCGGCAGCCAATTTGATTTTGGGGCGCTGGATTAAGGAGACCATTGCTTCAGCATATCTGTTACAAAACAGGCTGGTTCCGGAGGGTTTGCACAAGCGTCATGGGCGGAGTGGAGCTCTGTAGCCCTGAAGACATTTATGGGCAGCAACGTGGGCCTCACTTTTCACTTTTATCAAGCATTACCATTTGGATGTCCACATGTGGGTGGACACGGACTTTGACTCAAGAGTTTTGCAAGCTGTCTTCTTCCTGCCCAATGGTGTTTGCAGCTTTGGTGCATCCCATTTGTCTGGACTGTCGAGCAGGACGATATGGAAGGTGACATTTTACTTACCAGTTAATGTCCTTTCCTTGAGTCCTGCTAGATCAGTCCAGGACCCGCCCCTGAAACTGTATTGCTCTGTTCTTCTTCTGCGGAATCCCTGGGTCTGCCATGAGTTTTATACTTGGCTTTGCAGACTTATCTTCTACTGACAGTCTTATATTTCTGTCTTCCTTTACATAATTCTGTACTGTTGATTACGCATTGTTGCCCACAGTTGGTTGTGTGAGGCTTGCTGTGTTTCTCCCATATGCTTTGGGACAAATACTGAAGGGCCCTCTGGTGGCTGAGGTGAATAGAGGCATAGGAGTGATGTCATTGGTTCTTTGTCTTCACTAATCTGCTTGTAGGGGAACACAACCCACTTGTCTAGACTGTCGCCTAAAATGTCACCTTTTATAATAAATAGTTCTTATCATTTTGTCTAGTATTGATGTTAAGCTCACTGCTCTGCAACTTCCTGGATCACCCCGGAACATTTTTTAACACCCCCACCCCACCAAAAAAGAAACTGGTGTTTATATTGACCACTCTTCAATCTTCACTTAAGTAGATGATTTTAATGATTAGATTGCAGACCTACTATTAGTAATATGGAATTTTACTTTTGAGTTCTTTCAGTACTCCGGGGTATACACGATCCATTCCAGATGATTTGCTAACTTTTAGTTTGTCAATTTGCCCTTTAACAACTTCCAAGTTATATAGAAAAATGACAGAAAAAGACCACATGGCCTATCTAGTCTGTCCTTCCAAAGAAACAACTACAACAGTCCCCTTTTTTCCTTTAGAGATCCTCTGTGTTTGTCCCATGCCCTATTGAATTCAGTTACTGTCCCCATCTCCACCACCTCCACTGGGAGACTATTCCATGGATCCACCACTCTTTCTGTAAAGAAATATTTACGCGTATCACTCCTGAATCTATCCCCCTTCACCCTCATCCCATGTCCCCTCGTAGCAGTACTTGCTTTCATTTGAAAGAGGCTCTCCTCCTGTACATTTATGCCACAGAGGTATTTAAGCGTCTCGGTCATATCACCTGTATCCCACCTTTCCTCTAATGTGTACATATTAAGATCCTTAAGTCTGTCCACATATGCTTTTATAATGAAGACCACTAATTGTCTTCCTTTTCATCCCTCTAGTCCAGTCCCGGAACCAGTGAGTTGAGAATCTCCTCCAGCAGCTTTGGAGACTGAAACACGTCATCGCTTTGACCTCAGCATAAGTAGGCTAGGACCGCCCCTTCTCCTTCAGTATTTTCAGTCTCCAAGCAGCAGGAGAAGCTTCTGAGCTCTAGGCTCGCTCAGCACAAATAAGCAGAGTTATAGATTAAGTTTTACATTTCAAATTGCAGAGTTTTATTTTGATTCAGTGTTAATTATTTTACAGGACAGGTGCTGCTGCTGGTGGTGTCCTTTTGCGGCTGCTGGTTGAAGCTGTTTGTTTCCTCCCCCCCCTCCCCTCCTTCTCTCCCTGTTGCTATCATTGTTTTCTGAGTGGGGGTATTTGCTTCTCTCCCCGTCGTCTAAACGAGCATCGGGGGACCAGCATAGCACCTTTGGCCTCCCTGCTCCCGAACCCACGTTAACGGGTGAGGAGCAGGTTGCAGACACGAGAGACACAGCTCCAGCCGAAGCGCTGAGGAGAAGGAGAATTAACGCTGGAGCTGAAGCCGCGGTCCGGCTGAGCCCGGCAAGCTGTGAGTCCCGCTTCCATTTTTTGGAGGTCTGTGAGGTGAATTAAGGTCAGTGCAGGCACCGGAGTTGAGCCGGGGGTAGCCGGGGGTGCGAGGGCAGCGTTCGCGTAGCAGGCCGCCTGCCCGATTTCGCGCGGGAAGCGCGACGGTGGCCATTTTAAAAGCCGCGAGGCTGCTTAGCGTTGTTCGTTTTGGAGGGAAGAGCTTTGCTTTTCTTTGAGAAGATCTCACCTTTTTAAGGCTCGTTTCAGCCCTAGGCAGGCAGCACACAGCTGTGGGGTTTGCCGGTAGTGCAGTGGTTGGTTTTTTTTACAAACACGGGACAGTTTACCTCATTGTGCAGAGCTGCTAGAGGAGTTCAGTTTTGCTTTTCAAGGGGTTATGCCGCCTAAACCACGGTGTTTGGTGTGTGGCTCACGGCGAAGTGAGTTGTTGGAGGCCGGAGTGTGTAGGCCCTGCACCCGGGAAGCGGCCCTCATGGACAATCCTCTGTAAGGTACCAGTGGAGATCACGTGGAGAATGCAAGTGGTCAGGTGGACCCCCTGCCTTCCCAGGAGATCTCTGCTGAGCAGTTACAGGGATCTTCTTCGGGGGGAGGAGGGGTGGTTCCACCGCTTGCAGCTTGTCAAGCAAGGGGCTCGATGAGCATTCCACCAGATTTCTTCTCCCTCATGCAGCAGGCCTTGGCCTTGTTGCAGCCAGCTATGGGTGCGCCCCCTTAGAGCCTGCGAGGGCAGAAGCGTCCTGGGTCTGCAGGGGTTCAGCCGGTCCCACGCAAAAAGAGTAGAGAGGTGAGTATGGAGGACCCTACATCCCCCCTCTGGGCAGATCTAGGATCTGCTGATGGTGACTTCCTGGAAGCGTCGGAAGAGGAGTTGGAGGAGGGGGAGTTGCCCGATGCGGAACAACAAAATAGAGTGGTCAGGGTGTTTAGGAAAGAAGAGCTTCCTGCCCTAATTGCAGAGACGTTAAAGACGTTGAACATGCCGTCTGTGGAACCCGCCTCTGAAGAGGTTCTAGAGGATCCACTATTACAGGCTGTGCGCACGTTTCAGCAAGTTTTTCCCGTGCATCGGGTGTTTAGGAATATGATTTCAGGAGGAGTGGGACGTGCCGGAATCTGCTCTGAAAGGGTTTAGGGCGATAGCTCGGTTGTACCCTCTTTCTGACCAAGATAAAGAACTCTTTCGCTCTCCGAAAGTGGATGTGGCAGTTTTGGCTGTCACTAAAAAGACTACCATTCTAGTCGAGGGAGCCGCGGCTTTAAAGGATGTACAGGATAGGAAGTTGGATACCTTGTTGAAGCAAGTGTTTGATATTAGTGCTCTCTCCATGCAGGCCTTGATTGCGGGTGCATGGGTGGCTAGAGGCTGTCTCAGATGGTCCCAAGGGTTGCAGGGGGATCAGTTGGGGGAGCAGGAAGCCAAGATAGTACTGCTCGAATCCGGTACTGCTTATCTGGCGGATATTCATTATGACCTTATTCGGGGTCTGGCGAAGATGATGGCGTCGGTTGTTGCGGCGCGGAGATATTTATGGTTAAGAAACTGGGCAGCAGACGGCTCGTCCAAGGCACACCTCAGTAAGCTTCCCTTTCGGGGTAAGCTATTGTTTGGTGAGGATTTGGAAAAGTTGGTCAAGGATCTGGGAGACTCCAAGGGGGGGTCGCTTGCCGGAGGATAAGGTTGATCCGCATGCGCGGCGTCTCAGAAAAAAGAGAACCTCATTGTTACCAAATCCCGCACATCATTTACAAGGCTTCTGCAATTTGAAATTCATTGGTATGACTTGTGTATTAACTTCGCTTCTAAACATGATGAAAAGCTTGTGGGCATGGGATAAAATTAACTTGTGCACATTTTTTCTATTCAGAAATTGATTTGACGAACCAACCCCCTGAAGAAGAATCGAAACGCGAGATAGGTACCGGGAAGGTGGTGTTGGGCCGTTCATTTCTCCTTCTCTAAGATAAGCACAATCTCTTAATTATCTGAGATAATAATAAGGAAAGTCCTAAAAGAACCGTTAATGCAAATGGTCATTGATGCAATATAGGCATATATCTTCTGTAAAACTTTTCATTCAGAAGTGCTGCCGATCTAGTCTGAGACCATGGGTTCTTTCAATGCTGAATACTGACTAATTCAACTTAGAAACATATAAGAAAAAAAAGGCACAATAAAAATGTTAAGAAGAGCACAGCATTAGAAAATTGGACCTCATTCCTTTTATTTATTGAGGGTGTTCACATTTTCACTCTTTATTTTGGAGGATAAGCCTAAGCAGGGTCGGGGGCCTTCGGGTCTCAGAGGAGTTCAGCGGGAGTTTCGTAGGTTTCGGTCCTCTCGTTTTGGCCAGTCGCAGCGGGGCAGGTTTCCAATGCGAGGCCGAGGATTTCGAGAGGCAGGTAGAGGGTTTGCGCCCTATCAGTCCTCGACCGTTGAGAAGTCGCAATGAGATAAGGGGGACTCGGGTGACGGTGCTGCCCGTTGGAGGTCAGTTACAGGAGTTTTACCCTGCCTGGGTCCACATTACCTCGGATCAGTGGGTGCTGGAGGTCATTCGAGAAGGCTATGCACTAGAACTCCATTGACCCGTCTTAGATTCCTTTGTGCTATCTCCTTGCAGGGCTCCTTTCGAGGTACGCGCGGTTGTGGAGACTTTGCAAAGATTGCTGCAGCTTCGGGCGGTGGTTCCCGTTTTTATTTATTTATTTATTTTATTTACATTCTCTTATATACCGCGCTATTCTGCATCAGTGCGGTTTACATTGAACAAACTGAAATTACATTGAACAGGGCATTTATAACTTGGAGATAACTATTTTACAGGGAACATGGGCTATGGAGGGTTAAGTGGCTTGCCCAAGACCACAAGGAGCACCTATGGGACTAGAAACCCCAGTCCTTCCGGCCCAAGGTTGCTGTCCTCTAGTGGGATTTGAACCCCCGACCTTCCGGCCTGAAGTACCTTGCCCCAACCACTAGGCTACTCCTCCACTCATTCCCTCGGATCAATGCGGGTGCGGTCAGTACTCCATCTATTTCGTGGTCCCCAAGAAAGAGGGCTCCTCTCGGCTGATTCTGGATTTAAAAAGGGTGAATCGGTGTCTCAGAGTGACTCATTTTCGTATGGAGACCTTGCGTTCCGTGATCGCAGCAGTCCGGCAAGGCGAGTTCCTGACGTCGTTGGACCTCACGGAAGCTTATTTACATATCCCTATCTGGCCGGAGCATCAGAGATACCTGCGGTTGGCTCTTCCCATGGGGCATTGCCAGTTTCAAGCGATGCCCTTTGGGTTGGTGACGGCGCCTCGGGTGTTCACCAAGATCGTGGTAGTGGTGGCGGCAGCGCTTCGGAAGGAAGGGGTGTTAGTTCACCCATACTTAGACGATTGGTTGATTCGGGCGAAGTCAAGAGAGGAAAGTGTACGGGCCACCGTGCGGGTGGTGCAGATGTTGGAAGGCCTGGGCTGGGTGGTCAACCATGCGAAGAGCAGCCTGGTTCCCTCTCAGTCCCTGGAGTATTTGGGAGCATGTTTCGAGACCGGGTTGGGCAAGGTTTTTCTGCCGGATCGCTGGGCTCGCGCTTTACTGAGTTTGGTAACGCAATTTTTGGCAAGGCAGGCACCGTCGGCGTGGCAGTACCTTCAACTGCTCGGGACGATGGCTGCCTCGATAGAGGTAGTGCCGTGGGCAAGAGCGCACATGAGGCCGTTGCAGAGGGCTCTCCTTTGGCGCTGGTCTCATCAATCGGATCCCTTGTCCCGCAGACTGGTCTGTCCGCCGGAGGTGCGGCAGGAGCTTCATTGGTGGTTGCAGGAGGAATCTCTGGCGGCCGGGGTCTCTCTCGCAGCTCCGGCCTGGCGTCTGTTAACGACGGATGCCAGTCTGATAGGTTGGGGTGCGCATTGCGAGGGGAGATTAGCCCAGGGGCAATGGTCACAGAACGAAAAGTGTTACTCCATCAACAGATTAGAAATGAGAGCGGTATTCCTGGCTCTCCGGGAGTTTCAAGCCTGGTTGCAACATGCGGCAGTCAGGGTGCTGTCCGACAATGCGGCGACGGTAGCCTATATCAATCGTCAGGGGGGCACAGGCAGTGTGGCTCTCGAAGAGGAAGCAAGTCAGCTGTTAGATTGGGCCGAGCAGCATCTGGTGGGTCTGTCAGCGCAACATGTGGCCGGGGTTCACAATGTCGAGGCAGATTTTCTCAGTCGCAGAAAAGTGGATCCGGGAGAGTGGGTGCTTCACCCGGAGGTGTTTGCTCTGCTCATGCGGCGTTGGGGTCATCCCCTCATGGATCTCATGGCGACGTTTGAGTCCGCACAGGTGAACAGATTTTACAGCAGGAGAAGAGAGAGGATGTCGGAAGGGCTTGATGCGTTAGCACAAAGGTGGCCAGAGGGGTGTCTGCTCTGTGTGTTTCCGCCGTGGGTTCTCATAGGTCGAGTGGTGCAGCGCATAGAGCGGCACCAGGGACGCGTGATTCTGATTGCGCCAGATTGGCCCAGGAGACCGTGGTATGCGGATCTAGTCTGTCTGCTAGTGGAAGCCCCGTGGAGGCTCCCTCACAGAGCGGACCTCTTGCGGCAGGGGCCGTTGCGAATGCCGGAGGTGGCTCGATTCTCGCTTACGGCATGGCTCTTGAAAGGGCTAGGATGAAGGCTAAGGGTTATTCCCCAGTGGTCATTTCTACCTTGTTGAGGGCGCGCAGGCGGTCTACGTCGCTAGCGTATGTTAGGATCTGGTGCGTCTTTGAGAACTGGTGTGAAGAGAGACGCCTGCGGCCTTTAGGGGCATCGGTTTCTCACATTCTTTCATTCTTACAAGCTGGAGTAGAGAAAGGCTTGGCGGCGAGTTCCTTGCGGGATCAGTTGGCAGCGCTTTCTTGCTTCCGGGGCAAGATTTAGGGCCAGGTGCTGGGGGCGCATGGCGACATTAGAAGATTTTTGCGCGCCGTGTTGCTCATGAGACCTCCGTGTAGGTGCTTAGTTCCGGCATGGGACCTGAACCTGGTGTTGGAAGCGTTGGTTAGGAAGCCCTTTAAGCCGTTGGGGAAGGCCATGGTGAAGGATCTGACATTGAAGACGGTGTTTCTTGTAGCTATTTGTTCTGCTCGCAGAATTTCGGAGTTGCAGGCTTTGTCTTGTAAAGAGCCTTATCTGTTCTCCTTCGATCACAAGGTGGTGCTGCGTACAGTCCTGGCCTTTTTGCCTAAGGTGGTCTCAGTGTTTCATGTTAATCAGGTAGTGTCTCTTCCGGTATTCTCAGAGAATCAAGGGGCAAAGTCGGATAGCAGATTGCATCTTCTGGATGTACGTCGGGCTCTTTGGCGTCTTTCCGTAAGTCCGACAGATTGTTTGTAACCTTTGGGGGTCCGCGAAAGGAAGAGGCGGCGGCGAAGTCGTCTATCGCTCGGTGGTTGAAGGAGATGATTGCGACGGCCTACATGTTGAAAGGAAGAGTTGTGCCGGAAGGGCTCCGAGCTCATTCGACTAGGGCGCAGGCTGCGTCTTGGGCGGAATATAGTTTAGTACCGGCCGTAGACATTTGTAGAGCTGCTACTTGGTCGTTGTTGCATTCTTTCGCGAAGCATTATCGGCTTGATGTGCAAGCGGGAGATGATGACCGCTTTGGGGTGGCAGTGCTTCAGGCTGGATTGGCTGGCCCCTCCCATTGAAATTTACTGCTCTGATACATCCTCACTGGTTCCGGGACTGGACTAGAGGGACGAAAAGGAAGAGGAAATTAGACTTACCTGCTAATTGTTGTTCCTTAAGGAACTCTATTCCAGTCCCGGATCCCACCCAGGGTTCTCGGATGGCCAGCCTGCAATTGAGGTAAGATTGGTTCTGAAGTAGGGTCTCAAGTGGGTTCTGGATGCGGCCATATTATTCTAAGCCACTGGGATCCTGTTGCAGCAGTCCATGGTTTATTACAAAAAAAAAAAAAAGAAATTTTTTGGGAAGCACGGAGAAAGTGTTGGCAATTTCAAGTTAGAGTTTTTCTGGTTCAGTTACTTGTTAGCAATATGATTAACTACTTATTTGTTGCTCTGCTGAGTCTGCTTTGTCATTAGGTACTGAAAGAGAATGGGCGGTCCTAGCCTACTTATGCTGAGGGCATCAAAGCGATGACGTGTTTCAGTCTCCAAAGCTGCTGGAGGAGATTCTCAACTCACTGGTTCCGGGACTGGACTAGAGTTCCTTAAGGAACAACAATTAGCAGGTAAGTCTAATTTCCTCTTAGTAGCCACCCTCTGCACCGACTCCATCCTGTTTATATCCTTTTGAAGGTGCGGTCTCCAGAATTGCACACAATACTCCAAATGAGGTCGCACCAAAGACTTATACAGAGGCACTATCGCCTCCTTTTTTCTGCTAGCCATTCCTCTCCGTATGCACCCAAGCATCCTTCTAGCTTTTGCTGTCGCCTTTTCTACCTGTTCAGACACAACCAGCCTAGGTCCTGCTCTTCTTTAGTGGACAAAAGTACTTCGCCCCCTATGCTATATTGCTCCCTTGGATTGCTGCAGCCGAAATGCATGACCTTGCATTTTTTAACATTAAATCCCAGCTGCCAAATTCTAGACCATTTTTCAAGCTTAGCTAGATCCCTCCTCATGTTATCTACACCTTCCTGGGTGTCTACTCTATTGCAGATTTTGGTATCATCCGCAAAGAGGCAAACCTTACCCGACAGCCCTTCTGCTATTTCACTAACAAAGACGTTAAAAAGAATCAGACCAAGTTCAGTGAGATTTTGTTTGTTCCTCCATATTATCACCACTAAACACCGCTTTAGGCATGGGTACCTTTTCAAGCGGGGCTGCAGTAAAACAAACACCTGTCCTTTTCCTAGCCCTGCTAACGTACTATCTCCAGGAACAAGCATGAATGAGTCTTCACATATGGGTATTGTCGGTACCGACGGAGCCTGCGTGGGAATGCTCCCCAGCGTCCAGTAAGAAAGCTTTTGGGAGCATCCCACAGCGCCTGCGCGCTGCCTTCCCGCCTTTCCTAACCTCTCTCCAGTTCTTCTTTTCCGCGGAGCCAGCAGGTCGTGTTCCTGTCACCGCTGAAGAAGTTCTTTATTTTTCTTTATTTCTTTGGTCGCGCGTCTGCCTTCTTCGATGTCGGACCGGTACCGCCGGTCTGTCTTTCTTCTTTAAAAAAAAAAAAAAAAATCTACCGTTTTTCCACTTCTGTGCAATTTTGTCTTTTGGACCTACAAGATTTTTCCTCATGGAAAAGCCCGCTTCCGGGTTTAAAAAGTGCACGAAGTGCAGCGGTACTCTTTCTATCACCGACACCCATGACTGGTGTCTAAAATGTTTGGGTCCTGACCACTCCATCACCGATTTGTGAGTCCTGTTCCATGATGTCTAAAAGAGGTCGACAGAATCGAGCGGCAAAGCTCAATACCCTGTTTCCCTCTGATGCAGCTTCGGTGTCATCGACATCTTCCAGGGCTTCGTCTTCTTCCCATGGATCTCAGGTAACCAAACATAAGGGTAGATCTCCCTCTAAGTATCGAGATGCCTCCGGGCTTGCCCTCGAGGATCCTGCACCGGCAAAATTACCCCGGCGGGAGGCTCCGGCTTCCAAAGCTTCATCTATGGGGTCACAGGTTGACATCAATGGCGTAGCCTCGACCAATCACCTGTTGCCATGTTCTGGGGTACCGGTGGTTCCCACTGGTACCGACATCCAGACATTGGTTGCGTCGATGGATCAGAATATTCTGACCATGCAGCGTGCCATCGCGGCATTCATACAAGCTGCGACGCCTCCGGTACCGCAACAAACTCCGTTGGCGGTACCGGTTCCGGCACCGGCATCGATATCGGTTCCGGTGCCGGTACCGATTGCATCGGCATCGCTGTCGATTGCAGCGGTACCCTGTCCTGTGATGCCCATCGGTACCGAATCGGTACCGATCACTCCCGATGTCGATATCACTCGGTACGCGTATCGGGCCCTGCAAGAGCATCCAGACAGGCGATACTTCGATTCTTCTGAGGACTCTGATGAATCAGAGGCTTCTGTCGAAGCATCTGTACTCCTTCCTCAGGAGCCCTCTTCTCCAAAAAGAAGGATGTCTCCTCCAGAAGACTTGTCTTTTCAAGACTTCATTAGGGAAGTGGCCAGGGGCCTCTCTATTTCAGTGGCCCCGGAACCAGAGCCTAGAGCCAAGAAATTAGATATTTTACAGTATCCTAAGGCTCCTAAAGAGGCAGCTACTTTACCAATTCATGAGATCCTTTATGATCACATGTTGGGCATATGGGAGACACCTCTTACTACTTCCCCCTCATTCTCGCAGGTTGGACACCATGTACCGTGTTCCTCCTTGTCCTGGCTTTCATAAAACTCAGCTTCCTCACCACTCTATTGTGGTGGAGTCTGCTATGAAAAAGATAGTGCTAAAAGACACTCATCTAATCCTCCAGGAAGAGAATGCAGAACCTTAGATGCTTTTGGCAGGAGAATTTTCCAAGCCAATATGCTTACTGCCAGAATCAACTCCTATAGTCTCTATATGGGGATGTTTCTAAAAGAAGTTACAGATCATCTGCTAACTTTATCTCCTTTTATCTCAGAAGATAAAAGGGAAGAGTTTCTCACCTGGCTTAAACATGCCCAGGATGTGTCCAAATTCTCCAACCGTGCAGCCTTTGACTCTTGAGTGTGCCAGCAGAGCCTCGGCTATTGCCATAGGGGCACGCAGACTTGCTTGGTTGCAAGCTTCTGATTTGGAACCCTGGGTCCAGGATGGATTAGGAAATCTTCCTTGCACAGGTGAAAACCTTTTTGGTAAGGATTGGCAAGCAAAGGCCACTCAGATGGATGCTGAAAATTCTGCCTTAGACAGACTTTCAAAGTCTACTTCTGCTCCTGCTAGAAAAAGGTTATTCAAAAAGACTTTCTTTCCCAAAAAAGGGAAATATTATCCTGGTTATGGTCTCCAGGCATCTTCTACAGGTCATTTTGCTGCAAAGCGTCAGCAACAACCTAAACAAGCCAAGCCTAAGGCTACAAGGACTTCTACGGCCCAACAGCCTCAGCCTCCTCAGGGCCTTTGACTTACAACTAGAGAACTTAGCCTTTCTGGCTCTAGAAGAACCAGAGCCTCTCACCATTCCAGGAAGGTTAGCTCATTTTGCTCCCAGATGGGAACAAATCACAGCAGAGAAATGGACCCTCTCCATCATAAGGGAGGGGTACAAGCTTCATTTCTTAAACCTTCCTCCTCACACTATGGTGAGACAGTTCAATTCTCCAACATCTCTCCTCGACCTTCTGGGTCAGGAGATTGCTACTCTTCTTGCCCAAAGGGCAATAGAAGAAGTACCCCTTCTTCAACAGGGTTCAGGGTTCTACTCCCCCTATTTTCTTATCCCAAAGAAAACAGGGGG
This sequence comes from Ichthyophis bannanicus, assembly GCA_033557465.1. Taxonomy (NCBI): domain Eukaryota; kingdom Metazoa; phylum Chordata; class Amphibia; order Gymnophiona; family Ichthyophiidae; genus Ichthyophis; species Ichthyophis bannanicus. Next base: position 766,463,680 of record CM066036.1, on the reverse strand, counting down.
CTACAGACCCATATTAGATCTCAGAGAATTGAACAAGTTTCTATGCAAGGAGAAATTCAAGATGATTTCTCTCGGTGCTCTCCTTCCATACCTTCAGAGTCAGGATTGGCTTTGTTCTCTAGATCTCAAGGATGCGTACACACATGTCCTCATCCATCCAACACACAGAAGGTTCCTTCGGTTCCTTTATCAGGGAAAGCACTACCAATACAGAGTGCTTCCTTTCGGTCTGGCCTCTGCTCCAAGAGTGTTCACAAAATGCATGGCAGTAGTAGCTGCATTTCTACTGTGATACAGTAAGCTATAGAAAGCCTGTTGAAACTAGCAAAAAGGAAGAACTCACCTCAAACTTGGCTGGGCAGGAGGATTCAGCATGTCTAAGAATGGCTGAGCAGCCGGTGCCGTCAGCACAAGTAGAACAGAAGAGGTTTAAAATGAGGTTTCCTTTCCTTAGCAGTGACGCAGATATGTAGCAGCAAAGCGCAGACAAACCAATGATACCAGGAGTCTGTTCAAAAGGTCCAAATCATTTATTTGTGCACAAGTCTCAAGCAAGTCAATTTCAAAATGGCTGAGCAAAGCTTTCTAGCATTACAACAACTTTTATAGACTTCTGTTCCATTCTAGGTATAGAAAAACATTTCATTGGTCCCGGTGCTCTCCCGTACCTCCCGTACCCCTTCCATTGGTCCCGGTACTGATAAGATTATCCAATTATGTTCCTTCAGTGGGCATGGCACCTGCATACCCCCCTTCTAGTCCCAATTACAATGGTCAGTTCATCAACTTGTTACTTTCACACTCTCAAGGCCATAGAGCCAATTTGTGCATGCAGGGGAGCAGGGCTCTGCAACTCATCTGTCAGCACTCCCAATTATATTCCTTGCAGATGTACTTTTTCTTATCAGTAACTTTTAAACATATTTTTCTGTATTTTTCCATCTCTCAGTTTTGCTTACCTAAGTTAGTTTAGTTCTCTTACAGAGTTCTATCCTACAATAGCAGCATATTGGGGGATGTGCAATTCCTATGTGCCTCTCCACAGGCTTCATTTGCAGGTCAAGCTAGTTAGGCCTGCCTGCTTATGTCAGACACCGTGGATCACAGGCCTGCACCTGCCACATTCCCCCCTTTGATTAATCTCACCCTATTACTTAATAAGGTGTGAGAATTAAATCACCTTTTGAAGAATCACATCATGATTGAAGGATTACGACTAGGGCTGGCTTTATACAAAGCCATTATTTTAGTTGCGGTCTTCCGCTCTACTGTGCTGTCAATAGCATTATGAATGGAACGCATACAACATGGGATTAAACATGGTAATAAGAAGATAACAGCAACAAGAATTAGTACTAAGACGATGAAAGTCTTAAATCCTCCCAGCCAGGAGAAAAGGTTAGCAAACCAGTTAGGGAATTTCAATGAGTGCCAAGTTTGCACTGGCACATAAGCATGTCTTTGCATATCTTTAGCAATTTCTTCAACTACTTGACCCTTATCATCTATTTTCAAACAGCAATTCGTTAAATTCAGTTTACCACATACTCCTCCTTCAGCTGCTAGCAAATAATCAAGTGCTAAGCGGTTCTGATATATAGCAGTGCGCATCAGAGTACTTTGTCTAGCTAAGAGCGTAAGAGCATGACTAGTTTCATTAGTTATTATTTCAACTACTGCTTGTAAGCGAATAATACGATTAATCATATAGATTGGAGTGCGATAACCATACATACCATCATCATTCCAAGTGGCAGGCCCATAATACTCAATAATTCTTTCTGGTGGCCAATCATCACCTTGCCACTTTTCCCACTTGCCTATCTGTAAGGCTTCTCTTTTCTGTCTTAGTGCTCTTTTGTGTCGGTGGGTAGTGTATACAGGGTATCCTAATTGTTCTCCATGTTCAGTGTTTAAAAGAAAGAAAGGAGGTCTGATGGTTCCTAAGACACATGCTCCTCCCCATTGTGGCGGGAGTTGGGCATACGCTTGGTTTCCACAGATCCAATACAGGCCAGGTGGGGCTTGCCAGGCATGGACTTTGGCAAGGTTAGTCCATAAATCAGCAAGTTCAGGAAATCTGGCTTATGGGTTAGGAGGTTCAGGGTGTCTGATTCCTGACCACCATGACGTCTTCTTGGTCGTGGCAATATAATACTTCTGGCTAAGACAGACCAGCTGTCCTACCTTTTGGGTGAACTGGGGTCCAGTTCTGGCATAGCAAAGACGTCCAACGATTGAGTGCGCTAACACCCATTCACTGGTAGTCTTGTGTAATTCAGTCTGATTGTAAATCAAAGAATAATTCAATTCTTGGGCTTCCCATGGCCACTGGTCTCCCATTTGGGTTCCGCCACAGAAATAGCAATCTGAGATCTTAAGACTAGATACTACTGCTCCGGCTAATTCTAGAAATAAATTCTGAGAAGGATGAGGGATCTCAAACTTATTTACATGCATGGCTTCATAGAAGGTATTATGGATATGATATTTGGAGGACTTGTGAGCTTGGGTATTCAATCTAATATATACAATGGTTCCTGGATCTACTGCCCCTCCAGCAATACGCAAACCAAACTTGTATCCTTGTTTCCAAGCATAGGGATTGTGTATACGTAAGTGTAAGGGGTTACAAGCATCTTTCTGACATTTATCATTTGTGGTTGGCTTGGTTAAGGTAGCCATTCGTTTATCTATCTTCTCATCAACTATACCATTATTCCAGGTAGTATAAAAAACACATCCCCAATACGGGCAATAGTAATCTGCTGCTGGTGCAGTACTATAGCTTGATCCCGTTTTACCTGTACACTTCCACCATCCTGTGGCACCTTCCGGACACATATACTTATGGTCATTTCGATACGCTTTCTCCCAAGTACCACAGGTGGAATAACTATCTCTGTTAATGGCATTGCATGCATCAAAATTCAAAACAGCAGGTTTAGTAATGTCCTTAAGTGGTGGCGTAGCAGCTAGTATAGGTCCATCTGCATCCTTCCATCTTATTTCCAACGTGTAATAGGATGGATTCTGATGCGGATTATAGCATGCTCTAATCTTGCCATAAGTGCAAATATTTAGTTCAGTGGTGTTATAAATACACCGAGTCACTTTTCCCTTGCAGGTATAGTACGAGTGGTAAATCAAAGTCTGAGTTACTTTCAGTCCAGTTCGAGTAGAAGTAATGCAAGCAGTGCATGGAGGTAAAGCATAAGTCTGTTCAAAACCTCCAAAGAAGGCAACCAAAGCAAAGCAAAAGTAAAGATGCATGTTGATGTTGATTGGAGTTCTTCTGAATCCTCAGCTTGCTGATCTTGATCACGACGGTCTTTTATTCTTCGTCCCGTTTGCTAATAAAGCAATTTAACGGGTGCTGAGTGTTGATTGAAGATCCTCAGGTTGTCCAGTACACATTAACCAACTTATTAGCAATTTCAGTTGGCTTGTGAAGTCCGGCTACTCAATGTAGTATCAAAGTAGTGTGCCAAATCGCACGCAAATTGGGTTCGTTGAAACAAAACTATTGCTGCATGGAAAACAGCAATCCTCTTCGAAAGACTTGGCTACTGCAAAGCACTGTGATGAAGTGTCTAAGCTGCTGGTTGCCGTCTCAGAGTAATTCGCAAGGGTGCATCAAGATGCTGTTCTGCTGTCCACTGCTCAGGTTCAGGATCAGCGGCGGGCTTGAATCTGCTGTGGTGGATCCAGGCGTCGATCTCGGCTACCTTTACTGCAGTTGGGGTAGACAGGATGACGGTGTACGGTCCCTTCCAATGGGGTTCCAACGGTGTCTTCTTCCAATCTTTGATCCACACCGAGGTACCAGGCTGATAGGGATGCAAGGGTTCCGTCAAGTTGATAGGCAACTGGTCTTGGATCCACGCATGGAGAGTCTGCAGAACAAAACTAAGAGCTAGGAGTTCTTGTCTGGTTACTTCTGAACCAATTTGGGCTAAACTTCCTTTAATTCCCTGCACTATTGGTGGGGGTTTACCATACAAAACTTCAAAAGGGGAAAATCCTGTTGACTTTACAGGAGCTGAGCGTATTCTGAGTAAAGCTATTGGGAGCACTTGGGGCCACTTCAAGTGTGTCTCCTGACAAAGCTTGGACATTTGGGCTTTTAGGGTACGATTCATTCGCTCAACTTTCCCTGAACTTTGGGGTCTGTATGCAGTATGGAGTTTCCATTGTATCTGCAAAGCTTTTGCTAACTGTTGAGTAACTTGGGAGACAAATGAGGGTCCATTGTCTGACCCTATTACTGCTGGAATTCCGAATCTAGGGACAATCTCTCTCATTAAGACTTTGGTAACTTCTCGGGCTTTCTCAGTTCTGGTTGGGAAGGCTTCCACCCACCCAGAGAAAGTACAAACTAATACTAACAGGTAATGGTATCCATTGGCTCTTGGCATTTCGGTAAAATCAACTTGGAGGTTGTGCATGGGGGTTACACCTCCTGACTGAACTCGGGGTGCCGTTATAAGGCCTTGCTTGGCATTATTTTTGGCACAGGTTAGACATTGATGTGCTACTGAGGCTGATATGGTTGTCAATAGAGGGATGTAAAAATGTGGTCTGAGTGCTTTTTCCATAGCACTTTTCCCATAGTGGGTGGCTTCGTGGAAAGCTTTGACAAAAGATGGTCCTAACAGTTCAGGAATTACTATTCGTCCAGGGGGTTGACTGCCCTCTTCTGGTGGCAGCTCAATCCATCCATCTTTCAGTACTCCATCTTCTTTGTTACAGTAGTAATCCAATTCTTTGGTGGTATATCGTGGTGTCCATAAATTCAGAGGTACTGGAAACAATGCTGCTTGCATTGGCATAGCTTGTGGGGCAATCTGTCCTGTCATAGCTGCTTGTCGAGCTGAAGCATCTGCAAATCTATTTCCTCGGGCAACTTCTCCTTTTCCGGCTTGATGTCCTCTGCAATGCATGACAGCTACACGTGTTGGGGCCCAAACTGCATCAAGTAACATCAATATCTCGGGACCATATTTGACTGACTTTCCTCCGGACGTGATGAGTCCTCGTTCTTTATAGAGAGCTCCATGGGCATGCAGAGTGGTGAAGGCATATTTGGAATCTGTATATACATTTAGCAGAAGTTTTTCTCCTAACAACAATGCTCTGGTGAGTGCTATCAATTCGGCTTTCTGGGCTGATGTGCCTGAGGCTAGAGCTGATGATTCAACTACTTCGTGTTGAGTGACGACTGCATATCCGGCACAGTGTCGTCCATCGAGGATGAGACTGCTCCCATCAACATAATAGATTTGGTCAGGATTGTCTATGGGCACATCTGTCAAGTCGGGTCGACTGGAGAACACGGTTTCCATGACTTCGATACAGTCATGTTCTGGGAGTTCTTCACTGATGGGGGTATCAAGGTGGCTGGGTTCAAGGCATGACTCACTTCCAGTTGTATCTGTGGGTTTTCACATAACATGCTCTGGTACTTCAACATTCGGGAATTGGTGAGCCAATAATTTGCTTTTTGTTCCATAAGGGCAAGGACTGCATGTGGCACAGTGACTCGTATGTTCTGTCCTAATGTGAGCTTGTCTGCTTCACTCACTAATAGTGCTGTAGCTGCAACGGCTCTCAGGCAAGGTGGCCATCCTTTGGCCACAGTGTCCAACTGTTTCGATAGGTATGCTACAGGTCGCTCCCAATTTCTGAGTCAACATGCCTAAGGCATTTCCCTGTGCTTCATGTACAAACAAGTGGAAAGGCTTGTGGACATCTGGTAGTCCAAGTGCTGGTGATGACATCAATTCTTCTTTTAACTTCTGGAAGGCTGTATCCTGCTCAAGTCCCCACTCCAGTGGTGACTTCTCTTCTCCTTTTGTGGCTTCATACAGTGGTTTGGCAATTTGGGCGAAGTTGGGTATCCAGATTCGGCAATATCCTGCCGCTCCCAGAAAGGCTCTGACTTGCTTTCTGGTTGTTGGAGTTGGAATTCTGCATATTGCTGCTTTTCTTTCTCTGCCTAATCTTCGGCTTCCTTGGGTTATACGAAAACCCAAGTATTTCACTTCTTTTTGGCATAGCTGTGCTTTGGCTCTGGAAACTTTGTATCCAGCTTCATCTAGTAACTGCAAGAGATCTTTGGTGGCTAGTATACATTTACTTTCTGATATGGCAGCTATCAACAAATCATCCACGTATTGGAGAAGCACTCTCTTCCCCGGGGCCACTGGATAGCTTGAAAGGTCTTGATTCAGTGCAGCACTAAAGATGGTAGGCGAATTCTTGAATCCTTGGGGTAATCTTGTCCAGGTGAGTTGGCCCCCTCTTCCAGAGGTGGGGTCCTGCCATTCAAATGCAAACAATATTTGACTTACAGGGGCTAATCTTATGCAAAAGAATGCATCTTTTAAATCCAGTACAGTGAAATGGGTAGCTTCAGCAGGTATCAGTCCTAGAAGAGTGTAAGGATTGGGTACAACTGGATGTATAGTTTCAACTGCATCATTTACTCTCCTTAAGTCTTGTACTGGGCGGTAATCATCCGTTCCAGGTTTCTTTACTGGCAAGAGTGGAGTGTTCCATGGGGATTGACATACTTTTAGTAGGCCATACTCGAGCAATCTTTGCAAGTGGCGATGAATGCCTTCAATTGCAGCTCTTGGGAGAGGGTACTGTTTGACGTGCACTGGTGTAGCACTAGGCTTGAGGGTTACAATCACTGGAGCTATATGCTTGGCTAGGCCTGGGGGACTGCCTTCTGCCCATACTCCAGGTGGTGCATGGATGTTCTTTAAAGTTTGTTCAAAATAGGTGTCTTGGATGGAGTCATCGATGTAATACCTCCATTCTTCTTCTCGGGGAACTGTCAGCAGCATTACTCCTGCTGGTTTGGCTTGAGGATTTACTGTCATTTGCATTTCTCCTTCTTCAGAGAAAGATATTTGTGCTTGGAGTTTGGCTAACATATCTCGTCCCAGTAGTGGCACTGGACATTCGGGCATGTAAAGGAATTGATGAGATATTTGCTGTCCTCCTAGACTGCATATACGATTCTGAAGAAAAGACTTTGTAGCTTTGGCACCAGTTGCTCCTATAATGGTGACTGCTTTTGTAGAGAATGGGGCTATCTTCTTGTCTATTACTGAATGTTGTGCTCCAGTATCAACCATAAAGTCCATAACTTGGTCTCCTATTTGTATTCGGACCATAGGCTCCTGGAGACCTAAAGCAAACTTGGAGCCCGGTCTGTCCTAATCCACGTCATTTTCATCATGGATCGTTGTGGCCAATGCTTGAATGGCTCCTCCTCTTTCTCGTTGGAATTGTTCTCGATTGGCTCCTCCGCGGTTTCGGGGATAGCCTCGTCTTTCTTCTCGCCACTGATGATTGCTGTCGTCATCTTGCTGGGCGTCTTCGAGTTGCGGGCACGTATCTCTCCAATGTCCTTCTTCTCTACAGTAGGCGCATTGGTTCACGCCTAGCTTCTGGGTCCGGCCTCCGCCTTGACCCCGCCCTCTTCCTCTGCTCCGTCGACTAGGGACACCTCCCCTTTTCTGTTCAACTATGGCCGCAGCCAAAAAATCAGTTTTCTTCTTCATCTTTCTATCACATTCTCTCTGTCTTTCATTATCACGATTCACATACACTTTATGAGCGACTTCCAGTAACTGTGTTGCATTCATGCCCGCAAACCCTTCTAATGTCTGGTTGAGACTGGTTTACAAAAGCAGAATTCACCATACATAAACTTCCTGGTGCCTCGGGATCATAGGGAGTATACATTCTGTATGCTTCAGTTAGTCTTTCATGAAAATCTGCTGGGCTCTCATCTACACCTTGGATAACTCCTGCAACTTTGGAAAGGTTCATAGCTTTTTGGCCCCCCCTTTTCAGGCCTTTTAAAAAGCCTTGGCGAAAACGGTCTAGGGCTGTGGATCCTTCATCTGTATTTGGATCCCAATGGGGGTCTTCATTCGGGAATTCTCTCTGAGCCGCTTCCCGATGGTCTATTCTATTCTGCCCCTGTCCCGGAGCTACAGGGTTATCTGCCATCCACTCAATAGCTGCTTTTCTAATTCGTGCTCGCTCCTCTGTCGTGAATAGGGTGGTCAGGAGCTGGCGGCAATCTGGCCAGGTGGGTTGGTGGGTTTCCATAATGGTAGTTACCAATTCTGTCAGTTCCTGGGGCTTACTAGTATAGGAGGCATAATGCGACCTCCAATTTAACAGATCAGTTGTAGAGAAAGGGATATACACATAAGTTAAGGGTCCGGCTACCACCTCCTCATTATCGTTCTTTATGGGCACTCCCAGGACTTGCCGTAAAGGTAGCATCTTGGCGGGAGCTGTCTTCTGGGATCTAAGGACTGTTTTCTTAACTATCTTTCCAGGAATTACTTTCGCTTTCTCAACAGGTTTTACTTTGGGCGTACATTTTTCTGGCACGCTAGCACTGGCAATCGCTTGTACGCTATCTTCCTCGCTTTGGGCATTCTCATTTTCTTCCCCTTCTACCTCTGCTTCTGACTCGCTTTTTATAGCATCCTCTTCTTCAGCTAATTCCTCTCTCTGCCCTCCAGGAGGGGGTTCAGGGGTTGGGTCCCGCTCCGGCCGTCTCTGGGGTTCTGGGGCAGGACGCCGGGCTACTCTTATCGGACCTGGGGTTCGGGGCTGTCTGAGAATTATCTCTGGGGAATCAGGATCTACCAGGATGGGCTTCTTCCTGGACTTCTTATCCTGCTCTTTCATTCTAGGCTGTTCCGTTTTCTGTCTAGAATCTGTTTTCGCTAACATTATCCTGCACTGTTCCTCATAACAGCGCTGCGCCCAGGGGGCGGATCTTCACAAATACTTAACCAGGAATCTATATAGGGATACTGATCGGGGTGCGCTATCCGCACTCTACGGTGTACTGACTGAATAATCTCTACATTAAACGTTCCCTCTCGGGGCCAGATGGAGTCTAGATCGGGCCACTCCCTAGTACACAAAATCTGCAAACGGGCTGCTGTCATTTTAATACCATAATCTCCAGAATATCCCTCTTTAAAATGTGCGATCATACATTCTAATGGAGTGTTTCTAGTAGACCCCGCCCCTCCCATTTCGATGTGTGCGCGCAGCAACAGACAGAAGGGAAAAGGAGGGCGGACCGTGGGTAAGGGGTCCTCACGGCCCTGGAAACGTATAAGGAGTACAAATAACAAGACAAGACGACAATCGCTTCCCCCTTTTCGCGACCTGAACGCGGTCGCCCGGTCAGGAAATGCGCTACTCAGGGGTCCGCCTTCAGTTGGTCCGTGCTGCCAGACCTCTCATTCACACTTCGTTCACACAATCATGCTAGCAACGTATCCCAGAATGCATTCGTTTCTATCTATTTTGACTAGTCTTTTTCCCAATTACAAAAAGGATGAGGGTTTCACCCGGCGAATTCCCATGCGGGGTTACTCGGCCCTTCCTTGAGAGGTGATCATGCTCTCTTACCAATTCCCAATATCTCGAGATTATAAATTCCAAATTCCAAGTTCCAATGGCAGTACTGCTCTTTCTATTTCTGTCTAGACACCAAATCAAAACTATACTCACCGGATCCGGTCCTCAAACTTCCCAAGCAGGCGCATGAGTTGGACCTCGGACTCCCCTCACTCGGGTTCGAGGCGTTGGCTCCAGACGGGCCCGGCACCCGCCGAGGTCCGACCAGCTCCCTCCGATACAAGGGACCGGCGGCGCCAGGGAGCAGGCCTCGTCGGAAGGGCGCGATCCCGGCAGGACCAAGCCTATAGAGGCGGAAAGTCGTGGTATATTGCCCTATATACACTTTGATTCCACAACTTCCCGGCCAACGCACCAAGAATATGTAGCAGCAAAGCGCAGACAAACCAATGATACCAGGAGTCTGTTCAGAAGGTCCAAATCATTTATTTGTGCACAAGTCTCAAGCAAGTCAATTTCAAAATGGCTGAGCAAAGTTTTCTAGCATTACAACAACTTTTATAGACTTCTGTTCCATTCTAGGTATAGAAAAACATTTCATTGGTCCCGGTGCTCTCCCGTACCTCCCGTACCCCTTCCATTGGTCCCGGTACTGATAAGATTATACAATTATGTTCCTTCAGTGGGCATGGCACCTGCATACCCCCCTTCTAGTCCCAATTACAATGGTCAGTTCATCAACTTGTTACTTTCACACTCTCAAGGCCATAGAGCCAATTTGTGCATGCAGGGGAGCAGGGCTCTGCAACTCATCTGTCAGCACTCCCAATTATATTCCTTGCAGATGTACTTTTTCTTATCAGTAACTTTTAAACATATTTTTCTGTATTTTTCCATCTCTGTTTTGCTTACCTAAGTTAGTTTAGTTCTCTTACAGAGTTCTATCCTACAATAGCAGCATATTGGGGGATGTACAATTCCTATGTGCCTCTCCACAGGCTTCATTTACAGGTCAAGCTAGTTAGGCCTGCCTGCTTATGTCAGACACCGTGGATCACAGGCCTGCACCTGCCACAGATAGAATTGAGGAATCTCATCAGAAACACCTGTCCCCAGAAGCTGACGTAATGTGCAGAGGGGGGAGGTACAAAAAGCCCTGGTTAGAACCAGGAAGAGGAAGCAAGAAGGAAAGCAAGAGGGGAAGCAGGAGCGAATGCAAGAAGGAGAGCCAGACTGACTCTGAGGAGGAGAGTGGCAGTCAGATGCAGGTGGAGATCCAGCATCAGACAAGCCAGACTCAGAGACAGAGAGAGACACAGAGTCCCAGGAGACGTTCCAATTCCAGGAGAGACTTTGGAGGTCTGGGAGGACCAAGAGCTCTCAAGGGAAGCTCCAGGAAAGGGCAGTGGAGCAGTAGAGAAACTGATCTCTGGAGAGATAGTACCGGAGAGGTTTTCTACTCAAACAGGAAGTGGGACACTACCTTGGGGGAATTACCCAAGTCATGGAGAAACTTTCTTCAAGCCAGTAAAGCTTTGCCAGGAGAAAGAAACCCCACAGCTAGCTACAGAACCTCCTGTAAGGTAACAAGTTTAAAGCCTTGTGTTTGGGAGAGAAGAGAAGCTGGGAGTTTTAACAAGCATTACTCTGGGCAGAGTTTCAATATAGGAAGGCATGCAGACTTCCAAGTAAGGGAGCCAAGGGAGGCTTACCATAAAGAGACTTTCTCTACAGCAGGTTTTTATAATCCTGATTTAGACAAGTGTCTGGGAGAAAAGAAAGCTTATCTTCCCACAGTAAATGAACCCAGCTCCAGCACATGCAGTGAATGTGACCCGGGGAGTGATAGATGCAGTCCAGGCTTAACACAGTGGGAAAGCAGTAACACTTACTCAGAGCCGGAGCCGATGGATTGTACAATCTGTTTATCAGATGAAATAACATCTTTATGCTGATATAACTTGTGAAAGGAACAAGGAAGAAAGAAATAACATTCCAGCTGTTTTCGTTTAGTTTTGTTTATTGTTCTATGTGCTTTTGCAAAGAAATGATATCCGCCAGGGAACGGGAATAAAACCCTATTTTGCTTTACCACTTTGACTGACTCTGTGTACAGAAGAGAAGGCAGATCAATAATAACCACAATACCCCTAGGCAGTCGCCTAGAGGGTCTACGGAGTCTCTTACCACGAGGCCCGTGACACTACGCACTCTAGGAATATTTGTATTCCCATATCTGGACGCCTGGCTCATCCGAGCACCAACCCAGTCAGAGGCCCAGACTTCCCTGACCTGCACAAGGTGTGTTCTTCAGTATCTGGGACTTGTGATAAACATCCCAAAATCACAACTCACCCCTACTCAGTCATTGGAGTTCATAGGGGCCTTTCTAGATACCACATCTGCAAGGGCCTATCTTCCCCAGGCCCGTTGCCTACGCTTGGTGCAGTTAGCCTCTCAAATTCAGTTAAAATACCATTTAACTGCTCGAGATATGTTACAACTGTTAGGCCACATGGCATCCACCGTGCATGTGGTTCCTTACGCTCGCCTTCACATGAGGGCAGCTCAGTGGACTCTGTCCACCCAATGGACCCAGGCATCAGGTTGCCTGTCAGACAAAATAGCAACCTCCAGTCGCCTCTTTTGGTCCCTCCAGTGGTGGAGGTCCACTCAAAATCTGTTGCTGGGATCCCCCTTTCAACAGTTGCTACCCCAAGCAACCCTCACAACAGATGCCTCCCCAAAGGGTTGGGGAGCTCATCTACAAGATCTCTCCACCCAGGGCATCTGGTCTCCACAGGAGACATCTCTACATATCAACCTCTTAGAGCTCAGAGCAATTCTGCTAGCTCTGTCTTCCACACCCTGCTCTGCTACAAGACAGTCCTCATCCATACGGACAACCAAGTAGCCATGTTCTACGTGAACAAGCAGGGCGGGACTGGCTCTCTGTCGCTTTGCAACGAAGCTTTGAGATTGTGGGCCTTCACCAGAGAACATCAGATTCATCTCATGGCAGTGTATCTTCTAGGGTTTCAAAACTCTTGGGCAGACAGACTCAGTCGAGTTCTGCTTCCACACGAATGGTCCCTCCATGGGGACTAGATAGCCAGGATCTTTCGAATTTGGGGAACCCCAGACATAGACCTGTTTGCAAGTCCGTGGAATGCCAAACTTCCCCGGTTCTGTTCCAGGATTCCGTGTCAGGGAGTTCAGGCCAGGGATGCCTTCCTCCTCCACTGGGGGCAAGACTTCCTCTATGCCTTTCCACCCATACCCCTAATTTCCAAGACACTGTTCAAGCTTCAGAGAGACCAAGGGGTCTATGATCCTCATAGCTCCACGTTGGCCACGCCAAGTGTGGTACCCTCTACTTCTTCATCTCTCTCAAGCTCCCTCCCTGGACTTGGGATCTGCTCCAGACCTCCTGTCCCAGGAGGAGGGAACGTTGTGGCACCCAAATCCCCAGTCTCTTCATCTCAGAGCCTGGTTGCTGAAGGCCTAGACCTTCAAGATTGGCATCTGTCTCAGCAAGTGAAGGATATCCTTCATGCTTCCAGAAAGCCTTCCACTAGACGTTCCTATGCTTTTAAATGGAAAAGGTTTACCATTTGGTGTGCGGAGAAGGGTCTTAACCCTCTTGCAATACCTCTGAATTCTTTACTAGAGTATTTGCTGCATTTATCCCATGCAGGCCTCAAAACGAATTCAGTAAGAGTCCATTTGAGTGCTATTGCAGCAAACCTTAAGCCTCTCAATGGACATCCTATTTCCTCTCATCCTCTTATTGCAAGATTCATGAGAGGCCTTCTTTTAATTAAATCTCCCATTAGACCACCTCCAGTGGCATGGGATTTGAAATTGGTTCTTGGCCAGCTTATGCAGCCACCCTTTGAACCCTTAGCCACTACCTCCTTGAAATTCCTTTCCTGGAAGGTTATTTTTCTCATTGCAGTCACCTCAGCTTGCCGTATCAGTGAGCTGCAGGCCTTGGTGGCTAATCCTCCTTATACAAGGTTCCATCATGACAAGGTAGTCCTCAGAACTAATCCACACTTTATGCCTAAAGTGGTCTCACCTTTTCATCTGAACCAGGAGGTGTATTTACCTGTCTTTTTTCCAGGACCTCATGCATCAAGTGCAGAGAGGAATCTTCATACCCTGGATTGTAAAAGAGCACTTGCTTTCTACTTACAAAGGACACAGCAACATAGAAAGTCTTCTCAACTCTTTGTTGCTTTTGATCCCTCTCATTTAGGACTTCCAGTTTCTAAGAGAACTCTGTCCAATTGGATTGCTCAGTGTATTTCCTTCGCCTACCAGAGTAAGAACCTTTCTCTGGAGGGCCATGTCACAGCTCACAATGTGAGGGCCATGGCAGCCTCTATGGCTCATCTAAACTCTGTGTCCATCGACCAAATCTGTCGAGCGGCCACCTGGGCCTCGGTTCATACCTTTACAGCCCATTACTGCTTGGACAAGGACTCCCGCCGGGATGCCTTGTTTGGTCAGGCTGTTCTCAAACACCTGTCCATACCTAATCAACTCCTACCCCCACCCTGGGTGGATGCCCGAGATCAATGGGGTGAGGTAGAGCCCTTCTCAGGGACTCACAACTTGGAGATCTCCCTGGCATTTCTAGCTGGGGAGTCCCCATATGTGAAGACTCATTCCTGCTTGTTCCTGGAGATAGCACAGCACAGTTACTTACCTGTAACAGGTGATCTCTGGGAACAGCAGGAATAAGTCTTCACAACCCACCCACCTCCCCTAGGAGTTGTATCTCTCTATCTATCTTTCCTTTCCTCTCTCTCTCTTTGTCTCAGCTTTAAAACTCGAACTGGAGAGAGGCGGTTAGGAAAGGCGGGAAGGCAGCGCGCAGGCGCTGTGGGATGCTCCCAAAAGCTTTCTTACTGGACGCTGGGGAGCGTTCCCGCGCAGGCTCCGTCGGTACCGACGATACCCATATGTGAAGACTTATTCCTGCTGTTCCCAGAGATCACCTGTTACAGGTAAGTAACTGTGCTTTACTTTCCAAGATGGGAAGTTAAGGTGCCACTGAAAATGTATATTTGCCAGACTTGCGTGGCATAGTTTTAGTACATATGACAGTGCCACAAAACTGAGGTGAAAGGTCTCTTCTGGTTTCTTTCTCGTCATGCCTGCAAGTGAACTGATTTTGTGACATGATCATGTATCACTGTTCTCTTAGGCTTTCGTGGCTAATATCATGATCTTTACAGTTGTCCGGGTTATGTGTGTCGTCATAAGTGGACAGATATTTCAGACATCCTGTTGCGTTTCTTCATCCTAAACAGAGCCACAGCACGAAGGCTGACACGTCTGTTCCACTTACTAATGTGATATGACCAGGAAAACTGCAAAGATCGTGATCATGTATCTTAGAAAATGCTATATAATTCCTTCCTTGCTTTCTGTTGTTGACTTTTTTTCCTTCTTTGCTTCTTGCTCTCCATCATTCTTCCCTTCTTTCCTCTTCTGACTTGATAGCTTCTCTTCCATTCTCCCTTTGCGGTAGCAGTAGCTTTCCTCCATGCATCAATCTTCCCCCGTGTCTGCCCCACCATATCCCCTCATTTTTCTTCCCTTTTGTTCATTTGACACCCCCCCTCCCTTTCCTGGTCTAGTGCCTTCCATGCTCATTGTCCTTCTCCCTCTCATGTTCTTTGCAGTGGTATTAGTGCCTGTTGACAGTGATAGGAAAGACTTGCTTCTCTAAAGTACAGTTGTTCTAACCTCCTCTTAGCTGCTCTTGCTGAAACACAGTTACAACAGCAGCATTTATGTCCCTCTACCTCTGTTCAAGTGATAGTACCAGTACTACACCAGTGAGCTACCTGACAACTTTAACTTTTCAGTAGTTGGGATCTGGTGACTGGAAACTTTGAGCTCTACTAGAGACAAATCCAATTTATATTTGTCTTTCAAAATTATGAATTAAAATTATTTTTATTGCTTTTGTTGCCTTATCATAATTTTATTAAGAGTAGGAATGCAGGAGAATTGTAAAATTACACTGCTTTAAAGTTTTCATCAACTTGCAATATTTGACATTTAGCCACTAGAGGGTGTCTTAAGACTGCAGTAAGTAGAAAATTTGCCTGAAAATTGGAGATAGCTGATTAACTTTTGGTTTTATTCTTGAGTTGATTTATGCTCAGAATGAACTTATATTAAAATAATAATAATAATAATTTTCAGTGCCTTGACAGAGAAAATTGTCTCCGTCCTACCAAGAATGAAGTGTCCTCATCGCCTGGAGCCACATCAGATTCAGGGACTGGATTTTATTCATATTTTTCCTGTTGTTCAGGTATGTTTATGTTTATTGACTTAATATACCTCTCTACAAATACATATCAGAGCGGTTTACATGGTACAAAAAACTTTTAATATGCTTCTGCCTGTAACGAAAAATCCTTGTAAACTTTGAGCCTTGCCTTAGTGCATTCTATCAGTGTTATGATTGTTCTGTTTCTTTCTGCAGCTTAGTAGAAATTCAGCTTGGTCAGCAGATAGGTCAATGACGACCTAAGTTTGAGAACTTTCTGTTACTCTGGGCACAGCTGTCTGAGAATGAGAATAAGGATACAGTGTTTAGTCTCGTTTAGCCAGCTCCAAACAGAAGCCAGTCCATTTTCTAATTGCACGTTTGAGAGTTCACTACTGTTCTTTAATGCAAGTATTAACTGCTGTGTAAACTGGCACTCATAAATAAAAGAGCTGGAGAAAGAGAGGTGGGGCTGAAAGGAAGGCATATGGAGGAATCTGCATCTTGGATCTGACTTCAGTCATTAGCATTGTGTTTATTGTATTGCACCAATAATTTGTGCAGCGCAGTACAACTACTACTACTGATCTTTGTAAAATGCTACACGGCTTGCACAGTGCTGTACGGACACATGTAAGAGACAGTTCCTGCTTATCGGAGCTTACAAACTAGTCAAAACCAACACAACAGTTGAGGACAGGGATACAACTAGGGGAATGCTAAGGAAACACATGGGAGACCAGGTGGACCAAGATCCAAAAGCGGCTTCAAAGAGATGAGTTTTGCAGCCTGGATTTGAAAAGGGCCAGAGATGAAGCCTGACTCGGAGACTCAGGTCGTTTGTTCCAGGCATAAGGAGCAGCAAAGTGGAAGGATCGAAGTCTGGAGTTGACAATAGAAGAGAAGGGCACAGATAGAAGCAATCTGCCAGAAGAACGGAGTTCATGAGGAAGGGTGTAGGGAGAGATAAGAGAGGAAAGGTAGTGAGGAGCAGCAGAATGAGTGCACTTATAGAAGTTTGAACTGGGTACAGAAATGGATAGGGAGCCAATGAAGCTACTTGAGAAGAAGGATTGTGTGAGCATTTCGAGGCTGGAGGAAGATTAATTGCACAGCTGAGTTTTGAACAGATTGAAGGGGAGCAAGATGATTCAGAGGGAGACCATCAAGGAGAAGGTTGCAATAGTCTAGACAGGAGGTGACTAAAGAGTGCATAAGTGTCTTAGTGGTGTGTTCAGAAAGGAAGGGGTGAATTTTGCTGCTGATATAGAGAAAGAAATGACAGGTTTTAGTTATCAGTTGGATGTGTGTGGAGAAGGAGAGTGACGAGTCAGACAACCCCAAGGTTGTGAGCTGAGAAAATTGGGAGTAATAGAGTGTTATCCACAGAGATGGAGAAAGAGGGAAGGTGGGTTTAGGGGAAAAGTTGAGGAACTCAATTTTGGCCATGTTCAATTTCAAATGGCAGTGAGGCATCTAGGTGGCAATGTCAGATAGGCAGGCAGAGATCTGGGCCTGGATTGTTGGAGAGATTTCAGGTGTCGAGAGGTAGATCAGAGAGTCATCATCGTAAAGATGGTACTGAAAACCATGGGAGAAGATGAATGCACCAAGAGACTAGGTTTAGAAGGAGAAAAGAAGTAGGCCCAAGACAGACCCTTGGAGTAAAACAACTGAAAGTAGGATAGCAGTGGAGGAGGATCCACCAGCACAGGCGCTGAAAGTGCAGTTAGAGAGAGAAGAGGAGAACCAGGATAGCACAGAGCCCTTGAAACCAAGCAAGGGCAAGGTATCGAGGAGAAGGTAGTGATCAACAGTGTCGAAAGCAGCAGAGAGATCTAGAAGGATGAGGATCGAGTAAAGGCTCTTTGATTTTGCCAGGAATAGGTTGCAGGAGCTGTTTCAGTAGAATGTAAAGGACGAAAGCCAGATTGCAGTGGATCCAGAAGGGCTTGAGAGGAGAGAAAGTCAAAGCAATGACAGTGAACTGCACATTCAAGTAGTTTAGAAACAAAGGAGAGTAGGGATATGGGTTGATTAGGACAGGTAGGATCAAGTGAGGGTTTCTTGAGGAGAGGAGTGACCACAGTATGCTTGAAGGCTGCAGGAACATTTGCAGTGGAGGGGGAGAGGTTAACAATGTGAGAGATGGTAGGGATGACGGGAGGAGATGGAGATTAGGAGACGGGTGGGAATAGGATCAGAGGAGCAGGTAGTGAGTTTGGAGGACGAAAGATTTGTGATTCCTCCTCGGAGATCTTAGAAAAGGAAGAAAGGGTGGCAGAGGTTGAGGGGGAGAGTTGGGGATATGGGGAATTGGAGTGTAATCTTGTGGACTTTGTCATGGAAATAGCCAAAGTTTGGACAGAGAGGGAAGGAGAGGTCTGAGATAGAGGTACCTTGATGAGAGAGTTGAGAGTTGCAACAAGATGGCAGGGTCAGGTGGACATAATAATCTTGTTTGGTGAGTGCTGTGGCTGACTGGAAAAGGTACAAGCATAAATTTTGAGGTGCAGAAAGTCCGCAAGCGTTTGGGATTTTAGGCAAGTGTGCTCAGCTGCATGACCACAGGAACGTAGATAGCGGGTAGTCAAAGACAGCCAGGACAGATGTAGTACGCCTCACAGTATGTGGCATGGGTAGAGCAAGAGCATTCAGAGCAGGTGAGAGTGCAGTGTTATAGGAAGCTACTGCCTCATGAGCAGACTCTGACATAGTGGAGGAAAGAGGTGATGAGATAGCAGTGGAGAAAGCTGATGAGTTGATACCATGAATATTTCTAAAGAGGCCACAGGAGACTGGGTGAGATTGAGGCGGGGGGGGGGGGGGGTGATGAAGAGTAAAGCTTAGCAGGTGATGGTCGGATAAGGGAAGAACTGAGGTACAAAGGTTTGAGGGTAAGTAATTAGAGAAGAGGACAAGGTTGAGGCAGTGGCCATGCTGGTGAGTGGGAGCAGTAGAGCAAAGCTGGAAATTGAATGAGGAGGTAAGGGGAAAGAGCTTTAAAGCATAAGGGTCAGAGGGGTTATCAGCATAAATGTTAAAATCCCCAAGAATAAGAGTGGGAGAAGAGGAATCCAGAAAGAAGAAAAACCATGAGTCGGTAAACGACTACTGTAGCTAAAGGAGTTCCTTGTTTCATGCTGCTCTTACTAATCTGAGAATTTTTGTCTTGCAATTTGTATTGTCAGAATTTGAATTTGCTTGTTGTAAGTTTTATCTTCTGTGCTGACCTGTAGAACCTTCCTCTCTCCAGGCACCTAGAGGGGTGCAAAGTGGTCTTTGCAGAAGCTGTTTATTCCCTCCAGATCTTTAAGCAGATATGGGCCAGCGGGTGAAGCAGAGCTCCCCGCACGCTTGAAAATCTCAGCAGTATGCTTCCTGATGTAAAGAAGCACTGCTGATGGGTTTTCTGTGAGAGTGCTAGGCAAGCCTTAGTTTGAAGTCTGCTGAACCAGGACATAGTCTGGCTGGTTAGAAGGAATAAAATAGTCACTTTTTTTTTTTACTTTAAAAGCTAAATCTGCTGAAGACATGCATTAGGGAGGTCTGCAAAGATAACCTAATTATAGCAGGTCACAGCACCCTCCAGGTAACTATAGGCCCACTCATTCCTGGAAGACCATCTGTCGTTCAAACTCTGGCTGATCAGCTAGCTCCAGAGTGTGTCCCCTCTGACTTGAGGTCTGTTTTCATACTGTGGGTATTTCTGTGAAGATGTGGGCAAGGAACTGCTTTCCTAATTAATTGCTTCTCATTTCCCGTGTAGTGGCTTGTGAAACGCGCCATTGAAACACGAGAAGAGATGGGAGATTATGTCCGCAGCTATTCTGTGTCCCAGTTTCAGAAAACCCACAACCTGCCTGAGGTAAGGAGAAGAAGCATCTATTGCAGGATTCATGGTTCATGCCCAAAATATAATTTCTTTTGGCAGATTTAACAATATCAGATGAATGTTAATAATGTCTGTTTCACCTACAAAGCTTTTGGTAAAGAAAATCCTAAAAACGGATTCCCTGCTTAGCGTGTTGTATTGGAAATTTGTCCAGTAAGGCGGCAGGGTATAATGTAATGAGCTGAAGGTGAACAGAGAGGACTCTGAGTCGGTGGCTTCGTCCCTGAGAGTTTTCACAGCTTTTATCAGATATGTATTAAATCCGTGGAAAGTTTCTTGAATTCCGTTTAGAGCTTGAGATTTGCAGGGCTAGTCCAGTGACCTAGTTGGTAGTAATGTCTTAGAAGTCAGATGGTCAAAGCTGCCAGGGCAGGAGCTAGTGGGGGTTGCTCCTGCCCCATTGCCCCAACACCTTTTGGTGTAAGTCAGGGGCCTTGAGGAAGGGGAAGGTGTAGACTGATCCTCAGAATTAAGTATGTAAAGGGAGCAGCTTTTACAGTATTTTAGGCCTGCATTGGGGCTAGAGAGTGGTTGGCACCACTGGGAATCAGTGGGCCCTTCCAACTCATCCTGCTAGACCAGTCCAGACAATCGGGTTTATCCTCCCCCCTACCAGCAGATGTTGGAGACAGAAAAAAAATTCTACCAGAAGCTGATTGGCCGGGGTCTGGTAGACATACAAGCATGCCCCTAGGGGTCACCCTCAGTATTTCTCTGTCTCCAGCAGATGATGGTGCTTTTGTTAAGTCTCTCTGAGTTTTTATTAGCGTTCTTACTGGAGACTGGATGTTCCAGGGCACACAGGAGGTGTCCCTCTGGATTTCCCAGATCTATAACTCTGCTGAGGCCCGCAGCACTTGGGAACGCCTGGTCTCGAGGATCATTTGAGCTCCCGTCATTGAGGGGGTTCTTTTCCTGGCTCCTGGCCACGAGGGCCTGCCTTGCCGGGAGCACGGGGTTGCCCTTCAGCAACATACTCTGGAGTTTCCTCCCTTCCAACCTCTTGTTGCTCTCCTGCTCGATATGGCTGTGTTCAGAGCATCTCCACAGCGAGTTCCTGTTGGCACCGCTGATTCCTCCTCCCCTTCCCCCCCCCCCCAATTCTGCCGCTGCTGCTTCTTTCCCCCGCCCCCCGATTCGGCCGCTGCCACCGCCGTTTGCACGGCATTGTAGTCTTGTAGATACATTGTGTTTTTTCTCTGGGGGCTGCCGGGACATTGGGCTGGCTGGGAACGACGGGATCCGCGGTCCTCTAGCAAGGCTTTTTTGATGCGCCACTCACGGGGCTTCATACCTTTTTTTCTGTAGATCGTGTTTTTCTTTAGGAGCTTTCCGGGACAGCAGCGGATCGCATCAGGCTGACTGAGCGCTGAGAGTGCCGAAATCCACATCTTCTAGTGAGGCTTTTTGGCGGGCTTTTGTTCGGCAGCCATTTTAATCATCTTTTTCCTCGAGGCTCTGTTCTGGTGGTCATTTTGCTGTGAAAGTTCTGTGGTTGCAGGACTGCTCAGCGTGATCAGACCTTCAGTGGCACACACAGTCCTCACATTCGGTATGTTTTTCTCGGCCTCAGCCGCTCTTCTCAGAGGTGCATCGTATGCAGCAGAAAACAAAAAGATAGGGTGTGTGTAGCCTGCTCCTCCTCACCCTGGAGAATCTTCTGCAGCAGTTTCCAGGGCTCCTGCTCCTTCAACAAGCCTTCGCTTGGTGCCCGTGGCGGAGGGGCTTACAGATCCTCCTTTCCTGCTACATCAGCCTTTGGCCTCCTCGGTCTTGACTGTAGAAACGCCTTCCCCGTCGTCGGATGCTCAGTTTCTGTCTCTTTTTAAGCAAGCCTGGTCCATCTGGCGATCGGACACGGCAGGATTGGACTCAGGAGGGCATTTTTCTCCTTCTAGCGGTGCAAACGCTGCCATGGCCTCACGAAAGCATCACCACAGCGTTTTAGCTCCAAAAGACAGTAGTCCTTCCAAAGAGCTTCTGTGGAGAACGGATACATGGACTGTGGTCCCAGAGGAGGACGTATCTTCGGTGGCTGAGAGCTCTGATCGAGAGGATGGCGAATACTCTCCATTGGCAAACTCAGCTGACAACCAAGGGGATGCGCAAGATATCAGTCTCTTCCGCAAGGACGAGTTACCAGCCTTGATTGCGCAGGTGGTGGAAGCCTTGTGCCTGCTTGACCCTCCTTATAACTCAGGAGTCTCAAGCACAGTCGCAGGCATACCCCATTCTGCAGGGCATTCGAAAGTCTTCCAGGGCATTCCCCTTTCCAGTGGAATTGCAGCAGATGGTGTCTCAGGAATGGGAGGTGCCAGGCACTTCCTTGCGGACAGCTCGCCGTCTCGGCCAACTTTATCTCTGGTCTCCCACAGAACGGGAGAAGTGGGTCGTGTATCCGAAAGTGGACGTGCTTGAGACAGGCGTCGCAAAACACACCACTATTCCAGTTGAAGGAGGAGCAGCGCTGCGGGACCAGCAGGACAGAAAGGTCAAGAGTTCTCTTAAAACCGCATTTTCCAGTTCATACTGCTAGACCAGTCCAGACAAACGGGTTATGCACCCCTGCCAGCAGATCTTGGAGACAGAGAATTCTACCAGAGCTCTGATAGGCTGGAGCCTGGTGATATAATCCTACCCCTAGGGGTCTCCCTCAGTTTTTCTCTGTCTCCAGCAGATCTGGATGCTTTTTTTTATTGCTCCTTCAAACAAAATTTAAAATGCTTTATTTCTTTGTGATTTCTCTTGGAGAGATTATGCCCTGAGTTGCCAGTGTACTTATCTGAGCACCAGGATGATTCCAGCTGAAGCTCCTGTGTCCTCTGTCACAGTAGAGATCGCTGATGTGCAGACTCCCCAGCACTAGTCATGAGGGCTATTTAGCTGGATGGTAAGCCTCCTAAAATCCAGTCCCTGGGGCTGATTTTAGTGGTGAGGCAGCTGCAGTGGTTTGAGCAGCGGTCTGTGGCTTCTCTGCACTTTCGGTACTGTAAGTACAGAAACTGTCTTTCTCCCACTGCTGTCTGCAACTCTGTGGTAACTCGATTTATTTTTCTTGATTTTTCAGCGATTTTAGGCATTTCTCTCATGCCTGCAACCCTCCCACCACCTCCTTTGACTTTTTAAGTTAATTCCTTAGCTTTTTGGGGGTTTTAATTCACTCTTTTGAGGTTTATTTTTGCCGGCGGCCATTTTGAATAGCTAATGAGCCCCGGTTTTTGGCGGGAAGCCAGATTCCTTCTCTGCTGGCTTCTAACAGCTATATTGCTGTTTTAAGTTTTTTTTTCCCACAACACTTGCTAGCTGTGAGTTGTGAAGGGGTTCCTTTTTCTTTGCCTATGTATTAACATAATGAATAAAAAGTACGGAAGGCATGAATAGAGAACAGGATGCAATTCAGAGCCACAGTACAATGCTAAGTCACTGACGAATGGTGCAGGGCTCATGGGTTCCATCCCCCACTGTGCCCAATAAAGAAGGCTGGCTGAGGCATTACCTGTTATGGGGAATATTGTTAAATGCCTGTTCCTGCGGGACGCAGTTATTTGTTTTTAGTTCTCACTATGCCTTATTCAGGTTTACGCTGCATAGGCTGTCAGAAGAAACACAGGGACCTCATGAATCAGCTGTGCTCTTCCCCCAGCATCTTGCTTCCCCAGATGAACTTGGGTACTCCTGAGCTTGGCTTCAGTGGAGCTCTCCATTGGCTTTACGCTGCTCTGAGTCTTTCCCACGAGAGTTTGGATGCCTCCAGGAAGTTCAGGTATCATTTTTTGAAAGAAAACTGAGTAGCCTGTTTTTTTCTTACTTGCCCCAGCTGCTCTGGGATGGTTTCAAATGCATCCGGACCGGCTGCCTCTGAGTTTTGAAGTTCCTGCTTTAAATTTTTAATCCACAAACTGCAGCCGGGTTACTTTGCACGTCTTACTGAATATTGTACCTGTCTTATTCAATATACCATTTGATTGGAATTTTAAGTCAGTGTTTTGGATCCTGACTGTTTTGGGCTCGGCCTAATTAAGCATACTCACTGTAATCTTCCTACAGCTGGATTTGAGCTTCTACATCCCTCCCCAGAAACACCTTTCAGCCCCTACCATGGAGGTTTGAATGGCTGCGGAGGGATCACACTCTAATTTCCCTACTTTCAGTCACTGTAATTGCCTTACCCTGACTTTGAAAGTTTCTCTGTGCCAGCACAGTGAATGACTGACAGTTCCCTTCTCAGCTCAGTGAATACCTGACAGTTTTTCTGTGCCAGCGGCCATTTTGTTTTTTCTCTTCAGTGTTTCTTTTTGGAGGAAACAGCTCTAGACAGCAGTTTCCACACATTTCAACATGCTGTGGAGGCACGTGGAGTTTCAAGATCCTTTTCTTGAAGAGTCCTGGGTTTCCCTGATCCTACCTTGCTTTTTGTTTTAAATGCTAAAAAAAAAAAAACACAAGAAGAGGAAAGGTGGTTTAAGTCTCTACAATGCTTCTTTCTCTGGCTGTCTTATATGAGATATGTAATCAGCCGAAGGGGGCATTAATAGATTGCTTGTGTTCCACCTACACGCTGCATCCCGGAGACTTTCCGCATTCCCACTGCGCTGCTAGCTGGGTTCATCAGCACCTTATCTCCCCCCTCCTCAGAGCCCCTGCTGCAGGATCTTCCTGCAGGAGAAGATTCAGTCAGCTCCCATGTCGCTTCCACAGCCGCTGGAGGCCACAGCAGCCTTGACTGACAGTGCCTTCCTCACACTCTTCCATCTGGCATGACGCCTGTGACTTTTGGAGCACATCGCAGGCGTGAACAATGTGTAGGCTGATTTTCTCACCCGGCACTCTCTGGAGCCCGGGGGCTGGGCTCTGCAGCTGGATGCGTTCCGGTCCACTGTTCACCTGTGGGGACTACTGACCATGGATCTAATGGCTACGGCGCAGACTGCCACGGCTTCGCTGTACTTCGGCCATTGGAGGGACGAGGGAACGCACGGCATAGATGCTCTCTCTCAACCGTGGCCGATTCATCTTCTCCTGTGTGTTTTCCCTCCCTGATCCGTGCAATGCATGGTTCTCCAGCGGCTCCGAGACCGTCGCGACCCTGTACTCCTGCTGGCTCCGAATTGGGCTCACGGACCATGGTATGCGGATCTCTTCCGTCTGTCTGGGGCATCGATGCTCCGCCTCGAGGCGTTTCTCGGCCTTCTGATTCAGGGACCGGTGGAGATGGAAGACCCGGCTCCTTACTCGCTTACGGCCTGGCAATCCCACGCCGCCGGTTTGCTCGCTACGGCTATTTGCCTAGCGTGGTCGTGACGCTTCTCACGGCGCGGCGGTCTACCACGACGCTGACTTACGCTCAGGTTTGGCGTCTCTTGATGGTTGGTGTTCGCGAAATAACCTCTCACCCTGGCGTTGCGGTGTTCCGGATATCCTGTCCTTTTTACAGGCCGGAGTGGATAAGGGATTAGCGCTTGATTCCTTGCGAGTACAAGTGGTCGCCTCAACTTGTTTTTGGGGTCCTATAGCGGGGCGATCGATAGCTTCGCATTTGGACGTGTCTCTGTTCCTCCGCGGAGTTAGGCCTTCCGGCCTCCTCTGCGTTCACCTGTACAGGCGTGAGCTCTCGTGCTTGTCCTCTGTGCCCTCGTTGCTCCTCCCTTTGAGCCTCTGAGGGCATGTTCTCTTCCAGATTTGACTCTGAAGGCAGTCTTCTTGGTGGCCATAACTTCGGCACGCCGTCTTTCTGAGCTCCAGGCTCTCTCGTGTCGACATCCCTATCTCTCGTTTTCCTCCGAAGGCGTTTCTCTGAGAACTGTCCCTTCCTTTGTTGCCCAAAGTGCTGACGCCATTCACTGTTGACCAGCCTCTTTTCTTTCCGTCTTTAACAAAGGCGCAGTGTGACAGTGGTCGGTCTCCGTTGCGGGCGGTGGACCTTAAGAAGGTTCTTTTTCGGTATCTGGGGGTCGCGGAACCCTTCCATATGACTGTTGCTCTTTTGTCTTGTTTGCGGGTTCTCGTCGGGGATCCGCAGCCTCCGAATCTACCATTTCTAGATGGGTTACGGAGGCCATTGAGGCGGCGTACCTTCTTCTGGGAGAGCCAGCTCCACCGGGACTCCGTGCTCACTCCTCTCGGGCGCAAGCAACTTTGTAGGCCGGGAGGTCTCATGTAGTTCCTCTCGATATTTGCCGGGCGGCGACTTGGTCGTCGCTGTCCACCTTTGTCGGTCATTATAGGTTGGACGTTCATGCCCGTCAGGAGGTCCGTTTTGGAGTTGCTGAGCTGTCGGCGGCCTTGCCCCCCCTTGAATGCAGGTAGCTTGGGTACTGCCCGTTTGTCTGGACTGGTCTAGCAGTATGAACTGGAAGGAGAAATTTCACTTTTCCGTTAATTTCCTTTCCTGGAATACTGCTAGACCAGTCCAGGACCCGCCCTGCTGTTGGTTGGAGTACCGCTGGTGCGGTGCAGCCGCCAACCGCGGTTCTTCTCTTTGCCGGTATGCCTCGCCATGGGCAGTCCATGGGTTCGTAGGTGGATACTGTTTTGAGCTCTAGGGAGTTCTTCGGCTCCCTTGTATATAGTTCACTTGAGACCCTCTGGGGTGATGTTACAGTTCATGTTGCATTAGCTTGTGGATGTAACTGAGGGAGACCCCTAGGGGTAGGATTATATCACCAGGCTCCAGCCTGTCAGAGCTCTGGTAGAATTCTCTGTCTCCAAGATCTGCTGGCAGGGGTGCATAACCCGTTTGTCTGGACTGGTCTAGCAGTATTCCAGGAAAGGAAATTAACGGTAAGTGAAATTTCTCCTTCGTCTTCGTCGCTGGCTCTCCAGACCTCCGTCTGTGGTAGTCTCGGTGCCCGAGCCTTGTTGCATTGGATTCAGCGCTTGCCGGAGGATCCAGCACTGGGTCGCTTAGTCAGTCATGGCCTACTTATCAGATGCCTTTTACAACTTGCTGCGTCTCTCTGCTCGTTCAATAGCGGCTGTCACCGTAGCTCAGTGATGGCTCTGGTTGCGCCAGTGGTCGGCAGATATCGCTTCTAAGACGCGTCTCTCTAGGCTGCCCTTTAAGGGTAGGCTCCTCTTTGGCAAGGACCTCGACAAGTTAGTCGAGGATTTGGGTGAGATAAAGCCTTAGCACCTGCCGGAGGATAACCACAATCCTCAGTGCAACGTACACACAGGGCTTATGCTCCAACCTTTCGGCGTAGATCTAGATCCCGTGATTCTTGTCGTTACCGGCCTGGTAGATCGGCACCTCTTTCTTCCTCTAATCGCTTTGGCCAAAAGTCGCAGCCCTTTTGGAGTGCCCGTAAGAGCAACGAGTCGTACTCAGGTCTGAATGTGTTTTCCGGAGCCATGCACTCCTCCCGCTAACGGGGGAGGACCATCCACTCGAGATACAACCTTCAGTGGGAGTTCGAATGGCTCTGTTCTCTCGGCAGTGGGCAGTCATCACTTCTGATAATTGGATCCTCCAGATAAGTCTCGAGAGCATAGCCCTGAGACACAATCGGCCCATTCGCGAAGCCTTTCTCGTCTCTTCAGGAGGAGCTCCTCAAAAGAGAGTGGCCATTCCCTCCACAGTTCGTCATCTCCTTCTCCTGTGCGCAATCTGTCCTGTTTCTCCCACCGAGCGTGGTACGGGCCAGTATTCCATCTATTTCGTGGTTCCCAAAAAGGACGGTTCCTTTCGCCCGATCCTCGGCCTTAAGAGAGTCAACCGCTGCTTCCGCGTGCCACGCTTCCGGATGGAAACCCTACATAGAAACATAGAAATAGGCCATGTGGTCTTTTTCTGTTGTCATATCTAGTCTGTCCTTCCATATCAACAACTACAACAATCCCCTTTTTTCCTTTAGAGATCCTCAGTGTTTGTCCCATGCTTTTTTGACTTCAGATACTGTCCTCATCTCTACCACCTCCACTGGGAGACTATTTCACGGATCCACCACTCTTTCCATAAAAAAATATTTCCGCGTATCACTCCTGAATCTATCCCCCTTCATCCTCATCCCATGTCCCCTCGTAGCAGAACTTGCTTTCAATCGAAAGAGGCTCTTCCCCTGTACATTTATGCAACTGAGGTATTTAAACATCTCAATCATATCACCTCTATCCTGCCTTTCCTCTAAGGTGTACATATTGAGATCCTTAAGTCTGTCCTCATATGCTTTATAATGAAGACCACTAACCATTTTAGTAGCCACCCTCTGTACTGACTCCATCCTGTTTATATCCTTTTGAAGGTGCGGTCTCCAGAATTGCACACTATACTCCAAATGAGGTCGCACCAAAGACTTATACAGAGGCACTATCACCTCCTTTGTTCTGCTAGCCATTTCTCTCTGTATGCATCCTTCTAGCTTTTGCTGTCGCCTTTTCTACCTGTTAAGCTACTTTGACACAACCATGCCTAGGTCCCGCTCTTCTTTAGTGGACAAAAGTACTTCACCCCCTATTTTATATTGCTCCCTTGGATTGCTGCAGCCCAAATGCATGACCTTACATTTTTTAACATTAAATCCCAGCTGCCAAATTCTAGACCATTCTTCAAGCTTAGCTAGATCCCTCCTCATGTTATCTACACCTTCCTGGGTGTCTACTCTATTGCAGATTTTGGTATCATCCGCAAAGAGGCAAACCTTACCCGACAGCCCTTCCGCTTTATCACTAACAAAGATGTTAAGAATCGGACCAAGGACAGTTCCCTGGGGCATACTACTGGTAATATCCTTTTCCTCAGAGTGAGCTCCATTTACCTGTACTCTTTGTCGCCTCCCACTAACCAATTTCTAATCCAAGCAGTAACTTTAGGGTCCATCCCTAGGGTGCTCAGTTTGTTTATAAGTCGCCTGTGAGGAACAGTGTCAAAGGCTTTACTGAAATCTAAATACACCACATCTAGGGCTCTCCCTCGGTCCAACTCCCTGGTCATCCAGTCAAAGAAATCAATCAGATTTGTCTGATAAGACCTGCCTCTGGTGAATCCATGCTGCCTCGGATCCTGTAATCTGCTGGACTCCAGAAACCTCACTATTTTCTCTTTCAGCAGTGTTTCCAATAATTTATTCACCACCAAAGTTAAACTAACTGGCCTGTAGTTTTCAACCACATCCTTACTTCCGCTTTTGTGTAAAGGCACCACATGAGCCTCTCTCCATTCTTTTGGGACCACTCACGACTCCGATGAGGCATTGAAAAGGTCAGTCAGTGGAGCTGCTAGAATGTCCCCAAGTTCCCTCAGTATTCTAGGGTGTATCCCATCCTGTCCCTCGCTTCTGTTCCTGTTTATGGGTGTTTTCTGAGGTCCTGCTCCTGGTTCTTCATCTGTGAACACAGAACAGAAATATTTGTTAAGCCGTTCCACTTTATCCTCATCAGCTTCTACATATTCCTTCCCTTCACCCTTGAGTCTGACAATACCACTTTTGCCCTTCCTCTTCTCACTAACATATCTGAAAAATGTCTTATCCCCCCATTTTATTGCATTGGCTATTTCCTCCTCTTTTCCTCTCTCTGTGATCTCTTGTATATCATGAAGGCCTTCCTATTTTTCTTCACCTTTTCAGCTGCTACTTTCGAAAGCCATAGCGGTCTCCTTTTCCTTTTACCTTTATTTACCATTTTAATTTTGCCTACTGTTTTTCTACATCCCGCAGCTGTTCCTATCCCGCTAACGATTCCCTGAGGTATTGGCCCATCTTGGCAAAGTTAGTCTTCCTGAAGTCTAAGACCCTCACCTTTGAATGGATTCTAACAGCCCTAGTCCTAATACTGAACCACACCATCTGGTGATCACTGGATGCAAAATGATCTCCCACTACAACATCAGAAACACTTTCACCATTGGTAAGCATCAAGTCCAGTATGGCCCCTTTACGTGTGGGGTCTGTTACCAAGTACCTGAATAGTTCTCCCTGTAGAGAATCCAGGATCTCCTTACTTCTAGATGATACTGCAGCAGGAATGTGCCAATCAAAATCTGGTATATTGAAATCCCTTATCAATAGCACTTCCCCTTTCCTAGCAATGCTGCGTATGTCTTCAATGAACTCTCTGTCCACCTCTTCCTCTTGTGAGGGAGATCTGTATATCACGCCAATGCAAATAGATTTCTTTCCTTCTTTCTAGTTTAACCCACAATGTCTCCTCTTTCCCTTTTAAGCTCTGTAATTCCAAACCTTTAATAGTATTTTTTACATATAGTGCCACTCCTCTTCCCCTTTCTTCCTACCCTGTCCTTTCTGAATAAAGTATAGCCAGGTATAGTTACATCCCAGTCATGGTTTTCTGTGAACCATGTTTCTGTAACTGCCACTAAATCCAAGTCTGCCACTCCCACCAAAGCTTCAACATCAGGGATCTTATTTCCCATGCTACAGGCATTTATACACACTGCTTTCCATATGTAACCCCTGTTACCCATTTCCATAAAGGTATTTAATTTATCACTTACCTGGGGGCTTTCTTCACCCATCCCCAACAAATCTAGTTTAAGGCCCTCTTCAGTAGATTAGCCAGTCTACTACTGAAGACGTGTCAACCTTTCTTGGACAGATTGGTTATCCAAGCGGTCCGCAAGGGGGAATTCCTTGCCTCTCTCGACCTCGTGGAGGCATACTTCCATATTCCCATCCACAGCTACCATCAGTGTTTCCTGCGTTTTGCCATCCTAGGCGAACATTTTCAATTTTGTGCCATGCCCTTCGGCCTTGCCACAGCGCCACGCACATTCTCCAAGGTCATGGTGGTAGTGGCAGCAGCCTTGCGCAGACGAGGAATTTGGGTACATCTGTACCTGGATGATTGTCTCATGCGGGCGGACTCCCCCTCGGAGGCCCATGAGACGATGGATCACGTGTTCTCTTTCTTAGAAAGCCTCGGCTGCGTCATCAATCGGGCCAAAAGTTCCCTGCAGCTCTCCCAGCAGTTGGAGTTCCTTGGGGCCCATTTCGACACTGCTCAGGGCAGAGTTTTCCTGACCCAGGACCGGTTTGTTAAGCTTTCATCTCAACTTCGCAGTTTTCTTTGTCAAAATTGCCCGCACGCATGGGACTACCTTCAGGTCCTGTGTTCCATGGTGGCTACCATCAAGGTGGTACCGTGGGCCAGGGCACACATGCATAGGCTACAACGGGTGCTGGTTGCTCGATTGTCCCCTGTGTCTGAAGATTACAGCCATCGTCTTCCTCTGCCTCCATCGACCAGGTGCTATCTTTGCTGGTGGCTTCTGCCGTCTCATCTCTTCAGGGATGTATCCCTGGAGGCTCCTCGCTGGATCTTGCTGACAACAGATGCGAGCTTTTCCAGTTAGGGAGCGCATTGCCTGATTCGCACGGCTCAGGGCACTTGGTCGCCTCGCGAAGCGCGTTGGACCATTAACTGACTGGAGGCCTGGGCGGTTCGCCTGGCTTTTATCAGATTCCTGCCATTACTTCGTTCTCAGGCAGATCAGGTTCTTTCTGACAATGCGATGACGACGGTGACCTATCTCAACCGCCAAGGCAGTACCAAATGCCTCAGAGTAGCCAGGGAGATGGCACTTCTCTTCCAGTGGACAGAGAGGCACCTGCAGACTTTGTCGGCACAGCACATTGCTGGCACATCCATCCCCCTACCTGTTTAATTTATATGCAGAACAAATCATCAGAGAAGCAGGATTGTATGAAGACAACAGAGGTGTGAAGATTGGTGGAAGACTCATCAACAACCTTCACTATGCTGACAATATCACAGTAGTGGCTGAAAGTGAAGACTGTCTGAAACATTTGCTCCTCAACATCAAGGAATATAGTTTTAAAATGGCCCTGAACTTTAACATAAAGAAGACAAGGTTCCTGACAGCTGGCAAAATCAATAAGTTCATCATTGATGGAGAAGAAATTGAAATAGTTAACAACTTTAACCTACTTTAACCAATAATAAAGAAACGACAAGTAGTCAAGAAAGCTGACAATGCATTGCTCTTGGCAGAATGGCTATGAAAGATATACACAAGATTGTTAAAAGCAGAGATGTCTCGCGCTATGCAAAGATTTTGTCCAAGCCATGATATTTTCAATAACATCAGATAGATGCAAAAGTTGGACAGTGAAAAAGATAGGAAGAAAATCAATGCCTTTGAATTGTGGTACTGACAAAGAATACTGTGTATACCATGGACTGCCCAAAGAACAAATCAATCAGTACGAGAGGAGATCAAACCTAAGCTTTCTTTGGAAGCTCAGATGAGAAGACTTTGATTTTCATACTTTTAGACACATCATGTTAAGAGAGATCATTAGAAAAAGACATCAACGCCAAAGAGGAAGGCCAACAGAGATGGAAGTGAGATGGACTGATACAATAACAGCAGCTATGGGTGCTGCTGTAGAAACAATGAGCCGCCTGACTGAAGCCTGAACACAGTTTAGGACAATTATCCAGAGGGTCGCCATGAGTCGACAGACTCGATGGTCAACGACAACAACTCCATTCTGTGAGCCCTGCTAGACCAGTCCAGACAAGTGGGTTGTGTTTCCCCTACCAGCAGATTGGTGGAGACAAAGACCAATGAAACGTCCAGGTTTCAATGACGACTCTATCCACCTCAGGCACCAGAGGTCTCTTCAGTATTTGTCCCAAAGCCTATGAGAGAGAGAGAGCAAGATGAAGATCCTTATCCTTCCCTGACACTGTCCTTTGACACTACCTGGTTCATATGAAAGGGAGACAGCACTTGCAGTTCAGAAATCCATCTTGCAAAACAAATCGCAACCAAGAAGACAGTCTTGAATGTCAAATCCTGCAGGGTAGAGTGCTTTGATGGCTCAAAAGGGGCCGTCGTCAAGGCCTAGATACGCCAGAGGCAGATTTCAGGAAGGGATCACAGACCGAAGGGGAGAATGCAGATGTCGAACCCCTTGGGGAAAAAAATAGATGTTCGGGGGCAAGGCTAAGGACTTGCCCGCCACTGGACTATGGAAACAGGCCAAAGCTGCCACCTGAACTTTCAGGGAACTAAGAGAGAGCCCCTTCTCTAGGCCATCCTGCAGAAAGGCCAAAGGGGGAAGTGCTTGAAGGAGCCACATCAGATCTTCAAACCATGCTCTCCGCAGCCATTCTGGTGCCACCAGAACAATCCTGCCATGATGGCACTCTATACACCAAATCACACACCCCACCAGGGGCCATGGAGAAAACACGTACAGCAGCCGCTGACTGGGCCAAGGCTGGGTCAGGGCATTAATGCCCTAGGACCCTATCTCCCTGCGGCGACTGAAGAAGCAGCACATTTTGGCATTGGAACAGGTCGCCATCAGATCCATTTCGGGGTGACCCCAATGGTGTGGAATCAAAAGCTTCTTGACTAAACTCCCACTTACCAGGATTCAGGGAGTGCCAGCTGTGTAAGTCTGCTTACACATTGTTGGCTCAGCACATTGCCAGAGTAAACAAGGTTAGGAGGTTCTTCTCTACCCAGGCAAACAGGAGATCCATCTCCAGGGCCACTGTGGTGCTTCTTGTGCTGTCCTGCCGATTAATATAAGCCACTGCTGTGGCATTGTCTGAAAACACTCGAACTGCCTAGCCCATGACCAGGGGACAGAAATGCAGAAGAGCCAACCTGATGGTCCTTGCCTCGAAGCGGTTGATGAACCATACTGCTTCCCTGCATTTCCAAAGGCACCGGGCCACACAGTCTCAGCAATGGGCTCCCCAGCCCAAGAGACTAGAATCTGTCATCAGCAGGATTCAGGAGAAATTGTCCAGCGGAATGCCCTTCCTCAGATGAAGGGCTGCTGCCACTAGCACAGGCTGGACTTCACCATCAATGGGAGCGGGAGGCTGCGTTCAAACTGCTGGGAACTCAGGGACCATCAAGTCAAGGACCACTGGAGCGGCCGCATGTGAACATGCACCAATAGAACTATCTCTGTGGTCGCTGCTATTAATCTGAGGAGCTGAAGATTAAACCCAGACTCTGGGGGCCTGCTGCACGTACAACATGGCGAGGCAATTTAACAGTCTTCTGGAGTTTCTGGGAGCACATTTTGACATTCGAGTGGGCAGAGTTTTCCTGCCAGAGGAGAAAGTCAAGTGTCAAAATGTGCTCCCAGAAACTCCCTAAGGACTGGGAAGGCAAAGCTGGCTTTTTTCCTGATTGATCAGCCAGCTGAGACTTTCTAAAAAGGATACCACTCGGGATATCACTCGAGATGCTTCTGGCAAGGAATGGGTCCAGATGAGCCATTCATCCAGATAGGAATGGACACAAATCCCTTGCTATCGTAGCACTGCATCCGCCACCACCATTGAATGGTGTCTAGCACTTGGCATTCCTTGGTAACCCGGGCATATGCCTGAAAGAAAAGGCAAAGCCTGTCGCCCACCGGAGGTACCAGGGAATGGGCCACCAGACCTTCATTGCATGGCCCAGAAGGGTCCTCCTCTGGAGGGGGCTGGGTCCTCCTCTGGAGGGGGCTGCATCCCTGGGTCCACGTGCTCCACAAAAGGACTGAGAATGACTCGAGGCCTTTAAGCAGAGGGGAAGAGAGGTTTTCCAGGACAGTAGTGACGATAGTCCTGAAACCCCAGGATTCTCGCCAACTGTGCAGTGGCGGCTAAGAAAGCAAATAGAATGCTAGGAATCATAAGAAAAGCAATTGAGAATAAAACCAAAGTTGTTATAATGCATCTTTCTCTGGGAACAAGCAGGAAGTCAGTCCTCACATATGGGTGACGTTGTTGCTCATGGAAGCGTCTCTCCAGCTTTCAAAGAGAGCCTTTGGGAGATGCACCATGCGTTCGTGGTCCACTTCCCATCCAAGGGTGCCATTTTGCCTCAGTCTTCTTTTTTCCACATAGCCCTTCGGACGTTGTCCTTTTTTCCCCAGAAAGTATCAGATTTTTTTTTTTTGGTACTTCCTTGTCCCCAAGAGGACTAGGGGCCTCGGGCCCATCCTGGACCTGCAAGAGCTCAACAGGTTTCTGGTCAGGAAGAAGTTCAAGATACTCTCCCTTGGAATACTGCTTCCATTCCTCCAGCAGCAGGGAGACTGGCTTTGCTTCTTAGACCTAAAGGATGCTTACACTCTCATCCTAATCCACCCCAGCCATAGAAAATACCTCCGGTTAGTGGTGGGGGGGACAACACCACCAATACAGTGTACTGCCCTTTGGACTAGCCTCGTCTCCAAGGGATTTTATAAAGTACCTTGAGGTGGTCGCAGCCCACTTCGGCTTCAAGGAGCCTTAGTCTTCCCCTACCTGGAGAACTGGCTGATAAAAGGAGCCACAGCTGCAGAAGCACAATGCACCACCGGACACACCATAAACGCCCTGCAGCACCTGGGGTTTGTCATAAACTACCCCAAGTCTTGCTTCACTCCCACTCAGAGCCTAGAGTTCATAGGGGTGCAACTGGACATCCTTCAGGCAAAGACCTTTCTCCCTTAGGAGAGGTTAGTACACCTCAGGGAACTGGCCGCAGAGGTGCTATGGCACAGGCAATGCCCACCCGGCTCCTCCTCTGCCTACTTGGACATATGGCCTCCACAGTCCATGTTATCCCAGATACCCGCCTACACATGAGAGCAGCACAGTGGTGCCTCCGCTCTCAGTGGACCCAAGCTACAGACAGGCTCTGCGACACAGAATGCATGTGACCCACCAACTGGCAGACTCCCTTGGATGGTGGCAAAATCCAGGTCACCTTAAGGCCAGGATGCCCTTCCAGGCACTCACCCCCCCCCCCCCCCCGAAAGTCCTCACCATGTACGCCTCTCTAATGGGCTGAGGAGCACACTGCGAGAGCCTCCAGACACAAGGCTGCTGATCCCAGAGGGAATCCGAAATGCAGATCAATCTGCTGGAAATCGGGGCCATATTCCTGGTTCTCAAAGCCTTCAGCCACCAGATGCAGCACCACACGGTGCTGATCCAGACCGACAATCAGGTTACGATGTTCTACATGAACAAAAGGAGGGGGGAACAGGATCGTACTCCCTCTGCCAGGAGGCAGTAGCCTTCTGCTCTTATGCCACACTCAGAGGGATGCTCCTGAGGGCAGTCTACCTCCCTGTCCAGGACAATGACTTGGTGGACAAGCTGAGCAGGGTACTTCAGCCACATGAGAAGCGCCAGGACCCAACATTAGGCGCACGGCTGTTCCGGCTCTGGGGCATCCCAGTGATGGACCTGTTTGCCAGCTCGGACAATGCGCAGTTGCCCGCATCTGCTCTTGCTGGCTGCACCCGTCTTGGGTAGCGGTGGATGCATTCCTCATCCTGTGGTTGGAAGGCTTCCTGTATGCCTTCCCTCCAACGCCACTGATTGTTCAAGGCCCAAAGTGACAGCATCAAACCCCCCCCCCCCATCATCCCTCCACTGGTGGAATGGGAGCTTAATGTGGTGCTCTCTCTCAACTCACTAAGCCTTCATTCGAGCCTTTAGCTACCTGCCACCTGTGGTACCTCTCCTGGAAGGTCGCTTTCCTTGTAGCACTCACATCAGCCTGCAGAGTCAGCAAGCTCCTGGCTCTGATGGCAGAGCCTATTTTTTATTGAACCAGTTATAATCTAGCCAGGCCCGACACAGGCCATGTTTTGTTTATGCCTTCATCAGGGGCTTTTGGCTATAAAAACATAATAATAAATACAGTTAAAATATAAAAACCAATCATAACAACATCAAAACAACTTAAAATCAAATCATGAAGACACATCATAATTGCAACCATAAATGCAGTGAACACATAAATCATCAATAAATGAACAAATAAATACTTAAATACGGCTAATAATCATAATAAATACATAAAATGATAAAATAAATAAATAACAGCACTAGATACCATAAATAATAACTTTGAAACAATGTGTATAAAACATCTATATATAAGTGTATCCTATATTTGGTACTTTGCCACTCTGTGTAAACTAAAAGAGAATAGAGGACTACCATAAATATCTTGTATATTGTTATCCCTCCTTGTTTTTAGGGACATAAGGGAAAGTATAATGGAAAAGCGCAACTGGAGCGATGTGCACCTATAAAAATGCATCTGAGACAAATGCATCTCTATAAAGGCTAAGGAGCCATGAATTATATGTTAAAACGCCAACATAAAATGTATTGTAAATGAATTTCTGTAAAAATCACTATCGTGCTCATTACGAGAACCCTTCTCGTTAAAATACATTCTAACAACTTCCAACTCATAAAAACCGTAGTACTACATTGCTACATTAAAACCCAAATTCTCATCCCCATATGTGTTTTAAACTTGTTTTGAGATTATAACGATGGAACTACAATTCATCAACCTCTACTGTTCTTTTTTAAAAAGCTAAAAACTGAACGTTAAAACCCATATTTTTAAAAAATTCTGTCTTGTAATGATATCTGCTATGAACTATTAAAACTGCATTATTAGGATCGAGCATAAGGAAAATCAAAGATACTAAAAACCTCTTACCTCCTTCTAACCATCACATCACATAGATTATTATATGCTGGTTTGTGCTGTATTAAGAGGCTTCTATCAGTGACAAGCGATTTGTATGGGAGTAGTTATTAATCACTCCTGATGACGTCTAGTTTTCCCGCGGCATCTCATGTTTCTTCATTTACAGCGCAGCCGCCGGCGTTTTCGATTAGAATAGACAAGGTGGTATGCAACAGTGATCCCCTTCGACAATATACGATTTTTTAAATGAATGGTTAGAAGGAGGTAAGAGGTTTTTAGTATCTTTGATTTTTCTTATGCTCGATCCTAATAATGCAGTTTTAATAGTTCATAGCGGCCTCTGTAGCACACCTGTGCTCCATCCTGATGATGGACATCTGCCAGGCCGCCACCTGGTCTTCAGTCCATAACTTCGCAGCTCACTACTGCCTGGAGAGGGAGTCCCAACGGAAAAGCACCTTTGGCCAGGCAGTACTCGGTAATCTTTTTGGGATGTAGGCAGCTCCTGCCTTCTGACCCTTCTGTGTTCAGGCTACCGGATTGCTGGTTCTCTGCTGGACTCCTGGGTCTTGCGAGAGTCTTATTAGGGATTCATCTGCTGCTGATCACAGCTCGCCTTTGCAGGTCGCTGTGACATTTTTGTACAGATTCTCGGTAGCCTGTAGCTGGGGAGTCTCATATATGAGGACTGACTTCCTGCTTGTTCCCGGAGAAAGCGTAGTTACTCACCTGTAACAGGTGTTCTCCAGGGACAGCAGGAATCGGTCCTCACAATGTCCCCTCCTCCCCTTGGAGTTGCTTCTTTACCGTATTTTATTTTGCCAGCTATGTCATCGTACTGAGGTAAGATGGCACCCTTGGGTGGGAAATGAACCATACATGCGTGCTGCATCACCCAGAGACTTTCTTTGAAAGCTGGGTTTATGCTTCCGCAAGGGCTCTGTCATCGCCGACCTCACCTATATGTAAGGACTGATTCCTGCTGTCCCCGGAAAACATCTGTTACAGGTGACTAACTATGCTGTATCGTTACATGGTGCAACCGCACTTTGAATATTATGTGCATTTCTGGTCACCATATCTTAAAAAGGATATAGCGGAATTAGAAAAGGTAGAGAAGAGCCACCAAGATGGTAAAAGGGATGGAAGGATACCGCTATGAGGAGAGGCTTAAAAGGTTAGGGCTTTTCAACTTGGAAAAGAGACTGCTGAGGGGAGATATGATAAAGGTCTATAAATTAATGAATGGGATGGAACGGGTAAACGTAGATGGGTTGTTTATGCCATCATAAAGTAGAAGGATTAGGGGATATGCAATGAAGCTACCATGTAACCCATTTAAGAGAAAATATTTTTTCACTCAATGCATAATCAAACTCTGGAATTCGTTACCGAGGATGTAGTAAAAGCTATTACTGTAGCTGGGTTTTAAAAAGTTTTGACCAGTTCCTGGAGGAAAGGTCCATAAACCCTTATTAAAGAGGACACAGGAAATCCACCGCTTACCTTGAGACGAGCATGGTGGAACCTGTGCGCCTTTTGGTTACCTGCCAGGTACTTGTCACCTGGATTGGCCACAGTTGGAAACAGGATACTGGGCTTGGTGCAACTTGGTCTGACCCATTATGGCATTTCTTATGTTCTTATGTAAAGTCAAGCCTTGGTTCTCGCTCCCTGGGTGTAGAATCTGTGTCGGGCTCTGCTCTACTCCCCTGAAACTGCTTCGTCGAAAGGTGGCTGGCAGATAGAACACTCTGAGATCCTTCTGCAATTTTCGAGAGAGAGCGGGGGGGAGGGGGGGCGGGGAGGAGGGAGGTAGTGTGAGTTTGCTTGTCCTCTTCCAGATTCTTCCATATCCTTTCAGTTTGTGGCTGCTCAACAGGCCCTTATGATAAGAGTGTGGAGCTGAACTAATTTTCCCTCCTCATATAACTGCCACAAAGAGTGCAGTCTAGTGGAGCCTTCCACCTCGCGCTCAAGTGAAAGAGTCACCCCTTTAGGGTTTGAGGTGGTCATTCGATCTCTTTTCCTTTCAGTCTTCACATTTTCTAGAGAAGAAAATCCATCTGCTGGAGACAAAGAAATACTGAAGAGCTTCTGGTGGCTGAGGCAGATAAGAGGCATGGGAGTTATTGAAATCTGGGCTTTTCATTGGTCTTTGTGTCCACCAACCTGCTCGTAGGGGAACACAACTCATTTGTCTGGACTGGTCTAGCAGGACGTTATGGAACAATTGTAGAAAAGTGTCTGCATCTGTTTGTAAGACAGTTCTATACAATAACTTATTTCTCACAGAAATAGATTAAATATTTACTTTTGCATAATTCTGTGTGGGTTCTGTTTATTCATTTATTTATTTTTTTGGAGTATCATTCCCTGGGTTGTAGTTAGCATGCATTAAATTAGTCTGTGCAAATAGATTTTTTTTTTTAAATTTATTGAAAAGTTTTTATTGATTGAGAATATGAAACTAAAAGGAAATTTACAGAAATCTGTATATAAAATATATCAGAGCCCCCCGCCCCCCAAAAAATACATGTTTCTTAGCCTCCATCACGAGAAGACATGATCGCCAGAGCTAGGATCAGAAAAAGAGAACATAATGTTAGGAATAAACCTCCTCTAAAGAAAACACAAAGGAAAAAAATAAAAGTAAATTGGGAACCCATCTTAACAACCGCAGTTACTTGCTCGAAAGAGAATTCTCCAATGCAGTGGTTCAACAAACTCATATCTATTCCCCAAAGCACTTACAGGGGAAACTAAGGAAGAAGGAACTAGGCAAGATAAAATCTTACTGCCTCCCGGAAGACTGTTTCAAGGAACCCATGAAGCAGGTGAGTGCCTCATTCTTGTCAGCCTCTGCCAGACCAGCAAGGGCGTACTGGCCCGATTCCTGGGGGTCTTGGGACTGTTGTCACTCGTCCTGGAAGACCTTTCTTCCCCTCTGCTTCAGGGCTTCGTATTTGTTCTCGGTCCTTTTGTGGAGCACATGGATCCAGGGATGAGGCCGCTTCCAGAAGAGGACCCTCCTGGGCCATGCAATGAAGGTTTGGGGGCCCATTCCCTGATTCCTCTAGTCAGAGGCAGGCTTTGTCTTTTCTTTCAGGAATGGGCCTGGGTTTGCTAGGATCACTGGGTGTTAGATACCATTCAGTTCAGCTATGTCCTGGAATGCAGTGAGCTGATTCTGGATGCCTTTGTCATCTGCCCTTGTGGGTTTGCAATCAAAGTACCACTGTGCGGATCACCTTAGACAGGTTGCTGCACCTAAAGGTGGTGTTGCCTTTTCTGCCGGATGAGTGGGGTTAGGGCAAATGCTCCATTTATTTCGTGGTTGCCAAAAGGATGGTTCCTTCTGGCCCATTTTAGACCGCAAGGGAGTCATCGAGCTTCCTGCACTTCTGGATGGAATCCTTACGCACCGTGATTCAAACAGTGCACTGAGGAGAGTTCTTGGCTTCTCTGGGTCTAGCCAAGGTGGATTTTCATATCCCGATCTGTGCAGATCAGCAAAGTATCAGTTCGCTGCCCTCCCTTTTAGGCTTCCACTGCTTTAAAGATATTCTCCCAGGTCATAATGGTGGGATCCATGGCACCATGGGATCTGTGTCCTCCTTAGAAAGCCTTGGCTGAGTGATCAATTGGGGAAGAGCCAGCTGTGGCCTTCCCAGTACCTGGAGTTTCTAGGAACACATTTTGACTCTCTAATTGGCAGAGTTTTCCTGTCAGAGGAGAGAATATTTAAAGTCTTTTGGATTGCCTGGTACTGTTCTGTGCGCAGCAGGTTCCCAGAGTCTGGTATTCTCTTTAGCTTCTTGGAATGATGGTGCAACCTTAGAGATGGTTCCATGGGCGCATGCAACCACTCCAGCAGTCCTTGTTAACTTGGTGGTCCCTGACTTCTCAGGAGTTTTAAGCGCAGGTGCCCGCTTCCAATGATGCTGAAGTCTAGCCTGCGATGGTGGTAGCAGCCCTGTCATCTGAGGAAGGGCGTGCCACAGGACGATTTCTCCTGTATCCTCCTGATGACAGATGCCAGCCTCTCAGACAGGGGAGCCTGTTGCCAAGACCGTATGGCCTAGAGCTGTTGGAATTACAGGAAAGCAGTGTGGTCCATCAACCACCTTAAGGTGAGGGCCATCAGATTTGCTCTTCTGCATTTCCGGCCTCTGATCTTGTGCTGGGTGGTTTGAGTATTTTCAGACAGTGTCACAGTGGTAGCTTATGTCAGTCATCAAGGCAGCACGAGGAGTGCTGAGGTAGCTCTGGAGATGGCGCTCGTGTTTGCTTGGGTGGAGAAGAACCTCCTAGCCTTGTCTGCTCTGCACATTGCTGGGGTGGGCAATGTGGAAGTGGACTTATCTTGAAGAGTGGGAGTTGTCAGGAGGTGTTTCAGTTGATTCTGCACCACTGAGGGTCACCCCAAAATGGATCTGATGGCGACCCACTCCAGTGCCAAAGTTTGCTTCTTCTTTAGTCACCACATGGAGATAGGGTCAGAGGGGTCAGAACCTGCTGTATGTGTTTCTTCCATGGCACCCTGGTGGAGCATGTGATTCGGCATATAGGGTGCCACCCGAGCAGGGTTGTTCTGGTAGTGCCGAATTGGTCGAGAAGAGTGTGGTTGAGACCTGATATGGCTCCTGCAGGTGCCTCCTCTTTGGTTGCCTCTGTCTCAGGGCCTATTGTAGCAGGGACCAATCGTCCTGGAGGATCTCGTTCCCTTCTTGCTTACAGCTTGGCTCTTGAAAGGAGATCAATAATACAAAAAAACGCTCAATTTCATCTACTTAGAACTGTAGTCTCATTCAATAAATCACTTAGATATTTTTGAGTAGCCATAAAAGATTATCTATCGTTTAAGGTCTCAGACATTTGTGGCATTCATTTTCAGACTTACAATACGTCCAATATTAGTGCCAAATTGCATCAATGACCTTCAACGACACTCTAGGGTAATAATAAGGAAAGCGAATGGAACGTGATATAACACACTCTTTTCAACCGTTGTTCTTATTAAGAGATCCTAACACTGGTAATCTTCAATACTCATCTAACAGCGAGTATTCAACTTGTATTCAGGCTTTTTCAACACACTCCCATATAGCTTTTCTGATTGTATTCAGGCTTCTTCAACACACTCCCATATCGCTGTATTATTGATTTATAATCGCTCAGAGAGAGACCATAAAAAACCTGAAAGGAGATGGCTAGCACCTAAGGGTTATTCTCCAGCAGTGGTCTGCACTCTACTCTGAGCCCAGAGGAGGTCTACTAAGCTAACATACATGCGGATCTGGTGCCTCTTGAGCTCAGCAGTTGGCTTCTGAGGTAGCTCAGCTGCTATCTCTGTTGGCCTTTCTACAGGATGGCCTGGAGAAGGGCCTTTCCCTTAGCTCCCTGAATGTTCAGGTATTAGCTTTGGCCTGTGTCTGAAATCCAGTGGCTGGGAAGTCTGTAGCCTTGCACCTTGACATCTCATGCTTTCTCCAGGGCGTTCAGCGTCTGCATCCTCCCCTCCAGTCTGTGATCTCTTCCTAATATCTGTGTCTGGTGCTCAGGCCCCTGATGGTGACACCTTTTGAGCCGTTGAAGCATGCTACCTTAAAGGATTTGATACTCAAGACTCTTCTTGGTTGCAATTTGTTCTGCGCGGTGGATTTCCGAACTGCAGGTTCCATCTTACTGAGATCCCTTATCTGCCTTTTAAGGAGGCTGTTTCAATTCGACCTGTGCCTGCCTTCTTGCCTAAGGTGCTTTCTCCTTTTCATGTGAATCAGGTGGTGTACCTGCCCCCCTTCTCTAAGGAGTAGTGTCAGGGGAAGGATAAGGATCTTCACCTTGTGGTTGTCCTGAGGGTGCTTATCCTTCAGTAC
Source organism: Ichthyophis bannanicus (assembly GCA_033557465.1). Taxonomy (NCBI): domain Eukaryota; kingdom Metazoa; phylum Chordata; class Amphibia; order Gymnophiona; family Ichthyophiidae; genus Ichthyophis; species Ichthyophis bannanicus. Next base: position 766,420,754 of record CM066036.1, on the reverse strand, counting down.
TCTTCATTCTCTAAAGAAGCAGTGCATCCTTCAGACAGTGCAGATGAGAATGTGGAAGAACATCCTTACTGTACTTCCTGTCAGTAGAAGACTTGATGCCATGTATAGAGTTCAGAAGGCTCCCGGGTTCAAAAAGCCCCAGCTTCCTAACCATTTCTTGGTGGTCAAATCTGCCCTTAAATAGATCCAAAAGTTCTAAGACTCACTCCTCTGTGCCCCCAGGGAAGAAGGCCTGGACATTGGACTTTTTTGGGAGAAGGTTTCTTTCAGCGTTCCATGCTCACAGCCCGCATGGCCTCTTACCAGCTCTACATGGGCATCTTTATGAAGAACATCATGTGTGTCTGATCTGTCCCAGTATCTTACTGCTCCAAATTTTACACGATGCAAGGCTCCACATTAGAAACCACCACCCAGGAAAAAGATTTAGGAGTCATCGTGGATAACATGTTAAAACCCTCCGCCCAGTGTGCAGCGGCGGCCAAGAAAGCAAATAGAATGCTAGGTATCATAAGGAAAGGGATGGAGAATAAAACAAAGGATATTATAATGCCTCTGTATCGCTCCATGGTACGACCGCACCTTGAATATTGTGTGCAATTCTGGTCACCGTATCTTAAAAAGGACATAGCGTTATTAGAAAAAGTACAGAGAAGAGCAACCAAATTGGTGAAGGGAATGGAAGGCTACTCCTATGAAGAGAGGCTAAAAAGGTTAGGGCTCTTTAACCTGGGAAAGAGACGGCTGAGGGGAGATATGATAGAGGTCTATAAATTAATGAATGGAGTGGAACGGATAAACGTGTGTCAATTGTTTACGCTATCAGAATATAGGAAGACTAGGGGACATGTAATGAAGCTACAGGGTAAACTATTTAAGACAAATAAGAGAAAATATTTTTTCACTCAACGTGTAATCAAACTCTGGAATCTGTTACCGGAGGATGTAGTAAGGGCTGTTAGTATAGCTGGGTTTAAAAAAGGTTTGGACAAGTTCCTGGAGGAAAGGTCCATAAACCACTATTAAAAAGGGACCCAGGATATCAATGCTTGACCCCCAGTACAAGCATTGTGGAACCTGTGTCTTTTGGGGATATTGGTAGGTACGTATGACCTAGATTGGCCACTGTTGGAAACAGGATACTGGGCTTGATGGACCTCGGTCTGACCCAGTATGGCATGTCTTATGTTCTTAGGATCGGTCCCTAGTGGTTTATAGCAAGAATTACTTTAAGTTCATGGTCCAGGTGACCTATGATATCTTCGAAACGACATCAAAAGCTTCTGCCATGGGTATTTGTACCCGAAGACTTGCCTGGCTCTGGTCCTCAGACCTGAAACAGTCTGTGCAGGACAAACCTGCTGACATGCCATGCTGTGGAGAGAATCTCTTTGGAGAACAAATCGAAGAGAAGGCTGGCTTCATTGAAAAGCAGAATGTCACTTTTCAAAACCTCTCAAGGTGCATCTCTGAGCAAGCCTCCTTTTGCAGGAAGGTACCAAGGTGGAAGCTAGAAAAAGATCTCTTGCTCTTGTAGGCATTGGTACTTTCCTGGGTCCCAAACCTCCCAATCAAAGCAGGCTTCTTGACCACAATGGGAGAAGCCTTAGAAGCCCCAGCCTGCTCCTCAGCCAAAGCCTGGAGCAGGGTTTTGACTGGTTTCTTCAGAGCATAGCCACTGTACCAGTAACCTGCAGTGGACAACTCTCCTGTCGGGGGAAGGCTCACTCTTTTTGCTCAAAGATAGCCCCTCATAACCTCAGACACTTGGATTCTGCAAATTGTCAAAGCGATTACAAATTACATCTATTCGACCTACCTCCAAATTGCCTCCCGAGGGTGAATCATATCTACACTCTGCATCAGTAAGTGCTTCAGAGAGAAATCACAGCCCTCTTGGGGGATCTTGCAATCGAGCTTGTGTCACCAGAGCAAAGAGGGCAAGGATTTTATTCTAGATATTTCCTGATCCCCAGGAAAACAGGAAGATGCTGTCCCATCCTAGACCTCTGATCTGAACAGATACCTCATCGGAGAAAATTTCAAAATGATTTCTCTGGACACCCTGCTTCCTTATGTGCAAAAAGGATATTGGCTATGCTCTCTGGATCTGAAGGATGCGTACACTCACACATTAGCTGTGAGTGGGATGTATCTATCTTGGATTCTCCTGGGGGGGCAACGCTTCCAATACCCGCGGTTTCATTTTAGCCTAGCCTCAGCACCGTGCATCTTCACAAAATGCCTGGCAATAGCAGCTTAACTTCAGATGCTGGGAGTGTTTGTCTTCCCCTATTTGGACGATTGGCTGATGAAGAGTACCCCTCTGGAAGGAGTTTGAGAATCAACACAGTTGATCATTCGGGTGCTGGAACTACTAGGGTTCATCATGCATAATGCAATTTGTGCCTTCGAGTCGGTGCTGACTCTTGGCGACCCTGCAGCTCCTAGGTTTTCTTGGCGGTGTAGATTGTCAGGCCTTTTTTCCGAGGCAGTGGAGGGTTAAGTGACTTGCCCAAGGCCACAAGGCGTGTTAATGGGAATTGAACCCTGGTCTCTTGGTTACCAAGCCAGTGCTCTAACCACTAGACGACTACTCCACTCCTAGGGTTCATTATAAATTTTCCCAAATCCCATCTAAAGCCCACCTAACAATTAGAATTCATTGGAGCCCTGTTCAACACGACTGGTGAGAGCCTTCCTTCTGTGTGACAGACTCCACAGATTGACAGCGCTAGTGTGGGAGACTCAATTGAATCAGTAAGTCACAGCTCGCAGGGTGTTAATGGAACTAGGTCATATGGCCTCTATGGTGCATGTAACACCATTGGCACGTCTCCATATGAGACAGGCTCAGTGGACTCTGAGGATCGGTGGATCCAAGCACAGGAGCCTAACATCTGTGCCATGCAAAATGGTAGAAACCATTATAAAGAACAAAATTACTAAACAAACAGTTTAATGCAGTGGTTCTCAACCAGTCCTCTGGGCCCCCAGGCCAGTCAGGTTTGAGGATATCCACAATGAATATGCATAAGATAGATCTGCATGCACTGCTTCCACTGTGTGCAGATCTATCTTATTGTCACACCTCATCCGCCCCAGCCGTGACTGCTGGTATTGTTGGGCTATTATGAGGGTGGTAGTTGTGCCTTGCTTCTATATATAAATCACACAGAAGACTTTCTTTTCTTTTAGGGTTTTATTCCCCGTCCCTTGAGGTTTCTTCTTTTTAAACAACAGAAATTGACAGCTCACTTGGCTTCAAACAAAAGATAACTATGTAACAAAAGTAGCTTCCTTCAGCTGATAACTTTAAACCAAAAGTAAATAATAAACAGCCTAACTGACTGCTTGGCTTGGAGAGAGGGAGAGAGTTGCAGCTCTGCCACTTGTATACTGGAATTTAAGGTTACACAAATCACATTTACCTTAATGATATCTCTGGCTCTATCACAGAGAAAGAACAGTCCATCAATTCTGTATTTGTTAATACTTCAGAATTCTCATATTCCATTATTTCTTGCTCATTGGTATCTCCACTATCCACTTCCAATGTGGAATAAAAATATGGAAGGCTTGCCTCGTCAGTCAAGAAGTTTCTCTTCCTGTGAGCTGCACTGACTCTCTGGGGAGTATCACCAAACTCTGAGTGATGTCTTTCAGAGCCCTGCCCCCGCTGGTGCCTCAATGCATAGCTCAGGTCCTGGTTTGACCTGCTAGCTGGGTAATTTTGATAGGGTCCCTGCCGGGTCTGCCCTAGCTTTCCAGGCCCAACTGTGCCTGATTGCAGCCGGTGTAACGGTGTTTCCCTAGAAGCTGGGAACTCACCGTGAGAAGGGATTTCTTCAGCTTTTCTAAGTAAGTGAAGCCCTCAGCTTTTCTCCTGATTATAGAAGTGTTAAAAGAAATTATTAGCCTCTGAATATCTGGGCTTTATATAGCTATTTCTAAGCCTCCAGGGCCCTTCCCTTTCAAATGGCAAATAGCCCTTGTGCCTACTCTTTGCCCCTGTACCTGCTGTTGCAGTCTTCCTGTATTCTTCTTGCTTTCCAAACACATTCACGCTGTCAGGGTGTTGCCTTCTCCCAGAACCACACAGGTCTCTGGACTCTTTCCAACATTCACACCGGCTCCCCTGTTGCCTTTCAGCTTGTGACCTCTGCTGCTTTAATTCCTCTCTCCAGGATTCCCTCCTTGGCTCCTCTCTCCAGGATTTCCTCCTTGGCTCCTCTCTCCAGGATTCCCTATCTCCAAATGTTTGGTAGTCTGTTTTATCTGCATATTTCCTGACTCCACCTTCCCTCAGGTGCACTCTATTAGGTAAAGCAGACTCCCTTGCTTTGCTCTCTGGGTGTGTCTTTCTGGGCTCTGTGCACGTGTGCTTAGGTTGTCCCTGGCAACCAATAAACATTCTCCTGTTTATTCTGTCACTTTCACCGTGATCATTCACACTGCTCTGCACTTTCTCAGGCTGCCCTATGTCCACCCTGTGACACATTCCCCCCCCTTAAAACATTACTTGCTGCCGCGATTTTTCGTGGACAGCATGTAATCCCTTGCGGGGTTCTACGGTGCTGCTCGCGGTAGGCCAAATTAGCTGTGGCCACCCTTTCTTTCCACGGTTTTAATACATTGACGTGGTATACCTGCCTACGTCCACTTTCATTTTCCACTAGGTATGACACAAAACCTACTTTTTTCACTACCACGGCTGGACCCTTCCATCTTGATTCAAACTTTGGACCAGGGTCCGCCACTTGTATGAGGACCTTGTCCCCTGCCGCTAGTTCCCTAGTCTGTGTATCCTTATCATAATATTTCTTCTGGTGCTGTTTGCTACGGTTCAAGTTCTCTATCGAGGCCTGGGACGTTTTCTTTAGGCGTGTCCTTAATTCCTTCAGAAACTGTGGGATCCCCACTTCGGGTATTCTGGGTTCTACCCATTCATCTTTTAAAATATCTAATACTCCCCTTGGAGACCTCCCAAACAGTAGTTCAAATGGGGATACTCCTAGCGAGGTTTGAACTCGTTCTCTGCATGCATACATGACGAACGGGAGCAATGTATCCCATTCCATCATTTCCCCCTTTCTTAGGCCTCTGCGCAACAAATGCTTTATTGACTGGTTGGTGCGCTCCACCAACCCATTGGTCTGGGGGTGATACGCTGACGTTTTTATATGGCGTATGCCGAACGCCTCCCAGACTCTAGCAAGGTACTTTGATACAAAATTTGTACCCTGATCTGTTAATATTTCTTGGGGGAACCCCACCTCGCAGAACAGCTTTATTAGTTCCTGCGCTATGATTTTAGCTGATATATTCCTAAGGGGTATAGCCCATGGGAAGCGGGTCGCATGGTCTACAATAACTAATAAATACTGGAAACCCCTAGGCGTTTTTATTAATGGGCCTACGATGTCCATCCCCATTCGCCTAATAGGCGTAGCTATTGTGGGTAATGGCATTAAGGGTGCTGCCTTGGGCCTGGATATGGAAACCCTTTGACAGGCCGGGCAAGCATCGCAATACTGCTTGGTCTCTTGATACACCCCTGGCCAATAAAAACGTGCTAAAATCTGATCCAGTGTCCCTTGGACACCTTTATGTCCCCCAACTGGATGGTCGTGTGCCAGGCGTAAAACTACCGCCTTAAAGGCTACTGGCACCACTAGCTGCTTCCTCACAGCTCCTGTATAGGGATCTAAACTCTCCCTATATAAAATATTCTGGTCGAGCAAGAACCTTGGTAATGTATTACGGTCCATCTGAGCCCACTCGAAAGCTCTTTTGAGGGCCAAGTCTGCCCTCTGCTCCATCGGAAAAGATGGAAACTTTTGGACGAGGGCAGCGGGGACCCAGGGTAACCCTTCCCCTGTTTCTAGTTCCCTTCTTCCTTTGGCTCTCTTATCCCTTTCCTGTCGCTTGGTAGCCTTGTTTTTTTTTCCTTCCCCCACCGAACTCTGAACTAACTCTTCATGGTTAGGTAGCGGATCCCTCTCTTCCGCTTCGGCCTCCTTCTCAGGAGCCTCTTTGACCTCCTCTTTTGTAGGGGTTTCTGCTCTCTCTACTGTAGGGGTTTCTACTCCCTTTATTGGAGCTTCTTGAGGTTCATTTACCGGAGTTTCTTGGGATTCAGCTACCGGGGTTTCTTGGGGTTTTACTACCGGGACTTGGGATCGTGTGGTGACCAATCCCGTTTTCATGCCTAACCCTTGGCTCAATATCCCTGGAAACAAAGGCCAGTCCCGTCCTAAAATTAGCTTTTGGGGTAGCCCAGGAACTATTGCTACTTGCAACTTTCTTTCTGCCCCTAGTGCCTTGACGCTTACTTGGCGTAAGGGATAGGGAAGCTGTGCGCCGTGCACGCATTTTATTGCTACCTGTTTTTGGGTTACTGGGCGAGACGGCTTCAAAGTTTCCCAAAATTCTTGTGCTATTAAACTCTGTTCTGCCCCAGAATCGAGTATAGCCATAGCACTTTCTCCCTCCACCTGTACCTGTAAACATATGCCTTTTGGTACTATCTTCTCTGCCCCTACCATCAGGACTGTCTTAACCCTACACTCTTTTATCACGTGGCCTGATCTGCCACACTTATAGCACCTCCTAGTGTTCCTTTCTACATTACTCTTATCAGGGTTATACTCATTCACTCTCCTGGGTGTATACTTTTTACTCTCATCCATCCCAGTCATACCTGTACCTTTTAAAAGGTTTATATTAGATACAGTGGCATGCTTTGCCTCCTTAAACACCTCTGCCATTACAGCTGCTTCTTCAGAGTTTGAGCAATTTTGTAACGTTAGGAACATTTTCATTTCTTGTGGTACAGTTAACAAGAATTGCTCTAAAACAAGCTCATCTAATACAGACTCTAGTGTCCTATTCTCAGGGTCTAACCATTTATAAAGCAAGCTCTTAAGCCTCTGGCACAAAGCCTTTGGAGTCTCACTCTCCAACATTATTGCTTCTCTAAACAGCCTTTTATAATGCCTCGGGGTCAAACCAAGGCAATCCTTTACTGCCTTTTTTATTTCGGCATAATTATTTGCTAGGCTAGCTGGCATGGCCTTAAAGGCAGATAAAGCCTCTCCACTTAAAGTTAGAGCGAATCTCATCGCCCATTGTTCTATAGGCCACTTTAAATTTCCTGCTATGCGTTCAAACGCTTCAATAAAGTCATCGGGGTTATCTTCATGCCCCAAATGTCTCATAGCAAGACCTGTATGAGTGTCTACTTGCGGTATGGTTGATTCTTTCTCTGCAGACTTCTTTAGCAGTGCAGTCATCGCTTCCAATAGCGGCCTTTGCTGCTCCTGCATCGCTGCCATGTACTGTTTCTGCAAATGCTGTAACATTCTGGCCTGCTTTTCTTGCTGTTCGCCCATCCAGGCCAGCATGTCTTGTGGATCCATCCTCTTTTCTTTTACACTGCACCTAGAAATAAAGAGAAAAAAAAACCACCAAGTGCGGTATCACACAGACAAGGTTTCTTTTTTCTCCCCTTTTATATCCCCCTTTTTCTCACTGTATCCTTCCCGTCCACCCAGGTTACCAATACCTCGGTTTCCTGGTAGACTCCAGCATGTGAGAAAAGGTCTTTTCACCGCTGACCGGTCTGCCAGCCGAATCCTCTCCAATACCTCACCACAGGCCGGTCTGCCAGCCGAATCCTCTCCAAATTCTCCTGGAGCAAACTTTTCCTGCTTTTTAGCACTGTCCTTTCTTTTTTTTTTTTTTTTTCCCAGGCACTTCTTATGCCCCCCGAAAATTTATCCTCAGATTCTACGCCATTTATATGTCACACCTCATCCGCCCTAGCCGTGACTGCTGGTATTGTTGGGCTATTATGAGGGTGGTAGTTGTGCCTTGCTTCTATATATAAATCACACAGAAGACTTTCTTTTCTTTTAGGGTTTTATTCCCCGTCCCTTGAGGTTTCTTCTTTTTAAACAACAGAAATTGACAGCTCACTTGGCTTCAAACAAAAGATAACTATGTAACAAAAGTAGCTTCCTTCAGCTGATAACTTTAAACCAAAAGTAAATAATAAACAGCCTAACTGACTGCTTGGCTTGGAGAGAGGGAGAGAGTTGCAGCTCTGCCACTTGTATACTGGAATTTAAGGTTACACAAATCACATTTACCTTAATGATATCTCTGGCTCTATCACAGAGAAAGAACAGTCCATCAATTCTGTATTTGTTAATACTTCAGAATTCTCATATTCCATTATTTCTTGCTCATTGGTATCTCCACTATCCACTTCCAACGTGGAATAAAAATATGGAAGGCTTGCCTCATCAGTCAAGAAGTTTCTCTTCCTGTGAGCTGCACTGACTCTCTGGGGAGTATCACCAAACTCTGAGTGATGTCTTTCAGAGCCCTGCCCCCGCTGGTGCCTCAATGCATAGCTCAGGTCCTGGTTTGACCTGCTTAGCTGGGTAATTTTGATAGGGTCCCTGCCGGGTCTGCCCTAGATTTCCAGGCCCAACTGTGCCTGATTGCAGCCGGTGTAACGGTGTTTCCCTAGAAGCTGGGAACTCACCTTGAGAAGGGATTTCTTCAGCTTTTCTAAGTAAGTGAAGCCCTCTTCTTTTAACACTTCTATAATCAGGAGAAAAGCTATTATTAGCCTCTGAATATCTGGGCTTTATATAGCTATTTCTAAGCCTCCAGGGCCCTTCCCTTTCAAATGGCAAATAGCCCTTGTGCCTACTCTTTGCCCCTGTACCTGCTGTTGCAGTCTTCCTGTATTCTTCTTGCTTTCCAAACACATTCACGCTGTCAGGGTGTTGCCTTCTCCCAGAACCACACAGGTCTCTGGACTCTTTCCAACATTCACACCGGCTCCCCTGCTGCCTTTCAGCTTGTGACCTCTGCTGCTTTAATTCCTCTCTCCAGGATTTCCTCCTTGGCTCCTCTCTCCAGGATTTCCTCCTTGGCTCCTCTCTCCAGGATTCCCTATCTCCAAATGTTTGGTAGTCTGTTTTATCTGCATATTTCCTGACTCCACCTTCCCTCAGGTGCACTCTATTAGGTAAAGCAGACTCCCTTGCTTTGCTCTCTGGGTGTGTCTTTCTGGGCTCTGTGCACGTGTGCTTAGGTTGTCCCTGGCAACCAATAAACATTCTCCTGTTTATTCTGTCACTTTCACGGTGATCATTCACACTGCTCTGCACTTTCTCAGGCTGCCCTATGTCCACCCTGTGACATTATGCATATTCTTTGTAGATATCCTGAAAACCTGACTGGCCTGGGAGTCCCAGAGGACTGGGCTGAGAACCACGGGTTTAATGTGAAAAAACCCTCAACATAGATTTAGCCAAGGAAAGTCTTATTTCACTAATCTGTTATATTTTTTTAAAGGTATGAATAAACAGGTAGATAAAGGTGAGCTGGTTGATATAGTGTATCTGGATTTTCAGGAAACCCTTGATAAGGTCCCACGTGAGACTCTGGAGTAAATTAGAGTCATGGGATAGGAAGCAGTGTACTGTTGCGGTTTGGGAAACTGGTTAAAAAATAGAAAATGGAGAGTAGGGTTAAATGGCCCATTTTCTCAGTGGAAAAAGGTGAATAGTGGAGTGCCCCCAGGGGTCTGTGTTGGGCCCGCTGCTTTTTAACATATTCATAAAGGACCTGAAAATGGGGAAAAATGAGTGAGGTGGTCAAATTTGCAGATGACACAAAATTATTCATAGTTGTTAAAACACAAGAGTACCTTTTGAAATTGGGAGACTGATTGGCAGATAAAATTTGTTGTGGACAAGTGCAAAGTTATGCACTTAGGGAAGAACAACCTAAATTATAGTTTCAAGGTGCAAAGTTTCCCATTAGAAATCACCACCCAGGAAAAGGATCTAGGTGGAGTCATGGATAATACCTTGAAACCCTCTGTTCAATGTGCAGCGGCAGCAAAGAAAGCAAATAAAATGCTAGCAGTCATAAGGAAAGGAATGAAACAAAGGCATTATAATATCCTTTGTATTGCTCCATGGTGTGACCGCATCTTGAATATTGTGTGCAGTTCTTGTTGCCATACCAAAAAAAAAAAAAGGATATAGCGGAATTAGAAAAGATACAGAGAAGAGCTACCAAAAAGATAGAGGATGGAAGGATATCTCTGAGGAAAGGCTAAAAGCTTAGGGCTTTTCAGCTTAGAAAGACAGTTGAGAGGAGATACGATAGAGGTCTATAAAATGAGTGCAGTGGAACGAGTAAATAAAGATCAGTTGTTTAGTCCTTCAAAATATAGACAGAGTAGGGGACACACAATGCAGCTACAATGTTTTTTAAAGTGCCATCAAGGGAATGTTGACTCCTGGCGATCCACCTGCCTCGGGGGATTTTTGGCAAGGTATGACTGGAAATAAATTGCCAGGCCTTTTCTTCCAAGGTAATGAAGGGTAAAGTGACTTGCCCAAGGTTTCAAGGAGTGCCAGTGGGAATCAAATCAGGATCTCTTGGGTACCATGCTGTTGCTCGAACCACTAGGCGGCTACTCCACTCCCACAATGTAATATATTTAAGACTAATTGGAGAAAGTATTTTTTCACTCAGTGTTTAATCAAACTCTGGAATTTGTTGCCAGAAGATGTAGTAAAATCTGTTAATGTAGCTGGGTTTTGGACAAGTTCTGAAGGAAACGTCCAAAAACTATTATTAAAATGGACTGGGGAAATCCATTGTTTAGCTCTTGCATAAGCAACATGGAATCTGTCTACTTTTTGGGGAACCTGACAGGTACTTGTGACCTGGATTGGAGATGGGATACTTGACTTGATGGACCTTTTGGTCTAACTCAGTATGGCAATTCTTATGTTATTAATCAAAATCACAGTGCTTATGGAAAACTTCAAATAATCATCTACATGAATCCACTGAGTTTCAGTAAATGTGTGCAAAATGTACATTGTCCGCAGTGGGAATTGTGGTAAGCATTCCTGTTATCCTATAATTAGAGGTAATGATGCTCGTATAACCCTATCATGTGCATTAGGTTCATGTCTATAAGCCATTATAGGAAACTCCTGAAAAACAGGATGTATTGACAGGACATCTAGTGCCTGTAAACCAAATGAGAAATCTGGGTGGCTTTGAGAATATGACAGGAGATGTCAAACATTTTTCTCCGGGAACAAGCAGGAAGTCAGTCCTCACATATGGGTGACATTGGCGCCGACGAAGCCCTCGTGCGGAGCAAATCCCCAGCTTTCAAAGAAAGCCTTCGGGAATTGCATCACGCATGCACGGTCCCCTTCCCACCCAAGGGTGCCATCTTGCTCAGTCTCCTTTTGTTTGCGGAGCGCAACGGACGTTGTCCCATAGTTGCCTTGGAAAAAGTTTACAAAATTAGGAAATTCATTTCTTTTCTTTGCTGGATCGACACTGGTTCTTCTTCCCGCCTTCGGTTCGGTACACCAGTATTGAGTCCGGCTTGATTTTTCGTTTTTTGTCCTTCGTGACTAGCGTTCACGCTCTTTTTTTTTTTTTTTTTTTCTTTTTCACTGACAGCCCGGGTCTTCGACCTCGCAGGGGCCCTTTCTCCCCCGATGGCTGCCAGTGGTTTAAAAAATGTGATCGGTGTACTAAATTAATGTCCCTCACCCGATACACATGACTGTTGTGTCTCATTATGTAGTAACGGATCACAGTTTGCTTACAGTGCTGCTATTACTACTTGAAAGGTATAACCTCTGTCGAAAATGCTTGATAAGTTCTTTAGTCTGAGTTTTTTAAATTCCTTTAGAAACATAAGAACATAAATGCCATAGTGGGTCAGACCCAGGTCCATCAAGCACAGCATCCTGTTTCCAACAGTGGCCAGTCCAGGTCACAAGTACCTTGACATGTTCCCAAAAAGGTAAATAGATTCCATGCTGCTTGTCCTGGGGTAAGCAGTGGATTTCCCTGGTCATCTTTAATAATGTTTTATGGACCTTTCCTCCAGAAACTTGTCCAAACCTTCTTTTTTAAACCCAGCTACACTAACATCTTTTACTGCATCCTCTGGTAACAAATTTCAGAGTTTGATTACACGTTGAGTGAAAAAATATTTTATTAATCTTAAATGAGTTACATTGTAGCTTCATTGCACGTCTCCTAATCTTTCTACTTTTTGATGGCGTAAACAACCGATCTACGTTTATCCGTTCCATTCCATCCATTAACTTAGAGATGTCTATCATATCTCTCCTCAGCTGTCTTTTTTTCCAAGTTAAAGAGCCCTACCCTTTTAAGCCTTTCCTCATAGGGATATCCTTTCATCCCCTTTACTATTTTTCTGGCTCTTCTCTGTACCTTTTCTCCTTTTTAAGATATGGCAAACAGAATTGCACACAATATTTAAGGTGTGGTCACACCATGGAATGATACAGAGGCATTATAATAACCTTGGTTTTATTCTCCATTCTTTTCCTTATGATGCCTAGCATTCTGTTTGCTTTCTTGGCTGCTGCTGCACACTGGGTGGAGGGTTTCAATGTAATCTCCATGAACAAGCAGGAATGTAGTCTTCACATATGGGGTATCGTCGGTACCAACAGAGCCTGCGCGGGAACGCTCCCCAGCGTCCAATAGGAAAGCTTTTGGAAGCATCCCACAGCACCTGCGTGCTGCCTTCCCGCCTTTCCCAACTGTCCCTCTCCAGTTCTTTGTTTTCCGCGGAGCTGACAGGTCGCACATCCTGTCACCGCAGAAATATTCCCTTCTTATACTTCTTTTTTTTGTGGTCGCGTCTGCCTTCCCTCAACGCTATACCGGTACCGCCGGTGGTTCTTTTCTTTTTTCAAAAAAACCCCAAAAACCATTTCTTTCTGGAGTCTTTTTCCAGTAATTTTTTTCTCGGGTGCCATGCGCCATTTTGGGCACTAGGCCCAACTTTTTCCCTCAGAATGGAAAAACCCGCTTCGGGTTTTAAAAAGTGTTCTAAGTGTGGCGGTACCATCTCCGTCACTGACACCCATGAGTGGTGCCTGAAATGTTTAAGTCCTGACCACTCTATTTCAGAGTGTGTTGCCTGTGGGATGATGTTAAAAAGGGGCCGGCAAAACCGAGCTGCTAAGCTTATCACCCTTTTTCCCTCCGATGCCGCCGCCTCCGTGGCATCGATGTCCTCCAGGGCTTCATCTTCCTGCCATGGATCTCAGGTAACTAAACATAAATCTAGCCAGTCCTCAAAGGGTAGATCTCCTTCTAGACATCGAGATGCCTCTGGCGTTGCCCTTGACGGACTTTCACCGGCAAAATTGCCCCGGCGGGAGGCTTCGGCTTCCAAAGCACTAACGGGGCTCCAGGATGTTCTTGAGGCTTCAACCTCGGCAGAACTACTGGTGCCATGCTCTGGGGTGCCGGCTGCTTTACCCGGCACCGATACCCAAGCATCAGCAGCGTTGATAGACCAGAGATTCTTGGCTATTGAACGCGGTCTGGCTGCTCTTCTCACGGCCTCGATGCCCCTGAAACCGTTTCAGACAATGCAACCGGTGCTGGCACTGACTGCATCGACATCGGCAGGTATTCTACCAGGACCGAGTCATGTGTCTCTATCCAGCATCGACAGGTCGGTACCGGACCACTCCGATGCCGACTTTGATCGGTACCGGTACCATGCCTTGCACGATCACCCGGATCGGAGATACTTCGAATCCTCAGATGAGTCTGAAGACTCTGAAAGCTCTGCTGATACCAGAGTACTTCTTCCCGAAGATTCCTCGTCTTCTCAGCGTAGGATGTCTCCACCAGAGGATATGTCCTTTCAGGATTTTATCCGAAATGTGGCCCGGGGTCTTTCCATCACAGTGGCTCCTGAAAAAGAGCCTAGGGCAAAGAAATTAGAAATCCTACAATACCCTAAAGCTCCCAAGGAGGCAGCTGCCTTACCTATTCATGAGATCTTGCATGATCTTATGTTAAGGATGTGGGAAACACCTCTGACCACATCTCCTCATTCTCGAAGACTTAACACCATGTATCGAGTTTCTCCTTGTCCTGGGTTTCAGAAGACTCAGTTACCACACCATTCCATGGTGGTGGAATCAGCCATGAGACGGATAAAGAGTGCAAAAAGGCATGCTTCTTATCCTCCAGGACGTAAGTGTAGGACTCTTGACGCCTTTGGACGTCGATCCTTCCAGGCTTCCATGCTCTCTGCTAGGATCAGTTCCTGTATCTTGTATATGGGAATGTTTCTTAAGGACGTCACAGGAGACTTAGAACTTATGAGCCCTCTCCTTCCTGATGATAAAAGGCAAGATTATCTTGCTCATGTTTAAACATGCTGAGGATGTTTCCAAGTTTGTGAATCGTGCAGCCTTTGACTGCTTTCAATGGATAAGCAGAACCTCTGCTATTGCCATAGGTGCACATAGGATTGCCTGGCTCCAATCATCTGACTTGGAAATCTGGGTACAGGACAAACTGGGGAATATACCTTGCACAGGAGAGAATCTCTTTGGCAAGAATTGGCAGGAAAAAGCTAATGAGATTGATGCTTACAATATCATTTTGGATAGATTGTCCAAATCTATAGCTGATCCTGCAAGGAAAAGATCCTCTAAGAAACTAGTCTTCAGCAAGAAGAAAATGTTTTATCCCGCCTATACCCAGCTGGGACATCGTTCAGGTCAGTCTGCCCAAAAGGGACAGCAGCAACAATCTAGGCAACAAAGGAATCCAAAAGCAGCTAAGCGTCAACCGGCTCAGCAGATTCAGCCTTCACAGGGGCTTTGACTCCTGTCTAGAGAACTTTGCTTTCCTGGCCCTAAACGGCCCGGAACGCTCCACCATTCCAGGAAGGTTATGTCATTTTGCCACCAGATGTGGGTCAGATAACAGCAGAAAATTGGACTCTATTTTAAGAGAGGGGTACAAGCTTCATTACCTCAGGATGCCCCCTCCTACAATAGTAAGACAGTTCAATTCTCAGACCTCTCTCAACGACCGGTAGGTCAAGAAGTCACTATGCTCCTTGCTCAAGGGGTATTAGAAGAGGTGCCTATTCCCCAACAGGGTACATAGATTTACTCCCCCTATTTCCTTATCCCAAAGAAAACAGGAGGACACAGACCCATTCTAGACCTCAGAGAATTGAACAAATTCCTGTTCAGAGAGAAGTTCAAAATGATTTCTCTAGGAACTCTGCTGCCATACCTTCAGAGTCGGGATTGGCTTTGTTCTCTAGATCTCAAGGATGCGTATACTCATGTTCTCATCCATCCAACTCGCCGAAAGTTCCTTCAATTCGTGTTTCAAGGGAAGCACTACCAATACAGGGTTCTTCCTTTTGGCCTGGGTTCTGCACCAAGGGTGTTCACAAAATGCATGGCTGTGGTAGCAGCATTTCTCCATACCCTGGGAATATTTGTCTTCCCTTACTTAGACGACTGGCTCATTCGAGCCCCTTCAGAGCCCGAGGCCAGGATGGCTCTGTCTCGCACAATGCGCATCCTTCAGTATTTGGGACTTATCATAAACTTCCCAAAGTCCAACCTTGCTTCCACTTAATCCCTAGAGTTTATAGGAGCTCTTCTGGATACCAGACAGTCAAGGGCTTTCCTTCCACAGCCCCGCTGCCTTTGCATTGTGCAGCTAGCTTCCCAAGCAGTGCTAAAACCTCACCTCACTGCTCGGGAAATGCTACAGTTGCTAGGTTACATGGCATCCACCGTATGAGGGCAGCCCAGTGGACCTTATCCACTCAGTGGACTCAGGCCTCAGGTTGCCTGTCATACAAAATAGCAAATTCAGATCGCCTTATTTTGTCCCTCCAATGGTGGCAGTCCCCCAAAAACCTCCTGGTGGGGGTCTCCTTTTCAGCAACCCCCACCCCAAGCCACTCTAGCAACAGATGCTTCAAAGGTGGGTTGGGGAGCCCACTTGCATGGCCTCACTACCCAGGGTACCTTGACTCCACAGGAGGCCTATCTCCATATCAACCTCCTGGAGCTCAGAGCAGTCTTCCTTGTTCATGGAGTATTTCACACCCAGCTCAGCTACAAGACAGTCCTAGTTCAAACGGACAATCAGGTAGCCATGTTCTGTGTGAATAAGCAGGGCGGAACAGGCTTTCTGTCGCTGTGCAACGAAGCTTTGCAACTATGGGCCCTCGCCAGAGAGCATCAGATTCATCTCCTTGCGGTGTATCTTCTAGGCATTCAAAACTCTTGGGCAGACAGACTCAGTCGAGTTCTGCTTCCACACGAATGGTCTTTCCATGCAGAGCAGGTGGCCAAAACTTTTCAAATTTGGGGAACCCCGGACATAGACCTCTTTGCAAGTCCGCTGAATGCCAAACTTCCCCTGTTCTGTTCGAGAATTCCGGCTCAAGGTTGTCAGGCCAGGGATGCTTTCGTCCTTCATTGGGGTAAGGACTTCCTGTATGCCTTTCCACCCATTCCCCTAATTTCCAAAACCCTGTTCAAGCTTCAGAGAGACAGAGGTCATATGATCCTCATAGCTCCACGTTGGCCACGGCAACCGTGGTACCCTTTCTGTTCCTACATCTTTCTCAAGCTCCGCCTCTGGAGTTAGGATCTGCTCCAGATCTTCTTTCTCAAGAGGACAGGATGCTGTGGCATCCCAATCCCCAGTCTCTGCATCTCAGGGCCTGGTTGCTGAAAGCTTAGAACTTCACGGTGTTAACCTTTCCCAGCAGGTAAAGGATATCCTTCATGCTTCCAGGAAGCCTTCCACAAGACGCTGTTATGCATTTAAGTGGAAAAGGTTTACCATATGGTGTTTGCAGAAGGGTCTTAACCCGCTTGTGAAACCTCTGGAATCATTACTGGAGTACCTCCTTCATTTATCAAATGCAGGGCTTAAGACCAATTCAGTGAGAGTCCATTTGAGTGCTATTGCAGCTTCTTTCAAGCCTCTAAATGGACAACCTATTTCCTCTCATCCTCTTATAGTGAGATTTATGAGAGGCCTTCTTTTAACCAAGCCTCCCATTAAGCCACCACTGGTGGCATGGGACTTAAATCTGGTACTTGTACAGCTCATGAAACCGCCCTTTGAACCATTAGTCACCGCCTCTTTGAAATTCCTTTCCTGGAAGGTTATCTTTCTCATTGCAATCACATCAGCACGTCTCATCAGTGAATTGCAAGCATTGGTGGCTGATCCTCCTTATACAAGGTTCCATCATGATAAGGTAGTACTTAGGACTCGTCCACACTTTATGCCAAAGGTGGTGTCGCCCTTTCATTTAAACCAAGCGGTTTACCTTCCTGTATTCTTTCCAAGGCCTCACGCCTCAAATGCAGAAAGGAATCTTCATACTTTGGACTGTAAAAGAGCTTTGACCTTTTACTTGCAAAGGACACAGCAATATAGAAAATCCTCTCAACTCTTTGTTGCTTTTGATTCTAGTCATTTGGGACTTCCAGTCTCCAAAAGGACACTGTCCAGCTGGATTGCACAGGGTATATCTTTTGCCTATGAGAGCAAGATCCTTCCTCTTGTAGACCATGTCACAGCTGACAATGTGAGAGCCATGGCAGCCTCAATGGCTCATCTTCACTCTGTGTCTATCGACGACATCTGTCAAGCAGCTACTTGGGCTTCGTCATACCTTCACAGCCCATTACTGCTTAGACAAGGACTCCCGCCGGGATGCCTTGTTTGATCAGGCTGTTCTTCAATACCTGTTCCAGACTTAATCAACTCCTACCCACCATCCCTGGTAGGATGCCAGAGATTCATGGGGGGGAAGTGAAGCCCTTTCACAAGGGCACACAACTTTCTGGTTGCCATCTCCTTGGCATCTGCAGCTAGGGAGTCCCCATATGTGAAGACTACATTCCTGCTTGTTCCTGGAGATACCATAGTTACTCACCTGTAACAGGTGATCTCCGTGAACAGCAGGAATTTAGTCTTCACAGCTCACCCACCTCCCCTAGGAGTTGTATCTTTCTATCTCTCTCTCTCTCTCTCTCTCTATTTCCCTCTCTCTTTTGTCTCAGCTTTAAACTCAACTGGAGACGGACAGTTGGGAAAGGCAGGAAGGCAGCACGCAGGCACTGTGGGATGCTCCCAAAAGCTTTCCTATTGGACGCTGGGGAGCGTTCCCGCACAGGCTCCGTCGGTACTGACGATTCCCCATATGTGAAGACTAAATTCCTGCTGTTCCCGGAGATCACCTGTTACAGGTGAGTAACTATGCTTTAGATAACCCACAAACAATTAAATAAATAAATATGAATACACTTCCCTTTAAAACATACATATTATATTGATAAAAACTACTAAATTTAATTTGGGACCAAATAGGGCAGGAGCAGAAGCAAAAAGTAAAAGCATCAATAAATGAATAAATAACTAAAATCAGCAATAACTTTTGACATACATAATAAATACCATAGTTTAAAAACTGACTAGATAATAAGAGACACAGCTGACTAAAAAAGATCAAGAAACAGCAGGAGCGAAGCAGCAGGAGATTCAATAGCAGACACGGACTTCAAAGTTCTAGATGTCTTCTATATTAGCTACAGAACTAATTCCTAATGTGTCGCTAAAACGAAGGAGTGGGGGGCCCCCTCAATTGTTTGTGGGTTATCTATTTTAGCTATACAAGCATATTTTCTCCGAAGGCCACAGGTGCTGGGTCTTCAAATTGAGGTGCCTGTTTGTCACGTTTCTGTTCTATCTCTGATTTAGTTACTATTAGTCTATGTATAAGTTATAAGTGTATATTAGGGTTTAATGTATTATTTATAATTGTGCGTCCACACTTTTTATTATTTTATTTATTTTATGTTTATCATATTTATTATCTTAAATATTTATGATGATTATTTCATCTATATATGTATGTTTTATGTTATTTATCTATTGCTGTGTTCTTTCACATCAATTTAATTATGTTTGTGTATCAAATGTTTTTATTTTTATGTTTTTAGAATTTGACCTTATCAACCCCTGACGAAGGTCTGCGAAACACGGCCTGTGTCGGGTTGACAAGAGGCTTCAGTTAATAAAATTGTTTTTGGACTGTGTCTTTGGTTTAACGTGATCCTTGCCCTTTTGTTGGACCATTTCTGAGAACCAACAGGAAATGGTTGGAGTTGCAGGTGAAGCTGTTCCCGCTGTTCCCGCAGTCCGACTCGGCACTGGCTTTGCCGACACTAGGCCTCAAGCCAAGCACATCCCATTCGGAGTCCCGCAGCCGGGGCTCCTCCATAAAGACGCCGGACCCTTCAAAGAAAAAAAAAAATCCTCAAAGCCAGTCGAGGTTCCATCAGTGAAACCCGGTAAGGTCCCGCGGAGGGACTCGGGTGACTCTGAGCAACGCCCCCCCCCCCCTTAGGGTCTCTTATAGGGAGTCCTTGGCTGGTGGCGACCGTGCAAGACTCTCCGAGGCCATGGTCCTCGTCGAGGATGCACTCACAAGAATGCCGGCGTCAGGCCCAAGACCCTCTGTGTCCACGCCGAAAGCTGCAGAGCCTCCTGGTATTGAGTCCAGGATGGCAGCCTTGGAGCAGAATATCTCTGCTATCCTGGCTTTCAGAAAACGATGTCGTTTACCCGCATCATCTGCCCTAACAACTGGGGCCCCAACTACCGGGCCCCCAACTGTGGGGAAGTCCCCGGGCGTCAAGCGAGTGCCACCGGCCTTGGACCGAGCCCTCAGCACCGTTCGAGCTCCCAGTCCTGATCTTCGGGTGTCTGGTCCTCCCCAGCCATTTTCTGGAAGTCCGACCTAAGACCCACCAGGGGACCCCTGTTTCTCAGGACTGGCCTCGAGGCATGAGAGCCCCAAGCCTCAGAATCCTCGACGACCTCGGGCTCCAATTGGGAGACAGACATCAAAGATCTCTTGACACCGTCCTCTTGTAGTTGTTCCCTCCGGAACTCCGGCAGTACTCCCCACCCGAGGACATGGCTTTCCACGACTTCGTACGGGACATGGCCCGGACCCTCTCGGTCCCAAAAGAGTCATAGGCGGACCTGCACACTGAAGAACTGGAGAGCCTCCAGTATGAGTCCCTGCCAAAGGAGACTCTGACAGTGCCGATGCAGCGCATCCTCGAATGCCTGCTCCTGTGGATGTGGGAGACCCCGGCCTCAATGTCGGTGGTCAGCCGGTGCCTCGATGCCATCTACCGCGTCGAGAAAGGCCTGGACTTCCAGAAGTCCCAACTCCCACAACTCCATGGTCGTGGAGTCCTCGATGCAAAAACTCAAAAGCCAGAAGAATTACTTGTCTGTCTCCCGAGCAGGGAAGCCAGAGTCTGGGGAGAATCGATCCCTGGGGCTGCTGGATATAGGCCTATGAGTTGTACATAGATATGTACCTCAAGGGCCTTATCCAAGAGCTGGCAGGCTTTTCTGTGGGCCTCGCCGGGGAACCTCTTCAGGGCTTCCAAGCCTGACAGCCGGAATCCAGGACTGCTCAAAGAGTAGCAGCAGCGGGCATCGGAGCCCGGTGCCAGGTCTAGTTACAAACCTCTGACCTCAAGCAATGGTGCAAGAAAAATTGCTGGATGTCCCCTGCACCAGGAGAAAACTTGTTTGGCAAGCCCATGGCTGACAAAGTGGCCAAGTAGAAGCTGAGGTTGTAACCAGGCAAAGGCTCTCAAGAAAAACCTTGACCCTTCCCCAGAAGAAGCCATCGGGGAAAGAGACCACCCTTCCCCAGGAAGAAGGGGACTTTTCACCAGGGCCACTACCAGTCCTTCTTGTGGCAATGGCAACAGCAACAGGGCCCTCAGTCCAAGAACCAGGACCATGGGCCGAGCAAGCCAAAGGCCCAGAAGCCTCGGACACCAGCTCCCATCCAATCTGGGGGGAGCTTTTATCTCTCCGGGCAGGGCCTCCTCTCCTCCAGGAGACACTCCCCAGCCCATAGGGGGCTGCCTGGCGCTTTTTGCTCACAGGTGGGCCTGGGTCACCATGGAGCAGTGGGTCCTACAAGTAGTAAAGGAGAACTATCTCCGCAGGTTCCAACAAACACCTCCAGGTTTCTTCCCAGGAGAGCCAGTGCGGCCTCTCCTTCGCCAGACCTTGCTCCTGTCAGAGCTCGAGGGTTTGCTTAGGGACAGGGTAGTTGAGCCTGCACCCAGACAACTGTGGGGAAAAGGTTTCTACTCAAGGTACTTCCTTGTCCCCAGAAGAACTGGAGGCCTCAGGCCCATACTAGACCTGCGAAACTTGAACAAGTTTCTGGTGAGGTAGAATTTCAAAATGCTCTCCTTTGGAATCCTGCTTCCCTACCTCCACCAGGGAGATTGGCTGTGTTCCTTAGACCTAAGGGACGCATATACCCACATCCTGATCCACTCCTCCCACAGACAGTACCTAAGGTTCGTGGTGGGAGGAGAAGCACTACCAGTACAGGTTTGGCTTCCTCGCCCAGAGTCTTTATAAAGTGCCTGGTGGTCATAGCTGCCTATGTGCGCCTACAAGAAGCCTTCGTCCTCCCCTGCCTGGACGACTACCTCATCAGAGGGAGCACAACCCTAAAAGGTCAGCCAGGCCATAGGAAAAACAGTTTGCCTCCTGCAGCACCTGGTGTTAGTCATCAACTACCCCAAATACCACCTCTCCCCAGCCCAGAACCTGGAGTTCATAAGCACCCAGCTGGACACGTTACAGGTCAAGGAGTTCCTTCCAAAGGAGAGAGCACTTCGCCTCGTGCAGTTAGTGAAAGAGGTACAGACTCGCTGGTTGTTACGGGCTCGTCTCCTCCTCTGGTTCCTGGGCCATATGGCCTCAACAATTCATGTCACGCCCTTAGCCCGCTTGCACATGCGGGCAGCCCAGTGGTGCCTCCGCTCTCAGAGGACCCAAGCCATGGGCAGGCCACACGAAAGGATCAGAGTCACCCGCCAACTGGCAGACTCCCTTAAGTGGTGTCAGTCCCTACACCATCTTCAGGAGGGATGCCATTCCAGGCACTGACATCGTAGATGGTCCTAACCACGGATGCCTCCCTCCTGGGTTGGGGAGCACACTGTGGAAACCTCTGCACTCAAAGCAGCTGGTTGCAAGAGGAGTCGCTGCTGTGATCAACTTCCTGGAACTCAAGGCCATTTTTCTAGCCCTGTGAGAATTCTGCCACATCCTGTACAACCGTCCTGTGCTAATCCAGATGGACAATCAGGTCGCTGTGTTGTATGTAAACAAGCAAGGGGGTATGGGTTCGTACTCCCTCTGCCAGGAAGCGGTGGCTCTCCTCTCCTTTGCGGTATGCCACAGAATGCTCCTGCGAGCAGTGTGCCTTCCAGACCAGAACAATTACTTGCTCAGCAGAGTCCTCCATCCACATGAATGGTGTCTACACCCCAATATGGCGCAGCAATTCTTCCGCCTCTGGGGAAGGCCTGAGATGGACCTGTTCACCTCCCCGGACAACATGCAGCTGCCCCGCTTCTGCTCACATCAGCTGCACCCGGAGAGAGTATCAGGAAGGCATCTACTGCTAAAGTGGTCCGAGGTCCTCCTCTATGCCTTGTTTCCCTCCATGTTTTCCTCCAGCCATGTTTCCCTCTGCTGTTCTCCCTGTCGGCGGCACTCCCGGTTCCGCTGGGTCTGGATCCGGACCTCCTCCCCCAGGAGGAGGGCTCCCTCCTGGACCCCAACCTGGAGTCCCTAGCATTGATGGCATGGCTGTTGAAAGGGTAGCCTTGGCCCCTTCAGTCTCCCAGGAGAAGTCAAGGAGATCCTGTTGGCCTCCTGAAAACCCTCCACCAGACAGGTGTACGCAGTCAAATGGAGGAGATTCTCCGTCTCGTGCGCAGAGAGAAGGGAGAACCTTTCTCCTGCCGCGTGCAACTAGTGCTATAATGTTTACTTCACCTCTCGCATGCCAGCCTAAAGTCTAACTTGGTGAAGGTTCACCTGAGTGCCATAGCCACTCACCATCACCCTGTAGAGGGGAAATCCCTCTCAAACCAGTCCTTGGGCTCCAGGTTCCTCCCGGGTCTCCTGCTATCGAAGCCCCCTCTCCGTCCTCTGGCAGTGGATTGGGACCTTTAATGTGGTGCTCTCCCAACTCACCATAGTAACATAGTAAATGACGGCAGATAATGACCAGTATGGTCCATCGAGTCTGCCCTGTAAGATGGCAAGGATAGTTGCACCTGCCGCTCTGTGCAGGTCACCCCTCCCCATGTCTTTTCTTAGGGGTGAACCCACCACTCCGTGTAAGACACTCCTGTTTGTTGAGAAATTAGATAGTTAAGTTTATTTTGATTTTATCCTGTTGCTGTAAAGGGATTCAGTGTGTCTGTCCCATGCCATTTTGAATTCTGTCACTGTATTTGCCTTCACCGCTTCCATCGGGAGGGCATTCCAAGCATCCACCACCATTTCAGTGAAAAAGTATTTCCTGACATTGCCTTTCAATTTACCCCCTTGCAGCTTCATGTTATGTGCCCTGTAGTTTTACAGCTTCTCAGTCTTTGGAAGAGGTTTGTTCATTAATTCTCTTTAAGTTGTTTAAAGATCTGAATCATATCTCCCCTGTCCCTTCTCTTCTCCAGAGTATACATATTTAGGTCTTCAAGTCTCTTCTCATAAGACTTCTGACACAGGCTCCAAATCATTTTGGTCGCCTTCCTCTGAACTGTTTCCAGTCTTTTTACATCCTTTGTGAGATATGGTCTCCAAAACTGAACACAGTATTCCAAGTGAGGCCTCACCAGTGACTTATTCAGTGGCATTAATACCTCTTCCTTTCTGCTGGTAATTCCTTTGATTGCAACCCAACACCCTCCTGGCCTTTGCCACTGCCTTGTCTCACTGTTTTGCCACCTTGAGATCCTCAGAAATAATCACACCAAGGTCCTTCTCCTGGTCTGTGCATATCACCCTCTCGCCCCCTATCACGTACATTTCCCTTGGATTTCTGCTTCCCAAGTGCATAACACTGTACTTCTTCGCATTAAATCTTAACTGCCAAGCATTAGACCATTCTTCCAGCTTTTGTAGATCTTTCCTCATGTTATCCACTCCCTCAGGGAAGTCCACTCTGTTGCAAATTTTTGTGTCATCTGCAAAAAGACAGGTGCTTCCATTCAGTCCTTTAGCAGTATCACTCACAAATACATTGAACAGTGCCGGGCCCAGGATCAAACCCTGGGGCACCCCGCTAATCACCTCCTTTCATCCGAGTGATCTCCATTTAACATCACCTTCTGTCATTTGTCAGTCAACCAATTTCTGATCCAGTTCACCACCTTGGGACCCATCCCCAAACTATTGAGTTTATTGATAAGCCTCCTATGAGCCCATTCGAGCCCCTGGCCACCTGTCACCTGAAATACCTTTTCTGGAAAGTGATTTTTCTGGTGGCCATCACGTCTGCTCAGAGAGTGAGCGAACTCCAGAACTTGGTGGCAGATCTGCCATACACAAGGTTCTATAAGAACAGGGTGGTGCTCTGCACACATCCCATATTCTTCCCCAAAGTTGTATCCCCCTTCCACCTCAACCAAGAGGTGGTCCTTCCCACCTTCTTCCCATGGCCCCACACCGACAGGGAAGAACTCATCTTGCATACGCTAGACTGCAAGCAGGCCCTGTCCTACCTGCAGAGGACAGAGGCCCATCGCAAAGCCTCTTAGCTCTTTGTATCATAAGACCCCAGTAGACTGGGGCTTCTGGTAACGAAGTGGACTCTGTCCAGGTGGGTAGTGTACTGCATCACCCTCACCTAGGAGCACGTGGGCATCTCCTTTAAGCAGTGGATCACTACAAATCATGTGCGGGCCATGGCTGCGTTGGTGGCCAACCTCTGCTCAGTGCCGCTGCTGGAAATCTGCAGAGCCGCCACATAGGCTTCAATTCACATGTTTGTAATCATTACTGCCTGGAGAGTGACCCACGGGGACAGTGCTTTCAGACAGGCAATACTCCATAATATTTTCTGTATGTAGGCAACTCCTGCCCTCCGACTCTTCTGTGTTCAGGCTACTGGAGTAATAGTGTTGCTGCACTCTAGGATCCTGCAGAGTCCTTCAGTGGGGACTCGAGGGGTCGCTGGTGTTACTGTCGTAGTTCGGACCTTGGCAGCCTGGAATTAGGGCATCCCATATGTGAGAACTGACTTCCTGCTTGTTCCTGGAAAAAGCATAGTCACCTGCAACAGGTGTTCTCCAGGGACAGCAGGAATCAGCCCTCACAACCCTCCCTCCTCCCCTTGGAGTTGCCTCCCTACTTTGTTTAATTCCTTTTTTGCCATGTCATCTGACTGAGCAAGATGGCACCCTTGGGCAGGAAGGCGACCATGCATACGTGGTAGCATTCCAAGGCTTTCTATCAAAGCTGGGGAAATGCTCCGCATGGGCTCCATTGGCGCCAACATCATCCATATCTGAGGACTGATTCCAGCTGTCCCCGGAGAACACCTGTTACAGGTGAGTAACTACACTTTCACATCCATCCCTGCATGCCCTCTTCCAGCAAATTCTTCAGATTCTTCTTTTTCTGATGAATGAGAGGCACTGCTGATCTACCCTGTGGCAAGCTGATTAAGTGGGATTATGGTTACTTCACATGCCGCTGATGTGTTCTAAAAAAAACTGCATTCCGGTCAGAATGTCATGGAATAACTCAATGAGCTTTAACTAAGCAGAGGGTACCAATTAATTTTTCATCTCCTGTCTTTAACAATGTTAGGATGAAAAAAGCGCCCAACATACTGTAGAATGTCTGAGAATTACCAATGCACCATTGCTGTCGGCTTTTGCATTGTAATGCATGCCATTTACTGAAATTCCTAAAGCTGTTTCTCCCATACCTACCTTGTTGAAAACTTCTTTTTTTTTTTTTTTTTTTGAGAAATCAGATCAGGAGTTTCTACAGTAATACTGTATCTGTCGGACCTGGAGTTCTAACATACATGGGCTGTATAGTTTTGCTTCATAGCATCATGCCTAATAGCTCAGATGTTCCTGTATTATTTATATGCAAGGTACAAGATCCTGACAGCTATCTAGTGCTGTGTAGATGTGCATTCGTATATTTTATTCAAAAGCACCAATATTAGCATCAGCACTCAAAATATCAACTTCTGTGTTAATTTCTGTTTTCTGCTCGCAAAACATGTTGTGGCTTCCTGTGTCTTAACATTAGAATAAAAGGTGTGTACCTCCTTTTTTTTGTTTTGTTTTTTTAAGGTTTGCTTTTCATTAGGAAATACTGTTTGCCTATCAGTCTGTCTGCCCATCCATCTGTATGAATCTGTTTGTGAATGCCCAAACAAATGGATGCGTTCCAAGTACATTAAACTGACATGCTTGTTGGCAAAGTTCAGTGAAGAGCCATGGTGGCAGCATGTGGAGTGCAAAATAGGAGACAACAGCAACAGCAGAAAATTTGAAAGAGCCCACTCGCCCAAATTGAAGGCTTCCGTGGACCCCCCTGAGGCAGGAGCAAGTGGAGATTTTATTCCTGTCCCCATTAGCCCCCACCACCATCTCAGACTCCTAGGGGGCGAGTCAGGGTCCTGGGGGAGGGAGGGAAGCCAGACTGACCCAACCCTGTGCAAGGAGTGGGGCATTGGAAAAGGTGAGGGGTGTCATTTTTCTACATCATATAAGTCAAGAAGGATGAAGATTGAGTAAAGGCCTTTGGATTGGCCAGGAATAGGTCACTGGAAGGTTTGGGGTTTTTTTTTTCTTTTTTTTCTTTTTCAAGGGCCATCTCTGTTGAATATAGAGGATGAAAGCCATACTGCAATGCATCCAGAATGGCTTAAGAGGAAAGAAATTCATGACAGTGGCAGTGAACAGCATGTTCAAGTAATTTGGATGCAAAAGGGAGGAGGGAAATGGGCTGATAATTGGAAGGGAATCTGCCAGGTAATGCCCTTCCAATTAACAGTCTGAGTCCCTCTGAGCGTGGCATTGAAGGCGACATTCAGGATGCTCATTGTGTCAGTCCGGCAAGGGGAATTTCTAACTTCCTTGGACTTTTCCGAGGTGTACTTCCATATTCCAGTCCTGGAACAACATCACTTTCTCCTTCTCTGCAACCTGACCCATCACTTGCAGTTCTGGACCTTGCCCTTTGGTATCGCATTTTCTTGAAAATCATAGTGGTCATCGTGGTCTTCCTGAGCAAGCAAGGAATTCTGGATGACTGATGGGTTCACTCTTGACTCCCTGGAGAAGTCCAGGATGGACACGTCCCAGGTGATCCTAAACTTTGGAGTATCTTGGTGCCTGCTTCAGCACGTTCTTGGGAAGAGTATTTCTCATCTCAGAGAGATTGAACAATCTGCAGATGTAGCTCTGGGTTTTTTGCTCTTGGGCAGCTCCCAGGGCATGGGACTACCTGCAGCTTCTGGGGTCAATGGCTTAGACTCTGGAGCTGGTGCTTTAGGCCAGGGTGAACATGTGCCCCCTTTAGGGGCACCTTCTAACTCGTTGGTCTCTCTGCTCCAAGTTGTTCAAATAGCAGTTCTTTTCCTGGAAAATCAAGAGGGAGCTGACCTGGTGGCTGCAGACTTGCCCTCTGATGGCTGGGATGTCTCTGGAGGTGCTGGATTAGGTGATAGGCTGGCATCCAGGTGACTTTTGGGTTGGGTAACTCATTGTCTGAATCAGTTTGCATAGGGACACTGGTCCCCTCAGGAAGCCTCATAGGGTTGACAGACTAGAGGCTAGACAGTTGGCCATAAAAATGATCAGTGTTCTTAGACGGTGCCATAGTAGTAGTGTTTGTCAACTAGCAAGCCGGCACTCTCAGCACTGTGGTGGCCACGGAGGTGATGGAGCTCTGTCATTGGGTTGAGGCTCATCTGGGTGGCTCTGTTGGTAGCACATATAGCGGGAGTCAACAATGTCTGGCCGAATTCTTGAGTTAGAACACTATGTATCCCGGCATATGTTATGGTGGATCCTTCTCTACTCCCATCCTACCCTGCTTCCCCTTTGCATCTAAACACTTTGAATGTATGGTTCACTGCCGTTGTCTGTACTTTCTATCCTCTCAATGCCTTCTGGATCCACTGCAATCTGGTTTTCGTCTTCTACATTCTACAGAAATTGCTCTTGCCAGAGTCTCCATTTGTTCTTTGCCAAATCCAAGGACCTTTACTCAATCCTCGTCCTTCTTGAGCTTTCTGCTGCTTTTGACACTGTTGATCACAATGTTCTCCCTTGTTTTTTAGGGGCGCTGTTCTGGACTGGTTTTCTTTTGTCTCTCCTATTGCACTTTTAGTGTGTGTTCTAGTGAATCCTACTTTACCCCCATCCCACTGTAGGTCAGTGTACACTCAGGGATCTGTTTTGAGACCTCACCTTTTCTCTCTCTACACTCAGTCCCTTTGCACTCATCTCCTCCCATGGTTTTCAATATATCATCTTTATGCTGATGACTCAAATTTAGCTCTCTACACTTCAAAGCTCTCCAGGAATCCAGGCCCACATCTCAGCCTGCATATCTGACATTGCTGCCTGGATGTCCCACCATCATCTGAAATTGAACATGGCTAAAACAGAGCTCCATATCTTTCCCCCTAAAGCCACCTCCCCCCTTCCTCCCTTTCTCTATCTCTGTGAATAACACTCTACTCTCTGTTTCCTCAGCCCGCAACCTTGGGGATCATCTTTGACTCTTCTCTCTCCTTCTCTGAGCCCATCCAGCAGATAGCTAAAACCAGTCATTTCTTTCTCTCTATTTTTTAAGTACTGTCAAGTCAATGCTGACTCTTGGCAACCCAGCTGCTCCTGGGTTTTCTTAGCAATGCATCACTGGAAGTAGATTGCCAGGCCTTATCTTCTGAGGCAATGGAGGATAAAGTGACTTGCCCAAGGTCACAAGTAGTGCCAGTGAAAATCGAACCCTTGATCTTCTGGGTACTAGACAGTTGCTCTAATCACTAGGCTTCTCTTCCACTCTTTCTCTATATTGTTAAGTGCCGTTGAGTTGGTGTCTACTCCTGGCGATCTCTGGATAGCTGACCTAAACTTTGTTTGGTCTTCAGCCAAGTGACTCATTGTTGATAGAATGGTATCCATAGCTGCTGTTTATAGTATCGATCCATCTCATTGCCAGCCTTCCTCTTTTACAGTGACCACCTACCTTGCCAAGCATTATGTCTTTCTCCAATGATCTCTCTCTTCACATGATATGTCCATAGTATGAAAGTTGAAGTCTTTTCATCTGAGCTTCTAAGGAAAGCATAGATTTCATCTCCTCTAATACTGACTGGTTTGTTCTTCGGGCAGTCTATGATATACACAGTATTCGTTGCCAGCACCATAATTCAAAGTTGCCCCTGGAGGAGCTCCTAAAGTCTTTCCCTGTGGCTCTTGCTAAGCAATTTTGGTCATTATAGTGGTGCCAGGCTGGCCACACAGGCCATTGTACGCAGATCTCTCGGGCCTGTTGGTGGGGTCTCCTCGTAAGGGGGCTTCTGTGGCAGGGTCATTTGATTATAGAGGATTCCATGCCCTTCTCATTTACAGCCTGACCATTGAGAGGCACAAGCTGCCGAAGAATGGATACTCTTGAGGTAATAGCCAACACCCTTCTTAAGATGGAAGGGCCTCTCTGTGCTCAGCCTATTTTAGGGTCTGGAGGTCGTGTTCCTCTCCTCTCAGGCCCTGGATTTCAAAAGGACAAATATGGTAGCTGTTCTAGTGTGGACAAGGGTTTAGCTCTGAACTCTGAGTTCAGGTGGTGGCCCTTAAGTGCTACTGGGAGAAAATTCAGGGTGTGTCTTTGGTGGCACACCCTAATGTCTTGCTTCCTCAAGGGAGGTGAAGCAGATTTGTCTAATTTTGCCCCTTTGGTGTCACAGTAGAGAATTTTTCTGGTGTTTGAAAGGTCTCTTTTTCGAGCCCCTTCAGAAGGCATCTCTGAAGGTGGTATTCCTGGTGGTGGTTGCTTCTGCCAAGCAGTTGTCGCAGCTATAGGCCTTGTCCTGTAGGGAACCTTTTCTGATCCTCTTGTTGGCATCTGCCCCTGTGAGAATGGTACTGTCCATTCTCATGAAAGTGCTGTCTTCCTTTTATCTTAATTAGATTGTAGTCAGACTGTGATCCTGCCCTCCTTTTTTGGAAAATGAATTTAGCTCATGCCTTTTCTCGGAAGTTAAAGGCGAGTTATATTCAGGTACAGTATATTTTTTTTTCTTGTCCCCAGAGGGCTTACAATCTAAGTCTGTACCTGAGACAAAGGAGAGTTAAGCGAGGAGTAACCTAGTGGTTAGAGCAGCAGCCTGATGACCAGACAGACCATGGTTTGAAACTCACTGACACTCCTTGTGGGCTTCAGGCAAGTTGTTTAACCCTCCATTGCAAACCTGACCTTCAAACCGTGTAAATGCCGCTCAGTGGGACATTCAGCAGCTCTAACACGGTTGGGGCTGCTGAATATCTCTGGATGCTGCCACTACACGCCCCGATGTTAAATGGTTAGCATCGGATCATTCCGGGGTGGAGCAGAGGCAGCACCTGTCACTTCCCAGGCAGTGGTGACATTTAACCAATACGGGGTAAAAGTCAGGCGCAGAGAACCATGCCTAATTTTCACTATGTTGGTAAACCGGGCAGTGGCTCAGTATTGCTGCTGCCCATTTAGCCTCTTGGAAATCCGGCAAACCAGAATATTCAATGCCAGGGCCGGATATGACCCTATCATTGAATATCTGGTTTTAAGTTTCAGCGCTGGTGGCTAGCTATGTTAGCAGCACCAGCCACTAGTACTAAATATCCTCCCTTAACTTTTAGGACACTGTTTGTCTTTCATAGATGTCGATTTAGTAGTTGCAGGTGAGGCAGATTTTTATGATCAAGTGAAGGATGGTAATGAGGGAGGAAAAAGGGAAGATCTGTAAGGCAGAGAGACATTTCTTTGGTAGGGAGCTGTCCACTATTTTTCGTAATTTCACCTCTGTTTGCAGACTTTGAGTTGTGATTTTTCCCTTTTTATTGATTAAAACTTTTTTTGCCGTTCAGTGGCATTCACCCCCCTCCCCCCGGCACTATGAGGCGCACACCTCTTCCCCCCCCTGCAAGGCCCACACTTTAGAAGCAGCACGGCAAACATACCTTAAAGACTGGTGCTTGCCATGCTGCCTCCAATCTAGGCCTGGTGGTTCTTCTCTCCCAGGCTGAAGCCTCACGATTTGCGAGACTTTGGGTGGAAGAGAAACTGTGCCTGGCTTGCAGGCAGTGCGACAAGCCACCCGGCTTTAAGGTAAGCTTGCTGTGCTGCTTCCGAAGTGTGGACCTTGCGTGGGTGCGTCCCCTGTTGGCTGGCACCAGGGGCAGGCCGCACCCACCGCCCCACCCTTAGTATGCCATTGTTGCCATCTTGGTCCCAAGTGGACCTGTTGCAGCAACCTTTGAAAACAGACTCTGAGTCCATGGAAGCTGCTGCACAATTACAGAAAACACTATGTTTAGTGTAAGACATCACAGCTAAATAAATACATAAGAAATGCCATACTGGGTCAGACCAAGGTCCATCAAGCCCAGTATCCTGTTTCCGACAATGTCCAGTCCAAGTCACAAGTACCTGACAGGTTCCCAAAAGGCACACAGGTTCCACAATGCTTGTTCCGGGCAAGCAGTGGATTTCAGGAGTCCATTTTTCAACCCGGCTCCACTAACAGCTTTTACTACATCCTCTGGTAACGAATTCCAGAGTTTGATTATGCCTTGAGTGAAAAAATATTTTCTCTTATTAGTCTTAAATGGTTACATTGTAGATTCATTGCGTGTCCCCTAGTCTTTCTACTTTTTGATGGCGTAAATAACTGATCTATGTTACCCGTTGCGTTCCATTCCATTCATTAATTTATAGACCTCTATCATATCTTCCCCTCAGCTGTCTCTCTTCCAATTTGAAAAGCCCTAACCTTTTAATCCTCTCCTCATAGGGGTATGCTTCCATCCCCTTTACCATCTTGTTGGCTCTTCTCTTTACCTTTTCTAATTCCACTATATCCCTTTTAATATATGGTGACCAGACTTGCATACAATATTCAAGGTGTGGTTGTACCATGTAACGATACAGACACATTATAATAACCTTGGTTTTATTCTCAGTTGCTTTCCTTATGATTCCTAGCATTCTATTTGCTTTCTTGGCAGCTGTTGCACACTGGGTGTAGGGTTTCAAATATTATACTTTGTAACACCACGTTTCAATGTAAACTGTTTTAAGTTTGTTGAATTGTTATATGTAAACCGCCTTGCTTATATTGAGAAAGCGATATATAAAACTCACAAACAATCCACGATGACACCTAAATCTTTTTCCTGGGTGTTAGAACATGATGCAAGGATCCACATTATGAACTTTCTTAGATGCATAACTTTGCACTTGTCCACTGTAAAATTCATCTGCCATTTGAACGTCCAGTCTTCCAATTTATCAAGGTCCTCTTGCAATTTTTCACAGTCTTCTTGTGTTTTAACAACTTCAAATCATTTTGTGTCATCTGCATATTTGATCGCCTTACTCATTATTCCCATTTCCAGGTCATTTATGAAGATGTTAAAAAGCAGTGAGCCCAGCAGAGATCCCTGTGTTACTCCACTATTCACCTTTCTTCTTTGAGTAAATTGGTCATTTAGCCCTACTCTCTGCTTTCTATCTTTTACCCAGTTTCTGAACCACAATACTGCCTCCAATACAATGAGCTTTTAGTTTGGCCAACAGTCTCTCATGAAAGACCTTGTCAAAGGCTTTCTGAAAATCCAGGTACACTGTGTCAATTGGCTCACCTTGGTCTACCTGTTTATTCACACCTGCAGAAAAATAAAAGATTAGTAAGACATAAGAGATGCCATACTGGCTCAGACCAAGGTCCATCAAGCCCAGTATCCTGTTTCCAATAGTGGCCAATCTAGGTCATACGTACCTAGCAGTTTCCCCAAAAGACACAGGTTCCGCAATGCTTGTACTGGGTCAAGCATTGATATCCTGGGTCCCTTCTTAATAATGGTTTATGGACCTTTCCTCCAGGAACTTGTCCAAACCTTTTTTAAACCCAGCTACACTAACAGCCTTTACTACATCCTCCGGTAACAAATTCCAGAGTTTGATTACACGTTGAGTGAAGAAATATTTTCTTTTATTAGTCTTAAATAGTTTACCCTGTAGATTCATTGCATGTCCCCTAGTCTTTCTATAGTCTGATAACGTAAACAATCGATTTACGTTTACCCGTTCCACTCCGTTCATTAATTTATAGACTTCTATCATATCTCCCCTAAGCTGTCTCTTTTCCAGGTTAAAGAGCCCTAACCTTTTTAGCCTTTCTTCATAGGAGTATCCCTCCATCCCCTTTACTATTTTGGTGGCTCTTCTCTGAACCTTTTCTAATAACGCTATATCCTTTTTAAGATACGGCGACCAGAATTGCACACAATATTCAAGGTGCGGTCTCACCATGGAATGATATAGAGGCATTATAATATCTTTTGTTTTATTTTCCATTCCTTTCCTTATGATACCTAGCATTCTATTTTCTCTCTTGGCTGCCGCTGCACACTGGGCCAAGGATTTTAACATGCTATCCAAAATGACACCTAAATCTTTTTCCTGGGTGGTGGTTCCTAATGTGGAACCTTGCATTGTGTAACCATAGTTTGGGTTGTTCTTCCCTAGGTGCATAACTTTGCACTTGTCCACATTAAATTTCATCTGCCATTTTGATGCCCAGTCTTCCAATTTATCAAGATCCTCTTGCAATTTTCCACAATCCTCTTGGGTTTTAACAACTTTAAATAGTTTTGTGTCATCTGCAAATTTGATAACCTCACTCGTTATTCCACTTTCCAGGTCATTTATGAATATGTCAAAAAGCAGCGGATCCAGCACAGATACCTGGGGTACACCACTATTCACCCTTCTCCATTGGGAAAATTGGCCATTTAGCCCAACCTTCTGCTTTCTATCTTTTAACCAGTTCTTGATCCACAGTAGTACACTGCCTCCTATCCCATGACTTTTTAGTCTTGCCAAAAGTCTCTGATGAGGGACCTTGTCAAAGGCTTTCTGAAAGTCCAGATACACTATATCAACTGACTCACCTTTGTCCACCTGTTTATTCACACTTTCAAAATAACATAACAGATTAGTAAATGTCTAAAGCCATGTTGGCTATCTCCCATTAGGCCATGACTATCTTAATGCTGAGTAATTTTATTCTTTATGATGGTTTCTACCATTTTTCCCGGTACTGACGTCAGACTCACCGGTCTGTAGTTTCCAGGATCACCCCTGGAACCCTTTCTAAAAATTGGTGTTACATTGGCAATCCTCCAATCTTCAGGTATTAGAGATGATTTTAATGATAGTTCACAGATTACTGATAGCAGGTCTGCAATCTCATATTTCAGTTCTTTCAACACCCTTGGATGTATACTATCCGGCCCAGGTGATTTGCTACTCTTCAGTTTATCTAATAGTTGTAATACATCTTCCCAATGTATCGATATTTCCTTCAATTCTTCCGCACCTTTAAATAGCGCTTCAGTCATGGGTAACATCCCTACATCTTCCTCAGTAAAGACCGAAGCAAAGAATTCATTCAGTCTCTCCGCTATCGCCTTGTCGCCTCTTAGTGCCTCTTTAACTCCTCTATCATCCAATGAACCAACTGACTCTCTCGCAGGTTTTTTGCTACGAATGTACTTGAAAAAATCTTTATTTTGCGTTTTTGCTTCCGCAGGAAGCTTCTTTTCAAATTCTCCCTTTGCCTGCTTTATCAATGCCTTGCATTTGACTTGCCAGTGCTTGTGCTGTTTCCAGGTTTCGTCGTTTGGCTCTTTTTTCCATTTCCTGAAAGATGCTTTTTTGGCAACAGCCTCTCTGACCTCACCTTTAAACCATGCTGGCAGTTTTTTGGACTTCCTTCCACTTTTCTTAAAGCGTGGAATACAGCTGGTCTGGGCTTCCAAGATAATATTTTTCAACAACACCCAAGCTTGATGTAAGTCTTTAACCTTTGCAACTGCTCCTTTTAGTTTTTTCTTAACTATTTTCTTCATTTTATCATAGTCTCCCTTTCGAAAGTTAAAAGGTAGTACTGTGGATTTCCTTACTATCCCTCCTCCACTAATTAAATCAAAGGCAATCATGCTATGATCACTATTGCCAAGTGGCCCCAACACCCTTATCTCTTGCACTAGATCTGGTATTCCACTAAGGACTAGGTCTAATATGGCTTCCCCTCTGGTCGGTTCATGAACCAGCTGCTCCAAGAAGCAGTCATTTGTCATCTAGGAACTTTATCTCCCTAGCATGTCCTGCCGTGACACTGACCCAGTCGATACCGGGGTAATTGAAATCACCCATTATTATTACTGCGCTGTAACTTTTGTTAGCTTCCTTGATTTCTTTGAGCATTTCATCATCCATTTGTTCATTCTGGCCAGGCGGTCGATAGTACACCCCCACTGCCATCGCCTTCCCCTTTTTACATGGAATTTCAATCCATAGAGATTCTACAGCAAATTTTGTTTTCTGCAAAACTTTAATACTTTGACTCAATGCCCTCTCTAACATAGAGCGCAACCCCTCCACCAATTTGATCAGCTCTATCATTACGATATAGTTTGTACCCAGGTATCACAGTGTCCCACTGGTTGTCCTCCTTCCACCATGTCTCTGATATTCCAATCATATCGAACCTCTCATTTAGTGCTATATATTCTAACTCTCCCATCTTATTTTTTAGATTTCTAGCATTTGCATACAAGCATTTTAGAGAGTGTATTTTATTCATATTAACTTGGCTATTGGTAGACGTGGGTAATTTGGGATTTTTAAGCTCTGTCTGCTCCATACACGAGGGCAGACCAGACTTCCCTTGGCTAAATCCATGTTTGCTTTCTCCCATTAGATCATCTTCATGTTAAGCAATTTTATTCTTTATAATAGTTTCTATTATTTTGCCCGGTACCGATGTTGGGCTTGCTGGTCTATATTTTCCCTGACACCCCCCAGAACCCTTTTTAAAAATTGGCATTACATTGGCCATTCTTTAGTCTTCAGGTACTACGGATGATTTTTTTTGATAGTTCGCAGATTAGTAATAGTAGGGGTGCAAGTTCATCTTTCAGTTCTTTCAACACCCTTGGTGCATACCATCAGTCCAGGTGATTAACTACTCTTCAGTTTATCAAGTATTTGTAATTCATCTTCCCGGTTTGTCGATATTTCTTTCAATTCTTCTGATACATCACCTTTAAATGTCATTTCAGGCATGAGTAACTTCCCTATATCTTCAATAAAGACCAAAGCAAAGACTTCAATCAATCTCTCTGCTATGGCCTTGTCCTCCATTTACCCCTCTATCATCCAATGGTCCAACTGACTCTCGCAGGTTTTTTTTTGCTACGAATGTACTTGAAAAAGTTTTAATTATACGTTTTTGCTTCCACAGCAAACTTTTTTCAGATTTTCTCTTTTCTCCAGGACCAAGCAGGAAGTCAGTCCTCACATATGGGTGACGTCAGCGCCGACGGAGCCCTCGCGGAGCAATTTCCCCAGCTTTCAAAGAAAGCCTTTGGGAATTGCAGCGCGCATGCGCGGTCCCCTTCCCGCCCAAGGGTGCCATCTTGCTCAGTCCTCTTTTTTCTGCGGAGCCCTACAGACGCTGTTTGTGATCGCCGCAGAACAATTTGATTTTATTTCCTATTCTTTTCTCGATTCGACGCCGGATCCTTTTCCCGCCCGGACCCGCTACGCCGGTATCGGGTCCGTTCTTTATTTTTTCGGTTTTTGTCCTTCGTGACTAGCGTTCGCGCCATTTTTCTTCTTCACTGGCAGCCTTGTCTTTTGACCTCGCAGGGGCCCTTTTTCCCCCGATGGCTGCCAGCGGGTTTAAAAAGTGTGATCGGTGTAAGAAACTTATGTCTCTTACCGACACACACGACTGCTGCCTTCGCTGCCTCGGACCCGATCATGACCCGATGATCTGTGGTCCGTGTGGCAAAATGTCCTCAAAAGCGTTGAGGAGTTGGCAGCATCAAAAAGAACGAATCTTCTCTGACTCCGTGTCCGGCTGGGCCCGGACCTCGTCAGAGGCTTCGACGTCCCGGGACTCCGGTCCTGAGCATCGTCGGAGTTCCTCTGAGCGGGGGTCTCCTGCCCGGGAACATCATAGGAAGAAAAAACCCGCGAGGGTGGCATTGGTGGACGCTCCTGGTTCCTCGAGGGCCAGGTCGCATAGCCCCGATAGCCGTCCCGGGTCCTCAGAGTCGGAGAGGCCTTCGAAACATCCTTGTCTCGAGATGGAGTCTCCTGGACACGTGAGTACTGTAGTCCTCGTGGACTCGCCTCCGAAGGAGCCGACGTCGGGCCCGACGCCGTCGGGGCCCGAGTCGGGGGCTGCTGGGTCTCCTGAGCTCGGACTCAGGTTGACGGCCTTGGAGAGCAGTTTAGCTGCCTTCATGGACCAGCAGCGGGCATTGATCGCTGGCCTCGCCGGTGCATCTTCCCCGACCACCAGGACGTCGACGTCCAAGTCGACCCCGGAGACCGAGCTGATCCTCGAGTCCATGCGAGCTCGAGTCGATCCTCGGTCATGTTCTCCCTCGGCCTCCCGTTCGGGACCGAGGTCGTCGACGCCGGCCTCGGCGTCGGGGCGGAGGGCATCGGTGCCCGCCCAACCGGAGCCGCTCGATTCCTCCTCCGTGGAATCGGCCTGGGAGACGGAGGACGAAGAGTCACCCGGTACTTTTTGGACTCGGTGCGTCCCATTGGACTCTCCCGAGTCCGAACCTCGGAGACGGTCTCCCCCGGAGGACACCCGGTTCTCGGACTTCATGCGGGATATGGCCAAGGCCTTGGCATTCCCCACGGATCCTGAGGAGGAGCCGAAGAGCTCGATGCCCTCCAGTATGACTCTCCCCCGAAGGAGGCCTTTACTGTACCAGTTCCTCCGATGCTGGAGCGACTTCTCTTCCGCATGTGGGAGAGCCCGGCGTCGGCGCCGGTGTTAAGCAAGCGGGTCGATTCCATTTATCGAGTCCGCAAGAGCCCCGGGTTCCAAAAGGCACAACTACCGCACCATTCCATTGTGGTGGAATCGGCCATGCATCGACTCAAGAGTCAGAAGATGCACTCTTTGGTGCCTCCCGGCCGGGAGGCCCGGAACCTGGATGCCCTCGGTAGGAAGTGCTTCCAGGGCTCTATGCTTGCTTGTCGAGTCCAGACCTACCAGCTCTACATGGGCATGTATCTCCGAGACCTGGCAAAAGAAATTGCCGGGTTCTCTGCTGGTCTCTCCGAGGAACCTTTGCAGAGGTTCCAGGCCTTGTCCAATGGTATTCGAGAGTGCTCGAAGTTTATCTCTCGAGCAGCCTACGATGGCTTCGAAGCATCGGCTCGAGTAGCCGGAGCCAGCATCGGTGCCTGCCGACAGGCTTGGCTTCAGTCATCCGACCTCGAGCCATGGGTACAGGACAAGTTGGTCGATGTTCCCTGCAGAGGTGAAAACCTCTTTGGCAAGCCCATGGCTGAAAAGGCTGCAGAACTCGAGACCGAGACTCTGACCAGGACTCGGCTGTCCAGAAAAACCTCTGCCCCTTCTCAGAAGAAGGGGGGCTCAGGAAAAAAGCCCTTTTACCCGAGGAAGGCGGCTGCCTATAAACACTACCCCCATTATCAGGCCTCAGCAGCTCCCCAACAGGGTCAGCAGGCCAAGGGACAGGTAATGGGTTCCGTAGGCAGCAGGCCCCCAAGCCCACAACACCGGCCCCTGCTCAGCAGTGTGGGGGTTTTTGACTCCGTCAGCATAGCCTCTTCCCCTCCGCTGGTTTCTCTCAGCACAGGAGGCCGGCTGGTCCACTTTGCCCACAGGTGGTCCGCCATCACATCAGATACCTGGGTGCTCCATATAGTTCAAAAAGGCTATCTTCTACACTTTCACCAGGTACCTCCCTCCTACTTTCCAGGGGAGCCTCCAAGACTCCCTCTGCACAGGGACTTACTCCTTCAGGAGTTAGCAAGTCGTCTTCAGGAACAGGCTGTGGAACCGGTGCCCCACCACCTCAGAGGTCACGGCTTTTATTCCAGGTACTTTCTGATTCCAAAAAGAACTGGAGGCCTCAGGCCCATCCTGGACTTGCGAAACCTCAACAAGTTCCTGGCAAGGGAAAAGTTCAAGATGCTTACCCTTGGAATCCTGCTGCCCTACTTCCAGCAGGGAGACTGGCTATGCTCCTTAGATCTAAAGGATGCCTATACTCACATCCTTATTCATCCAGACCACAGACAATATCTCAGGTTTGTTGTGGGAGGAAATCATTACCAGTACAGAGTACTGCCCTTTGGCCTATCCTCAGCACCCAGGGTGTTCACCAAGTGCCTGGCAGTGGTGGCGGCCTATCTAAGACTTCAATGCCTTTTTGTGTTTCCATACCTGGACGACTGGCTGATCAGAGCCCAGTCTTCCCAAGAGGCCACTCAGGCCACTCATCGCACTGTGACTCTACTCCAGCACTTGGGATTTGTCATAAACTTCGCAAAGTCCACTTTGCTCCCCTTTCAAAATCTCGAATTCATAGGCGCCAGGTTGGACACACTTCAGGCGCGGGCCTTCCTGCCTCTAGACAGGGCCCACAGGCTCATGGATCTCGCCAGCCACTTTCACAGCAATTCCCAGGTCTCTTCCAGGCAATTTCTGAGACTGCTCGGCCATATGGCTTCCACGGTCCATGTGACCCCCAATGCCCGCCTGAACATGCGACCTGCTCAGTGGTGCCTTCGCACTCAATGGCATCAGGCCACGGGGAGCCTGGCGGACTCAGTACAGGTGTCCGACCTACTGGTCTCTTCTCTGCGGTGGTGGCTTCATCTGCCAAACCTGGTGCTGGGAGTGGATTTTCAATCTCCTCCGCCTTCTCAGGTGCTGACCACCGATGCTTCTCTCCTGGGGTGGGGAGCACATTGCCAAGGGACATGCACTCAAGGCTTCTGGACTCCTTGGGAGTCTGCTCAACAGATAAACTTCTTGGAGCTCAGAGCCATTCGCCTAGCTCTGAGAGCCTTCTCCCACCTCACTTCTCACCAGTCTGTACTGGTCCAGACGGACAATCAAGTTGCGATGTTCTACGTGACAAACAAGGCGGCACAGGCTCCTTCCTTCTCTGTCAGGAGGCACGAAGACTGTGCTCTTGGGCCGTCCTTCATGGCATCCTCCTCAAAGCGGTCTATCTCCCAGGTCAAGAAAATTACCTGGCGGACAAGCTGAGCAGAATCCTCCAACCACACGAGTGGAGATTAGACCCGTTGGTGGTTCAACGGATCTTTCTCAGGTGGGGTCTCCCCACTATGGATCTATTTGCCAGTCCTCTGAATCGGCAACTTCCCAGATTCTGCTCTCGACAACCGCATCCTCTCAGGGTAGCAGCGGATGCTTTTCTGATTCCATGGTCCACAGGCCTCTTGTATGCCTTTCCTCCCATGCCACTGGTGTCTCGGACACTCTTCAAGGTTCTCAGAGACAAAGCCTCGATGATCCTGGTGGCTCCCCGGTGGCCGAGGCAACCCTGGTTCCCGCTTTTGATGCAGCTGGCGGTGGACACTCCTCTTCCTCTGGGGTTTCAACCCGATCTCCTGTCACAGGATCAGGGGACTCTCCTACACCCCAACCTCCGGTCCCTTCATCTGAAAGGGTAGTCCTGGCTGCTGAAAGGGTAGTCCTGGCTGCTGAAAGGGTAGTCCTTGCTCCCCTCCTGCTGCCTCGGGAGGTGGAGGAGGTCGTTTTGGCCTCCAGGCGGCCCTCCACCCGGAAGTCCTACGCTCTTAAGTGGCGTCGGTTCTCCGTGTGGTGTGCTCAGCAGTCTGAGGATCCCTTCTCCTGCTTAGTGGCAGTGGTCTTGCAATATTTGCTTTACCTCTCCAATCTGGGCCTTAAGTCCAACTCTGTCAGGGTCCACCTCAGTGCTCTCTCTGCGCATCATGCACAGGTGATAGGCAGGACTCTTTCCAACCACCCTTTGGTGGCTCGTTTTCTCCGAGGCCTCCTTCTGCTTAAGCCTCCTTTGCGTCCACCAGCCCCTGAGTGGGATCTGAATGTGGTCTTACAGCTGATTACTTGTCCGCCCTTTGAGCCTATGGCTACCTGCCCTCTTCGTTTTCTTTCCTGGAAAACCTTGTTCTTGGTAGCTCTTACCTCTGCTAGGCGCGTTAGTGAACTGCAGGCCCTAGTGTCTGATCCTCCTTATACTAGGTTCTACAGGAATCAGGTAGTCTTACGGATTCACCCTAAGTTTCTTCCAAAAGTGGTTTCTCCTTTTCATCTCAACCAGGAGGTGGTTCTTCCGACCTTCTTTCCCAGGCCGCACACCAGCCGGGCTGAAATGGTCCTGCATACCCTGGACTGTAGGAGGGCGTTGTCCTTCTACCTTGACCGTACACGGGAGCATCGGAGGGCTGTTCAGCTCTTCGTTTCTTTTGACCCCAATAGGTTGGGGCTACCTGTCTCCAAGCGTACTTTGTCCATCTGGGTCGCTGACTGTATCGCCTGGGCTTATGGGGCAGCAGACCTCTCGTTGGAGGGTCGAGTCACGGCTCATCGTGTCAGGGCGAAGGCTGCGTCAGTGGCTCATCTCCGCTCTGTTCCGTTGGCAGACATCTGCCGGGCCGCTACTTGGTCTTCAAGCCAGACTTTTGCGGCACATTACTGCCTGGAGAGGGAGTCTCGCAGGGACAGTGCTTTCGATCAGGCAGTCCTCCATAATCTCTTTGAGGTTTAGGCAACTCCTACCCTCCGGCCCTGGTGTTGGGCTACCGGTCGGGGGCGTTTTCAGAGAAGATTCCTTCCTTCTGTGCTACTGAGCTAGAGGGAGCTCATTTTTCCGCTTGAGGTCTCCGGTAGCCTTAAGCTAGGGAGTCCCATATGTGAGGACTGACTTCCTGCTTGGTCCTGGAGAAAGAGTAGTTACTCACCTGTAACAGGTGTTCTCCAGGAGCAGCAGGAATCAGTCCTCACAACCCTCCCTCCTCCCCTTGGAGTTGCAGTCCTATCATTTCGTTTTTGCTAATTTTTTTGCTGTCTTTTAGCTATGTCATCAGACTGAGCAAGATGGCACCCTTGGGCGGGAAGGGGACCGCGCATGCGCGCTGCAATTCCCAAAGGCTTTCTTTGAAAGCTGGGGAAATTGCTCCGCGAGGGCTCCGTCGGCACCGACGTCACCCATATGTGAGGACTGATTCCTGTTGCTCCTGGAGAACACCTGTTACAGGTGAGTAACTACTCTATCTCCAGGAACAAGCAGGAATGTAGTCTTCACATATGGGTATCGTTGGTACCGATGGAGCCTGCGCGGGAACGCTCCCCAGCGTCCAATAGGAAAGCTTTTGGGAGCATCCCACAGCGCCTGCGTGCTGCTTTTCCGCCTTTCTCAACTGTCCCTCTCTAGTTCATTTTCCGCGGAGCCGACAGGTCGCACATCCTGTCACCGCAGAAAAAAATCCCTTCTATTCTTCTTTTTTGTGGTCGCGTCTGCCTTCCCTCGACACTACACCGGTACCGCCAGTTCTTCATTATTTTCTGCTTAAAAAAAACCCAAAAAACCTAACTTAACTTCTGGAGTCTTTCCAGTAATTTTCTCTTCAGGTGCCACGCGCCATTTTGGGCACTAAGCCCAACATTTTCCTTCAAAATGGAAAAACCCGCTTCGGGTTTTAAAAAGTGTTCTAAGTGTGGCGGTACCATCTCCGTCACCGACACCTATGAGTGGTGCCTCAAATGTTTAGGTCCTGACCACTCTATTTCTGAGTGTTTTGCCTGTGGGATGATGTCGAAAATGGGCCGGCAAAACCGAGCTGCTAAACTTAGCACCCTTTTTCCCTCCGATGCAGCCTCCGTGGCATCAACTTCTTCCAGGGCTTCGTCTTCCTCCCATGGATCTCAGGTAACTAAACATAAATCTAGCCCAGGGGTGGGCAAGTCCGGTCCTGGAGAGCCGCAGACCAGTCTGGTTTTCATGATGTCCCTGATGAATATTCATGGACCTATTTCCATACAATGGAAGGCAGTGGATGCAAATAGATCTCATGAATTTTTTTTTTTTTTATCTACCTGGGCTGATGGGGGGGGGGGGGAGAGGGTGGTTAGGACTGGTAATTGGCTATGGGGGGCTAAGACTGGAAATTTATTTATTTATTTATTTAACAGTATTTCTAAACCGCCTTATCTTAATAATCAAGGTGGTATCACAGCAAGCAATCAGGTAAAGTGTGTGTGTTGTACATGCAGTGAGGATAAAACTTAGTTGTGTGAGGGATGTGTTGGGTGCTTGATTTGTTTGAGCTATATACAGGGTGGGCTATTTACAGTGGTGCTAGAATCATATTTTATATATATTCAGTTGTTTGGGAGGATTGGAGTGCTGTTATCCATTCTCTTAGGTTATGTGATGTGACCATAGTGCTCTATGAACAGCATGGTTTTCAGTTGTTTTCTGAAGTCTTTGAGGTCTGGAGTTGCCCTTAGATCGTCCGGTAGATTGTTCCATATTGTTGGAGCAGCCATGGAGAGAGCTCTGTCTGTTGTGTCCTTGCGTGTGTGCTTGTACTCATTTGGGGTGCTGACTCGGTTGCGTGTTTGACTTCTTCTGGGACGTGCGCTGGTTTCCGGTTGTATGAGCAGGTGGAGGCTGTTGGCTGATGTGTGTTCTTTTATCTTAAATAGGTTTATGATAGTCTTGTATCTGATGCGAGCAATGATTGGGAGCCAGTGTAAGTCCTTTAGTGTAGGTGTGATGTGCTCCTGCCTTGCGGCTCCGGATATGATTCGAGCTGCAGTGTTTTGTGCCAGCTGTAGTGGTTTGAGAGCTTGTTTTGGTAGTCCGAGGTATATCGGATTGCAGAAGTCCAGTATTGGGGTTATCAGTGCTTGACAGACTGTACGGAAGTGTTCTGGAGCGAGGAGTGGTTTCAGTCTCCTGATGATTCGCATCCTGTAATATGCTTTTTGGATTGTTTTGTCTATGTGTGGTTTGAGGTTGAGTTTACTGTCCAGAGTAACCCCAAGGTATCTCACCTCCGATCTTATCGGTATCGTGGTGCTTTGTATCTTTATGTTTGGTGGGTGTGTGAAGCTTTGGTTTCGAGTGATGATTAAAGCTTCAGTCTTGTTGTAGTTTATAGCTAGATTGTTGTTTTGGCACCACTTCGCCATTTGGGTAAGGCAGTCTGCTATCTTAGAGAAGTCCGGGTTTTCGATTGATATCGGGGAGTATACCATTATATCGTCTGCGTATATTGTGTATTGGATGTTGTTCTCTTTCATAATGTTGCATATTGGTTGGATGTAGATGTTAAAAAGGAGTGCTGAGAGTGCTGAGAGTGCGGATCCTTGTGGTACTCCTTGTTGGACGTTTATGGGCCGGGAGGTGTCCTGTCCCACCTTGACCTGTAGCTGTCTTTCTGTTAGGTACGAGTGGAACCATTTTAGAGTGGTACCGTGTATACCAGTGTTCTTCAGTCTCTCCAGGAGTATATTGTGATCAACTGTGTCGAACGCTGAGGAGATGTCGATGAAGATCATTATAATTCCATTCCTGATGTCGTCAATTATTCTTATGATGCTGTCGAAGAGGTAGATCAGGAGAGTTTCGACTCCATGGTTGGGACGAAATCCGTGTTGGTTGTCGTCGAGAGTTCCGTGTTCGTCAATGTGTTCCTGAAGTTGTAGTTGAACCGTCTTTTCGATTATTTTTGCGAGGAAGGGTATGCTGGAGATTGGTCGGTATGCTGCTGGGTCCTTTTTGTCGAGAGAAGTTTTCTTTGTGATTGGTCTTACTGAGGCAAGCTTTAATTGCTGTGGCATGAGTCCTTGAGTGAGTGAGTTGTGTACCATTTTATGAATGTTTGGTATGAGGCTTGCTTTGGTGGCTTTGACCCATGACACTGGGCAAGGGTCTGTAGGAGCAGTGCTTGTGTTGATTGTGGAGATGATGTCTGATATCTGCTCTTTTGAGGGTGAGTGGAATGTGCCCCAGGTTTTGGGGTGGACGTTCGTTCTGTTGGTTC
The DNA here is from genome assembly GCA_033557465.1 of Ichthyophis bannanicus. Taxonomy (NCBI): domain Eukaryota; kingdom Metazoa; phylum Chordata; class Amphibia; order Gymnophiona; family Ichthyophiidae; genus Ichthyophis; species Ichthyophis bannanicus. The sequence goes on along the minus strand of CM066036.1, from coordinate 766,375,784 downwards.
TACTGGGTGTTGTGCGCTCTGTGGAGTGAAATTTGTCTTTGATGTGGTCGGCGAATATCTGTGGATCCACTTGTATTTCTCTTTCTGCTGCTTGCTCTTTTGTCAGGGTTTTTACTATTTCGAAAAGTTCTCTGGGTTTGTTGATGGAAGAATTTATCAGGTTTGTGTGGAATTCTCTCTTTGATTGGTTGATGTGTTCATTGTATTGTTTTTGCTTTGTTAGGTAAAGATGTTGGTCGGAAGTAGTTTTGCTTTTTCTCCATCTCCGTTCAATTTTCCTGAGCTCCCTCTTTTCTTGTCGTATTTGTGCTGAGTACCATGGTTTGTTTTGTCTCTTGTTGTGGTGTTGTTTCTTGGTCCTGTCAACGGATGGTTTGGCGGCGTTAGCTAGGACATTGTTCCAGTTGGAAACTTGTTCCTCCAGGTCCTCTGAGTCAATGTTCAAGTGTTGTATTGTGTCCTGGATGAATTTGTCCTTGTCAAAGGACTTGAATCGTCTTTGTGTGTGTGGGAAGTTCGCTCTTTCGCTTGTCCAGTCTTCTTGTGATTGCAGATTTGTCTCGATTAAGTAATGGTCAGACCATGGTACTGGGGTGATGGTGGGTGTAGAGATTAGGTCTCTTGAAGTTAGGTAGTTTGATGCGAAGATGAGGTCTGGGGATGATCCTAGTCTGTGTGTTGGTGCATTGACTATCTGTGTGAATTGAAGTGATGACATTGCCTGAAGGAAGGCCTCTGCATCTTTTGTATTGGCGGACTTGAGGTTGAAGTCTCCGATTAGTAGTGCTGGTTTGTTGTTTGACGTTATGGCACAGGCTTCTTCGAGTATGAAGGCTAGTTCGTCGGGTGGAGCACGGGGTGCTCTGTAGGTTAGGCAGATTGCAATATTCTTGTTCTTGATGCTAATTGTGTTACACTGCTTTGTATCTGTGAGATTCAGTGTCTTGAACTTGAGTTCTGTTTTTGCTATTATTAGGACTCCTCCTCCACGCTTGTGGATGCGTGGGCAGTTGTATGCTGAGTAGTTGTTCGGTACTAGTTGGTTGAGTAGTACACTGTCTGTAGGGTTGAGCCATGTCTCTGTGATGCATATTATGTCTGGCTGTCGCTCTTCAATGTGGTCTACCAGAGTGTGTATCTTGTTGCAGATGGATCTGGCGTTTATGAGCTCAATTGATGTTTTCTTTGTGGAAGAGGTTGTTGCGACGTGTGCTTCCTTAGGGCCGGTGTTGGGGTTTGATCTGTGTCTGTTTTGTCTCTTTGTTTGGGAGGTTGCGAGTGTCTCTTTGTGTGTGTGTTGTGGACCGAGATATGGCAGTGCAGTTGGTGGGTACCATGGTGTGTTTGTTTGGGGGTAGTGGGGGTGTGTAGTTGGTGGGAGGAGTTGTGTGACTAGTAGGTATAGTGGGAGGAAGTATGTGGTGTGCATGTTGATAGCTTGTGATGTTCTGATAGGGCGACGCCTGTGTCCTTAGGTTTTCGTCTGTTGTTTGCTTTTTTGAGGAGAGCTGTACTTGTTGCAGGGGCTTGTCCTGGGGATGTGAAGTTGTATCTGTTGCGGTGCGGGAGCCTGTCCCGTGGAGGGAGCCTGTCCCTTGGATGTGAAGCTGTATCTGTTGCGGTGCGGGAGCCTGTCCCGTGGAGGGACTGGGCTGATGGCGGGCTTGGGATTGGTAATGGGCTATGGGGGGGCTAGGACTGGAAATGGGCTGATGGGGGGGATGCTACAGGGAGGGTTCTGCCGGGCAGGCGGGGGCCCTACGGGACGCTTGATACTGCTGCTGTCACGGCGGCAGCAGCAGCAGTGGCAGCCGGTTTGTTTGGGGTTTTTTATCTACTTGGGCTGATGCAGAATGTTTTTTGCGCGGGGCCCCCTGAAACGCGGGGCCCTATGGAAAAAACATTCTTGCTTAATGGACGGGATGGCCCTGCCCTGCTAGCACCTAATCTACACTGCAAGCAAGAAAACAACTTTTAATCTGGATCACTTTTGAAAAGTCTAGCTTGTTAAGTTTGCATTCCTTAGCGTTCCTCCAGGCTAGTCCTGAACCTTTGGGGTCTTGCTCCTCCTCCAGCAGCTTTGGAGACTGAGAAACGTCACTTCTTTTGATGTCACTGGTATAAGTACCCTGGATCCGCCTCCAGACCTCAGTATTCTCAGTCTCCAAGCAGCTTGGAGGGTGGTGAGCCCGGGGTAGGGGCTCACTTGGAGGAGCAATTAAGCAGTGGTTTAGAGTTTGGAGAGCTTAGAGGCTACGGGGGGAGGTGATTTGGGGGCACTCGCTGAGCTGCTGATTTCTTTCTCTGCTTCAGCTGTCTTTTCTCTGTGCCTTCTCCTTCCCTCTGCCCTCCCCCCCCTTCCTACAAGCCTGCTGCTTGAGCTGGGCGGTTGATTCTGTATCCTGTGAAGAGAGATCTGTTCAGAGAAGGGATGCTGCCCTCTGGTTCCCAAACCCACCTCCGGGGGTGAGCAACCGGCGGCAGGGGCCTCAAGGCACACGCCAGCAAACCTGCAAGTCCGAGGCCGAGGTTGTTTCCGGCGGGACTGGGCAGACTGTTCCGAAGGCAGAAAACTGAAAATAGCCCCAGGCGCCGAAGCCGTGATCACGACTGAGCGCCGGAAGGCTGGCTGCCGAAAAGAGAGTGCCTGGGATCAAGGTAAGGGACCGGGGTCGTCGGTCTCATTGGTTTGCGTGAGGAGGTCCTGGGCCGCATGTGTCGCCCGCGGGTAGGTCGTGTGTGTCAGCAATTGCACGCGCGGGAAAAGCTAGGGTTAGCTAATGGCAGCTAGATTCGGGTTTTTCGGTGGAACAAAGCCTCGTTTAGTATTTTGCCTTTGGGGTAGGAGGTGCCAGCAGGGCAAAGAAGCAGGCTCTGTTTAAAAAAAAACCCCAAAAAAACCCCGAAGGACCCTGAGTTGGCTACAGGTGGTGTTGAGGACAGGAGAAAAAGGGGCCCTCCTCTCCGAGGCAGTTGGCATGCCATCAAAGTCTCTCTCCTTATTGTGTGGTTCAAAGAGAGGAGCTGTTTCTGAAACAGGGGTCTGCAGAAGCTGTTTCAGAGAAGCAGTGTCTATGGAGCAAGAGTTGGCAGGGAGTGGAGAGAGTCTGAAGGCAGGGGCCGCGGACCTCCTTGGGCAGAAGAGGTTGGAGGAGTCCCCCCTAGAACCAGGGCCAGGACCGTCGTCATTGCAGGGCAGCCAGGTGGCGCAGGGTCAGGTCCCGAGCGGCTTAGAAGCAATTTTTTCCCCTCAGTTTGTTTCCCTCCTGCAGCAAGTGTTTGCAGGAGCACAGGGGAAGCCCTCTTCTGTTCCGGCAGAGGGGGGTTTACCAGAGAAGCGCCTGGGTACTCCTCTCAGCTTGGGTGGCTCGGGGATTCCGGCGAAGAGGGTACGGGCCGGTAGGGAGCTGTCTGGTCAGTCCGTGGCTTCGGAAGGCGTAGACTTAGAGGACCTGGGACAGGATTTGGAGATAAAGGAGGATTTGGAAGAAGGAGAGATTACTGAGCAGGAGGACCAGGCCCGAGTGGTTCGGATTTTCCGAAGGGATGAGTTACCGGCGCTTATCTCTGAGGTGCTTAAGGCGCTTAATATGCCGACAGGGGGTCAGACAGAGGAGGCGGAGCTGGAAGACTCCTTGTTACAGGCCTTTCGTAAGTCTCAGAAGGTTTTTCCTGTGCACAGGGTGGTTAAAGAGATGATTCAGAGTGAATGGGATATGCCGGAGGCTGGACTGAAAGGGTCCAGGGTTATGTCTCGGCTTTATCCTTTAGCGGAGCAGGATCGGGAGTTGTTCAAGTCTCCGAAGGTGGATGCCACGGTTTTGGCAGTTACGAAGAAAACTACTATTCTGGTTGAGGGGAGTGCTGCGCTGAAGGATGCGCAGGACAGAAAGGTAGACACTTTATTGAAACAGGTCTTTGATGTTAATGCACTGTCCCTTCAAGCATCCATTTATGGTGCTTGGGTAGCCAGAGCTTGCCTACGTTGGGCTCAGGGTCTGCAGTCTGGGCAAGCGGTGGATTCGCCTGAGGAAGCGGCCAAAATAGAGGCGGGGGCTGCTGATCTGGCTGACATTCACTACGATCTCGTTAGAGGGTTGTCCAATAGCATGGCATCAGCTGTGATGGCCAGGCGGTATCTGTTGTTATGGAACTGGGCGGCGGGTACTTCTTCGAAGTCTAGGCTTAGCAAGCTTCCGTTTAGGGGGAAGCTTCTGTTTGGAGAAGATCTGGAGAAGCTCGTGAAGGATTTGGGGGAGTCCAAGGGCGGTAGACTCCCGGAGGATAAGCAGAAACAAGGTCACCCGGGGCCGTCAGTTAAAGGGCAGCAAAGGGAATTTCGGCGTTTTCGTCCCTCTCGATTTGGACAGGGGCAGAGGGGGCGATATCCCTACCGTGGCCAGGGGTTTCGGGGCTTTAGAGGTGCGAGCAGAGGATTTTCCTCCTCTTTGGCCTCCAACTCCCGAAAATCCCAATGAAGCCATGGGGGTCCAGGCGGGGCAGGGGCCGATAGGGGGTCGCCTACGGAGGTTTTATCCTGCCTGGACCCAGATCATGTCGGATCAGTGGGTGCTAGAGGTTATCCGAGAAGGTTATGCCTTGGAACTTCAGCATCCGGTGACTGACTCTTTTGTGCTATCTCCGTGCAAAGCGCAGGCCAAATACGCTGCAGTGGAGGAGACGCTGAATCGGCTACTCTCCCTCGAGGCGGTGATCCCGGTGTCCCCAGACCAATGCGGCTGCGGTCGATACTCCATTTATTTTGTGGTGCCAAAGAAGGAAGGATCCTTTCGGCCGATTTTGGATCTTAAGCGCGTAAATCGCTGTCTAAGGGTGTCTCATTTTCGAATGGAAACCTTGCGGTCCATCGTAGCAGTCCGCAAGGGCGAGTTTCTGACGTCCCTGGATCTCTCGGAGGCGTATCTGCATATTCCCATCCGGCAGGAGCATCAGAGGTTTTTAAGATTCGCGGTACCGATGGGGCACTTCCAGTTTCAGGCAATGCCGTTTGGTCTGGCAACAGCGCCGTGGGCTTTTACCAAGGTGATGGTGGTGGTGGCTGCGGCTTTGAGGAAGCAAGGAATCCTGGTGCATCCCTATCTGGACGATTGGTTAATTCGGGCGAAGTCCGAGACGGAGAGCGAGGCAGCCATGAGCAGGGTGGTCGCGTTCTTGGAGAGCCTCGGTTGGGTAGTCAATCGGGCCAAGAGCAGGTTGAAGCCTTCCCAGACCCTGGAATATCTAGGGGCGCGGTTCGATACGCGAGTTGGGCAGGTGTTTCTTCCGCGGAGCCGAGCGCAAGGGTTGAGGCGTCTGATCCGCAAGTTCCTCGGCAGCAGCTGCCCGACGGCGTGGCATTACCTGCAGCTGTTGGGCACCATGGCGGCGACGATCGAGGTAGTGCCCTGGGCAAGGGCGCACATGAGGCCTTTGCAGAGAACATTGCTACATCGGTGGTCCCATCAGAACGACAGTCTTTTCCGATGGTTGCCCTGTCAGCCGGAAACTCGTCTATCTCTGCTATGGTGGTTGCGCATGGAGTCGTTGGAGAAGGGAATGCCGTTGAAGGTACCGGATTGGATTTCCTTGACGACGGATGCCAGCCTGTCAGGTTGGGGAGGGCATGTCCAAGGAAAGTTCGCACAGGGTGTCTGGTCCGTTCACGAACGGACGTGGTCCATCAATCGGTTGGAGTTGCGAGCGGTGGTCCTGGCGTTGAGAGCATTCCGGGAAGTCCTCGCCGGAAGGTCCGTCTGGGTGTTCTCCGACAATGCGACGACGGTGGCCTATATCAACCGACAAGGAGGAACCAGCAGTCAGGCGCTGGAAGCCGAGGCCGATCAGTTGTTCCTGTGGGCCGAGAGGCATCTGGTAGCGGTGTCGGCGGCACATGTGGCCAGAGTGGGAAATATGCAGGCCGATTTCCTCAGTCGAGTAAGAGTAGATCCGGGAGAGTGGGCCCTTCATCCGCAGGTATTCGAGATGGTAGTTCAGCGGTGGGGCAACCCGGTCGTGGATATTATGGCAACTTTTCTAAACGCAAAAGCCAGTCGCTTCTTCAGCAGAAGGCGGGAGAGAATGTCGGAGGGCCTGGATGCCTTGATTCAACCGTGGCCGGAGGACCTTTTGCTCTACGTGTTTCCGCCGTGGGTCTTAATAGGGCGGATTCTGCAGCGGATCGAGCGTCACAGAGGACCGGTAATTTTGATAGCTCCGGTTTGGCCAAGGAGGCCATGGTATGCAGATCTGGTCAGGCTTCTGAACAACAAGCCTTGGAGGCTGCCGGTTCAACGGGACCTGTTGCAGCAAGGCCCTCTGTTGATGCCTCAGGTGGATCGGTTCTTGCTTACAGCTTGGCTATTGAAAGGGCAAGGCTGACAGCGAGGGGTTACTCGTCGGCAGTGGTGTCCACGTTGTTGAAGGCTAGGAGGAGGTCAACTTCTTTGGCGTATGTTCGTGTTTGGCGAGTGTTTGAGGATTGGTGTGCAGCCCGCAATGTGACGCCCTTACAAGCTTCCATTCCGCAGATACTAGCTTTCCTGCAGGACAGGTACGATAAGGGACTCGCGGCGGCTTCCCTGAAGGTGCAGTTGGCGGCGCTGTCTTGCTACCGCGGTAAGATACAAGGTCAAGCTTTGGGCGGGCACCCCGATGTTAAACGATTTTTGCGGGCGGTGGTACTTCTGCGCCCCCCTACTAGACAGATTGTTCCGCAGTGGGATCTGCACTTGGTTCTGGACATTTTGGTGCAGGTGCTGTTTGAGCCTTTGGCTAGAGCATCGTTAAAGGCTTTGACCTTGAAGGTGGTGTTTCTGATGGCGATTGCGTCCGCCAGGAGAATTTCAGAGATCCAAGCTTTGTCCTGTAGGGAACCTTTTCTGGTTTTCAGCGAGTCCAAAGTGGTATTGAGGACGGTACCATCTTTTTTGCCTAAGGTGGTGTCGCCGTTTCATATGAATCAGGTGGTTTCCCTGCCAGTGTTTGTGTACGGTGGGGAGGTGGGCGCTGGTCAGCGGTTGCATCGGTTGGACATCAGAGCGCTCAAAAGATATTTGAAGGTTACGGCTTCGTTCAGGCGTACAGATCGGCTATTTGTGCTGTTTGGGGGTCCTACCAAAGGTCAGGCTGCGTCAAAAGCATCCATAGCTAGGTGGCTTAAGGAGGCGATCGCGTCGGCATATCTTTTGAAGGGTAGGATGGTTCTGACAGGTTTGCGGGCACACTCGACTAGGGCGCAGGCTGCGTCGTGGGCGGAGCGTAGCTTGGTTCCGGCGGTGGAGATTTGTCGGGTGGCTACCTGGTCTTCTATGCATTCCTTTATCAGGCATTACCGACTGGATTTGCAGACACAGAGGGATGCCTGCTTTGGTTCGTCAGTGCTTCAGGCGGGGCTAGCTGGTCCCTCCCGTTTAATTCTTTGCACTGCTCTGTTACATCCCCAAAGGTTCAGGACTAGCCTGGAGGAAGCTAAGGAAGGTGAAATTAGACTTACCTGCTAATTGTTGTTCCTTTAGGAACTCCAGGCTAGTCCTGTATCCCTCCTGAAGTTTAGGGGAACTTTCGCCTGAAGCGGTGGAAGTCTGGCAGATAAGTCCAAGTTCCTGCAGATATTCTCTTTCTGTTCTGTCAACATGTGAGTATCTCAGCACATGCGATGGTGGTTTTGGGGGGACACAAGTTTGCTATATGGTGTTGCCCCTTTTAAGTCCCCTATCGGAGTCAGTTGGGGCTAACTGGTTAAAGTATGGTTAATAGATGTTTAGTAGAGTTACTACTTAATTGTTGCTCTGGTGAGTTTGCTTTATCAATAGGTTACTGAGGTCTGGAGGCGGATCCAGGGTACTTATACCAGTGACATCAAAAGAAGTGACGTTTCTCAGTCTCCAAAGCTGCTGGAGGAGGAGCAAGACCCCAAAGGTTCAGGACTAGCCTGGAGTTCCTAAAGGAACAACAATTAGCAGGTAAGTCTAATTTCACCTTCAGTTGGCTGTTAGATTCAGCAATGCCAGTTGATTTGTACATGTTGATGCAAATTTCTGGAAAGTTCTCCTGAAAGTGAACTGTAGTGGCAGAATATTCCTCTCAGGCGGTGCGAGCAGAGATGATAATGAAATTTAGAGAAGCACCAGTCAAATGCAAAAGTAAAGAAGTAAGAGTTTATTAGTATAAACCATAGATCAAATGGGGTCTATAATACTGAGGTAGATGAACCCTGTAGTATTTAACTTCCATGATATTCTGTTTTCTCTGAGTAATGGAAGTGCACTAAATTGCCTGTGTGAGATAATTCGGGAAACTAGAAACATTCTTCTCTCACTGACAAAGTAAACAGTTTTTAATTGGAAACACGATGACATATCTGATGCTAAGCTCATTAACTCAATTGATGTTTAATCTTTTACTTTTTGATTTATTACTTCTTCCTTTTCTTACAGGATGATGATTTTATACAAAGACGAGAAAAGGCTATTAAAACAGTCACCAATATTTTCGTGAGTATGCTGTTGTATGATGAATCTTAATTTGGCTTAGTGGATATGAGTCCACTATCTGCTATCATATTCTATATAAAGTTATAAGGGCCAAAGAGGGGAAATGCTTGAAAGTGGGCAGAGAATAGGGGCACATCCATACTGGGTGCCCAAAAGACTGTCTCAGATCCTGCAGTGTATTGGATTCTATAAATTTATACTATCCTCCTTTTGTTTTAGCAACATTTCTATTAATTTACTCACCTCTGAAAGCTCTGCTGATACCAGAGTACTTCTTCCTGAGGATTCTTATTCTCCTCAATGTAGGATGTCTCCTCCAGAGGATATGTCCTTTCAGGATTTTATCCGAGATGTGGCTTGAGGTCTTTCCATCACAGTGGCTCCTGAAAAAAGAGCCTAGGGCAAAGGAATTGGAAATCCTGTAATACCCTAAAGCTCCCAAGGAGGCAGCTACTTTACCTATTCATGAGATCCTGCATGATCTCATGTTAAGGATGTGGGAAACACCTCTAACCACTTCTCCTCACTCTCGAAGGCTCGACACCATGTATCGAGTTCCTCCTTGTTCTGGTTTTCAAAAAACTCAGCTACCACACCATTCCATGGTGGTGGAATCAGCTATGAGAAGGATCAAGAGTGCAAAAAGACATGCATCTAATCCTCCAGGCCATGAGTGTAGGACTCTTGACGCCTTTGGACGTCGAACCTTCCAGGCTTCCATGCTTTCTGCCAGGATCAGTTCCTATATATTATATATGGGAATGTTCCTTAAGGAGGTCACCGGAGATTTAGAGCTTATGAGCCCTCTCCTTCCTGATGATAAGAGGCAGGATTACCTTGCACTTGTCAAACATGCTCAGGATGTTTCCAAGTTTGTAAATTGTGCAGCCTTTGACTGCTTTGAGTGCATAAGCAGAACCTCTGCTATTGCCATAGGTGCACGTAGGATTGCCTGGCTCCAGGCATCTGACTTGGAACTTTGGGTACAGGACAAACTGGGGAATATTCTTTGCACAGGAGAGAATTTCTTTGGCAAGAATTGGCAGGAAAAAGCTAATGAGATAGATGCTGACAATATCACCCTGGATAGATTGTCTAAATCTACAGCTGATCCTGCAAGGAAAAAATCCTACAAGAAACCATTCTTCAGTAAGAAGTAGTTTTACCCCTCCTATACCCAACAGGGACATCATGTAGGTCAGTCTGCCCAAAAGGAACAGCAGCAGCAGCCTAGGCAAAGAAAATCAAAAGCTGCTAAGCCTCAACCTGCTCAGCAGACTCATCCTCCACAGGGGCTTTGACTCCTATCTAGAGAACTTTGTCTTCCTGACCCTGAACGGCCCAGAACCCTCCACTATCCCAGGAAGGTTATGTCATTTTTCCCTCAGATGGCAGCAGATAACAGCAGAAAGTTGGACTCTGTCCATTGTAAGAGAGGGATACAAGCTTCACTTCCTCAGCATGCCCCCTCCTACAATGGTAAGACAGTTCAATTCTCAGACCTCTCTCAACGCCCAGTTAGGTCAAGAGGTCACTTTGCTTCTTGCCCAAGGGGCAATAGAAGAGGTACCCGTTCCCCTACAGGATTCTACTCCCCCTATTTCCTTATCCCAAAGAAAACAGGAGGACACAGACCCATTTTGGACCTCAGAGAAATGAGCAAATTCCTGTTCAAAGAGAAGTTCAAAATGATTTCTCTGGGAACTCTGCTGCCATACCTTCAGAGTCAGGATTGGCTTTGTTCTCTAGATCTCAAGGATGCGTACACTTATGTTCTCATCCATCCAACTCACCGAAGGTTTCTTCGCTTTCTATTTCAAGGGAAGCACTACCAATACAGAGTTCTTCCTTTTGGCCTGGCCTCAGCACCAAGGGTGTTTACAAAATGCATGGCTGTGATGGCAGCATTTCTTCACACCCTGGGAATATTTGTCTTCCCTTACTTAGACGACTGGCTCATTCGAGCCCCTTCAGAGCAGAGGCCAGGATTTCTCTATCTCGCACAATGCGTATCCTTCAGTATTTGGGACTCGTCATAAACTTCCCAAAATCCAACCTAGCTCCCACTCAGTCTCTAGAGTTTATAGGAGCTCTGCTGGATACCAGACAGACAAGGGCCTATCTTCCACAGCCCCGCTGCCTTTGCATGGTGCACTTAGTTTCCCAAGCAGTGCTAAAGCCTCACCTCACTGCTCTGGAAATGTTACAATTGCTAGGCCACATGGCATCCACCGTACATGTGGTTCCTTTTGCTCGCCTCCATATGAGGGCAGCCCAGTGGACTTTATCCACTCAATGGACTCAGGCATCAGGTTGCCTGTCAGACAAAATAACAAACATGGATCGTCTTATTTTGTCCCTCCAATGGTGGCAATCGCCCCAAAACCTTTTGGTGGGGTCCCCTTTCCAACCACCCTCACCCCAAGCCACTCTGACAACAGATGCCTCACAGGTGGGTTGGGGAGCTCACCTGCAAGGCCTCTCTACCTAGGGTACCTGGACTCCACAGGAGACCTATCTACGCATCAATCTCCTGGTACTCAGAGCAATCTTCCTTGCTCTTCGAGTAATCCACACCGAGCTCAGCTACAAGACAGTCCTAGTTCAAACGGACAATCAGGTAGCCATGTTCTATGTGAACAAGCAGGGCGGAACAGGCTCTCTGTCACTCTGCAACGAAGCTTTGCGACTATGGGCCCTCGCCAGAGAGCATCAGATTCATCTCCTTGTGGTGTATCTTCCAGGCATTCAAAACTCTTGGGCAGACAGACTCAGTCGAGTTCTGCTTCCACACGAATGGTCTCTCCATGTAGACCAGGTGGCAAAACATTTTCAAATTTGGGGATCCCCAAGACCTCTTTGCAAGTCCGCTGAATGCCAGACTTCCCCGGTTCTGTTCCAGAATTACGGCTCAGGGTTGTCAGGCCAGGGATGCTTTCCTCCTCCTTTTGGGGTCAGGACTTCCTGTATGCCTTTCCACCCATTCCCCTAATTCCCAAAACCCTGTTCAAGCTTCAGAGAGACAGAGGCCATATGATTCTCATAGCTCCACATTGGCCATGTCAAGTGTGGTACCCTCTGCTTCTACATCTCTCTCAAGTGCCGTCTCTGGAGTTGGGATCTGCTCCAGATCTCCTGTCTCAGGAGGACGGGATGCTCTAGCATCCCAATCCCCAGTCTCTGCATCTCATGGCCTGGTTGCTGAAAGCTTAGAACTTCATGGTCTTAACCTTTCTCAGCAGGTAAAGGATATCCTTTATGCTTCCAGGAAACCTTCCACAAGATGCTCTTATGCTTTCAAGTGGAAAAGATTTACCATATGGTGCTCGCAGAAGGGTCTTGACCCTCTTGCGATACCTCTGGAATCATCAAGAAATACCCAGCCACTGCCATTTCTGAGCTAGTATCAATTACACCTCCTAATCGGGTAAGGAGATCCAATGCCTCAAATACCCTCATTCTCCCTAAGGCAAGCACTAAGTGCTCCCAAGTTACCAGTTCTAGAGCCTTTGCCTTCTTTGCACCATCCTGCTGGAATGCTCTACCCGCAACTATCAGAACTATCAGTGATCTCTGTTAATTCAAGAAGGCACTGAAACATCACCTTTTTCTCCTTCACTATGATGCCTCAGTCTCCACCTCACATCCACCCACTTCCACACCTCAACGCAGCTCCCCAAGCACATGCATCTCACACTCTTGACTGAATACTCGCAATCACACATTTAACCTTCCCCCACTATGAGATGCTTGTACAGTTCATGTAACCCTTTATACAGCTACATAAAGTGGTTTTTATATATTTATCATGTTTTTCCCTGTTAAAAATTGTTTTAATGTATACCCAAGTTATGATACCTGTTTATTGTAAACACAAATCAGCAAGCTGAGATGTGTAGTTTAATGTTCACTGTAAACCGCGCTGATGTCAATAGCGTGGTATAAAAGAGACTTTAAATAAATAAATAAATAAATAAATTACTGGAGTATCTCCTTCATTTGTCTAATACAGGGCTTAAGACCAATTCAGTGAGAGTTCATTTGAGTGCTATTGCAGCTTCTTTCAAGCCTCTGAATGGACAACCTATTTCCTCTCATAGCGAGATTTATGAGGGGCCTTCTTTTAACTAAGCCTCTCAGTAAGCAACCACCGGTGGCATGGGACTTAAATCTGGTTCTTGGGCAGTTCATGAAGCCACCTTTTGAACCATTAGCTACTACCTCTTTGAAATTCCTTTCCTGGAAGGTCATCTTTCTTATTGCAATCAGATCAGCATGTCGCATCAGTGAATTGCAAGCATTGGTGGCTGATCCTCCTTATACAAGGTTCCATCATGATAAGGTAGTCCTTAGGACTCAATCCACACTTTATGCCAAAGGTGGTGTCACCTTTTCATTTAAACCAAGCGGTTTACCTTCCTGTATTCTTCCCAAGGCCTCACGCCTCAAATGCAGAAAGGAATCTTCATACTTTGGATTGTAAAAGAGCTTTAGCTTTGTACTTGTAAAGAACTCAGCAACATAGAAAGTCCTCTCAACTTTTTGTTGCTTTTGATCCCTAGTCATTTGGGACTTCCAGTCTCCAAGAGAAAACTGTCCAACTGGACTGCACAGTGTATTTCTTTTACTTATCAGAGTAAGAACCTTTCTCTGGAAGGCCATTTCACAGCTCACAATGTGAGAGCCATGGCAGCCTCAATGGCTCATCTACACTCTGTGTCTATCGATGACATCTGTCGAGTAGCTACTTGGGCCTCGGTTCATACCTTCACAGCCCATTACTGCTTAGACAAGGACTCCCGCCAGGATGCCTTGTTTGGTCAGGCTTTTCTTCAACACCTGTTCCATACTTAATCAACTCCTACCCACCATCCCTGGTAGGATGCCAGAGATCCTTTGGGGGAAGTGGAGCCCTTTCACAAGGGCACATTACTTCTGGGGTTTCTCCCTGGCATCTAAAGCTAGGGAGTCCCCATATGTGAAGACTACATTCCTGCTTGTTCCTGGAGATAGCATAGTTTCTCTCTCGCTCTCTCTCTCTCTCAGCTATAAACTCAACTGGAGAGGGACAGTTGGGAAGGCAGCATGCAGGCACTGTGGGATGCTCCCAAACGTTTTCCTATTGTATGCTGGGGAGCGTTCCCGCGGTGGCTCCGTCGGTACCGACGATACCCATATGTGAAGACTAAATTCCTGCTGTTCCCGGAGATCACCTGTTACAGGTGAGTAACTGTGCTTTCCCTGTTCAACACAATACCATTCTCCATTTCCCTCGCACGTGCTCATGCACTGATCTTCCCACAGCTGTGTTGTTGACTCCAGCACGATCTCAAACCACCACTTCCATCGGGAGTTATGCTCTTGGCATTTCTCATTTTAAAACATGACTGTCGGTGTCCAACTTGGGGATCTTGCCACCAGAATACCTGCCTTCTGCCCTCTTCACACCTCAGTGTTGCACTTACCTAGGGGCCCTCACAACTTTCCAGCCTGAACGGGCCCCATTTCCAAGAAGAAACACATCAGCCATGTGATCTATGACTCAGTTTCCCTAGATCCCAGCTTTTCTCAGACTCGCGATCTGTCACATTCATCCCAGACTCCAGACAGAGGAGTGCCATAAGCACCATCTCCACAGCTTTTTTTGCTCGTTCAGATGCAAAAGAAAACCAGAAACTAATCTATCACTATGATATGCCCCTCTCATATGCTATCTGTAGTGCCTGGGCCTATACTAGCCCTTGCCTCGTCCTACATTTTTCCCGTACACAGACAATGAATGCCATGCTCCGAGCGCTGCTGCTGAAGGCCCACTCAGCTCCTTCCTTTGTCTTTCCAAGTTGAATCTATGGGTTCTGCCTCCATCTTTTGTACTAGGGCCACAAAGAATGTTTCATACAGCAGTCACCGTCACCTGACCCAATTGCTGCACTTCCTCATGGTGGATTCTGTGCTGTGTGGGCAGAGCAGCATCTGAGTTGTCCCTAACTGGTGAGTGCATTGCAAGCTTTGCTAGTGGGTGATCCGACTTACTGGATTAGAACTCCATGAGTCCTGGAAAAGTCGGACCTCGGCCCTCCCACACATGACCTCATGCTGCGCGCACAGGGTTTTCAAATGCAATACATCATTCTTTACCTTCACAGTCAACCTTAGTAGCATATTTACCCACTTGAATGCTAGCTTTCAGCCCACTGGCCTTTCCAAAGTGCCGCTGCATCGAATGGTGATTTCTGCCAGTTAAGTGGGCAGAACATGCAGATGGAGAACCCATTTCTCTGCTCCCAACATAGCAGCAGCTCACCCTCTAACAATCTGGTAGAATAAGTGGGCCTTCATCACATTAGCTGCTGGATGTACCCTTGAGTTCCTCTGGACAGCTCAAACAGCCTTGCAGATGACAGGCCAGCTCTTTGGTTGCCCTCAGAAAATCACATGGCAATCCATAATTGCTCTTTGGAACCTCTTTCAATAATGTCCTTATTGGCCCACCAGCGTGTCTAGTGCTAACTACTGGTTGCAGTGTAATACTTTAACTCCATGTCAGTCCATTCCAAGAGCACCCACACTCTATGGAAGGGAAACCAAATACAACACAAAGTGAGGTATAATGAGCAGCTGATGTATCAAAAGAGCTTTATCCTTGAAGAACCTCAATGTGTTTTGGCTCCTGCCTTCTTCAGAGGGTTAAAAGTCTCAAAAGGGTAAAATATAAAAATCGTTAACACATACAGTAAGGTATACAGTTTAAAAAAATGAGTAGCAAAGACATTGAAATTAAAAATGATCACAAATATATAAAAAATGACAATCCATTAGGTAAACATAATCTGTTGTAAGGAAACATACCAGATACATATCTATTATAAGATTTAATGAGAACAATAATAACATCAGGACTTATTGTCTGTAACCGTCAATACAAACATCTGGATGGGGAGGAACCACAGACGTGGCAGTAGATTATGCAAAGTGATTTAAAAATGTGCAGCCAAAAAACTTACACTAACAGTAAAGTGGGAAAAAAACATGAGCGTGATCGCAGAAGGAACATCATGTCAGTGATTGTATCATATTAAAAATTGTGTATACACACTCGTATAAAAGCCAAGAATACCTAACGTGCTACTGTAATGTCATAAAACAACCTGTGATGTAGAAACAATTTTTCAGGAATGATTGAACTTATGAATAAATTGATAATGCTCATAGCTGGATTTTGTGTTTTTAGAACCCTTATTTTTATTAGTTATGTCAGTTGGTTTCAATTATATATTACATGCCCTTCCTCTGAGTTTTATATATACTGTTGCTTTGACGTTAACATTATACATATGCACATCGTAGTTTTAAGGTAGATACTGTGTTTTTTTTTTTTTACTTATTCTGTTATCATTGCTTTGTTTTATACGTTTTTAAACCCTTCATTTTTATTAGCCATGCCGGGGGTCTTTGATCATTATACATTTATACTAATGTATTTTTCATTGCCTAGTCTCTTATGGCAGCCTCCTGTTCTTTATTTTATTTTATAGTTTTAATAACACTGTAAGTTTGCAAATTGCTCTGTTTCACGACGCCCATGAAATTATTATTTGGATGATAACATTTTTTGAGATGTGTGATTGTTTTGTTATTCTTTTATAATCCAGCATATCTGAAATCCATTATGCTTTCGGTGCTGTTTACCGCAGATTCATATGCTTCACTTTTTAAGCCCATGTGATTTCAGGGACTGTAGATAAGTACCGTCTGCTAATGAATTTTTGTTTGATTTCAAAGTGTTGGTCTAAACAGTCGTTTATCTTAGACTGAATAGCTTTATCATGTTCGGTATTGCAAATAGGAGATTCCTCCTTAAAACTGGAGATATCGTTCCTCTTGATGGCCTTTCATCTTTTTACTGGTGCAAAAGAACTGAGTTTAAAGCCTAGCGTTATCTGAAGCAGCTTCCTTTCATTTTATCGCCATGTACGATGGATGCGCTGCCGAAGTGCTGGAAAGGCAAGTACTTTAAATATCATATGTACTAAGGCAGCGCCTGTGGTTGGGACTGTATCTGAGATTTTTATGTATAAAGGTCTCCAGTTTTGGCTCACATTAATATGTCTTCAGTATTGACACTGACACGATCAATAACACTAATACTGACACTATAAAATTAGTTTTCTCATATTATCAATACCGATACTCGCTGTACTCGCTTTTAAATACTCCCAGTACGAGCACACACTATTCATTTAGTCATTGATTACTTTTTTTAAAATTTAAAAATCACACTCGCACCTTGAATCATTTTTTGATGACATATATGAGGGATTTATTTTATTTAGTTAGTTAGTATTTCTTTTATACCGCGCTATTGACATCAGTGCGGTTTACATCAAAACATAACATATGCATTTCAGGGTCACTGAGATGCATTTACATTTGAACAGGGATTGGAAACTTGGATAACAGGGTAAATTAACAAGAGTTATATAATACGTATCTACATTATATACACCATGAGGGTAATTTCTTTTCGGGACTAAGCAGGGAAGTATCTGGTGAATAGGTAATGTTTTAGGGCCTTTCTAAGTTGGATTAGGTCTATAATAGCTCTGATGTCGGGGGGGGGGGGGGGAGGGAGTTCCAGGCTTTCGGGGCATAGAGGCAGAAGGCTCTGTTGGTTGTTGACTTTTTGCATCTTGTTGATTCTTTCGGGACTGTTAAAGTGTTTACTGCTACGGATCTTCTACTTCTAATAGGAGCTGAGGTATGTATCAATTCGGTGATGGTTATGGGGGACTGATTGTTTAGGGCTTTGAAGGTCATGATGATATTCTTATATAGGGTTCTAGCTTGGAGAGGTAACCAGTGGAGCCTTTTCAGGATTGGTGTGATGTGGTCGGTCTTCGATATTCCTTCTAGCACCCTGGCTGCTGTGTCCATTGCCAGTTGAAGAGGGTTTAGGGTTGCTTGTGGGAGACCATATAGGATTGCATTTGCAAAGTCGATGTGGGGCAACACCAAAGCTTGGTAGATTGTTCGGAAGTCTGTATACTCAAGCAGTGGTCGTAAGTGACGAAGAGTCCTTATCTTGTGGTAGATTGATTTTGTTGTGTTTTTTATATGTGCCTTCATGTCCATTTTATGGTTGAGGGTGATGCCTAGGTATCTGATGGTAGATTTGGCTGTTAGTTCTGTGCCGTTTACCTTTAGTGTGGTTGGGGGTGCGAAGTCCTGGTTCTTCGTTATGAACATTACATCAGTCTTGGTGTGGTTGATTCTCAAGTTCTGTGTGAGGAGCCATTCTGCAACTGCGTTGAAGCAGTTTATCAGCGGGGTAAAATCAGGTTGGTCTGTCATGAAAGGCATATAAAGGAGAATATCATCAGCATATGCTAAGCAGGATACATTGAAGGAGCGAATTAAGTCACAGATGGGTTGCATGTAAATATTAAACAATAGTGCAGATAGTGAAGATCCTTGAGGTACTCCTTGGAGCTGTAGAAATGGGACAGATGTTCTGGTTCCAAGTCTAATTTGTTGCCATCTGTCGGAAAGGTAGGATTTACACCAGCTCAGTGCTGAGCCTTGGATACGTTTTTCTTCAAGGCGTTCAATAAGGATCCGGTGACTCACAGAGTCAAATGCAGCTGAGATGTCCATGAATATAAGGACAAAGCCTTGTCTGGTGTTGTCTATGCCGGTGATTATGGTGTTGAAGAGGGTGACAAGTAGAGTCTCCACACTGTGCGCTTCCCTGAAACCATGTTGAGAAGGGTCCAGGGGGGCTTCAGTGTCAATGTGTTGCTGAATTTGGTGTTGCACTACCTTTTCAATTATTTTGGCTAGTAGGGGGATGCTGGATATCGGTCTGTATGATTCGACCTTTAGCGGATCCAGTTTATTGTTCAGCAATGGTCTGATGGAGGTATGCTTTAGACTTTGTGGGAATGTTCCTTTTGTAAACGATTGTTCCAGGATTTTATTTAAGTAGGGGCTTAGTTCGCTGCGGAGCTCTCTAATCCAAGATGCTGGGCAAGGATCATTTGGTGCAGTGGTAGCATTGATGGAGGTGATGTTTTCAATCTCTTTGGGTGATAATGTGTTGAATTTGGTCAGTGGGGATGGATGCGGCATCTTGGGTGGTTGGGAGAGTCTAGCTGGATTGGAGGATTTGGCCGTCTGTATCATTTTAGATTTTAGGTAATTAGCATAGTCCTGGGGTTGGATTGCATGTGTTTGTTCTGTGGTTGGTTCTCATGCTAGCGTCTTTACTATGTTGAATAAGTCGTGATGCTTGCTTATTGATCACATCAGGAGGTCTGTGTGAAACTGCTTTCTTCTCTCCGCTATTTCTTGGCTATGCTTCTCTAAGTGTGAGCAGTATATTGTGTGTGCTTCGATGGAGCGGGACCGACGCCAACGTCGCTCAAGTTTTCTTAGATGGAGAAGTGATGAGCGCAATTCATTCGAGTACCATGCTACATGTGTACGGTTCTTGGTTCTTCTGTTTGTGTCGGGGAGTTGTGAGCTAGTTCTGAGGGTGTCATTCCAAGTGTTGATCAGATTGTCGAGATCGGAGTCTGAGAAGCTTAGGTGAGGAAGGACTTTCTTTAGTATCTCATCTTTGTTGAAGGAGCGAAATCTTCTCACTGGTGGCTTGGGAGGGATGGAGTTGGTGTTTTGATTGTTAGGGTAGGTGGGTAATTAGAATCTGATCAAGCTGTGGTCAGACCATGGTACTGGTGTTATAGTTAATGCGAAGTCGTAGTTTGCTTCCATGATGGATCGAGGGGCGAATATTAGGTCCAGAGTATTTCCCTTCACATGCGTTGGTGCTCTGACTATCTGACTGAGTCCGAGGTCAGCAAGTGCTTTGAGAAACGCTGAGGTTTGTGAATCTTGTAGAGTTGGTAGATTTGTCCGTGTTGCAGGCGAGGTCTATTATGGTTGATAGGTCTTCTGCCGAAGTTGTCGGGGATCTGTAAACTAGATTGATTGAACAAGTGCCA
This sequence comes from Ichthyophis bannanicus, assembly GCA_033557465.1. Classification (NCBI taxonomy): domain Eukaryota; kingdom Metazoa; phylum Chordata; class Amphibia; order Gymnophiona; family Ichthyophiidae; genus Ichthyophis; species Ichthyophis bannanicus. The sequence continues at coordinate 766,356,289 of CM066036.1, read as the reverse complement.
TTGGAGATAGATAACATGTTGAGATGGGTTGTATTGGTGGTGGTGCTCAGCTGAAATTGAAGTTCATTTTTCACAAGGATGAGTGCTCCACCTCCTCTTTGGTTGGGTCTATGGCATGAATGGAGTGAGAAATTAGGGGGTAACATCTGGTTGATTTGTTCTCCGCACTGATAATTCCACTGATAACACAGGTCTGCGACTAAAAAGCTGTTTGATTTATTTTCATCTAATTTCCATGTATTTTGGTATGCTGAAAACAAATAAAATATTGAAAAAACTCCTAGACGTCATGATTTGCCACAACATGCAAAACTGTCTTCAAATTTATCAAATTTTTTCAAATTACTATTAATTAATTCACATAAGTGCATTTAAGATATAAAATGCCAAAAAAACCTTAAAGGGGTTGTCAGAGTTATGTAAAAAAATATAGCACTGTAAATCTGATGGTCAGCAATATATACATAAGCTAAGCAAGTTTTAAGTCCGTGCTTCTAATGGTAGAAGGAGTTAATCTTTCCTGAAGAATCCAGTGGGAGGGAGACACAGGGCAGATAGCAGCAGCTCCGGTCAGTGCAGGGGGGGGCGTGGCCAGCACTGTGATGTCTCGTGTACAGACACAGAGCTGCTCTCTCCTGCATGCCACACTTGTGCACGAATCATCATCAGGTTCTTGGTTCTAGGCCGTTCACACTTTTTCATCGCAATTCGTGTTAGCTCGTCATTCTTCAACCGTTATGTTATGGCTCCGCGAAAGTGTATTAATTCGCCAGACAGTTTCTGTTTCATCTGTGGTGAATATATCGTGTTGAAGCAACAGCAGAATATTACAGACTTTGTGAAAAAAGTATACTTTGCATACTTTGGACTAAAAATTGGAGATCAAGATAAAGTCTGGGCGCCTCATAAAGTGTGCAAATGGTGTGTTGAGGACCTCCGAAACTGGTTCAAGGGTAAGAAAAAATCTTTCCATTATGGGATTCCTATGGTATGGCGAGAGCAAAAGAACCATAGTGACGTCTGTTACTTTTGTTCATGCGATGTGAAAGGGTTTAATTCCAAATGGAAGCATTCCATTTCATACCCCAATCTTCACTCGGCAATTCGTCCCATCCCCCATGGCACAGATATACCAGTACCCAAGTCCCCTGCTACCTTGGAAGAGATACCTAGCTCCGATGAAGGTGAAGTCTTACCTGAACCAGATGACGAATCAAGTTCTGACTTTGAAGATGATACAAGACCAAAATTGTTTTCTCAGGAGGAGATGAATGATTTGGTAAGAGACTTGAATCTTCCCAAAGATGCCGCTGAGTTACTCGGATCAAGGCTGAAAAGCAGGAATTTATTGTTGCCAGGAGTGTCATCTTCATGGTTCAGATATCGTGAAAAGGAGTTCGTTCCTTACTTCGCCTAGGAAGACAAGTTGGTTTATTGCATCGATGTCGAAGGTCTGATGGGTCAATTTAAAATCCAATATGATTCAGAGCAATGGCGTTTTTTTATAGATTCTTCAAAAAGAAGTCTCAAAGCAGTTTTACTCCACAACGGTTTTTACGCTTCCATACCTGTAGGTCATTCCGTACACTTGACGGAAACCTACGAGAACTTGGAATTGGTTCTTCGTAAACTTAAATATGAAGACCATGGTTGGCAAGTGTGTGGGGACTTGAAGGTCTTGTGCATGCTGCTTGGGCAACAAGCTGGGTATACCAAATATCCTTGTTTTCTGTGTCTATGGGACAGTCGAGACCGAGGCAGTGCACAGAGAATTGCCACCTCATATTCATTATGCTCATTTGCTGCTTTTTGTCTTTGGATTATTCTTTCAGGACGTGCCATCACATTTGTATTAATATATCACGGTTACTGTCAAAAGGCATGGTATAAGACAGGCCTCAACAAATCCCGGGCGCCAGGTCACTCTGGCGTCCAAGATGTCATAACCCAGAAATCTGCTTCAGTCGTCCACGCTGCCCTCCACCGTGATCGGCGCTCTGCATGTAGCAGAGACTTGAAGCAGTGAGATCAGCAGAATTTCCACCACTGTGCGGTTCAAGCTACATTCACGATGGAAGGCAGCGTGGGCACAGGAATGGTTAGAGACATCGGGTGATGGCTGCTGCTGGGGGGGGGGGGGGGAATAATGAGAGAGAGAAATTGGGGACTGAGAGAGAGTTGGAAAGCATGGTTCAGGGGCTATGAGATTTTTGCTTCATGTATTACCAGGCCATCGTGATATGTGAAGCAAAAAAAAGAAGTTGCTTCAGGTGCAGCTATAAAGGGTCACCAGTATGCTGCTGACAATGTACAGTACTTATTGGGGTTGGTGGGAGGGGAGGAGGAAAAGGGTCTCTGCCTTCTGTTGGTACTGTGTAAAAGCACATTAAGGACCTAATTTTATTAAGCTTTCTTTTTCCGTAGAACATGGGAAAAACAGTAAATCAGGCCCTTAGAAAAGGAGTGGCAGTAACACTTTTAGGGGGATTGGGGTGGGGGTCTGACTAAGATCTTTGTGGCTGACTCCCAGATTCCAAAAAAAGTTATCAAGGTCTGTTGTAGGATTAACAATGTAATTTTAGTTTTTCAGCTCACATAAGATGTTATGTATCTCAAGTCTGAACTTGGTAAAACTGGGTGTAGAAATGTAAACTATTACCTATGGGAGAAGATACTAGGAGTTCAGAAGTGGCAGCTATGGTTCCTGTCCTTTGTGCGCTCATCTTTTCTGTATTTAGATGTGCTGAAGTTCAGCGGTAACAGAGAGGATTCAAACCCAGTCCTCTGGTTTCCTGTGTTCTTTGTCACAGTACTCAGAGTCCATTGGGATTTTTATTAAATAACGAAAGGCTTCAAACTATTAAAGAAACAATAGTTTGAACACTTTTCAACGGTATCTCCTCATTTTATTGCTGATCTGATTTTGTAACTTCATTTTGATCTTGTCCATGCTTGTCATATCAGATCTGAAAGCACTATGGTGTTCGAATAAACAGCAAGCTGATTGCTGCACTTGGCTGTAAGTCATTTTGAATTAGAGCCTCTGTCTCTGCTGCTGCTGCTGCTCAGTGTGCCTTTTAATTAAATTCCCATCATTGCCTCATTTCACAAGCCACAAGGTCAGCCTGAAAGCCCGATGATCATGCCTGGAGCAGAGCTGGAAACAGGTACAACAAAATTTATAATCCAGACCTCTGGTGCTAGGACCTTGAGAAAATGAAAAAGCAGAGGTTCGGGAGAAGTCTTCATCCCACACTAAGACATGTTCGTCTCCCCCCTCCCACACTGTGGGCCGCAAGGCTCAGGCATCCAGGCAGGCTAAGTAGTGCATTGTAAGTATTTTCAGGTCAGTGCAGCACAACAAAGAAATGCAAGACCTGCTTTTGATGTTGGTACACTGGTTTTGCCATGAATACAGTTTGCTTACCTATAAGACAGAGCTGCCATTTGAAACCGGATGCCAGCCACTCTGATTCCAGTATCAAGATTGCCAGTGTGCATGTGGTGTTGGTTTTCAGTATGGTGCAGCAGTTTTGAAGCGCTTTATTTCATGATGCAAAGCTTCCAGCCTCGATAAAATAGAGCATAAACCACTGGAAGCACATACGTATGTACATAAGAACTTAAGATATGCCATACTGGGTCAGACAAAGGTCCATCAAGCACAGTATCCTGTTTCCATCAGTGGCCAGTCTAGGTCATACGTACCTAGCAGTTTCCCCAAAACACACAGGTTCCACAATGCTTGTTTTGGGTCAAGCAGTGATATCCCGGGTCCCTTTTAATAATGGTTTATGGACCTTTCCTCCAAGAACTTACCCAAAGCTTTTTTAAATCCAGCTACACTAACAGCTTTTATTACATCCTCTGGTAACAAATTCCAGAATTTGATTGCATGTTAAGAGAAAATATTTTTTCACTCATTAGTGTTAAATAGGTTACCCTGTAGCTTCACTGCATGTCCCCTAGTCTTTCTATATTCTGGTGACGTAAACAATCAATCTACGTTTACCCATTCCACTCCATTCATTAATTTATACAATGTGTGACAAAAAAGAAATGAGACTGGCAGCCACGCCCATGACTCAATGCCAATTGTCTAACCGCTTATGGCACTGTTGTGCAACATCTCGCCACTATTCTGCTATAATATTTTTCATCTCTCTCACTTTCTTTTTCTTTTTCAGGTATTTTTGTAGCACACTGTTCCATCGCTTTGTCACGCAACTGGAGGTGGCAGAAATATGGAGCAAAGAATCAACTTGAAATTTCTGGTTAAGATGGAGAAGGGCCCAGCTGAGTGTCTCTAACTTCTCCAAAAGGCTTATGGAGAAGATGCAATGTCGAGGCCGCGAGTATTTGAGTGGCACAAACTTTTCAAGACTGGCCGCAGGGAGGTGGAGGATGACCCCAAGTCAGGACGGCTTTCCACGACAAAGACGGCTGAGAACATTGACAGAGTGAACCAGCTGGTGCGGAGTGATCGCAGATTAACGGTGCGGATGATAGCTGAGGAGCTCAGCCTGAGCAGGGAGTCAGTGAGGACCATCTTAGTGCAGGAGCTGGGGATGCGGATGGTGTGCGCCAAGATGGTGCCCAAGCTTTATTGGACGACCAGAAGGAGCACCGGGTCAATGTTTGTCGAGACTTGCTAGAGAAGATTGGAGAAGATCCAGAGTTCGTTGGCTGAGTCATCACAGGAGACGAGACTTGGGTCTTCCAGTACGATCCTGAAAGCAAGAGACAGAGCCTGCAGTGGAAGACTCGACTGTCACCCAGACCCAAGAAGGTGTGCATGTCCAGATCAAGGTCATGCTGATCGTATTCTTCGACCAGAAGGGAGTGGTCCATCATGAGTTTGTGCCTGAGGGTCAGACAGTCAACCAGCACTTCTAACAGCAGGTCCTCAATCATCTCCATGACTGGGTTCGGCGCAACAGGTGGGCTCTGTGGAGAGACAAGTCATGGCTGCTCCACCACGACAATGTGCACGCCCACACCATGCTCAGTGTGAGGCAGTTCTTGGCCAACAAACAGATCACAGCTCTTGACCACCCTCCTTATTCCCCAGATCTCACACCATGCGACTTCTGGCTCTTCCCTAGGCTGAAGACTGCTCAAAGGAACTCATTTCACCCCTGTAGAAGAGATCAAGGCCACTGTGACAAGGGAGCTGAGGGACCTCAAGGAGGAGGACTTTACTGAGTGCTTCCGTACATGGCAGAAGCGAATGCAGAAGTGCATTAACTCTGGGGAGAATTACTTTGAAGGGGACAATGCATAATTTCTCTGTAGATTTTGTAATAAAACACTTATGGGACAGTCTCGTTTCTTTTTTGTCACACCTCGTAGACCTCTATCATATCTCCCCTCAGCCATCTCTTTTCTAGGTTGAAGAGCCCTAATCTTTTTAGCCTTTCTTCATAGGGGTATCCTTCCATCCCCTTTACCATTTTGGCGGCTCTTCTCTGTACCTTTTCTAATAATGCTATATCTTTTTTAAGACACTGTGGCCAGAATTGCAAACAGTATTCAAGGCGTGGTCACACCATGGAACGATATAGAGGCATTATAATATCCTTTGTTTTATTTTCCATTCCTTTCCTTATTTTATTTATTTTATTTTTATTAACATTTTTATACCGCGATTTCCTACAGATCAATTGCGGTTTACAATGAACAGGGTGAACAATGTGAACAGTACAGAGTAGTACAGTTCAGTTCGGTTTACATGGAACAGTAAAAACTATGTACAGTAATGGTAACAGAACGTAGATAACTAACATTCTATTTGCTCTCTTGGCCACCGCTGCACACTGGGCAAAGGGTTTTAACATGTTATCCACGATGACGCTTAAATCTTTTTCCTAGGTGGTGGTTCCTAATGTGGAACCTTGCATCGTGTAACCATAGTTTGGGTTGTTCTTTCCTAGGTGCATAACTTTGCACTTGTCCACATGGAATTTCATCTGCCATTTGGATGCCAAGTTTTTCAATTTATCAAGATCCTCTTGCAATTTTCCACAATCCTCATGGGTTTTAACAACTTCAAATAGTTTAGTGTCATCTGAAAATTTGATAACCTCACTCGTTATTCCCTTTTCCAGGTCATTTATGAAAATGTCAAAAAGCAGCGGACCCAGCACGGATCCCTGGGGTACTCCACTATTCACCTTTCTCCATTGAGAAAATTGGCCATTTAGCCCTACCCTCTGCTTTCTATCTTTTAACCAGTTCCTGATCCACAATAGTACACTGTCCCCTATCCCATGACTTTTTAGTTTTGGCAAAAGTCTCTGATGAGGCACCTTGTCAAAGGCTTTCTGAAAGTCCAGATACATTAGATCAATGGACTCATCTTTGTCTACCTGTTTATTCACACCTTCAAAAAGACATAACAGATTAGTAAGACAAGATCTTCCTTGTCTAAAGCCATGTTGGCTGTCTCCCATTAAGCCATGACTATCTACATGTTGAGTAATTTTGTTCTTTATGATGGTTTCTACCATTTTTCCCGGTACTGATGTCAGGCTGATCCCTGGAACCCTTTTTAAAAATTGGCATTACATTGGCCATCCGCCAATCTTCAGGTATTAGATGATTTCAATGATAGTTCACAGATTACTAATAGCAGGTCTGCAATTTCATATTTCAGTTCTTTTAACACCCTTGGATGTATACCATCCAGTCTAGGTGATTTGCTACTCTTCAGTTTAAAAAATAGTTAAAATACATCTTCCCGGTGTATCGATATTTCTTTCAATTCTTCCGCAGCATCACTTAAAGCGTGGAATACAGCTGGCCTGGGCTTCCAAGATAGTATTTTTCAACAACACCCAAGCTTGATGTAAGTCTTTAACCTTTGCAAGTGCTCCTTTTAGCTTTTTCTTAACTATTGTCCTCATTTTGTCATAGTCTCCCTTTCAAAATTTAAAAGGTAGTATTGTGGATTTCCTTACTATCTCTCCTCCACTAATTAAATCAATGGTGATCATGCTATGATCACTATTGCCAAGTGGCCCCACCACTCCCGGTCTTTGGGAGCGAGATCCTCTCTGGCAAGCGCTTATGACTGTGGCCAAGCAGCAGCCAGGGTCACCGAAGATCCGATCTGAGGCCGACGCCACACGAGCCGTCAGGCCTCGAGTCCTCGACGGACTACTCAAACTGGGAGTCAGAGGATGAGACTTCCCCAGAGACGCATAAACAACATGATCTTCCCTCGGAAACGTCGAGATGCCAGTCACCACCTGAAGACACCTTTTTCCTCGAGTTTGTCTGGGACATAGTGAAGAAGAGGTCTTTCGCACAGAGGAGCTCAAAATCTTCCAATATGAGGCTCCACCTAAGGAGGAGGTCCTGATGGTTCCTGTCCCTGCCATACTCGGGAGACACCGACACCGACGTCGGTGCCGATAGTTGACAGCTGGACACCATGTACTGGGTCCATTGGGGCCCCAGATTCCAGATGGCACAACTCCCTCAAAGCTCTATGGTGGTGGAGTCAACCATATGCCAGCAGAAAAGCCCAAGACTCACTCTTCCGTTCCCTGGGCAGCGAAACCCACACCCTCGACGTTCTTGGGTGAAAAGGCTACCAGGGCTCGAGTCTGGGTTGCTGAATACAAGCATATCAGCTCTATATCAGTATGTTTCTCTGAGACCTAGCGAAAGAACTCACAGGTTTCTGCAGGTCTCAGTGGAGATAACCTCCATTGATTCCAGACCCTCATGAAGGGCATCAGGGAGTGATCGAAGAACATGTTTTGAGCCGCCTATGACAGTTTAGAGCCTAATGTGAGGGTGGCCACCACAGGCATTGGTGCCCGATGCCAGGCCTGGCTCCAGGCATCTGACCTCGAGCAGTGGGTCCAGGAGAAACTCCTCGACGTCCCCTGCCTCTGTGAAATCCTCTTCAGCAAACTGATGGAGGATAAGGCAGCAGAGATTGAGACAGAGTTCTTCACCAGGACTCTGCTCTCCAGGAAGACCTCCATCCTTCCAAAGAAAAAAACCCTGGGGAAAAAGGCCTCCCTTCCACAGGAAAGGCCAACCTTACCAAGGCAATCCCCAATACCAGGCCCCCCAGACCCTGCAACAGGGTCACCAGGGCAAAGGAATGAGCCAGGGCCAATGCAAGTCCAAGGGTCCTAAGCCCCAAACACCGGTTCCTGCCCAGGTTGGGTCGGGGTTTTGGCTCCCTGAGCATAGCCTCTCCACCCGTGGTAGAGCAGTTGCCAACAGGGGCACATCTGATTCATTTTACCCATTGGTGGCCTGCCATCACCACCGATTCCTGGGCACTTCAAATGGTCAGAAAAGGCTGCTGCCGCCTCTTTTTCCAGGAGAGCCCCCTCAGACTCCCCATGCACCAGGCCTTGCTACTGCAGGAACTCGCAGGCTTTCTCAGGGACAGGGCCATGGAGCCAGTACCCTACTACGGTCTACTCTGCACCAGGTGTCTTCACCAAATGCCTGACAGTGGTGGCTGCCTACCTCCATCTCCAAGGGGCCTTCATCTTCCCATACCTGGATGACTAACTCATTAAAGGGGACATGGCCACTGAGATGCCACAGGCCACGGTCCGCACCATCAAGGTTCTGCAGCATTTGTGGTTTGTGATAACCATCCCAAATCTCACCTCACTCCAACACAGGATCTGGAGTGCATAAGAGCTTGTCTGAACACTCCCCAGGCCAGGGTCTTCCTTGCCCTGGACAGGGCCGATCACCTTGAGGCCCTGGCCACTGAGGTGCAGCATCATCACAGTGTTGGCATGGTCCATGCTCTTCCTACTAGGCCACGTGGCATCCACAGTCCATGTGGTCACAACGCCCACCTCTACATACGGGCAGCTCAATGGTGTCTCTGCTCACAGTGGACACAAGCCATGGGTAGGCTGCAGGACAGGGTCTCAGTGTCCCATCAACTAGCTGACTCACTAGACTGGTGGCAGGATGCACAGCACCTGCAGAAGGGCATGCCCTTCTAGCTCCCGAACCCCCAGAGGGTCCTCACCACAGATGTGTCCCTACTGGACTGGGGTGCCCACTGCAAGGAACTGAAATGCAGGGTAACTGGCCCCTAATGGAGAGCTAGCAGCAGATCAACCTGCTGGAGCTCAAGGCCATTTTTCTGGCAATCAAAGTCTTCCACCACGACTTGCAGAACCAGTTGGTACTAGTCCAAATGGACAACCAGGTTGCGATGTTCTACCCGAACAAGCATGGGGGCCCAGGGTCTCAGCACCTCTGCCAGGAGGCAGTAACCCTCTGCTCATATGTGATCCATCAGGGAATGTTCCTCAGGGCAGTATACCTCCCAGGCTAGGACAATGCCCTAGCGGACAGACTGAGCAGGGTCCTTCAATTGCACGAATGGTGTCTAGACCCTAGGGTGGTGCAGCGGCTGTTCAGACTCTAGGAAACCCAGAGTCTCGACCTCTTTGCCAGCTCAGTCAGTGATCAGCTGCCCTGCTTCTGCTGTCCCCAACCACATCTGTCCCAGATAGTGGTGGACGTATTCGTCATTTCATGGTTGGAGGGTCTTCTGTATGCCTTCCCTCCCATGCCACTAATTGCCCAGACCCTCTTCAAGGTCCTGCAGGACAAGTCCTCCATGATCCTGGTGGCTCTGTGGTGGCACAGGCAGTCTTGGCTTCCACTGTTGCTCCGCTTCTCAATGGAGCTCCTGGTCCCTCTGGACAATGCTTCGGGGCTACTGACCCAGGAGGAGCACTCCTTCATTCCAACCTGGGGACCCTGTCGTTAACAGCATAGCTGCTGACTGGTAGCCTTAGCACCCTTCAGTCTCCCAAGGGAGATGGAAGAAGTCCTGGCCTCTCGTAAGAACTCAACGAGACGGTCCTACGCCTTCAAGTGGCAGGCATCAGGGCTCAACACAAGGCATGGCTGCAGCTATCCGATCTGGAACAGTGGGTGCAGGACAAACTGATAATGTCCCCTGCATAGGCAAAAACATATTCAGGAAGCCCATGGTGGATAAGGCATCGGAGATAGAGAAGAAATATGTGACGGGAACCAGGCTCTCAAAAAAGGCTTTGGTACACTCCTAGAAGAAAGTCCCGGGGAAAAAGCCCTTCTTTCCAAGGAAGAAAGGAGGCTTCAGTGGTACTCCGCACTTCAAGGTCTTCTTGACCTCTCAACAGGGCCAGCAACAGAAAGGACAGGAACATGGTCCCAGGAAAAATAAAGCCCCAAAGTCCCAGGCGCTGGCCCCAGCCCAGCCAGGGGGGGAGTTTTTGACTGCCTGGGCATGACCTCCCTGCCCCCAGGGGGTCCTGTGCTGTCCACAGGTGGGTACCCTGCCATGTTTGCCCACAAATGGACAGCCATCACCACCGACACCTGTGTACTACAGGTGGTCAAGGAGGGCTACCTTCTCCACCTACATTGCACGCCACCCACGTAATTCTCAGGGGAGCCCACCAGGCCTCTCCTTCTGCAGACACTGCTCCTCACTGAGCTAGCAGGCCTAATCAATGACAAAGTAGTTGAGCAAATGCCAAAACATCTCAGGCCACAGGCTTCTATTCCAGATACTTCGACGTCCCATCCAACTCTCCCTACTTGGAGTCTCGAAGGTGATCAGCACCAGAGGATATGGACTTCCTTGATTTTGTCAAGGATATTTCAAAGGCCCTGGCGTTCCCTTCCGATTCAGAGGAGGATCCTCAGGCGGATGAGTTGGAAATTCTCCAGTATGAGGCTCCTCCGTGGGAATCGCTCATGGTGCCCATTCCTCCCATCCTGTAACAGCTGATGCTCCAGATATGGGAGACACCGACGTCTGTATTGGTGGTGAGCAAATGGCTGAATTCGATGTATTGAGTCTGCCGGAGCCTGGCTTCCAAAAGTCACAGCTGCCACATAACTCCATGGTGGCGGAGTCGGCCAGGCATTGGCTGAAAAGCCAGAAGACACACTCCTTGGTGCCCCCCAGCAGGGGGGCCCGCACTCTGGATGCCCTAAGCAGAAAGTGTTACCAGGGCCCAATGCTCATCGACCACATCTAGGCCTACCAGCTATACATGGCCATGTACCTGAGAGACCCAATGAAGGAACTTGCTGGATTCTCATCTGGTCTCTCCGAGGAACCCTTGCATTGGCTGAAATACAGACCTCCCTCACAAAAGGAAGATGTGAACAGAGAGTTAATTGAAGACATATGCAGCATTGCTAGGAAAGGGGAAGTGCTACTGATAGGGGATTTCAATATGCCAGATGTTGATTGGCACGTTCCTGCTGCAGTATCATCTAGAAGTAAAGAGATCCTGGATTCTCTACAGGAAAGAACTATTCAAGCAATTGGTAACAGACCCCACACGTGAAGGGGCCATACTGGACTTGGTGCTTACCAGTGGTGAAAGTGTTTCTGATGTTATAGGAGATAATTTTGCATCCAGTGATCACCAAATGGTGTGGTTCAGTATTAGGACTAGGGCTGTTAGAATCCTTTCAAAGGTGAGGGTCTTAGACTTTAGGAAGACTAACTTTTCCAAGATGGACCAATACCTCAGGGAGTCGTTAGTGGGATGGGAACAGCTGGGGGATGTAGAAAAACAGTGGGCAAAACTGAAAGGAGATATTTTAAGGGCATCCAACCTTTTTGTTAAAATAGTAAATAAAGGTAAAAGTAAAAGGAGACTGCTATGGCTTTCAAAAGAGGTAGTTGAAAAAGTGAAGAAAAAAAGGGAGGCCTTCATGAAATACAAGAGATCACAGAGAGAGGAAGACAGGCATTTATATTTGGAAAAACTTAGAGAAGCTAGCAAAGTAGTCAGAAAGGCAAAGATTCAAAAGGAGGATGAAATAGCCAATGCAATAAAATGGGGGGATAAGACATTTTTCACATATGTTAGTGAGAAGAGGAAGGGAAAAAGTGGTATTGTCAGACTCAAGGGTGCAGGGGAGGAATATGTAGAAGCTGATGAGGATAAAGCGGAATTGCTTAACAAATATTTCTGTTCTGTGTTCAGATGATGAACCAGGAGCAGTACCTCAGAAAACACCCACAAACAGGAACAGAAGCAAGGTACATCTTGAACAATTTTCAGAAGAGTGTGTTCATGAGAAACTAGCTCAACTTAAAGTAGACAAAGCGATGGGACTGGATGGGGGATACACCCTAGAATACTGAGGGAACTTGGGGACGTTCTAGCAGCTCCACTGACTGACCTTTTCAATGCCTCGTTGGAGTCGGGAGTGGTGCCAAAGGACTGGAGAGAGGCTCATGTGGTATCTTTACACAAAAGCGGAAGTAAGGATGTGGTTGAAAACTACAGGCTGGTTAGTTTAACTTCGGTGGCGAGTAAATTATTGGAAACGCTGCTGAAAGAGAAAATAGTGAGGTTTCTGGAGTCCAGCAGATTACAGGATCCGAGGCAGCATGGATTCACCAGAGGCAGGTCTTGTTAGACAAATCTGATTTCTTTGACTGGGTGACCAGGGAGTTGGACTGAGGGAGAGCCCTAGATGTGGTGTATTTAGATTTCAGTAAAGCCTTTGACACTGTTCCTCACAAGCGACTTATAAACAAACTGAGCACCCTAGGGATGGGCCCTAAAGTTACTGCTTGGGTTATAAATGGTTGGGTGGGAGGCGACAAAGAGTACAGGTAAATGGAGCTCACTCTGAGGAGAAGGATGTTACCAGTGGTGTGCCCCAGGGATCTGTCCTTGGTCCAATTCTTTTTAACATCTTTGTTAGTGATATAGCGGAAGGGCTTTCAGGTAAGGTTTGCCTTTTTGCGGATACCACCAAAATCTGCAATAGAGTAGACAGGAAGGTGTAGAATAACATGAGGAGGGATCTAGCTAAGCTTGAAGAATAGTCTAGAATCTGGCAGCTGGGATTTAATGTTAAAAAATGTAAGGTCATGCATTTGGGCTGCAGCAATCCAAGAGAGCAATATAGTATAGGGGGTGAAGTACTTTTGTCCACTAAAGAAGAGCGAGAACTGGGCGTGGTTGTGTCTGATGATCTTAAAGTAGCTAAACAGATAGAAAAGGCGATGGCAAAATCTAGAAGGATGCTTGGGTGCATACGGAGAGGAATGGCTAGCAGAAAAAAGGAGGTGATAGTGCTTCTGTATAAGTCTTTGGTGCGACCTTATTTGGAGTATAGTGTGAAATTCTGGAGACCGCACCTTCAAAAGGATGTGAACAGGATGGAGTTGGTGCAGAGGGTGGCTACTAAAATGATTGGTGGTCTTCATTATAAAGCATATGAGGACAGACCTAAGGATCTTAATATGTACACCATAGAGGAAAGGCGGGATAGAGGTGATATGATTGAGATGTTTAAATACCTCCGTGGCATAAATGTTCAGGGGAGAGCTGCTTTCAATTGAAAACAAGTTCTGCTACGAGGGGAGATGGGATGCGAGTGAAGGGGGATAGATTCAGGTTTTATTTGCGGAAATATTTCTTTACGGAAAGAGTGGTGGATCCGTGTAATAATCTCCCAGTGGAGGTGGTAGAGATGAGGGCAGTAACTGAATTCAAAAAAGCATGGGACAAACACAGAGGATCTCTAAAGGAAAAAAGGGGACTGTTGTAGTTGTTGATATGGAAGGACAGACTAGATAGGCCATATGGTCTTTTTCTGTTGTCATATTTCTGTGTTTTTATGTCTACTCCTGCCACCCTATGGATGGTTGTCCATGTTGTGACTATCCCTCCAGGTTATCTTGGCATGGTGGAATTGGAAGTAGTTTGTCAGGCCTTTCTTCCATGCAGTAAGCCTATAACACCTGGTATTCCAAGGGTATCACAGATCAAAGATTAGAGAAGCATGCTGAAGGGGATAGGCCCATAAGGTTGTCTTGTGTTTATATGTATATATATGATATGGATAGATAACTAGATATAGATTATTGATATAGATATATGCATGCAGTGGCACATCAATCCCATTTAACATCCTGCAGAGAATAAACTGCTAGGGAAAATGATTGTTGCCTATATTGGTATCATAGTAGGCTCCAATACGTCAATTCAGCTGAAACTGGAAAGTTAGAGTAGGGCTAGGCAGCCCTGGTTCTCGACTGCTGCAAGCCAGTCAGATTTTTTTTCCACATATTCACAATGAATATGAATGAGATGTATTTGCATACAATAGAGGCACTGCATGCAAATTAATCTCATGCATACTGTATGAAGTGTGACTATATTGAACCAGCTTGTAGCACCCAATGACTGGTGTTTTTCCTCTACACTAAAAGGTTTTTGTTTTGCCGTGCAAGTAAACACTTTGTAAAATCCTAGTTTTTCTGTAAGGCTTTTAACAGCTGATATTGTATTTGTTATTTATTTGTTTGTGTCTACACTTTCGTTACATTTTAACTAAGGTATATGTTTGCTATTTATCATTGTTGTGCTGTGTCATTGCTGAGTTTTGTTATTGTTACTGTACCAAGAACTGAGCATGTTCCTGCAAAGGCACATTATAAATGTTATGGCTCTCATCCTATTGATTGAGATCCAGTATATGTAGTCTCATGTGACCAGCGACTGAAGGAACAGACTGACAAATCAGACCGTGAAGCTGTCAGTGCTGCTGAAAGATGATAGTCAATGTTTCAAAAGCATAAGTGCCTTTGAATATTGGTCCTATCTGGTTAGCAGCTTCTGTTAAATGGATGAGTACCACTGAACCTAATATTCAGCAACACTGTCTGGTTGTGCTGCTGATTATTATCTCCAAATACACAGATAGTGCTGGGGCAGTCCAAGGGTGAAGCCAGCATTTATCCAGATGGTGGCGATTTTCAGCGCTGCTATCCAGATGACAATGCGCATAGTATGTGGATTGGTTATCCACATAGAGGCTGGCTACTGCTGGTGCTGACTGCTCTATCCAGATGTTCAGCGGCAGTGACTATCTTAATACTGCTGCTGAATATCTGGAATATTTTACTCAGTCACCTGGTTTTCAAAAATAATGTTGATGGCTGTGGGTTGAATAATGACACCATTGTTTTCAGTCTACTCATAAATTCAGAATTATTACACATGGCTCCTTGTATGTTGGGGCTTAACCAATATGGAGCAGAATCACATTGTTTACATTGTCACTTCATTTCCATAAAGTTGCAGCCTAATGAAAATTCAAAATATTATTCAGTAACATTTGTAAGCCTAGCTTTGTCTGTGCAATTCATGTGGAAAAGACTTGAGAAGAACTCTAATTTGTTTTTTTTTGGGAGACTAAGTTCATTGTAATGAAATCATAAAAATCTAAAAGGAAAAAAAGTTTAAACAAAATTGGTTGCAGCATTTGCTGTATCTTAAATAGGACATAAGGTAGTTATCTAAGGGGAAAACAGCTTATCTTTAAAGAGAATTAATAGACTGAATCAACAGCAAGCTTGTTTTTTTTCTTCATTCTGCAGGAGGTTTACAAACCTCGAAGAAAATACAAGAGACAAGATGGTGCTGAAGAGCTGACAGATGAGGAGTCCAGGGTTCATTCTACCCTTCTGGAGTATGGCAGGTAAAATGCACATACTCAGTGACCACTTTTTAGTGTTAAAATCCTCATATCCTATTTACAGCTGGCCAGTTGATTATTGGTTAAGAGTGTAATTGTATGCTGTGCACATGCATAAATAATACATTTATGCGTTCCCTAGTGTGACTACTGACAAATTTTAAGACAGAAAGTACGCACATAATTAAGCTTTGAAAATTACCCTAGAGAATTTGAGCATATATTTTAGACGACTTCTTTGGCATACATAAATATCCTGGCTTAATTTGAATGTCTTTGGATATATTTTAAAGTGTGCATGTAATTACCAACCCCTCCCTAACTCCATGGGAACATTTCTGTTCTGTATGTGCACCAACCCTATTTGTGCATAAGCTTATTTGCATAGCGGGCAGGCAGTTTTATAAAAGTCTATTCCAGTCCAGACAAATGGGTTGTGTTCCTCTACCAGCAGAGGTGGAAGGTTTCTTATGACCACCTCCTGCTATTATAGCTGATGCAGTATTTTGCTGTCTCCAGCAAATGGTGAATGCAATCTGATGCAGTTCTGTAGAAAAATCTGTGGAAATTTTGATATAGCTCACGAGTAATAACTCTTTGGGATGACTTTCTCACTTGAGCTCAATGTGGGAGTGCTCCCGAATGGTCACCCTTAAAACCAGTGCTCTTTTGGGAATACCCTACAGGAGTTAGGGGGTTGGTTCAGTTCCCCATCCTTATCTTATTAAGAGCTGATTGAACGGTCAGGATTTTTAAGTCAGAACCCTGTGCCTCAGTGCCCCCTTCCCTGATAGATGCCTGCAGGTGTTGGCAGCAAGGGAGTAGCATTGAGCCCAGCACTGTTGCTCGTTGGGGCTTCATGGGAGTGAGTACCAGATTTAAGTTTCTTCTGCTCAACGCAAATTGTGTTTGAGGGTGCCTCGACCTTGTCCACTGGGTAGTTTGACTATTGGGATTCAGAACCATTTCAGAGGAACCGTTAGGTATGTTTTATTTTCTTCCCACTGATTCTCACCTTGTGATAGTGCTGTTGGCAGCGCTTGGCTGTGCGATAATCTGCATACAGTGCTACGTGTGTTGGTATACTTGGGTATCTCTATACATGTTCTTAGTGCATGGCGTTAGCGCACTGTTTTAGTGCTTACTTCTTCAGCACGCTTCCTTTGCGCATCTTCTGGGCACAACCATTTCTAGCATGCTTCGGCAGAGTACACAGGAATTGCTGGACAGTGGAGGCCACTCTACTTGAGGTAGGCACATGTCATCTAAGAGGAGATGCTGCCTGATCTGTGGCAAATATAGTTACTTCATTGGACATTCTCTCTGCGATTCCTGCATGGAGGTTTCTACTTACGTCCTCTGAGGTATCTCCTTTGCATTTCGCAGACAAGGGCCTCCTTCCTTTGTCGCAAGTTAAGCAGATGACAGTGGAGGCGGCTGGAGGGAAAGACAGCATTCCGGTTTTGGATTCCTCACCTAGCTCACCTCTTCTTGAAGCTTTTCAGCAGGGTCCTATAGTGGCCAGTTCACTCCTCTCTGGTGGGGGGAATGCAGGCTGGCAAGGATTTCCCAGCCTCTGGTTTGTCCTCTCCGGAATTCTTTTCCTTTCTACAGAAAGCATGGCCTTTCTGATAAGGCTACTCAGATTGAGAAGTCTCTGGACCCTCCCATTCTCTGTCCTCTCAGTCAGAGAAGGGTCTTGCTTCACAGGGAGGACAATTCTCTGCAGGAGCTCTGCCACTGAAGCAACCCTGGTGAAATTTGATTCTGGAACTCTGACTCTCTCTCTCCTGTGCTGGAAATCCTGACAAGCTCCAGTAATTCTGATGTAAACGCTACATGTGATGAAGATGAGCCTTCAACGCCTGATGACCAAGATGATTCTCTCATTTTTTTTTATTTGTAGAGAAATGCTAGTGGTGTTGATCGATCAGGTGTCCTCTGCCCTGCAGATTTTGAATCTTCTGATGGTGGAGCAGGTATTGCAAGTGCACCCACTCTTGCAGGGGGTTTGGAAACCCTCCTCCTTGCAGTGGAGGTTCTCAACAGCATGGAATAGAATTTGCCCAACTCCCTGTTGAAATGGGGTCAAGGTCATGAGTAAGCTTTATGCTCTTCCTCAGGAGCATTTCAATACCTGGTTACGCTTGCCCCAGATAGGTAGCCATATGAGGAGGAAAAATTGGTTCAGCTCCATGCTCTTATCCTGGATAAGAGCCTGTTGAGCAGCCAGAAATTGGAAGAATTTGGAAGGATCTGGAAGATTGACTGCCTCACAGAACCTCAACGCTCCCTCCCTCCTCATCTGTTCTCTCCTGAAAATTGCAGAAGGATCTCAGAGGGATCTGCCTGCCAGCAATCTTACAAACAGTGCTGCCAAAATAGTTCCAGGGGAGTAGAGCTGAGCCTGGCACGGATTCTCTGCCTGGGGATCTCAGGGGGTGAGTACCGAGGCTTGACCTCGTCATTGTCCTTTTTGGGGGCTCCGATTTCATCTGTGGGGGACACAATTTGGGGTAGACAGCTGGTGACCGTTGGCGCTGTGTGGGGGTTTCCCTTCATTTTCTGCACATTCTGCCCAAGCAGCTCCAATGTGCGCTCCTACCTTAGAGCCTGTAATGCACACTGTAGTAAAGGTGCAGTTAATGCCCGCCCTTTGGGCCGCCGCAGTCTTAGCGCACGCTGTTGTGACACTTGCCTTAACTCTTATGTCTTCTTCCAGGTAACATTATTTGGCCTGTGGCAAGTGTGGTGCCTCATCTCTGACTTCTGGATTCTGCTCTTCCTGCATGGCTGCTTCTGAGTTGTTCCTGGAGGGCCTACTCCCTGTCTCTCAGCCGGGGGATGCTGTTAACCCGACCTTGCCTGCCTCAGCGCAGGAAGTGGCGGATGACGCTATGGGTAAGGATATTCAGCTGGCTGGAGGATTCCGCGTTCATGCTGGGTGACTCTCCCTGTCCTCTAGGGGATCCACAGTGACTATGCCCTCAAATATAGGGGGATAATTTCTGTGAGGAAAGTGTCTAGAGTCCAGATTGTCCTCCCTGGAATTCTTTCCCTTTGCAGCAGGCCTGATCATTCCGGTTTGGATGTGCAGACCTTGCATTCTTTTGTTTCCCCCGCGTGCAGTCTCATGGAAACAGGCCTTGAGTGGTAGCTACTCTCGATTAATGGCAAACTATCCCCACCATGTGCGCCCTTTCCCACCCATGGATGGGGATCAGCTGTGGGTTGGCTTGGCTTGAGATGTCTGAGGTGAATAAAGAAGTACTCTCACCTTCAGAGGATTGTGAGGAGGCTGAGGTGTTGATCCAGGGGTCTTATCCACTTCGAACTTGGTGGATGCCCCAATCACAGAGAAGCATCTGCTCCTGCAAGGGGATTGGAAATCCACTACTGTCTTTCTGGAGGTGCTCAAGGGCCTGTTCCGGCCAGAGTGGGATTACCCCAACTCCCCACCTAAGAGGCTAAAGGTGTATAAGACGACGCATACCCTCCTGGAGAGGGAATGCGTTGGGTGGTTGATATTTCCAAGGTGGATACGCAGGCTATGGCAGTTGCCAGATAAACCACCATTCCTGTGGATGACTGATTGGTCTTAAAGGATACTCGGGACCAGTTCACTGCAGCGGCTGCTGTTCTTCAGTTGGGGTATGTGCCGGTCTGACATCTCAAATCCTTCCTCCAGTGGATTCATACCTGAGAACCACGAACCAAACCAGCCATCAAGTTGCAAGCCATGCCAGGTTTGGACTGGGACATAAGTTTGTTTTCTCATGCGATTGGCTATGTCTTCTACAACCTGCCCTTCATTATCAATTTGTAAGCAGCAGTTAGTCAAATTAAGTTTGCTACATACTCCTCCTTCAGCTGCAAGCAGATAATCTAATGCTAAGCGGTTCTGGTAAATGGCTGTACGCATCTGTGTGGCTTGTTTGGCTAACATGGTTAGTGCTCTGCTAGTTTCATTGGTTATAATTTCAACAACAGCTTGCAAACGTATAATACGGTCCAACATATACACAGGAGTGCGGTAGACCCAAGAACCATCTTGTGCCCAGGAAGCAGGTCCATAGTAAGAAACAATTCTCTCAGGTGGCCATTCTTCAGAGGTTGCATCCCATTTGTCCCACTGGCCGATTTTGAGAGCCTCTCACTTCTGTCGACTTTTGTATACAGGGAATCCCAATTGTTCTCCGTGGGACAGGGGCAAAAGGAAGAAAGATGGTCGTATAGTTCCTAGAACACATGCCCCTCCCCATTTGGCAGGGAGGTTAGCATATGCTCGAGTGCCACAAATCCAATAAAGTCCAGGTGGAGCTTGCCAGGTGCTATGTGTAGCCAGATTTGTCCATATCCTGGCCAAGTAAGGAAAGACGATCAAAGGATTAGAAGGTCGGGGTTGAGCACACCTGAGCGGGGTGCAGCCATCTTCTCCCGCTCAGGAGCCTCCAGCCCAATCCGGGGCTGTGGGAGGCAGAGCCTTACAATAAAAAGAAAGCCGCCGCCAAGAACAGCTTCTCCTCTCCTTCCAGCCGGCTCCGTGCTCCCCGATCGGGGTTGAGCACACCTGAGCGGGGTGCAGCCATCTTCTCCCGCTCAGGAGCCTCCAGCCCAATCCGGGGCTGTGGGAGGCGGAGCCTTACAATAAAAAGAAAGCCGCCGACAGGCGGGCCCGCGCCTGTCGGGCCCGCGCCTGAGGGCCCGCGCCTGAGGGCCTCGCCAGAGGGCCCTTTGGCACGGCCCTTAGGCAAAGGCCCTCCCAAAAGAACCCAGGAATCATCCAAGATTTCCACAGCTCCACTCCCATTCTACAACAGGACCATCCTATATTCACCAGCATATCCACGGTTTAGACGCACAGCAAGTATACACTATCCATTAGGCTGAAGTAAACTCTTCTCTAGTTTCAATATAACCGCCTACATTGTCTTTGATAGTACACTCTCTTGTGCCTCTGTGCCTACGCTACAGCCAACCATATCTGTTACAGTTTGTTACAGTTGCCTGTATTGCCTGATTTGTTACAGTTGCCTGTACTTTACTATTTCACTATAACTGCCATTGCTACAGTCGCCTGCATTGTATTATACCATCTGTTACAGTTGCCTGTATTGTATTATAACCGCCACCTGATACACTTGCTGTTATTGCACTATTACTGCCGTTGCTACAGTTGTCACAGTTTTCTACAATTGCCTGCATTGTACCATAACATCTTCTATCCATATCCTAATCAGTTGTAAACAATTTGTAATCTGACACATAATTCTCACAACATCTAAGACCTCCTCAACAAGGAACCAAAATGTCTCCTCACCTCATCACTCTTCTTAGTTTTTACCTTCTCACAGACTGGCTCGGGACCTCCTCTGCCTACTCTTCTTCCACCATTCATATCCCCATCCTCAAAAACCACGGAAAGAAATGGTCTAGTAACTCTTACCAGTATCCAGCTAAGGAAGCTCGAATACGGCACTCCCACTTGATTCACATCGCATTACTCCAAACCAGTAAACCAAAGCAACAAGACTCCCCACCTTCCCAAAGCCTAAAATGTGCCCTTATAAACGCCCGCTCGATTAAAAAAAAATGGCCTGTAATCCAAGATATAGTTACCCATCACAATCTTGACGCACTCTTGATCACTGAAACTTGGCTATCAAAGGAAGATAATGTCCTCATTAACCAACTCATTCCACCAAATTTCTCCATACACACAACTCACAGAGAGAATAAGAAGGGAGGAGGAGCACTCATTCTCACCAAGTCCGAACTCCTTTTCAATACAACTAACTCCTACAGCTCAGACAATCTGGAAATAATCACCATAGTGAACAAGCAATGCTCCATCAACTTGATTTACAGAACCCCTTCAAGCTCCCCAGATGACCTTCCCACCATATTAGACATTGCTGCCAATACCAGCAACCTTAACACTCCAAACTGGATAATGGGAGATCTCAATCTCCCATCACTACAACAACATCAGTCCTCTTCATTCCTCAATGCCATCGAAAATCTTGGATATCAACAACTAATCATGGAGCCCACACATATCAAAGGAAACATCCTTGACATGGTCTTCGCCCCACAATCGGCTTCTACACAGAACAGCAACATTATAAAATCTATCAATGATGTACCATGGTCAGACCATAAACTCATAATCCTACAAATTCCCTTGGGCAACACTCATTCCCTAAACAACAGAAACCTTGACAACACACTAAGAGCCCCATCAAGAGGCTTTCGGCCCTTCAATAAGGATTTTATAATGACAAATACCCAACCACTCCTCAACAATACAACACTCAACCTGGAAGAAGCAATTGAAGCCTGGAATAACAGCCTCAATGCCATTGCTATTCTACCACACAAAAACAACGCATCAAGGAAAAGATCCTCCGCTCCATGGTTCTCTCCCGATCTGCGATCTTCTCTTATGCACCTCAGAAGACTCGAAAAACGCTGGCGCCGATCACTGGCCATTGATGATCGCACAGCCTACAATCTCTATTTAGCAACTCACCGTGAAGCAATCACAACCAAGAGGAAGCAGTATCACACAGAGATGCTCAGAAGATCATTAAACAAACCTCGTGATTTGTTCAACCTAGTAAAATCACTATCAAAAGAGCCATCATCAGAACAAAAATATGATATTCACCCACAAGAATTTGCTGATCACTTGCAATCTAAACTCCTACAGACGGATGAGCTACAGAATACAGATATTCAAGAAACAACTTGCCAAAACACCTTATCTTCACTTTCTGCACCCTCAGCTAAACAAATTGAAGACACAATCTCCTCACTCAATACCTCCACCGCTCAAACTGATCCTTGCCCAGCCTTCTGGATAAAGGACCTTAGAAGTGCATTTAGCCCGTTCATTGCAAGAATCATGAACCTCTCATTCACAACTGGATCCTTCCCATCTGCTCTAAAGCTCACATCCATCAGACCACTATTAAAAAACTCCAAACTAGACCCAAAAAGGGCTGACTCATACAGGCCTATCGCTAGCATTCCCCTCCTAGCAAAAATTTTTGAAAAAGAGGTGCAACGCCAAATTCAAGACCACATAGATTCCGCAGCTCCTCTCGACTACTTTCAACATGGCTTCAGAGAACATCATGGAGTTGAAACACTCCTCACCACCCTTCTCAATAACATACTCACCAGCATAGACAACATCCGTCAAGGCGTTGTGCTAATCTTCTTAGATATAGCAGCAGCGTTTGATTCGGTAAATCACGAGATACTCATTACACGGTTGAAGGAAAAAGGCATCGATAGTTCAGCACTGGAATGGTGTAAATCTTACCTGAACACCAGAATGCAATATGTAAAATCTGCAACGGGAGAATCAAATCTTTTCCATCAAAAACAAGGGGTACCGCAAGGGTCATCTCTTTCATCTCTCATGTTTAACATCTACATGCAGCCTATCTGCAATATCATCAGATCATTCAACGTGAAATGTATGATATATGCAGATGATATCCTACTTTATATGCCATTTTCTACATTGCAACTAGATCTACTGCCCATAATAAATTGCTTCAATGCGGTATCAGAATGGCTTCTCTCACAGAACCTCCGCATCCAACACAAGAAAACGGAGGTTCTCTTTGTTACGAGAGACCCTAACTTCATTCCACCATCACATATAAGTGTTAAAGGAGCTGATCTATCCACCAAAGAAACAATAAGATACCTTGGAGTCACCCTGGACCACCATCTTAATATGAAAACACACGTAAACAATATTACAAAGGCTGTGTACTTCAAGATACGCACACTCAGGCATCTACGCTCATTACTGGACCCAGACGATTTTAGAACCATCTTCCAAGCACTCATCCTACCCCATTTCGATTTCGCCAATTCAATTCTACAAGGTCTCCCACAATCCACTCTAAGTTCTCTTCAACTGGCCATGAACACTGCTGCAAGGGTTCTACAAGGAGCATCCAGGAGTGATCATGTGACACCAATCCTCAAACATCTTCACTGGCTCCCGATACAAGGCAGGCTCATATTCAAAACCCTAATTCTCACATTCAAGGCCATCCATGGTTTGTCTGCAAACTCTCTAACTGATCTCACACAAGCATTACCTCCAACTAGATCCAGAAGACAAATTGCGATAAACACCCTAATAATGCCGAAGGCTATAACAACTTGTAGCCGAGCAACAGCGAACAGAGCCTTCATGTTTTGTGCCCCAAAACACTGGAATTCCCTACCACCCGAAATTCGTGCCATAACTGGCATAGTCCAATTCAGAAAGGCCCTCAAACATAACCTATTCATTAAATACTACCCTACATAAAGTGCATAATATTCAATACAAACGAACCACATTCCCTCCTTTTCCAAACATTTTTGATAATTTTACATAAATACCTCTCTTATGTGATCGGATTAACAGATCAATATTCTATGTATATAGTTTTACCCCATATTATCCATGTTTATCTTATCCAAGTTTATTTTCCGGTTTTATGTAATACCGAGCAGCCTGTTGTTCTGGTCTTTGGTTCTCTGTAAACCGCGCTGATTGTAAATAGCGCGGTATATAAAAATTGAAATAAATAAATAAATAAATAAGGTTCCGGAGTATTGGCACCTGACCACCAAGATGTCTTGTCAGTAGTAGCATTGTAATATTTCTGGTTCAAACAGACCAACTGTCCTACTAATGCAGTCAATTGTGGTCCTGCTCGTACAAAACATAGTCTACCCACTATGGAGTGGGCGAGGACCCATTCATTGATAGTGTTATGAACATCAGTCTGGTTATATGGTACGAAATAGTTCAGTTCTTGCGCTTCCCAAGGCCATTGGTCTCCCATCTGAGTTCCTCCACAAAAGAGACAGTCTGAGACATGGAGGCTGGAGGCCACAGCTCCAGCTAGTTCGATGAACAAATTCTGCGAAGCGTGGGGAACTACAAATTCTGCCTTCATGGCCTCGTGGAAGGTATGATGTATGCGATAAGGTGAAGAAACATGAGTCTTTACATTCAGTTGGATGAATACGATGGTTCCAGGATCAGTTCCACCTCCTGCTATGCGCAGGCCAAATCGAAATCCTTGCTTCCATTGACTGGGGTCGGAGATCTGGAGTCGTAGGGGATTGCATGTACTTTTCTTGCACTTGTTGGGTTCCAGTAGGGGTAATCTTTCCAATATAGCTTTACGATTATCTCCAGTTTGTCCAGTTGGGCCACCAGACCAGGTGGCATAGTACACACAGTCCCACTTCGGACAGTAGTAGTCTGCTTCTGATGATTTGCTATATGTTGTTGGTGAGCGTGTTCCAGTGCACATTCCCCATCTGTATGCACCTTCAGGACACATATATTTCTCATCATAATAGTAGGCTTGTTCCCATGATCCACACCTGTAGTAATTATTTCTGTTAAGTCACAAGCATCAAAATACAGGTATGCAGGTTGGGTGGGATCAGAGAGTTGACTTGTGGCGTTGACGAGGGCTCCATCTTAATCATTCCATCTCAGTTCCAGGACATAGTAAGATGGATTCTGTCGAGGTCTGAAGCAAGTACGAGTCTTTCCCTTTGTACAGACGTTCAGTTCTGTACCATTATAGATACACTGGCTGACTATGCCAGTACAAGTATAGTAAGAGTGATAAAGTAGAGTCTGAGTAACTTGCATTCCAGTTCGGGTGGTGGTTGTACAGGCTGCACAAGGGGGCAAAGCAAGGGTTCTCAAGTGTCCCAAGGCTACCGCAAGAATAAAACAGTAATTAGTAAGCATCATGATCATAGTCTCTAATAATTGAGGTAGGTAATGGTTGATTGAGGTAGATAGATAATGGTTGATTGGTTGATAGAGTCTACAATGAAAATAATGCAAAACTGGAGGACGGCTCTTTCATTGATGTCCAGGAGTAGGTTGGCAAAGTCTTTACGATGATGGATCTTGTCTTCGCAGTGTGAGTTGCAATGGTGATGCAGGATTAGCGATCGAGGTCCAGGGGCGACTCTCAGGAACTGCTGCTGGCTTTACTCGACTGTGATGGATCCAGGAGTCGATTTCTGCCACTTTAACTGCTGTTGGGGTTGATAACAAGACGATGTATGGCCCTTTCCACTGAGGCGCCAACGGTGTCTTCTTCCACTCTTTTACCCACACCGAGGCTCCAGGCTTGAAAGGTTGCAAGGGCTCTGTTAGATTGATAGGCAACTGGTCTTGCACCCAAGCATGAAGGCCCTGTAAAACAGAACTTAGAGCCAACAATTCTTGCCTAGTGATTACTGATCCAATTTGATTCATATCCCCCCTTATCCCCTGAATTATGGGCGGGGGCCTCCCATACAAAATCTCAAACGGGGATACTCCTAATGGCGTGGTGGGGGCTGAACGTATCCGGAGAAGGGCTATGGGGAGAGCTTGGGGCCATTTCAGGCGGGCTTCTTGACAGAGCTTAGATAACTGAGACTTCAGGGTTAAACATTGGTGAGCTATTGAAGCTGCCAGGGGCCCTAGTAATGAGGTAGAGAAGTGATGCCCTAATGGGGGCTAGCAGCAAAAGTCATTTTCCTATGAATAATACCCTGTTAAGGGCTAGCAGCTTGAGGTTCTTGGGGTAACTTGCACACAATCAGTTTCATTGTTGGTGGCTATAAGCAAGTCATCTACATATTGGAGTAAAATCCGTTTTCCTGGAGTTACAGGGTAACTTGACAGATCTTGACTGAGGGCTGCACTGAAGATAGTGGGTGAATTCTTGAATCCTTGTGGTAGTCGAGTTCAAGTGAGTTGTCCTCGTCCTGTGGTAGGGTTTTCCCATTCAAATGCAAACAAAAGCTGACTGGCAGATGCCAGGCGTATACAGAAAAAGGCATCCTTTAAGTCCAGAACAGTGAAATGTGTGGCTTCCGCTGGAATCAGTCCCAGGAGGGTGTAAGGATTTGGTACTACTGGATGTATGGTTTCAACTGCACTGTTCACTCGACGTAAATCCTGCACTGGGCAGTAGTCACCCGTCCCAGGCTTCTTGATTGGGAGAAGGGGGGTGTTCCAGGGTGATTGACATTCTCTAAGGAGTCCATACTGCAGTAGTTTCTTCAGGTGGCGATGGATACCTTCAATTGCTGGTCGTGGGAGGGTATACTGACGCACATGCACTGGTTCTGCTCCTGGCTTAAGGGTGACAAGCACAGGAGCTATATTCTTTGCTAGGCCAGGTGGATTATTCTCTGCCCATACTCCAGGCGGGGCTGCAATGCTGGTAGGTATACAGGAGCTTGCTGCTTTGGATGCAGGTAAATAGAACCGCCATTCTTCTTCTTGGGGGACAGCTAACACCATCAGGCCAGCAGGTTTTGAATTTATAGTCATTTCCATTTTTCCCCCTTCAACGAAGGATATCTGTGCTTGAAGCTTTGCAAGCATGTCTCGGCCCAAAAGGGGAATTGGGCATTCAGGCATATACAGGAATTGGTGTGTTATCGTCTGTCCCCCTAGTTCACAGCCGCGGTTCTGCAGAAAAGGTCTTGTGGTTCTCGTTCCAGTAGCTCCCACAATTGTGACAGATCGGGAGGACACAGGAGCCACAGGTTTGGCTACTACTGAATGCTCGGCCCCTGTGTCTACCATAAAGTCCATATGCTGGTCTCCAATCTTTAATTTGACCATAGGCTCCTGGAGACCTAAGACGAACTTGGAGCCCGGTCTGGCCTAGCCCTCATCATCCATAGAATCGTTCTCGGTGGTTGCCACTCCCGCTATGGCAGTCTCTTCTTGCTGTTGAAACTGCGCGCGCTGCATCCCCCCTCACTGCTGGAATTGCTCCCCCGCTCTCCTAGCGCTGCCGCCTCCCATCCAGGGGGTGGAGCTAATGTTCGGGCACTCGTTCTTCCAGTGTCCTTCTTCCTTGCAATAGGCGCACTGGTTTGCACCTAAGGGGGGCCGAGCACTCCCCCGGCCCCTTCCCCATCCTCTGGCTCTTCTATTAGGATATCCTCCTCCGCGTCCTTCCACTAATGCTGCAGCGAGCAAATCCGCTTTCTTCTTCATCTTTCTTTCACTTTCCCGTTGGCATTCTTGATCACGATTCACAAATACCTTTTGTGCGACTTCCATTAACTGCGTTGAGTTCATGCCCGCAAATTCTTCTAATTTCTTTAGTTTTTGTTTTATGTCTCCCTAGGACTGACTCACAAAGGCGGCGTTCACCATACGCAAATTCTCCTGGACTGCTGGATCATATGGGGTGTAAAGTCTATAGGCTTCAATCAATCGTTCATAGAAAGCAGCTGGACTTTCATCTGGGCATTGAAGAACGTCCGCTACTTTCCCAACGTTCATAGCTCTCTGCCCTCCCTTCTTTAGGCCCTGCAGTAAGGCATGGCGGAACCGGGTGAGGGCCTTCTCTCCGTCATCATTATTTGGGTTCTATCCAGGATCTTCATTTGGGAAATCTGCGGCTGCTGCCCTTCGGGGATCTAGGTCTCGCCCATCTTCAGGGTTTTCTTCCAACCATCTAGTGGTTGCTCGCACTATCCGTGCCCGCTCTTCAGTAGTAAAGAGGGTAGCCAAGAGCTGGCGACAGTCAGACCAGGTGGGCTGGTGGGTTTGCATAATACTGGACATTAACTCTGTTAAATCTTGGGGCTTTTCAGTATAGGAGGCATAATGCGTTTTCCAGTTCAATAAATCTGTTGTGGTGAAAGGCACATAAACTAGACTGGTCGGTCCGACCACAACCTGACCCTCTGTATTTACAATAGGTAATCCTGGGACTTGCCGCAGTGGCATTTGGCGAACTTCTCTCTGGCCCGCTGTCCTGCTTCTGAAGGCGTAACGCAGATTGGCGGGGGTAGTGCTGCTGCTGATGCTTGGACTAGTGGGTGGCCCTGGACTGGCATCTGACCCTCCGCTAGCAGATCCTTCAGGGGATGATGATTCTGTTGCAGAGCTCTGCCCAGGGCTTTCAGCACTCTGCTCAGGACTAGGGCTCCGACTCTGGGGAAGGGGGTGGTCCTCGGGTGGTGGGTGACCGGGTGGAGGTACCTCAACTGGGGGTACTCCCACTACCTCTGGCTCTACTCGGGGTACTGATGGAGCTGACGGGACTGGTGTATACAGAAATGTGGGCGAATGACCCGGGACCTCTGGAGGCTCTGGGGCTGCAAAAATAGGGGGCTTTTCCTCCTTAGCAGGGACTCCCGCTACCAGAATTCTACTCTGCCCCTCACGGCAACGCTTTATCCAAGGGGGTTGCTTCTCACAGATAGCTAGCCAGGAATCTATATAGGAAAACTGCTCGGAACTATATCTGCGCACCACCTGGTGCACTCGGGACACAATTTGAATATCAAAAGTACCTTCTGGTGGCCACACGGCGTCCAGCGCCGGCCACACCCTACTACACAATATTTCTAAGCGGGTCAGTGACATTTTTACCCCATAATCACCACTAAACCCCTTCTTAAAATTCATGATCATACAGTTCAACGGAGTTTGTACGGACTCCGCCCCTCCCATTATGACATATGACAGACAAGACAGCAAACAGAAAGGATGGGTAGGATGGCTGCGGGTAAGGGGTCCGCACAGCCCATGGAACAAGGAGGGGGACAAACACCAGACGCTTCCTCCTTTTCGTGACCTGGGCGCAGTCGCCTGGCCAGGAAATGCGCTACTTAGGAGTCTGCTCTCGCTCGGCCTGTATTGCAACACCTCTCAAGCACACTTCACACAACCAAACTTGCTAGCATTTCCCAAATTCCAAATTCCCGGGCTAACTGACTAAACCAAAATGACCAAACCAAAAGGGTCAGTGGCTTCGCCCCGCGCATACTCATGCAGGGTTACTAGGACCGCCCTGGGAGTTGATCAGACTCCCTTTACCTGTTACCATACCATATTAGTCTCGAGACTTTCCCAGAGCTAACTGACTAAGAACCAGAAAAATCAATACTCACCGGATCCGGTAGCTAATGCGCTGCGCAACCAGTTCCACCTTGGGTTGAATCCTGGACTCCCCTCCTGGGTTCGAGGTGTTGGCCGGCCGGACCCAGCAAGCCTGCCGAGGCAGGGTGGAACCCTCCGATGCAAGGGACCGGCGGCGCCTGAGCTCCTCTCCGCTGTCGGCCGGCTGCGGTCCCAGCCGGAACAAACCTGGAGGCAGTAATACGTGGTAGTATTCACTTGCGCACCATCTGCGTACCCCACTCTTCCCGGTCAGGGAACCAATGCAATAGCGAAGTGCACGCAATGAACACACCAGGAGTCTATTTACTAGAATTCAAACCAGTTTATTTTGTGCACAAGCTCAGACACCTGTCAATGTCACTTTCAAAATGGTCTGAGCAATGGCGTTCAATAAAACAGCATTTATAGTTTTCCTCATCAGTTCTATACAGGCAAACTCCTCATTGGTCCCGGTGGCCCCCTCACCCCCCCCCCCCCATTCAATGGAAAATTTCTGACCGGGCCCGCACTGCAGCTCCCCCCGCTCTGAGGCCTTCCTAGCCATGGCTCTATATCTAGACATAACATTCTGCCTTGCTTTTTGCTTTCAAGGTCACTCGCAGCACAGACACTGTGTGAAATGCTGAATTCTGAAATACATCTGTGAATAACATAACACACTCAGTGGAAAAGTTTTACGTTCTTATCATCATAAGCTGCTTGAAGCAAAATTCTGTTTTCTCTAGCTTTCAGCTCTGCTCAGTTATAATATTCTGAAGTGGGGGTTGGGGACTCAGGCCTAACCTACAGGCTTCATAACATACATTTACAGGCTATGCTAGGCCATAGCCTATCACAGGGCAGCAACGTGTAAATCATTTTCCACTTTTATCATGCATTATCATTTGCGCAGGTGGACACAGTCTTTGGCTTTCGGTTTTTGCAAGCTGCTGTTACCTTCTGCCCAGTGGAATTGTAGCTTTGGTACATCCCATTTGTCTGGACTGGTCTAGCATGACTATATGGAAGGTGACATTTTACTTACCAGTTAATGTTCTTTCGTTGAGTCCTGCTAAACCAGTCCAGTGCCCACCCCTGAAACTATTCTTTTGCTGTGGTTTCCTTGGGTCCGCTATGATTTTGATACTTGGCTCTGTAGGCTCATCTTCTACGGTCAGCTTTCTGTTTATGCTTTCCTGTACATAGTTCTCTTCTCCAGGACCAAGCAGGAAGTCAGCCCTCACATATGGGTGACGTTGGCGCCGATGGAGCTCCCTTGCGGAGCATTTCCCCAGCTTTCAAAGAAAGCCTTTGGGAATGCAGCACGCATGCGCGGTACCCTTCCCGCCAAAGGGTGCCATCTTGCTCAGTCTTCTTTTTTCCGCGGAGCCCGACGGACGTGTTTCATTTTCACCCGAGGAAAAAGTTGATTTTGTTCTGCGTGGACCCGTTTCCTTCGGTTCAACGCCGGTTTCCCTTTCCCGCCTGGGCCCGATACATCTGTATCGAGCCTGGACTTCTTTTTTCGTTTTTTGTCCTTAGTGACTAGCGTACGCGCCATTTTTCTGTTTTCACTGGCAGCCCTGTCTTTTGACCTCGCAGGGGCCCTTTTTCCCCTGATGGCTGCCAGCGGGTTTAAAAAGTGTGATTGGTGTAAGAAATGTATGTCTCTCACCGACACACATGACTGCTGCCTCCGGTGCTTCGCACCCGATGATCTGTGGTCTGTGTGGGAAAATGTCCTCAAAGGCGTTGAGGAGTTGGCAGCACCAAAAGGAAAGAATCTTCTCTGACTCCGTGTCTGGACGGGCCCGGACTTCGCCAGAGGCCTTGACATCTCGGGACTCCGGCCCCGAGCAGCGCCGAAGCTCCTCTGAGAGGGGGTCTCCCTCGCGGGAGCATCACAAGAAGAAAAAACACGCGAGGGCGTCATCGGTGGATGCACTTGGCCCCTCAAGGGCCAAGTCGCATAGCCCCGAGCGCCGTCCCGGGTCTTCAGAGTCGGAGAGGCCTGCAAAACAACCTCGTGTGGAGATGGAGTCCCCGGGTCACGTGAGTACTGTAGTCCTCGTGGACTCTCCTCCAGGGGAGCCGATGTTGGGCCCGACGCCGTTGGGGCCCGAGTCGGGGGCTGCTGAGTCTCCTGAGCTCGGACTCAGGTTGACGGCCTTGGAGTGCAGCTTGGCTGCCTTCATGGAACAGCAGCGTGCACTGATCACCGGTCTTACCGGTGCATCTGCCCCGACCACTGGGACATCGATGCCCAAGTCGACCCCGGAGGCCAAGCCGATCCTCGAGTCCATGCACACAAGAGTTGATCCTTGGCCAAGGTCGTTGATGCCAGTACCCTCGGCGTCGGGGCAGATGGCATCGGTGCCTGCCCGACCGGAGCCGCTTGATTCCTCCTCCGAGGGGTCCGGCTGGGAAACGGAGGATGAGGAGTCACTCGACACCTTTTGGACTCGGTGTGTCCCATCGGACTTGCCGGAGTCTGAGCCTCGGAGACGGTCCCCACCGGAGGATACCCGGTTCTTGGACTTCATGCGGGATATGGCCAAGGCCTTGGCATTCCCCGTAGATCCCGAGGAGGAGCCTCGAGCCAAGGAGCTCAAGGCCCTACAGTATGACTCTCCTCCAAAGGAGGCCTTTACTGTACCGGTTCCTCCGATGCTGGAGGCGCCGGCCTCGATGCCGGTTTTGAGCAAGCGGGTCGATTCCATCTATCGAGTCCGCAAGAGCCCTGGGTTCCAAAAGGCACAATTACCGCACCACTCCATGGTTGTGGAATCGGCCATGCATCGTCTGAAGAGTCAGAAGATGCACTCCTTGGTGCCTCCCAGCCGGGAGGCCTGGAACCTGGATGCCCTCGGTAAGAAGTGCTTCCAGGGCTCTATGCTTGCTTGCCGTGTCCAGACCTACCAGCTGTACATGGGCATGTACTTTTGAGTCCTGGCAAAGGAGTTTGCCGGGTTCTCTGCTGGTCTCTCCGAGGAACCTTTGCAGAGGTTCAATGCTCTGTCATCGGGTATTCGTGAGTGCTCGAAGTTTATCTCTCGAGCAGCCTATGATGGCTTCGAGGCTTCGGCCCGGGTAGCCGCGGCTGGCATCGGTGCATGCCGTCAGGCCTGGCTACAGTCATCGGACCTCGAGCCATGGGTGCAGGACAAGTTGGTCGATGTCCCCTGCCGAGGTGAAAACCTCTTTGGCAAACCCATGGCTGAAAAGGCTGCAGAACTCGAGACCGAGACTCTTACCCGGACAAGGCTGTCCAGGAAAACCTCTGCCCCTTCTCAGAAGAAGAAGGGTTCAGGGAAAAAGACCTTTTACCCGAGGAAGTCATCTGCCTATACACAGTACCCTCATTATCAGGCCTCTGTAGCTCCCCAACAGGGTCAGCAGGCCAAGGGGCAGGGACATGGGCCCCGTAGGCAGAAAACCCCCAAGCCACCAGCTCCGGCTCCTGCACAGCAGGGAGCGGGGTTTTGACTCCAGTGGCATAGCCTCTCCTCCTCAGCTGACCCACATCAGCACAGGAGTCCGGCTGGCCCTGTACGCCCACAGGTGGTCAGCCGTCACAAGGGATACCTGGGTTCTCAGTATAGTCCAGAAGGGCTATCTCCTCCACTTCCACCAGGTACCCCCCTCCTATTTTCCAGGGGAGCCTCCAAGACTTCCTCTGCACAGGGACTTACTCCTGCAGGAGTTGGCTAGTCTTGTAAAGGAACAGGCAGTGGAACCGGTGCCCCACCACCTGAGAGGTCAAGGCTTCTATTCCAGGTACTTCCTGGTACCAAAAAGAACAGGAGGCCTCAGGCCCATCCTAGACTTGCGAAATCTCAACAAGTTCCTGGAGAGGGAAAAGTTCAAGATGCTTACCCTTGGAATCCTGCTGCCCTACCTCCAGCAGGGAGATTGGCTATGCTCCTTAGACCTAAAGGATGCTTATACTCACATCCTCATTCATCCAGACCACAGACAATATCTCAGATTTGTAGTGGGAGGAAACCACTATCAATACAGAGTACTGCCTTTTGGCCTAACCTCCGCCCTCAGGGTATTCACCAAGTGCCTGGCGGTGTTGGCGGCCTACCTAAGGGTTCATGGCCTCTTTGTCTTTCCATACCTGGACGACTGGCTCATCAGGGGTCAATCCCCACAGGAGGCTAATCAAGCCACCCTTCGCGCTGTCACTCTGTTTCAGCACCTGGGGTTTGTTATAAACTTCGCAAAGTCCACTTTGCACCCCTCACAGAACATGGAGTTCATAGGAGCAAGGCTGGACACCCTTCAGGCAAAGGCCTTTTTACCCGTGGACAGAGCACACAGATTGATGGATCTAGCCAGGCAGTTCCACAGCAATTCTCTGGTCTCCGCCAGACAATTTCTGAGGCTCTTAGGCCACATGGCTTCCACGGTCCATGTAACTCCAAATGCCCATCTACACATGAGGCCAGCTCAATGGGGCCTCAGAACTCAGTGGCACCAAGCCACAGGAAGCCTCATGGACAGAGTGAGGGTGTCCACACTACTAGAGTCTTCTCTGCAGTGGTGACTTCATCTCCCGAATCTAGTGCGCGGGGTGTTCTTTTTCAGACACCTCCACACTCTCAAGTGCTGACAACCGATGCTTCTCTTCAAGGTTTGGGGTGCACATTGCCAAGGAGCATGTTCTCAAGGCCTGTGATCTCCTTGTGAGGCCGCAGAGCAGATCAATCTCTTAGAACTGAGAGCTATCTGCTAAGCCCTGAGAACCTTCTCCCATCTCATCTCTCACCAGTCCGTCTTGGTTCAGACGGACAATCAAGTTGCTATGTTCTATGTGAACAAACAAGGGGGCACAGGGTCCCGCTTTCTATGTCAGGAAGCGCAGAAACTGTGCTCATGGGCAGTCAATCACGGCATTCTTCTCAAAGCGGTCTATCTCCCCAGTCAGGAGAATTACCTGGTGGACAGATTGAGCAGGATCCTGCAGCCGCACGAATGGCAGTTGAATCCTTTAGTGGTTCAACAGATCTTCCTGAGATGGGGTCTTCCAACCATAGATCTCTTTGCCAGTTCTCTGAACCGTCAACTTCCCAGGTTCTGCTCCAGACAACCACATCCTCTCAGAGTGGCAGCGGATGCGTTTCTCATTCCATGGTCTACAGGCCTCCTATATGCGTTTCCTCCCACGCCTCTAGTGCCCAAAACACTCTTCAAAGTGATCCAGGACAAGGCCTCGGTGATCCTGGTGGCCCCTAGGTGGCCCAGGCAACCCTGGTTTCCACTTCTTTTGCACCAAGTGGTGGACACTCCTCTTCCTCTGGGGATGCAACCTGATCTCCTGTCTCAGGAGCAGGGATCTCTCTTACACCCCAATCTCCAGTCCCTCCATTTGATGGCCTGGCTGCTGCAGGGGAAGTTCTAGCACCCTTACTACTGCCTAGGGAAGTGGAGGACGTGGCCTTGGCCTCTGGGAGGCAGTCCACCCAAAAGTCTTATGCCCTTAAGTGGCGTAGATTCTCTACCTGGTGTACTGAACACAACGAGAATCCTTTCTCATGCCTAGTGCCAGTGGTGCTGCAATATTTGCTTCACCTGTCCCACCTAGGTCTTAAGTCCAATTCTGTGAGAGTTCATCTTAGTGCCCTTTCAGCACTCCCCAGTGGAGAGTCAGTCTCTCTCAAGCCATCCTTTAGTGGCTCGCTTCTTCAGAGGCCTGCTTTTGCTTAAACCTCCACTGCGTCCCCCTGCCCCTGAATGGGATTTAAACGTGGTCTTGCAACGGCTTACTTGCCCGCCATTTGAACCTATGGCTACTTGCCCTCTATGTTTTCTCTCCTGGAAAGCATTGTTTCTGGTAGCCCTTACCTCAGCAAGGCGAGTGAGTGAGCTTCAGGCCCTAGTATCGGATGCACCTTATACTAGGTTCTATAGGAACAGAGTAGTCTTATGGACTCATCCTAAGTTCCTTCCTAAGATTGTCTCCTCCTTCCACCTCAATCAAGAGGTGGTTCTTCCAACTTTCTTTCCCAGGCCGCATGCCAGCCGGGCTGAGACGGTCTTGCGTACCCTGGACTGTAGGAGGGCGTTGTCCTTCTACCTTGACCGTACGTGGGAGCACCGGAGGGCTGTTCAGCTCTTCGTCTCTTTTGACCCCAATAAGTTGGGGTTGG
The DNA here is from genome assembly GCA_033557465.1 of Ichthyophis bannanicus. Classification (NCBI taxonomy): domain Eukaryota; kingdom Metazoa; phylum Chordata; class Amphibia; order Gymnophiona; family Ichthyophiidae; genus Ichthyophis; species Ichthyophis bannanicus. The sequence continues at coordinate 766,320,664 of CM066036.1, read as the reverse complement.
CTGTCTCCAAGCGTACTTTGTTTTTATGGGTAGCCGACTGTATCGCCTGGGCTTATAGGGCAGCCGGCCTCTCATTGCATGGTCGAGTTACGGCTCATCGTGTCAGGGCAAAGGCTGCATCAGTGGCTCATCTCCGCTCTGTTCCGTTGGCAGACATCTGCCGGGCCACTTCTTGGTTTTCAAGCCAGACTTTTGCGGTCCACTACTGCCTTGAGAGGGAGTCCTGCAGGGACAGTGCTTTCGGGCAGGCGGTACTCCATAATCTCTTTGGGCTTTAGGCAACTCCTACCCTCCGGCCCTGGTGTTGGGCTACCGTTCGGGGGCGTTATCAGAGAAGATTCTGTTCTTGCATGCTGAGGCTCTAGAGGGAGCTCATTTTTCAGCTTTGGATCTCCGGTAGCCTTAAGCTGGGGAGTCCCATATGTGAGGACTGACTTCCTGCTTGGTCCTGGAGAAAGAGTAGTTACTCACCTGTAACAGGTGTTCTCCAGGAGCAGCAGGAATCAGTCCTCACAACCCTCCCTCCTCCCCTTAGAGTTGCAGTCCTATGATTTCTTTTGTTGTTTTTTGCTGTCTTTTAGCTATGTCATCTGACTGAGCAAGATGGCACCCTTGGGCGGGAAGGGGACTGCGCATGCGCGCTGAATTCCCAAAGGCTTTCTTTGAAAGCTGGGGAAATGCTCCGCACAGGGGCTCCGTCGGCGCCGACGTCACCCATATGTGAGGACTGATTCCTGCTGCTCCTGGAGAATACCTGTTACAGGTGAGTAACTACTCTTACTGTTACTTACTTCTTGCTACCCACGTGTGAGGTTGTTTGAAGCTTGCCATGTTTCTCCCATATGCTTTGGACAAATACTGAAGGGATCTCTGGTGGCAGAGGCGAATAGAGGTATGAAAGTGATGTCAATGAAGCCTGGGCTTTTCATTGGTTCATTGTCTCCACTAGTCTGCTAGTAGGGAACACAATCCACTTGTCTGGACTGGTCTAGCAGGACTTAAGGGAAGGACATTAACTGGTAAGTAAAATGTCACAGACAGTTCTGTCCCAGCTTGATAAACCTCCACAAGCTGGTTCACCCGGACCTTCCACCAGCCCCAGTTAAAATTCCTACCTCGGAATTCCTTTGCGTGGCTTGCCTTGGAAGAACTACTGGCTCTACGGGCCTCTCTCTCTCCTGAAGCCTGCTGGGTTTTTAATCTCTCCCTCTGAGCCACGCCCTCTTAATCCTGAATTCTGGGCTGCAGACTCTCTTAAAGGGCACTGTTGATACTCCATTACAACATGATTTCCATTTCATTTGTTATTATTTAATGTTTTTAAAATACAGACATGGGACATAATATAAATCATAAAAAAATCAATAATATAGAAAATAACAGTTTTTTCAATTTCTTTCTAAAAGATAAAAAAATAAATTCTTGTGTTTAAAGTCCCTTATGCCCTCAAATGGTGTAGGTTGGTGCACCAAACACGGGGCTGACCCGTTCTGCCCTTTGGGACTGGTGTTATAGTACCTTCTCCACCTCTCACGATCCAGGCTTCAGTCTAACTCTGTCCAAGTGCACCTTGGTGCCTTGGCAGCGCACCACCACTCGGTGGATGGTAAGCCCCTCTCGGTTCAGCCTTCGGTGCCCCATTTTCTTTGGGGCCTGCTCTTATCGAAGTCCCCGGTTCGCCTTCCGGTAACCGAATGGGACCTCAACATAGTGTTAGGAAAGCTCACTTGCCCACCCTTCGCGCCTCTAGCTACCTGCCACCTTCGCTACCTCTCTTGTAAGGTGGCTTTCCTGGTTGCACTCCCCTCCGCTCGCAGAGTTGGTGAGCTTCAGGCCCTGGTGGCTGAAGTGCCTTATACCAGGTTCTGCAAGAACAAAGTGGTGCTTCGCATGCACCCCAAATTCCTTCCGAAGGTAGTATCACCCTTCCATCTCAACAAGGGAGTAGTGCTCCCTACCTTCTTTCCAAGACCACACTCCAGTCAGGGAGACTGTCCTTCACATCTTGGACTGCAAGAGAGCTTTGCCCTTCTATATCCAACGCACTCTGTGCCACCGCAAAGCTGATCAGCTTTTCATCTCCTACTACCCCAGTAGACTGGGGGAGGTGGTGACTAAGCATACACTGTCCACCTGGGTGGCGGACTGTATTGCCCTCACCTATGAGCAGGCGAGGCTCCCACTGGAATCCTGCGTCATGGCTCACTGTGTCAGGGCCATGGAGGCCTCGGTGGCAAACTTGTGCTCTGAATTGATGGTGGACATTTGCCGGGCCACCATCTGGTCCATACCTTTACAGCCCATTACTGCCTGGAAAGAGTCCTGACGGGACAGAGCCTTCGGGCCAGGCTGTGTTCCATAACCTTTTTGGGGTTTAGGCAACTCCTACTCTTCAATCCTGTAATGGGAGTTCTCTGTGGACAGCAGGATAAGTCAGCCACACTTTCCCACTCTTCCTCCCCTGCAAGAGACCATATTCCTGGGCCTGGCCCTCATTGCCCCTAGCATCTGGCTCTGCTCGGGACACAGTGGCTGGCTAGGGGCGGGCCTGGGGATAGGGCCAGGTAGAGCATGCCCAGAAGGGAAACGCCTTCTGGGCTAGAGAGAGAGTACTTTTGTCCTCGGCGCCGTCGGATGACGTCACCTGGTGTGGCTGACTTATCCTGCTGTCCACAGAGAACTCCCGTTACAGGTAAGTAACCCCGATTTCTCCGGGCACAGCAGGAATCAGTCCTCACAACCTTCCCTCCTCTCCTTGGAGTTGCTCTTTTACCATCTTTTATTTTTGCCGTCTTAGCTGTGTCATCTGACTAATCAAGATGGCACCCTTGCGCGGGAAGGGACCATGCATGCATGGTGACATCTCCCAAAGGCTTTCTTTGAAAGCTGGTGGGGATGCTTCCGCTAGGGCTCCGTTGGCGCTGACGTCACCCCATATGTGAGGACTGATTCCTGCTGTTCCTGGAGAACACCTATTATAAGTGAGTAACTATGCTTTATAGGTAAGTAACTTTGTTATCTTATACTACTGGATTATAGAAAAAGAAATCCTTCAATACATTTGGCTTCCTTCTGATCACAGTCAACTATAGCAGTCTGTGCTTCATATACAGAGAAGGTTTAGCCTCCATGCCGAAATCTTTTTATATACCAGCAGCATTAATACCTTCACAAAGCCTGCTGTGCTGTTATCACTTTCCCACTTCTAGATGTCTGGTATAATCTGTATGTGTCCTTTTCTTCAGCTTTATAGTTTTTCCTCCCTTAGGTTTTTTTTTTTTTCCCTACATATTTTTACAACATGGCCTACTACACCTCTGCCAAAGCACATTTATTCGCCATTGTTACATTATCCTTTCTATTTTATCTCTACCTTGTTTGTCTTCCTTTTAGATTTTCTGACTCTTTGATGTGAGTATATTCTGGTGTTTAGCTTTTTGTCATTTTTGGCTTGAGTTTATATCTTGGCAGCAAAACTAAAAAAAACCTGGTTGCAGTTTGCTAAATAATACTTGAGCTGTTTTGTTAGCATAGCATAACGATGTTCAACGTGATGACACTACACGAGAGAAATTGCTCATTCTTTCTAACACAACACCGTTACTAATATGGTTGTTTGGATATGTATAAATAGAGGGCAGTAAGAAAGTTCTAGGAGCTACTACTTTTTATTAAATTTAATTAATACATGTTGAATATATATAAAAGTAACTCACCAGCCTTCCATCATGGTATCTTTTAAGTTTTATACATTCATTACTAAGCAGATCTGGAGAAAAACTGTATCTCCCAATTATAAAATTGTACATTGACAGTTACCCCCTTACGTAAAGGAGGATATGGAAGGAAGTGTAGAACGTGAAACCCATAGTAAACACAGTTGTTTGTGCCTTTAGTAGCATTATGTATTTGTATTTGGATGCTGAAACTAAGTTAAAATGAATAAAAACAATACATTTAATTTGACTGAACCTAATAATGCACCTAATACAAAAAATGTTCTAATTGAAATGGGAAGGGTGTGTAGGGCAGAAGTACTCAAATCCAGTCCTGGAGGGCCGCCAACCAATCAGGTTTTCAGGATATCCCTAATGAATATGCATGAGAGAGATTCAAATACAATGGAGGCAGTGCATGCAAATATATCTTATGCATATTCATTAGGGATATCCTGAAAACCTGATTGGTTGGCGGCCCTCCATGACTGGAATTGAGTACCTCTGGTATAGCGTATGAGGCACAAACTGAAATAGGGGATCTTGTATGGTAGCCTACCCAAGATGTTCTGATATGATCAAGTTCCAAAACCATAAGACATCAGCAAAGTAGTTTTGAAACTCTTCCTTTCAGAATTTGTTCCAGATACTGGGTTAAGTTCAAGCTATGCATAGTTAATTCCTTTCCAGAAGTTGTTGTCCCAAACCACTGCACTTCTAAGTAAATAACCCATAGTAATCTAGTAGGATGTCCTTCATCCAGCCCCTCCTCCCTAATGTCTTCCATACCTGTCCAAATCATGCTTATTGTTAGTGTTAATCTGCAGGAACAAGCAGGAATTTAGTCCTCACATATGGGTATCGTCGGTACCGATGGAGCCTGCACGGGAACGCTCCCCAGCGTCCAGTTAGAAAGCTTTTGGGATCATCCCACAGCACCTGTGTGCTGCCTTCCCGCCTTTCCCAACTGCCTCTCTCCAGTTCTTCGTTTCCTGCGGAGCCAGCAGGTTGTCGATCCTGTCATCGCAGAAAATGTTTTCTTATTGTCCTTCTTTTTTGTGGTCGCGTCTGCCTTCCCTCGACGCTATACCGGTACCGCCGGTTCTTTCTTTTCAAAAAAAAAATTTATTTTTTTTTCCAAACCTTTTTTCTTCAGGTGCACGTGCCATTTTGGGCCTTAGGCCCAAAATTTCCCTAACTATGGAAAAACCCGCCTCGGGTTTCAAGAAGTGCACCAAGTGTGGCGGTACCATCTCCGTCACCGACACCCATGAGTGGTGTCTTAAATGTTTAGGTCCTGACTACTCCATTTTGGAGTGTATGGCCTGTGCCATGATGTCCAAAAGGGGTCGACAAAACCGGGCTGCTAAGCTCAGCACCCTTTTTCCCTCCGATGCAGCATCTGTGGCATCGACGTCTTCCAGGGCTTCGTCTTCCTCCCATGGATCTCAGGTAACTAAACATAAGTCTGGCCGGTCCTCAAAGGGTAGATCTCCTTCTAAGCATCGAGATGCCTCTGGCGTTGCCCTTGAGGGTTCTGTACCGGCAAAATTGCCCCTGCGGGAGGCTTCGGCTTCCAAAGCATTATCGGGGCTCCAGGATGTTCTTGAGGCCTCAACCTCGGAAGAACTACTGGTGCCATGCTCTGGGGTACCGGCTGTTTTCTCCGGTACCGGTACCCAGGCATCGGCAGCATCGATAGACCAGAGGTTCCTGGCTATTGAACGCAGTCTGGCGGTTCTCCTTGCGGCATCGATACCCTCTGAACCGTGTCAGACGGTTCAACTGGTACCGACTTCGGCGCCGGTATCGGCATCGACATCGGTGTCTGCATTCCCGGCACCCAGTCAAGCCATGCCTTCCGGTACCGATACACCGGTACTGATTCCCCCCGGCACTGACTTCGGTTGGTACGGGTATCGTGCTCTACAAGAGCATCCGGACAGAAGGTACTTTGAATCCTCGGAGGAATCTGAGGATGATGATAGCTCCGTCGATACCAGAGTACTTCTCCCCGAGGAGCCTTCCTCTCCCAAATGTAGGATGTCTCCTCCAGAAGATATCTCCTTTCGGGATTTTATCAGGGAGGTGGCTCGAGGTCTTTCCATTACTGTGGCTCCTGAAACAGAGCCCAGGGCAAAGCAGTTGGAGATTCTACAATATCCAAAGACTCCTAAGGAGGCAGCTACTTTGCCTATCCATGAGATCTTACATGATCTCATATTAAGAATGTGGGAAACACCCCTTACCACTTCTCCTCACTCTCGTAGACTGGATACCATGTATCGAGTACCTCCGTTTCCTGGCTTCCAGAAAACTCAGCTTCCTCACCGCTCTATTGTAGTGGAATCGGCTATGAGAAGGATCAGAAGTGCAAAGAGGCATGCCTCTAACCCTCCAGGATGTGAGTGTCGAACTTTGGATGCATTTGGATGTCGTATTTTCCAAGCTTCCATGCTTTCTGCCAGGATCGGTTCCTATATTTTATATATGGGAATGTTCCTTAAGGAAGTCACAGGAGATTTAGAGGTTTTGAGCCCTCCTCTTCCTGAAGATAAGAGGCAAGATTTTCTCACTCTGGTTAAACATGCCCATGATGTTTCTAAATTTGTCAATCGTTCAGCTTTTGACTGTTTTGAGTGCATAAGGAGGACCTCTGCCATTGCCATAGATGCACATAGAATTGCCTGGCTCCAGGCATCCGATTTGGAGCTCTGGGTGCAGGACAAACTGGGCAATATCCCTTGTACAGGTGAGAATCTATTCGGCAAAAATTGGCAAGAAAAAGCCAATGAGTTGGATGCTGACAACTCCAGTTTGGATAGACTATCCAAAGCCACAGCTGATCCTACAAGGAAGAAATCTTTCAAGAAACCATTTTTCTCCAAAAAGAAGAGGTTTTATCCCTCTTATTCTCAGCAGGGACGTTCTGCAGGTCAACCTGTCCGGAAGAGTCAGCAACCACCTAAACAAAGGAAAGCAAAGACTGCTAAGCCTCAACTGTCTCAGCCTTCGCAAGGCCTTGACTTCCATCTAGAGAACGTAGCCTTCCTGGGCCTCAATGGACCAGCACCTTCCACCATTCCAGGAAGGTTGTGTCACTTTGCCCCCAGGTGGGGGCAGATAACAGCAGAACATTGGACTCTCTCCATTATAAAAGAGAGGTACAAGCTTCACTTTTTCCGCATGCCCCCTCCCACAATGGTAAGACAGTTCAATTCTCAGACCTCTCTCATCAACCTGTTAGATGAAGAGGTCACTATCCTTCTTGCTCAAGGGGCGATAGAAGAGGTACCCATTCCTCAACAGGGTACAGGGTTTTACTCCCCCTATTTCCTTATCCCAAAGAAACAGGGGGACACAGACCTATTTTAGATCTCAGAGAATTGAACAAATTCCTGTTCAAGGAGAAATTCAAAATGATTTCTCTGGGAACTCTGCTGCCATACCTTCACAGTCAGGATTGGCTTTGTTCTCTAGATCTCAAGGATGCGTACACTCATGTTCTCATCCATCCAACTCACAGAAAGTTCCTTCGGTTCCTTATTCAAGGAAAGCACTACCAATACAGGGTGCTTCCTTTTGGCCTGGCCTCAGCACCAAGGGTGTTTATGAAATGCATGGCTGTGGTAGCAGCATTTCTTCGCACTCTAGGAGTATTCGTCTACTCCTACTTAGACGACTGGCTCATTCGAGCCCCATCAGAGTCAGAGGCCAGGATTTCTCTATCTTGCACAATGCGTATCCTTCAGTATTTGGGTCTGGTCATAAACATCCCAAAATCCAGCCTAACTCCCACTCAGTCTCTAGAGTTCATAGGAGCTTTGCTTGATACCAGGTAAGCAAGGGCCTATCTTCCCTAGGCCTGTTGCCTTCGCATGGTGCAGTTAGCTTCTCAAGCAGTGCTAAAGCCTCTTCTCACTGCTCTAGGAATGTTACAACTACTAGGCCACATGGCATCTACAGTGCATGTGGTTCCCTATGCTCGCCTCCATATGAGAGCAGCCCAATGGACTTTATCCACTCAATGGACCCAGGCATCAGGGTGCCTGTCAGACAAAATAGCAAACACAAATCGCCTTATTTTGTCCCTCCAATGGTGGCAGTCCACTCAAAACCAGTTGGTGGGGTCCCCATTTCAACAACCTTTACCCCAGGCAACTCTCACAACAGATGCTTCACCAATGAGTTAGGGAGCTCTGCAAGACCTCTCCACCCAAGGCACTTGGACTCCACAGGTGTCTCATCTACACATCAATCTCTTGGAGCTCAGAGTAATATTCCTTGCTCTGCGAGTGTTCCACTCCCTGCTCTGCTACAAGACAGTCCTCATTCATACGGACAATCAAGTAGCCATGTTCTACGTGAACAAGCAGGGAGGAACAGGCTCTCTGTCGCTTTGCAAATAAGCTTTGCGACTATGGGCCCTCGCCAGAGAGCATCAGATTCATCTCCTGGCAGTGTATCTTCCAGGTATTCAAAACTCTTGGGCAGACAGACTCAGTCGAGTTCTGCTTCCACACGAATGGTCTCTACATGCAGACCAGGTGGCCAAGATTTTTCAAATTTGGGGAACCCCAGACATAGACCTCTTTGCAAGTCTGTTGAATGCCAAACTTCCCCGGTTCTGTTCCAGAATTCCGGCTCAGGGCTCTCAGGCCAAGGATGCTTTCCTCCTCCATTGGGGTCAGGACTTCCTTTATGCCTTTCCACCCATTCCCCTGATTTCCAAAACCCTGTTCAAGCTTCAGAGAGACAGAGGCCGTATGATTCTCATAGCTCCACATTGGCCATGGCAAGTGTGATACCCTCTGTTTCTACATCTCTCTCAGGCTCCCTCTCTGGAGTTAGGGTCTGCTCCAGATCTCCTGTCTCATGAGGACTGAATGTTATGGCATCCCAATCCCCCCCAGTCTCTGCATCTCAGGGCTTGGTTGCTGAAGGCCTAGATCTTCATGATTTTAACCTTTCTCAGCAAGTAAAGGATCTCCTTTATGCTTCTAGAAAACCTTCCACAAGACGCTCTTATGCTTTCAAGTGGAAAAGGTTTACCATATGGTGCTCGCAGAAGGGTCTTAGCCCCCTTGCGATACCTCTGGAATCATTACTGGAGTATCTCCTTCATTTATCCAATGCAGTACTTAAAACCAACTCAGTAAGAGTCCATTTAAGTGCTATTGCAGCTTCTTTCAAGCCTTTAAATGGACAACCTATTTCCTCCCATCCTCTTATAGCAAGATTTATGAGAGGCCTTCTTCTAACTAAGCCTCTCATTAGGCCACCACCGGTGGCATGGGACTTAAACCTGGTTCTTGGCCAGCTCATGAAGCCACCTTTCGAACCCTTAGCTACTACCTCATTGAAATTCCTTTCTTGGATTTCTCATTGCAATCACATCAGCACGTTGCATCAGTGAGTTGCAGGCACTGGTGGCTGATCCTCCTTATACAAGGTTCCATCATGACAAGGTAGTCCTTAGGACTCATCCACACTTTATGCCAAAGGTGGTCTCGCCTTTTCATTTGAACCAAGCGGTTTACCTGCCTGTGTTTTTTCCAAGACCTCATGCATCAAATGCAGAAAGGAATCTTCATACCTTGGACTGTAAAAGAGCTTTAGCTTTTTACTTACAGAGAACACAGCAACATAGAAAGTCTTCTCAACTCTTTGTTGCTTTTGATCCTTCTCATTTGGGACTTCAGTCTCCAAGAGAACACTGTCCAACTGGATTGCACAGTGTATTTCCTTTGCCTATCAGAGTAAGAATCTTTCTCTGGAGGGCCATGTCACAGCTCACAATGTGAGAGCCATGGCAGCTTCAGTGGCTTATCTGCACTCTGTGTCTATCGATGACATCTGTCGAGCAGCCACTTGGGCCTCAGTTCATACCTTCACAACCCATTACTGATTGGACAAGGACTCCCGCCAGGATGCCTTGTTTGGTCAGGCTGTTCTCCAGCACCTGTTCCATACCTAATCAACTCCTTCTCACCATCCCTGGTAGGATGCCAGAGATCCATGGGAGGAAATGGAGCCCTTTCACAGGGACACACAACTTCTCGGGTCTCTCCCTGGCATCTAAAGCTAGGGAGTCCCCATATGTGAGGACTACATTCCTGCTTGTTCCTGGAGATAGCATAGTTACTCACCTGTAACAGGTGATCTCCAGGAACAGCAGGAATATAGTCTTCACAACCCACCCACCTCCCCTAGGAGTTGTATCTCTCTATCTCTTTCTCTCTCTCTCTGTCTCAGCTTTAAACTCAACTGGAGAGAGGCAGTTGGGAAAGGCGGGAAGGCAGCACGCAGGCGCTGTAGAATGCTCCGAAAAGTTTTCTAATTGGACGCTGGGGAGGGTTCCCACGCAGGCTCCGTCGGTACCGATGATACCCATATGTGAAGACTATATTCCTGCTGTTCCCGGAGATCACCTGTTACAGGTGAGTAGCTATGCTTTATGTGACCGCTTTGTGCTAGTTTCCCCAGCTGTTTTGGAATCCCAGTGCAGTTGTACAACTGTTCTCTCTCTGTAAGCTTTGTTTCTCCTCTTCATTCCTCTGATCTTTACATGGTAGGTAGGTGACTCATGTCCATTGCACCAAACAAAAAGCATCATCATAGGTACATGCACATATATTAGTGAGAAGAGGAAGGGCAAAAGTGGTATTGTCAGACTCAAGGGTGCAGGGGGGGAATATGTAGAAGCTGATAAGGATAAAGCGGAATTGCTTAACAAATATTTTTGTTCTGTGTTCACAGATGAAGAACCAGGAGCAGGACCTCAGAAAACACCCACAAATAAGAACAGAAGTGAGGGACATCTTGAACAATTTTCAGAAGACTGTGTTCGTGAGAAACTAGCTCAACTTAAAGTAGACAAAGCGATGGGACCGGATGGGATACACCCTAGAATACTGAGGGAACTTGGGGACGTTCTAGCAACTCCATTGACTGACCTTTTCAATGCCTCGTTGGAGTCGGGAGTGGTGCCAAAGGACTGGAGAGAGGCTCATGTGGTGCCTTTACACAAAAGCGGAAGTAAGGAAGGATGTGGTTGAAAACTACAGGCCGGTTAGTTTAACTTCAGTGGTGAGTAAATTATTGGAAACGCTGCTGAAAGAGAAAATAGTGAGGTTTCTGGAGTCTGGCGGATTACAGGATCCGAGGCAGCATGGATTCACCAGAGGCAGGTCTTGTCAGACAAATCTGATCGATTTCTTTGACTGGGTGACCAGGGAGTTGGACCGAGGGAGAGCTCTAGATGTGGTGTATTTAGATTTCAGTAAAGCCTTTGACACTGTTCCTCACAGGCACTTATAAACAAACTGAGCACCCTAGGGATGGACCCTAAAGTTACTGCTTGGGTTAGAAATTGGTTGGGTGGGAGGCGACAAAGAGTACAAGTAAATGGAGCTCACCCTCAGGAGAAGGATGTTACCAGTGGTGTGCCCCAGGGATCTGTCCTTGGTCCGATTCTTTTTAACATCTTTTTTAGTGATATAGCGGAAGGGCTGTCGGGTAAGGTTTGCCTCTTTGCGGATGATACCAAAATCTGTAATAGAGTAGACACCCAGGAAGGTGTAGATAACATGAGGAGGGATCTAGCTAAGCTTGAAGAATGGTCTAGAATTTGGCAGCTGGGATTTAATGTTAAAAAATGTAAGGTCATGCATTTGGGCTGCAGCAATCCAAGGGAGCAATACAGTATAGGAGGTGAAGTACTTTTGTCCACTAAAGAAGAGCGGCACCTAGGCGTGGTTGTGTCTGATGATCTTAAAGTAGCTAAACAGGTAGAAAAGGCGACGGCAAAAGCTAGAAGGATGCTTGGGTGCATACGGAGAGGAATGGCTAGCAGAAAAAAGGAGGTGATAATACCTCTGTATAAGTCTTTGGTGCGACCTCATTTGGAGTATGGTGTGCAATTCTGGAGACCGCATCTTCAAAAGGATGTGAACAGGATGGAGTCGGTGCAGAGGGTTGCTACTAAAATGATTAATGGGCTTCATTATAAAGCATATGAGGACAGACTTAAGGATCTTAATATGTACACCTTAGAGGAAAGGCGGGATAGAGGTGATATGATTGAGATGTTTAAATACCTCCGTGGCATAAATGTTCAGGGAGAGAGCCTCTTTCAATTGAAAGCAAGTTCTGCTACGAGGGGACATGGGATGAGGGTGAAGGGAGATAGATTCAGGAGTGATATGCGGAAATATTTCTTTACGGAAAGAGTAGTGGATCCGTGGAATAGTCTCCCAGTGGAGGTGGTAGAGATGAGGACAGTAACTGAATTCAAAAAAGCATGGGACCAACACAGAGGATCTCTAAAGGTAGAAAGTGGACTGTTGTAGTTGTTGTTATGGAAGGACAGACTAGATTGGCCTTGTGGTCTTTTTCTGTCATCATGTTTCTATGTTTCTATGTTTCTATACATAGTGGTTACTGTTCTAATGTCATTTCCACATCTCTTTATGAGATCGCAACCATTTAGTAATAAATCTTTGCAGTGATCAAACTGATTCTTGAGACATTTTCAAGCTTTCTATGCATCATTTATTTTTAAGCATCTTAGACAGAGATAAATGCAGATTAAGGAAATTTGTAAATATTAGATTCAACCACCTGGCCTATTCTTTTTTTCCAAAGCTTTCAGTTTAGCTTAGATAGTCATGACCTCTCTGCTAGTAGTTGCATTAACAGCCGGTAAGGAATTAATTTGCCGGTCCATTCCAGAATTGATTGCTGCCTTTGTGTTCTTTTTGAAGAGTCACAGAAAAATTGGCCAGAACTCTTGTACTATTCTGTACATACATCTTCAAAATCATTAGTCTAAATTTCCTTTTACATAATTTTCTTAGGTCTCTGTAGGGAAGAATCGCTTTCGCCTTCATTAGGAGACTATTCCAAATATCTGTCACTATTTCTGTAAAGAAATAGTTCCACATATTACTCCTGAGTCTATCCGTTTTCACCCTCATCCTATGTCCCCTCATAGCAGAGTTTGTTTTCAATTGAGAGGCTCTCCTCTTGTGCATTTATGCCACAGAGGTATTTAAACATATTTATCATATCTCCTCTTTCCTTCCTTTCCTCTAATGTATACATATTAAGATCTTTAAGTATGTCCCAATGTGCTTTATAATGAAGACCACTAACCATTTTAGTAGCCATCCTCTGTATAGACTCCAACCTGTTTATATCCTTTTGAAGCTGTGGTCTCCAGAATTACATACATTACTCCAAATGAGGTCGCACCAAAGACTTATACAAAGGCACTATCACCTCCTTTTTTTTTCTGCTGGCCATTCCTCTCCCAATGCACTCAAGCATCCTTCTGGCTTTTGCTGCCGCCTTTTCTACCTGTTTAGCCACTTTAAGATCATCAGAAACGATCATGCCCAGGTTCCGCTCTTTCATGGACAGAAGTACTTCGCCCCCTACACTGTACCACTCCCTTGGATTTTTGCAGCCTAAATGCATGACCCTGCATTTTCTAGCATTAAATCTCAGCTGCCGAATTCTTGACCATTTTTCAAACTTAGATCCCTCTTCATGTTATGTGTTCCTTTTTGGGTGTCGACTGTATTGCAGATTTTGGTACCATCCGCAAAGAGGCAAACCTTACCAGACAGCCCTTCTGCAATATCACTAACAAAGATGTTAAAAGAATAGTACCAAAGACAGATCCCTGCGGCACACCAGTGGTAACATCCTTTTCCTCATAGTGAGCTCCATTTACTTGTCCCCTTTGTCGTCTCCCACTCAACCAATTTCTAATCCAGCCAATCACTTTAGAGTGTATTTATAAATCGCTGTGCGGAATGGTGCCAAAGGTTTTGCTGAAATCTAAGAACACCACATCTAGGGCTCTCCCTTGGGTCAACTCCCTGGTCACCTAGTCAAAGAAATAATCAGATTTGTCTGACAAGACTTACCTCTGGTAAACCCATGCTGCCTCAGATCCTGCAATCCATTGGACTCCAGAAACCTCACTGTCCTCTGTTTTAGCAGCGTTTCCAATAAGTCACTCACCATGGAGGTCAGACTAATTGCCCTGTAATTCTCAACCTCATCCTTCTGCTTTTGTGTAAAGGGATCACATGCACCTTTCTCCAGTAATCTGGGACCACTCCTGACTCTAAAGAAGCACTGAAAAGATAAGTCAGTGGAGCCACTACAATGTCCCCAAGTTCCTTTAATATTCCTTTAATATTCTCAGATGTATCCCATCTGGTCCCATCGCTTTGTCTACTTTGTGTTCGTGAGGAATTAGCTAAACTAAGTTTTTTTCTGAAAATCATTCAAGATCCCTTTCACATCTGTTCCTCTTTGTGGGTGTTTTCTGAGGTCCTTTTCCTGGCCCTTTGTTTGTGAACACAGAACAAATTTATTTGTTAAGCAATTCTGCTTTATCCTCATCACTTCTACATATTCCTCTCCTTCATCCTTAAGTCGGATAATACCACTTTTGCACTTCCTTCTCTTGCTAACATATCTGAAAAATAGACATATCTTGTCCTCCCTTTTTATTGCATTGGCTATTTTTTTTTCTTTTTGTATTTTTGCTTTCCTGATTACTTTCCTAGCTTCTCTAAGTTTTTCCAAATATAGATGCTTGTCTTCCTCTCTCTGTGTTCTCTTGTATTTTAGGAAGGCCACCCTCTTTTTCTAAACCTCTTCAGCTACTTCTTTTGAGAAACATAGTGTCCTCATTTTCCTTTTCCTTTTATTTACCTTTCTAACAAAAACATTTGTTGCCCTTAAAATATCCCCTTTTCGTTTTGCCCTTGCTCTTCTACATCCTCCAGTTGTTGCCATCCCGATAACTACTCCTTGAGGTATTGACCCATCTTGGCTAAATAAGTTTTCTGAAGTTTAAGACCCTCGCTTTTGAATGGATTTTATCAGCCCTAGCCCTAGTCCTGAACCATAGCATCTGATGATCACTGGATGCAAGATCTCCCACTAAGACACCAGAAAAACTTTCCTCATTGGTAAACACCAAGTCTAGTATGGCCCCTTCTATTGTGGGTTCCGTTACCAGTTGCCGGAATAATTCTTCCATTAAATAATCTGGGATCTCCTTACTTCTAAATGACCCTGCAGCAGGGATGTGCCAATCAACATCCGGCATATTGAAGTCACCTATCAGTAGTACTTCTCCTTTCATGGCAATATTGCGTATGTCTTCTATTAAATCTCCGTCCACTTCTCCCTGTGAGGGAGATTTGTATATAACACCTCTTTCTAGTTTAACCTACAGTACTGCCTCACTCTCTTTTTAAGCTTTGTAATTTTATAACTTTAATCATAAATTTTACATATAGTGCCACTCCTTCTCCCCTTCTTCCTACCCTGTCCTTCCTGAATAAAGTGTAGCCCAGTATAATTATATCCCAGTCATGGTTGTCCGTTAACCATGTCTCCATAATCGCTACTAAATCCAAGTCATCCTCTTTAATTAAAGCCTCGACATCTGAGATCTTATTTCTCATGCTATGGGCATTTATGTACACTGCTTTCCGGATGTTGCCCCCGTTTACCAATTTCTAGAGAGGTATTTAATTTTCTGAGGGCTTTCTTTAACCATCCCCAATGAATCTAGTTTAAAGCCCTCTTCAGTAGATTAGCCAGTCCGTTGCAGAAGACACATCGCCCCTTGTTGGGCAGGTGAGCGCTCTCTCTGCACTGCAGCTCTTGGAAAATCATCCCATGGTCCAGGAAACCAAAACACTCTTGATGTTGCAATCCACGCACCCATGCATTAATCTCCAAGATGTGAGTTTTATTGCCTTGGAATTTACTCTCAACAGGAATGATTAAAGATAACGCCACCTGCACACCTATTTGCTTCATCCTCTGTCCTAGAGTCATGAAGTCACTTGGATTGTTGATTCTGCAGTATCATCTGTGCCAACATGGATGAGCAACATCAGATAATAGTCCCTTTCCTGGGATGCTTTCACTCCTTCCACTTCCATGGCTGCTTACTGGTTCTTCAATACGAGGGCTGGAGGAGTTGGTTTGTTGATTCTGCAGGCTCTGATGACTCATGTCAAACTCTCTTCATTCTGTAGCCTCCCATCTTCACTTCTATTGGAGACCTTGGATGCTTCAAGAAGCATCTCATAAATGTACTTCTTGCTGTCTCGAATGCTTGTCAGCCTTGTCATCTCTTCTCTGAGCTCCTTCACTTTTTTCATGAGGGCTTCAGCTTGCAGGCTTCTTTTACGTGAAACTGGCCCCTCGATTGGCATTGGTCTGTGTGGGCAGAGGCAGAAGCTGTAATGGGAGCACTAGCTTTGGCAAGATGATTTTTTTCCAGCCATTGTTCAGTTGGTGGAGTTTTGGTACTTGCTGAAGTAAAAAAGAGACATCTACCAAAGTCCCTAACTTTTTTCGTCAGTTGGCCTTTAAACGAAAAAGCAGCTAATCTCTTTTGTGTGTTCGAACAGTGCTGTTTTTGTCCCTGTGTGGCGCCCTGCTTCCTTGCTAAACAGTTATTACCTTACACTAGTAATTTTCTCCTCTAGGGTATACATACAGTATTTAGGTCTTCAAGTCTCTTCTCATATGTCTTCTGGTGCAGGCATCAAATCATTTTGATCGCCTTCCTCTGAACCATTTCCAGTCTTTTTATATTCTTTGCAAGATATGGTCTCCAAAACTGAACACAATATTCCAAGTGAGGCTTCACCAGTAACTTGTGCAGTGGCATTAGTACGTCCTCCTTTCTGTTGGTAATTCCTCTCTGCAACCCAGCAAACATCTGGCTTTGGCCACCGCCTTGTCACACTGTTCGCCACCTTGAGATCCTCAGAAACAATCACTTCAGGGTCCTTCTCCTGGCCCGTCCACACCAACCTCTTGCCCCCTATCGCATACAGTTTTCTTGGATTTCTGCATCACAAGTACATGACACTGCACTTCTTTACATTAAATCTTAACTGTCAAGTATTGGACTATTCTTCCAGCTTTTGTAGATCTTTCAAAATGTTATGCACTCCCTCAAGGGAGTCCACTCTCTTGCAAATTTTCGTGTCATCTGCAAAAAGACAGACTTTTCTGTTCAGTCCTTCACCAATATCACTCACAAATACATTGAACAGTACCCATCCCACGACTGATCCCTCGGAGCTTTTAGTATCCTGGGATGTATCCCATCCAGTCCCATGACCTTGTTCACTTTCAGTTCTGCAAGTTGTTCAAACACATCATCTTCTGTGAATAGTATAGTATCTACACCATTTCCATTTGTATATTTGTCAATCACAGATAGTCCATCACCAGGATTTTCTTTAGTAAAAACAGAAGAGAAATATTTGTTTAGCATTTTTTCTTTTTCAGTGTCATTTTCCACATATCCGTTCTTGGCACTTTTGAGTCTTGCATGTCCACCTCTGATCTTCCTCTTCTTCCAAATATACCTGAAAAAGGTTTTGTCATCACGCTTTAGATCTTTAGCCATCTTTTCTTCTGCCTTAGATTTTGCTATCTTTGTTTTCTTTTTTTGTCTTTTAGCTTTATCCTGTATTCTTTTCTGTGTTCCTCTGTTTGCAAACTTCTGAATTTTATGAAAGCTGTGTTTTCTGTTTTTATTTGTGCAGCCACTTCTTTGGAGAACCAAATAGGTTTCCTTTTCCTCTTGTTGTTTTTATTTACTTTCCTTGCATATCTATCTGTTGCTCTTTTTATTGCCTCCTTTAGTTAAGCTTACTGCAGTTCCACTTCCCTAACTTCCTCTCACCCTGCCAACTCCTCTCTCAGGCACTTGGCCATTTTACCGAAGTTAGCGTTTTTGAAGTCTAGGACTTTGAGCTTGATGTGATTGTATTCTGCCTTGGCTTTTATCTCAAACCACATCATGTGGTGATTGCTGCTGCACACATGGGCACCCACTTGGACGTTCAACATGCTATCTCTGTTAGTGAGTACGAAATCTATCATTGAACTTTCCCTGGTCGGTTCCATCACTGTTTGTCTAAGAAGTGCATCTTGGAAAATATCCACAATTTTTTTTTTTACTTCTTTCCAGATTTGCAGAAGGAATACTCCAGTCCACATTGGGTAGATTAAAGTCACCCAATATGATCACTTCCCCCTTCATGGCTACCTTTGTAATATCAATAATCAAGTCTTTTATCAGTCCCTTCAATTTGAGTTTGAGGCCTGTAGACTACACCAGTATGGATGATAGTACCTTCTTCTCTTTTCAGCACAATCCACAGCGCGTCGTCTTTTCCCCACGTTCCTTGCATTTCAGCAACTTTAATATTGCTTTTGACATATAGGATTTTGGCATGGGCTATATCCCATTCATGTGACTCATTAAACCATGTTTCTGTAATGGCCACAATGTCCAAGTCCGTTCCCACCATTAGGTCTTCCAAGCCAGGACCTTTGTTTAGGCTGCGAGCATTTGTGCTCATTGCTTTCCAGCATTTGTTGACTGGCTTGCCTGCATTTTGCATGGATTTTGATCTACATGCCTCTTCCCACTTGCCATTGATGTGTGGGTTAATAGTGTGGCTGTTTCCAGTGTTATGTTTTTGCTGGGAGTGACATCCTGGACTTGTTCTTCTCCATCCATCACTCCCTTTCCCTAGTTTAAATGCCTATCTATATAATGGCTGAATTTTTCGCTTAAGATCCTTTTTTCCTGCAACAGAGAGATGTAGTCCATTAATACAGTATTGCCTCTTGTTGTTCCCTCTATTCCCCCAGTTGCTTGTATATCTAAATCCTTCTTGTTTGCATCAGGTTTGGAACCATGTATTCAAGTTGATTATGCAATGCAGCCTTTCTGCCCCATTACCAAGGATAGGTAGAATGTCTGAGAAATGCTATTTGCTTCGTAGATTTTTCCCTACCAACCGCTAAACATTTGTCAACAAGTTAATTGGAAGTTGCCTTATATAGCAAGAATTCTTACATGGGGTAGGTAGGCGCTGGGATGGGAAGGGAAGGATCTAACACTTAAGAAGCTCAGTGACTTCAAAAAGCCTGCTGTATACCCCTTTGAACTTGAAGGCTAGAAGAGAGGAAAAAACTCTAGCTGCAAAAAAAAAAAAAAAAAAAGCTTTGCCCCAGAATACAAAATAATTCCTGTTTTGCAATACAGCAGAAAAACAAAAAAATTAGCTATTAAAGATGACTAAAAAAGCCCCTTTAAGAGTATGTGTACAGCGCTCTGCATGCCTTGTAGTGCTATATAAATGATATAATAATAGTTGTAGTAGTTCTCAGGCAGAGTGTTTGGTAGTCAGGAGCACGACAGTATTACCTTGCTTGCAATGCAGACCATCCCCCAAAGTGTAGACCTTTGTACAGCACTCAGCTGCTTATCTCTTACTAACATCTGAGAAGGTCACTGACTTCAAAGAGCCTGCCCTACCCTTTTGAACTTGAAGGCTAGAGGAGAAGTAAAAAAACTCTAGCTGCAGAAAGAAAGCTTTGCCCCAAAACACCAAAAAAATTCCCTTTTGCATTACAGCAGAATGTAGCTGTTAAAAATGACAAAAAGCCCCCTTTAAGAGTTCTCAGGCAGAGAGTTTGTAGATATGCAAGGTGTAATGTTAAAGCATATTAAATGGAGGAGCAGCACACAGGAGCAGGTTGACACTATCTTAGATTCCCCCATTAGATGTGGGTTTATTTGGAGGGAGGCTATCAGCCATCTGTTAGTGCTTGCGCTTGGAAAATGGTGCCTAGAAAAACAAATATTGAAAATGGAAAAGAGAAAAACCCACAAAAAAAATAGAATACAAGAAATGGGGAAAACATAAGAACTGCCCAACTGGGTCAGACCAGAGGTCCATCAAGCCCAGATTCCACAGCTTAAATTTTGCATTATGTGAAAAATGGATTTGTTTTTGATGCGCTCATCATTAGTTTCATGGAGTGCCCTCGTTTGTCAGTTTGTAAGGTTAAACTGCCCTCCCCCCACCCCCTAAACTCATGATTTTATAACCTATAAATATCCCTCTGTCATCTCTTCTCCAAGCTGAAAAGTTGTGATCTGCTTGGCCTTTCTTTAAAAGGGAGGTATTCTGTACCCTTTATCATTTTTGTTGTCCTTTTCTGGTTCTGCTAGATCCATTTTGAAATGAGAAGACCAGAATTTCACACAGTACTCGAGGTGCAGTTGCAGCAGGATCCTATCCAGCGACAAGATGACATTTTGTCCTCCATTCTTTGAATAATCCCTAACATTCTATTTGCTTCTTCCATAGCCATGACACACTGGACTAACAATTTCAGTGCACAACCCGCACTGCCACCAAGACCCTTTCCTTGGGTGGTATCTAATTTAGAATCTAGCATTTGGTATCATTTTTCCCCAGGTGTGTATCACTCCACACATTTGCATTAAGAGGATATTTTATAAAGTCACACTTAGCTCATGTATGTTGCATATATTTTATAAAGTACATATGCACTTGTCTTCATAAATATTAGCATAGATGGCAGAAACATACCTTAGGTTAAGAAGACATGATGGCCTACACTAGCCCTAAGGCTGGTGTCAGTGACCACACTTTCTGTATGTTGCACAGTAGTACTCCTATATGGTATTAGTAGAACAGCTTCTGAATGTTGGAACCCATTTAACGAGAAGTGCTATAAACTGGAAATCTGAGAGTTAATGTAAAATAAACAGCATAAGTTAAATGTTGCTGATGGTTCCCTTAATAAAGAGATTTACAAAAGAAAAAGAAAGTTTTCATTGCATGAGAGACTGAGAGTTGTTTAAAGGAACTAGAAACTGGCAGTAACATGAGAACTGAAAGTAACCTCTTTATGAGACAAAATGATACAAGCTTCAGAGACTGTCTGCAACTGGAACTTAAGATGAAAAGTGAAGCACATGGGGGGAAAAAGGAAGAGAGCCAAGCTGAGAGTGGAATATGCTGAACTTCAGAGCATGATTAAAAGCACTGCAGTTATAATGGAAATCTGTTTTATTTCTTTTAAAATTCAGAATCCATTTTCGACCAAATAAAATGAGATAAAGAACATGCTCAGTATGGAATTTAGAAGTCATATGAAGTACATGCTATGAAACCGAAGACTGTTAAAATTATTTTATAGAAACTGAAAAGTACAAAAAAGTGTCATGTTGTAGTATAGTACAATTTAGTGGTTAAAACGTTTATCAAATTGTTGAGGTAGACAGTATTCGTATAAAATTGATTGAGGACTTAAGAAACCCTTAAAAGTAAAGATTCATTCCATATTGTCTTGCAAGACCAATCCAGACAAGTGGTTTGTGTGCCCCTACCATCAAATTGGTGGAGACAGCCATTGAAATGCCCAGGTGTCAGTGACAGCCCTCCCATGCTGCTGCTTGCATCGGCCACCAGAAGGCCCTTCAGTAATCTGTCTCCAGTATATGGTGGATGGATTTTCTCCACTCTGAAGAAAATCTGAACAGCTGAGAGGAAAAGATTGAATTTGCTTGTGAACGACCACTTGAGTGCAACGTGGGAGGCTCCACTAGACTGCAGTATTTTCAGTAGCCATAGGAGGAGGGAAAATTGGTTCAGCTCTATACTCTTATGATAAGAGCCTGTTGAGCATCCAGAAAACTGGAAAGATGTGGAAGAGTTCAGCAGCCTCACACAACCTTAGTGCCACCTCCTCCTCCTCTGTCTTCCTACTCCTCCCGCTCTCCTCCGAAGATCGCAGAAGACTCTTTAGAGGAATCTGCCTGCCAGCCACCATAAAACACAGTTTTTGAAAAGCAAGAAAAAGCAGTTTCAGGGAAGGAGAACTGAGTCTGGCATGAGTGTTCTGCCTGGGACTCTCAGGGGGTGAGTACCAAGGCTTTACCTTGTCATTATCTTTGTTGGGAGCTCACGATTCTATCCATCTGGAGCACAATTCAGGGTGAACTGCTGGTGACAGTTGGCATGATGTGGGGGGTTCTCACCCTTTTCTATATGTATTAGTAGCATCTTTTACTATTGTGTGCCTGGTGGTTGTGCGATCCTTACACGTGTTTCGCCCAAGCGACTCCAATGCATGTTCCTACACAAGCGCCTGATTTGTGCGTTATTGTACAGGTGCTGTTGACGTGCCCCTTACAGGCTGCTGCAGACTGTGCGCACTGTTGTACTTACTTTAACTTCTATGTCTTCTTCCAAGAAACATTGTTTGGCCTGTGGCCAGGGCCAGCCCAAAGGTTCCTGCCGCCCTAGGCAGAAGCCCAGGCGGTGCCCTCCTTGCCGTGCTGCGCTGTTGCCGATGATGGGGGGGCGGGGGGGCAGTGCGGCAGCCCATGGCAGGCCATGTGCTTCAGCACACATGACTTACCACTTCTGACCCCTGCTCCAAAGGAAGTTGTCGGGGGGGGGGGGGAGGGGGTTAGAAGTTTCAGGCCATGTGCCAAAGCACATGGCCTACCATGCCATGCCGCACCACCCACGCAGTTCTGCCACCTAGGTAGGTTGCCTAGCCTGCCTATTGGACGGGCTAGCCCTTCCTGTGGCAATCAAGGTGCTTCATCTCCAGCCTCTGAACTCTGCTCTCCTTGCGTGGCAACTTCTGAGTTGTCCCTAGATGACCTGCTCCTCCTCTCTCAGCCAGGAGATGCAGTTGGTCTGGCCTTACCTGCTTCAGAGCAGGAGGTGGCGGATGCGCTGTAGATAAGGATGGCCTGCCTGTTGGAGGTTCTGGCAACCATGCGGTTGGCCACTCCCCATCCTCTGGTGTTGGTGGGGAGGTCATTTCTGAGAGGAGAGTTTCTGGACTCCAGTTTTTCCTCCCTGAAATTCTTTTCCTTTTTCGAGCAGGTTATTCTGGCGTGGAAATTCACACTCTACAGTCTCGGTTCCCCTGAGTGCAGTCTCTATCTCCAGAAACAAGCAGGAATGTAGTCTTCGCATATGGGTATCGTCGGTACCGACGGAGCCTGCGCGGGAACGCTCCCCAGCATCCAATAGGAACGTTTTTGGGAGCTTCCCTCAGCACATGTCTGCTGCCTTCCCGCCTTTCCAACTGTCCCTCTTCAGTTCTTCGTTTTTTGCGGAGCCAACAGGACAACATACCCTGTCACCGCAGAAAATTTCTTCTTTAAACTTGTTTTCTTGTGGTCGTGCCTGCCTCCGCACGATACCTACCGGTACTGCCGGTTCGTCGTTGTTTTCTTTCAAAAATAGATTTTTTTTTTTTTTTTTACTGTTTCTCTTCAGAAACTTTTTCTTTTGGTGCTAGGCACCATTTTGGGCATTAGGCCTGATTTTTCCCAAAAGATGGAAAAAACAGCTAGTGGTTTAAAAAAAAAAAAAAAAGTACTAAATGTGGCAGTACCATCTCCGTCACAGACACCCATGGCTGCTGTCTAAAATGTTTAGGCCCTGATCATTCTCCATCTGAGTGTTCCTGTTGTATGGGGATGACTAAAAGAGGAAGACAGAACCGAGCTGCAAAGCTCAGTACCCTCTTTTCGTCAGATACCAGATCTATTGCTTCGACGACTTCAAGAGCCTCGTCTTCTTCCCATGGATCTCAGGTAACTAAACATAAGAGCCGGTTCTCCAAGGGTAGCTCTCCTTCAAAGCATCGAGAGGCCATTGGCATTGCCCTTGAGGAAACTACACTGGCAAAACAGCCCCGGCGGGAGGCTTCGGCCTCCAAAGCATCAATGGGGTTCCAGGATGTTCTCAAGGCTTCGGCCTCGGAAGAACTACTGGTGCCATGCTCAGGGGTTCCAGATGCTTTTACTGGTACTGATACCCAGGCATCGGCAGCCTCGATAGACCAGAGATTCCTTGCTATCGAACTCAGTCTTGCAGCTCTCCTTACAGCTGCGGTACCGTTGACACCGGTGGTTCAATGGGCACTGGTACCAATGCCGGTACCAGCACTGGTTCAGATACTGGTACCAGAACCGACGGTACCGGCCCCAGTGGGAATCCTTCCCATGCTGACTTTTTCTGGCATCGACAGATCAGTACCAGACCAATTCGGTACCGACTTTGATCGATACCGAGACCGTACTTTGTATGAACATCAGGATCAGAGATATTTTGAATCCTACGATTCTGATGACTCTGATACTTCTGTCGGTACCAGAGTGTTTCTCCCGGAAGACTCCTTTTCTCCAAAAGGCAGAATATCTCCTCCGGAAGACATGTCTTTTCAGGATTTTATTCGTGATGTGCCTAAAGCCTTTCAATCACGGTAGCTCCTGAAAAGAACCTAGAGCAAACAAATTGGAAATTCTCCAATACCCTAAGGCTCCCAAGGAGGCAGCCACTCTGCCCATTCATGAAATTCTTCATGATTTGATGCTTAGAATGTGGGAGACACCTTTGACCACATCTCCTCATTTTAGGAGCCTCGATACCATGTGTCGAGTTCCACCATGTCCTGCTTTTCAAAAGACTCAGCTGCCACACCATTCAATGGTAGTGGAGTCAGCCATGCGTAGGATGAAGAGTGCAAAGAGATATGCATCGAATCCTCCAGGTCGTGAATGCAGGACTCTTGACGCTTTTGGGCGTCAAACTTTTCAGGCTTCCATGCTTTCAGCTAGGATCAGCTCATATATTTTATATATGGGAATGTTCCTCAAAGAGGTCACGAGATTTGGAGCTTATGAGCCCCTTTCTCCCTGAAGATAAACGACAGGACTTTTTTCTTACTTTTGTCAAGCATGCTCAAGATGTCTCCAAGTTTGTAAACCGTGCAGCCTTTGACTGCCTCTGCTATTGCCATTGGTGTACGTTGGATTGCCTGGCTTCAGGCATCAGACTTGGAAATTTGGGTACAGGATAAATTGGGAAACATCCCTTGCACAGGAGAAAACCTTTTTGGCAAGAATTGGCAGGAGAAGGCTAATGAGAGAGATGCTGACAATATCACTTTAGATAGATTGTCAAAATCTACAGCCACTCCAGCCAAAAAAGGAACCCTATAAAAAACCCTTTTTCAGCAAAAAGAGGAAGTTTTATCCGTCCTGTACCCAGCAAGGGCAAGCTCAGGATCAAGTTACCCAGAAGGGTCAACAACAACAAACCAGACAAAAGAAGCCAATAGGCCTTAGAGCTCAACCAGCTCCACAGGCCTAGCCCCCTCAAGGGCTTTGACTCCTTCATAGAGAACTTAGCCTTCTTGCCTCTGAAAGGTCCAGAACCACTAAACGTTCCAGACAGGATGTGTCATTTTGCCAATAGATGGCACCAAATAACAGCAGAAAACTTGACTCTGTCCATTGTGGGAGAGGGATACAAGCTTCATTTTCCCCCTCCTACAATTGTAAGGCAGTTCAATTCCCAAATCTCTACAGTAAATCCACTGGATCAACAGGTCTCAACACTCCTTGCTCAAGGAGCAAAAGAGGAGGTGCCCATTATAAACAAACTGAGCACCCTAGGGATGGACCCTAAAGTTATTGCTTGGGTTAGAAATTGGTTGGGTGGGAGGCGACAAAGAGTACAAGTAAATGGAGCTCACTCTGAGGAGAAGGATGTTACCAGTGGTGTGCCCCAGGGATCTGTCCTTGGTCCAATTCTTTTTAACATCTTTGTTAGTGATATAGCGGAAGGGCTGTCGGGTAAGGTTTGCCTCTTTGCAGATGATACCAGAATCTGCAATAGAGTAGACACCCAGGAAGGTGTAAATAACTTGAGGAGGGATCTAGCTAAGCTTGAAGAATGGTCTAGAATTTGGCAGCTGGGATTTAATGTTAAAAAATGTAAGGTCATTCATTTGGGCTGCAGCAATCCAAGGGAGCAATACAGTATAGGAGGTGAAGTACTTTTGTCCACTAAAGAAGAGCGGGACCTAGGCGTGGTTGTGTCTGATGATCTTAAAGTAGCTAAACAGGTAGAAAAGGCAACGGCAAAAGCTAGAAGGATGCTTGGGTGCATACGGAGAGGAATGGCTAGCAGAAAAAAGGAGGTGATAATGCCTCTGTATAAGTCTTTGGTGCGACCTCATTTGGAGTATGGTGTGCAATTCTGGAGACCGCACCTTCAAAAGGATGTGAACAGGATGGAGTCGGTGCAGAGGGTGGCTACTAAAATGATTAGTGGGCTTCATTATAAAGCATATGAGGACAGACTTAAGGATCTTAATATGTACACCTTAGAGGTAAGGCGGGATAGAGGTGATATGATTGAGATGTTTAAATACCTCAGTGGCATAAATGTTCAGGGAGAGAGCCTCTTTCAATTGAAAGCAAGTTCTGCTATGAAGGGACATGGGATGAGGGTGAAGGGAGATAGATTCAGGAGTGATATGCGGAAATATTTCTTTACAGAAAGAGTAGTGGATCCGTGGAATAGTCTCCCAGTGGAGGTGGTAGAGATGAGGACAGTAACTGAATTCAAAAAAGCATGGGACCAACACAGGATCTCTAAAGGTAAAAAGTGGACTGTTGTAGTTGTTGTTATGGAAGGACAGACTAGATAGGCCATGTGGTCTTTTTCTGTCATCATGTTTCTATGTTTCTATTCTTCAACAGGGTGCAGGGTTCTACTCCCCCTATTTTCTTATTCCAAAGAAAACAGGAGGACACGGACCCATTCTAGACCTCAGAGAATTGTACAAATATCTGTTCAGAGAAAAGTTCAAAATGATTTCTCTGGGAACTCTTCTGCCATACCTTCAAAGTCAGGATTGGCTTTGTTCTCTAGATCTAAAGGATGCATATACTCACATTCTGATCCATCCAGATCACAGGAAATTCTTATGATTCCTTTTCAAGGGAAAACATTTGCAATACAGGGTTCTTCCCTTTGGTCTGGCTTCGGCACCAAGAGTGTTCACGAAATGCATGGCAGTAGTAGCTGCATTTCTGCGAACCCTGAGGATATTCGTCTTCCCTTACTTGGATGATTGGCTCATTCGAGCCCCCACGGTTCCAAAAGCCAACTCTGCACTGTCTCGCACAATGCAAATCCTTCATTACTTGGAATTGGTCATAAACCTCCCAAAATCCCAGCTTGCTCCGTCTCAGTCCCTAAAGTTCATAGGAGCTCGTCTAGATACCAGACAGTTAAGGGCTTTTCTCCCACAACCCCGCTGTCTTCGTATAATGCAACTAGCTTCTCATGCAGCGGTGAAGTCCTACCTAACTGCTTAAGAACTACTACAACTATTGGGACATATGGCATCCACGGTTCATGTGGTTCCCTACGCTCGCCTTCATATGCGAGCAGCCCAGTGGACCCTATCCGCACAGTGGACACAGGCCACAGGACGTCTGTTGGACAAGATATCAAACTCTCAACAACTGATCTTGTCCCTCCAATGGTGGCAATCACTGGAAAATCTTCTAGTGGGGTCTCCTTTCCAGCAACCCCTATTCCAGGCCACCTTAACAACAGATGCATCACAGGTGGGATGGGAAGCACACCTGCATCATCTCTCTACCCAAGGTACCTGGACTCCACAGGAGGCTTGTCTTCACATAAACCTCCTGGAACTCAGAGCAATCTATCTAGCTCTTCGAGTATTCCATGCCCAGCTCAGCTACAAGACAGTCCTAGTCCAAACGGACAATCAAGTAGCTATGTTATACGTGAACAAGCAGGGGGGAACAGACTCTCTGTTGTTATGCAACAAAGCTTTACGACTATGGGCCCTCGCCAGAGAGCATCAAATTCACCTTCTCGTGGTATATCTTCCAGGCATTCAAAACCTTTGGGCAGACAAACTCAGCCGAGTACTGCTGCCTCACGAATGGTCTCTCCACCTAGACCAGTTGGCCAAAATATTTCAGATCTGGGGAACCCCAGACATAGACCTATTTACAAGTCCACTGAATGCCAAACTTCCCCAGTTCTGTTCCAGGATTCCGGCTCAAAATTGGCAGGCAAGGGACGCCTTCCTTCTTCACTGGGGTCACAACTTCCTCTGTCTTCCCACCCATTCCTCTCATCCCCTAAACACTCTTCAAGCTTCAGAGAGACAGAGGTCGTATGATCCTCATAGTGCCACGGTGGCCACGCCAAACGTGGTATCTCCTGCTTCTACATCTCTCTCAAGCTGCACCTCTGGAGATAGGCTATGCTCCAGATCTCCTCTCCCAAGAGAACGGGATGCTATGGCACCCGAATCCCCAGTCCCTGCATCTCAGGGCCTGGTTGCTGAAAGCTTAGACCTTCAGGACCTCAACCTTTCCCAACAGGTAAAGGATATCCTTCAAGCTTCTAGAAAACCTTCCATAAGATGCTCTTACACCTTCAAGTGGAAACGTTTTACTATATGGTGTTCACAGAAAGGATTAAACCCTCTTATGATACCTTTGGAATCGATACTAGAGTATCTACTTCATTTATCAAATTCTGGTCTAAAGACCTATTCAGTAAGAGTCCATCTTAGTGCAATTGCAGCTTCCTATAAGCCTCTTAATGGAAAACCAATGTCCTCTCATCCATTCATATCAAGATTTATGAGAAGTCTTCTATTAACAAAACCTCCCATCAGGCTACCACCGGTGGCATGGGATTTAAACCTAGATCTTGGGCAGCTCTTGAAACCGCCTTTTGAACCTTTAGCCACTATAACCCTAAAGCTTTTGTCCTGGAAGGTCATCTTCCTGATTGCAATCATCTCTGCACGTCACATTAGTGAATTGCGAGCTTTAGTGGCTGATCCTCCTTATACTAGGTTTCACCATGATAAGCTTGTTCTCAGAACTCATCTACACTTTATGCCAAAGGTGGTTTTGCCTTTTCATTTAAATCAATCAATTTATCTTCCTGTATTCTTTCTGAGGTCTCATGCCTCTAATGCAGAAAGGAACCTTCATACTTTGGATTGCTTTTGATTCTAGTCATTTGGGACTTCCAGTCTCCAAGAGAATTCTACCCAAATGGATTTCAGAATGCATATCCTTTGCTTATGAGAGTAAGAGTCTTCCTCTTCAAGGCCATGTCACAGCTTACAATGTGAGAGCCATGGCAGCCTCTATGGCTAACCTTCACTCTGTGGCTAACCTTCACTCTGTGGCTAACCTTCACTCTGTGTCTATTGATGACATTTGTTGAGCAGCCACCTGGGCTTTGGTACACACCTTTACAGCCCACTACTGCCTAGATAAAGCCTCCCGTCAGGATGCCTTCTTTGGCCAAGCTGTTCTTCAAAATCTCTTTCAGACCTAATTCAACTCCTAACCACCAACCCTGGTGGGATGCCAGAGATCCATGGGAGGAAGCATGGCCCACCTTACGATAGGTGGCAGCTTCCTGGGGCTATCTCCCTGGCATCTTCAGCTAGGGAGTCCCCATATGTGAAGACTACATTCCTGCTTGTTCCTGGAGATAGCGTAGTTACTCACCTGTAACAGGTGATCTCCGGGAACAGCAGGAATTTAGTCTTTACAACCCACCTACCTCCACTAGGAGTTGTCTTTCTATCTTTCTGTCTCTTTCCTCTCTCCCTCTATTCTTTCACTCAGCTACAAACTTAACTGAAGAGGGACTGTTGGAAAGGCGGGAAGGCAGCACGCATGTGCTGAGGGATGCTCCCAAAAGCATTCCTATTGGATGCTGGGGAGCGTTCCCGCGCAGGCTCTGTCGGTACCGACGATATCCATATGTGAAGACTAAATTCCTGCTGTTCCCGGAGATCACCTGTTACAGGTGAGTAACTACGCTTAATTGGCAGTTTGAGTATTGCAACCCTGTTTGGCTGCCTATGGCTAAGCATCCCCAGTGAAGGTCACCTCCTGGAGATGTGGAGCAGCTGGGATCTGTCCAAGATTTGATTGCTAGAGTCTCATCTACTTTGAACTTGGTGGATACTCCAGACACAGAGCAGGGGCTAACGGTTCATCTACTACAGTCTTCCCATTTCCAGAGGTGATCATGTCCTTGATCTTGTCAGAGTGGGTTTCTCCCAACACCCTGCCTAAGGAGCTAAGGGTATATAAGATGTACACTCTTTTGGAGAAGTAGCACGTTGTGTGGTTTGATGTACTCATAGTGGATGCACAGGTCACAGTGGTTACCTGGACAAGACAAAACCTTATCGCTTTCCGGAGGACAGGTTTAAAGGTCCTGGGAAGCGGACAGAAGCCCCTTTTCTATTTGCCTCTGCCTGCTCCTCGTGGGCATGCTCTTTGGGACTCCCGTTGCTATTGGTCTGGAAAGCCTTTCTTCCCTTTTGGGCTTGTTCAGTCCTTTTGAGGAGCTCGTGGACCCAGGGACTTGGTTCCCTCTAGAGGAGGTCCCTCCCGGACAGTGCAGTGTAGATTTGGGGGCCCATTCCCTGATACCTCCAGTTGGAGGCAGGCTTTGCCTGGTCTTTCAGGAATGGGCACAGGTCACCAATGATCATTGGGTGCTAGACAATATTCAGTATGGCTATGTTCTGGAATGCAAAGTACTACTTCAGACGCATTCAGCCTCTCCCCCTGTGGGTCAGGGAACAAAAGCACAGCTGCGTTGATCATCTTGGACAAGTTTGCCACTCATGAAGGCAATGGTGCCTGTTCCCCCGTATTTTCGGGGAAGTGCAGGTATTCCACCTATTTTGTGATGCCAAAAAAAGATGACTCGTTCTGACCTATTCTCGACATCAAGGGTGTCAACTTGCACTTGTGTGTCCTGCACTTCCGAATGGAAGTTTTGAGATCAGTGGTTCAGCTGTGCACCGAGTGGAGTTCCTTGCATCTCTGGATCTGGCTGAAGCATATTTTCATATCTCCGTCCAGGAGGATCAGCAAAAGCATCTGCATATTTCCATGCTTGGCTCACACTTTCAGTTCGCTGCCCTTCCATTTGGGCTTTCCACTGCCCAAGGACGTTCTCCAAGGTCATGGTGGTGGTGGCTGCAGTGCCAAGGGATTTGTGTGTACCCATTTATGGATGACTGGCTCATCCAAGCTCATTCTCTGTCAGAGGTTTCTCAGCTGTCGACCTGAGTGGTGTCCTTGGACAGCCTTGGCTTGGTGATCCATTATGGGAGGAGCCAGTTGGTTCGCTCCCAATCCCTGGAGTTCCTGGGAGCACTGTTCAATATGCAAGTGGGCAGTATTCCTGCCAGAGGAGAAAGTAAAAAAGATGTTGGATTGCCTGGCACTGTCCTGAGTATAACAGGTTCCCAGAGTCTGGGATTATTGACAGATCCTCATATGGATGGTGGTGACAATCGAGATGGCGCTGTGGGCACAGGCTCATATGCAACCGCTTCAACAGTCCTTACTGGCTCAATAGTCCCTGAGTTCTCAGGAATTTAAGCTCAGGCTTCCACTCCCACCGATGGTGAAGGCCAGCCTGCGGTGTTGGCAGCAGCCCAATCATGGGAGGAGTGGTCTAGTGGTTAGGTCAAGGTACTTCAGGCCGGAGGGCCAGGGGTTCAAGTCCCACCTGGGGACAGCAATCTCAGGCTGGAGGGACTGGGATTTCTAGTCCTATAGGCACTCCTTGTGGTCTTGGGCAAGCCACTTAACCCTCCATTGCCCATGTTCCCTGTATGTATTAGTGTGTGTGTCTCATATCCCCTCATGTTAAATGTATCCCCCAATTGACCGCTTTGACCCGGTGAAAAGCGGGATATAAAATAAATAAATAAATCATCTAAAGAAGGGCATGCCACTGGACGATTACTCATGGATCCTTCTGACAATGGATTCCATTCTCTCGAGTTTGGGAGCCCATTGCCAAGACTGAACAGCCCAGGGCCATTGGAACCGCAGGTATTTATTTATTTATTTAACATCTCTTATATACCGCACTATTGTCATCAGCGCGGTTTACATGAAACCAAACATATACATACAGAAAACTGTAGTGCATTTTACAAGTAACAGGAGTTTAAAACTTGGATAAAGGTAAACTATGTCCACTATATAACTATATACAATAAACTATACGCATTAGTCATAGTTGAGATTGTCTTGGTCTGAATATGGCGTTAATATTTCACTCATGAAAGATTAAATTGGAAAATAGCTTAGGAAGAGGTGGTGTTTGAGGCTTTTTCTGAATTGTGTTAGGCTGGTTATAGCTCTCAATTCTGGTGGGAGGGCATTCCAAGCTATTGGGGCGTGAATGCTGAAGGCTCTTTTAGATGTTTCCTTAGTGTATCTGACGGTTTGTTTCGGGATTGTTAATGTATTTATAGCAGCTGATCTTCTGGCTCTATTGAGGGTCTGCATGTGTAAAAGGTTGACCACCGTTGATGGTGCTTGATTGTTTAAGGCTTTGAAAGTAGTGATTAGGATCTTGTAGTGGATTCTTGCTTTGGTTGGTAACCAGTGGAGTCTCTTTAGGATTGGAGTTATGTGGTCTGCCTTTGATATTCCTTCAAGTACTCTGGCAGCGGTGTTCATCGCCAGTTGGGGAGGATTTAAAGTTGATTGAGGGAGACCATGTAGAATTGCATTTGCGAAGTCTAGGTGAGGCATTACCAAGGCTTGGTAGACGGTTCTGAAGTCTGTGGGTTCCAGTAAAGGTCGTAAGTGGCGTAGTGTGCGTATCTTGTGATATATTAGTTTTGTTATGTTTTTTATGTGGGTTTTCATATTGAGACGCTGATCAAGGGTGATACCTAGGTATTGTATCGTAGGTTTTACTGTCAATTCCTTGTCCTTTATCTTTAAGGTAGTAGGAGGTAGGCATTGTGGTCCATTAACTGCCTCAAGATGAGGGCCATCAGGTTGGCTCGCCTGTGTTTCCAGACCCTGCTTAAGGACCGGGCGGTTCGAGTATGTTCGTATAACTCCACGGTGGTGGCTTATGTCAATTGGCAAGGCGACACAAAGAGTGCCAAAGTGGCCCTGAAAATGACTTTCTTGTTTGCCTGGGTGGAGGAAAAAATCTCCTAGCTCTGAAGGCCCAGCACATTGCCAGGATGGACAATGTGGAGGCAGACTATCTCAGATGGCACTCTCTGGATCCTGGAGATTGAGAGTTGAGTCAGGAGGTGGTTCAGTTGATCTTCGCCATTGGGGTCACCCTGAGATGGATTTGATAGAGACCCACTCCAATGCCAAGGTATGCCACTGCTTCAGTCACCACACAGAGGCAAGGTCTGAGGGCGTAGATGTCCTGGTCCAGCCCTTGCCAAGGCAAGGCCTGCTGTACGTATTTCTGCCTTGGCCACTGTGGGAGCATGTGATTCGGAGTGTAGAGTGCCACCCATGACGGATTGTTCTGGTGGTGCCTGATTTGGCCGAGGAGATTGTGGTTTGGAGAGCTGATTCATCTCCTACTGTACAAGTGCCACTTTTTCATTTACCTCCATATTGGGGCCTATTGTATCAGAGGCAGATTGTCCTGGAAGATCCAGCTCCTTTCTCGTTTACGGCTTGGCTCCTGAAAAGAATAGGCTAGCACATAAGCACTACTCTCCTGCAGTGGTTTCCAAAGAGCCCGAAAGACATCTACCAACCTGGCATACGTGCGGGTCTGGTGTCTCTTTTGAGCGATGTGTGGTGCACGAAAGCTGATTCCTGGGGCAGACATGGTGTCGTCTCTGTTGGCCTTTGTAGGAATATCTGGAGAAGGGCCTTTCTCTGAGCTCCCTGAAGGTTCAGTTGGCAGTTCTGGCCTGTTTCAAAGGTCCAGTGGCTGATAAGTTTCAGCCTTAGACCTATTTGTTGTGCGCTTTCTTCAGTGGGATTCAGTGCTTGTATTCTCTCCTCCAGTCTGTGGTAACTTCTGGTGCTCAGGGCCAGATCCCTTTGAGCTGCTGAAGCTTGCGACTTTGAAAGATTTGATGCTCAAGACAGTTTTCTTGGCTGCGACTTGTTCAGCAAGGTGAATTTCCGAGCTGCAGGCTTTGTCTTGCCAGAATCCTTATCTGTTCTTTTCAGAGGAGACCGTTTCAATTCGGCATGTGCTTTCCTTTTTACCCATGGTAATTTCTCCTGGTCATGTGAACCAGGTGGTTTGCCTACCTTCCTTCTCTAAGGAGCAGTGTCGGGGGAAGTATGAGGATTGTCGCCTTGTGAATATCTGGAAGGTGCTCCTCCACTACATGGAGATTACAAATTCCTTTTGTAAATCGGACTATCTATTTGTGATTTTGCTGGTCCGCACAAGGGTGACATGGCAGCTAAGTCTACATTGGGGTGCTGGATTAAGGAGGCCATTGCCTGGGTGTATCCTTTACGCAAGCATCCTAGTGGGTGGAGCGGAGCTTGGTAGCCTCTGCAGACATTTGTCAGGCAACAACATTGGAATCTCTTAAAATGTTCATCAAGCATTACTGCTTAGATGTCCATGCTCAGGTAGACATGGCTTTTGGCTCAAAGGTTTTGTGAGCTACTGTATCTTCTTCCAGCCCAATGGAGGCATAGCTTTGGTATGTCCCACTTGTCTGTACTGGTTTAGCAGGATGATATGGAAGATAACATTTTACTTACCAGATAATGTCCTTTCCTTGAGTCCTGCTAGACCAGTCCAGGGCCTGCCCCTGGAACTGTTTGATTGTTATACTGCAGTGGTACCTTCTGGTCCACTATGATTTTTGTATTTGGCTCTGCAGGTCCATGTTCTACTGATGGCCTTTTGTTTGTTCTTTCTTGTACATAGTTCTTCTGCTGTTTGATTACTGCCCACGTTGAGGTTTTGTGAGGTTTGCCATGTTCTCCCATATGGTTTGGAATGGATACTGAAGGGTCCTCTCGTGGCTGAGGCGAATAGAGGCATGGGAGTGATGTCGTTGAAACCTGGGCATTTCCTTGGCTATCAATCTCCACCAATCTGCTGGAAGGGGAACACAACCCACTTGTCTGGACTGGTCTAGCAGGACTCAAGGAAAGGACAATTTCCAGGAACAAGCAGGAATGAGTCTTCACATATGGGTACATCGGTACCAACGGAGTCTGCGTGGGAACGCTTCCCAGCGTCCAATCAAAGAGCTTTTGGAAGCATCCCACCACGCCTGCGTGCTGCCTTCCCGCCTTTCCCAACTGCCTCTCCTCAGTTTTCGTTTTTCCGCGGAGCCGGCAGGACGTCTTCCTGTCACCGCAGAAAATTCAGATTTTTTTATTTTTATTTTTCTTGTGGTCGCGGCTGTCTTCTCGACACCACCGGTACCGCCGGTGTTTTTCTTTTCTTTCTTGTAAAATTTTCAACGGGATATTTTTTCTTCATAGTGTCCCACGGGGTCTTAGGCCTTTCAGGCCTCCCCTATTTTTCCTTCATGGAACCGCCAGACATTTTCTCCACGAAATGTTCAGATTGTGGCGGTACAACTTTATGTTTAGACCCTCGAAGTCGGTGTCTAACCTGTTTGGGTCCTGACAGCAGTTTGGTGAGAAGACATCTTCAACATCAAGAATCCCTCGATACACCATTTCCCTCCAACTTCGGGGCACTGTCCCCTTCTTCTTCCACTTTGATTCAGGTAACCCACAAACAGTCTGTTAAGACTAGCCAGTCCTCGAGTTGTACGTCTCATGCACAGCATGTAGACAGCTCCGGCTTTGCCCTCGATGGCCTCCTGGCTTCAAAACCCCGGCGGGAGTCTTCGGTCTCCAAAGCGTATAAGGGGTTTCAGGTTGTTCCTGGGGTTCACCCCCCACAGAACATACCTGAGCCGTGCACGGTGGTGGCATCCGCTTCGAGCGGTACCGATACCCCTGCATCGGCACTGGTGTTGGATGAAACACTCCTCACCAGGGATCGTCATCTGGCCTCCTCGGTGCCTTCGGGACCGATGGATACGTCCCAGATTGTCTTTCCCTTATCGGTTCCAACACTGATACTGCCACCGACGTCGGTACCCTCCAGATGTGCATCGACAGCCTCGCTTCCTTCGATGCCGAGTCTGGAATCGATCTCCAGTTTGGAGGACTGGGTACCGACTCGCCTTGGTACCGTCTCGCGGCGGTACCGAAGGCTTGGTTCCGATGACTTGGATCCGCAACTCTCGGTTCCTCTGAGGCCATTTGAGTTGCCACTAGTAGACCTTCATTCACCGGTATCGGACACGGTACCGAAGTCGGTACCGATGTCTTCATTATCCTTCTCAGGCTCCTTGCCCTCGATGCCGAGTTTGGAATCCATTTCTAGTCTGGAAGACTGTGTACCAATAGATTTTGGTACCGACACCGATCGATACCGGTGGCTCGGTACCGAGGATAGCAGCCAGAGGTTTTCGGTTCCCTCGGTACCGATTGAAGTATCACCGATGACTACTCCGATGTCTTTGTCGAGCCCGACTCCGACATCGGTACCGGTATTGACTTCAGTACCGGTATCCACAGTAGCGTCGTGGCAAACTCCTACCATGCTTTTTTCAACAGCATCGCTCCATTCTATACCAAGCTTGGAGTCGATACCTGGCATGGACAATGTGGTAAGGACGGTTGCTGTTCCTGACAACCAGTCCAAGAACCATCCCTTAAGTATTCCACACTACACCCTGCAGGATCCTCTATTTCTATATCTCTGGATAACTCTGTGGGTGCTCAGGCTAGTTCTTTAGATCTAACCTGTCCAAGGGAGATTCCTGTTGGGGATCCCTCTTTTCAGAGTTTCCTCCTGGATATAGCAAGATCTCTTGCCATTCCTATTCCAGGACATGATCCTGCACCAGGCTCTGTTTCCACGAAAGCAAAGAACAACATAATGCTTCCTTTGCATCATTCCTTTCAGGATCTCCTTCTAGGAATGTGGGAAACACCTTTAAGGGTACCCCCACCTCCCAGAGCAACTGATCTCTTATATCAGGTGCCCTCCTCTCCAGGGTTCCAAAAGACTCAACTTCCTCATCATTCCATAGTAGTGGAATCAGCAATGAGGCGGATAAAGAGTAAGAAAAAGCACTCTTCTTATCCGCCAGGTCGTGAGTCTAAGACACTAGATGCCTTTGGACGTCAAACCTTCCAGACATCTAGGCTTTCTGCAAGAATTCTCTCATATATATTTTATATGAGTCTTTCTCTTGAGGAGGTCACAAAGCAATTACATCTTTTAACTCCTTTCCTTCCAGTCTCCAGGAGTACAGACTATTCCTCCCTGCTTAAGCATATCCAGAATATCTCTTGGTTTCTTTCTCGTGCTTCCCTAGACTCTTTTGAGTCTGTTAGCAGGACTTCTGCTATAGCTATAGGGGCACGATGTAGAGCCTGGCTCCAAGCTTCAGATTTGGCCAAGTGGGAACAACAACGACTGGGACATACTCCTTGCACTGGAGAAAATCTTTTCAACAAGGAGTCTTTACGTCAGGTTACTCAGTTGTCCACCGATTTACCTGTTCCTAAGGGTTCTACACCACCTCCTGTCCCAGTAAGTAGGAAATGTCCTACCAAACTTTCTTCCCACAGGAGAAGAAGGTTTTATTCCTCACTTACCCACCATACAGATGTTCCCCTACAGGGGAGCCATCGTCCTGGTCTGAAGAATCCAACCTCTCCCCAGGCTCAGCAAACCCGGCCTCTGCAGGGTTTCTGATCAGTCAACTTCAAATGTTTGTGACCCTTGGGGTTAGAATCTACAGTTGCTTCTTCTCAGCAGAGGCGATCCTTTACTCATTCTAACCCCTACGCATGGATCTCTTTCCAAAAGCTGCCTTTGACACTGTATGTCACGAAATACGTCTCTCCTGCCTCAGCGAGAAGGGCATCCAGGGAAACGCCCTTACATGGTGTGCATCTTATTTAAAAGATCGATGGCAACATGTGCGCGCCGGCCCTTCCACCTCTGCACCTTTCCTACAAGAAAAAGGCGTTCCTCAGGGATCATCACTTTCAGCCCTACTATTCAACATTTACATGCAGCCCCTATGTAATCTAATCCATTCCTTCAATATTAACTGTCTAATTTATGCCGATGATGTTCTCCTCTACATGCCTTTCCTGTTAGACAAACGGGACTTTGCACCCCTCTCTGCCTGTTTCGATGCTGTTACAGATTGGTTACACGCCCAGAAACTAAGAATAAATTTTAAGAAAACAGAGGTCCTTTTCCTCACAAGAAATAAAACTTTCATACCACCCAGCTCCCTGAAGGTCAGGGATGCGGAACTCCTAAGCAAGCCTTCAATCCGGTACCTCGGAGTTATCCTTGACCAACATCTCAATATGAAGGACCAGATAAGCAATATGGTTAAGGCAATATACAACAAAATCAGAACACTTCGCCACCTTAGACAACTGCTGGAACCAGAAGATTTTCGGACAGTCTACCAAGCCTTAGTGACCCCACATTTTGATTACGCGAACGCAATATTACACGGCCTCCCAAAAACCACCTTAAACCCGCTGCAACTAGCAATGAATGCAGCCGCCAGAATTTTATAAGGGGTATCAAGGAAGGAACATATAACACCAATCCTGAAA
The DNA here is from genome assembly GCA_033557465.1 of Ichthyophis bannanicus. Taxonomy (NCBI): domain Eukaryota; kingdom Metazoa; phylum Chordata; class Amphibia; order Gymnophiona; family Ichthyophiidae; genus Ichthyophis; species Ichthyophis bannanicus. The sequence goes on along the minus strand of CM066036.1, from coordinate 766,282,699 downwards.
AACCTTCATTGGCTTCCAGTCCAAAGCAGGATCGCTTTCAAGGTGCTGACACTGACTTTCAAAGCCATAAACAAATGTTCCTCTACATCAGTCATAGACCTCATTCAGCCTACACCCCCCAACAGAGTTAGAAGGTCAGCCGCTATCAATACTTTGATCCTCCCTAGGCAGATCACAAAATGCTCACAAGCAACCAGGTCAAGAGCCTTCTCGCTTTATGCCCCTACCTGCTGGAACTCCCTACCATCCCCTATCAGGTCCATCAAGGACATCTCCCAATTTAGGAAAGCACTTAAACACCACTTGTTCCTACAGTACTACATGGATCAGGGACACCTTCCACATCAAGCCACGCGTGATGACCTATGCATGCAACCCTCGAAAAACAACCACGTAATATTGAATCCAAGCCCGCCAGACCCTGAGCCCCCTGACAAGTAACAACACAGTCCCCTAATGTCATCAAGATCGCAGATGAGCCAATTTGTACTTAGTTGAGTTATTCCATGACATATGCTATTAATCTACTTGTATATAGTTACCCTGTTAAAACCTGTGCATATCCCCATGTTTCATTGTAAGTTCAATGCAGTTCAGATCTCCTGCACTGCACAGTTAATTTGTATATTACCCTGTTAAAACCATGTTTTATTGTAAGTTCAGTGCAGGGCCCCTGCACTGTTCAGTTTTGTTAGATGTAAACCGCACTGATCCCAAAGAGCGCGGTATATAAGAAAGATAAATAAATAAATAAATGTCTCAGAAACCCATCAGCAGATTTGTGCCTAAAGTGCATGGGACATAGCCATAGACCACTTACTTGCACTTTGTGTTTACAGGTGACAAAAAGAAGCCTTCAGGGCCATGAGAAATAGCACAAAGATATTTTTGGCCCTTTGTAGTCTGATCCATTGTCTTCAGCATTGGCAGCATTGATCTCGAGCATAGAGTGCTCCTCAGTACCACCCAAGGGGCAATGCCAGGCATCCCAAAGTCAAGACCAGCCTGTCGATAATCTCCAACAGATGCTAGGAATATTGAGTGATACTGCCTTTGGAGATGGCAGCCATGGAGGGTTGCCTTCTGAAATGCATCAATGATAGATTCATGATGGTGTTCATCATGAGCGAGCTTAAGGTTCATACAGCATGGAGCATGGTGCATTGACTACTACTACTACTACTGAACATTTGTATAGTGCTACAAGACGTATGCAGTGCTGCAAGACGGTCCCTGCTCATCAGAGCTTGCAATCTAGTCAAGACAGGCAACACAGTAGCTGTAGACATGTGATACATCTAGGGGGAATGGTAAGGAAGCACAAAGGAGATCAGGTGAGTAAAGATCCAAAAGTGGATACGGTGAGTTTTCAGCCTGGATTTGAAAGGGTCAGAGAAGGCGCTTGATGTACAGACTCAAGTAGTTTGTTCCAAGCATAAGGAGCAGCAAGGTGAAAGGAGCAAATTCTGGAATTAGCAGTAGAAGAGAAGGGCACAGATAGAATCAGTTTGCCAGAAGAGTGGAGTTCCTGAGGAGGGGGGGGGGGGGGTGTAGGGAGAGTAAAGGTAGTGAGGAGCTGTAGAGTGAATGCACTTATGGGTCTGCAGGAGAAGGATAGTGAGCCAGTGAAATGACTTGAGAAGAGGAGTAATATGAGCATGCCGAGGCTGGCGGAAGATTAGCTGCGAAGCAAAGTGTTGAACAGATTGAAGGGGAGAGAAATGATTCAGAGGGAGACCAGCAAGGGGTAGGTTACAATAGTCTAGACAGCAGGTGACTGAGTAGTGGATAAGTGTCTAAGTAGTGTGTTCAGAAAGGAATGGGTGCATTTTGTTGTTGATGTAGAGAAAGAAAGGGCAGTATTAGCTAGCAGTTGGATGTGTGTGGAGAAGGAGAGAAAGGAGTCAAAGATGACACCAAGGTTGCAAGCTGAGGGGACTAGGAGGAGTAGAGAGATCTCCAGAAACAAGTAGGAATGTAGTCATCACATATGGGTATCGTCGGTACCGACGGAGCCTGTGCGGGAACGCTCCCCAGTGTCCAATCAGAACGCTTTTGGGAGCATCCCACAGCACCTGCGTGCTTCCTTCCCGCCTTTCCCAACTGCCTCTCTCCAGTTTTTTTTTTTCCGCGGAGCCAGCAGGTCGTGTTCCTGTCACCGCAGAAGAATTTCCTTTTTCTTTCTTTCTTTTTGTGGTTGCGTCTGCCGCCGTCGACGCTCTACTGGTACCACCGGTTTTTCTTTTCTATTTTCTGTAAAAAAAAAAAAAAAAAAAATCATCATTTTCTTTTCTTCAGGTGCCACCCGCCTTTTTGGGCCTTAGGCCCAAAATGTTTTCCTCAAACATGGAAAAACCTGCCTCAGGTTTTAAGAAGTGCACCAAGTGTGGCGGTACCATTTCCGTCACCGACACCCATGAATGGTGTCTAAAATGATTAGGTCCTGACCACTCCATCAAAGACTGTGTGTCCTGTGCCATGATGTCTAAAAGAGGTCGGCAGAACCGAGCTGCCAAGCTCAGTACCCTGTTTCCCTCTGATGCAGCTTTGGTGGCATCAACGTCTTCCAGGGCTGCTTCTTCCTCCCGTGGATCTCAGGTATCTGAACATAAATCCAGCCGGTCCTCGAAGGGTAGATCTCCTAAGCATCCAGATTCCTCCGGGCTTGCCCTCGAGAATTCTGCACCGGCAAAATTACCCCGGCGGGAGGCTTCAGCTTCCAAAGCACCATTATCGGAGTTCCAGGATGTTCTCGATGGCTCGGCCTCGACAGATCTCTTGGTGCCATGCTCTGGGGTACCGGTGGTCTCCACCGGTACCGACTTCCAGGCATTGGTGGCGTCTATGGACCCTTAGAATTCTGACCATGGAACACAGTCTAGCGGCTTTCCTTGTGGCATCGACGCACTTGGTACCGCGACAGACAACTCCACCGGTACCAGCATCGGTATCGGTACCGGTACTGCTAGCATCGACATCGGCATCGGTGTCTGCTATGCCGGTACCCTGTCCTCAGATGCCCTCCGGTACTGATTCCCCAGTACCGGTTATTCCCGGTACCGACCTTGGTCGGTACGGCTATCGGGCTTTGCTGGAGCTTCCGGACAGACGATACTTCGACGACTCAGAAGAATCTGAGGATTCTGAAAGTTCTGTCGATGCAGCGATGCTTCTTCCAGAGGAGTCCTCCTCCCCTAAATGCAGGATGTCTCCTCCAGAGGACATGTCTTTCCAAGACTTCATCAGAGAGGTGGCTCGGGGCCTGTCCATTACTGTGACCCCTGAAACAGCTAAGGGCCAAGGAGTTGGACATTTTACAATATCCCAAAACCCCTAAAGAGGCAGCTACCTTACCCATTCATGAGATTCTATATGATCTCATGTTGAGGATGTGGGAAACACCTCTTACCACCTCTCCTCATTCTCGTAGGTTAGATACTATGTATCGTGTCCCTCCTTGTTCTGGGTTCCATAAAACTCAGCTTCCTCCCCACTCTATTGTGTTGGAGTCAGCTATGAGAAGGATTAGAAGTGCAAAAAGACATGCCTCTAATCCTTCAGGACGTGAATGCAGAACCCTGGATGCTTTTGGACGTAGAGTCTTTCAAGCTTCCAAGCTTCCATCAGTTCCTATAGTCTCTACATGGGAATGTTCCTAAAGGAGGTCACAGATAATTTACAGACTTAAAGTCCTTTCATTTCTGAGGATAAAAGACAGGACTTTCTCACTTGGGTCAAACATGCCCAAGATGTCTCTAAATTTTCCAACCGTGCAGGCTTTGACTGCTTTGAGTGTATCAGCAGAGCCTTGGCTATTGCCATAGGTGCACGTAGAAGTGCTTGGCTCCAGGCATCTGATTTAGAGCTCTGGGTACAAGATAAATTGGGAAATATCCCTTGTACTGGTGAGAACCTGTTTGGTAAAGATTGGCAGGAAAAAGCCAATGAAATGGATGCTGAAAATTCCACTTTGGATAGACTATCCAAGTCTACTGCTGATCCTGTTAGAAAGAAGTTGTTCAAGAAAACATCTTTTTCTAAAAAGAAAAGATTTTATCCTGCTTATAGGCAGCAGGCATCTTCTGCAGGTCAGTTTTCAACCAAACGTCAGCAACCACCCAAACAGAAGAAAGCAAAGGCCTTTGACTTTCAGCTAGAGAACTTAGCCTTTCTGGTTCTGGAAGGTCCATAACCGTCCACCATTCCAGGAAGGTTGTGTCATTTTGCCCCCAGATGGGGGCAAATAACAGCAGAGCATTGGACACTCTCCATCATAAAGGAGGGGTGCAAACTTCATTTTTCAAGCATGCCCCCTCACACAATAGTGAAGCAGTTCAATTCTCCGACCTCTCTCATCAACCTGTTACGTCAGGAGGTTACCAGCCTTCTTGCCCAAGGGGCAATAGAAGAAGTGCCTCTTCATCAACAGGGCACAGGGTTCTATTCCCCTTATTTTCTTATCCCAAAGAAAACAGGGGGATATCGACCTATCTTAGATCTCAGAGAATTGAACAAATTCCTTGTCAAGGAGAAATTCAAAATGATTTCTCTCGGAGCTCTGCTTCCATACCTTCAGAGTCAGGATTGGCTTTGTTTTCTGGATCTCAAGGATGCGTACACCCATGTCCTCATCCATCCAACCCACAGAAGGTTCCTTCGTTTCCTTTTTCAAGGAAAGCACTACCAATACAGGGTGCTTCCTTTTGGTCTGGCCTCTGCACCAAGGGTGTTCACGAAATGCATGGCTGTGGTAGCAGCATTTCTACGCACTCTAGGAATATTTGTCTTCCCTTACTTGGACGACTGGCACATTCGAGCTCCAACACAGTCGGAGGCCAAGACTTCTCTGTCCTGCACAATGCGTATCCTTCAGTATTTAGGGCTGGTAATAAACATCCCAAAATCCAGTCTAACCCCCTACTCAGTCCCTGGAGTTTATAGTGGCGTTGCTGGATACCACAAGGGCAAGGGCCTATCTCCCCCAGGCCCGTTGCCTTCGCTTGGTGCAGTTAGCTTCTCAAGCAGAGTTAAAGCCCCATTTAACTGCTCGAGAAATGTTAGTTACTAGGCCACATGGCATCCACGGTGCATGTGGTACCATATGCTCGCCTTCACATGAGGGCAGCTCAGTGGACTTTATCCACCCAATGGACCCAGGCATTAGATTGTCTGTCAGACAAAATAGCAAACACAAGTCGCCTCATTTTGTCCCTCCAGTGGTGGAAGTCCCCTCAACCTGTTGCTGGGGTCCCCCTTTCAGCAGTCTCTACCCCAAGCAACTCTCACAACAGATGCTTCTCCAAAGGGTTGGGGAGCTCATCTGCAAGACTTCTCCACCCAGGGCACCTGGTCTCCGCAAGAGAGTTGTCTACATATCAACCTCTTGGAACTCAGAGCAATTTTCCTGGATCTGCGAGTGTTCCACACCCTGCTCAGATACAAGACAGTCCTCATTCATACGGACAATCAGGTAGCCATGTTCTATGTGAACAAGCAGTGGGGAACAGGCTCTCTGTCGCTTTGCAACGAAGCTTTGCGACTATGGGCCTTCGCCAGAGAGCATCAGATTCATCTTCTGGCAGTTTATCTTCCAGGCGTTCAAAACTCTTGGGCAGACAGACTCAGTCGAGTTCTGCTTCCACACGAGTGGTCCCTGCATGTGGACCAGGTGGCCAAGATTTTTCAATTTTGGGGAACCTCGGACATAGACCTCTTTGCAAGTCCGTGGAATGCCAAACTTCCCCGGTTCTGTTCCAGGACTCCGGCTCAGGGGGCTCAGGCCAGGGATGCTTTCCTCCTTTATTGGGGTCAAGACTTCCTGTATGCCTTTCCACCCATTCCCCTAATTTCCAAAACACTATTCAAGCTTCAGAGAGACAGAGGTCGCATGATCCTCATAGCACCACATTGGCCACGCCAAGTGTGGTACCCTCTGCTTCTGCATCTCTCTCAAGCTCCCTCCCTGCAGTTAGGGTCTGCTCGAGATCTCCTATCTCAGGAGGACGGAACACTGTGGCATTCCAATCCCCAGTCTCTGCATCTCAGGGCTTAGTTGCTGAAGGCCTAGATCTCCAAAATCTTGATCTTTCTCAGCAGGTGAAAGATATTCTTCATGCTTCCAGAAAGCCTTCTACTAGACTTTCTTATGCTTTCAAGTGGAAAAGATTTACAATTTGGTGCTCGAAAAAGGGTCTTAACCCCCTTGCGATACCTCTGGAATCTTTACTAGAGTATCTTCTTCATTTATCTAATGTAGGCCTTAAGACAAATTCAGTAAGAGTCCATTTGAGTGCTATTGCAGCTTCCCTTAAGCCTCTGAATGGACAACTTATTTCCTCTCATCCTCTTATAGAAAGATTTATGAGAGGCCTCCTTCTAACTAAGCCTCCCATTAGACCACCTCCGGAGGCATGGGACCTGAACCTGGTTCTTGGTCAACTCATGAAGCCACCTTTCGAACCTTTAGCTACCACCTCCTTGGAATTTCTTTCTTGGAAGGTTATCTTTCTCATTGCAATCACATCAGCATGCCGCATTAGTGAATTGCAAGCACTAGTAGCTAATCCACCTTATACAAGGTTCCATCAAGACAGGGTAGTCCTTAGGACTCATCCACACTTTATGCCTAAGGTGGTCTCGCCTTTTCATCTCAACCAAGAGGTATACCTACCTGTCTTTTTTCCAGGACCTCATGCATCAAATGCAGAGAGGAATCTTCATACCTTGTATTGTAAAAGAGCTCTAGCTTTCTATTTACAAAGAACACAGCAACATAGAAAGTCCTCTCAACTCTCTGTTGCTTTTGATCCTTCTCATTTAGGACTTCCAGTATCCAAGAGAACACTGTCCAACTGGATTGCTCAGTGTATTTCCTTCGCCTATCAGAGTAAGAGCCTTTCTCTGGAGGGCCATGTCACAGCTCACAATGTGAGAGCCATGGCAACCTCAATGGCTCATCTACACTCTGTGTCTATCGACGACATCTGTCGAGCAGCCACTTGGGCCTCGGTTCATACCTTCACAGCCCATTACTGTTTGGACAAGGACTCCCGCTGGGATGCTTTGTTTGGTCAGGCTGTTCTCAAACATCTGTTCCATACCTAGTCAACTCCTACCCACCAACCCTGGTTGGATGCCAGAGATCCATGGGGGGAACTGCAGCCCTTCTTAGGGACACACAGCTTCTGGGGTCTCTCTCTGTCATCTAAAGCTAGGGAGTCCCCATATGTGAAGACTCATTCCTGCTTGTTCCTGGAGATAGCACAGTTACTTACCTGTAACAGGTGATCTCTGGGAACAGCAGGAATAAGTCTTCACAACCCACCCACCTCCCCTAGGAGTTGTATCTCTCTATCTATCTTTCCTTTCCCTCTCTCTCTCTCTTTGTCTCAGCTTTAAAACTCGAACTGGAGAGTGGCAGTTGGGAAAGGCGGGAAGGCAGCACGCAGGCACTGTGGGATGCTCCCAAAGGCTTTCTGATTGGATGCTGGGGAGCGTTCCCGCGCAGGCTCCGTCGGTACCGACGATACCCATATGTGAAGACTTATTCCTGCTGTTCCCAGAGATCACCTGTTACAGATAAGTAACTGTGCTTTCTCCATGCTCTGCTTCTCGCTTCACATCTGCATACATGTTGCTCTCTCCACTTGTTACCGCAGGGGTTTGGTTTGCAAGTGACCAAGCTTTGCTGAAATCCAAGTAAATCACATGCAGGGCATTATATTGAATTAGCTAGTCACTCAATCAGAAAAATTGAGATTTGTCTGATATGATCCCCCTTTGGTAATCCTGTGCTGCCTGGGATCTTGCACCTTGCTGAATTCAAGATGATTCACTATCCTTTCCTTCAGAAAACTCTCCATTAATTTTCCCACCACCATAGTCTGGCTAAGAAGCCTATAATTCAACTTCTTCCCTATTTACACTTTTTTTTTCAATTTAAATTTGTATTAATCCACCACACAAGGGTACAGACAGCATAAAGAAAAGGGCAACATCATAACACAGTACCAACTATCCACAATAGCCCCACTCCCAAACCTCCCCTCAACACGCTCACAAAACCCCCCTTCATTCCCTCAAACTGCAACCACCCCACTTTATACTATGCGTATTATTTAACTCACTAAACCTCTAACTAATACATACGCATAAACAACTATCATTTAAAATATACACTGTAGCCCTATATCAATCCCTCCCCCACATAGTAATACCCCATCCTAGCAACAGAAAGGCCCAACAGAACCCATTCCATACTGCCAGTTATGCCATGGTTAATACCCCTCTTAAAACTACACCCCCCAAAGGACACACTAGCCCACCCTCAATCAATCATGTCCCCCCCCAATATCCCTCCCCCCAACCCAACCCTCCCATCCCCCCTCCCTCCCAAACCTCATAAGCTTGCCATGCCTCCCTGTGTCTCTCCCGCTGATTTCTGCTATAGGCCCCCACTAAACTCATATGCCAAAAATATTCCACTCTACCCAGGACTTCCCCCATCCCAGGTCCCCCTTCCAACGTTGCAGCACTGCCAGCCGGCCCGCCACAACACAGTAATGCCAAAACCTGATACCACCCATATCCTCCCCCTCCTGTCCCTCCAACAATCCCACCATCCCCCAACCCAACTTTATCTCCACCCCCATCACTTCCTGATAGAACCTCTCCACCTCCCCCCATAACCGCTGCATCTTTGGGCAACCCCAGAGCATATGCTCCAAGTCCCCCCAGTGCCCACACCCCCTCCAACATACACCTGCCTCCTCATTCCCCACTGCCCTAAGCCACGCTGGCGTCCACACCATTCTCAATCGAATCTTAATACAATTCTCCACCAACACTGTCCCCCACCCTAATCGCCTCTCCCTGTCATAAATTTCCCTCCATCTTTCCTCCCCCCAAGACCCCTCCAAGTCCTTCTCCCCATTTCTCCTGCCATTGCACTGTCCCCCCTCTCCGGACTGCTTAAAACCAGATAGATCCGTGACACCAGTCCCTTAAAATCCTCCTTCCTTTCCATTAACTGCTCAAAAACCGTCCTCCTCCGACCCAAGTCCCTTCTCACCCCTTCACGCTGGAAATAATACCACAACTGCGCATAGAGAAAAAACCCTCGATCTGACACTCCAAACCTCCACTGCACCTCTGAAAATGGGATCAACTTTCCTGCCCCATCCACCAGCTGCCCAACTCTAATCAGGCCCTTCCCCACCCACTCCTGAAAAATCCCCCCCTCAAACTCTGGCAAACAGCACAAATGCATCTCCCGTGACCAGCGCTTCCCCTCCAGCAAAACCCTCTTCCTTTTTTCCCAATCTCCCATGTCAACTCTGCCATTGGATTATCTCGTCTCTGCCTCTCTCCCCCAAACTCCCCCAGATCTGCCCCTCCAAATTTTCTCCTCGGGCCCTTTCCATAAACACCCACTGTGGGGTCTCCCCCCTCTCTCTCCAAGCAAGCAGAGCCCTCAACTGCACAGCTTCATAATAAGCCACCACGTTAGGTACCCCCAACCCCCCCTCCTCTCGTGCCTTAAACATCATCTCCCGGCTTACTCTAGGGGCCTTTCCCTCCCATATGAAGCGCATAATCATATCCTGAAGCTCCTTAAGTAGTCACCTTGGGACACGACTCGGCAATGCCATAAAAACAAACAAAATCCTCGGGAGGACGTTCATCTTTATCGTGGCTATCCTTCCCAACCACGACAAGTGAATCCCCTGCCATCTAGCGAAATCCCTTCGAAGGTTCTGCAGTTGAGGCCTATAATTCCAATCAGTTACCCTAAACCAACTCTTCCCCAACTGTATACCCAAATATCTAAAGGTCCCCTGTACCCACTTAAAGGGAAAAGCCTCCTTTAACCGATGCTCCACCCCCTCTGCCAAATTAAACTCCAAAAGTTCAGTTTTACTAGCATTCATAAGAACATAAGACATGCCATACTGGGTCAGACCGAGGTCCATCGAGCCCAGTATCCTGTTTCCAACAGTGGCCAATCTAGGTCATACGTACCTAGCAATATCCCCAAAAGACACAGGTTCCTCAATGCTTGTACTGGGTCAAGCATTGATATCCTGGGTCCCTTTTTAATAGTGGTTTATGGACCTTTCCTCCAGGAACTTGTCCAAACCTTTTTTAAACCCAGCTATACTAACAGCCCTTACCACATCCTCCGGTAACAGATTCCAGAGTTTGATTACACGTTGAGTGAAAAAATATTTTATCTTATTTGTCTTAAATAGTTTACCCTGTAGCTTCATTACATGTCCCCTAGTCTTTCTATATTCTGATAGTGTAAACAATTGATCCACGTTTATCCGTTCCACTCCATTCATTAATTTATAGACCTCTATCATATCTCCCCTCAGCCGTCTCTTTTCCAGGCTAAAGAGCCCTAACCTTCATAGGAGTAGCCTTCCATCCCCTTCACCAATTTGGTGGCTCTTCTCTGTACTTTTTCTAATAACGCTATGTCCTTTTTAAGATATGGTGACCAGAATTGCACACAATATTCAAGGTGCGGTCGTACCATGGAGCGATACAGAGGCATTATAATATCCTTTGTTTTATTCTCCATCCCTTTCCTTATGATACCTAGCATTCTATTTGCTTTCTTGGCTGCCGCTGCACACTGGGCGGAGGGTTTTAACATGTTATCCACGATGACTCCTAAATCTTTTTCCTGGGTGGTGGTTTCTAATGTGGAGCCTTGCATCGTGTAACTATAGTGTGGGTTGTTCTTTCCTAGGTGCATAACTTTGCACTTGTCCACATTAAATTTCATCTGCCATTTGGATGCCCAGTCTTCCAATTTATCCAGATCCTCCTGCAGTTTTCCACAATCCTCTTGGGTTTTAACAGCTTTAAACAGTTTTGTGTCATCTGCAAATTTGATAACCTCACTAGTTATTCCCTTTTCCAGGTCATTTATGAATATGTCAAAAAGTAGCGGACCCAGTACAGATCCCTGGGGTACTCCACTATTCACCTTTTTCCATTGAGAATATTGGCCATTTAGCCCTACCCTCTGCTTTCTATCTTTTAACCAGTTCCCGATCCACAATAGTACACTGCCTCCTATCCCATGACTTTTTAGCTTTGCCAATAGTCTCTGATGGGGTACCTGGTCAATATCTTTCTGTAAGTCCTGATACACTATATCAACCGACTCACCTTTGTCTACCTGTTTATGCACACCTTCAAAAAAACATATCAGATTAGTAAGACAAGATCTTCCTTGTCTAAAGCCATGTTGGCTGTCTCCCATTAGGCCATGACTATCTACATGCTGTGTAATTTTGTTCTTTATGATGGTTTCTACCATTTTCCCTGGTACCGACGTCAGGCTCACCGGTCTGTAATTTCCCGGGTCACCCCTGGAACCCTTTTCATCTTATACCCTGCCACCTCACTGTATCTCCCAATCGCCTTTACCAGATTAGGCAAACTCCAGAATGGCCTACTCAGAGTAAAGATTACATCATCGGCGAACAACGCCACCTTGCTAACTTGCTCTCCGACCCGCACCCCCTCAGTATCCACCTGGTTCCTAATAAACACCGCCAGGGGTTCAATAACTAACCCGAACAGCAGGGGCGACAACGGGCACCCCTGCCTCGTACCCCTACCCAATCCAGACCCATCTGAATAACCCCCATTTATCCGTATACGAGCCCTTGGACTCCGATATAGTGCCTGCACCCATGTCAGAACCCCCCCCCAGTCCCATTGTCTCCAGTACCTGCCACATAAAACCCCCCTCCACCCTATCAAACGCCTTTTCGGCATCAACAGTAAGAAACACCGCTTCCTTTGCCTGGCTCTGCAACTCCCAAATTATATTCAACAACTTTCGAATATTATCCCCCCCCCCTGCTGCCCCTTAATAAACCCCGTCTGATCTTTGTGCACCAACCGCTGCATATATTGCTGCAACCGTGCTGCCAATATCTTAGCTAGTAGCTTCGCATCAACATTAATGAGAGATATCGGTCTATAAGCTCCACATGTCATGGCATCCTTCCCTGGTTTGGGGAGGACCGTGATCCCCGCCTCAGCCATGGACCGGGGTAACTCCTCTCCCCTCACCACTCCATTAAACACCTTCTGCAAAAAGTCCTGAAGTTCCCCTTGCATGAGTTTATAAAATCGCGCCGTGAGGCCATCCAATCCAGGCGACTTCCCTTCCCTGAGAGTCTTAATCGCCCTACCTATCTCAGCTATCCCCACCGGCCTCCCCAACTCCACCGCCTCCTCCGCCGTTAAACGTGTCAAGTGACACTCCGCCAAAAACTCCTCCCCCCTCTCCCCCCTCCCCTTCCCTTTCACCTCGCTACTATACAGCCTCTCATAATACTCCACAAAGACTTGACGAATCTCCCGTGGCTGGTAAACCATTCCCCCCTGCTTTGACCGAATGCCCACTATATGAGATTTCTCCTGCCTGACCTTCAACCGCCTAGCTAATCTCTTCCCTATTTTATTCCCCCCTTCAAACCACCCGCATTTTAGCTTTGCCAAGTTATGAGCCACTTCCACTGCCCCTAACTGACACAGGTCCCCCTTCAATTTCCGCAATTGTGCCAGTATCTTAGGATCAGCGCAGCCCTGATGCTGCCGCTCCAGCACCCCTATTTGCCGTTCCAACTCCGCTTCCGCCCTCTCCCTCTGCCTCTTAACCTGTGCTCCTATACCTATCAGGTGGCCCCTCACAACCGCCTTCAAACCATCCCAGGCGACCCCCACGGCACCCCCCCCTAAATTAAACCGCATATACTCCTGAATAACCCCCCTCAGACTCGCCACATGCTTTTGCTCAGCCAAGAGCCCCACATTCAACCTCCAAAACTTGATGCCAGTATCCTTCTCCCCTAACACCAACTCTGTGTGCACCGGAGCATGATCAGACCAAGTACTGGTCCCGATTTCCACCCTCCGCACCCTACCCTGCCAAACCTTAGTGACCCACACCATATCCAACCGACTATACGTCCCGTGTGGGGGCGAATAAAATGTGTACCCCTTTTCCCCTTGGTGCCTATTCCTCCACACATCCACCAAGCCTAGTTCCTCCCGCATGCGCAGTAAACTTCGCCTATCCGGCCCCCCCCTTCCCCTCCACCCCCCATATTATCCAATTTGGGGTTCACCGTTATATTAAAATCCCCCCCCCCATAATCACAGGCACATCCCCCCACCCCCCCATCTCCACCCGTAGCTGATCAAAAAGCTCTCCCCTTTGTACATTAGGCGCATACAAACTTACCACCCATAACTGCTCCCCCTCTACCTTGACCCGAACTGCCTCCCACCTCCTTTGCTTATCCCTCCTCTCCTCCACCACTGCATCCTTATACTCCTGCCCGATCATAATCCCCACTCCTCCTTTCCGGGGCTGGGCCCGCTGCCCCCCCAACAACACCCTAGGATACTGCACCGAGCGTAGCAGCCCCTCCTGACCCATCTTCAGGTGCGTCTCCTGAATACACATGAAGTCCGCCTTCATCCTCCTCCCTTCTCGCTCCAGCAGGCATCGCTTACGCCACGTTCGCAATCCCTTAACATTCAGTGTCCCTACCACCATCTGCTCCCTAACCCCCCTCCCAACCCTCCCCCCATCCCTTCCCCTGCCTGCCCCCCCTTCCCCCCCTCACCCCCGCTCTCCTTCTCGAGGCCATTATGGAGTTGTGCCGCACCCGCCTCTTCCAGACCCCCCCACTGATCTCCCCTTCTCTCCCCACTCTCAGTATGCTACCACTGCCCCCCCAACCCCCCCTCCCCATTCCACACCCCCAGTCACCCAACCTCTCCCAGCCCAATCCATCCCCCTATCTACGTCCCCTTATCCCCCCGCTCCCTCATCCCTCCTCTCCCTCCCCCACCCTATCCCGAGGACTCCCCTTACCCATAAAAACACCCCCTCCCTCCCTCCCCACCACCCCCAAATACTGCTTCGAACACCTATTATCCTAATAACTTCTCACTCTGTCCAACATTAAACAACAAAGCCCCACAGCTCCTCCTGTTGATCAAAGCTTAGGTCCTTTCCGCTGCATCTTCCGTAGGTCGCTCTCCCTGCTCCTTTCCACGCCAAGACCTCTGCTCCTCCTCCTGGCCCTGTTGATCTTCTTCCGTGGACTCCACCGCCCCTGGTATCGCCACCCCAGCAGCTTTCAGCGCTACATACGCCGCTTCCAGCGAGTTCACTTTCCAAGTCCGCTCCCCCTTCGTAAACGCCAACCCGAAGGGGTAAAGCCAACGATACCTTAACTCCATCTTCCGTAGCTGGCTTGTAATTGGGGCCAAAGCTCGCCTCCGTTGCAGAGTCCCAAGGGACAAATCAGCATAAATAGCCACAGAGTAGCCCTGCCAGATGAAGGTCCGCAACCCCCTCATCTTTGCTGCAATCCGCTCCTTTAGCTGATAGTCTTTCAAGCAGATTACAATATCCCTGGGCCGGTTGTCTCTTATCGGCCCCAACGCCTGGTGGGCTCTGTCCACTTGAATATCAACCTCACCCACCTCCTCCCCTCCCTGCTTCAGGGCCTCTCGGCAGATACACTGCCACCTTAGCACAGTCTCGAAGTTCATAATCCTTGGGCACCCCCTTGATTCTCAAATTATTTCGCCTAGAGCGATTTTCTAAATCCTCTAGCTTCAGCTGCATTTGCCCCTTCCAATCCTCCTCCTGTGATCGATGCACAGCCCGCTCCTCCAACTCTAGCTCCAGCTTCTGCAAGCAGTTCTCATGTTCTCCCATGCGTGCAGTGACCTCCCCCACCTCCTCTCTCAGGCCACTCATCAACACTTCCAAAGCCTGCTTCGCATATAAGACCTCGGCCTTCACCTCCGCAAACCACTCCTTCATCTCCTCTCGAGACACCGCCGGGCCCGCCGTCTTTCCACCACCTCCCGACCCGCGTTCCAGATCAGATCCATGCTTCGCGGCCTGCTCAATCCTCCCTCGATCGTCTCCCGCCATTTTGCCTTCCGCAGGCCCGCCAATCGCACTCGCTGCAACATACGCATAATCGCACATATCCGCTACCTTTTTGCGAGTCGCCATGGCCCCACTCCTTACTCTGGGCACTCCAATTACTTGCACCACTCTTCGCTGCCAGAAGGGGCAATTAAGCACACTTTTCATGGGGTAGGGTCCGGAGCTCTCCGTTCACACAGCCATACAAGCGGGTGATGTCACTTCCTCCAATTTACATTTTTATAGGGGAAGACAGTATCTGCTTTTAGCTTCTATGGAGCAATGCCTACCTTCAAAGATTCTTCAGTTAACCAGCCAGAAACCTTCCGAGTTCTAGTAATATCTTAGGGTATGTTCTATTTAATCCCATGGCTTTGTCCACGTCACTTTTTTAGTTCCTCACAAACATGCTTTTCCATATACAAGACGCAAGCTTTCCAACAATTCTTAGACCTTCTGCAAACCTTGAAAGAGAAAATGTTTAATATGTCTGCTTTTGCTGCGTTCCCCTCCACACATTTCTCTTTGTCACCACTTAATCTTACAATCTTTTTTCACTGACGTACCTGAAAACGTTTAACGTCTCTCTTTACCTTTTTGGCTATCTTCTTTCACTTGTGCTTCTGCTTTCCTGACTACTTGCCCCCACCTCTTTCATTTTGACTTTCTAATAATCTCTATGCTCCCCTTTTTGAGATACTGTGTATGTTTTGAATGCTGTTTTTTTTTTTTCACTTCTCCATCTGTCTGAAAACCATGTCAGTTTCTTTATCCTCTCATATGTCTTAACATAAAGGTTTTTGCTTTTATTTTCCTTTAGCTGCTTTTTACTTCATTGTTCCACTTTCCTTAATCCTCCCATCTCATTAGCACATCCTTAAAGTTATTTTCCCATTTGCACTAGTGTCAGTATTTTTGTAATCTAGGACTTAGATTTGTCATTAACTTATTATGGCTTCCGTATCAAATCATAATATCATAGTGCTATTCATATGTATAACCACTAGTTACCTGTTTAACCGCTTTGAATTAATGATAGGGCGGTATAGAAAACCTGTTAAATGAATAAATGTAATATTGTCCTTGTTCTAATTGTTCCTTGTACAGTGCTGTGAATGATAGATACAGCGGTTTAAAAAAGTTGTTAAATAAAATACCATCTGATTACTGATGCTGATATGGGCACCCACCTAAACATTAGAAATGTTTTCTCTATTCAAAAGGATCACGGCCAATATTGCTCCTTCCCTCATAGGTTCCTGAAAGATCCTTGGAAGCAGTCTAGGCTCTCTCTATTTCCGACAGATTCTGCAGACAGGATATTCCAATCCTTGTCCAACAGATTAAAGTCTTCCATTAACACCCTCTCCCCATTCAGTTCCACTTTTTGGATGTCTTTGGCCAGGTCTTTATCTAGTTCTTCCACCTGTGTTTGTAGGTCTGTAGACCACATTATTATAGATGATAGTGCCCTTGCGTCTTTCTAAGAACTCCGTGCCTCCATTTTCA
Source organism: Ichthyophis bannanicus (assembly GCA_033557465.1). Lineage (NCBI taxonomy): Eukaryota > Metazoa > Chordata > Amphibia > Gymnophiona > Ichthyophiidae > Ichthyophis > Ichthyophis bannanicus. Next base: position 766,266,204 of record CM066036.1, on the reverse strand, counting down.
CTCACACTCCTTGTTTTTTGTATTTTTTATATTTTTTTGTTATGTAAAGAGCCTTACCTCCTCCCCTTCTATCCTTATTCCTCTTGAACAGATCCTGAACAGTGTGGCCATATACCATCCATGGGACTATAATATCCGCATCTGCTTCTGGGATTGTATTACCTAGGCTCTCACTGTTTTCACTCATGGATTTCTTCTGGTCTGTAATATGTATAGTCTCATGTCTGCTCCCCTCATCTACTCTGTTGGTTTAGGGTAGCTTTATGTAATCCATGCTGTTGTCTTTCTCCACTAGTTTTATTTTTGCTCTGTTTTTTACCAGCCTAAATCAATCAGCTTCTAGCCATCATCCTCCTCTTCTAGTTTAAATATATACTCATGTTTAAGGGGTCCCTTGTCTCTGGGCGGTCAGCAACTCTGTGCCCACAAACTGCAGTTCTTCCAGTCTTTCCTTCACTCAGCTTTCACACTTCTTTATCCACCAGGGGTGGGAGGATGGAGGGAAGGGATAGGGAATACCTCTTCAAAAGTCCAGGCACAATTTCTCCTACAGAAACTGACTGATTTTACTGTAAGATATGCCATTCAGGGTCAGACCAAGGTCCCTCAAGCCCAGTATTGGCCAATGTAGGTCACAAGTACTGTTTCAAAGCTCAATACAAATATTCAAAAATAAGCTCTTTATTCTGACAAACATGATTTTGAGTACATCGTTTGTAGAGCTTCTTCCCGTACGCATCCGATATTTGTGTCTGTGATTCCTTTTCCTTTTCATGGTTTGTCAGTCCTGAGGTAGGCAATGGTGTTCTTTAGTGTAGGAGCACCTAGTCCTTCTTAACAGGGCTTCACAAGTTCTCGCCTTCCACTATGGGATCCTCACTCGCATGCTAGTCTCCTTGGCAAAAGAGATTTTTTTCCCCTTCTTTTCTACTGCAGTTGAGCTCTACTGTGGGTCTCTCTTGTAATTCCAGGCTTAGTACACACACTTCACATATAGACTATTATAATATCAAGAGAGTATCTACAGTGGACACAGAAATAAACCTAGACATCCAGAATGGGCCACAAACACATCAAACATCACTCACAGTACATTCACATTCACTACAAGAACTATCACAATATTCTAGGATCCCAAGGGCTACATTCAGGCAGATAAGACTGCTGCAGTGATACCACTGTAAAAGAAAAGATGTTACAATAGTTATACTTCGGCCATCGATCCACTAATCTCAAAAAATTGTAGCTCATTCAGAACATATCTATACGGTTACTCGTGAATACTGCCAAATATGATCATGTAACTCCCCTTCTATATAGGCATCACTGGCTTCCCCTTCCTTATTGTTTCTAGTTCAAGGTCCTTACTTTAGTTTGTAAGGAATAGTATTCTGGTCTGCCGCATTATCTATCTTCTTTGATAGTCCGCTATTGTTCTTCTCGTCTATTACGTTCTCTAAACCCTAATCTTCTGATCATTTCCCCAGTATCGCATGCCTTTTATTTGTTGGCCCTCAGCCTCTGTAATGTGTCCCCACTGCCAATCCGGATGGAGTTTTCCTTAAAAATTGAAATCACTACTACAGATTCACCTTTTTAATCTGGCCTTTGAGAGATATGCAGGCTAGGGAGTGGCATGGTCTCAGGCACTATATAATTTTACGTAGTCGCCCACTTGTTTCTTTCTTTCTTGTCTGAATTATGGAGTTCTGTTCCTGCTTATTTTTGTTACCATGTAAACCGCTCTGATGCTGATAGAAGTAGGATGGTTTAGAAAGTTTTTTGTGTGTTAAATAAACATAAACATGCATCTCCTAAGTTAAGATGCTATGGTCCTAGACTAGTAAGGGTCCCAAAAGGATCTTTACACATATATGAAGTTAATTCTTAAGATCTTTTTTTCTTCCCCATAGACATATGTAGAAAACATTAACAGTACAACCCTCTGTTATGCTGTACAAAACTCATTTTAAAGTGGGTGTGAGAAAAATAGTGACAAACTTCTCTAAGAGCATGTCAGTGGATAACTCCTGCGGCTTATTTTGTTTTTTTTTTTAAGACGTTTATTTTCATTTTACAACAAACAAAAGTAACAACACACCAAAAGATACAAATACACACATACAATAAGAAAACAACCCCAAGTACCCCCCACCCCTATGCTTCTTCTCTAAACTAATAAGAGTCATCACATAAGCGCTTACACACAACAGTTATTGTACAGCAAACAAGCAGAAATGGTATTGATGATACAGGCTGATCCTGTGGCAGAAATGTATACAAAGTAAACAGCCAAATGAGAGCAGTTAGCAGTTAGAACATAATCATGGAACACCTTCCTTTTAAACAAGCAGTGAAGGGCTTGAGTGGAAGAGATTGACAGACGAGGTAGTTGCTCATAATTACAGTAAAATGGACATAATTCCACCAATCATTGAGGTTCAGATGGGAGCCAATTTCCAGTATTTCATAATAAAGGAGATAGAAAATAGCTATGCCCAGTAAATGGGCCTCCTGAGAAAACACTAACTCAGAATAATCATGATTAAGAGAGCTAGGGATTGTCCCTCCTTGGAATGGACTATTGATGCCTTTTACAGTCAGTAGTGATAACGTACATAAAGCAATGCCAAATAGTTAAACAATCTGAAAAAGAAACATAATAGCGCACAGAGGTACACAATGTCGCTCATAGTACCAGTAAATGACTGCAGAAACAACATGATAGGAATTAAACTAAGGAAAACCATGAAGCGCCCCTTATAACAAAATAAGCACCGGAGTGCCTAGAGAAGAAGCAAAACCCCAGAAATCACTGGCGGCCTGATGTCTGCGGGGAGAAACCCCAGAGAAGGCCTGAATTGATACATAAATCCTACAGTGCTATACAGGCTCCGAAGGCTCCGAAACTAACCAAGGATCTCATCGTGGAAAGAAAGGAGACCAATAAGGTATATATAAAGAGAAAGAAAGTCCAGGCAGTCTCCGTTTCAGGCAGCAATCACCGCATCGGGCCATTCAAAATGGCGGACAGTTCCAGCGGATTCCATCCAAGCTGTTGGGTTAGCGCATCTGGTCTGCTTCTTTAGAAGCTAGAAATGTTGCTAGCAGATCAGGATCTTCGAAGGTACGAGTTTGGTTATGGAGAGTCACTCTAAGCTTCGCTGGATATAAGATGCCGAAGCGAGCCTGTAACTGTTGAAGTCGAGGTCGAAAAGCAAGGAGTCTCTTCCGACGGTCAGCTGTGGGCTTAGCCAGGTCAGGGAAGAAGAAGACTTTATGATTTTCAAACTCCAAATGACGATTCGCCCGGGCAGCATTTAGAATTTGCTCAACTTGCTGATATCTCAGTAGACGAAAAATGATGGGCCGGGGGGTCGTCCGATTGAGCGCCATGCTGGTAGGAACACGGTGTGCTCGGTCAATTTCCAGATCTCTGTGAAAAGTAATCTTCAGCAAGGAGGGAAGAGTTTTGACCAGGAATTCTCTCATATCTCCTGCTTCCGCGCCCTCCGGTACACCAATGAGCCTGACATTGTTGCGACGGGCTCGATTATTGCTATCCTCTAACTCTTTTTGTAGATTCTGTATCTGACGCTCAGCCTCATCCAGTTTCACCAAGCGCACCACGTGCGAGTCGAGGACCCCCGCCATATTGTCCTGCCGTAATGAAAGACCTTCAAAACGATCCTGAAGCACACCAAAATCTTCTCTCATGGCTCGGAGCGCTTCTCCGTTAGACTGCACCAGTTCCTTCACACCACGTATTTCCTCCAAGATCTCCTGTTGCATTTCGGGGTTATCCCGAAATGGCACCATCTTTTGTGGGGAAGGCAGCTCTGTCTTGGAACGTTTTCCGTGTGAAGAAGATGGAGATCCGAAGTCTAAGCGCGCTGGTTTATGGGCCGCCATCTCCCCCGAGGCACCCCGGTAAGTTCGGAGCAAAATATCAAGTTAATGTAGGTATTAAGTCAGGATTCTGAGTAGGCCCCTCGGGAGCTTCAGCGCAAAGCGTCTAACCCGCTGGACATCAGGCTCCGCCCCCCCCTGCGGCTTATTTTGATGATACTGTATTAAGTTTTGTTATAGACATTTGGCATTGCTAGGCATGTTTTGTGATATCTGAACCTCACATATCGCACATTCTCTGAATATAATAATTTTTCTATGCACGTTAATTTGACTATCCTTTGTGTTTTTATTTTATTCATTATTTCAAACCTATCAATAGGGCTTCTGGTTTTTGGTTATAACTGGAAAACCAAAGTAAGATGCTCCAGTCTTCTTTTAAAATGGTTCATTTATGTAAGCCATGCCTGCTGTATACAACCACTACTGCCAAGCCATCCTGGTTCAATTTCTTCCACCTCTGCAATTTCTCTGAATCCCACCCTCCTTCAGGTAGCTGCTGCTGTTGATGTTTGGGCTGTAGAAATTGAGGGCTCATGCTGCTTGTTAGCAGTGCTAGGAGAGGGGGTTGTCTCTGGAGAATTCTGTTTTGGGTCATTGAATGCAATCCACCTAAACAATTGTCGGTATTTTTTTTTTCATGTTGGGGAATATACCAATACACTTCATGTTTTTTGAACTATCATCTTTTAAAGGCTTATTTCTAAAACAGCAGGACCATGAAATAGATCTATTGCGTAAACTATTTTCTTCCCAGTCTGTCAACACAGTATTGCTTTAGTGTCAGCCTTTTAAGTGCAAACATTGTTTAAAGCCGCAGACTTCAATAAAACAAATATTCTGACAAATTACAGTAATTAGCTATTTTATCTGAATTTGCTGTATGTGTTTGCAGGAGGTATGGCGTTAGTAAACAAGGAAAAATAGATAAGGTAAGTAAGTTCTAAACTTTAATACTTTACAGAAGAAATGAAAGTGGTACGATATACCGATAAATATTTTCTTTTTGATTTTTAATTAGTTAGTTCACCAATCCCACGACCATGGTGACCTTTCTCTTGCGGTTTCCTTGGACCTGTCCTCTGCTTTTGATTTAGTCAACCACCACACTCTCCTTGCTCATCTCTCAGACCTTGGGATCCACGGTACCATTCACCGTTGGTTCTGCTCCTTTCTTTCAGTCTGCGCCTTTGCATTCAGGACCAGGTCTGCCATCTCATCCCCCTCTCCTCTTCACTGTGGTGTTCCCCAGGGTTCAGTCCTTGCCCCCCTTCTCTTTAATATTTTTCTTGCACCACTTGCCCTGATTATACAGCAGTCCGGAATCTCAGGGTATTACTATGCTGACAATATCTTCCTCCTACACCATACTAGCTCTCTCAGCCTCATAGCTCTGAATGCCTGTCTTACTCGAGTTGCCTCTTGGCTCAGGACTAGTTTCCTTCACATTAATCCTTCTAAGTCTGCTGCCCTCTGGTTCTCATTCGGTGCTCCCTCACCCACTGTCTCCCCCCTTCTCTCCTCTACCTCACTTCCCCTCGTTCCTGAGCTCCATTGTCTGGGGGTCACCCTTGACTCCTCGCTCACCTTCCACCACCATATTTCCCTACTCACCCTCCGCTTCTTTCTCTCCCTCCGCCAGATCCAGGCCATTCAACCCTTTCTCTCACCACCCTCCCTGGTTACCTTTGTTCTGTCCCTTGTTATTTCCAGGCTCGACTATTACAACACCACTTTAGCAGGTCTCCCCAGCATCAGCTCAGTCATTTTCAACTCGTCCAAAACACAGCTGCATGTCTTCTCACCCACTCCTCCTCCTCTGTTCACATCACTCCCTTGCTCATTGGTCTCCATTGGCTTCCGGTTAAGTTCAGGTTCATTTACAAGGTACCCATCATTACCCACAAAGTTCTCCATACTGGCACTCCCCAATACCTGGCTGACCTCATCCACCTCCAGCCCTCCCCTCGTTCTCTTCGCTCTGCCCTCGGCAATCGTCTGTTCCTCCCCTCTCCCACCCAGGCCCACCTAGAGCTCACCCACCACTCCACTTTTTTTTTTCCTGGCCCCCGCCCTCTGGAATTCGCTCCCGCACACCCTCTGCATGGAACTGTCTTTCCTCCGATTCAAGAATATGCTTAAAACCCCATCTCTTCCACCAGGCCTTAGACCTTCCTGACCTCTAGTCTGCCTCCCCTCCCTCCCTCTCCCGCCTCTAACCTCTCCTGTCCCCCTCTTCTTCCTCTTATGTTTGGAGCTCTGTATCCTTTTTTTTTTTCTTTGTCTCCCTGTCTATCGCTTTCCTATTTGAATACTGGTGCTCCTTTCTTTCTTTGTTTTCAGCTGTAGCCTATTTTAATTGTACACTGCCCTGACGCCTGTACCTGGGCGGTATATCAAGTGCAAAAATAAAGAGAGAGAAAGTTTGTGTTTTATGGCTCTGATTACGTTTTAGCTTATATTGATATACCCTTCAAAACTTATTTAAAAACAGATCACAGAGTGAAGGAGTAGCCTAATGGTTAGAGCACTGGCTTGGGAACCCAGAGACCCAGTGTTCGATTCCCACTAGCACTCCTTGTGGCCTTGGGCAAGTCACTTAACCCTCCATTGTCTCAGAAAAATCCAAGTTATCAATATCCCTGTTTAACGTACATTACCAAGTTTAAGTTACAATGTAAACTGCTTTGATTGAAATGATAAAGCATATATAAACCTGTTAAATAAATAAATCTTCCCTTAAACACGAGAGAGCTAATGAGTCATACCTTACACCTTAGCATAAGACCCGATATCACAGACATTTGCATGGTTTATAGATATCTAAACCGTATAAATGCCTCTAAATGGGATATTCAGCAGCACCAACATGGTTAGTTCTGCTGAATATTCCCAGGTACCATCGCTATATGCCCTGATGTTAACCGCTTATTATGATGGTGTTCCATGGGTAGTACCTGTTGCTAACTGGTTAGCGGTGATATTGAGCTGCTGCCCGGTTACGACCCACGGTTAAAGATAGGTGTGGCAAAAGCTGTCCTATCTTTACCTGTGAGAGCTAACCAGGCAGCAGTTCAGTATCGCCGCTGCCCGGTTAGCTTCTGGGCTGTGTGGGTGACCCGGATATTCAGCGTCTACACTATAATCACGCTAACTGCTTCCGCTGAATATCGGGCCCATAATGGCTAAGTTGACATGCAAGTTGATATTTACAAAAATCAAAATAGTACTGCTGCTTTAAAAATAACTGGAGAGTTTACTTAGTCCTAATATTAATTTGTCTATCTGGCACACAGTGTATTTTTTACACCTAGTTGCCATAAATATGATGTTTATTCATTTATTTTTTATTAAGGTTTTGCAAATTTCCAAGTTTTTTATTATTTATTTATTAGTATTTAACCCATGTCTTTCCAGTAGTAGTTCAATACGAGTTACAATCAGGTAATATATATATATATATATATATATATATATATATATAAATATATATATATATATATATATTTGTTTTTGATTTTTTTTAAATTTACTATTATACGATTTGGCTCTTTCAGAGTGAAGACAAGAAAAAAGTGTTGACTCCAGGGCTTGCAACAGGAAGAGCTGACATGTATGAAGAAGACGACTTTCAGGCTGCAGAAGAGGTGTGCTTAATTTTGGGGTAGGAGGAGGGACATTTACATTTATGGTATGTTAATGTAAATAGGTTTCTTTGAGGACAAGCAGGATAGCAAACCCTCGCAGCATGGGGTGATGTCACTGATGAGTCTGGCTCAGGAATGCTACTCCAGTTCAGATCAGTATGAAAGTTTTTGAACAGCTTCACCACACTTTCCACCTGTTGCTGTTGTGTGCAACCACATTAGTCTTCGTCTTTCCACAGAGCCAAGAGGTTGTGGCACCACAGTTTGTGAAAAAACTTATCTATTTTTTGGAGAATCTCTTTGGAGAATGAGGTTCAGGAGACTGCAACACTCATAAGGCAGAATAGTGACACTTTTAAGAGCCTCTCCAGGCCCACTCCTAATCCAGCTTCTCTTCTAGGAGGTACCATAGTGGAGGGCAAAGGAATTCTTATTGCACTCAATGGCATAAGTGTTGTCCTCCTTTTCATTCTTCTCAGACTAGAGAGATCTGCGGTCATCCATGACAGAGAACCCAAAAGCTTCACCCAGATCGTCTGCCAAAACCAGGGATGTAGTTTTGACTGTACTCATAGGAACATAGCCGGTGTTCCAGTATCCATACTGGGCAGCCTTCCAGTAAGAGGGAGGCTGGGTTTTACACGAAATGCTGGCCTGTTATAATCTATGATCATTGTATGCTCAAAATCATTCGGCTAGGATATTGTCTTAATCTTTTTGATGTTTCACCATCTTGATAAAGCTTTCCAAATCAGGAAATACTTATCAAGGAAATGTCTTCCTTCCTAAGAGCCAATGCAGTCAAACCCTTCTTCTAAGGGAAAGAACAGGGATTCTACTCCAAGTAGTTCCTGATAATGAAGACGACAGGAAAAGTCGGTCTCATCATAGAGTGAGGACCCTGAACAAATATCTAGTTCAAGAAATGTTCAGGATGGTTTCCCTTTGTACCCTCATTCCCTACTACAAAAAAGAGACTGGTTCTCCAGGAACAAGCAGGAAGTCGGTCCTCACTTATGAGTGACATTGGCACTGACGGAGCCCGCGCGGAGCAATTCCCCAGCTTTTAAAAAAAGCCTTTGGGATTGCTACCACACATGTGTGGTCCTCTTCCCACCCAAGGGTGCCATCTTGCTCAGTCTCCCTTTTTCCACGGAGCTCTTCGGACGCACGGCCTCATCCCTCGGAAAAAGTTTTTTTTCCTTGCCTTAATAGGCTATATCTCTTTTTTTTTTCCGGTTGCACCGGTCCTCTACCCGTTCTCCCCTTGCTTTCTTTTGGAGCTTGCGGGGATATCTTTTCAAATATTTTCTTCCCAGGCTTCACGCCCTTTTTTCTCTCCAACCGATGGCCGCGTTTGTCTTCGACCTCGCAGGGGCCGTTTTTGCCCCCATGGCCACCGGGTTTAAAAAATGCCATAGATGCTCTAGGAGCATGTCGCTTACGGACACTCATGACTGCTGTCTAAGGTGTCTGGGAGCCGACCATGACCCAGAGCTCTGTTCGCTCTGCAAGAAAAGGCCCTGCTCAGCCGTAAGCAGAAGTCCGAAGACAATTTTCGAAAGGCTGCCTTGGCATCCCCGGTGGCATCCTCGGTCATCTCCCCTCTGGTGGGTTCTCCCCCTGCGGCACCGCATTTCAGGCGGCATTCAGACCAGGGGTCCTCTGAGGTTGAACTGCGCAAAACGAAGGCCCCCAACAAGCGTGAGTGCTCCCGCGCCCGGTCGCTTAGCTCCATTCTGTGTTCCCGAAAGTCGGACAAGGAGCAGCCCCATAGGTACCTCGGAGAGAATCGGAGGCCTCCAGCAAAGGCGCTCAGTCTCTCCTGAGGGCCGTCGCGTTGAGGACCCCCTCTCCTCCTCAGCACCCAATCCGGTGACCTCAGTATCGGCATCCCAAGGCCCCACGTCTGCGTGGAAGTCCCATATGCTGGCACTAGAATGCAGCGTTTCTGCGTTCATTGCTTCCCAGCAGGCACTCACGGCCAGCTTCGCTGACTTGCGCCCGGAGACCGCGGGTCCCTCGCGTGGGTCACCCAAGTCCGTCCAGGAAACCCCCGAGAGCCACGGGCCTCATGAGGGTCCTCAGTGTTGGTTTCTCTCGCTCTCCCGTTCTTCGGGGGTGAGATAGTCCAGGGCTTCCGGCTGCAGGCCACCAGCCATTGGACAGGGCGAACCGCCCATCTCGGATCCCTCGACTGATTTCTCGGACTGGGAATCTGATGGGGACACATCCCCAGAGACCCATATCCATTGGGACCTTCCATCGGACCCCTCACCATCTGATCTCCAGCGGCACTCTCCTCCTGAGGACACCTCCGTTTTGGTGTTTATTTGGGACATGGTTCGGGCCCTCAACCTTGTCACCCAAACTGAGGAAGACTCTCGTGCTGAAGAACTTGATATTCTTCAGTATGAGGTCCCGCCCAGGGAATCCCTCACCGTGCTGGTGCCACCGATCCTCTCCCGGCTATTGCTCCGCATGTGGGAGGCTCTGGCCTCGGTCCCCATTGTGAGCAAGCGCCTTGACACAGTGTACAAGGTGCAGTGAGGGCCAGGCTTCCGCAAGACTCAACTTCCATACACCTCAATGGTGGTGGAATCAGCCATGTGGAAGCAGAAGAGCCTGAAGTCCCACTCCTCGGTCCCGCCGGGCCAAGAATCCAGAGCCTTTGATGCCCTGGGCCGCATAGCCTATCAAGGTTCCATGCTCTCCTGTCACATCCAGGCATACCAATTATATATGGGTATGTTCCTTCGTGACTTGGCAAAAGAACTTGGAGGCTTCTCCATTTCTCAAGCCTCCTATGACGGCTTCAAGACGTCAGCTTGGGTGGCGGCCGTGGGCATCAGAGCCCACCGCCAGGCTTGGCTCCAGTCTTTGGATTTGGTACAGTGGGTGCAGGAGAAGCTCCTGGACGTACCTTGCCTCTGCGAACAACTTTTTGGTAAGCCAATGGAGGTAAAGGCTGCGGAGATTGAGACGGAGTACATCACTAGGACCCGTCTCGCCCGCAAGACCTTGATGCTGCCTCGGAAGAAGCAGCCTGCCAAGAAGCCCTTCTTTCTCATGAAAGGCCTCCAGTACCATGGCTACCCCCACGCTGACCACTCCAGCACAGGGGAAGTCTAGCCAGGGTCACCGTAAACCAAAGGGCATGAAGGCCACGACACTGGCTCCCCTACAACCCCCTCAGGGGTTTTGACGCCAGTGGCATGGACCCTTGCCCTCCGGCGGCACAGCAGCCAGTAGAGGGGCACCTGTCCTGCTTCGCCCCGGCGTGGGCACTTATCACCTTGGACACCTATGTCCTCCAGGTCATCCGGGAAGGCTGTCGCCTTCACTTCGACAGGCTCCCACCCCCTTTCTCCCCGGCAAAGCCTCCTCGACTCCCCGCACACCAGCTCTTGCTGCAGCGGGAATTATACTCCCTCCTCGCCGAACAGGCAGTCGAGAAGGTCCCTCCCCACTTTTGATGTCGGAGCTTTTATTCCCGGTACTTCCTCGTCCTGAAAAAGATGGGGGGTCTGCAGCCCATCCTCGACCTCCGCAAGCTTTACAAGTTTCTGGTGCGGGAGAAATTCAAGATGTTATCTCTTGGTGTGCTGCTATCCTTCCTCTGGCAGGGCGACTGGCTATACTTCTTGGATCTAAAGGACGCTTACGCCCATATCCTGATCCATCCCCAACACAGGCATTACCTGCGTTTCAGGGTGCAGGGAGAGCACTTCCAGTACAGGGGGGTGCCCCTTCGGCCTTGCATCCACCCCATGAGTCTTCACGAAGTGCCTCATCGTCGACGCTGCTCACCTTTGGCGCCGTGGTGTGTCAGTGTTCCCCTACCTTGACAACCGGCTTGTTAGAGGCTCCTCTGTCGAGGCCCGTGAAGTGATGTCGCGCACTGTCCTCCTTTGGGAGAGTTTGGGGTTCTTGGTCAACTACCCAAAATCTCACCTCAAACCAGCACAGGTCCTCAAGTTCATCGGGGCACGCTTCGATACTCGGCAGGCCATGGCCTTCTTGCCGGTGGATCGCTCCACCTTCCTCTGGGCTCTGGCGGCAGAGCACCCACCAGGTCACCGCTTGGTCCATGCTACGTCTCTTGGGCCACATGGCCTCGACCATGCATGTGGTTCCTCACTCCCGCCTGCACATGCGGACAACCCAGTGGTGCCTCAGCTCCCAATGGAGTCAATCCCTCGGACACCTCAGGGACCCATCGGGGTTCTTCCCGACCTTCGTTTGTCCCTGAACTGGTGGCAAAACCCCCGCAACCTCCTGCGGGGATCACCCTTCCAGTCCCCACAGTACGATGTGGTACTGACCATAGATGCTTCCCTGTTAGGGCGGAGAGCCCATTGCGGGTCCCTCTGCACACAGGGGCAGTGGTCGCCAGTGGAGGCTCAACAGCAGATAAATCTGCTCGAACTCCGGGCCATCTGGTGGGCCATGAAGGCCTTCGAGAATGTCCTTAACAGGAAGTCGGTTCTGGTGCAGACCGACAACCAAGTAGCGATGTTCTATATCAACAAGGAGCAGGGCACGGGGTCGTGCTCCCTCTGCAGGGAAGCAGTCCTCATTTGCTCTTTTGCTGCCCAGCGGAGGATGTCCCTCAAGGTGGCATACCTCCCCGGGACAGGAAAATGGCCTGGCTGACAGGCTCAGCAGAATCCTCTACCCCCACGAGTGGCGCTTCAATCCCAAAGTGGCAGGCTGGCTGTTTCTACGCTGGGGCAATCCAGCGTGGACCTCTTTGCCAGCCCTCAGAACACACAACTCCCTTGCTTCTGCGGCCCAGTGCCATACCCGAGCAGGGAGGGCCCTGATGCATTTATCCTGGATTGGTCCTCCAGTCTTCTCTATGCATTCCCTCCTTTCCCCCTCATTGCTCCTTGTGGTCTTGGGCAAGCCACTTAACCCTCCATAGCCCATGTTCCCTGTAAAATAGTTATTTCCAAGTTATAATGCCCTGTTCAATGTAATTTCAGTTTGTTCGATGTAAACCGCACTGATGCAGAATAGCGCGGTATATAAGAGAATGTAATAAAATAAATAAATAAATAAATTGCAAGGACTCTGTTCAAGGCTCAACGGGATGGGGCATTGCCTGTTCTCGTGGCCCCCTCGTGGCCTCGGCAGCCTTGGTTTCCACTCGGGCTCCGGCTGTCGTCGGAACCTCCAGTCCCCTTGGTCTCTGCCAGGGACCTGCTGATGCAGGAGGAGGGTCTGGTACTACACCCGAATCTACCCTCCCTATCCCTCATGGCCTAGCGGCTGAATGGGTCTCTCTAGCCTTTCTGGCCCTCCCAGAGGAGGTCGAGGAGATTCTCCTTGCCTCAAGGAAGGACTCCACTAGGCGAGCTTACGCCTTTAAGTGGAAACGCTTCTCCGTCTGGTGCTCAGATTGACCCCTTCTCATGCCCGGTTCGGTGGGTTCTCCAGTACCTCTTCCACCTCTCAAGGGATGGGCTGAAGTCGAACTCTGTTAGAGTTCATCTGAGTGCCATATCGGCTAATCATTTCCCTATCGAGGGAAAGCCTCTTTCGGGGCAACCATTAGTCTCCTGCTTCATGCGGAGCCTTCTGTTGTCCAAGCCGCCCATCTGTACCCATCCGGCGGAATGGGACTTGAACGTGGTGCTCACGCAGCTCACTCGTCCACCTCTTGAGCCAAAGGCGATGTCTTCGCTCCAGCATTTGTCCTGGAAGGTGGCCTTCCTGGTGGATCTGACTTCGGCTCGCCGAGTCAGTAAGCTTCAGGTGCTCATGTCTGGCGCCCCTTACACCAGGTTTTATCGGAACAGGGTGGTCTTCCTGACCCATCCTAAGTTCCTACTCAAGGTCGTGTCAGCTTTTCATCTCATCCAAGAGAGAGTGCTCCCGACCTTCTTCCCAAGGCCCCACGCCGACTAGGCGTCGGCAACTCTCCACACCCTCGACTGCAAGTGGGCCCTCGCCTTCTACTTGCAGCGTACCCAGACTCATTGCAAGACTGACTGGCTCTTCGTGACCTACGGTCCCAATAGGCAGGGACAAGCAGTCACTAAGCACACCCTCTCTGTTTGGGTGGCAGACTGCATCGCGTTCGCTCATGTATATATATAGATGTGTGTATGCACATCTATATATATATATATATATATCTGTAAATAGTTTATTCTGTTCTGTTCTGTTCACATTGTTAGAATTATATTATGACGTTCCTTGTAAATTTACATTCGGTTAATTATACTAGCATTGACGTTCCTTGTAAAACAACTTGCGTTGCCAAGTGTTAAGTTTTGTTCTCTGTAAACCGCAACTGATCTGTGGAAGATGCGGTATATAAATGTGTATAAAATAAATAAAATAAATGTAAAGGCGGGCTTCCCTCAAGATCGTCGCGTCACTGCACATTTATTTATTTATTTACATTCTCTTATATACCGCGCTATTCTGCATCAGTGCGGTTTACATTGAACAAACTGAAATTACATTGAACAGGGCATTATAACTTGGAGATAACTATTTTACAGGGAACATGGGCTATGGAGGGTTAAGTGGCTTGCCCAAGACCACAAGGAGCACCCGTGGGACTAGAAAACCCAGTCCTTCCGGCCCAAGGTTGCTGTCCTCTAGTGGGATTTAAACCCCTGACCTTCTGGCCTGAAGTACCTTGCCCCAACTACTAGGCCACTCTGAGCCAAAGTGGCCTCGGTGGCCTCGCTGCGCTCCATGCCCATGATGGACATCTGCCAGGTGGTGACCTGGTCTTCCACGAACACCTTCTCTGCCCACTACTGCTTGGAGAGGGAGTCCCGCCAGGACAGTGCCTTTGGCCAGGCTGTACTCCGTAATCTGTTTGGGGTATAAGCAACGCCTGCCCTCCGACCCTTCCTCACGGCTACCAAGGGTTTTGCCCCGAGGACTCTGGCTCCTTCGGACTTCGGTTTCGGCATACGGCCTCGCAGAGGTGTTTTTTTGGTTACAGGTTTGGTAGCCTGTAGCTAGGGAGTTCCATAAGTGAGGACTGACTTCCTGCTTGTTCCTGAAGAAAGCGTAGTTACTCACCTGTAACAGATGTTCTCCAGGGACAGCAAGAATCAGTCCTCACTACCCTCCCGCCTCCCCTGGTGAGTTGCTGAATGTTTGTCCTTCCTTTGTCATCTGCTTGGTAGGGCTCGAGCTAATGGACCTGACTGAGCAAGATGGCACCCTTGGACTTGAAGAGGACCACACATGCGTGGTAGCAATCCCAAAGGCTTTCTTTGAAAGCTGGGGAATTGCTCTGCACGGGCTCTGTCAGTGCCAACGTCACCCATAAGTGAGGACTGATTCCTGCTGTCCCTGGAGAACACCTGTTACAGGTGATTAACTATGCTTTTTATTATCTGGATTAAAATATGTGTACACAGACATACAGATACATCCCAGTCTCGGGAAGTATTTTAGATTCATAATAGGCAAACACTGCTACTAGCATCATGTTCTGCCCTTTGGCCTCATGTCAACTCCTTAGATGTTCACAAATTGTCTTGCCATACTGGTGTAGCTACGCAGACTGAGTCCACATATTTTCCTGTCTGGGCGAGCACATTTCAGGAAGAACCTCAAAGATCCGTAGAGACCACCATGGGTAATTTAAGATAAACTCTAGTAACTTTTACTTAAGCCCATCAACTCAATTGGAATTCATATGAGCTCTGATAGATATGAATCTGGCAAAAGCCTTTCTTCTCCAGGAAAGGATTACCTATCTGGTGTCTGTTGTGGAGGAAATGCTAGAGTCAGTACTCATCAGCGTGGATAAGAACATAAGAACATAAGACATGCCATACTGGGTCAGACCAAGGTCCATCAAGCCCAGTATCCTGTTTCCTATAGTGGCCAATCTAGGTCATACGTACCTAGCAGTTTCCTCAAAAGACACAGATTCCACAATGCTTGTACTGGGTCAAGCATTGATATCCTGGGTCCCTTCTTAATAATGGTTTATGGACCTTTCCTCCAGGAACTTGTCCAAACCTTTTTTTAAAGCCAGCTGTGCCTAATTAGGAGCCTTGTAACGTATTTTAAGGAGTGTTGATAGCTGTGGAGAGGGTACTGTGTGGCTGTCAGCACAGATATGCAAAGATATGACTGTAACAGGCAAGCAAAATATCTGCCCTGGACAGGAGGGAACAACGAGGAATTGAACCCATGACCTCTGCCTCCACAGTCATCAACGTAACCAGTGGGCTGTCATGTTGAGGATGTTAGGCCACATGGCCTCAGTGGTATATGTAGCTCCCTTGGGAGCTCTCATAGACAGGCTGAGTGGACCTTGAGCATACAGTGGACTCAAGCCACTCAGAGACTCGATCATTGTATGTCATTACCCCCCTCCAGGACAATCTGACCTGGTGGATGGTATATTCCGACCTGGTAGAAGGCATTCCCTTCCAAATTCCATCTTATCTAAAAATACTAATGACAGACTCACACTCAGGAATTATGGTCTATTGAGGAGAAACTTCAGATAAATTAGATAAAGTTTCTGGAACCGAGGGCAGTTTGGAACATTCTCTGAAGGTCTTTCAGAGATCGGTTGGCCATCATATTGGTTCAAACAGACAAGTGATGATGTATTACATGAACAAGCAGGGAGGAACAGTATTCTTCCTGCTATGTTGAAAAACTGTCTAGATGTGGAACTGAGGGCCAAAAGAAGAGCACGCACACTCACAGCTAGAGCACAGCAACAGACAGGAGCGAGGTGAATTCAGACAGCTTTTATTAAGTTTTTTTCCCAATAAAAGTTGTCTGAATTCACTTTTCTGTTGCCGTAGATATAGAACTGAGTCATCTTATATGGGATGACACTAAGGGCCACATACTTAGTAGGGCAGGACAATGCCCTGGCAGGCAGACTCAGTTGTGTACTCCAATTCTGCATATGGTCCTGGGATGTAGAGGTGGCTTTCAAGAGTTGGTCACCCCCCTTGATAGACACCTTCACCACCACTTCTTAGAACAGAAAAGTACTTCAGTTCTATTACAGGATTGGGATGCATAGCAAGCTAGCCTTAGATGCCTTCCTCCTAGATTGAGAGGAAGGCCTTCTATATGCATATCTTCTGATTCCCCAGATACACAAGGTCTCCTGAAAGACTAAACCAAAGATCACCCTTTCAAAGCCGCTTTTGGATTCCGACCTCTTATTCTCCTGTTTAATACCCATGTATGTGTTAATTGTATTTTTATTACATTATATATTTACATCAAACACCATAATTGAATAGGAAAATGAAATCATTAAGGAAATTTGCTTAAAAATAACACAACAGAACACTAGCCCACAAAGTACAGGGAGCCATGGAATAGCAATTAATAACCGAGGGTAAAAAAAAGAAAAGGATATGCTAGATGGACTCATAAGGCAGCTGGTTTGCACTATGCCATGGGTGTTTCAAGACACATTTTGGATTCTTTTTGTGCTAACAAAAATTCAGAGAACTGTTTGGGGTCATGGAAAAGAAAAACTTCATCCTCAAATCTAATAATATAATGGCAAGAAAATTTTAATACAAATCCTACCCCTAAGGCTAGGGCTCTTGAATGCAAACCCAAGAACCCACATCTTCTAGACTATGTATATCTAGAAAAATCAGGACATATCTTAGTATTAGACCCACAGAAAGTCTTGTGCACATTTCTGAAGAAAGTCTTCAAAACTGTGTTCTGATCTGGCTCAAAGGCAAATCAACTACCAGAGTTGTTATTTCAGTCACTACTCCAGAAAAGCTGTCAAATTCATCATACCCTCAGCACTATCTTCTTGATGGCCAGAAGAAGATCATGAACATTGATCAAGAAGAGACAAGTAATAGGTTCTGGTAAAAATGGAGGGTGATTATCCAAGGGGAGCTTTAAAACCTCTTGCATATATTTCCTTACCATTGACATTAAGGGACATTTTAGAAAGATCAAGAACCTTAAGTTGTTTTTCCTGGAATAATTTTTAGATATTCCATTCTTCATTGTAATATGTCCCTCTCTTTAATTTTGGGCCGAGCCAGATCTTTAATCATCTCTTGAGCATCCTCCATTTTATCAATTCTGGCTTTGGCTTGTTCTAGATGCCAAGCCTGAACTTGAGATTCAACATGAACAATTCCAACTTTGCTTTTAAACTTCCAAACCATCCGTCTTAAGGGAAATATCCAACCTTATTAGAACTTCCCATGTTGACTTCATTGTCGCAATAATAGGTTTAAGCAAACAGCCCTGGGCAGTATCTGGCCCGGTAATCTGTTCCTTGAAGTGAGATACCCCAATAGTACCTTTCCATTGTTCTTTTCAGGTCTCTATGGGAGTGTAACTCAACACAAGATGCCCCTCATAACAGGGATCCACCACCTCTGTGGCTTCCCATGTTTGTACCTTTGTTCTCCTGCTGAGCAAATCAGCAGCCATATGGTTTACCTTCGGAACGTCCCCTCCTTCATGTGCCCTCTCACTTCCTGACCTCCCTATCCCTTTAGTTGACTCTATTCGACACCTTGGTATTATCCTCGACTCTTCTCTTTCTTTTGTTACTCATATCTCCTCTTATTTGCCATTCTTTTTGTGCTCTCCGACAGATTCGCTTAATCCACCCTTGCCTTTCAGCTTTAGCTACCTTATTCCTCACCTTGGTAATATCACAACTTGACTACTGCAATATTGCGTTTCTTGGCGTACCCCAATATTAATTGCATTGACTTCAACTCATCCAAAAAACCGCTACTTACCTCTGCTCACCGATTTGATATCGTCACTCCACTCCCACTTCAGCACCACTGGCTTCCCATAAGGATCAGATCCCAATATAACCCTAACTCATCACACACTTCATACTGGTTTCCCTGTTATCTTTCAGATCATCTGCTTCTCCACTTCTCCTCTTATGTCCTTCATGAAATACATGCCAACTGGTTACACCTTCCCTCCCTCTCTCAGGCTCATTTGGTTTCCACCCGCTCCTCTGCTTTCTGTTTTGTGGTTCCAGCCTCTTGGAATTCTCTACTCCTGGCCCTCAGACTCAAACTATCCTATCCAAAATTCAAAGCCCTCCTCAAAACTCACTTGTTCTCCATTGCTTTTGACTTCCCAGTTCCCTGATCATTGTCTTTCCTGTCTCAACTCCCTCTCTCTCCTATCTCCCTTCTCTATTTCCCTTCTGTCTTTTGGTTGTGAATGTTTTTAAACCTCCTTTTAAGAATGGAGTTTTTTTCCTCCTGCTTTCTTTTAATTAAATTATGTCTTTGTAAACCGCCCTGCTGTTGCCCATGAACGGTGGTCAATCAAGCACCAATAAACATGAAGTCACTACCAGAATGGGGAGGGAAGGGAGTACTACTTTCTCTTCATGGTTCAAAGAAACCCCTTCAGCGCTTTGGTTTGCTTCCAACATAGCTTCAACTTAGACACCACTGTATTGTTCCATTGTGCCCTAGGAACACGAGGAGGACGTGCTCCACCCGGAGGGATATCACCAGGGCTTGCCCTTCCTCTTTGCTCCCATAGGGAAGCAAGCGCAAAACCCAAGTTCCATTGGTATTGCAGCCAAAAAGCGGAGCTTAGTACAAACATCATCCTCTGGTGTATTTTGGCTCCCCCCATGTGTTTTTAATCATTCCCTATAATGAAATTCCATAATCCTGTTTTGTTCTTTTTTGTCTTCAATAGATAGTCTCTGCTCGACAGTGCTTACAATCTTATATGCAGGGGCGGCCCAAGGGGGGTGCGGGGCCATGTGCGGAGACTCGGTGCGGGGCCTCTTTTGCATAAGGGACTTCATTTGCATAAATTTGCATAATGTTACCATACTCTAACTTTTAGTAAAAATGCAATGTGTGCCTTCAAGTCAGTCCTGACTCCTGGCGACCCAGAAGCTCCTGGGTTTTCTTGGCAGAGTCACCGGAAGTAGATTGCCAGGCCTTTCTTCCGAGGCAATGGAGGGTTAAGTGACTTGCCCAAAGCCACAAGGAGTGCTAGTGGGAATTGAACCCTGGTTGCTTAGTTACCAAGCCAGTGTTCTAACCCCTAGGCTACTCCTTTTAGTAAACATGCCTCTTAATGAGTGTATGGATAAAGAAAGACTAAAAGATTTCTACATTACTATAATCCAATGCCAACCGCCAGGCACATTAGGAACTACTACAAACACTGCCCATTTAGAACCCACAGCAAACCCGCCGTATCCTAACAGCACTACCAGGACTCACAAAGCACAAGACCCTACCTATCAAAAGGCAACACTGCAAATATTAAACCAATACATTTCAGAGAATAACAATACATGACCTACTGGGGAAAGAGAACAAGTGGCAATGTCAAATAGGAATTACATAAACAGAATACCTCAGCTCAGTTACACATGCAGAACATAGACCATCACCAAACAAGGAATCACAATTTAGAAACAGGAAGACAATAATTAAACTGGGAACCCGAAAAGCCAAACTTGGAATGTACAACACTGTAGAAATAAAATTATAAATTAATTTCCTCTTGTACTAAACAAAGCGCAGACGTTAATGATGCACATTTCCTAGAGCTGACATATTCCAGTTAATAAATTCAAAATAGATATATTTTTCTACCTTTTGTGCATTTTTTTTCAGTTGCAATTGCTCCAGCTACTTGCTTCTGGTTTCTTCGTGTCTTCTGCTAACTCTCCATCGTCTGCTGTCCATTTGTCCTTTCTTCTCTCTTCTAGTTTTTTCCATTCTCTCTCTACATCTGCTTTAACATAGTAATCTTTCTCCTTTTGCTCTTTCCTCATTCCTATTTCATTCACTCAAATTTTACCCCTCCATCCTCAATCCCCACTTACTCTCCCAATACCCGGCCAATTGTAGATTTTTTTTTTCCATTTCAATAATCTTTATTATATAAATAAAGTAGGTAATTACAATCAAGTCCATATCAAGGGGAGAGTTACCCAGACTGCAAGGCAATTAAATACAAATACAAACAAAAGCAAGTAGTCACATAAACAAAAATACAATAATTATTTAAGAAAAAAAGGATCCTTTTCTTATCAATCTCAGCCCAGTTTATACAAGGAAAGGAAGGAGAAACTTATTCAAACATTTTCTTTACTAATCAAGAAAACCTCTAATTGCCCGACGTCAAGAAACACATATTTAACACCATCAAGAACGAGGATACATTTATAAGGGTATTTTAAGAAGAAGGAAGCCCCAACAGCCAAAGTTCGATTTTTCAAAGCTAAAAACACTTTCCTTCGATTTTGAGTAATTCTACAAACATCTGGGAATATCTGAATAGGGTTACCACAAAATAATTGGTCCTTTTTCAAGAAATACAATCGCATTATTAAGTTGTTATCAGTAAGTGACAAAAAGGAAACAATTAAAGTAGCTCGATGTGGGATCACATCCATAGAAGATTCCAAAAACTCAGAAACATCTAAGGATTCGGCTGTAATGGGATTCTCTTCTTCTTTAGGTTCTGGAGAGGAGGTCGTCCCAGAAGAAACCAAAGGCACGTAATAAACCGAGGAAAACTTAATAGCCTCTACATCATCAATTAACAAAACCTCCTTAAAATATTTCTGCAACAATATAAGAGGGGCAAGGTAATGGGTACGGGGAAAATTCAAAAAACTCAAATTCCTAGAACGAATAGCATTCTCCAAGGATTCTAACTGGTGATGTATAACAACACTATCCTTAATGGAAGATGTAACTGCAGCCTCCAATACAGAAACCTGACCTTCCTATTTATTACACGATTTATTAAGTTTAGTAAGCAACACTTCATGTTCAGAAAGCTTTTGCACCACCTCCGTAGAAAACTGTGATACTTGGGAAAAAGAAGCGTGAAGTAAACACTCCATATGCGCGACTAATTCCCAAGCATCACGTAGTGAAACCTCAACAGGGGCTACCACATCAGAAAACACAGGAGAAAATTCCACTGGAGATGACATCTTAACCTTCTGTTCCCACGACGACTGTAACAAAGAAGAGGATTCTTGACTACCATGAGGGCCCGCTCCAGGTATCTCTTCCCTTTGGAGGGAAACCTCAGCAACCACTTCCTGTCCGGGTAGGGCAACACCCAGCGTATTGACAGATACATCTGACACAGTACTCACGGAATCACCTAATAGATCTTTCTCCAAATGTTCAACTCCGGCACTCAACAGATGACGATCCATTGGGCCAACAGTTTTTGCAGACTTAGCACTGAGAGCTGGAAACACCTTTTTCCTCCTCCTACCCATGAGAACCTGCAGACGCCTCCTCCGGCTCCGAAGGGGCTCCAAAGGGGCGTGTCCTGCCCCTTTGGTCACGCCCCTTCGGGCACGCACCAGTGAGGGTCCATTTGATTGGTATTGCAGGTTCCTTCAAGCCCCTAAATGGTCAGCCTATTTCCTCTCATCCTCTTATAGCAAGATTTATGAGAGGCCTTCTTCTAACTAAGCCTCCCATTAGGCCACCACCGGTGGCATGGGACTTAAACCTGGTTCTTGGGCAGCTCATGAAGCCACCCTTCGAACCTTTAGCTACTACCTCCTTAAAATTCCTTTCTTGGAAGGCTATCTTTCTTATTGCAATCACATCAGCACGTTGCATTAGTGAGTTGCAAGCGCTAGTAGCTAATCCACCTTATATAAGGTTCCATCATGACAAGGTAGTCCTTAGGACTCATCCACACTTTTTGCCAAAGGTGGTCTCGCCTTTTCATCTGAACCAAGCGGTCTACCTACCTGTGTTTTTTCCAAGGTCTCATGCATCAAATGCAGAGAGGAATCTTCATACCTTGGACTGTAAAAGAGCTTTAGCCTTTTACTTACAAAGAACACAGCAACATAGAAGGTCCTCTCAACTTTTTGTTGCTTTTGATCCTTCTCATTTGCGACTTCCAGTCTCCAAGAGAACACTATCTAACTGGATTTCTCAGTGTATTTCCTTCGCCTATCAGAGTAAGAACCTTTCTCTGGAGAGCCATGTCACAGCTCACAAAGTGAGAGCCATGGCAGCCTCAATGACTCATCTGCACTCTGTGTCTATCGACGATATCTGTCGAGCAGCCACCTGGGCCTCAGTTCATACCTTCACAGCCCATTACTGCTTGGACAAGGACTTCTGCCGGGATGCCTTGTTTGGTCAGGCTGTTCTCCAACACCTGTTCCATACCTAATCAACTCCTACCCACCATCCCTGGTAGGATGCCAGAGATCCATGGGGGGAAGTGGAGCCCTTCTCAGGGACACACAACTTCTGGGGTCTCTCCCTGGCATCTAAAGCTAAGGAGTCCCCATTATTTGATGACTACATTCCTGCTTGTTCCTGGAGATAGCATAGTTACTCACCTGTAACAGGTGATCTCCGGGAACAGCAGGAATTTAGTCCTCACAACCCACCCACCTCCCCTAGGAGTTGTATCTCTCTATCTATCTCTTTCCTTTTCCCTCTCTCTCTCTTTGTCTCAGCTTTAAAACTCAACTGGAGAGAGGCAGTTGGGAAAGGCGGGAAGGCAGCACGCAGGCTCTGTGGGATGCTCCCAAAAGCTTTCCTATTGGACGCTGGGGAGCGTTCCCACACAGGCTCCGTCGGTACCGACGATACCCCATATGTGAGGACTAAATTCCTGCTCTTCCCAGAGATCACCTGATCTCCAGGAACAAGCAGGAATGAGTCTTCACACATATGGGTACGTCGGTACCGACGGAGTCCGCGCGGGAACGATTCCCAGCGTCCAATCAAAGAGCTTTTGGAAGCATCCCACCACGCCTGCGTGCTGCCTTCCCGCCTTTCCCAACTGCCTCTCCTCAGTCTTCCCCGACGCCACCGGTACCGCCGGTGTTTTCTTTTCTTGTGAAATTTTCCTTTTTCAAGGACTATTTTTTGTTCGTTTTCTCAGGCCTTTAGGCCTCTTCTTTTTCCTTCATGGAACCGCCAGCCACTTTCTCCAGGAAATGTTCAGACTGTGGCGGTACAACTTTATTTTTAGACACTCAAAGCCGGTGTCTAACCTGTTTGGGGTCTGACCTTTTTCCTCCAGAGCGTTGGGCAGCAGTTTGGTGAGAAGAGGGTTTCAACATCGAGATTTCCTCGATACCCGGTTCCCCTCCAACTTCAAGACACCGTCCCTTTCTTCTTCTACACAGGATCAGGTAACCCACAAACAGTCTGTTAAGACTAGCCAGTCCTCGAGTGGTAGGTCTCATGCACAGCATGTAGACGGCTCCGGCCTTGCCCTCGAGGGCCCACTGGCTTCAAAACCCCGGCGGGAGTCTTTGGTCTCCAAAGCGTATAAGGGGTTTCAGGTTGTTCCTGGGGTTCACCCCTCACAGAACATACCTGAGCCGTGTCCGGTGGTGGCATCCGCTTCGAGCGGTACCGATACCCCGGCTCCGGCACTGGTGTTGGATGAAACACTCCTCACCAGGGATCGTCATCTGGCGTCCTCAGTACCTTCGGGTCCGGTGGATATTTCCCAGACTGACTTTCCGGTATCGGTACCGACACCGATACGACCACTGACGTCGGTACCCTCCAGACGTGCATCGATAGACTCGCTTCCTTCGATGCCGAGTCTGGAATCGATTTCCAGTCTGGAGGATTGGGTACCGACTCGCCTTGGTACCGGCTCCCCTCGGTACCAAAGGCTCAGTTCCGATGATTCGGATCCGCAACTCTCGGTTCCTCCGATGCCGTTTGAGTTGCCACCGGTTGGCTTTCATCCACCGATATCAGACACGGTACCGAAGTCAGTACCGATGTCCACTTTACCTTTGCGGTCGGTGCCTGCTGTTCTTCGTTCATCAGGCTCATTGCCCTCGATACCGAGTTTGCAATCGATCTCTAGCCTGGAAGACTGGGTACCAGCATGCATTGGTACTGACACCGATTGGTACCGCAGGCTTGGTACCGAGGATGGCTGCCGGAGGTCTTCAATTACCTCGGTACTGATTGAGCTGTCATCGATGGCTACTCCGATGTCTGTGTCACCTTCGGCTCCGGCATCGGTACCGGTGTCGGCATCGCTACCGGTATCCACAGTAGCATTGTGGCCAGCTCCTGCCCTGCTTCTTTCAACAGGATTGCTCCCTTCTATACCAGGCTTGGAGTCCATACCTTGCATGGACGATGAGGTACTGACGGATGCTGCTCCTGACAGCCAGTACCAGCAATCATCCTTTAAGGATACCACCCTGCACCATGCAGGATCTTCTATCCCTATATATTTGAATAGATCCTTCGCTGCTCGGGCTAGTTCTTCTGATCTCACCTGTCCAAAGGAGATTCCCGTTGGAGATCCCTCTTTTCAGAGTTTTCTCCTGGAAAAAGCAAGATCACTTGCCATTCCTATCCCTTGACATGATCCTGCACAGGGTTCTGTTCCTACCAAAGCAAAGGAGAACATAATGCTTCCTTTGCATCATTCCTTGCAGGATCTCCTTCTATGTCTGTGGGAAGCACCTTTAAGGGTACCCCCACTTTCCAGAGCAACTGATCTCCTATATCAGGTGCCCCCCTCTCCAGGGTTTCAAAAGACTCGACTTCCTCATCATTCCATAATAGTGGAATCAGCACTGAGGCGAGTAAAGAGTAAGAAAAGGCACTCTTCTTATCCGCCAGGTCGTGAATCTAGGACACTAGATGCCTTTGGACATCAAACCTTCCAGACATCTATGCTTTCTGCAAGATTTCTCTCATATATCTTTTATATGAGTCTATCACTTGAGGAGGTCACAAAGAAATTACATCTTTTGACTCCTTTCCTTCCAGATTCCAAGAGTACAGACTATTCCTCACTGCTTAAGCATATCCAGAATATATCTCGGTTTCTTTCTCGTGCTTCCCTAGACTCTTTTGAGTCTGTTAGCAGGTCTTCTGCTATAGCTATAGGGGCACGACGTAGAGCCTGGCTCCAAGCTTCAGACTTATTTATAGTCTTTTCTTATTTATTTATAGTCTTTTCTATACCGCGCTATTCAGCATGGGCACAACAAAGACTGGGACATACTCCTTGCACTGGAGAAAATCTCTTCAACAAGGAGTCTTTACATCAGGTTACTCAGTTGTCCACTGATTTACCTATTCCTAGGGGTTGTTCTACACCTTTTGTCCCAGTAGGTAGGAAATGTCCTACCAAACTTTCTTCCCATAGAAGGAGAAGGTTTTATTCATCACCTGCCCATCATACAGATGTTCCCAAACAGGGGAACCATCGTCCTGGTCTGAAGAATCCAACCTCTCACCAGGCTCAGCAAACCCAGCAACCGCAGGGTTTCTGATCAATCATCATCAGATGCTTGTGACTCTTGGGGTTTAGAATCTGCAGTTTGCTTCTTCTCTATAGAGGCAATCCACCGCTTCATTCTAACCCCTAGACATGGATCTCTTTCCAAAAGACATCCATTTTTTCTATATTTCTATGAGCTGTCAGGATGTTCATGCCTATAGGTCACAGGTTTCTCCTCTTCTTCCTGCTAGGGAAAGAGGTCTAACCACTATCAAATGATAGTTTCCTGTGCCAGCATGTATTTTTCCTTTCTATAGACTTACTACTTGGTAAGTCTTCTTCAGCTCCATTCTCTTCACCCTCTTACCAAGCTTTTTCCTCTGTAAGAGTGGTATTACTTCACTGGAGGGCTTTTTCTTCAGCCTCTCTACTTTTGTCACTTTCCATTGCGGAGCTTTCCTCTCTGAGTTAACTCCTCTTTTTCAGTCTTGCTTTGGGGCAGCTTATCAGACATGTCCAGAGTTTTCTACTCCTGTTCTGGCTGTTCTTTCTGTTTTTAAACAGTAAGATTCTTTTTGCTGTCTTGCTAGCAGCTGCCTATGCAGGAGCCTTAATGTTTGGACCACTGGTTTTGTCCACAAACAACCAGATTTGTCCTCCACTAACATTCTGTCTATTCTTAGTAGTGGCTCCAAGTCAGTGCTTTCATCTGTCTTGGAGATTATCTCACTACAAGCTTTCTGGAT
Source organism: Ichthyophis bannanicus (assembly GCA_033557465.1). Lineage (NCBI taxonomy): Eukaryota > Metazoa > Chordata > Amphibia > Gymnophiona > Ichthyophiidae > Ichthyophis > Ichthyophis bannanicus. The sequence continues at coordinate 766,239,674 of CM066036.1, read as the reverse complement.
TGTCTTCTATTTCTGCCATCTCCATTCTCCTGGGTTTGGCAGCATAGTTGGAAGAGATACTGGCTCTCCAGCAGCCAGTTCTATCTCCTCATTCTCCTGCATTATGCTCTCTGCAATTCTACAGAGAAGCTTTCCACTATGGGCCCTTGCTAGAGAGCATGGTTTTTTTTTTCTCCAGCAGCTATCCTAGATGGTTGGAAAAGGCTTTTCAGTCATGTCTCCCATGACTAGAAGGGTTCTCCCTTCTTTTACTATCTCCTTTTTGATACAAAGGACATAGGCCTTCTCTTACGTGAAAGCTTAAGGAGTTGCCAATTCCCTGCTTTGGTCCATAGTATTCCCAATCGGGGATATGCTCTTTCTCCTTGCAGCTCATCCTCATGGTAAAAACGCATGATACCTTTTGCCCTCAAGTAGGTCAACATGGTATCTCATCTCTATGCGTCTTCTATCCACTTACCATGCTAGAGTTCTGGAAGACTCAGGATTTCCTAGCTGCAGACTGATATTATCCTCTGTTTTTCACGTAACCGTCCTGGTTATTTCACTAGCTAGCATCCTTGCAGATCATAACCAGGAGGAATAGATTCTCTATATATCTTCTCAAGTAGGTTCCACCTCCTTGTTATTAGATGAATCTTTCCTCTCCACATTTCCTATGTGAATACCCTGCTGTAGGCATATCTGTCTGTTTAATTGCAGACACCCATATATAGGTCTACATACTCATATCTATCTTTTGTGTGTATTTTATGCCCTTCCATATCTCACTATAGATATATTCTTATATGTCTATCTATATATCTATATGTGTATATCTATATCGATATATCTATATCGATATCGATCTATCTCTATCTCTATCCTCATATAGCTATATGTTTCCGACAGATGGGCTTTACCCATACCTATGCTATCCAGCAGGTTTGGGGTTCTACACACACAACCACTCCTGTGGTAGTCAACAACTTTATACCATAACCTAAGGGTTTAGGTACCTCTGAAGCTCTCCGTGCTCCAATATCTCTCCTAGCTTACCCCAGTTTCGAGAGATATTGCGGATCTTCAGTTAATCAAAGGCTTTAACGCCTCAGGCATTTGTCCTCTCTTTTTGGGATACAAGGGGTTCCCATACCCTTTCTCCCCACAAGAACTGTGCCTGTTTGTCCAAATCGGTTAGCCTTTCTCTTTTGCTCCTAAGAGTGAACCACTCTGCCGCCAAAAGAGTTCGGCTTTTGTCATAAAGCCTTCCGCTGAAGGCCCACCGTTTTTGTCCTACCCCAGTTTGTCTTTACTGGGGTTACCTGTTACCTTTTAGGATTCTGACCTCCACTTTTTTTCCTACAGGTTTATTACCTCCACTTTACAGTGAGGTCCTCTTCGAGGTTCTTCTACTGGGTTCCCCAGTAGATCCCATGAACCTCCATACTTCTGTGAAATCCTGTTAGGGGAGGTCCATATTGCAATATTTCATTTCAATATCATTGATGACAATTATCATCCACACAGGGACTTCTTGTCTGCAGTCCTATGCTAGGTTAAGCTGTTTTCTACAGCACCCTCCTCTTTCAACTCCTACCCTCCATCCTCAGGATGCCTGGTGTTGTTAGGTATAGCATGTTCCAATCTATGACATGCTGGGACTCCAGGCATCTCAGCTTGGGAGCCCCCATATGTGAAGACTCATTCCTGCTTGTTCCTGGAGATAGCACAGTTACTTCCCTGTAACAGGTGATCTCTGGGAACAGCAGGAATAAGTCTTCACAACCCACCCACCTCCCCTAGGAGTTGTATCTCTATCTATCTTTCCTTTCTTCTCTCTCTCTCTTTGTCTCAGCTTTAAAACTTAACTGAGGAGAGGCAGTTGGGAAAGGCGGGAAGGCAGCACGCAGGCGTGGTGGGATGCTTCCAAAAGCTCTTTGGACGCTGGGAAGCATTCCCGCGCGGACTCCATCGGTACCGACGTACCCATATATGTGAAGACTTATTCCTGCTGTTCCCAGAGATCACCTGTTACAGGTAAGTAACTGTGCTTTACAGGTGAGTAACTATGCTTTATGAGTGATAGACATATTTATATCTTCAAAATGACCCCACCAAATATCAGACCGACAACCGCATTACTGTGTATAATTAGAGCTCATTAAGTCAGAGGGTGAATGAGATTGTAACATGGGCTGCAGAAATTCCTCTGAAATCAGGCTGACGTGCCAAATTTCAATAACTCCATTATATTCAAATTTGTCTCGCAGTAATGAAATGTTAAGTTTCTATTTGAAATAATTTGGTGCTATAGCCTATCATTTAATATTATAGGACAGCTTCTCAAGCGCCTTTAAAGTGTGGCTACATCTATAGCCCCAGAAACAAGCCAAGGCCCCGTCATATGATCAAATGCAGTGAAAACACCCAACATTTGGTAGGAAAAGAAAAGAAAAACAGAAAACATTTTAGAGGGGCTATATAAGACACAAAACGTAGCGGGTGAGCCAACTAGGACAAGATAGACACAGAGGGCTCAATGACCCAACACTCCCACATTCCTGCAATACTCCAAATGTCGCATCTTGCCCACCTCCCATCTTAACAGTACAAATGTGTCAGGAAATAACAGTGTAACACGCTTATATGTTGCTTCTGCGTGGACAATTTGCCTTCCCACGATCTCAGGCCAGTCAACCGCTCAAAAGACAAGTGCCGTAAAACTGTGGCGAACAGAGGATACAATGTCCTTCACTGCATCACCGCCGACTCCATATCTTTCAGAAATGCACATAAATCTCTGGAATCATCAAAAGTCCTGGTCTGGTTGTGCAATGTGATTTTCATGCGAGCAGGATATAGCAAGCCAAAATGGGCCTTCAGTTGTATCAAGCGTGGACGCAGCGCCAAAAGGCTCCTTCTCCGATCCACCGTCGCCTTCGCAAAGTCCGGAAAGAACAGGAGTTTATGCCCCTGATATTCCAAAGCTGTGAGTGCTCTGGCAGCTTCCATTTGTGCAACACTTGTTGAAAGCGTAAAACTTTCGGGATAATTGGGCGTGGACGCTTGTTCATGGCCTTGGATTGCATAGTCACTTTATGGGCACGTTCAATCTCAAACAGCATAGTGAAATGCAACTTTAACACATCTGGAATCATATCCTATAGAAAGGATATCAAATCATGACCCTCTGCTCCTTCAGGCACTCCCAGCACCCTTATGTTTCTCCACAAGCGATTATTGCCATCTTCCACCTCTCTTTGCAGTGAGCGAATCAACTTGGCCTGCTTCTCGACAGCCTCAAGTCTCTCCTCATGTGACGCCACCACCTTCTCCAAATGGACCGTACTTGCCTCTAATGAAGATCTCAAAGCGTTGATAACTTCCTGCATCGCCCTTAGTGATTTTCCATTGGCTTTGACCATCTCTTTGACTGCCCAAATCTCATCCAAGATCTCCTGCGAGGTCTCAAGGCCATCACGGATGTCCGCCATCTTGTGAGGTAAGAGAGGTTCCGAACGTCTTGGATCTCTTTGCACTAGCATTTTGAGAAAGTTGGAAATCCAACTGCATTTGTTTGGAACCTGACATATCCGGGATCAAATGGCAACCACGTAGGTATGAACTATATGATCAGATATTGCAGAAAAACAAATGTCTTTGCCCTCCAGAGCACTGCTCTTACACATCCATCTTGACCATATATCAGGCTCCACCCCAGAAACTTAGTATTCTACTTGCAGTGAACTAAAGCCCTTAGCACACCCAGCTGTGTTTCTTTTGAACCTAATAAGCCAGTGGCTGCTGTCAACAAATGTGCTTTTATCCATTTGGCTAGCAGACTGTATTTCCCTTGCTTATAGCCAGGCAGACTTGACTTTTGATGGTCATATCATGACTTATAATGTCTGAACTATGGCTGCATTGATAACCCACTTGAGATTGTCCTCCATGAAGAAAATTTGCAAAGCTGCAACATGGGCTTTGGTCCATATATTCACATCCTCATTATGTTTAGAAAGAACCCCCAACGCCAGTCCGTTATCCAGAATTTGGTTGGGGGATTATAAACCAACTCCATCTCCCAGGCCCATTTTTATTTTATTTCCCTGCTGATTTTAAAGAGAGAAAAACATCAAAAGGCTAGTTGCCACCAAAAAAAATTGTTGGTGTCTGCTATTGCAGTTCCTTGCATGTTTTTTCCTTTTTTCAGTTGAAGGCAGCCTATAGCTAGGGAGTCTCATGTTGTGAGGACTTACTATCCTGCTTGTCCTCGGAGAAAACAGTTACTTACCTGAAGCAGCTAATCTCCAGAAACAAGCAGGAATGAATCCTCACATATGGGTACGTTGGTACCGACGGAGCCTGCGCGGGAATGCTCCCCAGCTTCCCAAAAAAGGAAAGCTTTCGGGAGCATCCCACAGCGCATGCGCGCTGCCTTCCCGCCTTTCCTAACCAACTCTCCTCAGTTCTTCTTTTCCGCGGAGCCAGCAGGTCGTGTTCCTGTCACCGCTGAAGAAGTTCTTTATTTTAATTTATTTCTTTGGTCGTGTGTCTGCCTTCCCCGATGCCGGACCGGTACCGCCGGTCTTTTCTTTTAAAAAAACAAAACAAAAAACTATTATTTCTTCACTTAGTGTGTTTTTCTTCTTAGGCCTCTAGGCCCATAAGACATTTTTTCTTCATGGAAAAACCAGCCTCCGGCTTCAAAAAATGCACTAAGTGTAGCGGTACAATTTCTGTCACAGATACCCATGAATGGTGTCTGAAATGTTTGGGGCCTGAACACTCCATACCGGATTGCCAGTCCTGTTCTCTAATGTCTAAACGAGGGTTACAGAACCGGGCAGCTAAGCTCCATGTGCTGTTTCCCACGGATGCACCGGCAGTGGCATCGACATCTTCCAGGTCTTCCTCTCCTGATGGATCCCAGGTAACCAAACATACTTTTAGCAGGTCCTCAAAGGGCAAATCTCCCTCTAAGCATCGAGATGCCTCCGGGCTTGCCCTTGAGGATCCTGCCCCAGCCAAACAACCCCGGCGGGAAGCTCCGGCTTCCAAAGCTCCTCCTATGGGGTTACAGGTTGACATCGATGGCACGGCCTCGACCGATCACCTGTTAGACTGCTCTGGGGTACCGGCACAATCTCCCGGTACCGACATCCAGGCAGTCGTGGCGTCCATGGATCACACTGTGCAATCCATGCAGCAGGCTATACTGGCTTTCATTAAGGCTGCGACGCCGACGGTACCGCAACAACCCCTGTTGTCGATACCGGTACCGGTACAAACTTCGATACCGGTACCGACTGTATCGACATCGGCCAGGATGCCGATTCCGGCTCCCCGTCCTGGGCTCTTTCTCGGTACCGATCCGGTACCGGGAACACCCGATGTGGGTACCGATCGATATGCCTACCGATCTTTGGAGTCGAGCAGACGATACTTCGATTCTTCTGAGGATTCTGATTCATCGGATGAGTCTCCTGAAGTATGTATCACCCTTCTTGAGGAGCCCTCTTCTCCAAAGAGGAGAATGTCTCCTCCAGAGGATTTGTCCTTTCAAGACTTCATAATGGAAGTAGCTAAAGGACTCTCTATTTCAGTAACCTCTGAAAAAGAACCTAGAGCAAAAAAATTAGATATTTTGGGATACTCCAAGGTTCCCAGAGAGGCAGTCACCTTGCCAATTCATGAAATTCTTCAAGAACATTTGATAGGGTGAGAGGAGTCTCCCATAATTCTTTCTCCTCATTCTCGCAGATTGGACACCATGAACCGTGTCCCTCCTTCTCCTGGTTTTCAAAAAACTCAGCTTCCTCACCACTCCATTGTGGTGCAGTCAGCAATGAAGAGGATAAAGAGTACCAAAAGACACTCTTCCACTCCGCCAGGAAGAGAATGCAGGACCTTGGATGCTTTTGGTAGGAAAATCTTCCAAGCTAGCATGCTTATTGCCAGAATCAATTCATATAGCCTTTATATGGGTATGTTTCTGAAGGAAGTTGCAGACAAACTGCACAACTTTCTCCCTTTTATTCCAGAGGATAAAAAGGAGGAGTTCCTTCTTTGGCTCAAGCATACTCAAGATATTTCTAAGTTTTCCAACAGAGCAGCTTTTGACTCCTTTGAAGGTGCCAGCAGAGCCTCAGGCATTGCTATAGCTGCTCATAGAATTGCTTGGCTCCAGGTTTCTGATCTAGGACCCTGGGTTCAAGTTGGTTTAGGAAATCTGCCCTGTACAGGTGAAAATCTATTTGACAAAGAGTGGCAAATTAAAGCCACTCAAATGGATGCAGAAAATGCTGCTCTGGATAGACTTTCTAAGTCTACCTCCACTCCAGCCAAGAAAAAATCTTTCAAAAAGTCTTTTTACAAAAAGGGCAGATTTCCTTCCACTTCTGGTCAACAGTCTTCTACAGGCCGCTTTGTTACTAAGCGTCAGCAACCAAAACAAGCCAGGTCTAAACCTGTAGGGACTGCTACAACCCAGCAGTCCCAACCCCCTCAGGGTTTTTGACTTGATACTAGAGAACGTAACCTTTCTGGCTATACAACAACCAGAGCCTCTCACCATTCCAGGAAGGTTAGCTCATTTTGCTCCCAGATGGGAGCAAATCACATCAGAGCAGTGGACCCTCTCTATCATAAGAGAGGGCTACAAACTTCATTTCTCAAACCTTCCTCCCTACACTATGGTGAGACACTTCAATTCTCCCACCTCCCTCGACCTGTTGGATCAGGAGGTGACCACCCTTCTGGCCCAAAGGGCCATAGAAGCAGTCCCGCTTCTTCAACAGGGGTCAGGGATTTACTCCCCCTATTTTCTCATTCCAAAGAAAACAGGGGGGTACAGACCCATCCTAGACCTCCGAGAATTGAACAAATTCCTATACAAGGAGAAGTTCAAGATGCTTTCTTTAGGAACTCTCCTTCCATACCTGCAGAGTCAGGATTGGCTTTGTTCTCTAGATCTCAAGGATGCGTACACTCATATACTCATCCATCCATCCCACAGAAAATTCCTACGTTTTCTGTTCCAGGGAAAACATTACCAATACAGAGTGCTTCCTTTCGGTCTAGCCTCTGCTCCAAGAGTGTTCACCAAATGCATGGCAATAGTTGCTGCATTTCTACGCACTCTGGGAATCTTTGTCTTCCCATACCTGGACGACTGGCTCATCCGAGCTCCATCTCAGTCAAATGGACTCAGATTTCCCTGGACCGCACAAGGCGCATTCTGCAGTATCTGGGACTTGTGGTAAACCTCCCAAAGTCTCAGCTCACCCCTACTCAGTCCCTCGAATTCATAGGGGCCTGGTTGGACACCACTACTGCAAGAGCCTACCTTCCTCAGGCTCGTTGCCAACGTCTAGTGCAGTTAGCCTCCCAGATTCAGTCAGAGCCACTTAACTGCCCGGGAGATGCTACAACTACTAGGCCACATGTCTTCAACAGTGCATGTGGTGCCCTATGCTCGCCTACACATGAGAGCAGCTCAATGGACTTTGTCCACCCAGTGGACTCAAGCATCAGGAGCTCTCTCAGACCAAATAGCAACCTCCAAACGTCTCTTTTGGTCTCTCCAATGGTGGATGTCCACTCAAAATCTGTTGCTGGGGTCCCCCTTCCAACCTGTGCTACCCCAAGCAACCCTCACAACAGATGCCTCCCAAACAGGTTGGGGAGCTCATCTTCAAGACCTCTCCACCCAAGGCACTTGGTCCCCACAGGAGACCTTTCTTCATATCAACCACTTGGAACTTCGAGCAGTGTTCCTAGCTCTCAAGGTCTTTCATACCCTCCTCAGCTACAAGACAGTCCTCATTCATACGGACAATCAAGTAGCCATGTTTTACATAAACAAGCAAGGAAGGACTGGCTCTCTGTCGCTTTGCAACGAAGCTCTAAGATTATGGGCTTTCGCCAGAGAGCATCAAATCCATCTCCTGGCAGTATACCTCCCAGGAATCCAAAGCTCTTGGGCAGACAGACTCAGTCGAGTTCTGCTTCCACACGAATGGTCCCTGCACATGGATCAGGTACTCAGAATCTTCCAGAAATGGGGAACCCCGTACATAGACCTCTTTGCAAGTCCGTGGAATGCCAAACTTCCCCGGTTCTGTTCCAGAATTCTGTGTCAGGGAGTTCAGGCCAAGGATGCCTTCCACCTTCATTGGAGTCAGGGCTTGCTGTACGCCTTTCCACCCATTCCTTTGATTCCCAAGACTCTGTTCAAACTTCAGAGGGATCAAGGATCTATGATCCTCATAGCTCCACGCTGGCCATGCCAAGTGTGGTACCCTCTACTTCTGTATCTCTCCCAAGCCCCCCCCCCCCCTGGACTTGGGAGCTGTTCCAGACCTTCTGTCTCAGGAGGAGGGGACTTTGTGGCACCCAAACCCCAAGTCCCTTCACCTTAGAGCTTGGTTTCTGAAGGCCTAGACCTTCAAGACTTAAATGTTTCCCAACAAGTGAAGGATAACCTCCATGCTTCCAGAAAACCTTCCACTAGGCGCTCCTATGCTTTTAAGTGGAAAAGATTTTCCATTTGGTGTGCTCAAAAGGGTCTTGACCCTCTGGCACTTCCTGTGAATTCTCTATTGGAATATCTCCTGCATCTCTCCAATGCAGGCCTCAAGACGAATTCTGTAAGAGTCCATTTGAGTGCTATTGCAGCATCCCTTAAGCCTCTCAATGGACAACCTATTTCCTCTCATCCTCTTATTGCAAGATTCATGAGAGGCCTAACAGCGCCCATCTACTACTGACCCGATCGGGGTTGAAGCGCCGAACAGGCCAGCAAGCACTCCTCTCGGTCCTCCGGCCCAATCCGGGCTGTGGGAGGCAAAAAGGCGGCATATTTAAAGCACCGCCAGCGGCGGGAATAGCCTTTTCCAACCAGCGCCCATCTACTACTGACCCGATCGGGGTTGAAGCGCCGAACAGGCCAGCAAGCACTCCTCTCGGTCCTCCGGCCCAATCCGGGCTGTGGGAGGCAAAAAGGCGGCATATTTAAAGCACCGCCAGCGGCGGGAATAGCCTTTTCCAACCAGCGCCCATCTACTACTGACCCGATCGGGGTTGAAGCGCCGAACAGGCCAGCAAGCACTCCTCTCGGTCCTCCGGCCCAATCCGGGCTGTGGGAGGCAAAAAGGCGGCATATTTAAAGCACCGCCAGCGGCGGGAATAGCCTTTTCCAACCAGCGCCCATCTACTACTGACCCGATCGGGGTTGAAGCGCCGAACAGGCCAGCAAGCACTCCTCTCGGTCCTCCGGCCCAATCCGGGCTGTGGGAGGCAAAAAGGCCGCATATTTAAAGCATCGCAGACAGGCAGGCCCGCGCCTGTCGGGCCCGCGCCTGAGGACCTCGCCAGAGGGCCCTTTGGCGTGGCCCTTAGGCGTGGACCGTGAAACAAGCCTGTAGCTCTATTTCTTTTCTTCTGCTCCGACATTAACTCGACCACCTTCTGCAGCCCAACCGAGGAGCCAGGACACCTTCCCTAGCAGCCTGCCTGGAGACCAGCCACCAAACCTCAACCGCATAACCTCAACCACAGCAAGTATACATGCTACATATCCGACTCAACTGACTTGTTTTCTCACAGACACTGATCGATAGTACTATACAGCATAATGTCTCTTCTTTTTTCTTTTTCCATCTCCTGCTCAACCTTGTAATGTTGACTAGGCTCACCAATACCAACGGCTACACTATATAGGAAGATACTAGTACTGTTTTCAGTAACATACCATAATAATTATTATATTGTATTATTACTATTGCTTTCACTTATACTGCTACCAATAGTATACATTTATCATTGTTGCATTCAATTTTACCGTTGCCTGTACCATTCAACTATCACTGTTACTTTCCATTATTACTGTTGCCAGTAAGAACCATTATTACTGTTGCCAGTAAGATCCATCTAGCATTGTTGCATTCAATTTTACTGTCGCCAGTACCATTCAACTATCATTGTTGCATTCAGTTTTACTGTTGCCGGTACCATTCAATCTTCACTGTTGTTTCAATTATTACTGTGGTCAGTAGCCTCACAGAAAGCACCAGAATCACAGAATCCCTCACAGAAAGTTACCTCATCCACTTCAACAAAACCCCCAATGGCTCTGCCATTTAATACCCTGGCGATCTGCCTTTTCCTTCTCACAAGCTGGCTCAACGAAGCCCTTGCCTTATATCACACGGCTCACCAAATTCCAATACTTCTGAGTCATGGAAAAAGAAGGGCAAAATCTTCATATCCCAACTCAAGAATAGAGACCCCCACACGCCACTCTCACCTGATACATATAGCCCTTCAACAACCAAAGAAAAATAAGCAAGAGGAACCCCCTCAACCCTTTTACTTAAACTGTGCTCTCATAAATGCACGGTCTATCCGCAAGAAATGGCCAGTCATCACTGACACAATTTCTTCTCATAATCTAGATGTCCTCATGATAACCGAAACCTGGTTATCTGACGCGGATAATGTAATCCTTAACCAACTCATACCCCCCAACTTCTCTGCCCATTCCCAACATAGAGAGAGCAAGAGAGGAGGAGGCATTCTCATACTTACCAAGAATGACCTAAATTTCCACACCGTGGACTCCACAAGCTCAAACAGCATGGACGTATTAACCATCACAAATGAACAATGCCTCATCAATTTAATTTACAGAGCGCCCTCACCCTCCACGGACGACCTACCTTACATTCTAGACCTAGCAGCTAACTCACGCAAGCCCAACATTCCCAACTGGATATTAGGAGACCTCAATCTCCCAACACTACATCCCAGCCACGCCTCAGCCCTCCTTGAAGCAATCAACGAACTGGGATACAAGCAAATTGTTGACACCCCCACGCACGAGAGAGGAAACATCCTTGACATGATCTTTGCCCCTCTTACAGCTCTCGACTCCAACAATAGACTTGACAACTCTGTAACCCCAGTACCTTGGTCAGACCATAATTTAATCACCTTCCCCATCCTCATCAATGGCAAACAGTCACCACACAGAAACAATAACTCCATTGACTCAACAAGAGTAACATCTCGAAAATTCAAAACCCTCAACAAAGAACATATAGTTATGGAAACCCTCCCTCTCCTACATGACACCTCTCTCAATCTGGAAAATCTGATCACATCCTGGAACAGCACTATCAGTACCATTGCACTGCAACCAGTCCAGGGTAACAACCCAAAGAAAAGAAAATCTTCTCCTTGGTTCTCCCCTGACCTACGAGCCTCCCTCACACACCTAAGAAAACTGGAGAAACGATGGCGTCGCTCACACTCCTCAGAAGACCAAGCAGCCTATAAAGCACATCTATCTGTGCACAGGGAGTCAGTCATGGCCAAGATGAAACAATTCCATACCAATACGCTGAAAAGATCACTAAATAAACCACGCGATCTTTTCAACTTAGTCAAAACCTTATCTAAAGAACCTTCACCAAAACATCCTGAACCCATCCATCCCCAAGCATTCGCCGATTTCCTGCAATCCAAGTTGCTTCAAACCAACAACATTGCAACAATCTCCTCTCAAGCCACCATATGCATATCAAACCTATCCATGTTCTCCACACCATCCAGAAAACATGTTGAAGACACCATCGCTGCTCTTAACACGACTACTGCACAAACTGACCCTTGCCCAGCCCACTGGATAAAGGAACTACGCCAAGATCTCAGCCCCATCATCACTAAAATGATGAACTTATCCTTTACAACCGGCTCCTTCCCACCAGCCCTCAAGAGAACATCCATAAGACCCCTCTTGAAAAACCACAAACTCGACCCACAAAAGGTTGAATCCTATAGACCCATAGCTAGCATACCCCTACTAGCGAAAATAATTGAAAAGGAAGCTCAAAGACAGTTACAGGACCACATTGACACCGTCTCCCCTCTTGACCACTGCCAACATGGCTTCAGAGAGTTCCACGGTGTTGAAACCCTCCTTACCACTCTCTGCAACAACATCATCACAGGCATTGATAACATCCGCCAAGGCTTTGCTCTCATCTTCTTAGACATTGCTGCGGCTTTTGACTCTGTACATCACGATCTGTTAATAGGGCGACTAAAAGAAAAAGGCATCAATAACACTGCCCTGGAGTGGTGCAAGTCATACCTTGATCAGAGATGGCAGTACGTTACCTCAGGGACCACAACATCTACACCTTACCACCAAAAGCAAGGCGTACCACAAGGATCATCCCTATCCTCACTCTTTTTCAATATATACATACAACCGGTTTGCAACATCATCAGGTCCTTCAAGGTTGAATGCTTGATATACGCAGATGACATCCTCCTATATATGCCTTTCTCCACAGTTCATATGGACCTTTCCCCGCTAGCTAAATGTTTTGATGCAGTATCCGAATGGCTTCAATCCCAGAACCTCCGAATTCAACACAAAAAGACCGAGGTTCTCTTCATCACCAGGGACCCACTTTTCACCCCCCCATCCCATATAAAGGTGAAAGAAGCTGAGCTCCAATCAAAACCTTCCATTCGCTACCTTGGAGTCACTTTTGACCAACGCATGGATCTGAAACTACACATAACCAACGTAGTCAGAGCAATCTACCTCAAGATCCGGACTCTTCGACATCTTCGCCCCCTGCTTGATCCTGATGACTTCAGAACTATATTTCAAGCCTTAACCTTACCACACCTTGACTATGCCAATGCCATTCTCCAAGGCCTCCCACACTCCACATTAAACCCTTTGCAACTCGCCATGAATACCGCTGCTAGAGTCCTCTACGGAGCATCAAGAAGGGACCATGTAACACCCATCCTAGAGCAACTCCACTGGCTCCCCATACATGGCAGAATATTGTTCAAAACATTACTACTAACTTTCAAGGCCACTAAAAGCATCACCTCCTCCTCTCTAATAGACCTCATTCAGGCCGTCCCACCCAACAGATCCAGGAGAACGATATCAACAAATACTCTAATCATCCCTAAAGCAGCGACAAAATGCCTATCAGTGACATCTAACAGGGCCTTCAGATTCTATGCCCCTAAGTACTGGAACACTCTACCCCCAGAGATTCGTGCTATCACTGATCTATCCCTTTTCAGAAAGGCACTCAAATCCCACCTCTTCCCCCAATATTACTTGACCAACTAACCAATCTTAATCACTACCCAAACTAAGAACAAATCCTGTTATGTATACTTGTAAATACTCTTGTAAATACTCTTGTAAATAGTTGCAGTAATGACGTCCCATGTTTTATCCAAGTTCTCTGACCTTGTTCTCTGTAAAACCTAACAGTTTGTTGTTATGGTATGTTGTTATATTGTGAACCGCGCTGATTCTGAATAGAGCGGTATATAAGAGCCTGTAATAAATAAATAAATAAATAAACTTTAACTAAACCTCCCATTCGACCTCCTCCGGTGGCATGGGACTTAAACTTGGTTCTTGGTCAGCTTATGAAGCCACCCTTTGAACCCTTAGCCACTACCTCCTTGAAATTTCTTTCCTGGAAGGTTATTTTCCTTATTGCAGTCACTTCTGCTCACCGCATCAGTGAACTGCAGGCCTTAGTGGCTAATCCACCTTATACAAGGTTCCATCATGATAAGGTAGTCCTTAGGACCAATCCACACTTTATGCCTAAAGTGGTCTCACCTTTTCATCTTAATCAAGAGGTATATCTACCTGTCTTTTTTCCAGCTCCTCATGCATCTAGTGCAGAGAGGAACCTTCATACTCTAGATTGTAAAAGAGCTCTTGCTTTTTACTTGCACAGGACACAGCAACATAGACAGTCTTCCCAGCTTTTTGTTGCTTTTGATCCTTCTCATTTAGGACTTCCAGTCTCTAAAAGAACACTGTCCAATTGGATTGCTCAGTGTATTTCTTTTGCTTACCAGAGTAAGAACCTTTCTCTGGAGGGCCATGTCACAGCTCACAATGTGAGAGCCATGGCCACCTCTATGGCTCATCTTCATTCTGTCTCCATCGATCAGATTTGTCGAGCAGCCACCTGGGCCTCGGTTCATACCTTCACAGCCCATTACTGTTTGGACAAGGACTCCCGCCGGGATGCCCTGTTTGGTCAGGCTGTCCTCAAACACCTGTTCCATTCTTGAACAACTCCTGCCCTCCTTCCCTGAATGGATGCCTGAGATCCATAGGAAGACGAGGAACCCTTAAGGGTCTCATACCCTTGGGGATCTCCCAGGCATCTTAGCTAGGGAGTCCCCATATGTGAGGACTCATTCCTGCTTGTTCCTGGAGATAGCACAGTTACTTACCTGTAACAGGTGATCTCTGGGAACAGCAGGAATTAGTCCTCACAACCCTCCCACCTCCCCTAGGAGTTGTATCTCTCTCTCTCTTTCCTTTCCTCTCTTTGTCTCAGCTTTAAACTCGAACTGAGGAGAGTTGGTTAGGAAAGGCGGGAAGGCAGCACGCATGAGCTGTGGGATGCTCCCAAAAGCTTTCCTTTTTTGGGAAGCTGGGGAGCATTCCCGCGCAGGCTCCGTCGGTACCGACGTACCCATATGTGAGGACTAATTCCTGCTGTTCCCAGAGATCACCTGTTACAGGTAAGTAACTGTGCTTTCTCTGTGAGCAGCAGGATACAAGTCCTCCTATACCCTCCAGCCTTTCCCTAGGAGTTGCACTCTGCTTTCAGCTATATTAGACTGAGGTGGTCTCACGCAAGCAGCGGATAAGAAATGGTGCACACGCATGGTGAAACAGCTTAAAAGCTTCCAGCTTGATCTAAGCTGGAATTTATTTATTTATTTATTTACAGTCTCTTATATACCGCACTATTCAGCATCAGCGCGGTTCACATGGAACAAAAAATGCTCAGTACAATTAACATGTAAGAGTTTACAGATAACAGGGCAAGAAATTTGGATAACAGGGGTAAACTATTTACAGCATTTCCACGCCGGACTCGGTCAATGACATCACCCCATATTGTGATGCCTCATATCCTGCTGTGAACAGGGAACAGCTGCTACAGACAAGTAACTTGGTTTTATCTTAAGATGTTAAGCATATAGTTCAGAAAGAAATTTTTATAATATGTATATAAGGGCATTATGCAAAACCTGTAAGTTAAAATCCTAAAATTTAAAATAATTACACAGTGCTCTTCTGTTTGACTGTCCTGAATCAAACCTGGCTTAAACTTCTACTTATTGGCATGCCTCACACAGCGTATGCTATGGGAAACTTGCAGACCTCTGAGCTTATAACTGGTATTTTTAAAGGGAAACTCCCCATGGAATGTCCTCTTTTTAGAAATCATGAGATCTCTCACCCCACATAATTTGTGAGATAAACCTACAAAAAAGTAGGTGTGGGGATTTCACAATAAAATCTCTATGCTTGCTTTTACTTGCCTACCCTGGCCCCACCCCCATCTTCTCCTCTTTTCCCATAGAGGGGGGAAGGTAGTTCTGCAGAGAGTCTCTTCTTTGCAGGTACTGTAAGTTGATTTGTTTGAAGAGATTTGTTTCTTAGGCTTCTGTTTACAGTCACCGAGTTGTCAGTTTTCTGTATTTAACCTGCCTCTTGTTCAACTTTTTGCTTTACATTACTACTAGTGACGATTTCACTTTGTTTTATAGCTGCTCTTGTTCTTTTTTCATTAATTTCCCTTTTGTAGAATTATAGTATTTGTTCTTTTGAAGATTGTTCTGACTTTGTATATAACCCCTTTGCTACCCATTTCTCATACAATCCATTGCGGATTAGAGATGTTCCTACTACTCGCTTCTGCCTGTCAGACCTGTCTACTTACAGCAGTACCCTTGCCCTCCTGCAATTCCTAAAATCAGTGTTTGTTTTTAATATTAGAGCCATGCAATGCAGAAGTCATTGAGCATCCCTGATAACATTATGCAGACGGATTAAAAACTGGGCATAGTATTGATTCAGAAATTTTAACCACATAGCACTCTCTTGGATTTTTGGACTTGATCATGTGTATTGTTAGAGGTACTTGGGCTGGCCGCCTTCATTTTTCTGTCAGATTGTATAACAATGCATGTGTTTTAAAGAAAGCATTCTGAGGTATTTCTAAAAGTCTTTGGGCTCAGGCCATTGTTACAGCTAGCAAGAACAGACTATGTAAATTTTCCACCTAATAATTTCTAAACTTGTTTTTTGCAACTTGCCTTTAAACTTGAGCACATGATTTTGTCCGTAAACCATTCTCCCATCTAAGCTGCATTCTGAGCCTATTGCATAAATTTTTAGAAACACAGGATATGATAGCAAATGACTCTAAAGCTCCACTGGTCTGACCAATTTATTTCCTGGTACATGCCATAGACACCAATTGAACTTTAGAATGTGCTTCACTTTTTTTGTAAATAGGGATCCACTGAACTATTGGAGGGTGGTGTGACTTTGGAGAAGGCCCCGGTGCGACTCACGTAGCTTTGTTAGAGAAGACCCCCTTTTCAGATGGTGGAGCGACTCATGCAGTTTCCCATTCATGCGACTCATTAAACCATGTTTCTGTAATGGTCACAATGTCCAAGTCTATTTCCACCATTAGGGCTTCCAGATCAGGAACTTTCTTGGCTAGGCTTCGAGCATTTGTGCTCATTGCTTTCCAGCATTTGATTGGCTTGCCTGCGTTTTGCATGGATTTTGTTCTACATGCCCCTGCCCGCTTGCCATTGATGTGTGGTTCAAAAGTGTGGCTGTTTCCAATGTTTTGCTTTTGCTGGGAGTGATGTACTGAACTTGTCCGGCTCCATCTATCACCCCTTTTCCCTAGTTAAAATGCCTGTCCACATACTGCCTGAATTTTTCACTTAGGATCCTTTTTGCTGTGACAGAAAGATGTAGTTCATCAGCACATTATAGTCTCTTTTTGAGCCATCTCTTTCCCCAGTCGCCTATATATCTAAAGCCTTTTTGCCCCCTTATCATGAATAGGTAGAATTTCTAAGAATGCTATAGTGTTAGCAATGGGCTTGAGTTTCTCTCCCAGAGTCTGGAAGTTCCTTTGAATGGCAGAGTCACTGTTTCTAGCCAGGTCATTTGTATCCAAGTGGATGACAATATCAGTTTTGGAGTGCTCACTTTCTGCACTAATGGTACCAACAATTTGGTTTGTATTCCTGCTGGCTGAAGAGCCTGGGAGGCATTTGACCATTCTCTCTCCTTTGAACTGTGTTCCCAAGTTGGTGCCTCTGATGATAGAATCTCCAAGTCGAAGTAGTTTTCTGTTTTGTGATTATTTTTTTTCTTCCTATTTGGAACATTCAGAAGGTTTGGCATTCATCCTTTCATTTAAGGGCACTTCAGTTTCCACGGATTGGCACCCTCATTATCCAAGGCAGAGAAGGTATTATGCAGGGATATCTGTTGATGTATAGGGTCTCTGTGTTGCAGGTCGCAACCTATCAGAGTCCACTGTGATCCATTTGGTCCTGGGCTGTTTGATTCTGTATGGGAACGGTGGTTGATTTTGTTCAGTTTGTACCCTAGAGGAGGTGTGTTTAATTGCAGCTAATTCTTCCCTTAGTAGAGTCGATTCTTTATGCATAGCAGCTAACTTTAGGCATATAGGGCAAGCTCTTAGGTTCCAAATGATTCTTCTCAGAATGAAAGCACCACAGTTATTGCATTGAATACACAACATTCTGATTCAGCTGTCCTAGGAGGAGAAAAAGTGGGTGTTTGTGGGTTTTTTTTTTTTTTTTTAAGTGCCATCAAGTCCGTGTTGACTCATAGCGACCCAGCTACCTCTGGGTTTTCTTGGCAATGTATCACCGGATGTTGATTGCCATCCTTTTCTTCTGAGGCAATGGAGGGTAAAGTGACTTGCCCAAGGTCACAAGGAATGCCAGTGGGAATCGAACCCTTGATCTTCTGGGTACTAGGCAGTTGCTCTAACCACTAGGCGGCTACTCCAAAGTGGGTGTAACGCCTAATTAAAGGACAGATGTCCATGTATATCAGTGGTTCCCAAAGTGGTCTTTATGGACCCCCAAGGGTCGATTTTGACTTGCAGGGGGTCCATGTCAGTGAGAAAAAAAATTTGGGGTGCACGAGATGGAAATGGGGGGTCCATGTGTGCAGACCCCCCATTTAGGCAGATCCATCATCAACATTTAGGCGTTCGTAAATGTCTTATTACACCTAACACAGATTGTGTGTACATAATACTTATAATAGACATATATATAAATTATATTTCATAAAATTGTTTACGTACTGTCGCATAAAGACCATACAACCAATTGGTAAAATTTAATATACCTCCTTATGACAGGAGACAAAACTAGCAGAGGAAAGGAGGCTTCATATACAAAGGAAACATGCGAGAACATATCATTCCAAAGTTTTCCAGCGATGTTGAGATGGCTGAAAATCACCAAATTAAAAACAAGGAGGTTAAAAAAGGTCAACTCCTTTTTAAAAGCATAAATATAAAAATTGATAGAATAAATGTATGGGTTCAACAATTCTTTTAAACCTTTTTCCAATTCAAAGGGACAGAGCAGTGAAGCGACTCCCGAGTACATCAGTACCTATCTGCTTTGTGGTGTGCTACGTTCATGTGCAAGTTTTTACATGTTTTCATACAAGCAGCAACGCATCGCGTGCGTACGTGCAGTGAATAACACTTGTCCAGACTTGTACCAAAGCTTTGCACAGACTTGTTTGATTCATCAATTATAAATAAGAGTATTAGAGACAAACACTGTTATTTGTTTTCTGAGTTTTGAGAAGAAAAGTGGTTTGAAAATACGTTCAAAAAATATATAAATAGGTACAAGTCAAAGTGATTCAAAATCATCTTCTTTAGGAGTGCCTAAGAAAAGTAAGTACAAAATTTTATACATATTTTTGTAGTCTCTCCGATTGCGTACAGCCATAGACGCTGATCACGACTTTAGGTAAAGTTGATTTTTCCTAAAATCCTAAAAATATTTTAAAAACATTTTTTAAATATTTGTCTGCTATCTGGGCAGGAATCAATTTAGAATTGCTCTGTCTTATCATATTTAAATAGCTTCATTTTTGTCGACAGATAACTTCTACCCAACATGGCCCAGGCTAAAAAGAAATGTAACTCTATTGAACGGTCTGTATCAGAGCACGGTATATAACCAATATTCGCAATAAAAATGCTCCAGTATAACAATTCCGTGGTATTCAAAACAAATTGTGTGTCAATCATATATCATTTGTCATACCACCAGGGGGTCTCAGACTTCTTAGCGCAACAAACAGTATAAAAATACCGTCAATAGCACTCTTAGCATCAATGACTCCTCTGGGGTTTATTTTTTCATCAATCCCTCACCAAACTTATATATCTATAGAAATCCACACACAAATACAAATGCTTATCTTTTTTGGCATTCCCCAACGCCACCTCAGGCGCCCATTTCAACGTTTCACTTCTAAACAGAGTTTCTTCAGGGGGTCTGTAAATAAGAACAGCATTCTTTTATACACTATTTCCCACGACATTCTATCTTCCATATCAAGTCTGTTGAGCCTAAGGGTACACATACCAGCTTTTAGCATTTAAAACTGATGCTGCCCGCGTTCTGATACATAACTTCTTCTTGATGACTTCTGTAAAACGCCGTGCATGCGGTCTAGACTCACATACCAGGTATTTAAACGTTGCGGTGATGTCATCCCATGACGTCCACCATTAATAAGAATCTCTCTAAAACGTTTTTAGTTAAATAAAGTACACGCGCTGCATCAATGTTTAAATGTAATAAAAATGAACGTCCATATGCGCAATCTTCAAATACACATCCCCCAGTCAATGGTGGAGTTTAAACCTGTCGGTAGCAAGGTCTTCACCTCAAAGATCCAACGCTGTTCTCTCAACAGTAGTGTTTGTTCCAATGTTTTACCATGCATAGCCTTTTTTACCTGCTCAATAGCAAAACAACGCAAGTCGTTAAAATCATGAGTGATCCCGACAATGTTGCACTAAAGGTGTTGTCAGCACATTACACTTTATCCAGCTTTTGTGCTCCATTATCCGCACTTTTAAAGGCCGTGATGTTTTTCCTATGTACAGTAAATTACAGGGGCATCTAATGGCATATATTACAAATGTTGAAACACACATATTGCATTTTAAAAAATATGTTTTGCCAAGATAGAGAAACTCATTTAACTCCTCAGAGATATTACAGATATCACAACGGCCACATTTTATGATGGCCGACTGGTATCACTTCTCTTCCCCCGTTTTGTACTGGTTGCAATATTGCTGGGCTTAGATGTTCTTTTAGATTCCTGTTCCGTTTCCACACGCACCGGATACGTTTATCTTCCAGCCCTGCCACAGTATTCAACACATTAGCGTTTCTCCTCAAAACCTTTTGAATTTTATAACTAAGTGGCGAAAATTTAGTTATTAAATTGACATGGTGTTCTTCAACATTTGTATCTGCTGTTTCACTGGGCCTGGTCAACCAAGACCTGTCGTTAAATAACGCTCGTTTATATGCCTGCCGTGTTATTTTATGAGGATACCCTCGATCTTCAAAGTCCTTTAACAAAATCGCTGACTGTCTTTTAAACTCCTTTATTTCAGAACAATTTCTCCGAAATCTTAAAAATTGGGAGAATGGAAGAATGTTTTTTAGTCTTTTTCGGGTGTGCACTATCATATCGTAGAAAAGTTAGAGTGTTGTTACAGACCCCCTGAAGAAACTCTGTTTAGAGTGAAACGTTGAAATGGGCGCCTGAGGTGGCGTTGGGGAATGACTCAAAAAATAAGCATTTGTATTTATGTGTGGATTTCTATAGATATAAAAGTTTGGTGGAGGATTGATGAAAAAATAAACCCCAGAGGAGTCATTGATGCTAAGAGCGCTATTGACTGTATTTTTATACTGTTTGACTGTTGCGCTAAGTCGTCTGAGACCCCCTGGTGGTATGACAAATGATATATGATTGACACACATAATTTGTTTTGAATACCACGGAATTGTTATACTGGAGCATTTTTATTGCGAATATTGGTTAAAAAGAAATGTAGGCAGTATAGTGTTGTTTATTTGAAGTTCGGCTTCATTCCATCCCTCTCGGACAAACATCTGCCCGTGTGCCTTTTGTGCAACAGAGTTTTAAGCAATGACGCTATGAAACCATTCAAGCTGGAGGATCATCTGAGAAGGTGTCACCCTGATAAAACAAGTAAAGATTTGACATACTTTAAAACACTGAAAGAAAAACTTCAGAAGAGAACCACGGTGGACAGTATGTTCGCTTCAGCATCAAAAAGAGACGATGATGGTTTGCGGGCATCTTACAATATCTCACTACTCATAGCAAAATCAGGAAAGTCTCATACTATTGGGGAACAGCTGATTTTTGCCAGCCATTGAAGAGGTTTTAAAAACTGTTCTACACAAGCCTGCATATGATATACTCAAAATAATTCCTTTGAGCAACAACACAGTTCAAAGACGTATTGATGAAATGAGTCATGATGTTGAAAGCAAACGAACAATTTCTCTATTCAACTGGACGAGTCAACGTTACCTGGTAATGAAGCACTATTATTGGCATATGTTTGTTTTGTTACAGACCAAGAAATCTATGAAGTACTGCTCTTTGCGAGAACTTTGACAACAGACACTAAAGGCAAATCAATATTCAATATTTTGAAAGATGATTTCATGAAAAAAGCATTCTCCAGGACCAAGCAGGAAGTCAGTCCTCACATATGGGGTGACATCGACGTCGATGGAGCCCCTGTGGAGCATTTTCCCAGCTTTCTATGAAAGCCTTTGGGAATACTGCATGCATGCGTGGTCCCCTTCCCGCCTAAAGGTGCCATCTTGCTCAGTCTCTCTTTTTTCGTGGAGCCCGTCAGACGTCTGTTCTAGTTCACCCGGAAAATAGTTAGATTTTTTCTTGCTATTCCTGTGATTTCATTGCGGCTTTTTGCCCGGTTCGACGCCGGTTCCCCTTCCCGCCGGGTTCGGTACACCGGTATCGAGCCCGTTCTCATTTTTTCGGTTTTTGCCCTTCGTGACTGGCATTCGCGCCCTTTTTTTCCTTTTTCCCTGGAAGGCCGGTCCTTTGACCTCGCGGGGGCTCTTTTTTCCCCGATGGCTTCCAGTGGTTTTAAAAAGTGTGATCGGTGCAAGAAACTGTCTCTCACCGACACACACGACTGCTGCCTTCAGTGCCTCGGTCCGGATCATGATCCTAAGATCTGTGGACCGTGTGGCAAAATGTCCACTAAGGCGCTGCGAAGTCACCAGCATCAAAAGGAAAGGCTTTTCTCTGATTCGGCCTCCGGCCGGGCCCAGACCTCGTCTGAGGCCTCGACGTCTCGGGAGTCTGACCCCGAGCATCGTCGGGGTTCCTCGGACAGGGGGACCCCCGAGCGGGAGCAAAAGAGGAAGAAGCGGCTCACGAGGGTGGCGTCGGAGGAGATCCCTGGTCCTCGAGGGCTAGGTCTCGGACCCCCGACCGCCGTCCCGGGCCCGTGGAACAGGAGAAGCCGTCAAAAGTGTCTCCTGTGGAGCCGGAGTCTGCTGGACACGTAAGTCCTGTTGTCCTCGGACTCTCCTCCCAGGGAGCCGACGTCGGGCCCGACGCTGCCGGAGCCCGAGTCGGTGGCTGCTGAGTCTCCTGAGCTGGGTCTCAGGCTGACAGCCTTGGAGTGCAGACTGTCTGCCTTCATGGATCAGCAGCGGGTGCTGATGGCCAGCCTTGCTGGCGCATCTGCCCTGACCACCGGGACATCGACGTTGAAGTCGACCCCAGAGACCGAGCCGATACTCGAGACCATGAAGGCTCGAGGTCGTCCTCGGTCGCGGTCACCCTCGACCTCCCGGTCGGAACCGAGGGCATCGACGCCGGTGCCTTCTGCGTCAGGGTGGGTGCTGCCGGGCCCCGCGCGGTCGGAGCCCGACTCCTCTTCGGACGAGTCCGCCTGGGAGACGGAGGACGAGGAGTCCCCTGATACCTTCAAGACTTGGTGCGTCCTGTCGGACTCACTGCAGTCTGAGCCCCGGCGTAGATCCCCTTCGGAGGATACCCAGTTCTCGGAGTTCGTTCGGGATATGGCCACTGCTTTGGCGATCCCCGCAGACCCTGAGGAGGAGCCTCGAGCCGAAGAGCTCGAGGCCCTCCTGTATGACTCTCCTCCGAAGGAGGCCTTTACTGTGCCGGTTCCTCCAATGCTGGAACGACTCCTCTTCCGGATGTGGGAGGCACTGGCCTCGGCGTCGGTTCTGAGCAAGCGGGTCGATTCCATTTATCGACTCCGTAAGAGTCCTGGTTTTCAAAAGGCGCAGCTACCACACCATTCCATGGTGGTGGAATCGGCCATGCATCGTCTGAAAAGTCAGAAGATGCACTCCGTGGTGCCCCCTGGCAGGGAGGCCCAGAACCTGGATGCGTTTGGTAGAAAGTGCTTCCAGGGCTCGATGCTTGCTTGCCGTGTCCAGTTTTACCAGCTGTACATGGGCATGTACTTGCGGGACCTGGCGATGGAGCTTGCCGGGTTCTCTGCTGATCTCTCCGGGGAACCTTTGCAGAGGTTCAAGTTCTTGGTCTCGGGGATTCGGGAATGCTCTAAGTTCATGTCCCGTGCGGCCTACGATGGCTTCGAGGCCTCGGCCCATGTTGCAGCAGCTGGCATCGCGGCTCGACGCCAGGCATGGCTGCAGTCATCGGATCTCGAGCCATGGGTTCAAGACAAGTTGGCCGATGTCCCTTGCCGAGGTGAGAACCTTTTTGGCAAGCCCATGGCCGAGAAGGCTGCACAGCTCAAGACTGAGCACCTCACGAGGACAAGGCTGTCTAGAAAGACTTCTGCCCCTTCTCATAAGAAGAAGGGCTTTATTATTATTATTAACATTTTTTATATACCGCACTATTCGATATCAGCGCGGTTTACATGGAACAAGAAACTTCAGACAAGTTACATTTATCTGTTCATTACATATAACAGGGAAGTGTGTAGAGTAGTGTAGTGTAGTGTGCAGTTGAGGAAAGATTAGGTGGTCAGAAGGTAATTATTGATATTTAGGTGTAACTGTATTTCTTCGTTCACTGGGAAATATTTGAGAAAAAGGTAGTGTTTCAGGGCCTTCTTGAACTGGCTGAGATCAGAGATGGCCCTAATGTGTGTTGGAAGGATGTTCCAAAGTTTTGGAGCACATAAACTGAAGGCTCGATTTGCTGTTGAGTTGTATCTTGTGATTTCCTTTGGTACAATTAGCATGTTTAGTTCGGCTTGGGTAAGAAGTCCTTTTACCCGAGGAAGGTGACTGCCTACAAACAGTTCCCACCTTACCAGGTCTCCCCAGCTCCCCCACAGGGTCAGCAGGCCAAGGGGCAGGGACATGGGCCCCGTAGGCAGAGGGCCCCCAAGCCTCAGGCTCCTGCTCCCACTCAGCAGGGTGGGGGTTTTTGACTCCCAAAGCATAGCCTCTCCGTCTCTGCTGTCCCATCCCTGCACAGGAGGTCGACTAACCCTGTTTGCCCACAGGTGGCCACCCATTACAGGAGACAGTTGGGTCTTACGCATAGTCCACACGGGCTATATGCTTCATTTCCATCAGTTGCCGCCTCCTTACTTTCCTGGAGAGCCTCCAAGGCCTCCTCTCCACACAGACCTCCTCCTTCAAAAGCTTCAGGGTCTGTTGCGAGACAAGGCAGTGGAGCCTGTGCCTCCCCACCTCCAAGGTAACGGTTTCTACTCCAGGTACTTCCTCGTACCAAAGAGAACCGGAGGCCTCCAGCCTATTCTCGACCTCAGAAATCTCAACAAGTTCCTAGAGAGAGAAAAGTTCAAGATGCTTACTCTTGGAACACTTCTGCCCTACCCTCCAGCAGGGAGATTGGCTATGCTCCTTAGATCTAAAGGATGCGTACACTCACATCCTCATTCATCCAGACCACAGAAAGTACCTCAGGTTCATTGTCGGAGGAAACCATTATCAGTACAGGGTGCTGCCTTTCGGCCTCACCTCCCCCCCCCCCCCAGGGTCTTTACCAAATGCTTCGCAGTGGTGGCGGCCTACCTGAGAAATCAGGGTATCTTTGTCTTCCCCTATCTGGACGACTGGCTCATCAGGGGTCAGACGTGCCAGGAGGCCAGGCAAGCCACCCTCCGAACTATTTCTCTTCTTCAGCACCTGGGTTTTGTCATAAACTTCGCAAAGTCCACTTTGCTCGCCTCCCAGAACTTGGAGTTCATATGGGCAAGGCTGGACTCTCTGCAGGCAAAGGCATTCTTGCCAGAAGACAGAGCTCAAAGACTGATGGACTTGGCAAACCAGTTTCTCCAAAGGCCACTGGTTTCCGCCAGACTCTGTCTGCGGATTCTGAGCCACATGGCTTCGACAGTGCATGTGACTCTCAATGCCTGACTCCATATGAGGCCTGCACAGTGGTGCCTCAGGACTCAGTGGTCACAGTCCACAGGACGCCTCAGAGACAGAGTACGGGTGTCCAGACCATTCCTGAACTCCCTACGCTGGTGGCTGCACCCCCCCCCCCCCCAAATCTTCTGCAAGGGGTGCCTTTTCAAATTCCTGGGTTTACAGTGGTGTTGACCACAGATGCGCCTCTGCAGGGCTGGGGAGCACATTGTCTGGGCAAGAGTACCCAGGGCCTGTGGTCTGCCTGGGAGGCCACTCAACAGATCAACCTACTAGAACTCCGGGCTATTCGCTTAGCCCTCAAGACTTTTTCTCAAAACCTGGCTCACCAGTCCGTCTTAGTACAAACAGACAACCAAGTAGCCATGTTTTATGTGAACAAGCAGGGCGGCACTTGGTCCAGGCTCCTATCTCCAGGAACAAGCAGGAATGAGTCTTCACATATGGGTACGTCGGTACCGACGAAGCCTGCACGGGAATGCTCCCCAGCATCCAATCAGAAAGCTTTTGGGAGCATCCCTCGCGCCTGCGCACTGACTTCCTGCCTTTCCCACTGCCTCTCCTCAGTTTTCATTTTTCCGTGGAGCCGACAGGACGTCCTCCTGTCACCGCAGAAACTTTTTTCTTTAAAATCCTTATTTTCTTGTTTTCTTGTGGTCGCGGCTGTCTTTCCCGCCGATACCGGTACCGCCGGTGCTTTATTCTTTTCTTTTCCAAACTTAGAGAAATTTTTTCTCCTCAGTTTTTGTTTTAACTTTTTGAGGCCTACCAGGCCTCTCCAACATGGAGCCTTCTTCCCCTAAGAAGTGCCTTCACTGTGGAAACTTAGTTTTCTTTTTAGACTCCAATGCTTGGTGTCTAACCTGTTTGGGTCCTGACCCTTTTTCCCCTGATCTATCAGGCTATATTATTGGGAGAAGACCTTCCCTTTTTCGAGTTTCCCTCGATGCCGTTTTTCCTCCTGAGGTGAGGACACCGGTTTATTCTTCTCTCCAGGATCAGGTAACCCACAAACAGTCTGTTAAGACTAGCCAATTCTTGAAGGGTAAGTCTCATGCCCAGCATGATGACGGCTCCGGCCTTGCCCTCAAGACCCCATTGGCAATAAAACCCCGGCGGGAGTCTTCGGGCTCCAAAGCATTTGCGGGGTTTCAGGTTGTTCCTGGGGCTCACCCCTCACAGAACATACCTGAGCCATGCTTGGGGTTGGTACCGGCTTCGAGCGGTACCGATACCCCGGCATCGGTGTCGAGTGTTCCACTCTTCACCTGGGATCGTCATCTGGTATCCTCGATACCTTCGGGGCCGATCGATACGACCCAGATTGACTTTCCTGTATCTTTGCCATGCTCGGGGTTGGTATCGGCTTCGAGCGGTACCGATACCCCGACATCGGCGCCGGTGTCGAGTGTTCCTCTCTTCACCGGGCATCGTCTTCGGACGTCCTCGGTACCTTCGGAATCGATTGATGCGACTCCGATTGACCTTCCTGTATCGGCATCGCCGATACCACCACCAACGTCGATACCTTCTAGACATGCATCGATAGACTCGCTCGCTTCGATGTCGAGTCTAGAATTGATATCCAGTCTAGATGACTTGGTACCGACGCATTTCGGAACCGATCCATATCGTTTCCGACTACGCAGTACCGAGGATATTCACCAAGGCTCTTGGGTTACCTCAGTACCGCTTCAGCAGCCCCCGATTACTGCTTCGATGACATTATCGTCTCCGATACCGGTATCGATGTCGATTCCTGCAGTTCCATCGGTGCCATCGATCCTTTCTATGCCTAGTTTGGAATCGATACCGGGCACTGACGATGCAGTACTTATTGCCTCAAATCAGAACTGTCAGTATCACTGTCCATCTAGCAGGATTCTTTTTCTGCACCAGTCCAGTATATCTTCTGGTGCTCAAGCTGCTCCTTCAACCTCAGCTTACCCAGGAATAGTTCCTATTGGAGATCCTTCTTTTCAGAAATTTCTCCTTGACATGGCAACCTTTCTTGCCATTCCTATTCCTGGCCTTATTCTTGACCAAGATCCTGCAGAAAAGGAAAATATAATGCTTCCTTTACATCATTCTTTGCAGGATCTTCTTCTGAGGATTTGGGAATCACCTTTAAAGGTTCCTTTGCCTTCTACAGCCATTAATGTTCTGTATCAGGTGCCTCCCTCTCCGGGGTTTCAAAAAAACCAACTTCCACATCATTCCATTGTAGTGGAATCAGCAATGAGGAAGGTAAGAAGCAAGAAGAAGCATTCTTCTTATCCGCCAGGTCGTGCATCTAAAGCACTTGATGCCTTTGGACGTCAAACCTTCCAAACTTCTATGCTGGCTTCAAGAATTATTTCATATATTTTTTATATGAGTCTGACACTTCAGGAGGTCACAGAGAGATTATCTCTTTTGTCACCTTTTTTTGTCAGAACCTAAGGCCACTGACTATTCCTTGCTTCTTAATCATAGCAGGAATATCTCTTGGTTTCTTTCTCGTGCTTCTCTAGACTCTTTTGAGTCTGTTAGCAGATCCTCTGCTATTGCCATTGGAGCACGTCGTACAGCCTGGCTGCAAGCTTCAGACTTGAGCAGATGGGCACAACATACACTGGGTAATTCTCCTTGTATTGGGGAAAATCTCTTCAATAGAGAGGCTTTACGTCAGGTTGCTCATTGCTCCACTGACTTCCCTGGTTCTGGAAACCATCCTAAGCCTTCTTTTTCCCCAGGACGTAGGAAATCTCCTACCAAACCTTCTTTCCCTAAGAAAAGAAGGTTTCACCCTTTTCCTGCCCATCCTCCAGATGTACCCAAGCAAGGGACATCTCATCCTAGTCTGAAGTCTCCAGACTCTAACCAGTCTAATCATAACCAGCAACCATAGGTTCCTGTATGTTGCAATTTGTAGTTAACTTCTTCTTAACAGAAGTTTATTCTTCAAACTCTACACTGTTTTTTTCTTTTCAGTATGCTAAGCTGTTAGGATACTTTGTCCATGGGTTACAGAATTCTCCCCTTCTTACTACTATGAAGGGAGGTTACAACTATCCCATGATAGTTTCTGTCCCCACATGGACATTCTTTCCTTCAGCTGACTTACCATATGGTAAGTCACCCTCCAACCCCCTCTCTTCCAGGGTTTCCCCTGCTTGAGTTGGTACCATACTGAAACACTTCTCTTTCTCCAGTGTAAACTTTTTGTTATCCCTCAATGCATGCTCTGAACAACTCATCAGAGAGGGACGGGAATATCTCCGCTCCCTTTGTCTGTTTTTCTCTCTGTTTTTATACAGGAGAATCCCCTCTGCTGTTTTGTTCAGTTGCTGTGCATGCAGGAGTTCTAATGATTACTTTGATGCTTATTGCAAGCTACTTTCAACTATCTTGCATAATACTAATCACTGCAGGTTATCTTCTTCTAGCCATATCCTTACCTAGGATGTGGCAACACATCTGACTTCTGTCAGTTTTATCTCATAATTCTCCTGCACAATGCTCTCTGCAATCTTCAGAGAAGCTTTCTACTATGGGCCCTTGCTACAGAGCATTGGACTTTGTCTCTGGGGTTTTTTCCATATAGTAGAAAAAGCTTATATAGTCATTCCATGGCTATATAGGTTCTTTATACCCTCTTGTCTCCTGTTGTGATACAGAAGACAAGCTTTTTCTGCGTGAATGTCCAAGGAGTTCCCAATCTGGCAGGAATCTCCCCCTTTTTTTTCTCCTTACAGCTTGGCATTATGCTTTTCTGCTCCACTTGGACAACGCATACTCTTTTAGTGTACATGATACCCCTGAGTCCCTTGGCTGGGTCATCCTGGTGTCTTAGTCTATGCGTTTTCTTGTCCTTTGGACATGTCAGAGTCCTAAAGTACTCCTGACGTGCTCTTACCAGACTGCTATTATCCTCTGTTTTTCACGCAACCATACTGGTTATTCCACTGAACCACATTCCTGCACCGCAGAAATAGATTCTCTATATATCTTCAGGTGGTTTTCACCCCCTTATTATTTGATGAATCTTTTCCCATCACATTCCCCATGTGAATGTTTTGGTGGGGCTCAGTTGCAGGCATGTATCCTCAGACTTATATTCATGTATGTATATATCCTATACATACATGTTTTTGTAATCTGTGTGGGCATACGCCATGCTCGTGTGTGTATATATATATCACACATATCTAGACATATATGCACATATGTATAGATATGTGTGTATCTCCAGATATATATGATGTGCCATTGGGAGATGTCCATAGGACCCTAGGTATTACCTACTATCTCCCTAACTGTCTGTGCCATAAAGTTTTACCTTCTTAAGGGGTCCAGACAGTCAACTTTCCTATTCTCATACGGCTCAGTAAGTGGGAGCGGTTATACACACAATTATTGCTGTGACGTCAACAGCTTCTATTTTTGTTATACATCTCCCTGTCAGGAAGACATTGAAGTTTAATACTTCATAATCTCTTACCAGCTAAGAAAGACAGTGTACATCTTCAGTATTTCTGAGTACACTTTTGTTCTCCTTGGGAATAGGGGCTTTTTTCCATACCCCCTCTTCCTTTCAGGACTGGGCTAATTCTCCAGATCGGTCAGTCTTCTTCTTTTAGTCCTCAATGTTAATAACTCTCTACCTAAAAGAGTTTTCAGCTTTTTCCCATAAAGCTTTCCATTGAAGACCTGCCGTTCTTCTCCTACCCCAGTTGACACCTGGGTCACCTGCCCATTCCAGGTTTGGAACTTCATCCTCACTGCTGTGAAGTTACCTTGAAGATTCCGCTACTGCATCTACAGTACACTCCATCACAGTTCTACTTCCTACAATCCAGTAGGTAAGCTCTATATTGTACTAGTTCATTAAATTTTTTAATGATACTTGACATACATTCTAAAGACTCATTTTTTCTGGAGTCTTTAGATTTGCTGTTCCTCTACAGCTCTTCTCTATTCAACTCCTACCCCCCCATCCCTCAGGGGATGCCGGGGATCCAGGTTTGTAAAATGCCGTCCTGTTCCAGGGATACGCAGTTTATGGGATCTCCCCTGGCACCCACAGCTAGGGAGTCCCCATATGTGAAGACTCATTCCTGCTTGTTCCTGGAGATAGCACAGTTACTTACCTGTAACAGGTGATCTCTGGGAACAGCAGGAATTAGTCTTCACAACCCACCCACCTCCCCTAGGAGTTGTATCTATCTATCTCCATTCCTCTTTCTCTCCTTCTGTCTCAGCTATGAAACTCAACTGAGGAGAGGCAGTGGGAAAGGCGGGAAGTCAGCGCGCAGGCGCGAGGGATGCTCCCAAAAGCTTTCTGATTGGATGCTGGGGAGCATTCCCATGCAGGCTCCGTCGGTACTGACGTACCCATATGTGAAGACTAATTCCTGCTGTTCCAAGAGATCACCTGTTACAGGTAAGTAACTGTGCTTTGTCAGGAGGCACAAGACCTTTGCTTGTTTGCGCTCAAGCACAGCATGTTTCTCAAAGCTGTTTATCTCCCTGGCCAGGAGATCTGCCTGGCAGACAGGTTGAGCAGAGTTCTGCAGCCCCACGAATGGCAACTCCACCCATTAGTGGTTCAGAAGATTTTCCTGAAATGGGGACTTCCATCCATAGATCTCTTTGCCAGTCCCCTGAACAAGCAGCTGCCCAGGTTCTGCTCCAGGCACCCGCATCCCATAAGGTGGGCAGCAGATGCTTTTCTGATTTCCTGGTCTCAGGGCCTCCTATATGCGTTTCCTCCCACGCCTCTGGTGGCCCGAACCCTGTTCAAGGTTCTAAAGGACAAGGCCTCGGTACTCCTAATAGCTCCCAGGTGGCCAAGGCAGCCTTGGTTTCCACTTCTGCTTCAACTGGCAGTGGACCCCCCCCCCCCCCCCCACTGCCTCTGGGGTTGCAGCCCGAACTTCTCTCTCAGGATCGAGGTTCTCTTCTGCACCTGAATCTCAAATCTCTCAATTTGATGGCCTGGAGGCTGCAAGGGTAGTTTTGGCTCCCTGGAGCCTTCCTCCAGAAGTTGAAGAGGTCGTCCTGGCCTCTAGGAAGCAGTCCACTAGGAAAACCTATGCCCTGAAATGGAAAAGATTTTCTGTGTGCTGTCAGCTGCGTACAGAAGATCCTATCTCCAGGAACAAGCAGGAATAAGTCCTCACATATGGGTACGTCGGTACCGACGGAGCCTGCGCGGGAATGCTCCCCAGCTTCCCAGAATGAAAGCTTTTGGGGCATCCCACAGCGCATGCGCGCTGCCTTCCCGCCTTTCCCACCAACTCTCCTCAGTTCTTCTTTCCGCGGAGCCAGCAGGTTGTGTTCCTGTCACCGCTGAAGAAGTTCTTTATTTTAATTTATTTCTTTGGTCGCGTGTCTGCCTTCCCTGACGCCGGACCGGTACCGCCGGTCTTTTCTTTTCTTTTCTTCTAAAAAAAAAAAATAATAATACTTTTCCTCACTTGGTGTATTTTTCTTCTTAGGCCTCCAGGCCCACAAGAAACTTTCCCTCATGGAAAAACCAGCCTCTGGCTTCAAAGAATGCACTAAGTGTAGCGGTACAATTTCTGTTACAGACACCCATGAATGGTGTCTTAAATGTTTGGGGGCCTGAACACTCCGTTCCGGATTGCCAGTCCTGTTCTCTAATGTCTAAACGAGGGTTACAGAACCGAGCAGCCAAGCTTCATGTGCTGTTTCCCACGGATGCACCGGCGGTGGCATCGACATCTTCCAGGTCTTCCTCTCCTGATGGATCTCAGGTAACCAAACATACTTTTAGCAGGTCCTCGAAGGGCAAATCTCCCTCTAAGTATCGAGATGCCTCCGGGCTTGCCCTTGAGGATCCTGCCCCAGCCAAACAACCCCGGCGGGAAGCTCCGACTTCCAAAGCTCCTCCTATGGGGTTACAGGTTGACATCGATGGCACGGCCTCGACCGATCACCTGTTAGACTGCTCTGGGGTACCGGCACAATCTCCCGGTACCGACATCCAGGCAGTCGTGGCGTCCATGGATCACACTGTGCAATTCATGCAGCAGGCCATACTGGCTTTCATCAAGGCTGCGACGCCGTCGGTACCGCAACAAGCCATGTTGTCGGTACCGGTACCAACCTCGATACCAGTACCGGCTGCATCGACATCGGTCAGGATGCCGATTCCGGCTCCCTGTCCTGGGCTTTTTCTCGGTACCGACCCGGTACCGGGGACACCCGATGTCGGTACCGATCGATACGCCTATCAATCTTTGGAATCGGGCAGACGATACTTCGATTCTTCTGATGATTCTGAGTCATCGGATGAGTCTCCTGAAGTATCTGTCACCCTTCCTGAGGAGCCTTCTTCTCCAAAAAGGAGAGTGTCTCCTCCAGAGGACTTGTCCTTTCAAGACTTCATAATAGAAGTAGCTAAAGGACTCTCTATTTCAGTAACCTCTGAAAAAGAACCTAGAGCAAAAAAATTAGATATTTTGGGATACTCTAAGATTCCCAGAGAGGCAGTCACCTTGCCAATTCATGAAATTCTTCAAGAACATTTGATTGACTTGTGGGAGACTCCTCTCACCCTTTCTCCTCATTGGACACTATGTACCGTGTCCCTCCTTCTCCTGGATGTCAAAAAACTCAGCTTCCTCACCACTCCATTTTGGTGCAGTCAGCTATGAAGAGGATAAAGAGTACCAAAAGACACTCTTCTACTCCTCCAGGAAGAGAATGCAGGACCATGGATGCTTTTGGTAGCAAAATCTTCCAAGCTAGCATGCTTATTGCCAGAATCAATTCATACAGCCTTTATATGGGTATGCTTCTGAAGGAGGGTTGCAGGAAAGCTGCACAACTTTCTCCCTTTTATTCCAGAAGATAAAAGGGATGAATTCCTTCTTTGACTTAAGCATACTCAAGACATTTCAAAGTTTTCCAACAGGGCAGCCTTTGATTCTTTTGAGGGTGCCAGCAGAGCCTCAGGCATTGCTATAGCTGCTCGTAGAATTGCTTGGCTCCAGGCTTCTGATCTAGAACCCTGGGTTCAGGATGGTTTAGGAAATCTGCCCTGTACAGGTGAAAACCTATTTGGCAAGGAGTGGCAAATTAAAGCCACTAAAATACTCCTAGTATCTCCACAAAATGGACACAACAAACTACTAACAGAGCTTTTGTGTCCTATGCTCCCAAGTGCTGAAACAAACTACCTCCAAACATCAGATCAATCAGGGATATCACCCAATTTAGAAAGTCCATCAAGCACTATTTATTCACTTTGCACTTCAGGCTACCATACACACAATAGAACCGGCTCCCGCCTCACTCAGATAACTCCTACACATAACAACATTCCAGAACAAAGGATCAAAATGTGAAAACACTGTATCCTTGTTAAATATCAAATCTTGATGTAACCTATCCAATGTATATATAACTTGTATAATTATGTAGATAGTTATCCCCAGTTCACACCCAGTTTATCTTCCCTGTTATCTGTAAACCTAGATCAGTCATGTATTGACAGGTATATTGTTGTTCAATGTAAACCGCACTGATGATGAATAGTGCGGTATATAAAAAATGTTAAATAAATAAATAAATAAATAAATAAAATGGATGCAGAAAATGCTGCTCTGGATAGACTTTCTAAGTCTACCTCCACTCCGGCCAAAAAAAAATCATTTAAAAAGTCTTTTTACAAGAAGGGCAGATTTCCTTCCACTTCTGGTCAACAGTCTTCTACAAGTCGCTTTGCTACTAAGCGTCAGCAACCTAAACAGGCCAGGCCTAAACCTGCAGGGGCTGCTGCAACCCAGCAGTCCCAAGCCCCTCAGGGTTTTTGACTTGATACTAGAGAACTTAACCTTTCTGGCTCTACAACAGCCAGAACCTCTCACCATTCCAGGAAGGTTAGCTCATTTTGCTCCCAGATGGGAGCAAATCACATCAGA
Source organism: Ichthyophis bannanicus (assembly GCA_033557465.1). Taxonomy (NCBI): domain Eukaryota; kingdom Metazoa; phylum Chordata; class Amphibia; order Gymnophiona; family Ichthyophiidae; genus Ichthyophis; species Ichthyophis bannanicus. Next base: position 766,205,340 of record CM066036.1, on the reverse strand, counting down.
GCAGTGGACCCTCTCCATCATCAGAGAGGGCTACAAACTTCATTTCTCAGACCTTCCTCCCTACACCATGGTGAGACATTTCAATTCTCCCACATCTCTCCTCGACCTTCTGGATCAGGAGGTAACCTCCCTTCTGGCCCAGAGGACCATAGAAGAAGTTCCTCTTCTTCAACAGGGGTCAGGGTTTTACTCCCCCTACTTTCTCATTCCAAAGAAAACAAGGGGATACAGACCCATTCTAGATCTCAGAGAATTGAACAAATTTCTATACAAGGAGAAGTTCAAGATGCTTTCTTTAGGCACTCTCCTTCCATACCTACAGAGTCAGGATTGGCTTTGTTCTCTAGATCTGAAGGATGCATACGCTCATATACTCATCCATCCATCCCACAGAAAATTTCTACGTTTTCTGTTCCAGGGAAAACATTACCAATACAGAGTCCTTCCTTTCGGTCTGGCCTCTGCTCCAAGAGTGTTCACCAAATGCATGGCAATAGTTGCATTTCTACGCACTCTGGGAATCTTTGTCTTCCCATATCTGGACGACTGGCTCATCCGAGCTCCATCTCAGTCAGAAGCCCAAATTTCCCTGGACAGCACCAGGCGCATTCTGCAGTATCTGGGACTTGTGGTAAACCTCCCAAAGTCTCAGCTCATCCCTACTCAGTCCCTAAAATTCATAGGGGCCTGGTTGGACACCACTACTGCAAGAGCCTATCTTCCCCAGGCTTGTTGCCAACGTCTAGTGCAGTTAGCCTCCCAGATTCAGTCAAAGAACCACTTAACTGCCCGGGAGATGCTACAACTACTAGGCCACATGGCTTCCACAGTACATGTGGTGCCCTATGCTCGCCTACACATGAGAGCAGCACAGTGGACTTTGTCCACCCAGTGGACTCAAGCTTCAGGAGCTCTCTCAGACCAAATAGCAAACTCCAAACGTCTCTTTTGGTCTCTCCAATGGTGGATGTCCACTCAAAATCTGTAGCTGGGGTCCCCCTGCCAACCTTTGTTGCCCCAAGCAATCCTCACAACAGATGCCTTCCAAACAGGTTGGGGAGTTCATCTACAGGACTTATCCACCCAAGGCACTTGGTCCCCACAGGAGACCTCCCTTCATATCAACCTCTTGGAACTTCGAGCAGTGTTTATTTATTTATTTATTTATTTATTTAACAATTCTTTTATACCGCGCTATTATAATCAGTGCGGTGTACAATAGAACAAGAACATACTACAATGCATACAGGTAACATTGAGTTTTACATTGAACAGGGAAATTCAACAATAGGACAACCGGGGGAACTATGTACAGAATAACTTAATGGTATATACAGTAATTCCTAGCTCTCAAGGTCTTTCATACCCTCCTCAGCTACCAGACAGTCCTCATTCAAACAGACAATCAGGTAGCCATGTTTTACATAAACAAGCAAGGAGGAACTGGCTCTGTCGCTTTGCAACGAAGCTCTAAGATTATGGGCCTTCGCCAGAGAGCATCAAATCCATCTCCTGGCAGTATACCTCCCAGGAATTCAAAACTCTTGGGCAGACAGACTCAGTCGAGTTCTGCTTCCACACGAATGGTCCCTGCACATGGCTCAGGTACTCACAATCTTTCAGGAATGGGGTACCCCGGACATAGACCTATTTGCAAGTCCGTGGAATGCCAAACTTCCCCGGTTCTGTTCCAGAATTCTGTGTCAGGGAGTTCAGGCCAAGGATGCCTTCCTCCTTCATTGGGGTCAGGACTTCCTGTATGCCTTTCCACCCATTCCTTTGATTCCCAAGACTCTGTTCAAACTTCAGAGGGATCAAGGATCTATGATCCTCATAGCTCCACGCTGGCCACGCCAAGTGTGGTACCCTCTACTTCTGCATCTCTCCCAAGCCCCCTCCCTGGACTTGGGAGCTGCTTCAGATCCTTTGTCTCAGGAGGAGGGGACTTTGTGGCATCCAAACCCCAAGTCCCTTCACCTCAGAGCTTGGTTACTGAAGGCCTAGACCAGTGATGGCTAACCTTTTTGAGCCCGAGTGCCCAAACTGCCGCACAAAACCAAAGAATTTCCTCAAAGTGCCAGCACGTCAATTTGCATAAATATTTGCATAATGCTAACATACACTAACTTTTAGTAAACATGTCTCTTAATGAGTGTATGGATAAAGACAGACTAAAAGATTTCTACATTACTATAATCCAGTGCCAACCGCCAGGCACATTAGGAACTACTACAAACACTGCCCATTTAGAACCAATAGCAAACCCGCCGTATCCTAACAGCACTACCAGGAGTCACAAAGCACCATACCATACCTATCAAAAGGCAACACTGCAAATATTAAACCAATACATTTCAGAGAACAACAGTACATGACCTACTGGGGAAAGAGAACAAGTGGCAATGTCAAAAAGGAATTACATAAACAGAATACCTCAGCTCAGTTACACAGTTGCAATTGCTCCAGCCACTTTCTTCTGGTTTCTTCATGTTTTCTGCTAACTCTCCATCATCTGCTGTCCATTTGTCCTTTCTTCTCTCTTCTAGTTTTTTTTTTCCATTCTCTCTCTCTACATCCGCTTTAACATACTAATCTTTCTCCTTTTGCTCTTTCCTCATTCCTATTTCATCCACTCAAATTTTACCCCTCCATCCTCAATCCCCACTTACTCTCCCAATACCCGGCCAATTGTAGATTTTTTATCCCTCCCACACAAAATATTTTTCCCTTCTCCATTTTACTCTTCCAGCCCCATCCCATTCTAATCTCCCCCAACATCAGCTCCCTTTTAGTTCCAGCCCCACCCAGTATCCGCTCCCTTCTAGTCCCCTCATCAGTCCATTTCCAGTCCTAGCTCCCCCATCCATTTCCAGTCCTATCCGAGTCCCTTCATCAGCTCATTTCCAATACCAGCCTCCCATCAGCCCATTTCTAGTCCTTTCCTAGCCCCACCATCAGCCCATGTTAAATCCTAGCTCCCCTCCACTCAGCCCATTTCTAATCCAAGCCCCCATGAGCCTACCTCCAGTTCTAGCCCCTCCATGAGTCCATTTCAATCCAAGCCCCCACCACAGCCCATTTCCAATCTTAGCTCCCCCAACACCCAATTCTCAGTTCTATCCTAGCCCATCCATCAGCCCAGTTCCTGTCCTAGCTCCCTCCCCTAAGAGCCCATTCCAAGCCCCCCGGCCCATCCGGTATTTTCAGTTCTAGCCCCCTTCCACTCAGCCCATTTCCATTCCAAGTCCCCCTCCCCATTAGCTATTTGCAGTTCAAGCCCCCCACTTCCCCTCAGCCCATTTCCATTCCAAGCCCCGTCCCCATCAGCTATTTGCAGTTCAAGCCCCCCACTTCCCCTCAGCCCAGTTCCATTCCAAGCCCCATCCCCAACAGCTATTTGCAGTTCAAGCCCCCTTCCACTCAGCCCATTTCCAGTCCTAGCAACCCCAACCCATTACCAGTCCTAGCCCCCCATAGCCCACTCCCAGTCCTAATCCCACCAGCCCATTTCCAGTCCTAATCCCCCATCACCCAATTTTCAGTTTTAGCCCCCCCATAGCCCATTACCAGTCCTAACCTCCCCATCAGCCCACTCCCAGTCCTAATCCCCCATCACCCAATTTTCAGTTTAAGCCCCCCATAGCCCATTACCAGTCCTAACCCCCCATCAACCCACTTCCAGTCCTAATCCCACCAGCCCATTTCCAGTCCTAATCCCACCAGCCCATTTCCAGTCCTAATCCCACCAGCCCATTTCCAGTCCTAATCCCCCATCACCCAATTTTCAGTTTAAGCCCCCCCAGCGCCCATCACCACTCCTAACCCCCCCAGCCCAGCGCCCATCACCACTCCTAACCCCCCCAGCCAGCCCAGTGCCCATCACCACTCCTAACCCCCCCAGCCAGCCCAGTGTCCATCACCACTCATACCCCCCCCAGCCAGCCCAGTGCCCATCACCACTCCTAAATCCCCCCAGCCCAGCACTACTCCTAACACCCCTCCCAGCCCAGCCCATCACTACTCCTAACCCCCCCCAGCCCAGCCCATCACCACTCCTAATCCCCCCAGCCCAGCCCATCACCACTCCTAACCCCCCCCAGCCCAGCCCAGTCCAGCCCATCACCACTCCTAACCCCCCCAGCCCAGCCCATCACCACTCCTAACCCCCCCCAGCCCAGCCCAGCCCAGCCCAGCCCATCACATCACCACTCCTAACCCCCCCCCCAGCCCAGCCCAGCCCATCACATCACCACTCCTAACCCCCCCCAGCCCAGGGAAAATTTTAAAAAAAAGAAAACCTGTCTGTTACCGCTGTTGGGCCCGCCGCGGCAGAATCGAGCGTGCCGCGGGGCCCCCCTGTATCCGGCAGAGCCTGCCCTCCCCGTAGCAGCTCTCTCTTTGGAGCTGCAGTCAGACGCGCCGGCTTGCAGAGCGCGAGGGAAGAGTTTCTCCCTCGCTGCTCTGTTAAACCCGCGGGGGCTGATGGGAAGTTCCCATCAGCCCCCGCGGGCTTAACAGAGTCGCGAAAGGGAAACTCTTCCCTTCGCGCTCTGCAAGCCGGCGCGTCTGACTGCAGCTCCAAAGAGAGAGCTGCTACGGGGAGGGCAGGCTCTGCCGGGTACAGGGGGGCCCCGCGGCACGCTCGATTTTGCCGCGGCGGCCCCGACAGCGGCAGCAGACAAGTAAAATTGGAAAAAAAAAAAAAAAAACCTAATTGCGGACCTTCCCGCGTGCCAGCTGCAAGGCCTTCGCGTGCCACAGCTGGCACGCGTGCCATAGGTTCGCCATCGCTGGCCTAGACCTTCAAGACTTCAATCTTTCGCAGCAAGTGAAGGATATCCTTCATGCTTCCAGGAAACCTTCCACTAGGCGTTCCTATGCTTTTAAATGGAAGAGATTTTCCATTTGGTGTGCTCAAAAGGGTCTTGACCCTCTGGCTCTTCCTCTGAATTCTCTATTAGAATATCTCCTGCATCTTTCCAATGCAGGCCTTAAGACAAATTCAGTAAGGGTCCATTAAAGTGCTATTGCAGCATCCCTTAAGCCTATCAATGGACAACCTGTTTCCTCTCATCCTCTTATTGCAAGATTCATGAGAGGCCTAACTTTAACTAAACCTCCCATTCGACCTCCCCCGGTGGCATGGCATTTAAACTTGGTTCTTGATCAGCTTATGAAGCCACCTTTTGAACCCTTAGCCACTTCCTCCTTGAAATTTCTTTCCTGGAAGGTTATTTTCCTTATTGCAATCACTTCTGCTTGCCGCATCAGTGAACTGCAGGTCTTAGTGGCTAATCCACCTTATACAAGGTTCCATCATGATAAGGTAGTCCTTAGGACAAATCTTCACTTTATGCCTAAAGTGGTCTCACCTTTTCATCTTAATCAAGAGGTATATTTACCTGTCTTTTTTCCAGCTCCTCATGCATCCACTGCAGAGAGGAACCTTCATACTCTAGATTGTAAATGAGCTCTTGCTTTTTACTTACACAGGACACAGCAACATAGAAAGTCTTCCCAGCTTTTTGTTGCTTTTGATCCTTCTCATTTAGGACTTCCAGTCTCTAAAAGAGCACTGTCCAATTGGATTGCTCAGTGTATTTCTTTTGCTTATTTATTTATTTATTTATTACAGTTTCTTATATACCGCGCTATTTAGAATCAGCGCGGTTTACATCATAACAACAACGACCATAACGACAAACTGTCAGGTTTTACATTGAACAGGAGTACAAACTTGGATAACTGGGTTAACTATATACATAATCTATCTACACAGCAGTGTGAGGGCATTTCTAGATTGGGTCATTGCTTACCAGAGTAAGAACCTTTCTCTGGAGGGCCATGTCACAGCTCACAATGTGAGGGCCATGGCCACCTCTATGGCTCATCTTCATTCTGTGTCCATCGATCAGATCTGTCGAGCAGCCACCTGGGCCTCGGTTCATACCTTTACAGCCCATTACTGTTTGGACAAGGACTCCTGCCGGGATGCCTTGTTTGGTCAGGCTGTCCTCAGACACCTGTTCCATTCTTAAACAACTCCTGCCCTCCTTCCCTGAATGGATGCCTGAGATCCATAGGAAGACGAGGAACCCTCCAGGGTCTCATACCCTTGGGGATCTCCCAGGCATCTTAGCTAGGGAGTTCCCCATATGTGAGGACTTATTCTTGCTTGTTCCTGGAGATAGCACAGTTACTTACCTGTAACAGGTGATCTCTGGGAACAGCAGGAATTAGTCCTCACAACCCACCCACCTCCCCTAGGAGTTGTATCTCTCTCTTTGTCTTTCCTTTACTCTCTCTCTCTCTATTGTCTCAGCTTTAAATTTGAACTGAGGAGAGTTGGTGGGAAAGGCGGGAAGGCAGCGCGCATGCGCTGTGGGATGCCCCAAAAGCTTTCATTCTGGGAAACTGGGGAGCATTCCCGAGCAGGCTCCGTCGGTACCAACGTACCCATATGTCCCAGAGATCACCTGTTACAGGTAAGTAACTGTGCTTTCTCCTGTGCTGTACCAGTAGTGCTTCAGTACCTACTGCACTTGTCCAATCAGGGCCTTAAGTCCAATTCTGTTCGGGTCCACCTCTCTGCTCTGGCAGCTCACCACTCTCTGGTGGAAGGACACTCTCTGTCGGTTCACCCCTTGGTGTCCCGGTTTCTCAGGGGTTTGCTCTTGCTCAAGCCTCCTGTCCATCCTCAAGCCCCTGAGTGGGAGTTGAATGTGGTCTTGCAACAACTGACTCGCCCTCCTTTTGAGCCGATGGCTACTTGTCCTCTCCGCTTCCTTTCCTGGAAGACACTTCTCCTTGTAGCCTTAACCTCGGCCAGACGAGTGAGTGAGCTTCAGGCCCTGGTCTGTGACAGACCTTACACCAGATTCTATAGGAACAGGGTAGTCCTTAGGATTCATCCAAAGTTCCTCCCGAAAGTTGTCTCTTCTTTCCACCTCAACCAGGAGGTGGTTCTTCCAACATTCTTCCCTAGGTCTCATGCAAGCCAGGCTGAAGCGGTCCTGCATACCCTGGACTGTAGGAGGGCCTTATCCTTCTACCTTGACCGTACACAGGGACATAGAAGGGCTACTCAGCTCTTCATATCTTTTGACCCTAATAATTTGGGGTTGGCTGTGTCCAAGCGTACCTTGTCCATATGGGTGGCTGACTGTATCACCTGGGCTTACAAGGCGGCTGACCTTCCCTTGCAGGGTTGGGTCACGGCCCACCGTGTAAGGGCTATGGCTGCCTCAGTAGCTCATCTCCGCTCTGTACCGTTGGCAAACATCTGCAGGTCTGCAACTTGGTCCTCAAGCCAGACTTTTGCGGCCCATTACTGCCTTGAGAGGGAGTCCCGTAGGGACAGTGCTTTTGGCCAGGCAGTACTCTGGAATCTCTTTGAGGTTTAGGCAACTCCTGCCCTCCAGCCCTCCGTTGGGCTACCGGTGGAGGTTCTTTCAGTGCAAAGCCTTTCTTTGATGCTGGGACTAGAGGGAGTTCTCTTGTTCAGCCTGGGTTCCTGGTAGCCCAGAGCTAGGGAGTCACCTGTATGTGAGGACCGACTTCCTGCTTCGTCCTGGAGAAAGAGTAGTTACTCACCTGTAACAAGTGTTCTCCAGGAGCAGCAGGAATCAGTCCTCACAAACCCTTCCTCCTCCCCTGGGAGTTGCAGTTGCATATAGTTCATTTTTACATTTTTTGGTGTGCTGTTTTTTGGCTATTTTATTTGACTGAGCAAGATGGCACCTTTAGGCGGGAAGGGGACCACGCATGCCTGCAGTATTCCCAAAGGCTTTCATAGAAAGCTGGGGAAATGCTCCGCAGGGGCTCCATCGACGTCGATGTCACCCCATATGTAAGGATTGATTCCTGCTGCTCCTGGAGAACACTTGTTACAGGTGAGTAACTACTCTATCCCTTTATCAAATATAATATCGGTAGCAGCAGATGGAGCACCAGCCATGTTTGGGCGCTATCGCGGTTTTATAAGCCATTTAAAACAAAATGTACCCGGGGTGTTTGCAATTCACTACGTCATTCATCGACAACATTGAGTAGCTAAACGTTTGAGTGCCAGATTGCATCAATCTCGTCAGTTTGTCATAAATGCAGTAAACAAGATTCGTAGCAATGCGTTGAATTCTAGGTTATTTGCGCAGTTGTGTGAAGAAAATGACGAGGACTTTCATTGATTACTCCTTCACACTGAAGTAAGCTGGCTCTCGAAAGGCTTATGTTTGACAAGATTTTTTTTCACTTTTTGAGACCGTTTTAGAGTTTTTGGATGTTGAACATCCCATTTTGAAAGAAAATTTAATCAAATGGAAACCAGACATTGCTTATTTAACAGATTTGTTTACTAAATTTAATGAAGTTAACTTGCAGTTACAAGGTGACAGTCTGAATTTAATAAAAACAAAGTCCATCATTGCAGCTTTTCTTGCCAGAATGAATCTAATGAAGCAAAACATTGGACGGAGAGAATTTTCCCAGTTACCCAACTTGTCATTGACAAACGTCCAGGATGATGACATTTTGGTCTACGTTCAACATTTAAATGTCCTTCACACAGACTTTAAAACCAGGTTTGAGGATGTTTTGGCTATGGAAATCCTACAGTGGATTATCAATCCATATGGTGACATTGAAGAATCGAATGTCATATTACAAGAAGAACTGATCGGAATAAGCACTAACGAAGAACTTAAGGTGCAGTTCAGAAAGGGGTATCAGCAGTTCTGGCATCAGAAAGATATACCTGTTGTTTATCCTGCATTATGGACTATCGCAAGAAAGGTTTTGATAGCTTTTCCATCTTCATACCTCATGGAAAGGGGTTTTAGCGCGGTTGCCAATCTTCTTACGAAAAAAAGAAATCTATTGCAAATCACTGGACGTGGAGATTTAAGACTATACCTCACTAATTTGAAGCCAAATATTGAACAATTGCTATCAGAACATCAGGTTCATCCCTCTCATTAACAGCATTATTTGTGTATTCATTTTAAGTAAGACTTTTGCTAGGTTCTGATTTGTTTCTTTTCAAATCCAAATATTTACTTGCCTTTTGTGTCTTTTCAATAAAGGTATGAATAAAAATTGTACATGGTTTTTCTTTTTTTTAAATTGTCCACTCTACAAAAAACCCTATCAAAGTGAGCAGCACTGTGTCAGCTGTCAAAAACACATTTTAAGTTAATAAGGTTAGGAAAATTCAATATTAGGCAGGCAGGGGGGTCTACAGAAAACAAAAAGAATCATCAAGTGGTCTACGGGGCAAAAAGGTTTGGAAACCTATGATGTATATGATGACTATATAGGAAGTGCAACCCTGGGGTGGGTGGGGTAAGGGGTAGGATGGGTGGTAACTTAAGTGTCCCCAGTAGACCTTCTGTGAACTGAGGATACACTCAGTTATCTGATTTAAAGGCTATGCAAGGAACATAGACAGGCTGAAGATTCCTAAAAACCTATACTCAGCAGTTGAAGTTTATAAAAAAACAGACAATTGTAAAGTTTGAAAGCCTTAGCTGAGTGTGTAGTTTCTCGAAGTTCTGATGAGCAGACTGGTTCAGGTATTAGGTCAGTTGCAGAGTTGATTCAATTAGCCCCACCCTGCGAAGCAGGCTTGTAACAGATAATGGAAACTGAAATATTCAAACTGAAATCTTAATTCTATGTATCAGCCCACTATGCAAAGGTCCCTGTAATCTTAAAATTATACCTTTGCTGCAAAATTAAGTAGGAGACCGAAGTAGGAGACCTAAGTAGAAGACCAGGTCTCTGCAAGTCTAAAAGCAATGTATATTTCTATTCCAAGTAGCTATATATCACAACTGTCCCTGGCCAGTAGACCTTTCAGTGAACTGAGGGCACACTCAGATATCTGATGTGTAATGACAAGACCAGAAGAGTTTTTAATATTGATTTTGATCCAGTAAAATATTGGAGAAAAAAGCACAGATTTTGGACTTAAGCACAGATTCAATGTTCCTCGAAGAGTCATGAGATGCCCAAAAGGACAAGCATACAAAAATCTCCAGGAACAAGCAGGAATGTAGTCTTCACATATGGGTACCGTCGACACTGACGGATCCTGCACGGGAACGCTCCCCAGCGTCCAAAAGGAAAGCTTTTGGGAGCATCCCACCACGCATGCGTACTGCCTTCCCGCCCAACTACCTCTCTCGCTTCATTTCTTTGTTTTCCACGGAGCCAACAGGACGTGTCCCCTGTAACCGCAGAAAATCTTCTCTTATTTTTATATTTTTTGTGGTTGCGTCTGCCTTCTGTCGACGCCTACCGGTACCACCGGTGCTTTTCTTTCTTCTAAAAAATATTTCAATTTTAGTGCTTTTCTCTGTTTTTTAGACCTCTGATGAAGGCCTTCGGCTGAAACTTGTAAAGTTGGGTCTCCAATAATGGTGTTTTTATCAATTATCGTCTTGTTGGCCGTGGTCTTTTGCCCTCCGCTGCACCCCTATTTTGTTTTTGCGGAAGGCCTCTTCCCTTGTTCCTTAAAATCTACAGCTAAACCAGCCAAGAAAAAGTTTTTCAAAAAACCTTTTTTCTCTAAAAAGAAAAAGTTCTATCCATCTTCCACCCAACAAACACATGTTCCCCAGAAGGGGCAACAATAAACTAGACAAAGAAAAGACACAAGCTCAGAAGGCTCAGCAGACCCAGCCTCCCCAGGGTCTTTGACTATTGTCTAGAGAACTTAGCCATTCTTCCTATTCTAAGCCCAGAACCTTTAAATATTCCAGGCCGTATCTGCCATTTTGCCAAAAGATGGCAACAAATCACATCAGAAGACTGGACTCTATCTATCGTGAGTCTGGAATAAAGCTTCATTTCTTCAGCTTGCCCCCATCCACGCTAATAAAGCAGTTCAAATCTCAATCACCGGTCTCAGACCTGTTGTGGCAAGAGGTCACCACTCTTCTGGCTCAAGGGGCTATAGAAGAGGTTCCAATGTCCCAGCAGGGCACAGGATTCTATTCCCCCTATTTTCTCATTCCAAAGAAGTCAGGTGGACTAAGACCAATCTTGGACCTCAGAGAACTGAACAAATATTTAGTCCGAGAAAGGTTCGAAATGATCTCCCTCGGCACACTTCTTCCATACCTTCACGAGCAAGATTGGCTCTAGATTTAAGGGATGCTTACATGCATATCCTTATTCATGCAGATCACAGAAAATTCCTTCAATTCCTAGTCAAGGGAAGACATTTTCAATACAGGGTCCTTCCTTTCGGACTGACCTCTGCTCCAAGGGTCTTCACAAAATGCATGGCAGTAGTAGCAGCATTTATGAGGACTCTAGGAATTTTTGTCTTCCCTTTATTAGACGATTGGCTCATCCGAGCACCGTCAGCTCTAGAGGCAAGTCATGCTCTTTCCCGAGCAATGCACATACTGCAGTACATTGGATGGATCATAAATCTTCCAAAGTCCCAGATCACCCCATCTCAATCCCTCGAGTTTATAGGGGCTCGCTTGGACACACAGCAGTCAAAGGCTTTCCTGCCTCAGCCTCGCTGTCTGCGCATCATCGAACTAGCATCTCAAGCAGTACTACAAACCTTCTTCACTGCCCGACAGATGCTTCGACTTCTAGGACACATGGCATCTACAGTCCATGTGATTCCTTATGCATGCCTTCACATGCAAGTGACCCAGTAGACCTTAGCTTCCCAATGGTCCCAGGCCTCAGGATCCCTGTCGGACAAGATCAGAGTTACCACACGCCTGATTGCGTCTCTGCATTGGTGGCAGTTTCTGGAAAACCTTATAGTAGGCTTTCCTTTTCAGCAACCCCTATCTCAGGCTGTCCTGACGGATGCATTCAAGTTGGGTTGGGGAGCCCATTTGGGCGATCTGTCTACTCAGGGTCTCTGGACCCCACAGGAGGCTACTCTTCAAATAAACTTCCTAGAACTAAGGGCCATTTCCAATGCTATTCGACTCTTTTGCTTCCATCTCGTAAACAAAACAGTTCTGGTGCAAACCGACAATCAAGTGGCCATGTTTTACCTAAACAAACAAGGGGAACAGGCTCTCTGCAATTATGCAACAAAGCTTTGCAACTGTGGGCCTTTGCCAGAGAGCATCACATTCATTTATTGGCAGTATACCTTCCAGGCATTCAAAATGTTTGGGCGGACAAGCTCAGCCGAGTTCTGTTGCCACACGAGTGGTCTCTCCATTCATATCACCTTGCTCGAGTATTTCAAGTCTGGGGGACACCAGACATAGACCTCTTTGCAAGTCCACAGAATGTCAAACTTCCCCGGTACTGTTCCAGACTTCAGCTCAAAATTGTCAGGCGAGGGATGCATTCCTGCTCCATTGGGGCCAGGATTTTCTCTATGCCTTCCCACCAATTCCCCTAATTCCCAAGACCTTATTCAAACTCCAGAGAGACAGAGGTCGCATGATACTCATAGCTCCCTGTTGGCCAAGGCAAACATGGTATCCTCTTCTCTTAGGTCTCTCCCGAGCCACTTCTCTGGAGTTGGGAAGTGCTCCGGATCTTCTGTCCCAGAGCAGCGGATCCCTACTGCACCCCAATCCCCAGTCCCTTCATCTCAAGGCCTGGCTACTCAAGGCATAGAATTTCAAGATCTAGGCCTTTCACAACAAGTGAAGGATATTCTTCTAGCTTCCAGAAAACCTTCCACAAGGCATTCTTAAGCTTTTAAGTGGAAGAGGTTCTCAATCTGGTGTTCCCAGAGGGGACTTAATCCCCTCTTGGTACCGGTAGAGTCCCTTCTGGACTATCTCCTTCACTTATCAGCTGCTGTTCTCAAGACCAATTCTGTTAGGAGTCCATCTTAGTGCTATTGCTGCATCTCATAAACCCTTCGATGGACATCCAATTTCCTCTCATCCTCTTGTTTCAAGATTTATGAGGGTTCTTCTTTTAACAAAGCCTTCCATCAAACCACCTCCGGTGGCATGGGATCTTAATCTTGTTCTGGGTCAACTCATGAAGTCACCCTTTGAACCTTTAGCTACTTCGGAGCTAAAGTTTCTTTCATGGAAAGTCATTTTCCTAATTGCTATCACTTCTGCAAGACGCATTAATGAACTGCAGGCTTTAGTGGCTGACCCGCCTTATACGAGATTTCATCATGACAAAGTAGTCTTGAGGACTCATCCTCTTTTTATACCAAAGGTGGTATCACCTTTTCATTTAAACCAATTGGTTTATCTCCCAGTCGTCTTTCCTAGGCCTCATGCCTCCAGCGCAGAAAGAAATCTTCATACCTTAGATAGTAAACGGGCTCTGGCTTTTTAGCTTCACAGAACTCAGCCATTTAGAAAGTCTCCTCAGCTTTTTCTGGCTTTTGACTCTAGTCATTTAGGACTTCCAGTCACTAAGAGTACTCTCTCTAAGTGGATTGCAGACTCTATTTCCTTTACCTATCAGAGTAAAGGAATCCCTCTTGAAGGCCATGTCATGGCTCATAATGTTAGAGCCATGGCAGCCTCAACAGCTAATCTTTGTTCAGTTGCTATTGATGAGATCTGCAAAGCAGCAACTTGGGCTTCTGTACATACTTTCACTGCACACTATTGTTTAGACAAGGACTCCCGTTCGGTCAGGCTGTTCTACAGCATCTCTTCCATTCCTAGATCAACTCCTTCCCACCATCCACTCTTGGATGCCTGAGGTCCCTGGGAGGAAGCATGGCCCATCTTACATAGATCCGCAACATGCTGGGGTCATCCCTAGGCATTTTTAACTGGGGAGTCCCCATATGTGAAGACTACGTTCCTGCTTGTTCCTGGAGATAGCGTATTTACTCACCTGTAACAAGTGATCTCCGGGAACAGCAGGAATAAGTCTTCACAACCCACCCACCTCTCCTAGGAGTTGTCTTTCTCTCTCTTTCTATTTTTCTTCTACTTCTCTCCTTTGGTCTCAGCTTTCAACTCAACTGAAGTGAGAGAGGTAGTTGGGCGGGAAGGCAGCACGCATGCGTGGTGGGATGCTCCCAAAAGCTTTCCTTTTGGACGCTGGGGAGCGTTCCCACGCAGGCTCCGTCAGTGTCGACGGTACCCATATGTGTGAAGACTTATTCCGGAGATCACCTGTTACTCACCTGTAACTCCGTTTTATCAGAAAACTGATAGGGGTGTAGAAAAATAATATAAAGCACATTTAGAAAACGAGCATATATGCTTGATGGTGAGAACCCGATACAAAGTATGTTGTTTAGACTTTAGCACATTGTATGTGTGAGATTAATTCAGTCTCGCTGCTTACTACGGAATGTTATTGCTCAATGTTTTTAGCCTTCTGTCGCTGGTCTTTTGGTACAGTGTGCTTTCTCTATTCTCTTCGTTCTGCAAATAATGGGGTTTGATAGTCCTGTTGGTTACCCAATTAGATGTGATGTATATATCATTTATCTTTTAACGGTGCTACTTTTCAAAGTTTTTGTTTTTTCTTCATTATGCTACGAGTCTGCTCAGTGTACTTATGGCATTTACAAAGAGATACATTAAGTTCTCTTGCCTTAACGTTTTGTGTATCTGGGATTCTTTGTTATACAATGTACATTACCCATGTAATGAATAGTTTAATCTTCTATTTTTCAATGATTCCCATTTTCCCAATGGTCTAGTCTCAGCTGTTTGACTCATAGCTTTTTTACTCTTAACTTCATTTAATTGAACCACAAATTTTGGGCAGTCTCTGAACATTTAAAAGATTCGGAGGTCGGCGCTTAGTCTGATTTGCACACAATCGCCCGGTTCCTGCCGCTGACGTTTTCAGGCAAGTGCTATGATACTCTGTCTATAGAACGCTGTAAATAACTGCTTAGGGGTCTGTTTCCTCACCATCAAGCATATATGCTCATTTTCTAAATGTGATTTATTCTTTTTCTGCACCTCTTTCAGTTTTCTGATAATTTCTGATGTTTATCCTTTTGGGCATCTCATGACACTTTGACGAGCACTGAATCTGTGCTTAATTCTTAAGGCTTTTTTTGTTTTTGTTTGTTTTCCCCATATTTTACTGGCTCAAAATCTGTATTAAAAACCCTTCTGGCTGGTCTTGTCATTACATATTGGCATGTCTAATGGTTATCGGGCTTCTGCCTGTTGGGTTTTACTTTATAACAAAAAAGATCATATATGGTTGGTCCCTTTTTGTATTAGGTTTTTAATATTTGTTTTATACATTGCTCACTCTAGCCATTATCCTATCTTTGACTTCTCTAGTCATATGAATCCAGTGAGATACGGCTTTCAACCTCCTTTTTATTCTAGTGGCCAATATTTCTTTATGTACGTTTTGATTTATTTATTAATTTTTCTGTGCCCACTTTGCTTAGTGAGGCTTTCTCACACATTTTTAGATATTTTTACCCATATATATTTTAAAATGAGCCTTTTTTAAAAATGAACTTTATTTACATTTTACTCTGTTTTGTTTCACTTATGGCTTTTGCCATGTTATATAATTAAAGATTCTTTTTTTTGCAAATGATTTTTAATAGCATTTTTAATATTGTAGTATCTTCTTTTTTTGGTGGTTGCTCCCTTCATAGGATTGTGCCCACCTAGGTGACTTACAGTTGCTCTAACTCAATACGTCAAAGCTAGTATGAGTAAGTTATTGTTTGTTGCCCCTCCCTCCTCATATATTTGGACAACTCTGGGTTTTATCGCTTTAATATGTACACACCATTATGTATTTGACTTCCTTCCAGTTTGCACATGATTTATGTCCTGACCTGTTTTCGCACTGATTTTCTGACCTACTAAGATGAAGTGACGTTAGTTAGGTATGTCTTATATTCATGTTTCATAATTATATATAGACTGTCTTTTTAATGTATACATTCTTTACATAGTTATCTCTCTGTACATTGACCTTTTAATATGGTTTTACTTTTTCTATGGTTATCTGGTTTTATGTTTTTAATTGTTTGTTTTTCTTGAGTATCTATTATAGCACGTCATGAGAACTTTTTATGTAATTATTCATAATTGCATTATTGTTCTCTTTGAGGTACTCCCTTATGAAGGCTATGCTGAAACACAGCTATTTAGGGGACATTTAATAAAGGACTACTTTTGCCTGTTTGCTCTTGTGTGCTTTGTAGTTCCCTGCAAGACAGTACTTGTGGGGTTTTTTTGTTAGCTTTTCTTTTGGCCATGAGTCTTCCTACATGTCCTTACTGCTTCCTCTATATAAGTTGTGGTGCTACATGTTTTTGAAAATGGGCTTGAAAGGTTGGAAAAACTGCCTCAATTGATTACAAGATCTTTCCTATGGCAAATGGAGCTTTTATGGATATACATGACATGCTGAGTTAGTTGTTTAAATACTGTAACTTTTTTTTTAAAACTTTTTTTTTCCAGCTCCGTATTAAAGCATTAATGACAGGAATGGCTGCAATGGAAATAGAAGAGGTAAGTCTTGAAAGGAGTTGATCTAGTTTCTTGCATAGGTATTAACTGAAAGATGTACTCTGCATCCCCCTCACCTACAACGAGGCAGGCTCTTGGGTCACAGAAATCCGCACACAAAACAAGGAGAACGTTAACTGATCACAATCTTTAGATAATACACAAATCTGTAAATAATACACAACACACTTGTATTATAAACACAGGACCAAAGCGCTTTGGGAGAGCAAGCCAGGCTTTTGCCTATGTTTACTCTGAAATCAAAGCTTTAGGCCTCTTTATTTATAGGTAAAGATACCATTACACAGCATAATTTCACTTTATTATTCTACGTCTCACATCACGTATATTTATACTATACATATTTTATTCTACGTCTAGTGTTACGTATATTCATAACATACTTTTCTATAGGCATGCACGTCATAGACAATCATGAAAAGACATACATATATTCTCAGGCATGACTATGTAGGCCTTAATTCTAATTAATTCTAACACTGACAGTTTGATATCTCTGACCAGAGACAGCGAGACTGCGAGGCTGGGTAAACAGCTTGCCTTTTACTTATCTTTCTAGTAACATAGGCTAATGTTTATGCTGTCTAAACCTTTCACCCAATTTCTTTTACAGACTTTTCAAGGATAGTATTAAATAGGAGCTACAAATGATATTAACTCTTTCTTAGGGATAATAACAATATAATATTATACACAGGGCCTGACTGTGTATCCAACCTGGTACAATCAAGCTTTCTTTCATTAACTTTTTTGTATATTGAATTATTCCTCTACAATCAGTGCTATCCAACTCTTATTTTCAGAAGGGGTTCCTGTGAGAAAACCTTTTGAAAATAAGAGTTAAACTGATTTAAGTGACATAGTAAGTCAAATGAATATAATTCTTTTCTTTTGATAATTCTCCTTTCTCTGGGGACAACACAATATATAAACTACATGATACCACCATTTGCTGGTGCTTAAATGGATGGCTTCTCAGAGAGGTCTAGAAAATCCTTTTCTGAGTTTTTGTCATGCATGGAATTTCCTGTGCACATGCCACCTTACAGGGTCCCCCTAAGTTTGTTTCATCTATGGTTGGACATGTTCTCAGCCATAGCTGACTAAAAGCTTTTCTTCACCATTTGCACCCTTAGTTGTTTTTTAATCCGCTCTAACTCAGTTGGGTCCTTAGCCTTTTTTGCCATTTTCTTTAAATCTTGTTTGTTTTTATGTTTTCAGCAAAACCCTATGTACTATGATAATAGAGTTTAAGAATCAGTAGATAGGATTTTGCAGATATTGTAATTATACTGATCACTATTTTGAGTTTTTCATCTGTATTTTATTTTGTGTGTTATAAAGCCCCAGTCTTTTTCCTTTCGTGTGGCCTTGGTTGGTTTCATACGCTGCAAAAATGTTTTTGTATCTGCTGTCTTCCTCAGTCTGTCTGAAAAGAAGACTTGTGGCTTTAATTCTGTCCCTGATACACCTACAAGGGAATCACAAAAAGAGGAACACATTAAAGAATGCCAGATTAGGCTGAAGGAGGCAAAAGAGAAATTAGGATGACAAAAGCACACACGGAAGAAAAAATGGCTATAGATGTGAAGAGTGTCTACTTTTTTCAGGTATATTAGGGAAAGGGTGAAGGCAAGAGATGGAATTGCAAGACTCAAAGATTCCAAGAACAGATTTGTGGAACATAAGGGAAAAGCGAAATTGCTAAACAAATACTTCTGTTCCATGTTCATAAAAGAAAATCTTGGAGAAAGGGTCACACGTGGCTAACAAAGGTAGCAAGGGGAACAGTATAGATGTAACACCTTTCACAGAAAATGATGTTTGTAAACAGTTTGCAAAACTGATAATGGACAAGGTCATGGGACCAGATCATATACATCCTAGGATACTGAAGGAGCTCAGGGAGGTTTTGTTTCATAAATCCCTGGACACTGGGGAGGTGCTTCAGGATTGGAGAAGAGCTGACATGGTACCTCTTCACAAATGTGGCAACAGAGAAGTGGTGGCAAACTATAGGCCAGTAACCTCAGTAGTGGGAAATGTAGTAGAGACGCTGCTGAAAGAAAGGATAGTGTTTTTCCTGAAAACCAATGGGTTACAAGGTCCGAGGCAACATTGATTTACCAAGGAAAGATTGTGCCAAGTAAATCTGATTTCTTTGACCAGGTGACCAGAGAACTAAACCGAGGGCATACAACAAATGTGGTCTACTTAGATTTTAGCAAAGCCTTTGATACTGTTCCTCATAGGAGTTTTGTAAATATACTGAGCAGCCTGGGGTTGGATCCAAAGGTGGTGAACTGGATCAATAACTGGTTGATTAACAAACTACAAAGGGTAGTGGTGAATGGAACTCACTGAAGGGTGAGTTGTGGAGTGCCTCAGGGATCGGTCCTGGGACACTACTGTCCATTGTCCTTGTGGATGATATTGCAGATGCATCAAAGATAGGCAACAGACTGGAAACTTCAGAGGGAGTAGACAACATGAGAAAAGATCTACAAAAATTAGAAGAATGATCAAATGCTTGGCAATTATTGCGATTTAATGCAAAAATATACAGATTGATACACTTGGGATGCAAAAACCAAAGGAACTGTACGTGATTGGGGATGCGAGACTGGTATGTACGGACCAAAAGAGGGACTTTGGGATTATAGTATCTGAGGATCTGAAGGTGGAAAAACAGTGTGACAAGGCGGTAGCCAAAGCCAGAAGGATGTTAGGCTGTATACAGAGAGGAATAACCAGCGGGAAGAAGTAGGAATTAGTGCCCCTGTACAGGATCTGAGGCATTCCTAACAGGGGCTCTACAGGTCAAACAACGGTAAGGATTTGAGGGTTTATTTTTATTAAATTGCTAGCTCTCTGACTGGGAGCTCTTAAAAGGGTTTTTGTATATTTTTAAAGCAAAGTTACTTTCTTTTTGGTGCTTTAGTAGAAATTTCCTGGAGCAGAGTAGGTTGTTGAACTCTAATAACCTTCTTAGCTTTGGGAACTGCTGACACCTAATCAGGTGTTAGTTCCCTCCCTACCCACCCCGACTCCCACCCACCCCTAGTGAGCAGTCTTGCTTTATAGGGCACCTTCCCATTTAACAAAGCACAGAGAGTTGGAGCAGCACATTTTGAATATAATTAGAGATTTAACTGCCTTTTCTCTGAAAGGACAGCTGGGAAACCGGCTGATACTTGGTAGATCTCTCTCTTTTGCTTTAACAGATACAATGGTTGGGAAAACAGAACAAACAGAACAATGGTTGGGAAAAATCGTATCGCTAAAGCTGTTGCCCCTGTTACAGCTTCTGCCTCTGTCCAGACAGAGGTCCTAATGCCATTTGAAGGACCGGTTCCATGTGCAGGGTGCCTGCATGCTGAAGCTCTGAGGAAACAAGTGGAGGAAATCAGAGAAGAGGTGGCGAGGCTAAGGAGCATTCAAGACAGTGAGACATACATTGATGAGATGCTTCTTGCAGCAACCAAGCTCTCCAGCAGAGGAGAAGATGGGTGCCAACAGAATGTTGATGGTTGGACACAAGTCACCAGGGCCTGCAAAATCACCAATCCAACGTCTCCAGCCCTTGAATTGAAGAAACATTATGCAGCCCTTGAAGTGGAGGAGGTGAAAGCATCCCTGGAAAGGGAAGAACCAGAGCTCAAGTACCCCAAAGTTGCAGAATCGGTGACCACAAGGAAGCGAAGGGTAGTTGTGGTTGGAGACTCTCTTCTGAGGGGTACTGAGGCGGCCATCTGCTGACCAGACTTGATGTCCAGAGAGGTACAGTGGTGTGTAAAAGTCTGGAATCACTTGTAAATTTCACGTTTTTTCAACTTCGTGACCTTATATCTTAATTTATTTTTCCTCCCAGTGGCTTTTTCTGTGTATCTCACAATAAGTGATAGATTTGGCTATTAGGTTAACTTTTAGTATTGGTTTGGCCCTTATTTTCTGAGTTTGTTCCCCATAATTGTCCTGTTGATAGATTTTCTGTGAAAATCGTGTAATGTACATTGTTGGCCAATGATATATTATTGTAAGTATGCTTTAAAATATTATGGACGCACGCCAGGTTCCTTCAAACTAATGTAGTGTGGCCTTGAAAAAGGCCGTTTTTATGTCAGTGATGCCTCAATATTTGATGGGCCACTCTTTTTTCTTGATCACCTGACTGCACCTTGTCGGCATTGAATGAACCAGTCTGACAAGGTGATCGTTGGTGACAACGCGGTTCCAAGCTGCAATGAGTGACTCAATTAGCTCACGCTTTGATGTAGGATGCCTCTTGGATATTTCCAAGGCCACCTTGTGCCACAGGTTCTCGATTGAATTCAGATCTGGAGACTGGGCAGGCCAGTCCATTGACTTGATGTTCCGCTGCTTTCAGCTGATCACCTGTCTGGAGTGATGGCAGGGTGCATTGTCATCTTGGAACAGGAACTGGCCAGGAAACAGCTGGTGTGCTGATGGCACCATGCACTTTTGCAGTATGGTGATGTACTTGGCCCCGTTGACCATTCCATCGACGATGTAAAGACGTCCAACGCCACTGTCAGCCATGCAGCCCCAGACCATGACTTTCAAAGGATGCTTCACAGTGAGGCTGAGACACTCAGGCTTGACTTCCTCCCCAGGAAATCTCCTCACATAAGTGTGGGCCTGGTTATGAAACAGGCAGAAGGTGCTTTCATTGCTGAATAGCACCTTTTATCACATTTCAGTCGACCAGGTTGAGTGCTTTCTCGCCCACACAATCCGGTTGCACCTTTGTATGTCAGTCATCAGTGGCTTATTCCGTGCTTTGCAGCCTCTGAGACCAAACTGCAGGCACCGGCGACAAAACGTTGATGAGCTGATACTGACCTCACTCTTGTCTGACTACTCTGGAAGTAGCTGAGGAGAGGTCAACTTGCGATTAGTCAGTGAAATGCGTCATAGTGCGCGGTCCTGGCGTGATGTTGATGCACGTGAATGACCTGAACGAGGCTTGTCCACCACTGAACCCGTTTCTTTCTTCTTCTGTACAATCTTAACAACAGCGCTTTGACTGCATCCAACTTTCCTGGGTATCTGACGGCTTGAAAATCCTTCCTCGCTCATAAAGGACACATGAACACGCTCCTCCAAAGTCAGGGTCCAAGTCATCTTCATGGTCGCTTCACAAAACGTATGTAATTCAAAAATTCCATGCGTTTTTATAGCTGCACTGTTGGCTAGATATCTGCATTGTGATTGGTTAGTGAAACCAGCCTTCTGATTGGTCAGAAATAACGTGTGCATATTGGATAATCTCGATCCAGTTTTGACGCAGGATCCACAAAAACCGCAGTAGCTATCTCCCAGTGTCTGTAAAGTATTTAAATCGGAAGAAAGGAATGCAAAAAATGTCAACTCTAATAGCCAAATATATCCCTTTTAACGTGGTAGAAAGATGAATATGCTGGGCTAACGCAAAATTTAAGAAAAAAACGTTAGAAAGTACGAAAAACGCAAAACTCAGAACTCACAAGCGATTCCAGACGTTTGCACACCACTGTATGCTGTCTGCCTGGTGCCAAAATACGGAGAGTTTGCTGAGACTCATCAGGCCTACTGACTACTACCCAATGTTGCTAATCCATGTTGGAACAAATGATACTGCCAGGTATCCCTCGGAACGTATCAAAAGTGACTTCATGGCTCTGGGACAGAGGGTGAAGCAGTTAGGTGCCCAGGTGGTGTTCTCTTCAATCCTCCCTGTTGAGGGTAAAGGCCAAGGCAGAGAGGCCCGCATCCTAGAGATGAATGCATGGCTGCGTGGACGGTGTCATCGAGAGCGTTTTGGTTTCCTATACCATGGGATGCTGTTCCAAGGGTTGCAGAGCAGAGATGGCATCCATCTGTCCAAGAAAGGTCAACGCGTCTTCGGTAGTAGACTGGCTAATTACTGAAGAGGGCTTTAAACTAGATTCATTGGGGATGGGTGAAGAAAGCCCCCAGGTAGGTGATACATTAAATACCTTTATGGAAATGGGTAACTGGGGTAACATATGGAAAGCAGTGTGTATAAATGCCCGTAGCATGGGAAATAAGATCCCTGATGTTGAAGCTTTGGTGGGAGTGGCTAACTTGGATTTAGTGGCAGTTACAGAAACATGGTTCACAGAAAACCATGATTGGGATGTAACTATACCTGGCTATACTTTATTCAGAAAGGACAGGGTAGGAAGAAGGGGAGGAGGAGTGGCACTATATGTAAAAACTACTATTAAAGCTTTGGAATTACAGAGCTTAAAAGGCAGAGAGGAGGCATTGTGGGTTAAACTAGAAAGAGGGAAAGAGAAATCTATTTACATTGGTGTGATATACAGACCTCCCTCACAAGAGGAAGAGGTGGACAGAGAGTTAATTGAAGACATATGCAGCATTGCTAGGAAAGGGGACGTGCTACTGATAGGAGATTTCAATATGCCAGATGTTGATTGGCACATTCCTGCTGCAGTATCATCTAGAAGTAAGGAGATCCTGGATTCTCTACAAGGAGAACTATTCAGGCAATTGGTAACAGACCCCACATGTGAAGGGGCCATACTGGACTTGGTGCTTACCAATGGTGAAAGTGTTTCTGATGTTGTAGTGGGAGATCATTTTGCATCCAGATGGTGTGGTTCAGTATTAGTTAAGTTATAAGTTGACAATAATACTCCAGTTTCTCCTAATGAATTTTACTTCACTTTTGTTCCCACCATTACTTCAAAAAAGCATAATTAGAAGCAGTTAGGCCTCAGACTTCAAAGAGCCATGGTCTTCATTGTGTTATCGACCTTATGCTCTATTTTGCATCAACGGCCTTATCTCTGCTTTATATATGCTTATATCTTTGACTTGTCCAATGATTTCTAACTCGTGTTTTTCATATATAAAAAGAAATGGATGTTCTTACAATTTTTTCTCTCAAACCATTATTAGCAGCAAGAAAAGATGAATGCTTATCTTAAAATGTGCCCGACGCTAGTCTCAGCGCTATTGCGTTTCACATCCACGCTGTTTCTTCAGGGGCCGAACTTATTCTTGTTTCTCACAGTGCTTGTTCTTCCATGGTTTGTACTGGCTTCTCGCTATAGTTTTTACAACGTTCACAAATTTTCAATTTCACACGGTTTTCTTGATCTTAACCTTCACTGTTGGTTGTACGCTATTTCATAGCCATTCAGTGTAGACCACGCCGCGCCAGTTCAGTATTAGGACTAGGGCTGTTAGAATCCATTCAAAGGTGAGGGTCTTAGACTTTAGGAAGACTAACTTTGCCAAGATGGGCCAATACCTCAGATAGTCGTTAGTGGGATGGGAACAGCTGGGGGATGTAGAAAAACAGTGGGCAAAACTGAAAGGGGATATTTTTAGGGCAACCAAACTTTTTGTTAAAATGGTAAATAAAGGTAAAAAGAAAAGGAGACCGCTATGGCTTTCGAAAGAAGTAGCTGAAAAAGTGAAGAAAAAGAGGGAGGCCTTCATGAAATATAAGAGATCAGAGAGAGGAAGACAGGCATCTGTATTTGGAAAAACTTAGAGAAGCTAGCAAAGTAGTCAGAAAGGCAAAGATTCAAAAGGAGGAGGAAATAGCCAATGCAATAAAATGGGGGGATAAGACATTTTTCAGATGTTAGTGAGAAGAGGAAGGGCAAAAGTAGTATTGTCAGACTCAAGGATGCAGCGGAGAAATATGTAGAAGCTGATAAGGATAAAGCGGAATTGCTTAACAAATATTTCTGTTCTGTGTTCACAGATGAAGAACCAGGAGCAGGACCTCAGAAAACACCCACACACAGGAACAGAAGCGAGGGACATCTTGAACAATTTTCAGAAGACTGTGTTCATGAGAAACTAGCTCAACTTAAAGTAGACAAAGCGATGGGACTGGATGGGATACACCCTAGAATACTGAGGGAACTTGGGGACGTTCTAGCAGCTCCACTGACTGACCTTTTCAATGCCTCGGAGTCTGGAGTGGTGCCAAAGGACTGGAGAGAGGCTCATGTGGTGCCTTTACACAAAAGCAGAAGTAAGGATGTGGTTGAAATCTACAGGCCCGTTAGTTTAGCTTCGGTGGTAAGTAAATTATTGGAAACGCTGCTGAAAGGGAAAATAGTGAGGTTTCTGGAGTCCAGCGGATTACAGGATCTGAGGCAGCATGAATTCACTAGAGGCAGGTCTTGTCAGACAAATCTGATTGATTTCTTTGACTGGGTGACCAGGGAGTTGGACAGAGGGAGAGCCACAGGCGACTTATAAACAAACTGAGCACCCTAGGGGATGGACCCTAAAGTTACTGCTTGGGTTAGAAATTGGTTGGGTGGGAGGCGACAGAGTTCAGGTAAATGGAGCTGATTCTGAGTAGAAGGATGTTACCAGTGGTGTGCACCAGGGATCTGCCCTTGATCAGATTATTTTTAACATCTTTGTTAGTGATATAGTGAAAGGGCTGTCGGGTAAGATTTGCCTCTTTGCGGATGATACCAAAATCTGCAAGAGAGTGGACACCCAGGAAGGTGTAGATAACATGAGGAGAGATCTAGTTAAACTTGAAGAATGGTCTAGAATTTGGCAGCTGGGATTTAATGTTAAAAAATGTAAGGTCATGCATTTGAGCTGCAGTAATCCAAGAGAGCAATATATTATAGGGGGTGAGGTACTTTTGTCCACTAAAGAAGAGTGGGACCTAGGCGTGGTTGTGTCTGATGATCTTAAAGTAGCTAAACAGGTAGAAAAGGTGATGGCAAAAGCTAGAAGGATGCTTGGGTGCATACGGAAAGGAATGGCTAGCAGAAAAAAGGAGGTGATAATGCCTCTCTATAAGTTTTTGGTGCGACCTCATTTGGAGTAGAGTGTGCAATTCTGGAGACCGCACCTTCAAAAGGATTTGAACAGGATGAAGTTGGTGCAGAGGGTGGCTACTAAAATGATTAGTGGTCTTCATTATAAAGCATATGAGGACAGACTTAAGGATCTTAATATGTACACCTTAGAGGAAAGGTGGGATAGAGGTGATATGATTGAGATGTTTAAATACCTCTGTGGCATAAATGTTCAGGGAGAGAGCCTCTTTCAATTGAAAGCAAGTTCTTCTATGAGGGGACATGGGATGAGGGTGAAGGGAGATTGATTCAGGAGTGATAGACAGAAATATTTCTTTACGGCAAGAGTAGTGGATCCATAGAATAGTCTCCCAGTGGAGGTGGTAGAGATGAGGACAGTAACTGAATACAAAAAAGCATTGGACAAACACAGAGTATCTCTAAAGGTAAAAAGGGGACTGTTGTAGTTGTTGATATGGAAGGACAGACTAGATAGGCTATGTGGTCTTTTTCTGTCATCATATTTCTATGTTTCTAGGTCATTGTTGAGGTCTCAGAGGATTATGTTCAGTTTTGGATATAAAAAGACTTGAAATGATTCAAAGGAAGGCGACCAAGACGATTTGATGCCTGCGCCAGAAGGAATATGAGAAAAGACTTGAAGACCTACGGTAAATATGTATACCCTAGAAGAGAGAAGAGATGGAGGATATGATACAGGCATTTAAATACTTAGAGTTGTTGTTGTTAAGTGCCGTCGAGTCGGAGTCGACTCATGGCGACCCTCTGGATAGCTATCTTAAATTGTGTTCGGTCTTCAGTCAGGCGGCTTATTGTTGACAGACTGGTACCCGTAGCTGCTGTTATTGTATCAATCCATCTCATTGCTGGCCTTCCTCTTTTGCGTTGACCTTCTATCTTGCCAAGCATGATGTCTTTCTCTAATGATCTCTCTCTCCGCATGATGTGTCCAAAGTATGAAAGTCGAAGTCTTGTAATCTGAGCTTCTAAAGAAAGTTTAGGTTTGATCTCTTCTAGTACAGACTGGTTTGTTCTTCTGGCAGCCTATGGTATACACAGTATTCGCCGCCAGCACCATAATTCAAAGGCATCAATTTTCTTTCTGTCTATCTTTTTCACTGTCCAGCTTTCACATCCATATGATGTTATTGAAAATACCATGGCTTGAACAAGTCAAATCTTTGTATGGAGAGAGACATCTCTGCTCTTGAGAATCTTATCTAGGTCTTTCATAGCCATTTGCCAAGAGCAATGCGTCGTCTGATTTCTTGAGTGCTTGTTGCTTCTTTATTGATAGTTGATCCAAGTAGGTTAAAGTTATTCACGATTTCAATTTCTTCTCCTTTGACGATGAACCTGTTGATCATGCCAGTTGTCATGATCTTTGTCTTCTTTACATTAAGGTGCAGGCCCATTTTGAGACTATGTTCTTTGATTGTGGGAAGCAAATGTTTCAGATCATCTTCACTTTCCGCCAGTAATGTGGTATCATCAGCATAGCGAAGGTTGTTGATGAGTCTTCCACCAATCTTCACACCTCTGTTGTCTTCATACAATCCTGCTTCTCTGATGATTTGTTCTGCATATAAATTAAACAGGTAGGGGGAAAGTATGCAGCCTTGTCTTACACCTTTGCTTATTTTAAACCATTCTGTTTCTCCTTGTTCTGTTCGAACTGTTGCTTCTTGATCAATGTACAGATTGTGCAAGAGAACGATCAGGTGTTCTGGTATACCCATGCTTCTTAATGTGGCCCAGAGTTTCTCATGGTTTACAGAGTCAAAAGCTTTGCTATAGTCGATAAAGAACAAATAGATATCCTTTTGGTATTCTTTAGTCCTTTTCAAGGATCCATCTCACATCCGCAATGATGTCTCTCGTTCCTCGCCCTTTTCTGAACCCTGCTTGCACTTCAGGTAGTTCTTGTTCCAGGTATGATTGTAGTCTCTTTTGAATAATCTTCAGTAGAATCTTGCTGGCATGTGGGATCAGAACGATTGTGCGATAATTTCCACAGTCAGTTGGATCACCTTTCTTTAGTATTGGTATAAACACAGATCTTTTCCAGTCAGTTGGCCATGATGCTGTCTTCCATATTTCTTGGCAGAGCCTAGTAAGTATGGTAACAGCTGCATCAGATTGCTGTAATACTTCTATGGGAATGCAGTCAATGCCTGGTGCTTTGTTCTTTGATAAAGCTTTCAATGCTGCTTCAACTTCTTCTTTCATCACCAATGGTTCCAGATCATAAGGTACAGGTTGAAACGGCTAAGCCATGGTATTTTCAGAAACGTCATATGGATGCGAAAGTTGGACAGTGAAAAAGATAGACAGGAATAAAATTGATGCCTGTGAATTATGGTACTGGCGAAGAATTCTATGTATACACTGACTGCCCAAAGAACAAATCAGTCAGTACTAAAGGAGATCAAACCTAAGCTTTCTTTATAAGCTCAGATGAGCTTTGGACACATGTGAAGAGAGAGATCATTAGATAAAGACATTATGCTTTAAAGTAAATCTTTTTCAAAAATGGGGAAGCTGTAGAACTGTTAAGTGCCGTTGAGTCTGTGTTGACTCATAGTGACCCTCCTGTATAGTTGTCCTAAACTGTGTTCAGTCT
This sequence comes from Ichthyophis bannanicus, assembly GCA_033557465.1. Lineage (NCBI taxonomy): Eukaryota > Metazoa > Chordata > Amphibia > Gymnophiona > Ichthyophiidae > Ichthyophis > Ichthyophis bannanicus. Next base: position 766,177,417 of record CM066036.1, on the reverse strand, counting down.
TCAGGTGGCTCATTGTTGATAGAGTGGCATCCATAGGTGCTGTTATTGTTCAACCTTCAACTCATCTTTTTCACTGTCCAACTTTCGCATCCATATGACGTTTCTGAAAATACCATGGCTTGGACAAGTCGAATCTTTGTATGGAGAGAGACATCTCTGCTCTTGAGAATCTTGTCTAGGTCCTTCATAGTCATTTTGCCAATGCATTGTCTGATTTCTTGACTGCTTGTAATTAATTTGATTGATCCAAGCAAGTTAAAGTTGTCGACTATTTCAATTTTTTTGCCATCATGAATTAACTTATTGATTTTGCCAATTCTCAAGATCTTTGTCATCTTTACATTAAGGTGCAGGTCCATTTTAAGACTGTTTCTTGATCTTGAGAAGCAGATGTTTCAGATAATCTTCACTTGCAGCAAGTATTTTGGTATCATCAGCATAGTGAACGTTCCCAGAAAGATATCATTCCTTTTTCTGCTCCAATGGAGTCACTCCTCCAGTATCTCCTTCACCTGTCCTCGACAGGTCTAAAGACCAACTCGTTGAAAGTCCATCTCAATGCCATTGCAGCCTCTCACCACCTACTAGATGGACAGCCCATCTTTTCACCCCCACTAGTTGCTTGAATGTCTTCTGCATTTATCTAAGTCAGGTTTAAAGACCAACTCTGTTAACATTCACCTTAATGCATTTGGTGCATATCACCATCATGTAGAAGGAAAACCCCATCTTTGTACAGCATTTAGTTGTTCAGTTCATGCAGGGCTTGCTTCTTTTGAAGCTTCACATCAAGGGAGCTGTGGTGTCCTGGGTCAGCAGCGTGGTCTTAACCAGCTAATGAAATCTTTCAAGTCACTGGATACCTGCACTCTGAGGTTCCTGGCCTGGAGGGTCTTGTTTTTGATGGTGATAAGGTCAGCATGCAGAGTGAGGTCAAGGTGCTAATGACTGATCCCTTTTGATATCACTATGCAAGTCAAACAGATGTTTAAAAACAAGAATGTTAGAACACCGTCAGAGCATTAATAAAAAGAGAGCAGCCCTTCCACAGTGAATTATGAGTTTGCTTCCGTATGATGCTGTGCTATAAAAACAATTCAAAGGGATAGGACGAGGGGGCAATAAAGCTAAAATACTTCATCATAATGAAAAAGATGGATATTTCAGTTTCATTCACTTGAACCCGGAATATTAAATTCTCAGAATGGAATGCATTCTTTAAACAAAGAAAATTATTTTGAAGTTGAAGTAATTTGTTTATAAATTGATTTAATTGAAAAAATAGATTCATTTAAAAGAGATGTTCAGTATTAAGAGTGATTCATTAGAGAATGATTTAAAGAGATGCCATATTCTCTAGGAACAAGCAGGAAGTCAGCCCTTACTTATGGGTGACATCTGCACCGACGGAGCCTGCACGGAGCAATTCCCTAGCTTTCAAAGAAAGCCTTTGGGATTGCTGCCACGCATGCGTGGTCCTCTTCCCGCCCAAGGGTACCATCTTGCTCAGTCTCCCTTTTTCCATGGAGCCCTTCAGACGCACGTCCTTGTTCCTCGGAAAAAGTATTTTGTTTTTGGCCTACTGGCCGACTGTTTTACAGTTGTACCGGTTCTCTACCCTTCCTTCCCCTGCTCTACCTTTTTTAGAGCTATTGAGGGATGGTTTTCTTCGCTTTTTTTGCCTTAACGGGCTTTGCGCCCTTTTTTGCTTCCAACCGCTGGCCGTGTGAGTCTTCGACCTCACGGGGGCCATTTTTGCCCCTATGGCCACTGGATTAAAAAAATACGATAGATGCGCTAGGAACATGTCGCTTACCCATGACTGTTGCCTATGATGTCTCTGGGCTGATCTTGTAAGAAAATGTCCTCTAAAGCCCTGCTCACTCGTAAGCAGAAGTCCGAAGACATTTTCAGAAAGGCCGCCTCGGAGTCTCCGCTGGCACCCTCTGTCATCTCTCTTCTCGTGGGATCCCCCACCTCGGCCCCACGCTCTCGACAGCACTTCGACCAGAGGTCCCCTGAAGTGGAGCGGTGCAAGGAGGCCTCAAGTTGCTGTCCGGGGCTCCCAACAAACATGAGCGCTCCCGCGCTTGGACGCTCAGCCCCCTCCGACGTTCCAGAGAGTCAGACAAGGAGGTGCCCCGCAAAGTACCCTGTACAGATATTTTATTTTATTTATTTTTATTTAACAGGTCTTATATAACGCCTTATCATATACATTCAAAGCGGTTTACAATGAACAGTTATAGCAACAAGCTTTACATCGAACAGGGTTATTCAGCTTGGAGGTTACATGGGGTAAAACAAGCAATTGTCAGTTGATAACTATGTACAAGAACTCGAGCTGTGTTTCATGGTCCAGTTGCTGTTACTGTTAATCATCATCTTCCGGGGTTGTTCCAAAGTATTCCAGGAACAGATGGGTTTTTATCGCCTTTCTAAAGTCTGTTAGGTCTTTGATCTCACGTGTTGATGCGGGGAGATCACGCCACAGCTGGGTGCAAATAGGGAGAAGGCTCTCTTGCAGGTGTATTGGTTTGTTTTCCTGAAGTTTAGCGGGGTCTCTAGGATGTTATCTGTTCCTCCGGCAAAGGCGCCCGGTCTCCTGAGGGCGGTTCTGGTGAGGACCCCCTGTCCTTCTCGAAGCCTGACCCGGTGACCCTGGGGTCAGCATCACAGGGCCCCACGCACGCGTGGGAGTCCCGCATGCTGGAGCTGGAACGCAGGGTTTCTGCGTTCATTGCTTCCCAGCAGGTGCTCATGGCCAGCTTCGCCAATTCGCACCCAGAGACCATGGTTCCCTCGCGTGAGACGCCATAATCCGTCCAGGAAACCCCCTGAGAGCCACGGGTCTCGTGATGGCCCTCAGCGTTTTGTCTCGCTCGCCTTCCCGCTCCTCGGGGTCGAGATCATCCAGGGCCTCCAGCTCCAAGCAGTCCTCAGCTGCTGGACAGAGCGACCTGCCCGGTTCAGATTCCTCATACGAATTATCAGACTGGGAGTCCGATGGACACCTCCTCGAAAACCCATACCCACCAGGACCTTCCGTCGGACCCCTCCCCGCCTGCCTTTCAGCAGTGCTCGCCGCCTGAGGACACCTCCTTTTTGGTGTTCGTTCGGGACATGGCACATGCTCTTAACCTGGTTACCCAGGCCGAGGAGGACACTCGAGCTGCAGAACTCAACATCCTTCAGTACGAGTCCCCAACTAGGGAGTCTCTTACTATCCCGATCCCTCCCATCCTGTCCCGGCTGCTGCTCCGCATGTGGAAGGCACCTGCCTTGGAGCCCATCGTGAGTAAGTGCCTCGACGCTATGTACAAGGTACAGCGTGGTTCTGGGTTCAGAAAGACCCAACTACCCCACACTTCCATGGTGGTGGAGTCGGCCATGAGAAAGCAAAAGAGCCTGAAGTCACACTCTAAGGTCCCCCTGGGCTTTGAGTCGAGAGCCCTTGATGCCCTAGGCCACCAGGCCTACCAGGGGTCCATGCTCTCCTGTCACATTCAAGCATACCAACATAGATATGTTCTTGCGCAACCTGGTCAAAGAGCTCGGAGTATTTTCCGTGGGCCTCGAGCCCTCAATAGGTTCAGTGCCTCACTGAAGTCACTTGTAGACTGCTCACAATACCTCTCCCATGCCGCCTACGATGGTTTTGAGTCCTCGGCTTGGGTGGCAGCCGCGGGTATCGGGGGCCCATCGCCAGGCATGGCTCCAATCCTCAGACTTGGAGCAGTTGGTGCAAGAAAAGCTCCTGGACAATACCCTACCTCAGCAAACAGCTCTTCGACAAGCCGATTGAAGATAAGGCCATGGAGATAGAGACTGAGTTCTTCACCAGAGCCCGTCTCTCGCGCAAGACTGCCACACTCCCTCAGAAGAAACAGGCCAAAAAGCCTTTCTTCCCAAGGAAAGGTCTTTCTTACCATGGTTACCTGCCGTACCCGACTGCCCCCACGCCGGCGCAAGGGAAGTCAGGCCAGGGTCACCGCAAGCCAAAAGGGCCAAAATCCCAAACCCCAGCTCCACCACAACTCGCACAGGGGTTTTGACACCAGCCGCATAGCCTCTCCCCCTCTGGCGACTCAGCAGCCGGTGGGGGGACACCTGTCCTCTTTCACCCCTCATTGGACTTTCATCACCTCAGACACCTGGGTCCTCCGGGTCATCCGTGACGGCTATCGCATACACTTGGACAGGCTTCCCCCTCCCTTCTTTCCGGCGGAGCCTCCTCTGCTTCCTGCACACCAGGCCTTCCTGCAGCAGGAATTAGTCACCCTCCTCACCCAACGGACGGTCGAGAAGGTGCCTCCACACCTCAGAGGTTGGGGCTTCTATTCCCGGTACTTCCTCATCCCGAAGAAGACGGGGGTCTGCAGCCTATCCTCTACCTCCGAAAGTTAAACAAATTCTTGATGCGAGAGAAGTTCAAGATGTTATGTAGGGAGGAGTGGCCTAGTGGTTGGGGCAAGTTACCTCAGGCTGGAAGGTCGGGGGTTCAGATCCCACTAGAGGACAGCAACCTTGGGTTGGAAGGACTGGGATTTCTAGTCCCACAGGTTCTTGTGGTCTTGGGCAAGCCAATCAACCCTCCATTGCCCATGTTCCCTGTAAAATAGTTATCTCCAAGTTATAATGTCCTGTTCAATGTAATTTCAGTTTGTTCAATGTAAACCGCCTTGATATCATGAAAGGCGGTATATAAGAAATGTTAAATAAAATATTGGCATTCTGCTGCCCTTCCTCTGACAGGGCGACAGGCTATGGTACTCCTTGGAACTAAAAGACGCTGCTTATTTATTTATTTATTAACATTTTTTATATACCGCACTATTCGTTATCAGCGCGGTTTACATGGAACAAAGAACCTCAGCCAAGATACAAATATCTGGTTATTACAGTTAACAGGAAAATCAACTTGGATAACAGGATAACAGTTAACAGGAAAATCAACTTGGATAACAGGAGTAACTATATACAAGACAACTATTTACATCAAAGTGTCAGGGTATGAACATTGTCATGTAGATCTGTTGAAGTAGTTTGATGTGCTGATGAGACAGAAGGTTTACGTGTTTAGCATGTGGTTATTGGTGTTCGAATGTGATTGTGCTTCTTTGTTCTCTGGGAAATATTTGAGGAAAAGGTGATGTTTCAGGGCCTTCCTGAAGTGGCTGAGATCAGGGATGGCCCTAACGTGTGATGGAAGGGTGTTCCAAAGTTTTGGGGCACATAGGCTGAAGGCTCTGCTCGATGTTGTGGAGTTGTATTTTATGTCTTCCTTTGGTACGGTAAGCATATTTAGTTCCGTGGTTCTTCTTAGTCTGTTGGTTATGATTGGTTGTATCATCTCCGATAACGAGGTGGAGGCGAGACCTTTGTACCCTTTAAAGGCCAGGAGAAGTGTCTTGAAAGTGACTCTCGCTTGAATAGGGAGCCAGTGTAGCTGTTTTAGAAGGGGCATTATATGGTCCCTTCTGGATGCTCCGAAGAGCACTCTCGCTGCACTATTTAAGGCAAGTTGAAGAGGATTCAGGCTTGATTGAGGGAGCCCTTGTAGAATGGAGTTTGCATAGTCGAAATGTGGAATGATTAAAGCCTGGTATACAGTACGGAAATCGTCTGGATCAATCAGTTGGCGAAGATGTCTGAGGGAGCGGATCTTGAAGTAAATTGCTCTGACTATGTTGGATATGTGAGTTTTCATGTCAAGGTTTTGATCAAGGGTCAATCCTAGGTATCTGATATGTGGTTTTACTTGCAGTGTGGCATCTTGAACTTCCAGGCATGTAGGTGGTGTGAAATTCGAGTTCCTTGATATAAAGAGAACCTCCGTTTTTTTGTGTTGGATTCTGAGATTTTGTGACAGTAGCCAGTTTGATATGGCGTTAAAGCAGTTGGTTAAGGGAGTGAGGTCCATCTTGTCTAAGCAGATCGGCATGTATAATAACAAGTCATCGGCGTATATCATACAGTTGACATTGAAGGATCTGATGATGTTACATATAGGTTGCATGTATATGTTAAATAGTAGTGATGATAGAGAGGATCCTTGTGGGACCCCTTGTCCCTGATGAAACGGATCTGATATTGCACCATCGGATCGAACGTGCTGCCATCTACCTGATAGGTATGAGTTACACCATTCGAGTGCTGTTCCACAGAGGCCCTTTTCTTGTAGATGGATGATAAAAAGCTCATGACATACTGAATCGAAAGCAGCTGCGATGTCTAAAAAGATGAGTACAAATCCATTCCTGATGTTGTCAATGCCATGTTTAGGTTATTGAGGAGGGTGGTCAGGAGCGTCTCGACCCCATGAGATTCCCTGAATCCATGTTGGCATGAATCCAGCGGAGCTACAGAGTCAATGTGATCTTGTAGCTGTCTGTAAACCACTTTTTTAATTATTTTTGCAAGCGTAGGTATACTGGAAATGGGTCTGTATGAGTCTGCTTTCTGTGGGTCCAACTTGCTGTTTTTTAGTAAAGGTCTGATGGAGGTTTGTTTGAGAGCAGCAGGGAAAGAGCCAGTGTCAAATGATAGTCTGATAATCTTGGATATTGTGGGAGCGAGCTCGTTGCGGAGATCCTTTATCCAGAAGGCTGGGCAAGGATCAGTGTGTGCTGTGGAAGTGTTGAGAGTTGCGATAATGTTCTGGATCATTCTCAATGAGGGAGTGGTGAAGGACACTAAAGGTGTCGGGTGCCCTTGAATTGTAGGGGGGGAAGGTATTGCAATTTTATTCGTCCTGCACATCTTGGATTGTATGTGAGCAGCAAATTCTTGCGGGCTGATTTCGCACTGGTGTTCGGGTGAAGGTTCCTTGGCCAATCTCTTGACCAAACTAAACGGGTCATGAGGTTTATTTAGAGCACGTCTCAAGGTGTCTGTGTGGTACTGCTTCATCTTTTCAGCGATGGTCTTGCGGTGAGTGGCAAGATGCTGCATGTAAGCGGTCTGACTACTATTAGTGTTGATCTCCTCCATCGCTTCTCAAGCCTCCGCAGTAATTTTAGTGAATCTTTCAGCTCGGGTGTGAACCATGGGGCTGTCGCTTTTTTCCTTGAGGACCTGATCCTTGGTGGACATGAGGCAATGGAGTTAAGTCTGTTGTTCCAACCAGTGATCATCTCATCTAAGTTTAGAGAGGTGTCGTTGAGGAGTGCATCCGTTTCGGCCAGGATACGTTCCCTGTTAAATGGTTGGAAAAATCTTGTTGAAGTGGTTGTGTGTTTGTTGAAGTCCGTGTCACTTGAAGGTTGTTGGTTTTGAGTAGGAATCTGGAAGATAATGAGCTTATGGTCTGACCAAGGGACCGCTGTGATTGATGACAGTATGTTTTGTAGCTGATTGTGAGCTGACTGTGGAACAAATATAAGGTCAAGAGTATTGCCCTTTACATGCGTGGATTCCTGCACTACTTGCTTGTATCCTAGGAATTCCAGGGCATCTATGAAGGCGGATGCTTGGTTATCCTGTAGAGATGGTAAGTTCATGTCTCCTAGAATCCAGTTGGGTCTGTTAGAGTTTGGTGTATTGGAAGTGAGGTTTATTATAGTAGATAATTCATCTGGTGAGGATGATGGAGCTCTGTATAGTAGGTTTATAGAACATAAGTTGTTGGAGATAGTGACGGTTTCAAGGTGGTTGTTGCTGGTGGAGTCCTCCATTTTGAACTGGAGATCTGTCTTGGTGAGGATAAGTACTCCTCCTTCTGTTTTGTCTGTTGCTAGTGAACACTACAAAGTTGTCAGGGAGCAGTTGGTTGAGGATTACATTATCTTCAGGGGACAACCATGTTTCGGTGACCATGAGGATGTCTAGGTTGTGTGATGTTAAGTCTGTGACCACTGGCCATTTTTTACGAAGTGAACGGGCGTTAATGAGGGCACACTTTAGGCTTCGAGGATGATGGTGATTTTCTTGCCTTAGATTTGTAGTGGGTTGAAGAGGTATATGTAATAGATAGTGGAGATGAGATCGGTGGGACCAATTTGGGTCATGATGATTTGCGCTTGACCATTTTTTCCAGTTGTTATGCAAGATAGGTATATACTTGTGTGATGAGGTTAGTGCCAGGATATTGGGTAGTAAACCTATGAGAAAGAGGTATAGGCCTAATGTTATCTTGATGGGGAGCCCCATTCTCTTCCTATGTAATTGAGGAGTAAAATACTGTCTTGGGATGGGAGGGACTTGTAGTGTGATACTGTTGAGTTGATTTAAAATAACTTGAGAGGAGTTATCAAATGTATAGCCAATTAGGTACAGATGTATAGTAAGGTAGGTACAGATGTTGCCAGATATCAAATGTTTAGCCAAGTAGGTATAGATGTTACCAGAGACCTACTTAAAGAGATACACACTTCTGCGGAAAGGTACTTATTGTCCAACTAAGCAATGGCAGAACGCTACATGAGTTTTGTCTACTGAGAGAGACACAATCTGTAACATGTTAGATGTTGTTTAGCCAAGCATTAACAGGCGTTATAAGAAATTTTGCTTATTGAGTTAGAACTAATAAGTGAATAAATACAAAGTATTTGGTCAAGGATAGCAACGTTATAAAGGACTTGCTTGATGTGAGATAATCAATGTACGATACATGATATTTGTGCTTACGTGGCTGATGGATGGAAGCCTGTTGTCTAGTGCCCCGCCTAAGGGCCACACCAAAGGGCCCTCTGGCGAGGCCCTCAGGCGCGGGCACGCCTGCTGGTGTGCCGAAATTCAAATCTCTGCTGCACGTGGCTGCCCCGATTGGGCAGGGATCAGATGGCCGCAGCTCCTCCCGGTGCAGGAGGCTCGATCCTCTGGAGAGGAGAGCTGATGATGGTGCCGGGGGAGTCCTTGTGTGGAGTGCCTGCTGGCGTGCTGAAATTTAAATCTCTGCTGCACGTGGCTGCCCCGATTGGGCAGGGATCAGATGGCCGCAGCTCCTCCCGGTGCAGGAGGCTCGATCCTCCGGAGAGGAGAGCTGATGATGGTGCCGGGGGAGTCCTTGTGTGGAGCGCCTGCCGGCGCGCTGAAATTTAAATCTCTGCTGCACGTGGCTGCCCCGATTGGGCAGGGATCAGATGGCCGCAGCTCCTCCCTGTGCAGGAGGCTTACGCCCACATTTTGTTTCACCCCCAGCACAGGCAATACCTGCGCTTCAGGGTGCAGGGAGAGCACTTCTAGTGCAGAGTGCTCACCTTCAGCCTCGCATCTGTTCCGTGGGTCGTCACGAAATGCCTCTCCGCGGTCGCCAACTGTCTCAGGTGTCAGAGTGTGCCAGTCTTTCCCTACCTCGACGAATGGCTTGTTACAGGATCCTCGGTCGAGGAAACTCGCCGGGTGGTGTCGTGCATGATTCTTCTGCTCAAGGGCCTGGGTTTCTTGGTCAAATATTCAAAGTCCCACCTCGAACCGGTGCAGGCCTTAGAGTTCATCGGGACTCGGGCGACCCGCATTTCTACCAGTGGATCGTGCCGACTGCCTCCACGCCCTGGCAGCTCGGGTCCAGAGCACCCCCTCCCCCCCGGGTCACAGCCTGAACTATGCTGCGGCTTCTGGGCCACATGGCCTCCACCGTCCATGTGGTTCCCTACGCCTGCCTGCACATGTGGACAGTTCTGTGGTGCCTCAGCACCCAGTGGAGCCCATCCATCGACCACCTCAGGGACCCTGTAAGGGTCTCCCACAGCCTTCGCCTGTCCCTGGGCTGGTGGCAAAACCCCCGCAACCTCCTCCGAGGGTTTCCCTTCCAGACCCCGTAGCACGACATAGTGCCTCACTACTGGGGTGGGGAGCCCACTGCAGTGCTTTGTGCACGCAGGGGCAGTGGTCACCCGAGGAGTCTCAGCAGCAGATAAACTTGCTCGAACTCCGGGTGATTCGGTGGGCCCTTAGGATCTTCGAGGACCACCTCAAGGAGAGGTTGGTGCTCGTGCAGACCGACAATTGCGTGGCGATATTCTACATCAACAAGGAAGGGGGTACCAGATCACGCTCCCTCTGCCAGGAAGTGGTCCTCCTCTGCCTACCTCCCGGGCCAAGAGAATGTCCTAGTGGACAGGCTCAGCAGAATCCCCTGCCCTCACAAATGGCGGCTGGATCCGGGGGTGGTTTGCTGGCTGTTTCTTCGGTGGGGGACTCCGGCTATGGACCTATTCGCCAGTGCTCTGAACGCACAGCTCCCACGCTTCTGCGGACCAGTGCCGCATCCGAGCAGGGAGAGCCCAGATGCGTTCCTTCTGAGCTGGTCCGGTCTGCTCTATGTGTTCCCTCCTACTTCTCTCATTGCAAGGACCCTCCTCAAGGCTCAGCAGGACAGGGCATCGATGATCCTCATAGCTCCTGCGTGGCCTTGACAGCCCTGGTTTCCGCTCCTGCTGTCGACGGAGCCTCCAGTCCCCCTGGGCTGTGCCTCAGGCCTGCTAACGCAGGAGGACAATGCGGCACCTGAACCTGGTCTCATTATCCCTCACAGCCTGCTGGCTGAACGGGTCTCCCTAGTCCCGCTGGGTCTCCCGGAGGAGGTTGAGGAGGTTCTCCTCGCGTCAATGAAGACCACGACTAGGCGAGCTTATGCCTTCAAGTTGCGGCGTTTCTCGGTCTGGTGCTCCAGGCTCCAGATCGACGCATTCTCCTGCTCCACTCAGTGGGTCCTTCAGTACCACCTCCATCTCTCGAAGGAAGGTCTGAAGTCGAACTCCGTCAGGGTTCATTTGAGTGCCATCTCAGCGAATCACCTCCCTGTCGAGGGAAAGCCCCTCTTGGGGCAGCCATTGGTCCCCCACTTCATGTTGGGGGTCTCTTGCTGTCCAAACTGTTCATCTGACCGCCCCCAGCGGAGTGGGACCTGAATGTGGTGCTCATACAGCTTATACGTTCACCCTTCGAGCTGATGGCGACATGCTCTCTTTGGCACCTCTCCTGGAAGGTGATCTTCCTGGTGGCCCTGTCCTCAGCCCACCGAGTCAGCGAGCTCCAGGCTCTTATGGCTGATGCCCCGTACGCGAGACTTCATAGGAATAGGGTGGTCCTCCGTACCCATTCCAAGTTCCCGCTGAAGATTGTTTCGGACTTCCTTCTCATTCAGGAGATAGTCCTACTGACTTTCTTCCCGAGGCTCCATGCTGACTAGGCGTCGGCAGCTCTCCATACAGTTGACTGCAAAGGGGCTCTTGCTTTCTATTTGCAGCGCACCCAACTCATCGCAGATCTGGCCGTCTTTTTGTGACCTATGATCCCAATCGACTGGGGCAGGCAGTCACTAAACTTACTCTCTCCATTTGGGTGGCGGGCTTCATCACCTTTACTTTCGCGAAAGCGGGTGTTCTGTTAGATTGTCGAGTTGCTGCGCACGGGATCTGGCCAGAGTGGCTTTGGTGGCCTCGCTGAACTCTGTACCCCTGATGGACTTATGCCGGGCAGCAACCTGGTCCTAAGCGAACACCTTCACTGCCCACTACTGCCTGGAGAGGGAGTCCCGTTGGGACAGCACCTTTGGCCAGGCTGTACTCCGTAATATGTTCGGGGTATAAGCAACTCCTGTCCCTCTGACCCTTCTTCACGGCTATCGAGGGCTTGGACCCGAGGACTTGGGCTCCTTCGGGCATTGGCTTCTGCTCACGACCTCGCGAAGGCGTTTTTTGGTTACAGGTTTGGTAGCCTGTAGCTGGGGAGTCCTGTAAGTGAGGACTGACTTCCTGCTTGTTCGTGGAGAAAGCGTAGTTACTCACCTGTAACAGGTATTCTCCAGGGACAGCAGGAATCAGTCCTCACCACCCTCCCATCTCCCCTGATGAGTTGCTGGATTTTTGTCCTTACCTTGCCATCTGCTTGGTAGGGCTTGAGCTAAGGGACCTGACCGAGCAAGATGACACCCTTGGGTGGGAAGAGGACCATGCATGCGTGGCAGCAATCCCAAAGGCTTTCTTTGAAAGCTGGGAAATTGCTCCACGCAGGCTCAGTCGGTGCCAATGTCACCCATAAGTAAGGACTGATTCCTTCTGTCCCTGGAGAACACCTGTTACAGGTGAGTAACTACGCTTTACATATAGTATGAGTGGGTAGCTCCATTAGCTACCAACACAGAGTATTTAAGGAAATCATACAATTACGGTGCTAATTTAACTGAATTAAGAATAGAGATTGGTTGAAAGGAGAATTAAGAGAGTTAGAACCAGATATTTAAAACCAGGTTTTTTTAATTCAGTCGTCGTGTTTTTGCCGATGAGTGGTAGCTCTAGATGAAAATTGCAGCAAAAAAATGGGTATGATAAAATAATACAGACTATTTCATATAGTTAAAATATCATGCTAAATTAAGCATTTATAAAAGAGTGTCATCCCTGAAGCAGCCAGGATGGCGAAACAGTGGGTCTTCCATTGGGTTTTGGTTGACAGTAAGGAAAATGGCACATTTTAGCATTGCATTGAGAGTAAGCCATGGCCAACTTTATGAGAAGCGGTAATAAAACTGGAGCTGGTGTTAAAGGCAGCCAGCCTCTAGCTCCTTTGAAAGTGGCCAGATTAAGAGTAATAAATAACAGTGGTGTATTTAGAACTGAAAGTGACCTGCATGGAAAAAGTGAAGTCAACAAAAAGATTGAACAGCAGGGGCTGTTGAACTTGCATTAAAGGAAGCATGGAAGTGACTGCATTGTATAAGTGATAAAGATAAGTAAAGTAATTTTATTAAATTTTCTGGACCCTTGAATTGCATTTATTAAGTGCTAAAGTTGTAGAGAGCACAAAGAAAGTAAGAGTTTTTGACCCCATGATTTGATAAATGTAAGCCTGGTATACGAGGTATGACAAAAAAAGAAACAAGACTGTCCCATAAATGTTTTATTACAAAATCTATAGAGAAATGACGCATTGTCCCCTTCAAAGTAATCCCCCCCAGAGTTAATGCACTTCTGCATTCGCTTCTGCCATGGATGGAAGCACTCTGTAAAGTCGTCCTCCTTGAGGTCCCTCAGCTTCCTCATCACAGTGGTCTTGATCTCCTCTACAGAGGCGAAATGAGTTCCTTTGAGCACAGTCTTCAGCCTGGGGAAGAGCCAGAAGTTGCATGGTGCGATATCTGTGGAATAAGGATGGTGGTCAAGAGCTGTGATCTGTTTGTTGACCAAGAACTGCCTCACACTTAGCGTGTTGTGTGCAGGCACATTGTCATGGTGGAGCAGCCACGACTTGTCTCTCCACAGAGCCCGCCTGCTGCGCCGAACCCGGTCATGGAGATGATTGAGGACCTGCTGGTAGAAGTGCTGGTTGATTGTCTGACCCTCAGGCACATACTCATGATGGACCACTCCCTTCTGGTCAAAGAATGCGATCAGCATGATCCTTGATTTGGACATGCATGCTTTCTAGAGGTCTGGGTGACAGTCGAGTCTTCCACTGCAGGCTCTCTCTCTTGCTTTCAGGGTCATACTGGAAGACCCAATTCTCGTCTCCTGTGATGACTCTGCCAACGAACTCTGGATCTTCTCTAGCAAGTCTCGACAAACATTGACACGGTGCTCCTGGTCGTTCGATAAAGCTCAGGCATAATCTTGGCGCATAAGTTCTGCATCCCCAGCTCCTGCACTAAGATGTCTGCACTGACTCCTTGTTCAGGCTGAGCTCCTCAGCTATCATCTGCACCGTCAATCTGCGATGACTCCACACCAGCTAGTTCACTCTGTCAATGTTCTCAGCCGTCTTCGTCATGGAAGGCCGTCCTGACTTGGAGTTATCCTTCACTTTCTCGCAGCCAGTCTTGAAGCGTTTGTGCTAGTCGAGGACTCGCGGCCTTGACATTGCATCTTCTCCATAAGCCTTTTGGAGAAGCTGGAGACACTCAGTTGGGCCCTTCTCCAACTCAACCAGAAATTTCAAGTTGATACTTTGCTCCATATTTCTGCCACCTCCAGTTGCGTGACAAAGTGATGGAGCAGTGTACTACAAAAAAAACCTGAAAAAGAAAAACAGAGTGAGAGAGATGAAAAGTATTATAGCAGAATAGTGGCGAGATGTTGCACAACACAGTGACATAAGCGGTTAGCCAATTGGCATTGAGTCATGGGCATGGCTGCCACAGTCTCGTTTCTTTTTTTGTCACACCTTGTATATACAGAGGGCTACACTTGCCTGAGGTATTTTCTCCATACATAAATTAATTTAGAGACGTAGAGAGAAGTTTATATTTTGAGGGGGATTTTTGAAGAACCGTCAAAGTGCAATCCGGGACGTCTTAACCAGAACACCTGAAAAAATGCAGGCACATCCAGGTGCCAACATGATTTCACAAACCTGGACGTACCTGATACGGACTTCTGTAGGAGGGAGTCTACCAAATCATCCCCAAAACCATAATTCAGATCTTAGACATCTAGGATAGCATAATGGTTAGAGTAGTGGGTTAGGAACAGAGCAGCCAGGATTCAAATTCTACTGCTGCTCTAGTTGAACTTGTGTTGAGTACTGGGGATGATTGAGTGGTTTACATACTCAGGATGTTTTTCAGCCTAAAGGACTGGGGGTTTTCAGCCGGAAGGACTGGGGTTTCTAGTCCCACAGGTGCTCCTTGTGGTCTTGGGCAAGCCACTTAACCCTCCATAGCCCATGTTCCCTGTAAAATAGTTATCTCCAAGTTATGATACCCTGTTCATTGTAATTTCAGTTTGTTCAATGTAAACCGCACTGATGCAGAATAGCGCGGTATATAAGAGAATGTAAATAAATAAATAATAATAAATAAATAAGCGAGAACTTTTCAGATACTTGTTCCTCCCTGTGCGTGCCTTGGAGCTGGTTTAAAGTTAGATGTGATGCCAGACGTCCATGACATTTCTGTAATCAGTTGAAGACGTCCTGGTCTATGGGAACACCCTAGCCACTTTTCTGTTCAGAGTCTGATGTCCTCACGCTGGGGACAACCCCAGAGCCAGTTTCTAAAATGGCTCTGGAGACGTTTCTCTGTTTTGGAAGTCTCTATTCCCATTTTCAGATATCCAAAGCACGAATAGGACTTCTAAAATTTCTCTCTTTAATACTTGTGGAACTGATATTGCTAAACAGCAGCATTTTTGGGTAGCTAGTGATTTATCCACCTTACACTAAATTTTACATTGGGGTGGTTCCTTTGCAAGGTACTGTCTGATTTTCACCTTAATCACTCAGTTGTCTTGCCATCAATTTTTCCCAGGTCTCACTCCCACAAAGTTTGCAGACATTGCACTGCAAGAGAGCCTTATCCTATTTGGAGTAGACTAAAGCCCTTAGAAAGTCCACCCAACTTTTTGTTTCTTTTGATGTGAATGAGCCAGGGGCTGCTGTCAACAAACACACTTTATCCACTTGGCTAGCAGACTGCTTTCTTTCATTTAGGCCTTGCTATCCTGCTTATCCATGGAGAAAACCGGGAGTTGAATTCTTCTCTCAGCTGTAATATTAGACTGAGACAATCCCGCATGACAGCCATTCGGAAAGTGACATGCAGGCATGGTGAAGCCTTCCAGAAGCTCAGGGAAAGATCCTAAGCCAGGAAGCTGTTTTCCATACTGGGCTCAGTCTCAGACATCTATGTTGTGAGGACTTGAGAGCACCTGCTATTGATTTATTTATTCAACAAATTTTGATATACCGTTTTTCTACAAGTCAAAATGGTTTACATGGAGCTGAATGAACACAGTGAACATATTATATTTATTTATTTACATTCTCTTATATACCGCGCTATTCAGTATCGGTGCGGTTTACATTGAACATTGAAGTTCACACATTTCATTGGGTGATCTGTGTTTACAATAAACAGGTATTACAAACTTGGATAACTTGGGATAACTATTTACATATATGCAACATAGTAGGCTTTACATCATTAGTCTTAGTCATGGGTGTATTGCAAGGTACAGTTTACTCAAAACTTCCCTGGCTAGATAGTGGATGAGCTGTTATCGCACTGTCTACCGGATAGTACAGGAGGAAGAGATGATGCTTCAAGGCCTTCCTAAACTGGGCTAGGTCTGGGATTGCTCGGATGTGGGGCGGTAGGGTGTTCCAGCATCTGGGTGCACAAAATTTGAAAGCCCTGCTAGCTGTTGACTGGGTGCATTAGGTTATTGATTTTGGTACTGTCAGTGTATTGACTGCTATTGATCTTCTGGACCTATTGGATGGTATAGCCAGGGTCAGCTCTGCTAGGGATGAGGATGAGAGCCCATTGATGGCTTTGAACGTCAGCAGTAAAATCTTGTACGTGAGTCTGCCATGTATCGGGAGCCAGTGGAGATGCTTCAGGATGGGCATCACATGATCTTTCCTGGATGCTCCATGTAGGACTCTTGCTGCTGCATTCATCGCAAGTTGCAGCGGGTTCAGGGTGGCTTGAGGGAGTCCATGCAGTATTGAGTTTGCGTAATCGAAATGTGGTATTATCAGTTAACATTAAGAACATTAAGACCGTTTTATAATGAGCATTTTGGATAGAATGAACAGGGAACAATTTTTAGAAAGCTCATATAAGTTAGTGCTATAGGTAAGTAATTTGGTTTTCTAGTTTTTTCCAGTACTCAGCATTTCCAGAGAACACTGTTTTAAGACATTAGAGCAGTGATTCTCAACCCAGTCTTCAAGATGCATCTGTCTAGTCAGGTTTTCAGGAGAACCACAATGAAATATGCACGACAGCAGTTTACATATTCATTGTGCAGATCTCACTCACGCATATTCATTGTGGTTCTCCTGAAAACCTGATGGACTAAGTGTGTCCTAAGGACTGGGTTGAGAACCCGCCTCCCCCCCGCTCTAGAGGCTTAAATAGAATGAAAGGGGATTTATTTTCATTTTTCTTGCAGACGAGGAATAGATTTCGTTTCAGTGTTCATATCAGACAAATAAGTAAAGGCTGTTGGGGTTACTAATGTATTGACACAAAGATTGACTTTTATCCTATAAGTGAAATTGAAGATGATAGATTTTATTGAGAACCCATGAACACATGCAAACATGGCAGATTCTGTAGACGTTTAATATGAATGCCTTGGTATAATTTATAGGGTCGGTTGACTGCAAGCACGGTGGGCCAGATTGTTGGACTTCAGTCTGATGAGATCAAGCAGATTGTTTCGGAGTATGTGGAGAAGGTATGTACTAAGCTGGGTAATTTATGGTTTTTTATATAGTATTGTGCAAACTGCTTTACCATTCCTCCTACTAATTCATTAACTATAATTGTCCAAACAAATCAATTTTTCTTGTTTTACGATGCAGCTAGATTTTTTTCATTACCCCATCACCCAGCCAATTAACTTTGTTTGACAGTTGGTGGTTGTTTATCTTTACACATGTGTGAACAAATGATCCCTTTTGAACAGTCGGTCCAAGTGTTCATTTTTGGCTCTTGAGTTCTAGTTCTTTCATGCTTGTCTGACGACCTTTTCAAAATTGGTTTTCCTTTTGCTTGTGACATCAATGAGCTGTGGTGCTTTCCAGCTTATGAGAACACTATAACTTAGCTGAACCTGTGGCAAATTCCTTGCCTTGCTTCATTATAAGGGAAATAGAAGAGCAAAGTCCCCTGGGTAATATTTCAATGTTTCATTTCTACTGTTTGACAAAAAAGGCAGGAGGACCTTGAGTATTGCAGCAGGAGAATGATTGTCTGCAAAAATAAGAACAGATCAAGTGAGACCGAAATGCATCATCATCTGTTCCAAAGTGCTCCCGGTATTAATGAGCACAGTCCTTAGCCATACCCATGTACCTGAAAGAAAAGCTCTGATGATATTTACTGGTTTATTCAGGAAGTAAAGTGTGCCTCTGACCAAGTCTCTGTGCAAAATGAGATCTTTGGCACATCTTTCTCTGTTCATACTTGCTTAGTTCATTGGTTCAGGACCGTACCAAGGTAGAAATGCTTCCTGTGTGACTAATGAATCTGGTGTGCCCCCCCCCCTCCACCCAGTCATGTTCAATAACTCACTCTTTCTGAGTTTTCTGGAAGCCCATTAATGATATCAGTGCCCCCCTTCTGTGCTTGCGCCCTGTGCAGCTGCACTGCTTGCACAGTCCTTGGTGTGGCCCATGCATTGGTTAAAATCCCTTTCTTATATATTTGAAGGTTGATTTTCAGATCTTTTTTGCTCAGTCAGCTGTATTTACTAGCTAAACGTGTGACAGAATATCTAAATCTGCCCATACAAAATTTGTATAGTAGAATTTTCTGTGGTTCCAGTTGGCTAGCTAAATTTAGCTAAGCAAGGCAGAATATTTCTCTGTCTTGCTAAATTTTATATCAAATCTAAATAAACCATAATTTAAAATACATCCTAGAAACACCTGGTCCTGGCCCTTTTCTTGCCAGTCTCCAGTATGCTCACAGATTTAGCTGTGAACAGGGCCGGCATGTCCATTGTGTGAGAATGTTGTTAGCACAGGGCCCCACGCGAACTTCATTCTCGTAGAAATGGATGGCTTCAGGGAGAGCTGGGAAAGACCGCGTGAGGCCCCGGCTCCCTCCGCACAGCCGCCAGCATGAAGAGTGTTTTCCCTCACGTTGGCGACTGTTACTGTGAAGCGCACGAGTGCCGGAAAATGCCCTTTAACCTTTCCTGGCATTCAGCACGCTTCACAGTAACAGCTGCCAGGGAACCAGGGCCTCGTGCGGACTTCCCCGGCTCACCTCTGAAGCCCCTTAGACGGCCACGGAGTTCTTTGGTGAGGGATCTAGCATGGGGGTGGGGGGCTAGGACTGGAAATGAGCTGATGGAAGGTTAAGCTGGGACTGGAAATGGGCTGATGGGAGAGTAAGCTGGGACTGGAAATGAGCTTGATGGGAAGGTAAGCTGGGACTGGAAATGGGCTGATGGGAGGGGACTAGGACTGGAAATGGGCTGATGGGAGGGTAAGCTGGGACTGGAAATGGGCTGATGGGGAGGGCTAGGACTGGAAATGAGCTGATGGGGGGAGCTTGGACTGCAAATGGACTGATGGGGAGCTGGAATAGGACTGGAAATGGTTGATGGGAGCTGGAATAGGATTGGAAATTGGTTGATGGGGGAGCTTGGACTGGAAATGGGCTGATGGGGGGGCTGGAATAGGACGGGAAAGGAGTATATGGGGGGCTAGGACTGGAAATGGGCTGATGCAGGGCCATAGGAGAATGGGACTAGAAGGGAGTGGATGCTGGGTGGGTCTAGAACTAGAAGGGAGCTGATTTTGTAGGAGGACTAGAATGGGCTGGGGAATGAGGATGGAGAGGAGAAAAGATATTTTGTGTGAGAGGGAAGAAAAATCTACGATTGGCCGGATATTGGGAGAGAAAGTGGGGATTGAGGATGGAAGCGTGAAATTTGAGTGGATGATAAAGGAATAAAGAAAGAAATGGGGGAAAGGGCAAAAGGGGAAAGATCAGTATATTAAAGCAGATATAGAGAGAGAATGGAAAAAATCTAGAAGAGAGAAGAAAGGACAAATGGACAGCTCGCAGAAGACACGAAGAAACCAGAATAAAGTGACTGGAGCAATTGCAACTGAAAAATAAAATGCCCAAACAAAAGGTAGAAAAATTCTTTTTATTTTGAATTTATTAACTGGAATATGTCAAGTCTGGAAAATGTGTATCGCTGACATCTTTGCGCTTTTATTTAGTGCAAGAGGAAATTAATTTATAGTTTTATTTCTCCAGTGTTGTACATTTCATGTTTGGCTTTTGGAGTTCCCAATTTAATTATTTTCTTCCTATTTCTAAATTGTGATCCCTTATTCTTTGTGTGGTGACGGTCTATATTCTGCATGTGTAACCAAGCTGAGGTATTCAATTCATGTAGTTTCATGTCCCCCTTGTTTTCTTTCCACCAGTGAGATGTATTGGTTTAATATTTGCAGTGTTGCCTTTTTGATAGGTAGGATTTGGTGCTTTGTGAGTCCTGGTAGTGTTATGATACGGTGGGTTGGCTATGGGTTCTGAATGGTCAGTGTTTTAGTACTTCCTAATGGATCTGGCGGTTAGCACTGGAGTATGGTGATGTAGAAATCTAGTTATCTTTCTTTATCCAGACACTCATTAAGAGGCATTTTTACTAAAAGCACATGTTAACATTATGCAAATATTTACATAAATGAGGCTCTTTATGCAAATGAGACCCCACAACGAATCTCTGCACATGGCCCCTTACCCCCCTTAGGCCACCCCTGTCTATGAAAGGGAATATTTTAAACTGATAAGATTCATCCTGGTAAAATTCATGTTTCACTGGGTAAATATTTTGAAAATCAGCTCTTTGGCTACCATAGAGGAAAAACTGTTATTTATTGGTGTTATCTTCTATGTATGAAACTATTAAGTAATAAGTTATCACAAGTCCATTTTCAGAGGGAATAGCCAAAGGAAATTTGGGGCCTTTATTATTGCCCTGTCTCAATGATGGCAAAATTAGCCATGTTCTGTGGTGCAGATAATGTTGCCCACATTGCTTAGAGGCCTTCTTAAGGATGGCAGAAGACGGGCTAAGCAATGACATTTCATTATTTTGGGAATGAAAACTGAGAAAGGAAGCACTGATATTTGGTAATTTGTCATTAAGAGTTAAAGCAAGCAAAATAACCCAGGTATTTTTTTCGTTCTCCGGGGATAAGCAGGACGTCAGTCCTCCCATATGGGTGACGTCGGCGCTGACAGAGCCCGTACAATAATCTCTCCCCGGCTTACAAAGAAAGCCTTTGGGAGATACACCATGCATGCGTGGTCCCCTTCCCGCCTAAGGGTTCCATCTTGCCTCATTTTCCTCTTTTCCGCAGAGCCCATCGGACGTGTGTCTGTTCCCTCTCGGAAAAAGTCAGTAATTTTTGTCTTTATCTTCTGCTTTCTCTGATCACATACTGGTCCCTTCTTGCCCCTGAGTCTGCTTGCCTTGGTGTCATATTCTCTGGTTCTTTTTTTTTTCTTCTAATTTTTTTTTGTCCAGCACAGGTTCACGTCTTTTCCCTGGCCGGGTCAAGTGAGCTTGAACTCGCGGGGGTCGTTTTCCCCGCCATGGCCTCAGTCAGTGGCTTCAAGCCGTGCGACTGCTAAGCACACATATCATGCACGAACCCGCACAACTGCTGCCTTCGATGTCTTGGACTGGATCATGATCCCTTAGTCTGTAGTCTCTATAAGCAGATGACTCCCAAGGCCCTGAAGAGCCATCAGCAGCAGCATGAGTCTGTCTACCACAAAGTTGACTCGGCCCCAGAGTCATCCGCGAGACCTTGCTCCAAATCCTCTTCCGGGTCCTCGGACCCTTATGGAGACTGAGTAGCCACGGAGCCTTCAGCTGTAGCTCCACCGATCAGGGCTGCCAGAAGAGCCGTAAACCCTCGAAGACCGCATCAGTTGAGTCTGAGAAAGTGGGGAAATCCCACGGGCCCAGGACCCATAGCCTTCGATGCGAGGCCAAGGGCAACGGCTGAGATAGGCCTTCCAAGTTGCTGTAACAGGAGTCGTCGACATCACGTGATCAACTTTGGACCCTCGCAGCCATCCTGGTCAAGGACTCCCCTTTGATAGTGCTGGTGCCGGGCCCAATGTCCTCTGTGCCCCCACGCCAAAGGCTGCAGAGCCATCTGGTCTTGAGGCCAGGATGGGGGCCCTGGAATGCAGTTTCTCTACCTTTTGCCCAGCAGCAGGCTCTGATGCCTGGTTCCTCCGGGTCATCACTTCAAACAATGGGCCCCTCCACGTTGAGGGACTCCCCAGAGGTCCAGCCGATCCTTGAGTGCCTCTCAAGGAACAAGCAGGAAGTCACTTCTCACATATGGGTGATGTCTGCACTGACAGAGCCCACATGGAGCATTTCCCCAGCTTTCAAAGAAAGCCTTTGGAAATGCCACCACCCTTCCTGCCCAAGGGTGCCATCTTGATCAGTCTCCCTTTTTCCGTGGAGCCCTTCGGACGCACATCCCTGTACCTCGGGAAAAGGATTTTTCGTATTGTCTTCTATTCCGGTTTCCCTGTCCTCTTCCCGCCATCCCAGTGCTCCTACTTCGGCAGTGGACCCAGGGACTTTATTATTTTTTTCCTTCGTGAATTCGCCTCTAGCGCATTTGGCGCCCTTTTCAACCTCTGGCCGAACCAAAGGTCTTTGACCTTGCGGGAATCCTTTTTGCCTCCATGGCCTCCGGTTTCAAAAAGTGTGAGAAATGCTCCAAAAACGTGCTCACGGACACTATTGTCTTAGGTGCCTAGGAGCCGATCATACCCCGGAGCTCTGCTCCCTTTGTAAAAAATGTCCTCCAAGGCCATCTAGAGCCATAAGCAGAAACTGGATGATAATGTCCGCAAGGCAGCCCCAGTATCCCTGGTAGCTTACCATGCCACCTCTGGGTCCCCTACGGCCGCAGCATCACTCTGAGGAAGGGTCCCCCAAAAGGGAGCGGAAGAAGGCCTCGAGGGCCCTGTTGGGGATTCTGGACAAGTGTGGGCGTTCTCGCGCTTGGTCCCTTAGCCCTCCTAGCATTCCCTGGAGTTGGAGAAGGAGCGGCCCTGAAAGGTACCTCTTACAGATACAGAGGCCTCCAGCGATGGCGCCTGGTCTCCTGAGGGTTGTCCTGGTGAGGACCACCTCCTTGACGCCCGACCCGGTTACCCCAGTGTCGACATCGCAGGGTCCCACTCCTGAGTGGGAGGCCTGAATGCTGGCACTGGAGTGCAGTGTTTCTGCCTTCCTGGCTGCCCAGCAGGCACAGGGGCCAGGTCCTGTTGGCATGCACTCTGAGATCTTGAGGGTGATGCCTGTCCTTGGCTCCTCAGATTGCCGTGATAACCCCCAAGGGCCAGGGGCTTTGTGTGGGATCCCGGCAGAGGTCTCGATCTCCGTCCTGGTCTTCGGGTGCGAGATCTTCCCGGGCAGCGCCTCTGGCTCCAAAGGGGCTTTGGCCTCAGGAGCCCAGCGCACTTCACGAACTGTGCTCGAGCAGCCTACGTCTGAGTCCCCCTCAGAGATTTGGGACTGGATGTCCGATGGGGATACTTCCTCTGAATCTTGGACTCATTGGGACCTCCCCTCAGATCCTTCTCTGCCCACTCAGAAGCGGCGGTGGCCTCCTGAGGATACCTCCTTTTTGGAGATTGTGCGGGGCATGGTTTGAGCCCTGGCACTCTCATCCGCGGAGGAGCCCCATGAAGAGGAACTCAATATTTTTGCAATATGAGGCCCTGCTGAGGGAATCCCTCATGGTCCTGGTCCCGTCCATTCTGACCCAGCTGCTCCTCCGCATGTGGGAGACATCTGCATCTATCCCCATTGTCAGCAAGCGCCTGGACACCATGTGCAGGGTCCAGCGGGGGCCTGGCTTCTGGAAGGTCCAGCTCCCCTATACCTCAATGGTAGTGGAATCTGCCATGCGGAAGCAGAAGTCCAAAAACCCACTGTTTGGTTTCTCTGGGTAGGGAGTCTTGCGCCTTCGATGCCCTCGGGTGAAAGGCCTACCAAGGCTCCATGCTGGCTTGCTGCATCCAGGCTTACCAGCTATATATCGGTATGTTCCTTCATGACCTCACAAAGAAATTTCAGGGCTTCCAAGCAGGCCTCGACGGCGATTTACCTCCGTCGTTTCCATTCCCTCCTGAAATCAGTGGGATACTGTTCGAAGTACCTGTCTTGTGTTGCATACGACAACTTCGAGTCCTCTGCTCGGATAGCGGCTTCAGGTATTGGAGCCAGGCAACAGGCCTTGCTCCAGTCCTCGGACCTTGAACAATGGGTCCAGGAAAAGCTACTTGATGATCCGTGCCTGAGCAAACAGTTGTTTGCCAAACCAATGGAGGACAAAGCGGCCGAGATTGAGACGAAGTATGTAACCCACACCCGTCTCTCCCGGATCACTAGTTCCCTTCCATGGGAGAAGCAGCAGGGCAAGAAGCCTTTCTTTTAGAGGAAGGGCCTCCCCTATTGGGGCTACTGTCCTTATCCTCCAGTGCCGGCTTTGGCTCAAGGTGGACAGAGCAACAGCGGCCATCAAGGTCCATGTATGCTAAAGGTGTCCAAGTACTAGCCCAGTTGGCCCCAGATTTTTGATACCAGATGCATAGCCGCTTGCCTTCCGGCGACCCAGCTACCAGAGGGAGGACATCTGGTTTGCTTTGCCCCCCAATGGGAGTCTGTCACCTCAGACACCTGGGTCCTCCAAGTCATTCTGGAGGGTTATCTCCTTCATCTGGACTGGCTTCCTCCACCCTTCTGCCCTGCGGAGCCCCCTCGGCTCCCCATGCACCAGGTCTTCTTGGGGCAGGAGCTTGCCAACCTCCTTGAGGAGCGAGCAGTGGAAGTAGTTCTGCCGCACCTCAGAGGGTGCGGGTTCTACTCCCGTTACTTCCTTGGGCCAAAGCAAATAGATGGTTTCCAACCCATCCTTGATCTAAGAAATCTCAACAAAATACCTGGTGCAGGAGAGGTTCAAAATGCTCTCCCTTGGCGCCTTACTGCCCTTCCTCTGGCAGGTGACTGGCTATGCTCCTTGGACCTCCGGGATGCGTACACTTAGAAAATACTTATGGTTCAGAGTACAAGGGAACCACTTCCAATACAGGGTGCTTCCCTTCAGTCTTGCGTCTGCCCCTCGAGTGTTTACCAAGTGCCTCACAGTGGCCGCAGCCCACCTTTAGTTACAGGGCACCATCCTCTACCCTTATCTAGACGATTGGTTCGTTACAGGGGAGATGGCCAACGAAGCACAGCGGGCCATTGCCTGCACTGTCTTATCTCCTCGAGCACCTCGGGTTTGTGGTAAATTACCTGAAGTCCCACCTCGCTCCGGTCCGATCCCTGGAGTTCGACACATGCCTCGATACCCAGAAGGCAACGGCCTTCCTTCCCCAATTACAGGGCAGACCGCCCCATCACTCTGGCCTCCATGGTCCAGTGCTGTGACACAGCTTCGGCCCGGGTGATGCTCCGTCTTCTCAGCAAAATGGTCTTGACGGTCCACGTCATCCTCAACGCCCATCTACACATGCAAGCGGCTCAGTGGGGTCTCTGCACTCAGTGGGCTCAGGCGACGGGCCATCTCCAGGATGCTGTCTTGGTCACCCCCCAACTGTCCCTCGATTGGTGGCAGGACATCCGGGATCTGCTTTGAGGCATGCTGTTCCAAGCTCCACAGCACAACATGGTCTTGACCATGGACGCTTCTCTAAAGTACTGGGGAACACACTGCAGTGAGCTCCGCATGCAGGGAACATGTTGCGTCGAGGAGTCCTGACTGCTGATCAACTTCCTCGAACTCTGGGTGGTCCTCTTCACCCTTTGGGTGTTCAGGCATGGCATCCTGCATCGGACGGTGCTTGTCCAGAAGGACAACCAGGTGGCAATGTTCTATATAAACAAGCAGGGGGACACTGGCTCTCACAGCCTCTGCCTGGAGGTGGTAGCCTTATGGTCCTTTGCAGTCAGCCAAGGCATAGCCCTTCAGGCTACTTATCTCCCAGGTCAGGACAACATTCTGGCGGACAGACTGAGTCGGATCCTCCAGCCACACAAGTGGCGCCTCTGCCTGGAGACAGCGCAGTGGCTGTTCAGTACCCCATGCTGGATCTTTTTTCCAGCCCTATGAATTCACAGCTCCCGCAGTTCTGCGGCCCAGTTTCCTCTGATGCCTTCCTGCTGCCGTGGACACACGGCCTTCTGTATGCGTTTCCTCCTAC
The DNA here is from genome assembly GCA_033557465.1 of Ichthyophis bannanicus. NCBI lineage: Eukaryota > Metazoa > Chordata > Amphibia > Gymnophiona > Ichthyophiidae > Ichthyophis > Ichthyophis bannanicus. The sequence continues at coordinate 766,151,751 of CM066036.1, read as the reverse complement.
CCCACTCATAGCGCGGGCTCTCCTCAAGATTCAGCGAGACTGGGCCTTGGTGATCTTCGTGGCCCTGCGGTGGCCTCAGCAACCCTGGTTCCCGCTGCTGCTTCGCCTCTCATTGGAGCCTCCAGTTCCCCTCGGCAGCATGCCAGGCTTGTTGACACAGGAGGAGGTTCTCCTGCTTCACCTGAACCTGAGGTCTGTATCCCTCACAGCTTGGCGGCTGAGCGGGTCGCGCTAGCTCCTCTTAGTCTCCCATTGGAGATCGAGGACATATTGCTGGTTTTGCATAAGGGCTCAACTAGAAGGGCTTATGCATTTAAGTGGCGTCTGTTCTCGGTGTGGTGCTCGGAGGTACGGGCCGACCCGTTCTCTTGCCCCACCCACCTGGTCCTGCACTACCTGCTCCACCTCTCACAGGTGGGCCTGAAGCCCAACTTGGTCAGGGTCCACCTGAGCCCGATCTCAGCCAACCACAACCCAGTCGAAGACGGACCCCTCTCGGGCCAGCCGCTGGTATCCCGCTTCATGTGCGGGCTGCTGCTTTCCAGGCCTCCCATCCAACTGCCTCTGGTGGAGTGGGATATCAGTCGTCCTCACACGACTAACCTAACTGCCCTTCGAGCCAATGGCATCCTGCTCACTTTGGCACCTTTCTTGGAAGGTGATTTTTCTGGTAGCCCTCACTTCGGCCCGGAGGGTCAGTGATCTACAGACCTTGATGGCCGACGTTGCCTACACGAGATTATACTAGAACTGGGTGGTTCGCCGAATGCACCCCAAGTTTCTCCCAAAGGTTGTCTCAGATTTTCACCTCAACCAGGAGATAGTGCTACAGACCTTCTTTCCGAAGTCCCACCCTGACTGCGCGTCAATGATCCTCCACACCCTTGACTGTAAGAGGGCTCTCTCCTTCTACCTGCAGCACATGCAGGCCCCACTGCATGTCCAAGCGGCCCTTTCTCTCTGGGTGGCGGATTGCATTACATTTGCTTGGGCCCAGGCTGGGCTACCGCTGGACTGCTGAGTCACAGCGTACTGTGTCCGTGAGAGGGCAGCATCAGCGGCACATCTGCACTCCGTGCCCCTAGCGGACATCTGTCGAGCTGCAACCTGGTCCTTGGCTAACAACTTTGCGGTGCACTACTGCCTGGAAAGGAAGTCCTGTTTGGACAGTGCCTTCAGCCAGGCTGTACTCCGTAATCTATTCGGGATTTAGGCAACTCTGGCCCTCCAAACCACCTTCTTTGGCTACTGAGAGTGTAGTCTTTTGGGGACCCGGGGTCCTCGGGCTGTCTTTGGTTACCAGTTTCTGACCATGGCTCGCCGTGGCATTTTTCCTACGGGTCCTCAGTAGCCTGTAGCTGGGGATTCTCATATGTGAGGACTGACTTCCTGCTTTTTCCTGGAGAAAGCATAGTTACTCACCTGTAACGGGTGTTCTACAGGGACAGCAGGAATCAGTCCTCGCAACACACCCACCTCCCCTAGGAGTTGCCCACTCCTTTTTTGGATTCTTATCCTTTGCCTGAGCTATGTCATTGGACTGATCAAGATGGCACCCTTGGGTGGGAAGGGGACCACGTATGCGTGGTGGCATTCCCAAAGGCTTTCTTTGAAAGCTGGGGAAATGCTCCACGTGGGCTGTCTGTGCCGATGTCACCCATATGTGAGGACTGATTCCTGCTGTCCCTGGAGAACACCTGTTACAGGTGAGTAACTACGCTTTAAAGATGAGTAACTACGTTTTTATTGCTGTAAACCTTGTGGATTATCTGTAGAGTTTGCATAAAGATGCAGAAACTGATTGTTATCCTCTCAAAGGTTAATTTTATAAAGCGTTTTTGCCCGTAAAGCCCATTTTATAGGCAGAAAAGGACTTTTATAAAATTGTGCAATAGCATATGTGCATAAAAAGTACACACATAAGTGTGCATGTTTTTTTGCATGATCAGAATGTAGGTGTTCCTGTCAGGCACATAATTTGGGCAAAGAAGAGGCATAGTTGCAGTGTACGCATGTGTTTTATCAAATACTTGTATACACTAATAGTGTACACTCATACATTTACAGATGTAGATTTGGCTTTAGCTTACTATTGAGGCTGGATCTGGAAGCCTCAGTTACAAACACTACACATGATCAGAAAAGTTGTAAATAATTATCAGTTTTAGACTACAATGTTTGTAGTAGTTAGCTACCTGCTATGTAACTATGTAAATAGTTTAATCTCTGTTCCATGTAATATGTTATGTTAACTGTAAACCACCCCTGATCTCTGGAAGGGATGGTAGAAGAACCAACCAAATAAATAAAAGAAAATAAAGGCACCTTTGTTGCCTTTATAAAATAGACTTAAAATAGCTGCCTTTTTGGACTTCCTGCTTATGGACGTTTAGATTGCAAGTAGACGTACTGGATAATGGAGAAACTGCAATCCAACATGTTGCTGATCCAACATAAGAATTATTCAGAGATGAGTTTGAGACCACACAGGACACTTTAGTTGTGACCAGTTGTTGAAGAAGAAATTGCAGTTTGTAAATGGAGCACCTAGAAGTTTGAACAGCAGCACAGAGGCAACCAGAAGATGTTTTGGATTATTTTGCCAATAGATTTTTTTGTGTCTTTAAAGCTATTAAGGTAAATCAGCGGTGTTATATAATGTTCAGTATTCTTCTAATGAGAATGAACTAGTTATGAAATGTGTCAGGTAAGGGGGGAAACGATTTAATGTTATGTTTGGTAACTGCTGTTGACAGTAGATATGCTCCTTTCACTAGGAAATAAATAATCGTGTACATAGTAACATAGTAATATAGTATATGACGACAGATAAAGACCAGTATGGTCCATCTAGTCTGCCCAGCAAAGCAGCAAGAGCAGGTGCACCTGCTGCTCGTGCAGGTCACCCCTCCCCATTCCTTTGTTTAGGGGTGTACCCATTGCTTCGTGTAGGTCACCCCTATTTGTTCAGATATAAGAGATACATGTTTATTTTGACTTTATCCTATTGCTATAAAGGGATCCACTGTGTCTCTCCCGTGTCATTTTGAATTCTGTCACTGTGTTTGCCCCCACCACTTCCATCGAGAGGGCATTCCAAGCATCCACCACCCTTACAGTGAAAAAGTATTTCCTGACATTGCCTTTCATTTTACCCCCTTGCAGCTTCATGTTATGCCCTCTAGTTTTACAGCTTCCCCATCTTTGGAAGAGGTTTGTTTGTCCATTAATACTCTAAGTATTTAAAGGTCTGAATCGTATCTCCCCTGTTCCTCCTCTCCTCCAGAGTGTACATATTTAGGTCTTCGTCTCTTCTCATAAGTCTTCTGACGCAGGCTCCAAATCATTTTGGTCACCTTCCTCTGAACCGCTTCTAGTCTTTTTATACCCTTTGCGAGATATGGTCTCCAAAACTGAACACAATATTCCAAGGGAGGCCTCGCCAGCGACTTATACAGTGGCATTAGTACCTCTCCCTTTCTGCTGGTAATTCTTCTCTGTGTGCAACCCAGCATCCTTCTGGCTTTTGCCACTGCCTTGTCGCACTGTTTCGCTACCTTGAGATCGTCAGAAACAATCACACCAAAATCCTTCTGGTCCGTGAACACCAATCTCTTGCCCCCATCATACACAGTTCCCTTGGATTTCTGCTTCCCAAGTGCATGATACTGCAGTTCTTTACATTAAATCTTAACTGCCAAGCATTAGACCATTCTTCCAGCTTTTGTAGATCTTTCCTCGTGTTCCCCACTTCCTCAGGGGAGTCCACTCTGTTGCAAATTTTGGTGTCATCTGCAAAAAGAAAGACTTTTCCATTCAGCCCTTTGGCAATATCACTCACAAATATATTGAACAGTTCCGGTCCCAAGACCAAACCCTGTGGCACACAGCTAATCACCTTGCTTTCATTCTAGTGAGTTCCGTTTACCGTCACCTTTTGTCATGTCAGTCAACCAATTTATCATCCAATTCACCATCTTGGGACCCATCCCCAAACTGTTGATAAGCCTCCTATGAGGAACAGTATCAAAGGCTTTGCTGAAATCTAGGTAGATCACATCCATCGCATGCCCTTGATCTGATTCTCTGGTCACCCAGTCAAAGAACTCAATCAAATTTGTTTGGCAAGATCGTCTTTTGGTAAAACCACATTGCCTCGAATCATGCAGCCTATTGATTTTGAGGAAGTCCACTATTAGCTCTTTGAGGACTGCCTCCATTACTTTTCCCGCCACCAAGGTAAGGCTTACTGGCCTGTAGTTTTGTCACTTCTTCCCTACTTTTGTGGAGAGGTACCACATCAGCCCTTCTCCAATCCTGTGGAACTTCTCCTGTCTCCAAGGATCTATTAAAAACATCCTTTAATGGACCTGCAAGAACCTCTCTGAGCTCTTTCAGTATCTTCGGGTGTATCCCATCTAGTCCCATAGACCTGTCCACTTTCAGTTTTGCAAGCTGTTCTAACACATCATCTTTTGTGAATGGTGTGATATCTACTTCATTCCCATTTGTATATTTGTCAATCACAGGTGATCCTTCTCCAGGATTCTCTCTAGTGAAAACAGAGCAGAAGTATTTGTTTAGCATTGTCACTTTTTCAATGTCGCTTTCCACGAATCCATTCCCAGCACTTTTGAATCCTGAAATTCCACCTCTGATTTTTCTCCTCTCCCGAATATACCTGAAAAAAGTCTTGTCGCCACACTTCACATCTTTAGCCATCTTTTCTTCTGCCTTTGAATTTGCTATCCTTATATCTCTTTTTGTCTCTTTTAGTTTGATCTTGTATTCTTATCTGTGGTCCTCTGTTTGCGAGCTTCTGAATTTTGTGAAAGCTGTGTTTTTTGCCTTTATTTGTGCAGCCACTTCTTTGGAGAACCAAATAAGTAAATAAAAACAAGAGGAAAAAGAAATCTTCCTTACAAATGTATCTGTTGCACCTTTTATTGCTTTCTTTAGTTTAACCCATTGCAATTCCACTTCCCTTAACCCCTCCCATCCTACCAACTCCTCTTTCAGGTACTTGGGCATTTTACTGAAGTCAGCGTTTTTGAAGTCTAAGACTTTGAGTTTGCTGTGATTGGATTCCACCTTGGCTTTTATCTCAAACCACACTGTGTGATGATCGCTGCTGCTCACATGGGCGGGCACCCACCTGGATATTCGACCCGCTATCTCCGTTGGTGAGCACTAAATCCAGCACGGAGCTCTCTCTAGTCGATTCCATCACCATTTGTTTAAGTAACGCATTTTGGAAGGCATCCACATCTTTTACTTCTTTCCAGATTTGCAGAAGAAACACTCAAATCCACATTGGGTAGATTAAAATTGCCCAATATGATCACTTCCCCCTTCATGGCTATCTTTGCAGTATCAACAGTCAATTCACTATCCATTTCTTCTGTTTGAGTTGGAGGCCTGTAGACCACACCAGTATAGATGACTGTGCCATCTCCTCTTTTCTACACAATCCAGAGCACTTCTTCTTTTTCCCATGTCTCCTGCATTTTAGCAGCTTTAATATTGCATTTGACATATAGGGCTGCTACTCCTCCTTTTCTACCCTCTCTATTTCTTCTAAATAGATTATAGCCTTGTTAAACCATGTTTCTGTAATGGCCACAATGTCCAAGCCCATTTACACCATTAGGGCTTCCAGGTCAGGAACTTTGTTGGCTAGGCTTCGAACATTTGTACTCATTGCTTTCCAGCATTCGTTGAATGGCTTGGCTGACTTTTGCATGGGTTTTGTTCTACACGCTGCTTCTTCCTGCTTGCCATTGATGTGTTCAAAAGTGTGTCTGTTTCTAATGTTTTGCTTTTGCTGGAAGTGACATACTGAACTTGTCCTCCATCCGTCACCACCTTTCCCTAGTTTAAATGCATGTCCACATACTGCCTGAATTTTTCACTTAGGATCCTTTTCCCTGCAGCAGAGATATAGTCCATCAGTACAGTATAGTCTCTTGTTGATCCATATATTTCCCCAATCGCCTGTATATCTAAATCCTTCTTGTTTGCACCAGGTTTGGAGCCATGTATTAATGCGATGCAGCCTTTCTGCCCCCTTATCAAGAACAGGTAGAACTTCTGAGAATGTTATAGTGTTAGCAATGGGCTTGAGTTTCTCACTGAGTCTGGATGTCCCTTTGAACTGCAGAGGCACTATTTCTAGCCAGGTCATTTGTACCCAAGTGGATGACAATATCAGTTTTGGAGTGCTCATTTTCTGCACTAACTATACCAACAATTTGGTTTGTATTCCTGCTGGCTGAAGAGCCTGGGAGGCATTTGGCCATCCTTTCTCCTTCTGTTTTAAATAAAATATTTTTAAAAGTACTTTCCACTTCATACTAGATGGAGTACTCTGAGACGACAGCACTTTTTAAATAGACTTGTCAAAAATGTCATTCAGTGTTCAGCAGATTAGGACATTTTCTTCACTGTTCTCACAGAATTCTAGGCAGCAAATATAGAGTTAGAACACAGTGGAGGAGAGCTGAGATAGCAAAACTGCTTCTGATTTATGTTTGTACTATGTTTTTGCAAAAGAGATTTCCCCTTTTTGAAATAGATTTTTCAAGTTATCACAGAGCGGGGAGAGAATCTGCCGTCATTTACTATGTTACTATGTTACTTATTATTAAGAGCTTTAATATCTAGGGCTTTTTTAAATACAAGAAATTGCAAGCATATTCTCCAGAGCTATAAGCATTTCTTATTTCAGTATTAACTGTAGTAATTTGGCTTTATCATATACAAGTTTGGGCTAAACAGATATCTGATGGAACAAAATACTGCAGTCCTTAAATGTATATTATTATCAGGACTATTATATTTGTTTGAAATGCACTCAAGTCAAATTACAACAAGAATTTGGATTTTATTTTAGAGAGAAGAAGGTATCTTGCCCAGGTTGCAAAGTTAGTGACAGAAGGCGTTCTTGAACTGATGTCTCAGGATTTCTCTTGTGTGACCATGTGCAATAAACCAGTTGGGTTACACACATGGATGGTCCTTCCCATGGTCTTATGTTATGTTATCTCCAGGAACAAGCAAGAATGCAATCCTCACATATGGGTGACGTCTGTACCGACGGAGCCCGTGTGGGAACTCTCACCAGCGTCCAGTAGGAAAGCCTTTGAGAGCAGTCCACTGTGCCTGCACATCTTCCTTCCTGCCTTCCCAACTCCTCTCCAGTTCTTCGTTTTCTGCAGAGCCAGCAGATTGTACATACTTGTCACTGCTGAAAAATATTTCTTTTTTGATTTAATACTGTGCTCTCCTTTCCATTAACACCAGTTTCGTCAGTCTGATGCAGGCCCCAATATCTTTTTTGCTTAATTTCAAAAATTTTCTTTCTTTCTTTTTCTGTGGTGTTCACCGTCAACTAGGCCTTCAGCCTACATTTTTCTCTTCATTTCTAAAGAGAACCTCAAACATAGAAAAACCCATATGTGAAGACTGCATTCCTGCTTGTTCCTGGAGATGATGTAAGATCATGGGAAGGACCAAAATGTATCAGATGTTCCGGTACAATATCAGTCGCATAAACATGACTGGTGTTTAAAATGTTTGGGCCTGGACCATTTACCAATGCCTTGTCCTTTGTGCCAACATGACAAGGAGATGCCTACAGAATAGAGCCAGACAGTATAGTTTGCTATTTGCCCCAGACTCTATTTCAGTGGCTTCAACATCATTGAGAACATCAGCCTCCTTGCCTTGATCTCAGGTCTCGTTAAAGTCCAAACATAAGTCTAAGACATTGGCAGTGAAGACCGACACAGAGTCAAGAGGAAAGTCCTTTCATTGGCATAGAGACTCACCAAAGGGTTCTTCTGATGCAGACTGGCCAGCCAAACGGCCCTGGAGAGAGAGGACCTCTCCTCCAAAGCAAAAGAGGGGCTCTGGAATGCTCCCGAGGAATTGACCTCTGGAGAGCTACCTGTTCATTGTTCTGGGACTGTGGCTTAAAGCCTCATAGGTGACTCCACCCAGACATTGGCCATCTCCCTGGTTCAGCACATGCTGGCTCTTGAGAGGAGTTTGGCTGCACTCCTGGCAACCTCAGTACTGATTGTATTGACAGCTCCAGCAGTGTTGTGTTCTGCACCCTGCCAACAACCAGTTGTATCCCTGATGCCAGACCACGAATCTGTATCGTTTGAGCTCCCAAGGCTGATGCCTCTGTTGGAACTGACTGATACCGCCGGTACCCAACAGGCTGACACAGCTATAGCTACTGACACCCTGACCTCAGATACAAAGCTCTCTCTTAAGAGAAGAGGTGTCCACCCTGTTATCTAAGGACGCTATTCCCGGTAGGATGCCAGAGATCCATGGGGGGAAGTGGAGCCCTTTCACAGGGGCACACAACTTCTGGGTTCTCTCCCTGGCATCTGTAGCTAGGGAGTCCCCATATATGAAGACTACATTCCTGCTTGTTCCTGGAGATAGCATAGTTACTCACCTGTAACAGGTGATCTCCAGGAACAGCAGGAATTTAGTCTTCACAACCCACCCACCTCCCCTAGGAGTTGTATCTCTCTTTTCTTTTCTTTCCCTCTCTCTCTCTTTGTCTCAGCTTTAAAACTCAACTGGAGAGAGGCAGTTGGGAGAGGCTGGAAGGCAGCATGCAGGCGCTGTGGGATGCTCCCAAAAGCTTTCTAATTGGACACTGGGGAGCGTTCCCGCGCAGGGTCCGTCGGTACCGACGATACTCATATGTGAAGACTAAATTCCTGCTGTTCCCGGAGATTACCTGTTACAGGTGAGTAACTATGCTTTCCCTTATTTTGACGACTGGCTAATCAGGGGAGACTCCCCTTGGGAGGTAAAACTCTCCCTGCATTGCACCATCAACATACTCCATCTAAGATTTGTCCTAAACTTTCCAAAGTTGCACCTTGTTCCAACCCAGAGTCTCAAGTTCATTGAAGCACTCTCGGACGCTCAGCAGGCCCAAACTTTCCTTCCACAGGATCGCTCTTCCTGCCTCATTGAGCTCATTAAACACATACAGCAACAAAATTGGGTGACAGCTCGAGAGATACTACACCTCTTGGGGCACATGGCCTCGACGGTCTATGATACCAAAATCTGCACTAGAGTAGACACCCAGGAAGATGTAGATGATATGAGGAAGGATCTAGCTAAGCTTGAAAAATGGTCTAGAATTTGGCAGCTGGGATTTAATTTTAAAAAATGCAAGGTCATGCATTTGGGCTGCAACAATCCAAGGGAGCAATATAGTATAGGGTGTGAAGTACTTTTGTCCACTAAAGAAGAGCGTGGCCTAGGCGTGGTTGTGTCTGAAGATCTTAAAGTGGCTAAACAGGTAGAAAAGGCAACAGCAAAAGCTAGAAGGATGCTTGGGTGCATACGGAGAGGAATGGCTAGCAGAAAAAAGGAGGTGATAGTGCCTCTGTATAAGTCTTTGGTGCGGCTTCATTTGGAGTATTGTGTGCAATTCTGGAGACCGCACCTTCAAAAGGATATAAACAGGATGGAGTCAGTACAGAGGGTGGCTACTAAAATGGTTAGTGGTCTTCATTATAAAGCGTATGTGGACAGACTTAAGGATCTTAATATGTACACATTAGAGGAAAGGCAGGATAGAGGTGATATGATTGAGATGTTTAAATACCTCCGTGGCATAAATGCACAGGGGGAGAGCCTCTTTCGATTGAAAGCAAGTACTGCTATGAGGGGACATGGGATGAGGATGAAAGGGGATAGATTCAGGAGTGATACGCGGGAATATTGCTTTACGGAAAGAGTGGTGGATCCGTGGAATAGTCTCCCAGTGGAGGTGGTAGAAATGAGAACAGTATCTGAATTCAAAAAAGCATGGGACAAACAAAGAGGATCTCTAAAGGAAAAAGGGGGACTGTTGTAGTTGTTTCTTTGGAAGGACAGACTAGATAGGCCATGTGGTCTTCCTGTCATAATTTTTCTCTGTTTCTATGTAGTCCCCTGTGCTTGCCTACACATGCACCAAGCCCAATGGACTCTGTCTTCTCAATGGACCCAATCAAAGGGGCGTCTCAAAGACAAGATACACATCACCCTTCAACTAATCAGGTCTCTTCAATGGTAGTGTTTTCCACAGAATTTACTCTTCCGGTCACCTTTTCAGATGTCTTTTACCTTGATGCACCCTGACAATGGATGCCTCCAAAGTAGATTGGGGAGCCCATCTGAATGACCTGACCACATGGTCTGTGGACACCGCAGGAATCTGTGTTGCAGATAAACGCCCTGGAGCTGCATGCCCTAACAAATGTCCTTTGGGTTTTTCAACCCCAACTTTTGGGCCAACAGGTATTAGTCACAACATTCGTGTTCTATGTGAACAAACAGAGGGGAACAGGATCTTATCCCCTGTGTCACAAAGTGCTTCACCTCTGATTATTTGCCATTGCACTCCGCATTCACCTCAGACTGGTGTACCTCCAGGGTGAACTCAAATGTCCTTAAAGACAGACTGAGCCATATCCTTCATCCACACAAGTGGACCCTACATTGAGAGAGGGCTGCTTGGATCTTTCGAACGTGGGAAATCCCACTCATAGATCTTTTTGCCACTCAACAGAATCCGCAGCTTTTTTTTCTATTGTTTTGCTCATGACTTCTGTTCCTGCTCTGATGCCTTCCTTCTCCATTGGGTATGAGTCCTGCTTTATGCATTTCCACCCATCCCCTTGATACCGAAAATGCTCTTCAAGCTACAAGCCAACAAGGGCTCCATGATCCTCATAGCCCCTTTTTGGCCCTATCAACTGTAGTTTCCTCTGCTCCTTCACCTGGCACAGACTCAATCCCTCAGACTCGGATGTGCACCCAAACTCCACTCCCAGGTCTCAGGGGCACTTCTCCATCTTCTCGGCCTGAGCGGTATATCAAATGTATGAATAAACATAAACATTCTTCATGCCCTTCCCCTCACGGCATGGCTGCTGAAGGCATAATATTCGCTTACTTTGAATTGCCACAAGAGGTCAAGGATATCTTGCTTGCATCATGCAGACAGTTCACCAGGTAATCTTATGCCTTTAAATGGCAAAGATTTGCTCTCTGGTGCCCTCCAAAGGGCATTGACCCCTTTGCCTGCCCGGTGGAATCCCTTCTACAAGGTCTCCGCCACTTCTCCTTGGCAGGTCTTAAGACTAACTCAGAGTTCATCTTAATGTGGGGGTGGGGAACAAAGGAGCCGGTACACACGCTGGCAGTCAAACAGGTCTTTATTAAATTCCGACACGTTTCGGCTGCTGGGGCTGCCTTCAGGGGGAAGCAAAGCCTCAAAACACATTAAAAACATAGGTAAATAAATAGATGAACAGCAAAATTTCACATGCATAAAAACTAATAAACATATATATAAAATAATAAAATGCATGTTAGCGATCATAAAATATCTGTGTCAAAAACATATGCAAATGAATAAATAAATAGATAAAGTAATAATATAGTCAAAATATATGTTAAACATATATAAAAAAGGGTGGAGCTTGATGTTCAAAAGGCTGACAAACAGTTTAACATGGAGAAGAATTATATATATTGCCCACACAATAAGAAAAACTTGTAAAGACATGCATAAGCAAAAGTATTAACAGTCCAGTAACATCACTGGAGTAAGATGAGGAGGACTAAGACAGGAGGGGAGCTGTAACAGCTGTATATCGTGTGCTTAAAAAGAGAAATCATTCTGATGTTGTGCCCCCAATGGAAAAGAAAAGGAGAACAGTAAATACCTGTGTATTACAACCGCTTGCAAATCAGAGGAGAAAAAACTTCATGAGCAAACCAACAAAAAATCTCCAAACTACTTTCGCATTGTTCCCTTTTGCTATTGTATTATGTATATAGCTTATGAGACTCTTGTTTTCTTTTATGTTTCATTGCTGCCTTTCAATAAAAAAAAATAAAACAAAACTCCAAACTAATGGAACAAGAGCTGTATGAGATATTGAATGCATGTAAATAGTGGCATAATGGGTATCACTAAATCATTACCTTGATAACTGGCAAATGCAAGCTCATTGCAGTGTAGATCAAAGAGCCGTGTATTCATCATGCCAGACTTTTAAACTGTCGGATGAATTTGCGCCGAGGGTCAAAGGTTAGCATCAGGAACGTCCTGCATGTCCAAAATTAAACACACTGCGGTATATGGATAACCACCACAGAAAGTGTCCATAATACAGCTATAATTAGATGTGAGCGGTATTGATAGTGGATGCCAAAGCGCACAATGAATGTTCTGTATCCCAAGAAAATATTAAATAAAGAAGTCACGTGGGACATAGATCAACTAATTAGTGCAAATGCACCTAAAAAACGCAATATTCACAGTCTACAACAATTTGTCAAATACTGGGCCCACAATGAGGGAAATGTCAACAAAAAGGGGGTGGGGAGGGGGAAACGAGAAATTGAGATTTTTATTTCATTTTAGAGAAGCGATGTTATGTAAGTCTGCCTCGGCAAATATACAGTGAATTGTATGAAACACTGTCTTTACTTATATTGGAAGGATCGTTGGAAATGCCGTTGGGTACAATGTGAGAGATGACGAAGCACTTATACCTTAAATTTAAATATGGCTAGGAACGAGAGAGGCCAATGGGGGGGGGGAGGAGGGGAAAGGGGGAAGAGGGGGAGGGATGAAGGGAGAGAGGGGGGAGGGGATGGGGAGGAGAGGGGAGGGAAGTGATACTCCACAGTACATGATTTATACTACATTGTTTTTAAAGCCCAGGAGGGATCAAACTGACGTATCGAGCTGCACATTGAAGGCAAGAACTGCCAATGTAATCTATGACCAAGAAACATTTGTATGAAAACAAATTATGGAAACAAATCTATTGTAAATAGTTGAGAATATCTGTTATTTATTTAATCCCTGTTATCCATGTTTTTATTTCCTGTTACTTGTAAACTTAACATTTGTTCTATGTTTAAGTACAAAGTTGTTAAAATGTAAACCGCGCTGATGACAAAAGTGCGGTATATAAAAGCTGTTAAATTAATTAATTAAAAAACCAACTAAAACCAGATAAGCATCTGAGAAAGTAAATAAGTAAAACCCTGAGGTGACAGAGAAATAAGTAAAAATGATTTCTTGTTCTTTTTGTGTTCCTGCTCTGGGGAATCCTTGTCAGTGTGTCTGTGGTCCCTGCTGGGCGCCATGGGCTCTTTACGTGACTCTGAAGACCCATGCGGGGCCTTGGAGTGTGAGGATACTGGGGCAGAGTCTGACCTGTGGAAGATATCCGGCTTCTGCTGACTATGTTGAATGGCCTTAGCGGGCATCTTTTTATAAAGGATGCAGACCTCCGGGTCATGATCAGCCCCTAGACACCGGAGGCAGCAGTTGTATGCATCAGTGAGTGACAGTTTTTTGTGCACTGATCGCACTTCTTAAACCATTGGGGGGAAAAGTGACCCAGCGAAATCAAAGATCTTCGAAGCGGCCAGTGGATGGGAATAAGGAGCGAATCGCACTGGGGAAATGGTTTTGAGATGCGATGCTGGTGCAAGTGAACTCTGAGTACGGGAAAGGGACCGGTCGCAACTGGAGAAAGAAAGGAAGGTTTTTCATACAAATTAATCAACTTTTTCTGGGAGAATTGAGACACACATCTGCTGGGCTCCACAGAAAAAGTGAGACTGTGCAAGATGGCACTCTTGGGCAGGAAGGGGGGACCATGCATGTGTGGTGGCATCTCCTAAAGGCTTTTTTGAAAGCTGAGGAGATGCTTCTGTGATGGCTCCATCGGTGCCAACATTATCCATATGTAGGACTGACTTCCTGCTTGTTCCTGGAGAAAGGGTTAGTTCATAGGTTTATGCTCAGCACTAGTGAGGAATTTTTACCTGTTTCTTCTCTATCTTGAGCATATGGCACCCACCACATTTTTGTGGCTTTACTGAAGGAATAGCAGAAAAAGAATGACAGGAGAAGTGTGCTAGAGTAAGGTTATATACATATGTGGAGTGGAGGAATAACCTAGTGGTTAGAGCAACTGCCTACTATGCAGAAAATCAAGGGTTTGATGCCCACTGGGCAAGTCACTTTACCCTCCATTGCCTCAGAAAAATCCAAGTTATCAGTGTCCATGTTTAAGTTACCAAGTTGAATTTACAATGTAAACCACTTTGACTGAAATGATAAAGCGGTATTAAAAAAACCCTGTTAAATAAATAAATATGCTGGAATTCTATCTAGCGTATAAACATCAATATTATTCTTTGTAGTATTCTATGCACAGCTTATTTGCATGTTTGCTTACAGCATGGGGGGAACGACGACAAAATTCTACATTAGACTTGCATTAGGGAAGTCTCTGAGCTTTTGCACAGGGCTCTAATGCAGGATTTTTGCATCAGTCTGTCAGGGTAAAGCTACATGAAATCAAATTATTAAAACTTACACAACAGTTTTGATAAGAAAAGTGGAAAAGAGATGGATGGCTGGATGGAATTCTGGGTAGACCAACAATTTTATCATTTCCACTAAATAAGTCAAAGATTGAATTAGAGCAGTGTTTAAGAGGTTTATCTGCAGAAATACCTGAATTATGTGGATAGAGAGGCAGTGAAGAGCATTCCATTATAGGTTAAACATTAATCACTAAGAGGTGAGCCATTTGTTTAGTTTATTTAAATGGATAAAGCTGTAAGAAATTGATCTTTTTAACATTTATATAATGTTTAAGAAACACGAACTAGGGGGTGGGTACATGAGGGGTGTGGGGAGAGTCCCAGAATTTCACTCCCAATCCTCGGTCTAAGATGAACTTCGACTCTCTCAGTCAGAGAGTGGAGTCTTTAGCCAGATACTGCTCTTACTTTGCCTATGAGAGGCCTTACCCTGTTCATGGCAAACTAAGAATTTTTGAACAAATAATAAAGGAAGTAATTTTGTGATATTTTCTCCTTTTTATTACCCATTGTGAGGCTTTTCTTCAATGTTAGTCTTAGTAAAGGTCATCTTCAAACTAAATCCATTTACATGAACTGTCTTAGCATAAAGAACCAAAACAAAACAGCAACAATAAAAAACAAAACACAACTAGAACCCAATCAGTAAAATCCAGCAATGAACTAGACTTCTGAAAGCAAAATATGTGATGGCCAAAACTTTCAATATATTACAACCAGCTTGAATAAAAAAGTTACACCAGATGTATAAAACATAGAAAATTCTTATAAAGACAGAATTCCGTAGAAAGTGAGTTCCATGTCTGGGGGTTTCATGTACTGGTGACAGTATTATCACCAATGAGAATAGATCTTATACTGTTCAGTGGTGGCATACAGAAAAGACCTTCATGTGCCAGACTTACTACTCTCAATGGGACATAACGGCTCAGAGAATTGTTCAGATAATGAAGAGCAGTAAAGCACCTTCAATATCCGTGTGATATGGTCCTTAAAATTGAATAAGGTAAAGTGTCCCCTAGATGATTTTTAAATCTTTTTCTGAGAAGTCTTAACTGTGATTAGGGGCACATTTCTAAGATCAGCTGAAGAAGCAAAGAGATGGTGGCGAAAGGGAAATTAAATTTAATATTGATTTTTAAAATTAAGATAAAAATGGTATACAATACAATGGATTTTTACCCCCCCCCCCCCCCTTCGTGCATATTCAGTTTTTAATGGGGTTGGTATAGTAATGGTAACTAAACAAGTGAGCAGAGGCAGGATCCTTATAACATGGGGACCGCTTATGAACTTGTATGTTCTCCAGGAACAAGCAGGAAGTCGGTCCTCACATATGGGTGTCATCGGCGCCGATAAAGCCCCAGCGGAGCATTTCCCCAGCTTTCTATGAAAGCCTTTGGGAATGCAGGCACGCATGCGCGGTTCCCTTCCCGCCTAAAGGTGCCATCTTACCTCAGTCTCTTTTTTTCCGAGAAGCCCACCAGATGTGTGTCCTGTCATCCCGGATAAAAGTTGAATATTTTCGGCGATTCTCCCTGTTTTTTTCTCCCGGTTCGACGCCGGTTCCCCTCCCGCCGGGTTCGGTACACCAGTATCGAGCCCAATTCTTCTTTTTTGGTTTTTGCCCTTCGTGGCTGGCATTCGCGTCCTTTTTTGTTTTTTCCCTGGAAGGCCGGTCCTTTGACCTCGCAGGGACTCTTTTTTCCCCGATGGCTTCCAGCGGTTTCAAGAAGTGTGATAGGTGAAAGAAATTAATGTCTCTCACCGACACACACGACTGCTGCCTTCGGTGCCTCGGTCCTGATCACAACCCTAAGTTGTGTGGACCATGTGGGAAGATGTCTTCCAAGGCACTCCGAAGTCGCCAGCAGCAGAAAGAAAGGCTTTTCTCGGACTCAGCCTCCGGCCGTTCCTGGACCTCGTTTGAGGCCTCAACATCTCGGGATTCGGATCCCGAGCGTCGTCGAAGCTCCTCGGACAGGGGGTCCCCCGACCGGGAACACAAGAGGAAGAAGCGGCTTGCGAGGGTGGCGTCGTCGGAGGTCCCTGGCTCCTCGAGGGTCAGGTCTAAGACCCCCGACCGTCGCCCCGGGCCCGTGGAACAAGAGAAGCCTGCCAAAGTTCCTCACGTGGAGCCAGAGTCTGCTGGACACTTAAGCCCCATAGTCTTCGAGGACTCTCCTCCCAGAGAGCCGACGTCGGGCCCGGTGCTGCCGGGTCCCAAGTCGGTGGCTGCTGTGTCTCCCGAGCTGAGTCTCAGGATGACAGCCTTGGAGAGCAGACTGTATGCCTTCATGGAGCAGCAGTGGGTACTGATGGCCAGCCTGTGTGGCGCATCTGCCCCGACCACCGGGACATTGACTTCGAAGTCGACCCCGGAGACCGAGCCGATACTCGAGTCCATCATGGCTCGAAGTTGACCTCGGTCGAGGTCTCCCTCGACCTCCCGCTCGGGACCGAGGGCGTCGACGCCAGTGCTCCAGGGCCCCGCGGGGTCGGACCCTGACTCCTCATTCGATGAGTCCACCTGGGAGAGTCCCCCGATACATTCAAGACTCGGTGCATCCCGTCGGACTCGCCGCAGTCTGAGCCCTGGAGTAGATCCCCTCCAGAGGATACTCGGTTCTTGGAGTTCGTCCGGGATATGGCCACTGCCTTGGCTATTCCGGCGGACCCTGAGGAAGAGCCTCGAGCTGAGGAGCTCGAGGCCCTGCAGTATGACTCTCCTCTGAAGGAGGCCTTTACTGTCCCGGTTCCTCCGATGCTGGAACGGCTCCTCTTCAGGATATGGGAGGCACCGGCCTCGGCGCCGGTTTTAAGCAAGCGAGTCGACACGATCTATCGACTCCGAAAGAGCCCTGGCTTTCAAAAGGCACAGCTACCACACCATTCCATGGTTGTGGAATCGGCCATGCATCGCCTGAAGAGCCAGAAGATGCACTCCGTGGTGACCCCTGGCAGGGAGGCCCGAAACCTCGATGGTGTTGGTAGAAAGTGCTTCCAGGGCTCGATGCTTGCTTGCCGTGTCCAGTCTTACCCAGCTGTACATGGGCATGTACAACCAAGGAGTTGGCCGGGTTCTCTGCTGGACTCTCCGGGGAACCCTTGCAGAGATTCAAGTCCTTGTCCTCGGGGATTTGGGACTGCTCGAAGTTCATGTCCCACGCCGCCTACGATGGCTTTGAGGCTTCGGCCCGAGTTGCGGCAGCCGGCATCGCGGCTCAACGCCAGGCATGGGTTCAGGACAAGTTGGTCATTGTCCCTTGCCGAGGTGAAAACCTTTTTATTTATTTATTTATTTATTTATTTAACATTGTTTGTATACCGCACTATTTAACATCAGCACGGTTTGCAGGAAACATAGATGTCCAAGGGGGGGAAACCTTGGACTTACATTAAACAAGGAATTCAAACTTGGATAACAGATAACAACTATGTACAAACTTTTCAATATAAACTATGTACACAACTCTTCAATCCATCTATGTGTGCTGTGCAAAGGTCGTTGTGGGGATATGTCAGGGTGGAATAAGTGGATATGGATGGGGTGCGGCTACGTGATGTCTTCAGGGTTGGGAAAGCATTGAAGGAAAAGGTAGTGTTTTAAAGCCTTTCTGAACTGGAGAAGGTTGTTTATGGCACGGATATTGGGTGGTAGGTTGTTCCAGCATGATGGTGCAGCTAATACGAAGGCACGGTTTCTAGAGGCATTGGTGCATTTGGTAATGGTCTTCGGGAGTATTAAGGAGTTGGTGGCGACAGATCTTCTGAGTCTGTTGGGAGGGGTAAGCTGGATGAGTTCAGTGAGGGCATTAGCCGTGCATTTGTTGATGGCTTTGAAAGTTATTGTTAGGATTTTGAAGGTGACTCTTGGCTTTTGGCAAGCCCATGACCGAGAAGGCCGCCCAGCTCGAAACAGAGCACCTTACACAGACAAGGCTGTCTAGAAAGACCTCTGCCCCTTCTCATAAAAAGAAGGGCTCGGGTAAAAAGCCCTTTTACCAGAGGAAGGGCACTGCCTACAAACAGTACCCTCAATATCAGGCTGCCCAAGCTGCACCCCAGGGTCAACAAGCCAAGGGGCAGGGTAATGGGCCCCTTAGGCAGAGGACCCCCAAGCCTCCGGCCCCTGCTCCCACTCAGCAGGGTGGGGTTTTTTGACTCCTTGAGCATAGCCTCTCCATCCCTGCTCTCCCAACCCTGCACAGGAGGTTGCCTCGCCCTCTTTGCCCACCAGTGGCCCCTCATCACCGGGGACAGTTGGGTGTTGGACGTAGTCCACAGGGGCTATGCACTGCATTTTCACCAGCTGCCTCCTCCATACTTTCCAGGGGAGCCTCCAAGGCCTCCCCTGCACACACACCTTCTCCTTCAAGAGCTTCAAGGTCTGTTGGTGGACAGGATGGTGGAACCTGTGCCTCCCCACTTGCAAGGTCACGGATTCTACTCCAGGTATGTCCTGGTGCCCAAAAGAACTGGTGGCCTTCGACCCATTCTGGATCTCAGAAACCTCAACAAGTTCCTAGAGAAAGAGAAGTTCAAGATTATTACTCTTGGAACACTTCTGCCCTACCTCCAGCAGGGAGATTGGCTATGCTCCTTAGATCTAAAGGATGCGTACACTCACATCCTCATTCATCCAGACCACAGAAAGTACCTCAGGTTCATTGTGGGAGGAAACCATTATCAGTACAGAGTACTGCCTTTTGGCCTCACCTCCGCTCCCAGGGTCTTTACCAAATGCCTGGCAGTGGTGGCGGCCTACCTGAGAAATCAGGGAATCTTTGTCTTCCCCTATCTGGACGACTGGCTCATCAGTGGTCAGACGTGCCAGGATGCCAGACAAGCCACCCTCAGAACTATTGCTCTTCTTCAAAGCCTGAGGTTTGTAATAAACTTCGCAAAGTCCACTTTGCTCCCCTCCCAGAACTTGGAGTTCATAGGAGCAAGGCTGGACTCCCTGCTAGCAAAGGCTTTCTTTCCAGCAGACAGAGCCCAAAGACTGATAAACTTAGCAAACCAGTTTCTCAGCAACTCACTGGTCTCAGCCAGACTCTGCCTAAGGCTGCTTGGCCACATGGCTTCGACAGTGCATGTGACTCCCAATGCCAGGCTCTATATGAGGCCTGCACAGTGGTGCCTTCGGACTCGGTCACAGGCCACAGGCAGCCTCAGAGACGGGATAAGGGTGTCCAGACAATTTCTGAACTCCCTCAACTGGTGGCTGCACCCACCCAATCTACTAAAGGGGGTGCCTTTTCAGATTCCTGGCTACATGGTGGTACTGATCACAGACGCCTCCTTGCAGGACTGGGGAGCTCATTGTCGTGGCAAGTGCACCTAGGGCCTGTGGTCTCCTTGGGAAGCTGCACAGCAGATCAATCTCCTCGAACTCGGAGCTATTCGGTTAGCACTCAAAGCTTTCTCTCCTACCCTGGCTCATCAATCTGTCCTGATTCAGACAGACAACCAGGTAGCCATGTTTTATGTGAACAAACAGGGCGGGACTGCGTCCAGAATCCTTTGTCGGGAGGCTCAGGACCTTTGTTCATTTGCCCTCAAGCACCACATGCTCCTCAAGGCTGTGTACCTTCCAGGCCAGGACAACTACCTGGCCGACAGATTAAGCAGGATTCTGCAGCCCCATGAGTGGCAGCTGCATCAGTAGTTCAGAAGATCTTCCTAAAATGGGGTCTCCCTTTGGTAGATCTCTTTGCCAGCCCAATGAACAAGCAACTGCCAAAGTTCTGCTCCAGGCAACCGCATCCTCTGAGAATAGCAGCAGATGCTTTTCTGATTCCATGGTCTCAGGGCCTCCTGTATGCGTTTCCTCCCACGCCCTTGGTGGCCTGAACTCTCTTCAAAATTCTTCAGGACAAGGCCTCGGTCCTGCTGGTGGCTCCCCGGTGGCCGAGACAGCCGTGGTTTCCTCTTCTGCTTCAACTGGCGGTGGATCCCCCACTGCCTCTGGGGTTGCAACCCGACCTTCTCTTACAGGAGCAGGGTTCCCTTCTGCACCCCAATCTCAAAGCTCTCAATTTGATGGCCTGGAGGCTGCAAGGGTAGTCTTGGCTTCCGGGGGCCTACCTCTGGAAGTTGAGGAGGTTGTCCTAGCCTCTAGGAAACAGTCCACTAGGAAAACCTATGCCCTCAAATGGAAGAGGATTTCTGTGTGGTGTCAGCTACATGCAGAGGATCCTTTCTCCTGTACTGTGCTAGTAGTGCTTCAGTACTTACTGCACTTATAAAATCAAGGACTTAAGTCCAATTCTGTTCGGGTCCACCTCTCAGCTCTAGCAACTCACCACTCACTGGTGGAGGGACATTCTCTATCAGGTCACCCCTTGGTGTCCCGCTTTCTCAGGGGCTTGCTTTTGCTCAAGCCCCCAATCCGTCGTCCTGCCCTTGAGTGGGAGCTGAATGTGGTCTTGCAGCAACTGACTCGCCCACCTTTTGAGCTGATGGCTACTTGTCCACTACGCTTCCTCTCCTGGAAGACACTCTTCCTAATAGCCCTTACCTCGGCTAGGCGAGTGAGTGAGCTTCAGGCCCTGGTCTGTGATAGGCCTTACACTAGGATTTATAAGAACAGGGTAGTCCTTAGGACTCATCCAAAGTTCCTCCCAAAGGTTGTATCCTCTTTCCAACTCAAGCAGGAGGTGGTTCTTCCAACATTCTTCCCTAGGCCTCATGCAAGCCAGGCTGAAGCAGTCCTGCATACCCTGGACTGTAGGAGGGCCTTATCCTTCTACCTTGACCGTACGCAGGGGCATAGAAGGGCTACTCAGCTCTTCGTATCCTTTGACCCCAATAGGTTGGGGTTGGCTGTGTCCAAGCGTACCTTGTCCATCTGGGTGACCGACTATATCACCTGGGCTTACAAGGCGGCTGACCTTCCTTTGCAGGGTAGGGTCACGGCCCATCGTGTCAGGGCAATGGCTGCCTCAGTGGCTCATCTCCGCTCTGTGCCCTTGGTAGATATCGGCAGGGCTACAACTTGGTCTTCAAGCCAGACTTTTGTGGCCCATTACTGTCTGGAGAGGGAGTCCCATAGGGACAGTGCTTTTGGCTAGGCAGTACTCCGGAATCTCTTTGAGGTTTAGGCAACTCTTGCCCTCCTGCCCTCTGTTGGGCTACCGGTGGAGGTTGTGTCCTTGAAAAGCCTTTCTTTGCTGCTGAGACTAGAGGGTGTACTCTTGTTCAGCCTGAGTTCCTCGGTAGCCCAGAGCTAGGGAGTCACCCATATGTGAGGACTGACTTCCTGCTTGGTCCTGGAGAAAGAGTAGTTACTCACCTGTAACATGTGTTCTCCAGGAGCAGCAGGAATCAGTCCTCACAACCCTCCCTCCTCCCCTTGGAGTTGCAGTTGTACATAGTTTATTTTTTCTTTTTTGTGTGCTGTTCTTAGCTATGTCATTTGACTGAGGTAAGATGGCACCTTTAGGCGGGAAGGGAACCACGCATGCGTGCCTGCATTCCCAAAGGCTTTCATAGAAAACTGGGGAAATGCTCCGCTGGGGCTTCATCGGCGCCGATGACACCCATATGTGAGGACTGATTCCTGCTGCTCCTGGAGAACACCTGTTACAGGTGAGTAACTACTCTTTTATGCTAGAACATCTGAATGGGTTGGGTTAGGACTTTTGGCAGTCAGCTAAATTGCTGAAGTCCTTCTGTTTTGCAGGGTATATAGTAATAGCATCATATAAAATGTTACTGTGTTTTCTAGTACCAGCTGCTTGGCTCCGTTCTCCTCTCCTTATTATCTCTTGAACTTATTGCTCTTCATTCATGAATGTGAACTGTCTCTACTGAAAGGGGAACAAGAGTAGCCTAATGGTTAGAGCAGAGCTTCTCAACCCTTTCTTGGAGACACACCTAGCCGGTTGGGTTCTCAGGATTACCAAAATGAATATGGATATGAGAGATGTGTCTATAGTTGGAGACCAGTTGAATGCAAATCTCTCTCATGCATATTTATTGTGGTAGTCCTGAAAACCCAACTGGTTAAGGGTGCCTCCAGAAGAGGGTTGAAAAGTACTGGATTAGAACAGTAAGCTGAGAACCAGGGAAGCTGAGGTTCAAAGCCCACTGCTGCTCTGTATGATCTTAGGCAAGTCATTTACATTTACATTTATTTTATTTATTTACATTCTCTTATATACCGCGCTATTCTGCATCAGTGCGGTTTACATTGAACAAACTGAAATTACATTGAACAGGGCATTATAACTTGGAGATAACTATTTTACAGGGAACATGGGCTATGGAGGGTTAAGTGGCTTGCCCAAGACCACAAGGAGCACCTGTGGGACTAGAAACCCCAGTCCTTCCGGCCCAAGGTTGCTGTCCTCTAGTGGGATTTGAACCCCCGACCTTCCGGCCTGAAGTACCTTGCCCCAACCACTAGGCCACTCCTCCACTCCTACATTGCCTTAGATGCCCTCAGAGAGCAGGAATGTAACTTGCTGTGAGCTACTACAGAAAAAGTTGTGAGCTAAATCCGAAATCCCCTTCCCTCCCTTCTCTCCCCATCCGAAAGGTCTTACGAGACTATCTGGTTAGTCTGGTTTCCAGGATACCTGCAAGAGGTCTGTATGACATTTACTTGAATGCACACTGGATGTAAACCTACCTCATACACATTCTTTATGGATATTATGAAAGCCAGTTTGGCTGACGTTTCTTGAGGACTAGGTTGAGAATCACTATGCAGGATGTTCAGGTTGAGGTATCCAAGTCAGCAGAGTTGTACCAGAAGTAGGAAGTGGAAGATTGATTTATTTAAAAATGTTTGTATTCCACATCATCCACTGTTCTAAGTGGATAACAGTAAATACATTCTGATCAGTTTCTTTGATTTGGTAATCAGAGAATTAGATCATGCACCACTCTGGGGCGAAAGGCCAAAAATGCCACCCCTAAGGGTCTTTACGTTTCTATGGCACTGAGGGAGCATCCTCTTTACAATATCTATCGCCTACAGGAGAGAAAAACAGGATGTGATTAGAAACCGTAAAATATCTCAAAAGTATAGGTAATGCTCAAAATGCAAACATTTTAGGTGGAAAGAAATTTCTAAAATGAGAGCTTAAAAGGTGCACACTCAGAAGCAATATTAGAAAATATTTGTTGTTGGAAGGGGGTATGAATACATGGGATAGCTTCCAGTGGAGGCAAAAAGATGTCAGAATTCAAGGAGACAAGGGATAAATACAGAAGATTATTGATTTAATAACTTAATTATGTGCTGCTCTTTTCATACAAGTATGCATAGGGTACATTGCTTTTATTGTAATTAATTTTATGTTACAAATATAGAAAACAAAAATACCCTCCTCCCCAAATTCATAGTTTCATGAAAATGATCAAAGGCCTACCAATAAGATCCTGACAAAACTAATAATGATCTACAATACACTAAAAATTGAAACTGAACATTCTAATTAATAAATCAGAGGTTTCTCAAATGTATAAATTCCTATAAACTGTCTGGTAGCAGGTAGCAGCAACTATGTAAGCCCCATATCTTTTCACTTAATGTTCTAACAAATTCCTTTCTGCTCAAACCAAAAATGCCAGATCCCAATTAAAAAAGAAAAACTACAGGAGATATTAGATTCCCGATTTGTCTCAGTGACCTTGCGTCCAACCGCAGACTTTTTAGGAAAAATCTGTTTTGAACTGTCGAGAATGGCTTGTACTCTTTTAAAGCGTTAAGCTGAGATGGTAAATGATTCCAAAGGAAGGCTACTACAGAGGAGAGCATTCTTTCTAGTAGGCTTGTGCATGCAAAAGATTTTCTGGCTTGTTTTTGCTTGTGAGAATATATTCATTCGGTAAATCTTCAGGAGCTGAAACATTTGAGTGTTCATCTGTTCGTGCCATTCATCGTCATAAAAATAATTTTGCAATGGAGTGAGGCTTATCTGCTTGAGTCTTGATAGCAGGCATCTGTAACAGCACTACAAGCCATCAAGAGTGTCAACAACCCCCCCCCCCCCCCCAGGGCACCTGAAAAGAGACAGAGTACGTACAGTGGCAAGATGAGTTTCAGAAACCAACCAAAGAAGAGCAAAGTGGAATAAAGAGTGCAGTGAACACCTCAAGTTAGTGGAAGAGTGCAAAGCAGCATCATTGGTGGAAGCACACCAAGGCACTTTGAGTGGAGTATAATGGCAAGGAGATCAGCACAGCAAGCAGATTGGCACAATGCCTTAAATTAAGCCAGGAGGACCAGCACAGCACAGCACCTAGAGAAGTGGGGTGAGTTGAGCTAGGCTGGCAAATTACAGTTCTGGCACTAAGGGCTTTTAAACCAGCATAGGAACTTAAGTACAGAGGGCCTCCCCCCCCCCCTCCCTGCCGGGGTAGAAGAAGCGTTCATAGATTGCCTAGATGACATGCCTGAGGGATGTCTAAAGAATCAAAGGATGCACATGGTGAAGGCCCCAAAACCATTGGGAGTGGGGCTTCAGCACTGGCTGTAAGCCCAGAAGAGCAGAGCAAGACCACTGCAGTAGCAGGATAGGCTGCAAGCCCCTATAATGAAAGCCCTAATAAGTGTGGCAGAAGACAGTTGACAAATACAGTAATGGAGGATGACAGATGTGAGAGCCACTGGAAATGGTCCCAAAGAGATTACAGTACTGACTGTTGCCTTATGATGGCTAGAGTTGATTTGGTTATCAGGCTAGTTAAATGGGTATCCCCTTCCTAGTCAGCACTCTCTACTCATCCTTCCCGATAGAAATACCATTCTTTGGTTATGGGTATAACAGAAGTTATGCTCCCCTGCATGAATCTCCAAACAAGTACAGTATTGGAACGTTAAAAAGAACTTTGAAGAGAAAGCCCAAGGCTCGTTGACAGTGGTAGACTGGTAGTGTCCACCTTCCGCGTCAGGTTCAGTTTCTTCCGGATTTGGGTTGTTAGGAATTGCATGCCAGAGCCAGTGGCAGAACATGCAAAGAGACATATAATAGCAAGCCAAAGGCACCCACAAAGATGCAAAGCAGGAGTGGAGGAGTGGCCTAGTGGTTGGGGCAAGGTACTTCAGGCCAGAAGGTCAGGGGTTCAAATCCCACTAGAGGACAGCAACCTTGGGCCGGAAGGACTGGGGTTTCTAGTCCCACAGGTGCTCCTTGTGGTCTTGGGCAAGACACTTAACCCTCCATAGCCCATGTTCCCTGTAAAATAGTTACCTCCAAGTTATAATGCCCTGTTCAATGTAATTTCAGTTTGTTCAATGTAAACTGCACTGATGCAGAATAGTGCGGTATATAGGAGAATATAAATAAATAAAACAGCCAAAGCACCTGGTCACAGAGCCACACAGCAAGAAGAGTGGTGACAAACTGGTACAACATTTAAAGAAGGAGAAAGTCATACAGTGAGGCTAAGCAGTGTGCCCACAAAAGTGCAAAGCATGAGGAGGATGAAGAATGTCCCAGAAGAAAATAAAGTATGTTGGTCGCAGAGCCACGCAGCAAGAAGGTTAACATGAACCACCCAAATCATCAGGGGAAAGGCAAAGGGCAGCAGCAATGCAAGCCATGAGAGCAGTGCCAATAGAGTGATGTAGGCAGCAGCAGCAGCAGCAGAGAGAGGCAAGGGGAAAGGAGATCTTTCCTATCATGTCGGCCTAAATGGACCCACTGAAAATATGCTAACAAATTACAGAACAGCTGTTTATGCAGGAGTAGGATTTATGGCCGCTGCAATATGGCTGTAGTTTGGATCTCAAGAGAATGACTGACAACAAAGGGGATATAGTTTTTCTTATACCTTTGCCACCACTGCTTCTGCCACTTGTGAATAGAGTCCCTTGCCTAGGAACAGTGTCCTCCATTTGTACTGAGCTGGAAAGGGTGGTGTGTTGAAAGATGATGCAGCATGCCACTGTTTTAAAGTGACCCATCAGCTTCCCTCTGTTAATGTGCTGCCTACAGTAATTTCATTCTGCATACCACGGGCTCTATAGCATTCGAAAATACCTCCAAATAGGAGAGGGTCCCCTGAACTTCCAGTATCTGCTGCTCATGGTGCTACTGCTAGACCAGAGGCTGGGGACAGAGGAGAGGAGGAAAGGCCAGAGACAGCCTTCCAACTTTCTATTGTCCCCTCTACCTCTGCAGTGCTCTTGGCCTTGGTACTGCCAGTATCACGTTTTCTACCTCCTCAACCGTTAAATATGCTATGAACAATCTTTTAAACACCCTCTGCATCCAGTGCACTTTCAATATCTAATGATTCAGATGTAAATTCCACCCATGTGAATCATTCAGATTCTGTATTTGTGAAGACTATCTTTACAAACTTTTCAGCAGGGAATACACTGTGCCTGCTGTTAGGCTGAGTTGCCTTCACCTGCTGCTTCTCTCATGTCCCTATATGCACCAGACACCTGCTCTTCAACTGTTGCAGCAGAAGCTGTAGCTCTTTCTATTCTCCTTGTAATGACATCTCTCTTTAACTTGGGTGGTGGACTAGAGGAGCCCATATGCATGCACTGGGAACATTCTAAGTCTTTCTGTGTACTTGTGGCAGCATTACTCTCATCTTCCCTCCCTTTTGTTCTTGGTAACCAAGAGACCAGGGTTCAATTCCCACTAGCACTTCTTGTGGCCTCGGGCAAGTCAATTAACCCTCCATTGCCTCGGAAGAAATGTGTGGCAATCTTCTTCTGGGCACACTGCCAAGAAAACCCAGGAGCTGCTGGGTCTCCAGGAGTTGGCATTAATTGAAAGGCATTTTTTGCAAGTTGAGGTTGTGGGAAGATGGCAGTTGTGAGAAATGTAGAATGCAGAAGGGACCTTTCAGGCATACCCTCTTGGAGTGCCATGAGCTGTCAGATTTGGGGCAGGTGCTACAGATCATTAGAAATATGAGGCCTGATATTCATTGCTGGTGGCTAGCGCTGAATTTTAAACCCAGATATTCAATGCTGGGGCTGTATCCAGGATCTGTATGGAATATCTGGGTTGCCCAGATTGCTGCAAAGCTAACCAGACAGTGGTGATATTCATCCATTGTCCAGTTAGCTTCTGCGGCGAAAGTTAGGTCATGATTTCCTGTGCCTGACTTTCTCTGTGTCGCTAACCGGACAGCGGCTAAATATCACTTCTGCCCAGTTAGCAACAGGTATCAGCCCAAAGCTAACTATGTCAATGTCTTTGAATGTCCCCCTCAGTGAATAGGAAACTGGAATGGACTTGGGGATTACTGATGTGGGATGACACGTCACTGAAAGTGCAAATGCTGCAAAGGCAGAAAGCAGTTTTGTTCAAGTAGCCATTCACCTAGTAAGAATGGATTCTGACTGGACTGGCTCTAAACACATGTGAAAAGTGAAAGGAAAGCTAGACAACAAGTATGGTTGATAGCGTTGTAAAGTGAAGCAAACTGGGTGTGTTAGATGTGCTTTGTGATCTTTATCTATTATCATATGCTCCATTTTTTCTATGCAGTAGCCATTTGTGATTGCTGTCTGGAATCTATTGTCCTTCATTTATATTGAAGCTATGTTTAATTTCTTGTGGGGAGCTAGCTGTCTTGTAGATTGATATTAGACATATTGGTTGTTATTTGCTTGATAGAAATTGTATTAAGTAATAAAAACAGCTTCAGTTGGTGATTTTTAAATATAGATTGATGACCTGATTTAGCATAGTAAATGTTGTGAATTATATGGCTTGATTGATGGTTTAGAAGGAATTTCATTTGTTTGCCTAGAACAACTCAGTGAAATGCATGATTATCTTAAATTGAACAGTGTGAAAATTACGCAGTGTAAGAAAGAAGAAAATAAATGATTACGTTTGAAGATCACTCCCTTTCTAAAACCAGGTCTTCTAGGATGGTAGTGAGGATAAATGATATAGTAACATCATAAATTCTCTGTGGACAAGCAGGAATGAAGTCCTCATGTATGGGTGATGTCACCGCAGAACCCTGCGTGCAGGAATGCTCTCTAACTTATACTGGAAGCTTTTGGGAGGCTCTACCGCACCTGTGGACTTGTCTTCCTGCCTGCCATGGCGCCATCTTCTCCCGTCTTTGTTTTCTGCAGAGCCCCACAAACATGAATCTGTCATCTGCCAGTAAACATTTTGTTTTTTCCACTCTGGGGATCATTTTGTACTTGTGTTAAACTTTTCTGCCTACCATTGGTAGCGTCTGGTCCATCGATCACAGGTCCACCTTCGGTTCAATGCTGTTTTTGGTAACTTTTATTTTCTTGTTTTCCTGTGGCCCAGCTAGGCCTCTGGTCTCCTTCAAGCCATTTGCTTTGCCACGGCCTCATCCCAGATCAGCAGCAGGTTAAAGAAATGTGCCAGGGCTATCTTGTTCACCAACAAGCACAATTGGTGCCCCCAGTGTCTGGGTCTCAAAATGCCTGAGGGGTCGGAGAGAATTCCTTTTGGTCAGAGGTCTAATTCTGCATCATCTGCGCCAACATTGGTCTTGACGGCTTCCCTAGGATCCACCAAAGGTGCATAGACACCGAGAGGTTCACAGGCTCAATTGGAGCTTGAGCGCCTTTGGTGCCCTGGAGCATTGGTCATCAGTCGGTCTCCATCTGGAATCGGAGGACTCTACCTAGACTTCATCAGCATCGAAGTGGGCTGTACAAGCAGCGGACTAAATCCCATGTGTATCAGCATTGAAACCCTTCCTGATGCGATAATAGGGGAAAGCCGACAGTCGCCCAAGAGCGCATGGTTCGGAAGAATGTATCCTTGAAGGATACTACAAAAAGCAGAGAGGTTCCAAAAAAGAGTAAAGTAGCCCAAATGCCCTCGAGTATGGAGCAGACAGAACTTAAAGATCCCAAATTACCCATGTCTACCAATAGCCAAATTAATATGAATAAAATACAGTCTCTAAAATGCTTGTATGCAAATGCTAGAAGTCTACAAAACAAGATGGGAGAGTTAGAATATATAGCACTAAACGAGAGGTTAGATATGATTGGAATATCAGAGACATGGTGGAAGGAGGACAACCAGTGGGACACTGTGATACCTGGGTACAAACTATATCGAAATGATAGAGCTGATCAAATTGGTGGAGGGGTTGCGCTCTATGTTAGAGAGGGCATTGAGTCAGAAAGGATTAAAGTTTTGCAAGAAACAAAATTTGCTGTAGAATCTCTATGGATTGAAATTCCATGTAAAAAGGGGAAGGCGATGGCAGTGGGGGTGTACTATCGTCCGCCTGGCCAGAATGAACAAATGGATGATGAAATGCTCAAAGAAATCAAGGAAGCTAGCAAATGTTACAGTGCAGTAATAATAATGGGTGATTTCAATTACCCCGGCATCGACTGGGTCAGTGTCACAACAGGACATGCTAGGGAGATAAAGTTCCTAGATGAAATAAATGACTGCTTCTTGGAGCAGCTGGTTCATGAACCGACCAGAGGGGAAGCAATATTAGACCTAGTCCTTAGTGGAACACCAGATGTAGTGCAAGAGATAAGGGTGTTGGGGCCACTTGGCAATAGTGATCATAGCATGATCGCCTTTGATTTAATTAGTGGAGGAGGGATAGTAAGGAAATCCACAGTACTACCCTTTAACTTTCGAAAGGGAGACTATGATAGAATGAGGAAAACAGTTAAGAAAAAACTAAAAGGAGCAGTTGCAAAGGTTAAAGACGTACATCAAGCTTGGGTGTTGTTGAAAAATACTATCTTGGAAGCCCAGACCAGCTGTATTCCACGCTTTAAGAAAAGTGGAAGGAAGTCCAAAAAATTGCCAGCATGGTTTAAAGCTGAGGTCAGAGAGGCTGTTGTTGCCAAAAAAGCATCTTTCAAGAAATGGAAAAAAGAGCCAAATGATGAAACCTGGAAACAGCACAAGCACTGGCAAGTCAAATGCAAGGCATTGATAAGGCAGGCAAAGAGAGAATTTGAGAAGAAGCTTGCTGCGGAAGCAAAAACGCGAAATAAAGACCTTTTCAAGTACATTCGTAGCAAAAAACCGTGAGAGAGTCAGTTGGTCCATTAGATGATAAAGGGGTTAAAGGAGCACTAAGAGGCGACAAGGCGATAGCGGAGAGACTGAATGAATTCTTTGCTTCGGTCTTTACTGAGGAAGATGTAGGGATGTTACCCACGACTGAAGTGGTATTTAAAGGTGTGGAAGAATTGAAGGAAATATCGATACATCGGGAAGATGTCTTACAACTATTAGATAAACTGAAGAGTAGCAAATCACCTGGGCCGGATGGTATACATCCAAGGGTGTTGAAAGAACTGAAATTTGAGATTGCAGACCTGCTATCAGTAATCTGTGAACTATCATTAAAATCATCTCTAATACCTGAGGATTGGAGGATCGCCAATGTAACACCAATTTTTAAAAAGGGTTCGAGGGGTGATCCGGGAAACTACAGACCGGTGAGCTTGACATCAGTACCGGGAAAAATGGTAGAAACCATCATAAAGAATAAAATTACTCAGCATATAGATAGTCATGACCTAATGGGAGACAGCCAACATGGCTTTAGACAAGGAAGATCTTGTCTTACTAATCTGTTATGTTTTTTTGAAGGAGTGAATAAACAGGTGGACAAAGGTGAGTCGGTTGATATTGTGTATCTGGACTTTCAGAAAGCCTTTGACAAGGTCCCTCATGAGAGACTTTTGGCAAAACTAAAGAGTCATGGGATAGGAGGCAGTGTACTACTGTGGATCAGGAACTGGTTAAAAGATAGAAAGCAGAGGGTAGGGCTAAATGGCCAATTTTCCCAATGGAGAAAGGTGAATAGTGGTGTACCCCAGGGATCTGTGCTGGGTCCGCTGCTTTTTGACATATTCATAAATGACCTGGAAAGTGGAATAACGAGTGAGGTTATCAAATTTGCTGATGACACAAAACTATTTAAAGTTGTTAAAACCCAGGAGGATTGTGGAAAATTGCAAGAGGATCTTGATAAATTGGAAGACTGGGCATCAAAATGGCAGATGAAATTTAATGTGGAGAAGTGCAAGGTTATGCACCTAGGGAAGAACAACCCAAACTATGGTTACACGATGCAAGGTTCCACATTAGGAACCACCACCCAAGAAAAAGATTTAGGCGTCCTTGTGGATACCATGTTAAAACCCTCGGCCCAGTGTGCAGCGGCGGCCAAGAGAGCAAATAGAATGCTAGGTATGATAAGGAAAGGAATGGAAAATAAAACAAAAGATATTATAATGCCTCTATATCGTTCCATGGTGAGACCGCACCTTGAATATTGTGTGCAATTCTGGTCGCCATATCTTAAAAAGGATATAGCAATTTTAGAAAAGGTTCAGAGAAGAGCCACCAAAATGGTAAAGGGGATGGAAGGCTACTCCTATGAAGAAAGGCTAAAAAGGTTGGGGCTCTTTAACCTGGAAAAGAGACGGCTGAGGGGAGATATGATAGAAGTCTATAAATTAATGAACGGAGTGGAACGGGTAAACGTAGATCGATTGTTTACCTTATCAGAATATAGAAAGACTAGGGGACATGCAATGAAGCTACAGGGTAAACTATTTAAGACTAATAAAAGAAAATATTTTTTCACTCAACGTGTAATCAAACTCTGGAATTTGTTACCGGAGGATGTAGTAAAGGCTGTTAGTGTAGCTGGGTTTAAAAAAGGTTTGGACAAGTTCCTGGAGGAAAGGTCCATAAACCATTATTAAGAAGGGACCCAGGATATCAATGCTTGAACCAATACAAGCATTGTGGAACCTGTGTCCCTTGGGGAAACTGCTAGGTACATATGACCTAGATTGGCCACTGTTGGAAACAGAATACTGGGCTTGATGGACCTTGGTCTGACCCAGTATGGCATATCTTATGTTCTTATGTTATGATGTCGAGAGTGGCCTGCTGAAGTGCCTCAGAAAGAGGAATCAACCTTCACAGCTTGGAGGGGCACTGACCATCTCCCAACCATTGAGGTCCCAATTCCCCTGCAGTTGGTCACAGATGCTTAGGCCCATGGAGGAATGCCTTTGGACACTTGAGGCCCGCATTGCATCGATGCTGGAGCAACAGCTGCCTGGTCCTTCAGTGCCCAAGGCATCGACTGTTGTGCAGCCAATCCTCGAAAAGCATGCTCTGCCTGCATAGGCACCGACATTGGGGCATTGGGGCTTTTCATTGTTTCTCTTTCTCCACCAATCTGCTGGTAGGGGAACAAACCCACTTGGCTGGACTGATCTAGAAGGACTCAAGGAAAGGACATTATTTTGTAAGTAAAATGCCTCCATTTATTTGAATGTAATAACTCACCTTGAATTACCATTGAAATGCATGTGCTAAATCCAGTCCATTCTGCCTAGTTATCTTCTCTGGTTCTCTATCACATTAGGTAGATGAATATACAAATTATTTGTGGGCCAGCAGGAAATACGCCCTTACATATAGGTGACATCATCAGACGGAGTCCAATATGGGAGTATTCCCAGTTCCTTCTGGAATCTTTTGGAACTTTCCTCTGTGCATGAATGTTGTCTTCCCACCTACTGCCATGGTGCCATCTTACTTCAGTCTTCATTTTTCCACATAGCCCAACAGTTGCATATTGGCAGCTTTTTCATTGGGTATTGGGTATCGTTTACCTTTTAAAAATTTTGATTTTTTTTCTCTGTAGTGTTAGTTTTTGGTTGTTTAAAGTTTCCTTTATTTTCTTCGTCACTGTTACTCCCTTAGGCTTAGGTGCTCTGATAGCAAATATAATTTTTTTTCTCTCTCTCTCAAAATTGAGCTGTTTGATTTTGCACGACTATCTTTCCAGCTGATATGTCACAAAAACTAGTCAGTGGGTTTAAGAAGTGTTCCAGGTGCTCAAGGACCCATATCCATCATGGATACTTATAGTTTGGTGCCTTCGGTACTTGGGATCCGATCATCAGCCCTCTTCTTGTAATTTGTGTTTGCAGATGATGAAGCAGGCTCAAGGGTCAAGGAAGCAGCACTAATCCATTTTTGGTGCCCAAATCCGATCCATCGGCATTGACTGCACCAGTCTCAATGACATCGAAGGATGCTTCGCAGACACTGGTAGTGCATCTAAATCAAGGAGCTCTCGAGTCCACTCGGTGCCGAGCACTTGTATCCCAGAGCATTGGGCATCAATCCATTGTTTGCCCGAATGTGAAGAAGGATTCATCTTTGACGCCAAAGGGTGATGACTGAGTATCAAGTGGAAGTTCTGGTGCATTGATGTCGAGACATGGCACCAAGAGCAAGAAGGGATTGTAGGAGCACCTCTCTAACGGACCCGAAGAGAGGAGAGCTCACCCTTCAGGACATCGGAGAGGCAGCACCTACCTACTGCATGCCAAGTCCAGGCAGCCAATGCACCCTCTCAGATTCCAGGAACATTGTGAGAGCTATCAAGGAATGCATCACGATGCTGTTTGCCATGCAGCAGGTCAGTGCCTCAATATCTTCTACATCGGCAGCAGTCCAGCTGATCCTCAAAGCATAGAGCACCTGTGGGAGAAGCATCGAAGGACCCCAACACCAGAGCCTGCCTGACTGATTACCCTTTATGGTGTATCTGGGATCCATTGCTCCCCTTTGAAGTCTAGAAATTCATTGGTGCATCATCGCTCCTGAAGGAACTCCCAATCCCCAAAGAGCAGAAGAGCAATACAGGCTGAGACTCGGAAATATTTTGATTTTCTTTCTGAGTCTGACTCAGAAGGTTTGGGTTGCGGATGTAGAATCTGAGGGCTTGTTGGTGGACAGGTCCCCAGAACTTCCATCATAGCCTTTCTCTCCTCATGAGAGGCGTAAGTCACCTCCTGAAGATATGTGTTTCCATGATTTGGGAAGGGATATGGCTAAGGCCATACCATTTTCTTTGGAGACTGAGAATAAGCCCAGGGCAGAAGAAGTAGAGATCCCTCAGTCTTCTGACCCTAAGGAGGCAGTGACAATGTCCATGCACCACATCCTTCAAAGAGAACAGATGAGAATGTGGGAGAATCCCCTCACTGTTCCTCCTGTTAGTAAAATGTTTGACTCCATATATAGAATTCAAAAGGCTCCCGGATTCAAGAAGCTCTAGCTTCCTTACCATTCCTTGGTGATCAGATCCACCCTTAAGAGTTCTAAAAGTTCCAAAATGCACTCCTCGGTGCCCCCAGGGAGGGAAGCTCTGACATTAGATTTTCCAGAATTCCATACTTAAAGCCCACATGGTCTCTTTCCAGCTGCTCAACACAACTCAATCAAGAGCCTTCCTCCTGCATGGCAGATTGCTCAGGTTGGCAGCGATAATACGAGAGACTCAATTGAGTTAGCAGGTAACAGCTCGCAAGATGTTAACTGTACTGAGACACATGGCTTCCATGGTGCATGTAGCACCCTTGGTGCATCTCCATATGAGACAGGCTTAGTGGACTCTGAGAACCCAGTGGACCCAAGCCACAGGACATCTCGGGATCATCTTTACGTCACCAATCATCTTATGCAGTCTTTGGACTGGTGGACTATCCCACACAATTTGCTCAAAGGTCTCTTCTTTCAAATTGCTCCACCATGAAAAATATTGATGACAGGTGCACCCAAGCTGGGTTAGGGAGCTCTTCTCGATGGGTTTCACACTTGGAGCAATTGGTCCTTTTAGGAAAGTCTACATCAGATCAACTTCTTGGAACTAAGAACAGTAGCAAATGCTCTAAAGGTTTTCAAAGATCTGGTTTCCCATCAAATTGTCTTAATTCAAACAGACAAACAGGTAGTGATGTTCTACATCAACAAATAGGGAGGAACAGGCTCATACCTCTTGTGCTGAGAAATAGTCTGGTTGTGGAAATTGACCTTCACCCATGGGATGGACTTAAGGGCCACATACCTACCAGGTGAATAAAACACTGTGGTGGAGAGACTGAGTTGAGTCTTTCAACCACACGAGTGGACCCTGGGCAGAAAGGTTGCAGTCCACATCTTTTGAGAGTGGGTTACCCCTCGATGGATCACGACTCCTCAGAATGCCCAGGTAGATAAGTTCTCCTTTAGAGTATACAGCAGACCAGCCTCAGGTACCTTTCACCTCAATTGGGGGGGGGGGGGTTCTATATGCATATCCTCCATTACCTCTCATTGCCAAGGCCTTCCTACAGCTCAAAACAGATCGAGGCTCGATGATTCTCATCACTCTCTACTGGCCCAGACAACCTTGGCTTCCTCTCCTACAACTCTCCAGTCGAGAGCCAATTTGTGCCAGATCTGACATCGCAGGAGAACGGAACAATGGTATGTCCCAATATCAAGTCCGTGACCCTCACAGCTGCTGGCCGGTGTCGCTGATGTTATTTTGGCCTCCAGGAGGGCCTCAACGAGAAAGTCCTATTTATGAAAATGGAGAAGTTTTCTGTCTGGTGCGAGGAACATCCCTTTGCCTGTTCCACACAAGAACTGCATGAATATCTTCTACATTTCTCTGAGTCTGGATTCAAGTCCAACTCAGTAAGGGTTTATCTCAATGCAATTGGAGCTTGCCATCAAGGTGTGGAAGGTAAACCCATCTCTGTATAGCCTCTAGATGTTCGCTTTCGGCAGGGTTTACTTTTGTTAAAGCCTCCCTATAAACCACCTGCAGTATCCTGGGACCTCAGCGTGGTTCTCAGCTGATGAAAGCTCCTTTTGAACAGCTCAGTTCCTGTCCCCTGATGTTCTTCACCTGGAAGGTATTACTTTTGGTGGCAGTCACTTCAGCATGCAGAGTGAGAGAGCTTCAGGTTCTAGTACAAACTATATCGCAATGATAGAGTAGATCAAATTGGTGGAGGGGTTGTGCTCTGTTAGAGGGCATTGAGTCACACAGGATTAAAGTTTTGTAGGAAACAAAATATACTGTAGAATCTCTACGGATTGAAATTCCATGTAAAAAGGGGAAGGCGATAGCAGTGGGGGTGTACTATCGACCGCCTGGCTAGAATGAACAAATGGATGATGAAATGCTCAAAGAAATCGGGGAAACTGACAAAAGGTACAGTACAGTAATAATAATGGGTGATTTCAATTACCCTGGTATTGTTTGGGTCAGTGTCATGGCAGGACATATTAGAGAGAGAAAGTTTTTAGATGAAATAAATGACTGCTTCTTGGAGCAGCTGGTTCATGAACCTACAAGAGGTTAAGCCTTTTTGGACCTAGTCCTTAGTGGAACACAAGATCTCGTGCAAGAGATATAAGGGTGTTGGGGCCACTTGGCAATAGCTGTATTCCACGCTTTAAGAAAAGTGGAAGGAAGTCTAAAAAAACTGCCAGCATGGTTTAAAGGTGAGATCAGAGAGGCAGCTGTTGCCAAAAAAGCATCTTTCAGGAAATGGAAAAAAGTGCCAAATGAGGAAAACTGGAAACAATATAAGCACTGGCTTTTTTGTTGCCAAATTGTATATATGTTCAAGGAATAACAGTTGGGGAACGGGAGAGAGCGGACCTGAAGTAAAGGATAAGCAGTGGTAGAGAGTGATGCGTGGGACTGTCTGCAAAGAAGAAGTGTCCCTTAATGCTGACACTCAGACTTGGGGTGGGTAGATTGGACAAGACCGGTTGGTGGCTTGAGGAGCTGATTAGCCATAAACAGGTTGATTTCAGGAGCATGGGTTGGTTAGGGTTGGCAAATTGGATCCCAAGGTTGGAACAGGAGGCTGGAGAGGAGCTCCTGGCTTTATCCAGTCCCCGAATGAGGGGGCTGTAGGGAAAATGAGGGATTTGAGGGGGGAAGGGTTTGGGTGGGATAGAGAAAGGGTCTGGGCCTACCATTGGGGGGCTCAAATTGGACTGGAAGTTGAGACATTTGCCGACTCTTGGAGGAGGAGATACGACTATAACAAAGTGGATCACAGGAGATCATGGTTAAACTCATTTCTTGGAATATGCGGGGCCTTCACAGTCCAGTTAAGTGTAGACGAGTTTTTGACCAATTGAATAGGGAGAGTGTCGATACTGTCTTTCTGCAAGAATCACATCTGACTGGGCAGAACAACTTACAGCTGAAGTCCCACATGTTCCCGTGGGTCTATGCATCTAATTTCACATCGCACAAAAGAGGGGTCATTACTCTCATCTCCAAAGACTGTCCGCTTCCATCTCATCACAGTGCATCAACCAGGAAGGTAGATTCCTAATCCTGTTGGGCAACCTGAATGGAAACTTTCACCCTTATCAATATATATGTTCCCCTCTCAAATAGGGATAGCCTTGGTGGCTTTGATGGCCACTGTACAGTCCCACCAGCAGAGATATATTAATTGGACGAGATTTTAATTGAGTAATGTCCATTCTCCAGGACTAAGCAGGAAGTCAGCCCTCACATATGGGTGTCATCGGCGCCGATGAATACCCAGCGGAGCATTTCCCCAGCTTTCTATGAAAGCCTTTGGGAATGCAGGCACGCATGCGCGGTTCCCTTCCCTCCTAAAGGTGCCATCTTACCTCAGTCTCTTTTTTTACGTGAAGCCCGTCGGACGTATGTCCTGTTTTCCCGGTTAAAATCAGATTTTTAGCAATTTTTGCTCTTTTTTCTACCGGTTCGACGCCGGTTCCTCTACCGCCGGGTTCGGTACACCGGTATCGAGCCCGATTCTTCTTTTTCGGTTTTTGCCCTTCGTGGCTGACGTTCGCGCCCTTTTTTCTCTTTTTCCCTGGAAGGCCGGTCCTTTGACCTCGCGGGGACTCTTTTTTCCCCGATGGCTTCCAGTGGCTTTAAGAAGTGTGATCGGTGTAAGAAACTAATGTCTCTCACCGACACACACGACTGCTGCCTTCAGTGCCTCGGCGCCGACCACGATCCTAAGTCGTGCGGGGCCTGTGGAAAAATGTCTTCCAAGGCACTACGAAGTTGACAGCAGCAAAAGGACAGGCTTTTCTCGGACTCAGCCTCCGGCCGGGCCTGGACCTCGTCTGAGACCTCGACATCTCGGGATTCCGATCCAGAGTGCCGTCGAAGCTCCTCGGACAGGCGGTCCCCCGACCGAGAACGCAAGAGGAAGAAGCGGCTCGCGAGGGCATCGTCGGAAGAGGTCCCTGGCTCCTCGAGGGCCAGGTCTAAGACCCCTGACCGTCGCCCCGGGCCTGTGGAACCGGAGAAGCCTGCCAAAGTTCCTCGTGTGGAGCCGGAGTCTGCTGGACACGTAAGCCCCGTAGTCCTCGTGGACTCTCCTCCCAGGGAGCCGACGTCGGGCCCAGCGCCACCGGGGCCCGAGTCGGTGGCTGCTGCATCTCCCGAGCTGAGTCTCAGGATGACAGCCTTGGAGAGCAGAATGTCTGCCTTCATGGAGCAGCAGCGGGCACTGATGGCCAGCCTGTCTGGCGCATCTGCCCCGATCACCGGGACATCGACGTCAAAGTCGACCCCGGAGGCCGAGCCAATACTCGAGTCCCTCGTGGCTCGGAGTCGACCTCGGTCGCGGTCTCCCTCGACCTCCCGTTCGGGACCGAGGGCATCGACGCCGGTGCCTCCGGCATCGGGGCGGGTGCTCCAGGGCCCCGTGGGGTCGGACCTCAACTCTTCCTCGGACGAGTCAGCTTGGGAGACGGAGGACGAGGAGTCTCCCGATACCTTTAAGACTCGGTGCATCCCTTCGGACTCACCGCAGTCTGAACCCCGGAGTATGTCCCCTCCGGAGGACACCCGGTTCTCGGAGTTCGTCCGGGATATGGCCACTGCCTTGGCTATTCCGGCGGATCCCGAGGAGGAGCCTCGAGCTGAAGAGCTCGAGGCCCTACCGTATTACTCTCCTCCGAAGGAGGCCTTTACTGTCCCGGTTCCTCCGAAGCTGGAACGGCTCCTCTTCCGTATGTGGGAGGCACCGGCCTCGGCGCTGGTTCTTAGCAAGCGGGTCGATTCCATCTATCGACTCTGGAAGAGCCCTGGGTTTCAAAAGGCACAGCTACCACACCATTCCATGGTTGTGGAATTGGCCATGCATCGTCTGAAGAGTCAGAAGATTCACTCCGCGGTGCCTCCTGGCAGGGAGGCCCGAAACCTAGATGGCGTCGGTAGAAAGTGTTTTCAGGGCTCGATGCTTGCTTGCCGTGTCGTCTTACCAGCTGTACATGGGCATGTACTTGCGGGATCTGGCCAAGGAGTTGGCCGGATTCTCTGCTGGTCTCTCCGGGGAACCCTTGCAGAGATTTAAGTCCTTGTCCTCGGGGATTCGGGACTGCTCGAAGTTCATGTTCCGCGCCGCCTACGATGGCTTCGAGGCTTCGGCCCGAGTTGCGGCAGCCGGCATCGTGGCTCGACGCCAGGCATGGCTGCAGTCATCGTACCTCGAGCCATGGGTTCAGGACAAGTTGGTCGATGTCCCTTGCCGAGGTGAAAACCTTTTTGGCAAGCCCATGACCGAGAAGGCCGCTCAGCTCGAGACCGAGCACCTCACTCGGACAAGGCTGTCAAGGAAGACCTCTGCCCCTTCTCATAAAAAGAAGGGCTCGGGTAAAAAGCTCTTTTACCCGAGGAAGGGCACTGCCTACAAACAGTAGCCACAATATCAGGCTGCCCAAGCCTCCCCCCAGGGTCAGCAAGCCAAGGGCCAGGGTAATTGGCCCCGTAGACAGAGGACCTCCAAGCCTCAGGCCCCTGCTACCACTCAGCAGGGTGGGGGTTTTTGACTCCTTGAGCATAGCCTCTCCTCCACTGCTCTCCCAACCCTGCACAGGAGGTCGTCTCGCCCTCTTTGCCCACCAGTGGCCCCTTATCACCGGGGACAGTTGGGTGCTGGAGATAGTCCACAAGGGCTATGCCCTCCATTTTCACCAACTGCCACCCCATACTTTCCAGTGGAGCCTCCAAGGCCTCCTCTGCACACAGCCCTTCTCCGTCAGGAGCTTCAGGGTGTGTTGATGGACAGGGCGGTGGAGCCTCTGCCTCCCCACTTGCAAGGTCACGGGTTCTACTCCAGGTATTTCCTGGTGCCCAAAAGGACCGGTGACCTTCGTCCCATTCTGGACCTCAGGAACCTCAACAAGTTCCTAGTGAAGGAAAAGTTCAAGATGCTTACTCTTGGAACCCTCCTGCCCTACCTCCAGCAGGGAGATTGGCTATGCTCCTTAGATCTAAAGGATGCGTACACTCACATCCTCATTCATCCAGACCACAGAAAGTACCTCAGGTTCATTGTGGGAGGAAACCATTATCAGTACAGAGTGCTGCCTTTCGGCCTCACCTCCGCCCCCAGAGTCTTTACAAAGTGCTTAGCAGTGGTGGCGGCCTACCTGAGAAGTCAGGGCATCTTTGTCTTCCCCTATCTGGATGACTTGCTCATCAGGGGTCAGACCGGTCAGGAGGCCAATCAAGCCACCCTCAGGACCATTGCTCTTCTACAGCGCCTGGGGTTTGTCATAAACTTCGCAAAGTCCACTTTACTCCCTTCCCAGAACTTGGAGTTCATAGGGGCAAGGCTGGACTCTCTCCTGGCAAAGGCGTTCTTGCCAGAAAACAGAGCCCTACGGTTGATGGCCTTGGCAAGTCAGTTTCTCAGCAGGTCCCTGGTCTCCGTCAGACTCTGCCTGAGACTTCTAGGCCACATGACTTCGACAGTGCATGTGACCCCCATTGCCAGGCTCCATATGAGGCCTGCACAATGGTGTCTTCGGTCTCAGTGGTCCCAGGCCACAGGCAGCCTCAGAGACAGGATAAGGGTGTCCAGATCATTTCTTCACTCCCTCAACTGGTGGCTACACCCACCCAATCTGCTGAAAGGGGTGCCCTTTCAGATTCCAGGTTACACAGTGGTGCTAACCACAGATGCCTCCCTGCGAGGCTGGGGAGTGCATTGTCTGGGCAAGTGCACCTAGGGACTCTGGTCTCCCTGAGAAGCTGCACAGCAGATCAATCTCCTTGAACTCAGAGCTATTCGCTTAGCACGCAAAGCTTTCACTCCTACCCTGACTCACCAGTCTGTCCTGATCCAGACAGACAACCAAGTTGCCATGTTTTATGTGAACAAACAGGGCGGAACCAGGTCCAGGATCCTTTGTCGGGAGGCCCAAGACCTGTGTTCTTTTGCCCTCAAGCACAACATGCTCCTCAAGGCTGTGTACCTTCCAGGCCAGGACAACTACCTGGCAGACAGGTTAAGCAGGATTCTGCAGCCCCACGAGTGGCAGCTGCATCCTTCGGTAGTTCAGAAGATCTTTCTCAAATGGGGTCTTCCTTTGATGGATCTTTTTGCCAGCCCACTGAACAAGCAACTGCCAAAGTTCTGCTCCAGGCAACCACATCCTCTGCGGATAGCAGCGGATGCTTTTCTGATATCTTTGTCTCAGGGCCTCCTCTATGCGTTTCCTCCCATGCCCTTGGTGGCCCGAACCCTATTCAAGATTCTTCAGGACAAAGCCTCGGTCCTGCTAGTAGCTCCCAGATGGCCGAGACAGCCTTGGTTTCCTCTTCTGCTTCAACTGGCGGTGGATCCTCCACTACCTCTGGGGTTGCAACCCGACCACCTCACACAAGACCAGGGTTCCCTTCTGCACCCCAATCTCAAGTCTCTCAATTTGATGACCTGGAGGCAGCAAGGGTAGTTTTGGCTCCCTGGGGCCTACCTCAGGAAGTTGAGGAGGTTGTCCTAGCCTCTAGGAAACAGTCCACGAGGAAAACCTATGCTTTCAAGTGGAAGAGGTTTTCTGTGTGGTGTCACCTACGTACAGAGGATCCTTTCTCCTGTACTGTGCCAGTGGTGCTTCAGTATTTACTGCACTTATTCAATCAGGGACTTAAGTCCAATTTTGTTCGGGTCCACCTCTCAGCTCTAGCAGCTCACCACTCATTGGTAGAGGGGCAGTCTCTATCTGGTCACCCCTTGGTGTCCCGCTTTCTCAGGGGCTTGCTTTTGCTCAAGCCTCCCATCCGTCCTTCAGTGGGAGCTGAATGTGGTCTTGCAGCAGCTGACTCGCCCACCTTTTGAGCCGATGGCTACTTGTCCACTACGCTTCCTCTCCTGGAAGACACTCTTCCTAATAGCCCTTACCTCAACTAGGCGAGTGAGTGAGCTTCAAGCCCTGGTCTGTGACAGGCCTTACATCAGGATTTACAGGAACAGGGTAGTCCTCAGGACTCATCCAAAGTTCCTCCCTAAGGTTGTCTCCTTTTTCCACCTCAATCAGGAGGTGGTTCTTCCAACATTCTTCCCTAAGCCTCATGTTAGCCAGGCCGAAGCAGTCCTGCATACCCTGGACTGTAGGAGGGCCTTATCCTTCTACCTTGGCCGTACGCAGGGGCATAGAATTGCTACTCATCTCTTCGTATCCTTTTACCCCAATAAGTTGGGGTTAGCTGTGTCCAAGTGTACCTTGTCCATCTGGGTAGCTGACTGTATCACCTAGGCTTACAAGGCGGCTGACCTTCCTTTGCAGGGTAGTGTCACGGCCCATCGTGTCAGGGCAATGGCTGCCTCAGTGGCTCATCTCCGCTCTGTGCCCTTGGTAGACATCTGCAGGGCTGCAACTTGGTCTTCAAGCCAGACATTTGCAGCCCATTACTGCCTGGAGAGGGAGTCCTGTAGGGACAGTGCTTTTGGCCAGGCAGTACTCCGGAATCTCTTTGAGGTTTAGGCAACTCCTGCCCTCTGTTGGGCTACCTGTGGAGATTGTGTCCTTGAAAAGCCTTTCTTTGCTGCTGAGACTAGAGGGAGTTCTCTTGTTCAGCCTGGGTTCCTTGGTAGCCCAGAGCTAGGGAGTCACCCATATGTGAGGACTGACTTCCTGCTTGGTCCTGGAGAAAGAGTAGTTACTCACCTGTAACAGGTGTTCTCCAGGAGCAGCAGGAATCAGTCTTCACAACCCTCCCTCCTCCCCTTGGAGTTGCAGTTGTACATAGTTTATTTTTTCATTTTTGTGTGCTGTTCTTAGCTATGTCATTTGACTGAGGTAAGATGGCACCTTTTGGTGGGAAGGGAACCGCACATGCGTGCCTGCATTCCCAAAGGCTTTCATAGAAAGCTGGGGAAATGCTCCGCTGGGGCTTCATCGGCGCCGATGACACCCATATGTGAGGACTGATTCCTGCTGCTCCTGGAGAACACCTGTTACAGGTGAGTAACTACTCTATATAGATGGAACAGGAGGACAAAGGTATATCTCCACTAATCTGACTAAGTTTTATCAGGTATTAACCCAATTGGACCTCAGCGATGCGTGAAGGACTATGCATGGTGGCGAAAGACTATACCTTTTTCTCCTCTGTCCATCAGAGCCACTCTAGAATTGACATGTGGCTCACCTAAAGAAGCTTAAACTCAGTTCTTGCTGCTACATCCATAGGTACAATGGGAGCTTCAAATCACACCATAATCTTTTTTTTTTTTGGGGGGGGGGGGGGGGGAGTTTGAGCAACCTCCCGGCACCTTGGCTCTGCATAGAGGACTTCCTAAAAATAAAACATTTCTTCTCGAGATAAAAAAGGGATGACAGAAGTATATGACCTGCAACAACACTGATGAAATTCCCGCCTTCATACTCTGAAAGGAAGTTAAGGCAGTCCTCAGGGGTGAAC
Organism: Ichthyophis bannanicus; assembly: GCA_033557465.1. Lineage (NCBI taxonomy): Eukaryota > Metazoa > Chordata > Amphibia > Gymnophiona > Ichthyophiidae > Ichthyophis > Ichthyophis bannanicus. The sequence continues at coordinate 766,107,795 of CM066036.1, read as the reverse complement.
AAATCTTTCTCGAGTGGGTTCCAAAAAAGGGAGAACTTAAGAAGGGAAGAATTACACAAAGATATAGGGGAACTGGAAAAACTGTGCTGTAATGGAGGAGGAGATAAGGTCTGGCAACTGTTGGTGCAGAAGAGAGGAAAATTATCTGTCCTGGAAACAGAATCCACTTCCTCAGTATTGCTTTGCACTAAGACACTTCTATGAGTACGGTAACAAGGTGAACCATCTGCTTCTCTGGCAACTGAAGAAGTAGAGAGCTAGACAGAGGATCAGTGCCCTCAATTCAGGAAGTGGGCATGCTCCACAAGTTCTCAAAGATGGCAGATGCATTTGCTAAATTCTATAGGGAGCTATCATTCCAGCTTTTGGCTGACAGGATGGAAATTCAGGATTGGCTGTTGTCCGCAGGCCTTCCTCGTCTCTCCTCAGAGGACCGGGAGGCGCTAGAGCATCCTCTCACACTAGAAGTGCGGTTGGTGATGTGTAACTTAAAAGTGGCAAAGGTGCCTGGGCCAGCTGAGATATACAAGACTCTGCCCAACCTTTTTGCCCCTGTGCTGGTCCGAGTAGTCAATGATATCAGAAACCAGGGAACACTGCTGGCCTCATTTTATCAGGCCTCCATCATGGTCATTCCTAAGGAAGGGAAAACCCCAATACTAATTGGCAATTGCAGACCTATTTCCCTCCTAAATAGTGATTCCAAAATTTTTTATTAAAGTACTATGCGCATGCCTCGACTTGAACCTACAAGAATCTTGTTCACTTGGACCAGACCAGATTCATGAAGCAGGGGTATGGTTTCAATAATGTCTGGCGGTTGATTAATGTACTACATCAGGTTCGAGGCAGGAAGGAACCTTGTGCAATTCTGTTGCTGGATGCCGAAAAGGCCTTTGATAAAGTAAAATGGCCATACCTATTCAAGGTGCTCTAACAAATCCGTTTTGGGTCTAATATGTGTGTGTGAGTGGGAGCCATGTATGCCAGACCAATGGCCACAGTTTTAGTTAATGGATTACATTTGAATTCCTTCTGAATGGAGCGAGGAATGTAGAGGTGGAGTAAAGAGTTGATTTAAAAAAAACAAACGCCGTGGCCATCTTTTTCTTAAGCCTGAAATGCTTATGGAAGAATCATAAAAATGACGAGAACAGCTTTGGACTTGTAATGCACAGATAAGTGTGATCTTTAATTTGGAATTATCTTAGCCCTGAAGCAGAATAAGATATCCTCTTCGAAACGCAACAGTCATAGTTGGCACTATAGATGTTCCAGTAAATGTTTCAAAATTAATAAGACACAATACTATGGATGTTCTACTAAAGGTTTCAGAATTCATGGCATGAGATTATAAGAGCAGAAAGTTCTTTTGGTTTTTACTTAAGAAGAAAAAAAACATTATAAAAAAGTACTATTGTTCACAAATAATAAAACAGACTAATATGCTAAATGCAGCTGATAACAGCGGCTTTGAAAGAAAGGTACGACATATATACAATTGTAAATAATATAGTTTAGATAAGTGAACCTTTCTTTATACAGGATATATACGTAGCTTTGGTGAAATATATTTTTCCTGTAGGAATTCAATTAGCAAAATATAAAGATGGTATATATAAAATTCAAAAACTGACATATTCCAGTCATTAAACTGAAAATAAATTCTTTACCTTGTGATAAGGAAGCTTATCATAGCTCAGGTAGGAGCTATAGAAAAGATGATGTGACTCTGAACAAGCAACCTGTCAGTTCTGGTAGAAGTAAGAAAACAGAGTTTTCACATAAAAGACTACCAGTCCCAGAATGCACCAGGTTTCCAGCAGCCATGAGAAGGGCTGAAGTGAGAAAACGTGTGTGCAATCAAGAGAGCTATGAGGTAATCCCTAAGCACTCATCTCAAAGGGCAGGGCCTGATTCAACACAGCTGCGCTGTGTTAGGGAGGAGCACACAGGACAGAATAAGAATAGAGCTTATTCTACAGATAATAGCTACAGAAAGAGCTTCAGGAAAGGAGACAGCAACAGCTTCAAGCTCAAGCACCAACATCATCTCGAGAAGCAGAAGCCAAGCCAAGCGGATAGAGAGAGAAGGAAACTCTCTGGAAGGAAGAGAAGAAAGGCCATTGGAAGGTCTGGGAGATTCCAAGGCAGTACCTATACTGGGAGGTATTCCAAATGCCAGCAGAGTCCATTGGACTGGAGTCAGCCAGAGGAATGGAATGGCAGAGATAGGAATCACCAGTGGCTACCTGGAAGAGAGAAGACTGCACGTGGAAAGGACTTTCAGACCTATGCCAGAAGGTATGTGAGGAAAGATCCAGTGTCCAGGGATCAAGATTGGAAGGCTGGACATCAGAACTGGATTACCTACTGGCCAGGCTATACAGAGAGGAATTATGATAGCAGGAGAGGCTCAGGTATGAACACTGATCCAGACCCTATCTATAATAGTGAATGGCAGCAAGGGAATAAGCATTCTCATGATAGTGCCTTATGGAAAGACTCGTCTGTGCCAATGTATGATAGTGACCCTATGCTGATTGATGAAGGGGGAGATACAGCAGATGAAACTATTAATTACATGGACTGTTCTCTATCTAAATGCTATTGCTAGCTTTCTGTGAGCAAACACATCAGCCATCACAAAGAAACCTAACTTTGTTCTTATTTCCACTGCAAACAGCTCTTAAAGCAGGATTTAGGTTCACACAGTAGCAGCCAGCCAGCTAAAGGGTTTCAGCTGGACAATTGATAGTAATTAAAGCTGCACCTGATTGTGTGTGTGAGCCAGGGAGAATCACTGCTGGATCTGCGTGGAAAATAAGCAGAAGTTAACCTAACAAGCAAAGTTCCTTTATTTCTTTGTGCCTTTATTTGGTAATTATTTGCTAAGAAAACATTAGCTAATTGCCTGACAAGTTGAAGGTTGTTTTCTGATTTGCTTTGTGACTTTGTTATCCATTTAAACACTGCAAGCAAGTAACCTCATTTATATTGCTATCAAGCATACTTGTGCTGGGTGAATTAAACCCCATCAATAAAAGAAGTATTTTATTGGCTTTACCACTGGTTACACAACTCAATTATTGTCTCCAGCTGTGTTTGGGAGTGAATGAACTACATTACCCACAATACCTTGCAAGAATCATATGAATATATGCACCGTCAAGATTGTGTAAGTTCTCACCCTAGGCAGCCGTCTGACAACCTTTATTGTGTAGCTATTTTATTTTTCTAATTGCCTTGGCCCTGGTATCTGTTTTTTGCGTCCTCTATCTTCTCTAACTTCTTTTCCAGAGTTTGCAGTCCACCTGCCCCTTCTCTTCACTCCCTGTCTTCTTCACTTGCTACCCTACATTCATCTCCGACCTTGATCTTTTTCCTTTCAGCTTTCTTCCATTTATTTTTCTCTCTTTATCAGCTCTGATTTAATTTCTCTTTCTTATATCCAGTTCTCAGTCGCTCTCTTTTTACAGCCCTCTCACTTCATCTCTCTATCCTTCCCCAGCCTCTTATTACCCTTTCTTTAACTTTTTCCTTTCTCTCTTCCACCCTCCCTGTGTTGAGCATCTCTCACTTTCTCTTCTGCCCTGTCTTGTCTTTCCCTCTCTCCCCAATCTCGTGTCTTTCCCCTTTTTCTTATCCTATCCCCGCCATATCCGCATTCTCATTAATGCACGCTCAGCCCGCAACAAATGGCCAGCTATCATTGATCTTATATCAAACCTCACACTAGACATCCTATTTATCACAGAAACATGGCTGTCTAATACCGACAATGTCCTAATGAACCATCTAACCCCACCTAACTACACCATCTATACCTGTAACAGAGAAAATAGAAAGGGAGGAGGAGTTTGTATAATAGCAAGAACAGATTTGAAATATCACGTAATATCTACCAATACCACAAACCACTCAAATACGCTATCCATCTCCAATAATAGCAACACCATAAATCTCATCTACAGAGCCCCAAATGCTCCAGCTGACGATCTCTCAACCATAATTGATATTGCCATCAACCCATTGGATATCAACAAACCTAACTGGATCCTTGGAGATTTTAATCTTGCCTCCACACCACCTTCAGTGTCCAACTCCTTCCTTGATGCCATGATCAACTTACACTATGATCAAATCGTAAAAACATCCACTCATAAACAAGGAAATCTTCTTGACCTCATATTTGCACCATCAGTACACCCGAATCTGATAAACCAACCTGAGCCCCTATCAACCCCCGTCCCCTGGTCTGATCACAAACTTATCTCATTCATCATTCCATCTACTGAATCTCCAAACAAGTCACCAAATGCTTACCTACCACCAAAACCAGCACGATTCCAACCTTTTAACATGGATACAATCACCTCCCTTACCATGCCAAAACTCTCCACTATACCTAACAACATCGACGACTCTGTATCAAACTGGAACAATGCTCTTCGACTATCAGCACAACCTACCACTAAACAAGACAAAACCTCTACCAACTCTTCTATCGCCAAGAAAAAGAACGCACCATGGTTCTCATCAGAGTTACGAACCTCCCTTCAACAACTGAGGAGATTAGAGAAGAAATGGAGACACTCCCTAAACCCTCATGATCAGTCCATTTACCTAGCCAACTTAAAGTCCCATCGTCAGCTAATCTGGGATAAGAGAAGAGAACACCATACAAAGCTACTTAGCCGTTCCCTCAACAAACCAAAAGATCTCTTCCAAATAGTAAAATCCCTAACTACTGAACCTCCCTCACCACAACAGGAATTTATACACCCACAACTATATGCTGATTACATTCAATCCAAGGCAATCAAGACCACTGAATCAACCACAAGTGTAACCAAGCAATCCTCCAACATTCAACTCACACTCAATAATTTCTCATCTCCAACTCCAAAGTCTATTGAAGAAATTATTACATCCATCAATGCCACTACCGCTCCAAATGATCCATGCCCGGCCTTCTGGATCAAATCACTGAAAACAGAACTTAGCCCATACATATCAGCATTAGCTGACCAGTCCCTTAGATCCGGGATATTTCCATCAGCTCTCAAGCACACCTCCATCCGTCCTCTACTGAAGAACAACAAACTGGATCCGAAAAAGGAAGACTCCTATCGCCCAATTTCAAGCATTCCTTTATTAGCCAAGATCCTAGAAAAAATCGTACTCAGACAAATTCAACAACACATTGATTCCGAGGCACCACTAGATCTAAACCAACATGGCTTCAGGGAAGCCCATGGAGTTGAAACTCTTCTAACTTCTCTATTGAACACACTCATTAACACAACAGACAATATCAGAAATGGAGTCGCTATGATCTTCCTAGACATAGCAGCAGCATTTGATTCTGTCGACCACAACCAACTACTCACCAGGCTCCACGAAAAAGGAATTCAAGGAACGGCACTGAATTGGTGCAGATCTTACCTAGAAGATCGTTGGCAACAAGTACGGACTGGGGAGACCACATCTCAACCTTTTCATCAGAAGCAAGGAGTTCCACAAGGTTCCTCTCTTTCAGCCCTTCTATTTAACATATATGCAACCTCTCTGCAACATCTCCCGCTCATTCGGAGTATCATGTCTTATCTACGCAGATGACGTGCTCTTATTCACTCCAATCAATGTATTAAAACCTGACTACACTACTCTAATCACCTGCTTCAACTCAATATCAGATTGGCTACTCACTCAAAACCTCAGAATCAATTTTAAAAAAACCGAAGTCCTGATTGTCACTAGGAACAAAGACTTCTCTCCCCCACCAACTCTAAAAATACGTGATGCTGATCTACCACTCAAAACCTCAATACGTTATCTGGGTGTTATACTTGACCAACGACTTGAATTCAAAGAACACATAAAAAATACTGTAAAAGCCATTTACTATAAAATCAAGACCCTTCGACACCTCAGACCTATGCTTGAACCATCTGACTTTCGTACAACCTTCCAGGCATTAGTCACTCCTCATTTTGACTATGCAAATATCGTTCTTCATGGCCTACCCAAGAGCACTCTAAACCCGCTTCAATTGGCCATGAATACAGCGGCCAGAGTTCTTCATGGATCCCAAAAGAGTCAACATATTACTCCCATACTATTTGACCTCCACTGGCTCCCACTAGCTGGCAGAATCTTATACAAAGCTCTCATCCTTACCTTTAAAGCATTCCACCATATCTCATCATCCTCCTTATCTGATCTCCTCCAACACACACAGAACACCAGATCTAGACGTTCTGTAACAGAGAACTTGCTAACAATCCCAAAAGACAGCAAAAAACTCACTCAAACAACCACTTTAAGAGCATTCTCTTCCTTCGCCCCTAGATGCTGGAACACGCTACCACCTAGTATTAGAGCACAAAAGGACCTGTCCCAGTTCAGAAAATCCATAAAAACATATCTCTTCCTACAACACTTCTCTCAATATACTGACCCCCCTCCCACACAGACCATTGACCACGGCTAGCCAAATAAGCTCCTGAAATCTTACCACTTGATCTAGACCAGGCCTCACAAACCCTACCTTTAAAACTCAAGCATTTAAGAACCTATTGTAAATAATTGAAAATATCTGTTAATTGTTAATCCCTGTTATCCATGTTTTTATTCCCTGTTCTCTGTAAACTTAACATTTGTTTTTATGTTTAAGTACAAAACTTGTTAAAATGTAAACCGCGCTGATGTCAAAAGTGCGGTATATAAAAGCTGTTAAATAAATAAATAAATAATAAATAAATAAATTCCCTCTCTCTCTCACTCCGTGTCCAGCATTTCCCCATTTTTCCCGCTATTTATTTATTTTTATTTATTTATATCCCGCTTTTCACCGGGTCAAAGCGGTGTAACATATAACATAGGGGAGGGGGGTAATTTTTCTTTAGGGTGGGGGCCATCACCAGGGGGCAACAATTAACGATTTGGGTAGACATGGACATGTATATTTCTGCTGAATCTATGTATTAGGTCATGGTGGTGCTTCTGTTCAGAGATGTTCACGGAATAGGATTGTCTTCAGCTGTTTCTTAAATGATGTGATGTCAGCGTTGTTCCTGATGTGGTTTGGTAGAGAGTTCCAGAGGGATGGAGCATAGAGTTCGAATGCTCTGTTGCAGGTCCGTTGTGTGGATTTGGTTCTTTTGTGGGGGACAACGATAGAGTTATTGGAGGAATGTCTGGTTGATCTGTTGTGGGATGGGCGAGGCAGTAAGGAGTGGAGTGAGGTGTTCAGTGTTTGGTGGATAGTTTTGTGGATGAGCAGGATAGCTTTGTATTTGATTCTTGCTTGTAGTGGAAGGAGGTGAAGGTCTCTTAGGATTGGGGTGATGTGCTCGTGTTTTTTTGCATTCTGAATAATCCTCGCTGTAGTATTTAAGGCAGTACGGAGGGGGTTGGTGTGTGAGGCAGGAAGTCCATGATAGATTATGTTGCAGAAATCTAGATGAGGGAGTGTCACAGCTTGCATTACTGTCCTGAAGTCGTGAGGTTCTAGGAGGGGTCGGAGGCGTTGAACAGTTTTGGCTTTGTGGAATATCGTCCCAGCGGTTTTGTTGATTTGTTGTTTGAAGGTGAGCGCTTGGTCAATGATGACGCCTAGATATCTTATTTGAGGCTGGATTTGGATTTGCGTGGTTCCCATGTTGAGGTGGGAAGGTGGTTTGAAGTCGGGATCTTTTGTTACTATTAGGGCTTCGGTTTTCTTTATGTTGATGGATAGGTTGTTTTCCTGTAGCCAGTTGGCTATGTCATTGAAGCAGGCTGATAGCTGGTCGTTGTTTGGGTTGGTGGTCGTAATTGGTGCGTAGAGCATTATGTCGTCTGCGTAGATGTGGAAGTTGATGTTGTGGTTGCGTATGATTGAGCATAGTGGACGGAGATATATGTTAAACAACATGGCTGATAGGGTGGATCCTTGGGGTACTCCTTGTAGTTGTTGGTAGGGGGGCGATGTTGTGGAGAGGGTGCGGATCCGTTGCTGTCTGTTGGTTAAATAGGATCTGAACCATTGGAGTACAGTGTCTTTGATTCCAATTGTTTGTAGTCTGCGTATGAGGATTTCGTGGGAGATTGTGTCAAATGCCGCTGATATATCTAGGAAGATCAGGATGTATCCTGATTTCTTCTCTTGGGTTCCAATGATGAGGGTGTTCATTAGAATGGTCATGAGGGTCTCGACTCCATGTAGTGGTCGGAAACCGTGTTGCTGCGGGTCAAGTATGTCATTGGTGTCCAGGTGGTCTTGAAGCTGGCGTTGGACTATCTTTTCTATTATCTTAGTGGCGAGGGGGAGGCTTGCAACTGGTCTGTAGGAGGTGGGGTCCAGGGGGTCCAGGTTGTTCTTTTTTATGGTTGGTCGAATGATTGATGTTTTGAGGGCATCCGGTATGTATCCTTGTTTAAAGGATTTGTTTAGGATGTGAGTTAGTGGGGCACTCAGGTCTTCCTTGGTTTCCTTTATCCATTCCGTAGGGCAGGGGTCCAGCGGGGAGGTAGTGGTGTTCAGACAGGAGATAGTGGAGGATATCTCTTACTTTGAGGTTTCATTGAATGTATTCCAGTCAGCGTTTATGGTGGTACTGGGGTATGTCTTTGTGACTGTAGCGCTGCGGTAAGGTTGTTGAGGTTGCTGAAATTGTTTGTATTGTCGGGCCAAGAGATCCGAGGGGATATCTGGGAGTTGATCGGAGGTGGTCGGTGCTTTTGTCAGTTTTTTGGCAATTTGGAAGAGTTCTCGAGGCTTGTTTACAGCTGTCGTGATGATTTTGGTGTGGTAGTTTTTCTTCGCATTGTCGGCCTCTGAGTGGTAGGTAGTGATTTCAGAGAGGTATTGCTTTTTGTCTATGTCATTTTTGGTTTTCCTCCATTTTCTTTCTGCTCTTCTAAGTTTCGTTTTTAGTTTCCGGAGGTCAGGGGTGAACCAGCGGGCCTTTGAGGAGATGGGTTTGTTGCTGGTTTTGTTCGGAGTTGCATTGGATGCTGAGGAGATTGTGGTGTTCCAGTTGTCTATGAGGTCATCGAGGTTGTTGGAATTCGTAAGTAGGTTAGGTAGAGTTAGTGCCAGGAAGTCTTCTCTGTTGAATGCTTTGAATCTACGCGTGTGTTGAGTGTTTTCTCTGTTTGTATTTGGTTGATATGCGTGGGAGAGGTGGATGATGTAGTGGTCTGACCATGGGACTGGTGAGATTGTTGGACTGCTGCATGCGGAGGATGTTTGGGAGTTCAGAAATATGAGGTCCAGTGTGTTGCCTTTTTCGTGTGTTGGTTCATTTATGATCTGTGTCAGGTTCATTGCTGTCATGGCGTTGAGGAATGTTTCTGTTTGTGCGTCTTGGAGGGATGGGAGATTGAAGTCTCCCAATATAATTGGTTCTTTTGCTGGGTCGATGCTCTCGGAGATGGTGTAGTATCCTTGGTAAGTCAGAGTTTGCAGCGGGTGTTCTGTAGAACAGGCATATTGTGAGGTTTTTGTTAGTGAGGGTGAGGATGTCTGCTTCATTGGAGGTTTCAGAGGTGTGGGTCCGTAGGTGGAGGTTGTCCTTTGCGATGATGGCTACCCCTCCGCCTTTTGTGTGTGTTCGGGAGCAGTGATGAAAGCTGTATCCGGTTGGTGTCAGTTGGTTCATTATCACTGTGTCAGTTTCTGTTAGCCAGGTTTCTGTTATACATAGGATGTCAGTCTTCTCAGATATGATCAGGTCTTGGAGCATGTGGTATTTGTTCCTTGTGGAACGTGCGTTTATGAGTGAGATGGAGAGGTGCAGGTGGCTGGTGTGATTGGTGCTTTGGGGTGGCGTGCGGTGTGTGTGTGTTGGGTTGTTCGTGGTGTTGTTGATGTTTGTGGGTTGAGGTTCTGCGGTTCCGGTGTATGGGAGGTCAATGGGTGCGGTTGGGTGTGGGTATGGTGTCTGTGCAGAGGAGGTTGTGCAGGGTAGTGTGTCTGCGTAGGGAGGGTTGCTGAGTGTGCTTGGGTGGGGGTATAGTGTTAGGATGGGAGTGAGAAAGTAGATGGGGGTTAGGAAGGGCGGCATGTTGAGACAGAGTACCTGGGCTTTTGAAGCGGTGTGGTCTCTTCTTGTAGATTTGCTGGAGCTTTTGGAATTTCCAGTGGTTGTCCTGTTGAGCTGCTTGCCACGATGGTTCTCTTTTTATGCCAGAAATGGTGTTGCGGCTGGTAACAGGAGCCGGCGTGCTCACCTGTGTTCCAGTGAGCTCCCGTTTCAGCAGGACTTGAGTCGTCGATGGTGCTAGTGCCGGCGAGCTCAGACCCGATCAGGGGAGCTCGAGCCTCAGCTGTTGCAAAGATTTTCCGTGGGGTGGGCCACGCTAATGGCCAGCGCCTAAGGGCCACGCCAAAGGGCCCTCTGGCGAGGCCCTCGGGCGCGGGCCCGCCCTGTAGGGACGCCGCAATTTATGGCCCTTTGTGTGTGCTGTGCCTCCTCTCCCACTGCCCGGATTGGGCAGGAGCAGCTCCCACTGTCCCGATTGGACAGGAGCGGAGGTGGAGAGCAGCTGGATGTTTCAGCGGCGATGCGGCTCCCTCGGGGTAGGGACGCCGCAATTTATGGCCCTTTGTGTGTGCTGTGCCTCCTCTCCCACTGCCCGGATTGGGCAGGAGCAGCTCCCACTGTCCCGATTGGACAGGAGCAGCTCCCACTGTCCCGATTGGACAGGAGCAGAGGAGGAGAGCAGCTGGATGTTTCAGCGGCGATGCGGCTCCCTCGGGGTAGGGACGCCGCAATTTATGGCCCTTTGTGTGTGCTGTGCCTCCTCTCCCACTGCCCGGATTGGGCAGGAGCAGCTCCCACTGTCCCGATTGGACAGGAGCGGAGGTGGAGAGCAGCTGGATGTTTCAGCGGCGATGCGGCTCCCTCGGGGTAGGGACGCCGCAATTTATGGCCCTTTGTGTGTGCTTTGCCTCCTCTCCCACTGCCCGGATTGGGCAGGAGCAGCTTCCACTGTCCCGATTGGACAGGAGCGGAGGTGGAGAGCAGCTGGATGTTTCAGCGGCGATGCGGCTCCCTCGGGGTAGGGACGCCGCAATTTATGGCCCTTTGTGTGTGCTGTGCCTCCTCTCCCACTGCCCGGATTGGGCAGGAGCAGCTCCCACTGTCCCGATTGGACAGGAGCGGAGGTGGAGAGCAGCTGGATGTTTCAGCGGCGATGCGGCTCCCTCGGGGTAGGGACGCCACAATTTATGGCCCTTTGTGTGTGCTGTGCCTCCTCTCCCACTGCCCGGATTGGGCAGGAGCAGCTCCCACTGTCCCGATTGGACAGGAGCGGAGGTGGAGAGCAGCTGGATGTTTCAGCTATGTCTTCGACCAGAAGATTTAAGCAGTGTGGCAAGTGCAATCGCACTAAGTCCCGCATAGAACACCACAACACCTGTATTAAATACCTCAGGGTGTACCACGACATGCCTTCCTGCCTGCTCTGCCTTTTGATGTCCTCTAAGACCCGAAAGAACGTGAAAGGTGGCAGGGGGAGCTGTTTGGTAAGTCTGCATCGGGGGTGAAATCCCTGTCTTTGACTCTGGCATCAGACAACTTTGTGTCATGCACTCAAGCTCAATCAGAGCCCCAGGATCACAGGTGTCTGAGTCGTCCTCTGAGGACCTTCCCTGGGTGTCGAAGGCTTCGTCGAGGTCTGACCCGGGCTTGGGGGGTAAGAACTCCGGAACACGGACATGGAGTCCTCGACCCGATGCTAGTGATGATGGCCAGGAGCACCCCTCGAAGCAGCCCCAGTGGGAGGGTGTCATCTATGGAGTCGAAGGATCAAGTTAAGTCCCCTGATGCCATCACCATGAGGGATTCCCCTGCCAGGGATCCGACCCCCGGTCTCAACATCCTCAAGGCTGGCGCATGCATTTGAGGAGCTGCCTGACATCGAGGCCTGGGTGATGGCCCTCGAATGCAGCTTTGCGGCGTTCACTGAGGCACAGCGGGGCCTGACTCCCAGTCTCTCCAGGTCATTATTATCTGTGCCTGCTATGGGGCCGTCTTCAGCCAGGACCTCCCTGGAGGATGCTTCACCTATCCTCCAGAGGCTGGCTTCATCGGTGTCGACTCCGTTGCCAACAAACTCTAGGTCAGGCGCAGCATCAGGCACGGCCGCACCGAAGCTCAGACACCGGGTGTCGTTGAAGCCAAGCCAGTCCGATGACTGTGGGGTGTTTGCCGACTTCTCCGGCTCAGAGTCAGTGTGGGAGACAGATAAAGAGTCTCCTGACACCATCCTCCACCGGGACATCCCCTCTAACCCATCCCGCCATACCATTGGCGACGGTCAGCTCCAGAGGATCTTGCCTTCCTAGAGTTTGTGTAGGAAATGTCCTAGGCATTCACCTTTGTTGTGGTGCTCGGTGACAAACCTCTAGTATGAGACTGCTCCTCGAGAGGCACTGACAGTGCCCATGCTCCCCATCCTTGAACGGTTGCTGTTCAGGATATGGGAGACCCTGGTGATAGTGCCGATTGTGAATCGGTGACTTGATTCGCAGTATCGGGTCGGCCAGAGTCCCAGCTTCCAGAAAACAAAACTGCCATATAACTCTATGGTGGTAGAGTTGGCTATGCATTGCATTAAAAGCCAAAAGACTCACTCCTCGGTGCCCCCCTGGCAGGGAGGCATGCACCATGGATGCTTTGGCAGGAAGTGTTTCCAAGGCTTCATGCTCACAGCCCTCAGGTATTCACAAAATGCCTGGCAGTCAAGGCTGCTCGACTCAGGCTCCTGGGGGATTTTGATCTTCCCCTACCTGGACGACTGGCTCAAACGAGCCAGCTCGCTGGAGGAGGTGTGCAACGCAGTGCAGCGCACCATAGGACTGCTCCAGTTCTTGGGGTTTGTGATGAACTTCCTGAAGTCTCACCTCCTGCCCACCAGTGCTTGGCATTCATCAGTGCCTTATTGGATTCTACACAGGCAAGAGCCTTCCTGCCACTGAATAGGGCACAGCGCCTCACTACCCTGGCACAGGCCATGCAGGGGCGGTTCAGCGGTGACAGCTAGGCAAATGCTCTGCCCTTTGGGGCACATGGCGTCCACGTCACCTCCTTTGCCCACCTCTGCATGAGGCAGGCTCAGTGGACACTCAGCGCCCAGTGGACACAAGCTTAGGGCCATCTGGAGGACCGCATACTCGTCATGCCGGCCCTAGCGACATTTCTTGCCTAGTGGCAGGACCCCTCAACCTAAGAGTCAGCCTGCCCTTCCAAACTCCCCCAATGCAGCCCATTCTTAAAACAGACGCGTCCAAGTTGGGCTGGAGGGGGGTCCACTGCAAACACCTGCAGTCACAAAGCCCATTGGTCACCAGAGGAGAATGCCTCATAGATCAATCTGCAGTCTGTCGTGCCCTGCGTCTCTTCCAGGATCATCTGAAAGGGCAGGTAGTTCAGGTCCAGATGGGGACAACAAGGTGGCGATGTACTACATCATCGAGCAGAGGGGCATGGGCTTGTACCACCTCTGCTGGGAGGCAGTGCACCTCTGGAACTTCACAACAGGGAAGATCATCTCCCTCAAAGCAGTGTACTTGCTGGGCCAGGACCGTACTGGCCGACTACCTGAGCTGAGTCCTCCAGCCCCACGAGACTGAACCTGGCCATGCTGATGGAGGTCTTCTGGTGTTGGGGGGCCTCTGAGATCGACCTCTTTGCCAGTCCGGAGAACACGCAGTCGCCATGCTTCTGCTCTCAGAGGCTGGCTCTGGACGGGAGGCAGCGGATGCCTTCCTCCGTCCCTGGTCCAGGGACCTCCTGTATGCATTTCTGCCCACACCCCTGGTGCCACGGGCTCTCCTCAAGATCCAAGCGGAAGTGGCCTCAGTCACGTTGCACCCAGGTGTCCCAGGCAATCCTGATTCCCCTTCTGCAGTTGTCCCAGTGGAACCCATTGCCGCTGGGGAGCACCCCAGATCTGCTGTCACAGGAGAATCTGCCGGGCTGCCATCTGGTCCTCTGTGCACATTTTCGCTTGCACTACTCTTTGGAAGAGACATGCCAGAGAGATGGTGCCTTCGGCCAGGCCGTACTCCATCACCTCTTCGGGAAATAGTACAACTCGTTCCCAACAAATCCGTGATGTCCAGGCTGCCGCAGTGTCAGTCTTCCAGCGAATCAGTGCCCCCTGCTGCCTTTATGGTCTGCATTTTGGGTCACCCGTGGCTTTTATGGGTTTTTTCAGTAGCCTGTAGCTTGTGAGTCCCATATGTGAGGACTGACTTCCTGCTTGTTCCTGGAGAAAGCATAGTTAATCACCTCAACAAGTGTCTTCCAGGGACTGCAGGAATCTGTCCTCACAACCCTCCCTTCTCCCCATGGAGTTTTTTTTTCTTTTTCTCCAGGAACAAGCAGGAAGTCGGTCCTCACTTATGGTGATGTCTGCACCGACTGAGCCCACGCGGAGCAATTTCCCAGCTTTCAAATAAAGCCTTTGGAATTGCTGCCATGCATGCGTGGTCCTCTTCCTGCCCAAGGGTGCCATCTTGCTCAGTCTCCCTTTTTCCACAGAATGCATTGGACGCACTTCCTCGTCCCTTGGAAAAAGCTTTTGTTTTTTTGGGCCTACCGGCCGTTGTTTTCCGGTTGCACTGGTCCTCTACCTGTCCTTCCCCTGCTGTACATTCTCAGAGCTATAGGGGATAGTCTTCTCCTTTTCATTTTTTGTTACGGGCTTCGCGCCCTTTTTCTCCTCTAACCGCTGGCTGCATGGGTCTTCGACCTCGTAAGGGCCATTTTTGCCCAAATGGCCACCAGCTTCAAAAAATGTGATAGATGCTCTAGGAACATGTCGCTTACGGACACTCACGACTGTTGTCTGTGGTGCCTCAGAGCCGGCCATGATCCGGAGCTCTGTTCACTCTGCAAGAAAATGTCCTCTAAGGCCCTGCTCAGCCGTAAGCAGAAGTCCAAAGACATTTTCTGAAAGGCTGCCTTGGAATCCCCGGTGGCACCCTTGGTCGTCTTTCCCCCAGGGGGGTCCTGCCCCTGCAGCCCCGTGCTCTCAGCGGCACTCCGACCAAGGATCCCCTGAGGTGGAGTGGCGCAAAAATAAGAAGGTCTTGAAGTCGCTGTCGGGGGGGCTCCCGACAAATGTAGCACTTCCACGCTCAGTCGCTTAGCCCTCTTCGGCGTTCCCAAGAGTCGGACAAGGAGCGGCCCCGCAAGGTACCCTGCAAGGAAGCGGAGGTCTCCGGTGAAGGCGCCCGGTCTCCTGAGGGCCATCCCAGTGAGGACCTCCTCAACGACTGACCCAGGGACCCTGGGATTGGCGTTGCAGGGCCCCACACCCATGTGGGTGTCCCGCATGCTGGCACTGGAACGCAGCGTCTGTGTTCATTGCTTCCTAGCAGGCGCTCACAGCCAGCTTTGCTGACTTGCACCCAGAGACCATAGGTCCCTCGCGTGGGACACTGAAATCCATCCAGGAAGCCCCCAAGAGCTGCTGGCCTCATGAGGGTCCTCGAAGTCGGTCTCGCTCGCCCTCCCATTCCTCGGAGGCAAGATCTTCCAGGGCCTCTGACGCCAAGCGGGCACCAGCTGTTGGACAGAGTGATCTGCCCGGCTTGGACTCCTCGACCGATTTCTCGGAGTAGGTGTCCGATGGGGACACCTCCCCGGAAACATGTACCTACCGGGATCTTCCGTTGGACCCCTCCCCACCCGCATTCCAGCGGCGCTCGCCAACCAAGGACACTTCATTCCTGGTGTTCGTTTGGGACATGGCATGGGCCCTTAACCTGGCCACTCAGGCCGAGGAGGACCCTTGTGCTGAAGAACTCGATATTCTTCAGTACGAGTCCCCCCGCCCAGGGAATCCCTCACTGTGCCAGTTCCTCCTATTCTATCTCGGCTGCTACTCCGCATGTGGGATGCCCCCGCCTCGGTCCCCATCGTGAGTAAGCGCCTTGACATAATGTACATGGTACAGCATGGGCCGGGTTTCAGGAAGACCCAACTTCCCCACACCTTCTATGGTGGTGGAGTCGGCCATGAGGAAGCAAAAGAGTCCAAAATCACATTCGTCGGTACCCAGCCGAGAGTTGAGAGCCCTTGATGCCCTGGGCCACAAGGCCTACCAAGGCTCCATGCTCTCTTGTCTCATTCATGCATATCAACTATATATAGGTATGTTCTTGCGTGATTTAGACAAGGGGCTCAGAGGGTTCTCCGCAGGCCTCGAGGGCAAGCCCCTCAATAGATTCGACACGCTATTGAAGTTCATTGCAGACTGCTCTAAATAACTCTCCCGAGCCACCTATTATGGGTTCCAGTCATCGGCTCGGGTGGCGGCCGCGGGCTTCAGGGCCCGCCGCCAGGCATGGCTTCAATCCTCTGATTTGGAGCAGTGGGTGCAGGAGAAACTCCTGGACATGCCCTGCCTCGGCAAGCAGCTCTTCGGCACGCCAATGGAGGATAAAGCCGCAGAGATAGAGACTGAGTTCGTCACCAGAACCCGTCTCTCACGCAAGACCTCAACTCTGCCCCAAAAGAAGCAACCAGCCAAAAAGCCCTTCTTTCCTTGAGCCTCCAGTACTGGGGCTATCCGCCATGCCCCGGTTACCCCCGTGCCAACCTCCCCGACGCAGGGCAGATCCGGCCAAGGGCATCATAAGCCAAAAGGGCCGAAAGCCCAAACTCCGGCTACTCCACAACCCGCTCAGGGGTTTTGACACCATCGGCATAGCCCCTCGCGCTCCGGCGACGCAGCAGCCAGTGGGGTGGCGCCTGTCTCATTTCGCCCTGTCATGAGCCTCCATCACCTCAGACACCTGGGTTCTCCAGGTCGTCCGAGACGGCTATTGCCTTTGCTTCGACAGGCTTCCACCTCCCTTCTCCCCGACAGAGCCTCCTCGATTCCCTGCGCACCAGCTTCTACTGCAGCGGGAGTTACTCTCTCCTTGCCCAATGGGCAGTCGAGAAGGTCCCTCCGCACCTTCAAGGTCGGGGCTTCTATTCCCAGTACTTCCTTGTCCCGAAAAAGATGTGGGGGTCTGCGGCCCATCCTTAACCTCCGCAAGTTGAACAAGTTCTTGGTGCAGGAGAAGTTCAAGATGCTGGCAGGGCGACTGGCTATGCTCCTTGGATCTAAAGAACGCTAATGCCCACATCTTAATCCACCCCCAGCACAGGCAGTATCTGCACTTCAGGGTACAGGGAGAGCACTTCCATTACAGGGTGCTCCCCTTCGGCCTCGCATCTGCCCCACGAGTCTTTACAAAGTGCTTCGTCGTGGTCGTTGCCCATCTCCGGCATCAGGGCATGCCAATCTTTCCCTACCTCGATGACTGGCTCGTCAAGGGCTCCTCAGTCGAGGAAGCCCGGCGATTAATGTTGCATTCCATCCTTCTGTTGGAGTGCTTGGGGTTTATTTATTTATTTATTTAACATTTTTTTTATATACCGTCTTTCTACAAATCAAGACGGTTTACATAAAACAAATAATGGCAGTATATTTCAACTGTTTACAGTGTAACGTTGTAACAAGGATACATAGGCGTAAATGTGAAACTTTTTACAATAATCAAGTATTTACATAGGTACATAAAGGATGCCGCATGGTTGCATGAATGAATTTGAAAAGCAGGAGTGAGGAGGTGGAGGCAGAGGGCAAAGTACTATGGTGGTAGGGAAAAATGTTCCAGGAAGAGATGAGTTTTTAGCTTCTTCCGGAACTCTGAGTGGACAGAGCAGTTCCGCAGCTCGTGTGGGAG
This sequence comes from Ichthyophis bannanicus, assembly GCA_033557465.1. Classification (NCBI taxonomy): domain Eukaryota; kingdom Metazoa; phylum Chordata; class Amphibia; order Gymnophiona; family Ichthyophiidae; genus Ichthyophis; species Ichthyophis bannanicus. Next base: position 766,090,052 of record CM066036.1, on the reverse strand, counting down.
GGCATTCCATAAGGATGGGGCATAAAGGGAGAAGGCCCGATTACTAGTAGATTGTTTGCTGTATCTCTTGTTTGTTGGGATAGGCAGTAGGTGTTTGGTGATGGAGCGACGTGTTCTTGTATTGTTGATGGAGGGAAGGAGTGAGGAGAGGCATGGAGCGGACTCATTGGAGATGATTTTGTGTGTAAAGGTAAGTACCTTGAATTTAACTCTGGATTGAATGGGGAGCCAGTGGAGATCGTAGAGGACTGGTGTGATATGGGATCGTCTGGGGCAGTTGGTTAAAAGCTGGGCTATCGTGTTCTGGGCCAGTTGGATCGGTTGTATACTGTTCTTGGGAAGGCCATGGTAGATAAGATTACAGTAATCAAGAGTAGGGATAGTAAGGGCCTAACAGACAGTACGAAAGGAGTCAGGGCTTAAGAGAGGTTTGAGGTTCCGAAGGGTACGTAATTTTGCGTATATTGTATTAGAAGTTCTTTTTATCTGATCAGTGAAGGAGAGGTTCTGGTCAAATATAATACCAAGATATTTCACTTGGTTTGTTATAGTGAGTGAGAAATCGCCAATGGTAAGGGTTGGAGGAGGGGTGTATGAAGCGTTGGAAAATACTTGAAGAACCTCGGTTTTGGATTGATTAATTAGGAGGTTGTGCTGGGAGAGCCAAGATTTTAGTCTAGTAAGGCATTCACTTAGCTTAGTAAAATTAGGGTTTGCAAGGTTAAATGGAGTGAAGCACATCATATCGTCCGCATATAGTTGGTACTGAATTCCATAGCTTTGGAAAATCTTGCAGACAGGTTGAAGGAAGATGTTAAATAGTAGAGCGGATAGACTAGATCCTTGGGGGACCCCCTGTATTAGGGTAAATGGAAGGGAAGTATAATTTCCAATGCAGACCTGTTGCGTTCTATCATCTAAGTAGGAGCGGAGCCAGCTTAGGGTTGTGCCTCTCAGTCCTATTTCGTGGAGTCTGTTTAGAAGAAGATGGTGGGGAAGGGAGTCAAAGAGAGAGGATAAATCAAGGAATATGAGTAGGCATCGTTGAGTAGGATTCTGGGTGTGAAGGTACAAGGAATCTAGAAGTGAGATAAGGAGGGTTTCTACTCCATGGTTCTTTTTGAAACCATGTTGGAATAAATCGAGGGGAGAGTGTTCATCAATATAATTCTGGAGTTGGGTTTGTACTAGCTTCTCGGTTATCTTTGCAAGGAAAGGGATACTAGAGATGGGTCTTTAGGAGGTAGGGGAGGTGGGGTCGAGTTTTGTTCCTTTTAGGATTGGACGGATTGTAGCACACTTAAGTGGAGCTGGTACGGAACCAGTCTGGAGGGAGGATTGTACAATATGAAGAATGTAGGGGCTAATGGAACTTCTAGTAGATTTGATCCAGGGGACAGGGCAAGGGCAGAGGTAGAGGCATTTAGGTCTTTGATAACATTAGTTACGCTTTTTAGGGTGAGGGGTTCAAATTCGTTCCATGTGTTTAAGAGGGATGGCTCATGTGGTTGGGTGTTGCAGTCAGCAATAGGTTGTGTGTCGTTGGTTGAGGGGGTGGAAGGAATTTAGAGATGAGGTGGTTAGCTATAGTTCGTGCGGTTATTTTTGGTGGCTGGTGATGATGTGAGGGTTCATTTATTAAGGATTTGGCAATGGAGAAAAGTTCTCTGGGTTTATTGAGTGACCGTTGAATAATATTTTCATTATATTCTCTCTTATGGCTGAGGGTTTCAGAGCAGTAAGCTTGGAGTTTGTTTTTGTAGGCAGTATGTGTATTAGGGTCACGAGAGCGTCTCCATTTACTTTCAAGACGACTTAGCTCTCTTTTGAGGTTTCTTAGTTTTGTAGAGAACCAGGGGACTCTTCTGCGGTGCTTTTGAGGCGATTGTTTAGGTGGGAGTAGAGCAGGAGTTGATAGGATTTCGTTCCATTCAGTGATGTGGGACTCTTGGTTCAGGCTCTTACCATTTAGAAGGTCAAGAGATGGGATTATTTGCTCTAGAAAGTTGGCTGTGTTGAATTGTTTAAATTTACGGGTGTGTTGAGGATGGGTGAATTGTTGTGTTATGTGAGTGGCGTAGGGGATGGAGAAGAGGAGGAGAGCATGACCAGGGTGTGGGTTGAATAGTGTGTAGGACCTGATTGGAGGAAAGCGAATGCTGTGGGATAAATATCATATCAAGGGTATTTCCTTTGGAGTGTGTAGGTTGTTCCAGTATTTGGGTGAAGTGGAGGGCGTCCATTGCTTGTAGAAATGTAGATGATTGTTTTAGAGTTGTAGAGTGCAAGTTTAGGTCACCTAGGATTATAAGGGGGCGTGAAGCAGGTTGGGGGGAGCAGGCTGTGTCGAGGATCGTGGAGAGGTCAGTTGAGTCAGTTTGAGGAGCTCTGTATAGAAGGTGCAATGAGAGGGTAGAGTTAAGACTCTAATGGAATCCATCCCTGTTGTAGAGGTGGATTCAACTGTAGAAAATTATAAGTGGGATCTTGATATAACAGCTACACCTCCTTCTCTGCCATTTGTTCTGTTGCATACGTTAATTGAGTATGCTTTGGGGCATAGTTGGTTTATTAGGACCATGTCAGAGTCATGGAGCCAGGTTTCAGTGAGGCAAAGTATATCAAGGTCATAATCAGATATAAGGTCAGTAATTAAGGGGATCTTATTTCTAGCTGAGCGGACGTTGAGTAGAGCACATTTGAGGGGGGATGGGGGAAGTCAGAGGGAGGATTGGAGTTAAGGTTGGGATTTAAACTGATAGGTCTGAGCTTACAGGTACGGTGGTGGGGATTATAATGGACATGGGAGAGATGTAGTGGGGTGTGAGAGTGTCTGATAGAGTGGATTATAGGGATGGAGGCTCTATGAGTTAATGTTAGCGTGTATGGGAAGGTGAGAAAGGAGATGAATAGTATAAGAAGAGTTGACCACAGAGTAAATGAGCAAGAAATAGGAGGAGCCATTCTGGGATGGGTTAGGAATATGCTAGGCAATATAGGTTATGGAATAAGTAAAGTATTGTGTGAGAGGGGGGAAAAGGTAGGACAGCAGTAGAGATAGCTGAAAGTAGCGTCTGTTCAGGGAAGTTATATAAGTTGCTTACATATCACAGCAATTAGATACTTTGGTAGCATAAGGTGTAACAGTGTAGCATTGAGTAATTATATTGTATTAACAGCATGAGAATCACAATTATTAATTGGAAACATTAGAAAACATTGTATATGGACGGTAGAAAAGTGAATAAAGATTTACGTTAAGAGCTGGACTGAGGTTCACAGATAGGCCCTATAGCACCAACACAGACTAATCCTATGTGAGTATAAATTGATAGGAACTTGGATGGTGGCTGGATCTCGAGTAGGGTGAACAGCGGGTGAGTCTTCCGTTCCCGGTTTGGTCAATCGGAGAAATGAACCCCAGGTACAACAGAAGTGAGACGCGGACTGTGATAAGGAAGCTTATCATAGCTCAGGAAGGAGCTATAGAGAAGGTGAAGTGACTCTGAACAAGCAACCTGTCAGTTCTGGTAGAAATAAGAAAACAGAATTTTCGCATAAAAGACTACCAGTCCCAGAATGCACCAGGTTTCCAACAGCCATTAGAGGAGCTGAAGTGGGGAAACGTGTGTTCAATCAGGAGGGCTATGAGGTAATCCCTAAGCACTCATCTCAAAGGGCAGGGCCTGATTCAGCACAGCTGCGCTGTGTTAGGGTGGAGCACTCATCTAGGCAGAATAAAGGTAGAGTTTATTCTACAGAGAATTATCCTCATTATCCTGAGAAGCAGCTTGAGCTTGATCATCTTCATCATCAGGAGGATCATCAGAAGCAGAAGCCAAACCGGACGGACAGAGAGGGAAAGAAACCCTTTGGAAGAAGGAAGAGAAAAGCCTTTGAGAGGTCTAGAAGAGTCCAGAGCAGTACGTATACTGGGAGGCATTCCAAGGGCCAGCATACACCATTGGACTGGGGAAAGCCAGAGGAATGGTGCTGCAGAGCTAGGAATCTCCAGACGGTACCTGTGAGAGAGACGGCTGCACGTGGAAGGGACCCTAAGACCTGTGCCAGAAGGTATGTGAAGAGAGATCCAGTGTCCAGGGATCTGGATTGGAAGGCTGGACATAAGAACTGGACTACATACTGGCCAGGCTATATAGAGAGGAACTCTAACAGCAATGGAAGCTCAGGTATGAACACTGATCTATGCCCTAGCAATAACCTTGAAAGACAGCAGGGAAACAAGTATTCTCCTGAAAGTGCTCCATTGAGAGATTCATCTATGCCAATCCATGATATTGAACCCATGCTTGTTGAAGAAGGGGGAATGATTGCAGATGAAGAATGTGTTTATATGGACTGCTCTCTGTCTAAACTCCTTTGGTAACTTTTTGTTACAAAGTACAGCAACCATCACAAAGAAATACAAACTTGTTCTTTAATCTACTCAGAAAAGCTCCTGAAGCAGGATTTGACCCACGCAGTAGAAAGCAAGCCAGCTAAGGGGTTTCAGCTGGATAACTGCTAGCAATTGAGCCTTACCTAATTGCTTGTGAACTAGGAGAGAATCACTTCTGAATCTATGTGGGAAGATATAAGAAGTTAACCTGAAAAGAATAGGTTTTTTTCTCTTTGTAGCTTTTGGTTTGTTTGATACTTGCTAAGAGGATATTAGCTAAGCCTACAGAAAAAGACCAGTTTGTTATCAACCAGGTCTTATTTCTTTTGCTTTTGATTGCCTGATAAGTTAAAAATGTTGTTTTCCTTATTTTGTTTTTCCAAGTTAAACACTGAAAGCAAGTAACCTGATTTATGTGCTACCAAGCATATCTGTGTTGGGAGAAATAACCCCATAAATAAATATCTTATTGGCTTTACCCAAAAGCACAACTAATTATTGTGAGCAGCTGTGTCTGGTGTGAATGAACTGCATTGCCCACAATCCCTTGCAAATCATATAGATATATGCACTTGCCAAGACTGTGAAGATTCTCACCCAGGCAGCCGTCTGACAGGACTCACTTCAAGTTGAAATGATAATGAATTCTGAGAGGTTCGTAGATGATCTGTTTGGTCTGCATTCTAGTGCCCTGCTAAGGGCCACGCCAAAGGGCCCTCTGGCATGGGCCTGCCAGGCGCGCCCGAAGGCACTTCTCCCTTTATCTGCAGGGGTCTGCTCCGATTGGGCAGAGCTCAGCAGATGGCCGCTGTTCCCGCCGCTGCACAAGACGATGGAGCTCAATCTCCCGAGGGGAAAGCTGCTCTCTGTCTGCAGAGCGTCTCTCAGTGCCCGATGGCACTTCTCCCTTTATCTGCAGGGGTCTGCCCCGATTGGGCAGAGCTCAGCAGATGGCCGCTGTTCCCGCCGCTGCACAAGACGATGGAGCTCAATCCCCCGAGGGGAGAGCTGCTCTCGATGTCTGCAGAGGGTTCTTGTTCAACTACCCAAAGTCTCACCTCAAGCCAGTGCAGGCACTCGAGTTCATCGGGGTGTGCCTCGATACTCAGCAGGTGACCGCCTTCTTACCAGCGGATCGCGCCAACCACCTCTGAACTCTGGCGACCCGCGTCCAAAGCACTCTCTGGGTCACCGCTCGGACCATGTTCGCCTCCTGGGCCACATGGTCTCTACCGTGCATGTGATCCCCGCGCCTGCCTGCACATGCGGACAGCTCAGTGGTGTCTCAGCGCCCAATGGAGCCAGTCCCTTGGGTCACCTCAGGGACCCCGTCAGAGTCCTTCCCGACCTCCGTTTGTCCCTGATCTGGTGGCAAAACCCCCACAACCTCCTGCGGTGATTGCCCTTCCAGGCCCCATGGCACGATGCGGTGCAACGACAGACACTTCCCTGTTAGGGTGGGGAGCCCACTGCAGGCCGCTATGCACGCAGGGGCAGTGGCCGCCCAAGGAGTCTCAGCAGCAGATAAACTTGCTCAAACTCAGGGAGATTCAGTGGGCCCTGAGGGCCTTCGAGGATCACCTCAAAGGCAGGTTGGTTCTCATGCAGACCGACAACTGTGTAACTATGTTCTACATCAACAAGGAGGGAGGTACAGGATCGTGCTCCCTCTGCCGGGAAGCGGTCCTCATTTGCTCTTTTGCTGTCCGACTGAAGGAGAGCTACCTTCCGGGTCAGGAGAATGTCCTTACGGACAGCAGAATTCTTCGCCCCCATGAATGGTGGCTGGATCCAGGAGTAGCAGGCTGGCTGTTTCTCCGCTGGGGGACGCTGGCGATAGATCTCGTCACCAGAATGTGTAGCTCCCCTGCTTTTGTGGGCCGGTACCGCACCCAAGCAGGGAGAGCCCCAATGCATTTCTTCTGGACTGGTCATCCAGCCTGCTCTATGCATTCCCTCCCTTCCTTCTCATTGCGAGAGGACCCTTTTCAAGGCTCAGCGGGACCGGGCATCATTGATCCTCGTGGCCTGAGCAGCCTTGGTTCCCGCTCCTGCTGTCGATGGAGCCTCCTGTTCCCCTGGGTTCTGCCCAGGGTCTGCTAACACAGGAAGAGGAGTGGGTGCAGCACCCGAACCTAGCCTCCTTATCCCTCACGTCCTGGTGGCTGAACGGGTCCCCCTAGCTTCTCTGGCCCTTTCGGAGGAGGTCGAGGAAGTTCTCCTCGCCTCCAGAAAGGACTCCACTAAACAAGCCTACGCCTTCAAGTGGAGACGCTTCTCGGTCTGGTGCTCGGAGCTCCAGATCGACCCCTTCTCGTGCCCCATTTGATGGATCCTCCAGTACCTCCTCCATCTCTCGAAGGAAGGGCTGAAGTCGAACTCTGTCAGGGTACACTTGAGCGCCATCTCGGCGAATCACCTCCCCATCGAGGGGAAAGCCCCTCTCGGGGCTGCCATTAGTCTCCCGCTTTATGCGTGGTCTTCTACTTTCCAAGCCACCCATCTGTCGTCCTCCGGCGGAATGGGACCTGAATGTGGTGCTCATGCAGCTCACCCGTTCACCTTTTGAGCTAATGGTGACGTGCTCGCTCTGGCACCTGTCCTGGAAGGTGGCCTTCCTGGTGGCACTGATCTCGGCCTGCCGAGTCAGTGCGCTCCAGGCTGTCATGGCTGACGCCCCTTGCAACAGGTTCTATCGAAACAGGGTGATCCTCCGTACCCACCCTAAATTCCTGCCTAAAGTCATCTCGGGCTTCCATCTTAACCAGGAGATAGTCCTGCCGACTTTCTTTCCGAGGCCCCACGCTGACCAGGCATCGGCAGCTCTCCACACCCTTGACTGCAGACGGGCTCTATACTTGCAGCGTATCCAGACTCATCGCAAGTCTGGCTGGCTCTTTGTGACCTACGATCCCAATAGGCTGGGACAGGCAGTTACCAAGCGCACCCTCTCTGTTTGGGTGGCGGACTGCATCACTTTTGCTCATGCGAAGGCGGGTGCCCACTAGATTGTCGAGTCACTGCACACAGGGTCCAGGCCAAAGCAGCCTCAGTGGCCTTGCTACGCTCTGTGCCCCTGATGGACATCTGCCAGGCGGGGACCTGGTCTTCCTTGAATACCTTCGCTGCCCACTACTGCCTGGAGAGGGAGTCCTGCTGGGACAGCGCCTTCAGCCAGGCTGCACTCTGTAACCTGTTCGGGGTATAAGCAACTCCTGCTCTCTGATCCTTCTTCATGGCTACTGAGGGCTTCACCCTGAGGACCCGAGGACAGGCTCTTTCGGGCATCGGCTGCTGCTCACGGCCTTGCGGAGGCGTTTTTTCGTTACAGATTCGGTAGCCTGTAGCTGGGGTGTCCCATAAGTGAGGACTGACTTCCTGCTTGTTCCTGGAGAAAGCATAGTTACTCACCTGTAACAGTTGTTCTCCAGGGACAGCAGGAATCAGCCCTCACTACCTTCCTGCCTTCCCTGATGAGTTGCTAGATTTTTGTCCTTCCCTTGCCATCTGCTTAGGGCTTGAGCTAAGGGACCTGAGTGAGCAAGATGGCACCCTTAGACGGGAAGAGGATCACGCATGCATGGCAGCAATCCTAAAGGCTTTCTTTGAAAGCTGGGGAATTGCTTCGCATGGGCTCCATCAGTGCCGATGTCATCCATAAGTGAGGACTGATTCCTGCTGTCCCTGGAGAACACCTGTTACAAGTAAGTAACTACGCTTTATGCTCAATTGAGCTATGTCATCATAGTGAGGTAAGACGGCACATTTGGGCGGGAAGGTGATTGCCCATGTGCGGTGTAGCTCCCAAAGGCTTTCTTTGAAACCTGGGGACTGGATCCATGTGGGCTCCGTCGGCGCTGACGTCACCTATGTGTGAGGACTGATTTCTGCTGTCCCCGGAGAACACCTGTTACAGGTGAGTAACTGTGCTTACTTTTTTGTTTATGGTTTAGTAGACATGCTCCTAATGGCAGAAAGATAGGGAAATAATTCAAGCCATCAATGGTGTTAAGGACACTTTGAGTCCCAGACACCAGGTTCTATCAACATCGCTCCCTTAAATGTGTGTGAAAATACTTACACATGTGCAGTAGATATTATATTCTGCTTTATATTCTCCCACAAACCTTTCTTTATTGCCAGTGCTAATAAGGCTATACCGATATCAACCAGTTCAAAGGCTTCATCAATTATCCATAAAAAGCAATATCCTCAAAGAAATGTCGGAATTCATAATCCTTTTGTTTTTTAAGCTCTTGTAGTTAACACTCATGACTCAAACATCTAGCGGAATTCAATAAACTTAAATCCATAAATTCAACAAAGGTTCAGAGCTGTTAATTCATCAACATTTAGCATCCTTCTGAATTCATTAAATTGGACCTCTGGCCATGAGTTTGGTTCCAGCAAAGTTGTATCAAGAGGAGGGGAGTGGGGTATCTACAGAATAATAAACCAAAACAATACTGTAAAGAATTGTATAAAAAATATAAAATGTGAGATCCCATGTTTCTTGTGCCATAAACATCACATCTCAAACAGTAATGCTGGCACATCTGCTCTACACTATTTAAATCCCTCTTTTAAATTAATCATCTCATGGCAATTCACTTTAGACAATTGAATTTAAATGGTTATATATTAAAAAATAGGGATATTTTTCAATATAAAAAGATTTGCCATTTCAACAATTAGACCCACTAGTAGCAAGGTCTGCCATTGAAAAATGAACTTTTGTCCTAACTAGGTCAAATGTTTAGAAACATCCCCCTCCTCCTCCGGGAAAGTATTGCTTTAAGAAAAAGTGGCCAATGCAAAAATGCTAGTGCACAGTCTATGCATAGGTAGCGTGGCATCTGTGCATATTTTTCATGCGTATACATCGTGCCACAATGTAGAAAAGGGATTGGTGTGAATATGATCACTGTGCAGATGTCCCAATGCTAGCACACATCACATGTAAATCCATTCAGATTACATGATAATCAAGCAATTAGCTAGTCCAACCAGATGCAGTGAAGTGCGCAAAAGAGCAAAGACTGAAATTAACGCTGGAACTTTCATGCTCACCATGAATCAACCCGCAACTCCACTTTTTTTCTTAGGCCCTGCCCTCTGGAACACCTTCCCCCCACCACTCCATTCAGAACCTTCTTTTCCAACCTTTAAAGCCTCACTGAAAACCCATCTCTTCCATGTCGCCTTTGACCTTCCCCCTCCCTGACCTAGACATTCTCTAATACCCCTTTATGACCTTTACCTCTCTTCTCTTACTGTACCTTCCTCTTCTGTCCTGTCCAATAATAGCGTTCTCATCACTTTTCTGCCTTGCAGCAACTACTTTATTGTAAACTGCCCTGATGCTACTGCCTGGGCGATATATCAAGTTTGAAATACAGATAAAGAATACCTATTTGAAGGAGATGTAAGGGGTCTGTGCTCAGTGCCCAGGAAGTATTTGTCCATTTGATGAGCAGACAACCCTCCCTGTAGCATGCTGCGGGCTGTGCTGAAATGAGTGCTGAAAAAGAAAAGGCAGCGTGATCATGCTGGAATGAATGTATGCACATATAATGGAATCATATGTAGCACATGACATCAATTATTCTGCTTGGTTTATTGCTCAGAATAATATTGATGTTCAGAGACACCGATATTTGTTTAGAGAAAAAGCAGAGATATGTGCCACATAGAATTCTAGCACTGCACAAGTGCCTTTTTGTACACAGGATGTAGCCACTGGTCCTGCAGATGCCTGTGAATATGTGCCTGTCAATTTAGCTTAGATTTTCTGTGCCTACCTTATTTTGCATGCCATTTGCTTGCTGCATACAGATGCACAGTGTGCTAGAAACCTGCATGCACAGCTTTCTGCATTGGTCCCCAAAGTATTTAATATCATGAACCAAATGCTGATAATTAACAAGCCTAATGTTTAAAAAAAAAAAAGGGGGGGGGTTACCTTCACATTCCCAATCTTAATTGAGGAACAATGCTCAATGATCCTTGTTTTCACTTTCCTGGTAGTTTTCCCTATATATAATTGAGTATAGAGATGTACAATGGCATAGATGACATTTTGTGAATTACAATTAGTAAATCCTAAAAGAGTAAACTTGAAATATAATTGTGGATGAACAAATTCCTGTAATTCAATTATATAGGCACAGACCACACAAGATCCTGAGCACTTTTCACACTTTCATTAGATGCTCAGACTACTGTCTGGTATGATATCCTTACTAAGGCCTTTGATAGTCACCCTAATAAGAGTCCAAGCATGTACTTCACATTAGACCCACAAATGGTTTCATGAAGGCATGCGCCTTCTCAAACGACATACCAGATCTGCATAAAGGTGCAAAGGTAGATCCCCCCCCCCCCTCTGCTGCTTTCCACTTAAAGAGCTCTTACTCATACTACTGTTCCCAGATCCTTACTGCCAAAAAAGATGATTTTGCCTCTATAATTAGGGCTTACTTCAACTTTGGGCAATTGGTGGTCTCTGGTAAACCAGCTTGCCTCCCTAAAACAGGTTGACAGTCGCTTGATCTGGTCAGGCCCCCCTGCAGAAGAATTGGCCACCATCTTTTCTGAAAAAAATCTCCCATTTTTGAGCTACTCTTCCAGCCCATCCCCGTTTTTCCCTTCCAGATTCAGTTGATTCCAACCCCATTAAAACCATACACACCTAGTCCAACTTTGCCCCCATTACATTGACCAACCTTTTCCGTACAGTGCAATCCATCTGTAAGACTACTTGCTCGGTGGACCCCATCCCCTCCAGCTGACTGACAGAACAGTCCCTGGGCTACTTCCAGTCATGTTCACAATCATAAATGGTAGTCTGTCCTACAGCACAGTACCAGATGCCTGGAAGAAAGCAATGCTTAGGCCCATCCCAAAGGATCCTCAAGGTGACCTAAGTGACCCTAAAAATTATCATCCCACTTCTAACTTGCTCATCCTATCTAAAGTCACTGAACGGTTTGTGTTTCAAACAACTGTGATCACATTGAACATATGCATGCCCTGCACTCTAGACAGTCGGGCTTTCGCCTTTCACAGTACAGAAACCATTATGGCAGCTGTATTAAATGAAATTCACAGAGCATGGGTTCAGGACAAAATAATTATTGCCATCTTTATTGATCCATGTGCAGCATTTGATCTGATAGATCATGGCTTGCTACTAACTTGTCTGTATAATACGGGACTCCATGTCTCCGTGCTTTCCTGGTTCTTTTCTTTCCTCCAGGATTGCTCATTTCAGGTCCAAATACACAATTCTCCATTGTCTCCACGCTGCATTTCATGTGGGGTACCCCGAGAGTCCAATCTCTCTCCTATGCTCATGAATGTCTTCTTAATCCCCTTATCAGCCTTATACAAAGCCTTGGAATCTCTAGCTTTGTTTATGCAGACAAATCAAAGTAGCAGGTCGCCTGCCTCCTTCCCCTCCTGCCATTCATTTAAAGCAGGAAGGCAGCAACAGTAGTAGCAGCAGTAGTAGTCAGCACAGAGTCAATGTGCAGTGTGTGCTTACAGACCCCATTACTCAGCATGGGTTTCCAGTCCAACAGAAAACTTATTCAACAGGGGCAAGGGCCTATGAATGGCTCACAGGCCACATGCTGACTGGTGACTTGGAATAGGTCACAGTGAAAGTCCTGAGAGAGGGAAATGGCCATGTTTCTGTGATTCCATCCACTGATGATGTGACCCCATTTGGGGTTCCGACCTCAGGTTTGGGAACCACTGATCTTCCCTATCATTTCAATATAATTTGTACCAAGGATCAAGGTGTCCCATTGGTTGTCCTCCTTCCACCAGATTTCTAAAATACCAATTACATCTAACCTTTCATTCAGTGCGATATATACTTGTATCCTAGCTCTTTTATCTTATTATTTAGACTTCTAACATTTGTATACAGGCATTTCAAAGTGTGTTTTTGTTCATATTAACAATTTGGTTATCAGTTGACAGGGATAACTTAGAATCTTTGAACTCTGTTCTTTACTTAAAAGGCATCATGACTATTTGTATCTTTATTTGGAACTTCTCTATTGGGATGCCTTGACTTCCCTGTTTTGTTAATATCTTTCAAATATACATCATTCTGAACCATGCTGTCTTGGACGAATGTTACCTTTCCCTCATTATCTGGGTTAAAAGCTGCTCTATCTCTTTTTAAAAGGTTAATGCCAGCAGCCTAGTTCCACCCTGTTTAAGGTAGAGCCCATTCTTCCAGAAAAGCCTCCCCCCTCTTTCCCCAGAGTATTGCCCAGTTCCTCTCAACTCTAACCCTCTTCCCTATGCCGTTGTCTCATCCATGCATTGAGACTCTGGAACTCTGCCTGCTTCTTGGGTCCTGTGCGTAGAATGGTAAGCATGTCTAAGAACACTACCCTGGGCATTCTGGATTTCAGTTTTCTACTTAAACGTCTAAATTTTGCTTCCAGAACCTCTCTCCCGAACTTTCCTATGTCATTGGTACCAACATGTAGAAAGATAGCAGGCCTCTCCTCAGCATTGTCTGGAACTTTATCTAGGTGGCACTTAAGGCCTGCTACCTTCGCACCAGGCAAGCAAGTTACCAGGCGATCCTCCCATCCACACTCCACCCAAATATCTACATGTCTAATGATCAAATTGCCAATTGTAGCGACCATTGTAACCCTTCCTTTGTGGGCACATGGCTGGAGACACCTCCTCAGTGCGAGGAGATATTACATCTACTGGAGGACAAGTTCTAGCTACATGATCAATTCCTGCCACACCAAAATGATGCTCTCTTTTTACGTGACCTCTCTCCTCCATGGGAGCAGAGAGGTTGGATTTCTCTGCTATATCCCTAGATTTCAGAGATATATACGCACACACACACCCTTTTCTGACTGCCTCAGCTCCTCCAAGTCTGCTACTCTAGCCTCTAGAGATCACTCTGAGCTTTTTCACCTAGTGCACGCATAGGTCGTCTTAACTGAGAAATGCCATACAAAAGCCTGGATAGCCCCATTTCGTTGCCGGACCACTTTCTGCATCTTAGTTTTAATGATTTGTTCAGCTATTTAAAGTAAATACACCTAATAAATTTAAGGGACTTTGTTTATTGTTCACCTTAAGATTTTATTTTCTTTATTTATTTACATTCTCTTATATACCGCGCTATTCTGCATCAGTGCGGTTTACATTGAACAAACTGAAATTACATTGAACAGGGCATTATAACTTGGAGAGAACTATTTTACAGGGAGCATGGGCTATGGAGGGTTAAGTGGCTTGCCCAAGACCACAAGGAGCACCTGTGGGACTAGAAACCCCAGTCCTTCTGGCCCAAGGTTGCTGTCCTCTAGTGGGATTTGAACCCCCGACCTTCCGGCCTGAAGTACCTTGCCCCAACCACTAGGCCACTCCTCCAGTCCAAGATGAACTGCAAGGACCTAATTAATCCATTCGTAAGGCCTGTTAACATGTTGATGAAGAAGACTTGTTAAATCTGAAAGTGAATAAGATACCTTCTTTCTCTTAACTGATTTAAGAGCCTATAAATGAAAAATTGTGTCGTGGGTGGATTGGAAATGAGCACTAACTGAAAATGTGCTTGTTACACTATGCCCTGGCTTACACACAGTTTTAAAATAGAGACTTATTTTATCTGCGTAAATCCAAAGAATTCCCTTTTCGACAAAGAGTTTAAGAATTTCACTGCAGATTCCTTCTCCAGAGTATACATAGTCAGATCTTCAAGTCTCTTCTCATAAGTCTTCTGGCGCAGGTCCCCACTCATTTTGGTTACCTTCTTCTGAACTGTTTCAAGTCTCTTTATATCCTTTGCGAGGTACAGTCTCCAAAACTGAACACAATACTACAAGTGAGGCCTCACCAATGACTTGTACAGAATCATTAATACCTTCTTCCTTCTGCTGGTTATGCCAGCCTGTATCAGCCCAGCATCCTCCCGGCTTTGGCCACTGCCTTGTCACATTGTTTTGCTACCTTGAGATCCTCACACTGTCATCCTGAGTTCTCGCTCCTTTTTTTTCCCCATTTTCCATTGTATTGTTAAAGGCAGTGTATAATTAGGAATTCCCACTAGTGAGGACTTCGTATTCTACCTGGCCTTGGAGAGAACACAGTTGTTATCTATAACAGATGTTCTCTGAGGACACCGAAATTTAAATGATCAGAATATCATCCTGTCTTCCATAGGCATTGGATTTCCTTGCATAGTTGAATGTGCTAGAAAGTCCTCTACATTTGTAGAGCTGGTTACTCACTTTTGCTTCACAGGTATCTGTCGGGTGTCATTGCCTATCACTCAGAACTTATTTCCTGCAACTTTTTTTATAGAAACAATTTGTTTCTCATATCACATCATTGTTATAAATCATAGTTTTTCCTTTCATATGATAGCCTTTATTGTAATAGCTATCCAGCTCTTTATTCATAAAATAAAATACTGTAGGGTCATCCTGAGAACAGCAACCTTTTTTTTTTAAATCATGTGAATAAAATCAACACACTTTAAAATGTGTGCTTTAAAGAGTAAGCAATCAAGTTATACTCCTTAATTCAGCAACACTCTTAAGATTGCAAAAGCTCTTTTTTGGTTTATGACTTCATTTTCCTATACTGTAAGTATGCTTTTTATTCATCTATTTGCCAAAATTGTCCTCTGTGACTAAGTGATTGCAGACGTTTCATTTCTGACCTTTGGTTTCTGAGCGCATTGTAAGGAAATAAGCGAGCACTTAATCGGAAGCTTGAAATTCAGGCCAGAAAATAATTTCTTGAAAAACCACAGGGTAATATCTAGTTTGTGCATCCTTTAATCACAGACAGCATACAATCAACCAGCAAAGAATATAATGGAAAAGTAAATGATCTCATCTGCTCGGTAAGGATAAAAGAAAACTATCATGCGGTGTCCTGAAAACCTAGCAGTATACTTGAATGCATGTGCACAGGTGTCACCAGGAGGCAGAGCCAGTGCAAGGATTGGAGGTGCTCTAGGTGGATCTTCCATTCTGCTGCCCCCCATTGCTGCTGCTGCCACCCTTTATCCAGGGCCTGCAGCAGCAATATCAAGGAAACTCTGATGCAGTGCTTACCTAAGGCTCCAGCATGTGTCTTGGTTCCTGCCTGCTATTATCGGCTGTATCCACCATCCTCCAGTGAAGACTTCAGATTTATGCAAATTGGAAATCTGTGTTGGAGGACATGGAAGAGGTCGATAATAGCAGGCAGGAACTGTAACACAGTACTGGAGCCTTTAGTATGTGCTGCATTGAAGTTCCTTCCCTTTGCTTCTGCTCTAGGTGCCTGCCTAGCTTGCCTAATGGTAGTGCTGACTCTGCTAATAGGAAAACGAAAATAATGCTTACCTTTGAGATTTCACTTCCTGAGTACTGTGTTCAGTTCTGGAGGCTACACAAATGTAAGGGTATTGAAATGGCAAATGGCCCTGCAAAAGACTCCAAAATTGACTCAGTGTGTGCAATGCAAACCTATAAGAAAGGCTTTAGGAACTCTAAATATAGAAGAAGGAAGGGACAATAGGAGGCTGCCTTAAGATGCAACAAGGCTGCATTTTCTGTAGAAAAGAGTTCCTGGTCATAGTACTGTACGAGAGGAAATGTGAGGAAATACTACTTCTGTAAGATTGGAATCGGGGTAGGAAAGCTCTTTGCGTTCTACTTTCATTTTTTGTGATGAACTAGGTAGAGTGCCATCTCAGTCTGACAGTGAAAGATCCACGTAATAGCCTACCAGCTGTGGTGGCAACAAACAAAATAGTTATGCAACGCTTGGGAGAGACCAAAGTGTTATTAGTAAAGGCAGAGGCTGGAGATGCCAAAAACTGATGAGGGTGTATAATGATACAGTTGGGCAAGCTAGGTGGCCAAGTGATCTTTATCTGCTAAAAAGTGTGTTCTCCGGGTACGAGTAGGAAGTCAGTCCTCACATATGGGTGATTTCAGCATCGACTGAGCCCTCACGGAAGCATCCCCACAGCTTTCAAAGAAAGCCTTTGGGAGATGCTACCACGCATGCATGGTCCCTTTCCCGCCCAAGAGTGCCATCTTGCTCAGTCTCCTTTTTTTCGGCAGAGCCTTTCAAACGTCCATCTGGCTTGTCCCCAGAAAAAGTTGATGTTTTCTCCTGAGTTTTCATATTCGCTACTCCAGTACTGCACCGGTACTCTTCCTGCCACCCGACCTTGCTGTCTCGGCATCGAGTTCGGGTCCCTTTTTGTAGTTTTTCATTTTTGGCGTCTTCACGCCTTTTTTCCAACTGGCATTCCGGCGGGTCTTCGACCTTGCTGGGGTAGTTTTTCCCCCATGGCTGCCAGTGGTTTCAAGAAGTGTGATCGGTGTAACAAAATTATGTTCTTGACTGAAACACACAACTGCTGCCTTGGGCCGGACCACGACCCTACAGCATGCGGTCTCTGCAAAAAAGAGCCACCAGCACGATAAGTGTTTCCTTGAGACCCCGGTGCTTCCAAAAGCCAGGGTCTCTTCTGAAGCCAAGTCATCTCGAGTGGGCCTCTCCGAACCCGAGCGGCACCGTGGGTCTTCAGAAAGGGGTCTCCCTTGAGGGAACCCAAGAAGAAGAAGAAAACCTTGAATGCGGTGTCCCTGGATCGATCCGACAGGCTGGGTACGTCCCGAGCCAGGTCTTGCAGTCTGAGACGCATGTCCGAGGGATTGGAGAGGGAGCGGCCTGCAAAGGTCTACCAAAAAGAATCGACCTCGGACTGGCCTCGGTCACCAGATACCATCCACATCAAGTACTCCCCCTCGGGGGACCTGGCGTCTGGCCCAAGTCCCTTGGTGCCCGAACCAATGACTGCAGAGCCTTCTGGTTTGGAGTCCCGAATGGCGGCCCTAGAGTGCAGTTTGTCTGCCTTCATGGACCAGCAACGGGCGCTGTTGTCCGGTACTACCGGTTCATCCACCCCAACCACCGGGCCCTTGACATCGAAGACATCCCCAGAGGCCGAGCTGATCTTCAACCATGGTCTCGATCCAGTTCCTGCTCGATGGGACTGTGATCGTCCCCAGCCAGTACGCTCTGTGCCAGCCACAGGGCCTCGGAGGGCCATGGCTCCGCAAGAGGACATGGGGTTCCTTCGTCAAGGTCATATCCAAGGCCCTAGCATTCCCGACTGAATCGGAGGAGGACCCTTGGGCAGATGAGTTAGAAATCCTTCAGTACAAGGCCCCTCCAAGGGAATGCTCACGGTGCCCATCCCTCCCATCCTGGAACGGCTGATGCTCCACATGTGGGAAACACCGGCGTTTCTGCCAGTGGTGAGCAAGCAGCTCAACTCGATGTATCGAGTTTTCTGGGGCCCGGGCTTCCAGAAGTCACAGCTGCCACACAACTCCATGATGGTGGAGTCAGCCATGTGTCATCTGAAGAGTCATTAGATGCACTCCTCGGTGTCCCCCAGCAGGAAGGCGCGCACCTTGGACGCCCTCGGCAGAAAGTGTTACTAGGGCTTGATGCTCATCGGCCATATCCAGGCCTACCAGCTATACATAGGCAAGTACCTGAGTGACCTGGAGAAGGAATTCGCCGGGTTCTTAGTTGCTCTGTCCGAGAAACCCCTTCAGTAGTTCAGGAACCTGGACAAGGCCGTCTGTGAGTGCTCCAAGTTTGTGTCTCGGGCAACCTATGACTGATTTGAGTCAGTGGCTCGAGTAGTGGCAGCGGGCATCGGTGCACAATGCCAGGCTTGACTACAGTCGCCTGACCTCGAGCAATTGGTTCAGCGATGTCCCATGCCAAGGAGAGAGCCATTTTGGCAAGCCCATGACCGACAAAGCAGCCGAGCTAGAGACTGAGTTCATGACGAGGGCCAGGCTCTCCAAAAAGGCTGCTGCCCCTCCCCGATGAGGGCTGGGGTAAAAAGTCCTTTTACCCGAGAAAAGGGGCTGCTTACAGAAACTACCCACCTTTTCAGGCCTCCTTGGCTCCCCAGCAGGGTCAGCAGGCCAAGGAACATGGGCATGGCCCTTGTAAGCAGAAGACTCCCAAACCCCAGGCACTGCCCTCGGTCCAGCCAGTGGGGGGAGTTTTGGACTCCTTGGGCATAGCCTCTCCACCACAGGGAGGTCAGCAGCCCATGGGGGGACATCTGATCCACTATGTCCAAAGGTGGCTAATCATCACCATCGATTCCTGGGCACTTCGAGTGGTCAAGGAGGGTTACCTCTTCCATCTGACTTAGACATCTCCCCCTTATTTTCTAGGAGAGCCCCTCAGGTCTCCCAGGATCTTCTATTGAAGGAGCTTGCAGGTCTTATCGAGGACAAAGCGGTGGAACTCAAGGGCAGGGGATTCTACTCCAGGTACTTCCTCATGCCAAAAAGAACAGGAGGCCTAAGGCCCATCCTTGACCTGCGCAACCTCAAGTTCCTGCTGAGGGAAAAGTTCAAATGCTCTCCCTTGGAACATTGCTGCCTTACCTCCAACAGGGAGATTGGCTATGCTCCTTGGATCTGAAAGATGCCTATACCCACATCCCCATTCACCCCAACACAGGCAGTACCTGCAGTTCATGGTGGTGGGCAGGCACTACCAGTACAGGGTGCTGCCTTTCGGCTTAGCCTCCACCCCAAGGGTCTTCACAAAATGCTTGGCAGTCGTGGCTGCCTTCTTCCTTCTCCAGGGAGTCTTTGTCTTCCCCTACCTGGACAACTGGCTCATAAAGGGAGGCATGGTCTCGGAGGTGCAGCAGGCGACTGTGCACACCATCCAGGTCCTGCAGCACTTGGGGTTTGTGATACACTACCCCAAGTCTGATCTCTTTCTGACACAATGTCTGGAGTTCATTGGGGCCAGGCTGGAACCCTCCAGGCAAAGGCCTTCTCACAGGAACCGAGCCAACCGCCTCAGGGCCCTGACACTGGACATACAGCACCATCCCTTGGTGCCCACTCAACTCTCCTTGCATTTTCTCGGGCACATGGCCTCCATGGTCCACATCACCCCAGATGTCTACCTCCACATGAAAGCTACAGAGTGATGCCTTCAGGACCAGTGGACACAGGCCACAAGGCGCCTTCAGGACAAAGTCTGTGATCTGCCAGTTGGCGGACTCTGACTTGGTGGCAGACTCCCCAGTGCCTTGAAGCGGGGATGCCTTTTCAAGCCCTGAGCTCCTTAAGGATCCTCGCCACAGATGCCTCCATACTTGACTGGGGAGCCCACTGCAATGAACTCCGCACCCAGGGCAGCTGGTCATAGTACGAAAGCATCCAGCAGATCAACCTCCTGGAACTATGGGCGATATACTTAGCACTCTGAGCTTTTTGCCACCGCCTACATCACCAGCCGGTCTTAGTCCAGATGGACAACCAGGTGACAATGTTCTTTGCGAACAAACTGGGGGGTATGGGGTCTTGTGCCCTCTGCCGCGAGGCAGTGGTCCTCTGCTCCTACACAGTCCAACAGGGTATACTCTTGCGGGCAGTATATCTGCCAGGCCAGAACAACGTACTGGCCGACAAGTTGAGCAAGGTCTTCCAACCGCAGGAATGGCAGCTGGACTCCAGTGTGGCCAACCGGCTCTCCCAGCTCTGGGGTGAACCCATAAGAACATAAGATATGCCATACTGGGTCAGACCAAGGTCCATCAAGCCCAGTATCCTGTTTCCAACAGTGGCCAATCTAGGTCGTACGTACCTAGCAGTTTCCCCAAAAGACACAGGTTCTGCAATGCTTGTACTGGGTCAAGCATTGATATCCTGGGTCCCTTTTTAATAATGGTTTATGGACCTTTCCTCCAGGAACTTGTCCAAACCTTTTTTAAACCCAGCTACATTAACAGCCTTTACTACATCCTCTGGTAACAAATTCCAGAGTTTGATTACACGTTGAGTGAAAAAATATTTTCTTTTATTAGTCTTAAATAGTTTACCCTGTAGCTTCATTGCATGTCCCCTAGTCTTTCTATATTCTGATAACGTAAACAATCGATCTACGTTTACCCGTTCCACTCCGTTCATTAATTTATAGACTTCTATCATATCTCCCCTCAGCCGTCTCTTTTCCACGTTAAAGAGCCCTAACCTTTTTAGCCTTTTCTTCACAGGAGTATCCTTCCATCCCCTTTACCGTTTTGGTGGCTCTTCTCTGAAGCTTTTCTAATAACGCTATATCCTTTTTAAGATACGGCGACCAGAATTGCACACAATATTCAAGGTGCGGTCTCACCATGGAACGGTATAGAGGCATTATAATATCTTTTGTTTTATTTTCCATTCCTTTCCTTATGATACCTAGCATTCTATTTGCTCTCTTGGCTGCCGCTGCACACTAGGCCGAGGGTTTTAACATGTTATCCACAATGACGCCTACATTGTTTTCCTGGGTGGTGGTTCCTAATGTGGAACCTTGCCTTGTGTAAACCATAGTTTGGGTTGTTCTTTCCTAGGTGCATAACTTTGCACTTGTCCACATTACATTTCATCTGCCATTTTGATGCCCAGTCTTCCAATTTATCAAGATTCTCTTGCAGTTTTCCACAATCCTCTTGGGTTTTAACTACTTTAAAATAGTTCTGTGTCATCTGCAAATTTGATAACCTCATTCGTTATTCCACTTTCCAGGTCATTTATGAATATGATTGACCTGTTCACCAGCCTGGACAACTACCAGTTGTCCCGCTGCTTCTTCCGGCAGGCCCATCCCTCCAGGGTGGCGGCAGATGCATTCCTCATCTCATGGTTGGAGTGCCTCATGTATGCCTTCCTTCCCACTTTGCTGATCCCCAAAACTTTGTTCAGGACCCTCCACGACAAGGCTTTGCTCATCCTGATATCCCCTCAATTGCCCAGGCAACCGTGGTTTCCACTACTTCTCTATCGGTGGAGACCCCCATCCCTTTGGGGAACTCTCCAGGGCTCCTGTCTCAAGAGGGGGGGGGGCTCTCTTCTGCACCCCAACTTGGGGTCCCTATTACTGATGGCTGGGCTACTGAAACGGTGATCCTAGTCCTTTTCAACGTCTTGAGTGAGGTAGTGGAGATCCTGCTGGCTGCTCGTAAGGCTTCCACTAGAAAAGCTTATGCTCTCAAATGGCGTAGGTTTTCAACTTGGTGTGCAGATCACGGGATGGACCTTTTCTGCTGCCTGGTGGGATTGGTGTTACAGTACCTTCTTCACCTCTCACAATCCGTGCTTAAGTCTAACTCCGTCAGAGTGCACCTCAATGCCTTGGCGGTGCATCACCACCTGGTGGATGGCAAACCCCTCTCGGTCCAACCGCTGGTGACCCGCTTCCTAAGGGGTCTGCTCTTATCAAAGCCCTCTGTTCGTCCTCTAGTGACCGAGTGGGACCTCAGTGTGGTATTGTGGCAGCTCACTCACCCACCCTTTGAGCCTCTGACTACTTGCCACCTCTGATACCTCTCGTGGAAGATGGCGTTCCTGGTGGCAGTCACCTCCTCTCACAGTCAGTGAGCTTCAGGCCTTAGTGGCAGAAGTGCCCTATACCAGGTTCTATAAGAACAGGACGGTGCTCTGCATGCACCCTAAATTCCTTCCGAAGGTGGTATTGTCCTTCCATCTCAACCAGGAAGTGATACTCCCCACCTTCTTTCCAAGACCTCACACCAGTAGGGGTGAGACGGTCCTTCACATGCTGGGACTGTAAGAGGGCCTTGTTCTTCTACATCTAACATATTCGGGACCACCGCAAAGCTGCTCAGTTTTTCTTCTCGTATGACCCCAGTCATCTAGGGGAGGTGGTGACCAAACGTACACAGTCTACCTGGGTAGCGGACTGTATCGCCCTTTCCTATGAGCACATGGGGATCCAGCTGGAAGGCCATGTCACAGCGCACTGTGTCAGGGCCATGGTGGCCTCGGTGGCAAACTTGTGCTCCGTCCCAATGGTGGACATATGCCGGGCCGCCACCTGGTCTTCAGTCCATACCTTCACAGCTCATTACTGCCTGGAAAGGAAGTCCCGACGGGACAGTGCCTTCGGCCAGGCTGTGCTCCATAATCTTTTTGGGGTTTAGGCAACTCCTACCCTCTGACCCTTCTGTGTTCAGGCTACTGGAGTGCTGGTTTTCACCGGACAAATGAGTCTTACTGTAGTCTGTAACTATGGACTCAATTGCTTGTTGCTTGCGGCTCCCCTTGAGGGAGACCATGTTTTTTCACTATGGGCTTTCGATAGCCTGTAGTTGGGGAGTCTCATATGTGAGAACTGACTTCTGCTTGTTCCCTAAAAAAGCGTAGTTACTCACCTGTAACAGTTGTTCTCCGGGGACAGCAGGAATCAATTCCCACAACCCTCCCTCCTCACCTTGGAGTTGCTTCTTTACCATCTTTTATTTTGCCATCTTTTAGCTATATCATCTGACTGAGCAAGTTGGCACCCTTGGGCGGGAAGAGGACCATGCATGTGTGGTAGCATCTTCCAAAGACTTTCTTTGAAAGCTAGGGGGATGCTTCTGTGAGGTCTTCGATGGTGCCGACGTCACCCATATGTGAGGAGTGATTCCTGCTGTCCCTGGAGAACACCTGTTACAGGTGAGTAATTACGCTTTACTGTTATTAAAAGGCTAGTTGAGAAATGGATCTAGAAGGAGCACATACATAGAGTAGATCTATTTATTTAATGACAATACTATAGGATGTTCTCCGGGAACAAGCAGGAAGTCAGTCGTCACATATAGGTGATGTCAACGCCGATGGAGCCCTGTGGGAAGCTTCTCCCCAGCTTTCAAAGATAACCTTTGTCAGGAGGTGGTGGCTCTCTGCTCCTTTGTGCTCCACAGTGGGATATTCCTGCGGGAGGTCTATCTGCTGGGCAAGCTCAACGTCCTAGCAGACAAACTGAGCAGGGTCCTCCAGCCACACGAGTGGCGGCTGAACCCCAGAGTGCCCTCTCAGCTCTGGGGAGTCCCCCTGATGGACCTATTCGCAAGTCCGACCAACACTCAGCTGCCTTGACTCTGCTCTCACCAACCACACCCCTCACGGATGTCAGCGGATGTCTTCCTCATCCTGTGCTTGGAGGGACTGCTGTATGCCTTCCCCACCTACGCCACTGATAGCCAAGAACCTGTTCAAGACTCAGCAGGATGAGGCGTCACCGATACCAATTACCTCCCGGTGGCCAAGGCAACCGTGATTCCTGCTGCTCCTCTGCTTATTCGCAGCAACCCTGGTCCCCCAGAGGAGTGCCCCAGGGCTACTGACACAGGAGAAGGGCTTCCTCCTACACCCTAATTTGGTGTTCTTGTTGCTAACAGCTTGGCTGCTGAAAGGGTAGCCTTGGCCTCTTTCAACCTCTCGGGGGAGGTAGAGGAGGGCCTCCAGTAAGTATCTCCAGAGGCAGGCCTACACCTTCAAATGGTGTAGATTCTCAGTGTGGTGTGCAGAATGGCAAGTCAACCCATTCTTGTGCTCTGTGCAACTTGTACTGCAATATTTGCTCCATCTGTCGCCTGTCAGGACTGAAGTCCAACTCAGTCACGGTGCACCTCCGTGCTGTAGCAGTGCACCACCACCTTATTTGAGGGTAGGTCCTTCTCTCTCCAACCTCTCGTGACCTGTTTCTTGTGGAGCCTCCCGCTATCCAAGCCCCCCATCTGCCCTCCAGCAGTGGAGTGGGACCTCAATGTGGTGCTATCCAAGCTCACCAGGCCACCATTTGAGCTCCTGGCTACCTGCCACCTCTGATACCTCTTATGGAAGGTAGTCTTCCTAGTGACGCTCACATTGGCATGCAGAGCCAGCAAATTTCAGGCATTAGTGGCAGATCTGCCGTACACAAGCTTCTGTAAGGACAGGGTGGTGCTCTGCATGCTCCCCAAGTTTCTTCCTAAGGTGGTGTCCCCATTCCTCCTCAGTCAGGAGGTGGTGCATCCCACTTTCTTCCTATGGCCTTACACAGCCGGACTGAGACCATACTACATACCCTGGATTGTAAGAGGACTCTCTCTTCTTTCTTCAGCGTACTCAGAGCCACCGCAAAGCCTCCCAGCTTTTCGTCTACTATGACACCAGTCGTCTGGGGGAGGCAGTGACCAAGCGAACTCTGTCCAATTGGGTGGTGGACTGCATTGCCCTCACCTATGAGTAGGCTGGGCTCTCACTGCAGCGCCGGGTCATGGCGGCATCTGTGGCAAACCTGCCTTCTGTCCCTCTTTTGGACATCTGCTGAGCTGCCACCTGGTGTTCAGTCCACACTTTCACAGCTCATTGCTGCTTGGAGAGGGAGACCCGATGGGACAGCTTCTTTGGCCAGGCCATATTCGGTCATTTATTTGGGGTCTAGGCATCTCCTGCCCTCGGACCCTTCTGTGTTCAGGCTACTGGAGTGCTGGGTCTTACTGGGTACTTGGGTCTCTTGGGAGCCTTTCCTTAACACTCAATTGCTGCTGCTCATGACTCACCATTTCCTGATCACCTGTGGTATTTCTACAGGTTTTCGGTAGCCTGTAACTAGGGAGTCTCATCCTAAAAGTCGATTTCACCATACCTGCATCCTACAGACCGAAATCAAGTATCCCTCTCCTGACAAAAATAACTGAAAATATTGTTTAAACTCAGCTGCAGAATTACTTTGATGACCATGCCCCTAGGAGTCAGCTTAAACATTTAGGAGCCGACTACCAAAACCTCGGACACAGTGCCGTCCAAAAAGTGTATCGTTGCTCCTTTTTTAAGGGCCTGATTTGCTGTTTTCTATTTTCTATGGGAAAATAAAGCTTAATAAATCAGGTCCATAACATGTTGTTAGACGGTGCCAAAAGAGGTCGACCATCCTTCTCCCTCGCCAACCCCAATGAGTATGGTGTCATCTGCAACCAAGGCAAATTCCTTTTTTGCTTCACTTATCACCATGCCCTGGTAATATAAAGCACTAAAAATCTCCCATAACCCCCCTGCACCTTGATTTCACACACTATATTTCTCCTTTCCTATTATTTTAATGGTGTTTCTTTCCTTTTTCTATATGTTTTTATGGTTGTGCATCGCTCTGCTTTTTTTTTTTTTGAGTGATATAGAAAGCTTTTAATAAACCATAAACCCACACTCTCTCATAGCCCCCCCCACCCCCACAATATCTCTTAACCCCCACCCCCAGCTATCACCCAGTCTGTCTCTCACACAGCCACCCTGCCGTCATCCAGTCTCTCTCCTTGCCATCTCCCCAGCCAGCACCCAGTATGTTTCTCCCCGTGCCTTCCTCCCCCAGCTATCCCCTAATCAGTTTCTCTCTCTTTATCCCAATCTAACTTACCCCTTCTTTCATATTTGATACTCCACTGTGATGGGCTCTGCATGCAGCCTGAGCTGTGGGGTGCAGGACATTTGCTGATCTCCTGAGACTTGAAAACGTGAGATCAGAAAACGTCCTGCACCCCATGGCTCAGGCTACATGCAGAGCCAATACAGTGGAGCAGCGAAAAATGCAGCAGAAAGTGTAAGATATATCAGGTGATGGAAGAGGAGGGCAATCAAATCCTGGGTGCCAGGGTTCAATTTATAGTTGTTATGGCAGCCTGGCACCCAGGATTTGTTGAACCCTGGATTATAGAACATTAAAATACATCCAAAGGACTGTAGTGTACATGTAATTGAAAGTTTGGTAAATTTGAATTTAAATAATCAATTACTAATTTATATGTAAGCATTCTTCGGTAAGTAAAGGTCGTCATAACTGTGCTAGCTTGTCAGTACATCCATTATCGGTGTACAGCAGTTACCCTGCAATTTTTGATCTTTGTGCACACGGTTTGTATATTTTATGCTGTTTTTAAATGCTTAAATATATAGGGTACTAGGAATGTGCTTTCGTTTTGAAACAAAAGCAGCACGTGTGCCCTATTGTGCAATAGGGCTCACACTATTGAAAAAGAAAAGATATGAGGATGAAAAAACAAACAAATAGAAAAGTGAAACAAAACAATATATTTTTTTTTATTTATAGATTATTTTATACCACTCCTTCCAAAGATCAAGGGCGGTTTACAATTAACCAAATGGATGCGTTGAAACTTAAAACATTTGAATTTGAAAAGTATTAGAATGAAAGATTCATGGAGTATTTACATTCAATAATTAAAGTATAGATAGTTAACGTATATTGCAATAATATTTACAGTCAACATATTTACAGAAGATTGTTCTTGCAATAATCAGTGAATATTGTGTGTAGGTGAATGGAAATGAGGTGGTTTAGAGTAGTAGTGCAAGGTAGTATTTACTGTTAGATTGGGAATATTTTGTTTTGGCTAGATTGCAAAAATGTTCATTGAAAAGGTATGCTCTGTTGCTTGTGGATTGTTTCATTTTGCGGTAGTCAGTAGGAACTGCTAAGGTGTGTTTATAGCATCCTCTTTGAGATCTTTCATTGCATTGAGCATTTAACAGTGAGGTAAGATATGATGGTGAGGTGTTCCTCTGGAGCTTAAATACATCCATTAATATTTTATATTTAACACTGCTTAAAATAGGTAACCAATGTAGGTTATAAAGAATTGGGGAAATGTGTTCTGTTCTATGTGTTTTTATCAGTAATATGGACAGCAACATTTTGGGCTAACTAGAGCTGATTGAGCCTTAGGAGACCATGTAATCAAAATGTGGAGTGACCATGGCCTGGAGTACTGAACAGAAGTCATGACTAGGGAGAAGTGGACGTAACTTTTGAAGTAATCTAGCATCCCTATGGAGTACATGATATGTAGAACATGCATATATAGAAACATGTAAACTTTGAAGTTACTGCATTTTGATGGAACCATCTTTCTCCGAGAACAAGCAGGAAGTCAGTCCTCACATATGGGTGACGTCGGCGCTGACAGAGCCCTCGCGGGAGCATCTCCCCAGCTTTCAAGAAAGCCTTTAGGAGATGCCACCACTCATGCATGGTCCCCTTTTTGCCCAAGAGTGCCACCTTGCTCAGTCTCCTTTTTTCCGCGGAGCCCTTCAGACATCTGTCTGGTTTCCCTGGAAAAAGTTGATTTTTTTTTTTCTCGACCCGAGTTTCATACTGTCTCCGCTTGTGCACCGGTACTCTTCCTGCCACATGAGCCCACTATTCCGGCATAGAGTCTCGGATTCGTACATTTTTTTTTCCTTGGCACCTTAGCGCCCTTTTTTCCAGTTGGCAGCACTGCGGGTCTTTGACCTTGCTGGGGTACTTTTTTCCCCCATGACTACTAGTGGTTTTAAGAAGTGATCGGTGTGCCATAATCATGACCCTTACCAATATACACGACTGCTGCCTGCTCTGCCTAGGGCCAGACCACAACCCCTCGACATGTGGTCTTGGCAAAAAGATCTCCACCAAGGCCCTCAAGAGCCACCAGCAGCAGCACAATAAGTTTTTCCAGGAATCCCTGGTACCTCTGAAGGCCAAGGCCCCTTCTGAAGCCACGGAATCCCATGGCGCCCTTGCGGACCCCGGTCAATGCTGTGGCTCCTCAGAAAGGGGGTCTCCCTTTAGGGAGCATAATAATAAGAAAACCTTGAAGGCAGCATCCCTGGATGGTTTTGACAGGTCAGTTAAGCCCTAAGCCAGGTCCTGCAGTCTTAGACACTCGTTTGAAGGATTGGAGTGGGGGTGGTGTACCAAGGTCGCCCAGAAGGAATTGACCACAGATTGGCTTCACATGCCAGAAACTATCCTCATTGAGGACTCCCCCTTGGGGGAATCATCGCAGGGCCTAAGTTCCTCGGTGCCCACATCGATGGCTGCAGGAGCCTTCTGGAGTCGAAACCAGAATGGTGGCCCTGGAGCGCAGTCTGTCTGCCTTCATGCACCAGCAGCGGGCATTGTTATCCGAGACTACTGGTTCCTTTGCCGAAACTACTGGGCCATCAATGTCGAAGTCCAAGTCCCCAGAGGCTGAGCCTATCCTCAAGGCCATACGGCCTCAAGTCAATCCTCGATCGAGGTCTCGATCCGGCCCCCGTTCGACGGGACTGAAATCCTCCCTGGTTAGCGCGCATGGCACCAGCCACAGGGCCTCCGAGGGACACAGGCAGGGCTCAGGCCCGGAGCCTGTGGGATGCCCTTCACTTCAGTCTTCGACCAACTACTCGGAATGGGAGACTGAGGACGAGGAGTTGCTGGACACTCGTTGCCACCGTTACATCCCCTCAGACTCTCCTCCTTCCGAGCCAGGGCATCGGTTCCCCCCCCCCCCCCCCCCCCCCCCCGAGGACATGGCATTTCTCGACTTTGTGTGGGATATGTCTAAGGCCCTAGCATTCCTGATGGAATCGGAGGAGGACCTTCGGATGGAAGAGCTAGAAATCCTCCATTACGTGGCCCCTCCGAGGGAATCATTCACAATACCCATTCCACCCATCCTGGAACAGCTAATGCTCCGTATGTGGGAGACACTGGCGTCTGTGCCAGTTGTGAGCAAGTAGCTCAACTTGATGTATCGGGTCCACTAGAGCCCTGGCTTCCAAGAGGCACAGCTGCCGCATAACTCCATGGTGGTGGAGTCGGCCATGGATTGGCTGAAGAGCCAAAAAACGTACTCCTTGATGCTCCCGGGTAGGGAAACCCGCACCTTGAATGCCCTCGGCAGAAAAAGCTACTAGGACTTCATGCTCATCAGCCGGATCCAGGCCTACCAGCTGTACATGGGTATGTACCTGAGAGACCTGGTGAAGAAACTTGCCGTGTTCTCAGATGGTCTCTCCAAGGAGTCCCTACAGCAGTTCAAAAACCTGGCCAAAGCCATCAATGAGTGCTCCAAATTCATGTCTCGGGCAGCCTGCAACGGCTTCGAGTTGGCAACTCGAGTAGAAGCTGCAGGCATCAGGGCCCGACGCCAGGCTTTGCTACAGTTTTCTGACCTTGAGCAATGGGTTCAGGACAAATTGATCGATGCCCCTTGTCAGGAGAAAAACCTCTTTGGCAAACCCATGACTGAGAAGGCTGCTGAGTTGGAGACCGAGTTCATGACGAAGACCAGGCTCTCCAAAAAGATTGCTGCCCCTCCCAATGGAAGGGCCCGGGTAAAAAGCTCTTATACCCAAGGAAAGGGGCTGTTTACAAAAACTACCCGCATTTTCTGGCCTCGTCAGCAGGTCAAGGGACATGGGCAAACTCCTCGTAAGCATAAAGCTTCCAAGCCCCAGGCATTGGCTCCGGCCCAGTCAGGAGGGAGTTTTTGACTCCTTGGGCATAGCCTCTCTACCCCAAGGAGGACAGCAGTTTTTATAAGGGGATATCTAATCCGGTATGCCCACAGATGACCAGCTATCACCACAGACTCCAGGGCACTCCAGGTGGTCAGGGAGGGCTACCACCTCCTTTCTTTCCAGGAGAGCCTCTCATATCTCCCCTTCACTGGGACTTCCTACTGAAGGAACTTTCAGGCCTTCACGAGGACAAAGCGGTAGAACCATTATCCCAACATCTCAGGGACAAGGGGTTGTACTCTAGGTATTTCCTTGTGCCAAAAGTAACAGGGGGCCTAAGGCCCATCCTGGACCTACGAAACCTGAACATGTTCCTGGAGAGGGAGAAGTTCGATGCCCTCCCTTGGTACATTGCTGCCTTATGTCCAATAGAGAGACTGGCTATGCTCCTTGGATCTGAAGAATGCCTATACCCACAACCTCATTCATCCCAGCCACAGGAAGTACCTTCGCTTCATGGTGGGATCGGCCACTACCAGTACAGGACTACCCTTCGACCTGGCCTCTGCCCCCAGGGTCTTCACCAAATGCCTGGCAATAGTAGCCACCTTCCTCCGTCTCCAGGGAGTATTTGTCTTCCCCTACATGGACTTCTGGCTCATAAAGGAAGGCACGGCCACAGAGGTGCAGCAGGCCACAGCACGCACCATGCAAATCCTGCAACATCTGGGGTTTGTGATAAACTACCCCAAATCCCACCACCTCCCAACACAATATCTGGCATTCATAGGGGCAAGGCTGGATACTCTTCAAGCAAAGAACTTCCTTCCCCGGACCGGGCCGACCATCTCAGGGCACTAGCCGTAGATGTGCAGCACCATCCCTTTGTGTCTGCTCTGCTTCTACTGCACTTACTCAGGCACACAGCCTCTATGGTCTGTCTCACCACAGATGCCCGCCTGCACATGAGGGCCACTTGGTGTTGCCTTTTGAGCCAGTGGACACAGGCCACACGCCTCCTCCAAGATAGAGTCTCGGTGACCCACCAGCTGGTGGAATCTCTGACTTTGTGGCAAAATCCTCAACACCTTCAGGCAGGGATGCCCTTCGAAACCCCAAGCCCTCTAAGGGTCCTCAGAATGGACGACTCTCTGCTGGGATTGGAAGCCCACTGCAAAGAACTCCAAACCCAGGGCAGCTGGTCACAAGCCGAGGGCAACCAGCAGATCAACCTCCTGGAGCTTCAGGCAATATATCTAGCCCTCCGAGCATTCTGCCACTGCCTGAAGCACTAGCCAGTGCAGATCCAAACAGGCAATCAAGTTGCAATGTTCTACATGAACAAGCAAGGGGAATTGGGGTCTCGCACCCTCTGCTGCAAAGCGATGACACAGCTACTATGCAGTTCATCAGGGAATACTCCTTTGGTCTGTATACTACCAGGCTAGGACAACATTTGGCGGACAAACTGAGCAGGGTCCTCCAGCTGCATGAGTGGCAGCTGTACCCCAGAGTAGCCACTCGGCTCTTCCATCTCTGGGGGACCCCATGGGTGGATCTTGTTGCCAGTCCAGACAACCACCAGTTGCCCCATTTCTGCTCCCATCAAATAAATGGAAACACACACTCCACCTGTATCAAAAACAATTTTTTACAGAAGTTAAGTCATGATGATTTGATCTATTGTTTGTTTTTGCATATTGGTATGTGCTGTTTCACAATAGAGTGGTGGTTGTTGATGCAATAGGGCATAGCATGTGGTTCTCCATATGCTGTTATAAATGCCTGCTGAGTCTGAGACCCCCTCTGTGTGTTAACTAATTATACAAAGAAATGATGTTGAATTGAAGATTTGTGATTTTGAAATCGCCATAACAGTGTTTGGTATAGGTGGAGCGTGTTTCCATTTATTTGACAAGAGTTTTCACTCCGGAAACAACCTTAATAGCATTGGACCACTTCTGCTCCCGGCAGCCCCACCCATCCCTAGTGGTGACAGATGTGTTTCTCATTCCATGGTCGGAAGGTCTCATGTATGCCTTCCCACCCATGCCATTGATTGCCAAGACTCTCTTCAAGGCTCTTCACAACAAGATGTTGCTGATTCTGGTGGTTCCACAGTGGCCCAGGCAGCTGTGGTTCCTGCAACTGCTCCGTTTGTTAGTGGAGACTCTGATCCCCCTAGGAAACTCCCTGTGGCTCTTGTCTCAGGAGGGGGGCTCTCTCCTGCACCCCAACCTGGGGTCCCTATCATTGATGGCATGGCTGCTGAAAGGATGACTTTAGCCCCTTTCAGCCTCTCTGGAGAAGTGGAAGAGATCCTGCTGGCCTTCCATAGAACCTCCATCAGGAGAACTTACACTTTCAAATGGCGCAGGTTCTCAGTCTGGTGCGCAGAGCAATGGGTGAACCTGTTCTCCTGCTCAGTGCAGATGATGCTGCAGTACCACTTTCATCTTTCACAATCCAGGCTCAAATCAAACTCTGGTTGAAGGCAAGCCCCTCTTGGTCCAGCCTCTGGTAATACTCTTCTTGAGAGGATTCTTGCTGTCCAAACCCCCGCCTGCCCTCCGGTGACAGAATGGGATCTCGATGTAGTATTGGTGCAGCTCACTCGCCCACCATTTGAGCCTCTGGCTGCCTGTTACCTGAGGTACCTCTTGTGGAAGGTTGTGTTCCTGGTAGCGCTCACCTCCGCTCGCAGGGTAAGCGAGCTCCAAGCCCAAATGGCAGAGGTGCCGAATACCAGATTCTAGAATAGGGCCATACTACATATGCATCCCAAATTCCTTCCAAAGGTGGCATCTCCTTTCCACCTCAGCTACCCACCTTCTTCCCAAGGCCTCACTCCAGCAGGGCAGAGACCGTCCTTCACATCTTGGACTGTAAAAGGGCCCTGTCTTTTTAGATTCAGCGTACCCAGGGCTACCAGAAAGCTGCTCAGCATTTTATTTCCTATAACCCCAAACAGACACTGTCCACCTGGGTGGCAGACTGCATCTCCCTAGCCTATGAGCAGGCTGGGCTTATGCTGGATGGCTGCGTCATGGCTCATTGTCAGGGCCGTGGCGGCCTCTGTAGCACACCTGTGCTCCATCCTGATGATGGACATCTTCCAGGCCGCCACCTGGTCTTCAGTCCATACCCTCGCAGCTCACTACTGCCTGGAGAGGAAATCCCAATGGGACAGCGCCTTTGGCCGGGTAACCTTTTTGGGGTCTAGGCATCTCCTACCCTCCGACCCTTCTGTGTTCAGGCTACCGGAGTGCTGTTTCCCATCGGACACACAGATCCTACTGTAGTCTGTATCTGCGGGCTCAATTGCTGCTGCTCACCGCTCCCCTTGAGGTCAACCGTGGGGTTTCCCTAAAGGTTTTCGGTAGCCTGTAGCTAGGGAATCCCATATGTGAGGACTGACTTCCTGCTTGTTCCCATAGAAAGCGTACTCACCTGTAAAGGTGTTCTATGGGGACTTCAGGAATCAGTCTTCACAACACTCCCTCCTCCCCTTGGAGTTTCTTCTTTTCCATCTTTTATTTTTGCTATCTTTTAGCTATGTCATCTGACTGAGCAAGATGACTCCCTTGGGTGGGAAGGGTACCATGCATGCGTGGTGGCATCTCCCAAAGGCTTTCTTTAAAGCTGGGGAGATGCTCCCGCGAGGGCTCCGTTGGTGCTGAAGTCAACCATATGTGAGGAGTGATTCCTGCTGTCCCTGGAAAACACCTGTTACAGGTGAGTAACTAGGTTCTATGAAAGCTGTGCTAAAATTCAAGCTGATGCATCTCACTTAGGAGTCTCTGACCACCTGTGCTCTTCCACACATCTTGCTTTCTTTTTACATCCCTTCCTATGTTTCACACTCAGCAGAAGCCTCTTTCCTATCCACTGTCCCTTTTTTTTTTTCTATTTATTCTTTCCTCCTTTGCTGTTTCCTACTTACAAATTTTACTGTTTTTTCAGTATGTCTCGGTTTACCTTCAGGTCCCCTGAAGATGTCACAGAATAATTCCATACCTCAATACCTATCTCCATGTACTACCTAAAACATGCCTTCACACATGCGTATATTACTACTACTACTGAGCATTTGTATAGCGCTACAAGTCATACGCAGCGCAGCACAGACATGAAAGACAGTCCCTGCTCATCAGAGCTTACAATCTAGTCAAGACAGACAGCACAGAAGGTATAGGCAGGGATAAAACAAGGGGGAAAGGAAAAGAAAAAGGAGATCAGGTGAGTCAGGATCCAAAAGCAGCAGCGAAGAGGTGAGTTTTCAGCCTGGATTTGAAGAGGGTCAGAGAAGGTGTCTGGCGTACAGACACAGGTAGTTTGTTCCAGGCATAAGGTTCAGCAAGGTGAAAGGAACAGAGCTCCTGCAGTTGGGCTCTGCTCCAGACCCCATCCCAAAGGAGGGAACAGTAATCTGCTCCACCCCAATGTCCAGTCCTTGGCCCTCACTGCCGGAGGCTTGAAAGGAGGTTTAGAGAGGCACAAATTCCGCATAAAGTAAACTACCAAAGGCAGAGCGGATATGGACTTCCCTTCTGAGCCATGATGGTATGTCCTGATTGTGCTTAGATGGACCCTGGCAGAATTGGACGAGACCCACTCAGAGAGGTTCAGGAGGTCCTCGAGCAGCCTGTTGACAGAGCAGGAAAAGGGATCCAGAGCTCAGTCAGCACATCAGGAGGTGAATCGCCTCCATTTGAGAGCACAAGACCTTCTCGTTGAAGTCCTCCTAGAGACCAACAGAACCTCCATCAATGTATTGGGCAGATTAAGCTCCTACTGTAAACCACCCTGGTGCTTTCACCTGTGCAGTATATCAAATGTACAAATACAGATAAAGATAAAGACAGGAATAGCCACTCAACATCCACGCAGTGAGGGCCAAGGACTGGACACTGAGCTGGAGCAGACCCCCACCCTCCCATGAGACAAGGTCCAGAGCAGAACCCAACTGCAGGGGCTCCCCTCGGGAGAGCTGAAGCAGAAGGGAGAACCATGGCAGCCAGGGCCAGTATGGCTCATTGAGGATCATCGTGTTCCTGTCGGCCTGTAGTTTCAGCAGGGACTTCGCTATGAGATGTATGGGAGGGTACACATAAAGCAGGTCATTCCCCAGTGCAGGAGGAATGCATTTGGCAATAGCCTGCTACAGGAGGCAATCCTGGAGCAGAAATGATCCACTTGGGCATTACATGGAGTGACAAAAAAAATATTGAGGGGTACCCCACTTCTGAAAGACCCGGGCTGCGCAACCTTGTTCAGAGCCCACTTGTGTGGCTGGAAGACGTGGCTCAGCTGCTATGCCAGGAAATTCAATTCCTCAGGCAGATAAATGACTCTCAATTCCATACCATGAGCGAAGGCAAATTTCCACAAGTGGACCACCTCCCAGCACAGAAAGTACAACCCCGTGCCTCACTGCTTGCTCACATAGTACATCACCACCTGATTGTCAGTCTGTATCAGAACAATCTAGTTGGCTAGGTGATCCTGGAAAGCCCTGAGGGCGTTTGTTATTACCCCCAATTCCAAGAAATTGATTTGATGGAGGCTTTCCTGTTCAGATCAAAGGACTTGCATGCAAAGACAATCCAGCTACAATCCAGCTGCGCTCCCCAATCTAGCTTGTACCTGTCCGTTGTCATTGTTCTCTGAGGTGTCGCCTTCTGAAAGGGGAGACCCTTGACCAAGTTCTGAAGATTCAACCACCAGTGTAGAGACTGGGCCAGAGGTACAGTGATCACTACCCGATCCCAGAGGCAGCTGGTTGCCTACTTCCGCTGAGTACTTGGCATTCACTGAGCTTGTCTCATTGACAGATGAGCCAAGTGAGTGACATGCACCTTCGAAGCCATATGGCTGTGCACAGTCGGCATCCCATGAGCCGTTATCTGATGCATCCGCAGGGTATCGCAGACTAAGGTCATCAACTGCTGCAGACAATCCAGCAGGAAAAAGGCCTGAGCCTCTGTCATGTTGAGGGCCCCTATGAACTCCATATGCTGGGTGGGCTGAAGGTGGGACTTTGGATAATTGATCACAAACCCTAACAGCTCGAGCACTTGGATGGTCAACCATGTTGACTGCTGGACCCCTTCTGGAGTGGAGCTTCTTATCAACCAGTTGTCCAGATAAGGGAAGAGACAGATCCTCAGTGTCCTGAGAAAGGTGGATACCACCAAGGCACTTCGCGAAGACACGGTGTGCCAAGACCCGTATGAAGGGTAGTACTCTGTACTGGAAGTGCTGATCCCAGAGGATGAACTGGAGATATTTCCTGCGGGTGGGATGAATTATACGCGTCTTTGAGATCCAGGGCGCATAGTCAATTGCCTCTTTAGAGATAAGGGAGCAGAGTCACCAGAGAGACCATAATGAATTTTCTTGCACCAGGACGGTGTTGAGGTTTCTGAGGTCTAGAATAGGCTGAAACCCCTTCCCGTCTTCTTGGGGACCAGGAAGTACCTGGAGTAAAATCCCCACCTGACCTGAGCTGGAGGCAGAAGCTCTATGACGAGATCAGCCAGAAGGGTGGAGATTTCTCCTTGCAGGAGGTTGAGATGCAGAGGATCAAGGGGATATACCCTCAGGAGGGCTGGCAGTTCAGCAAAGTGCAGCATGTAGCAGCTTTGAACTATTTTCAACACCCACAAATCTGAGGATATGAGAGGCCACCACCTGAAGGCAAAAAAGGTGAGCCATCCCCCCACCAGAGGTTTCCCCTCTGTGGACACTGGTAGATTGGCTATGCTCTGAAGGAACCAGTCAAAACCCTAACCCTGGCTTGGGTTGTGGAGCAGGCTGAGCCTTCTGAGGTTTCTCTCATTGCTGCGGGCGAGGACCCTGCACCATTTGTTAAGAGTTTTGAGGGCTCAGGAAGTACCGGTGCTTACGCTGGTGGTAGGTCTTTTTCTGGCCTCCCTAGTACATCAAGCGAGAGAGATCAGATGTTTTCCTCAAGTACCTAGTGAGGGTGGTATGCTGCTTCTCTCTATATCGCCAGCTTTAGCCTCCACCTGCTCACTAAAGAGGTTCTCTCCTCGGCATGGCATGTTTGCCAGGTTATTCTGCACAGACTGTTCCAGGTCAGAAGATTGGAGCCAGGTGAGCTGGCAAGCCCCAATGCCTACTGTTATCGCCCTGCATACTGACTCAAAGGCATTGTAAGTCACCTGGACCATAAATTTGGAACAGTCCTTGCCGTGGCCCACTAGGACACGGTTAGTGTCCATTTTTCCAAAGGAAGGTACAGGCCCTGTTCGGCAAGGTACAGCATGATGTCTTTTAAGAACATGCTCATGTACAGCTGGTAAGAGAGAACTCTGGCTATCAGCATGGAGATCTGGAAGCATCTATGTGAATATATAGAGAGAGCACGGGAGAAGGGCATCACACTCCTTGATCCATTGGTAGATAGATGATCTCACAGCACTTGTAGCTTTCTTAGCCATGTTAGTTCTCAAAGCATAAGAGGAACAGCTCTTGGGCTCAGTTAAGTTACTACAGGCTTCTGGTACAGGCAAAACAAGAATGTTCCCAGCTGTCTCACTTTAATACTGTCCTGGTCTGTAATTCCCTCACTGCAGACATAAAGAGAAAGCATGAGGGGGAAAACAGGTCAAATAAAAACCCAGCTGTCACTGTATTAACTGTAATGCAGTCTCTTATGCAGCACCAGATTAACACAAGCTCAAGTCCAAGTTTTCATGTAGAATTCCAGCACAAGGTATTGTTATGCTTCTCAAGGTAAAACGAGCCTTTCTAGGCTCACTCTCATCAGCAGAGCTGGACTAAAAGGTGGCAGCTCGCTGGCTTTCTCGGGAATTCCTATAAATGGCATGAGAACGAAAAGGAGAGAGTCCCTTTAAATTCACCCAGTTTCCTTGGGCCTTAGCAGGGATACCTTAACTCAGTTTTCCCGGGCTCCTCAGCCAACTAGTCGATAAACCATAAAACGTGCTTTCTTGCAAGTAGCATAAAGTTTTTAAGAACTGTCCAGCATAGTTAGAAGCTGCCACAGATTGGCTTTTAAAAAAATATCCCGCGCTCTCATTCCTGCTTTGACATTTTTCACATTATAAATAAATGCATGAGAAGACCCACCTATTCCCCAACCATTTTATCACTACAGAGTTGCTGTTGTCCCACATTCTGGTGGGCCTCTGCAAGCTCCAGGCCAGTTTCAAATAGCCATGTTAAATTGCTGTATACCTTGCTCATTCTACCTGAATGAGACAGGACTGCTTCCCGTGTGCCTTTGATGTTTCTATCTCAGATAAGTGAATGATTTTCAGCAGTTTTTAGGTGTTTTTATTTTTTCTACTAGAAGTTTATTTAACTTATTAAAATGGAACGTTTGTAATGTGACACAAATAGTCCGACAAAATTTTTTTAAGGCTTTATATACACAAATACAGGTATGCGTCACTTAACGTCCACGATAAGTTCTGTGAAATAGGATGTTATAAGATTTGGACATTGTGTGAACACCATACTATATACTGTACTTAGCAAAGTTATATGGGATACTGTAGTGTACCTGTATTGACTAAATAGCGATACTGTACACATATAGTATTGTATTTCAACTAATGTAACATGTTGCGTGCGGGTAGTTGTTGCTTTACTTATATCCGGTTACGTCCGTTACGTCCCATTCTCCAATCGGGATTTCTGAACTCCATTATAACTTTATGGGACCACGGACATATATGCAGTCGGACATTGCCCGAACAGACGTGGTGCATACCTGTATTTGAATAGTGATCTAGTGACCCAATCTTTGCTGTTTGTTTATTGTGTCATCCCACTTTGCTTTTTTTGAGGGGTTTATTTATGGCCATTCAACCTGAATGGTATCGTCTGCATAATCGGAATAAGGGACAGCTATGTGATTTCTGCCTCCATACTTTCTACAGGTTCTTCCACTGCTGGCTAGCTGGGAGTGGAAAGACTTTATGGCCATGGTGCTTATCCCCCTCCCCATCCCCTCTTCCTGGGTTATAAACTGTATTTTATGTTTGCCCAGTGGAGTAGCCCTGCCATACTCTCTCCCTTGGATTCCTGGGGAACCTCTAAGTCGCCTCCTCCAGCTGATAGGTCCTGCTCTAGGGGCCATATTGTGGGCCTGGTTTTCCACAAAAGTTCCACAAATATTACCAATTACCAATAAATTGCTCAGACAACAGCTGCTCAGCTACAAAAGCTCTTTATTCGGTATACCAAAGCAAAACAAATCGCAAATGCAGATAGCAAGCATCTTGTCTGAAAAAAGTGGCAGGCAACCTTCTCTCTGTACCGGAGTTAGAGAGCAGATTGCCCGCAGAGCTCTATAGGTGCTTTCTTATATACCTCTCTCTGTCCCAAAGTTCCAGAAAGCTCTGCATAACTTCTGACGTCTTTTGCAGAGATTCTGGAAAAAACCTGCAAATCTCTGCAAAAGCTCCTTCTCGGGACCCTGGGATCCTCCCATGTTAATCATTCTCTGCAGCTGCTAATTCAAAGTCTGCCCTATCTTGTGTAGCCGGTCACAGCCCACTGCTTCTTCCTGTGTTCTGTACATGTTATCTCGGTTTCTTGGCACCATCTGTAGTCTTCAAGGCTAAGAGAATTTATTTGCTCATTAGTTTTGAATTCCTAGCTTGGCCTGTACTCTGGGCCTAGGCCTATATCCCTGCACACTTCTGTCCAAAGTATGGCTCTTTAGGCTTCATTATAGTAGGCCGCATATTCTCTCTGTGTAGCCCACATGTTGTTCTGTGCCATTCATATGCAGCTGTGTACAGTTCAAGCAGACAAGGATGCAGTCACATAGAGCAAGAGGCAGACCTGAAATCCAGACCTAAACCAAATTATCCCCACAGTAGCATATTCCCTTGTCTGCAAAGATCTGCTTAAAAGTATCTCTCCATGGGTGAGAGAGTTTGCTGTGGAGGAAACTCCCATTCTGATAACTTAGTATCCCTATACCCCTCCTGCCTAATCTCCTTGTCACTTACAGTATATATGAAATGTGTATTTGCCATGTATGTTAATATAAAACCAACACAATTATAGTTACACATTTTAAATAATTATGGAATTTTGCCGTACCCATTTTATTCAAACAAAATATCCACTCTTCAGTGATACAAATACAAAATCAAATGAAAAAATCACTAAACAACGCCCCCAGAAATTATCTAAAACAAGAATTTTTTATTTTTTTTTTTGTCGGACATCACCGCAGCAGAGCATAGATTTAAAC
This sequence comes from Ichthyophis bannanicus, assembly GCA_033557465.1. Classification (NCBI taxonomy): domain Eukaryota; kingdom Metazoa; phylum Chordata; class Amphibia; order Gymnophiona; family Ichthyophiidae; genus Ichthyophis; species Ichthyophis bannanicus. The sequence goes on along the minus strand of CM066036.1, from coordinate 766,050,244 downwards.
AAATGCTCCCAAGCGGCTCAATCCATTTTATTAACCGAAGAAATTTTTGGTATATTATAAAAGACTTATCTCAGTCCAATAGAATTCCTTGAAGTCCTTGCACGACGTGCACGTTTCGGGAATATGTACCCATTTTATTGGCTATGAAAAACTTTGTAAGATGAACAAGAAATTTCTAGCAACTTCAGTGATTAGAACACTATAAGGATGTGAAAACATAATTGAAAATTGATTTTTTCCATGTAACACCACAGTGATTGCTAAGTTACTGGAATAGTGGCTTTGGTTCTCTTTATTAGAATGGCCAAATGCTCTCACATGCAACAGTAGACAGCCATAACGACAGAGGCAGGTGGCATCTTTTATAGATTAATCAATGCATTGAGGAATGAGCTTTCAAGGACAGGAGTCCACTTCATCAGATGACAGTGATCTCTTGTCCTCGAAACATCATGCCTCGATAAATTGCCTCTGTCATCTTTGCTGCTCCAGACTAATACGGCTACCCCTCTGGAAATAGAAAAGGGTAAAGATATATGGTTGTCATTCTCTCGTATTCTCCATGGGGCTTTTGTCACCTAGACTACCCCATTATCTCTGACCCTGTGTTTTACTCCCTGTGGCTGGGAGACAAGGGTAGTGTTTAGTTTCAGAACTTTGTGAAAGTAAAGGCAGCTATGAGGCAAAATGAAAGGTACTGAAAATTGACAGCTTGTTCCATGAGGAGTGCCTGTTTGAACTTTCAGTGGGGGCTTTCTAACACGTAGAAACAATTTTCAATTTTGAACCTAGTCTAATGCCTGCCTCCTCGAGGGAATATACAGTACTTTCATTTGTTTTCTGAATCTGTTACAGTATAATCTGAAACGTCCAGGAGCATTTATAATTTGCATTTAAATGCAAACCTGTGAACTTTGACATGTTCACCATTAAGTCCCAAAACCAAGACTAAGAACAGAATGACAAATAGCTGAAATGTAACTCTTAGGGAGTAATTTTATAAAAAAAACTTTTTCCATGTGTAAAGTCTGTTTTATATTCAGAAAAGGACTTTTATAAAATTGTGTGACCCCATATGTACGTAAAAAGTAGACAGAGGAAAGAGTAAGCCTACTTTTATGTAGTCTGCTCATAGATGTTTTATGAGGGCATAGTTTGGTCAGAAAAGAAGTGGAGTTGTGATAGACGTGTATTTTATGAAATATGTGCGCAGAGGGCATATGCATATTTACACCTTTTTTCAGAGAAGGGGTAAATTTGTATGTAAGCTGGAAAGAGTGGAGAGAGACCACAGCCACATGATGACCAGCTTATGTGGCTGTAGTCTCTCTCCACTCCTTCCTTTTGATGATCTTGTTTGCGGCGGTCACTTTCCTCTTTAGTTTTCTTGTAAATTTGTACATAGACATTTATGCGCTACTGGGACTGGTTCTGTGAACCTATTTTATAAAGGCATATAGGTGCTTATCTTGCCTTTTTAAAATAGGTAACGTTTGAGGCTTCGTACATAAGCACTCTGTTGTAAAATTGCTCCCTTAATGTCTTGCAAAATTTCTGTTTGATTGCTTTTACTTTAATAGAATACAGGGCTGCGCAGGGGCATTAACCACCCTAGACAAACCTTCAACCTTGTACCACCTGACAATTAATTTTTATACCCCTAGCGCCACCCGCACCCCCCACCCCAAGATTTTGATAATTAAACTTAATCTTAATCATTTCAACACGATCCCTCTGAGAATAGTCCTATAAAAATGTATATTTGACATTGTACTTTTAAATATTAAACTTTGTTTTGTAAATATATACATAATGAGGGAAATTTGCAAAAGCCCCTTACAAGAGTAAATAAACTATTTGCAAATTGCCCATTCTTTCTTCCTGCAAGTAAAAGTAAGCACTGATAAGTCTTTGGGTTGGTGTGGCCATTAGAACCCATTGTTTTACTTTGACTGTAGCTGCTCGCTTCTGTCCTTAGTCTGCTTAATGGTTGTGCAGGCCTGATAGGGTAAATATATAGGAGAGCACTGGGTAGGGAAGGCACATAATCACATATGTTGTGCCTATTTCTTTTATAAAAGCAATATATGCATCTGTGTGCCTTTATAAAAATAGCCTACCTGAAGATCCTGCTCCAAAGCAGGAGTAACTGGGTGTGCATGCTGGCAGAAATTGGTACATCTGAATGTACTTTATAAAATACAGTAGTGTGAAAATGTCTTGCATGAGTAGTACCAAAATGGCAGTTTTTAGTTTGGTAAATGGGCTACAAATTTACAACCCCTTCTGCATGCCATTTTCTTCCTTTTGTACAAATCTGACAAATTTGCCATCTTTATCTTTATCTTTATTCCATCATTTGATAGACCACTCTTGTTGAAACCTTAGAGCGGTGTACAATAAAAGGTCTACGCCACTAAGCTATAGAAAAGGAACGCCAAGTTATAATAGGAAAGAGAGAGAGAGGACAGCGTACAACAACATACAATAAGAACACAAAAGACAAACCAGACAGAAGATTTAAGAAAGACAATGAGCACAGGGTGGGAAGCCAAAACAACAAAAGGGAGCTGACAATCCACAACTAAACTAGGTAACAACACGAGAGACAGATCAAACAAAGACTCAAGGGGGGCATCAGGGGGAAGGTCAAAGGCTTTTCGGAACAGATAGGTTTTCAGCAGCTCCTTAAACTTGGGATACGAAGGTTCCAGTCGGAGGGAGGGTGGTAGAGCATTCCAGAGGGAGGGGCCTAGAAAAAAGAAAGCTGAGTGACGGGTCTGTTCCAAATGTGCTTGTGACGGAGAAAATAACGAAACAATTCAAAAACAAAAATTCCCAATAGCGCAAGTATTCAAAAAAATCAATAGTCAAGAGAATACCGCTGATCCCCCAACTGCAATCACCATCAAATTTTTGTGTTGTGGGACACTGACACTTATTTGTCAAAGTTACGGACACATGTATTTGATCCACATACGTATTGACAGTTAGCTGCTGATCCTACTGAACCCTTGAAGGTGGAGATCCATGAGCTGCTTATGGGGGCCTTTTCAAAAGGTTGGATTACCTCTCGTGAATTACGTTTTCTTTTTACTGCTCACCCGAAAATCCCGGTGATTTATTTTGTCCCTAAGATCCATAAATCCTTGTCTGATCCTCCTGGTAGACCAATAGTCTCCTGTCAAGGTTCGGTTCTCGAACCGCTCTCGAAGTTCTGTGATGTTTTTCTGAAAGCTAAGGCAGCTACTGTGCGCTCTTACCTTCGGGACTCTACTCATTTTTTGAGTTCTCTGTTTACGTTGTGTTTACCGCCTACTCCATGGTATATGGTTGCGTTGGACGTTGTGGCATTGTATACGAATGTGGATCAGGTGGAGATTTTGCACCTTCTACAGTCGAAGTTTACTCAGGCACCAGCCCGTTTGCCTAGGGATTTTTTGATCACACTGATTTCTTATGTGCTCACTCGAAATATTTTTTGTTTGAAGGGGCTTTTTTTCAGCAGATTTTTGGAATTGCGATGGTGGCCACGGTGGCCCCATCTCTTGCGACTCTTTACATGGCAGAGATTGAGGAACGGTATATTTTCCCCTCAGCGGGGTTTGGTCATGTGGCGATATGGAAACGGTTCCTGGATGACATCTTTTTTATTTGGCTGTCTGATCTAGCCTCCCTGCAGGATTTCATTCGGTGGTTGGATACCATCAAACCCCATATAAAATATACAGCTCACATAGCTTTGGATAAGCTTGAGTTTTTGGATATGTTGGTGTACCGTGAGGGGTCTGCATTGTTAACTACATTATATAGGAAACCGGTGCAGCGGAATTGTTTATTGAATTTTGGCAGTTTTCATCCTGAGCCGCTCTGCCGGGGGCTTCCTTTTGGGCAGTTCTTGAGGATTCGCCGTCTGTGTTCCTCTACAGCTCAGTATAAGCATCATGCAATGGATTTGTGGCGGCGCCTGTCTTTGAAAGGTTATCCTAAGTCGGTGATCTCAAGAGCCTGTTGGAGAGCTTTGTATTCTCACCGGGAATGGTATTTAGACATCAATTCGACCTCTTCACCACCTGTGGATAAACCCTCCACTAAGGTGACTAGTGTATTGCCCTATATGAGCCACTCTGGGACGGTGGCATCCATTTTAAGGAAACATTGGTCAGTACTTTCCTTATGTGCAAGTTTGAATAAACCCCTGCAAATTGCTTATTCGAGGGGCTGCAATCTACGTGATCGGCTGGTGAGATCTGCAACGTTTTGTGATCGACCGATTGTGCCAGACAGCGGATCGGGATCTCATGAAGTTTGCGCGAATTGCAGATATTGCGCTTCTGCTATAACTGGTTCTGCTTGGTCTGATCCATTAACAGGCAGGGTTTTCTACCGCCGATGGCATACTACATGTGCTTCTGGTTATGTAGTATATTTTTTAATCTGCCCTTGCTCGCAGCGATATGTGGGGAGTACCACTCGTGCTGTACGGGTCTGATTGGGTGAGCATGCGTCACGCTTGTGTCAATCCATTTTGACAGCCCCGATGGTACAGCATTGTCTTGATTTCCATCATGAGTTTGAGCATCTTCAATGGACAGTGATTGATCATGTGCCGCAGGATCCGAGGGGGGGAGATCGAACGGCCCACTTGAGAAATTTAGAACAGCGGTGGATCTTCACATTGAAATCAATTGCTCCTGCCGGATTAAATAAGGACATTGAGTGGTTGAATCTTTATTTATTTATTTATTTATTTAGTGTACACTTGTATCCCGCTACTTCCAGCGATCAGCAGCGGTTTGCTATACATAACAGTGCGGCTGTACAGGCCATGAATTAAAAACATACATAATGATTTAGTGGAAAAGTACAGGTCATATCACTCAAATTATATGATTCACACTTGATTGCAGGCTAGTGATTTCACAAGTATATACATATTTACATGTCGCTGAGTCTATTGTTGGCTAGAACGCGGAGTTCTTTCTTTGTGCCTATTGTGAGCCCGTGTGAGTACATGGTGGTTAGGCAGGATTGAAATGCGTCTGGAAAAGATGAGTCTTAAGTTTTTTTCTTAAGTCCAACAAGTCACTGTTTGCTCTCAGTTCGCATGGTAGTTGGTTCCATAGCAGAGGCGCTATAAATTAAAATGCTCGGTTGCTGGTATTTGTATTGACAGATCTCAGGCTCCCCAGGACCAGGAGGGTATTGAGGTTTGGAGATCTTTTGCTTCTGTTATTTGGCTGTAAGGTGATAAGGGTGTTGAGGTAAGAGGGTGCTATATTATGAATGAGCTTGAATGCGGTGATAATGATTTTATATTGTATGCGTGCAGTGATTGGGAGCCAATGTAGGTCTATTAGTATTGGTGTGATATGATCCTTCAGGCCGATCCCCATGATGATTCTAGCTGCCACATTTTGCGCCATTTGCAGGATATTGAGGGTTTTTTTAGGCAGACCCTGTAGTATGGCGTTGCAATAGTCCAGATGAGGAATGATGAGGGGTTTAAACGCTATCCAATCCGAGCAGGGATTCCCCTGTACTGTGGGGTTTCCCTATTCATGTGATTGGCTTGCCTAGTATGGTCATTCCTATAATTGGCCTATCTGTGATTTGTAATCCCTGACGTCACCCACCATAGTTTCGGCATTTTTTGGGAAGTTTGAAAGGATGGACACACTACCTTCTCATTGGGGACACTTGAAGCAGAAGCTTGTCACTTCGAAACATGCGTGTCGTGCCTGAGCAGATAAGTGTGGATCTGTTTTAAGTTTTAAAGTTTTGAGTGAAATCATGGACAATGTTTAATAGAAAATAAAATAAAAAAGGGGCATGTACTGCGTGAGGTGTAGAGGTGTTTCCTCTTCGCCTTGCGGTTTATACCCGACAAAAATTTGATGGTGATTGCAGTTGGGGATCAGCGGTATTCTCTTGACTATTGATCCTTTGGTCCACGGCTGCTTCATGGTGATCTCAACTGATACCTTGTACCAATGATTCTCAGTTGGGTTAAGATCAGGTGATTGAGCTGACCAGTCAATTGTTTGAAGTACATTTATTTTCTTCCAGTTGGTGGCAAGGTGCATTGTCATCCTGGAAGAAATATCTGCCAGAAAACAGTTGCTCAGCTGATGGCAGCATGCACTTCTGCAGAATTCCTATGTATTTTGCTGCATTAACCATCCCATCCATGATATGGCGTCTTCCAGCAACACTGGCTGCCATGCATCCCCAGATGCTTCACGGAGATCGTCAAGCACTCTGGTTTGTACTCTTCATGAGGAAACCTCTTCACATAGATTTTGCCCTGGTCACCCAGAATGCAGAACATGCTTTTATCGCTAAACAGAGCTTTCTCCCATTTTGCAAATTTTGAGTACTTGGAGGCCCAGTCAGTGCATCTCTTCCTCTGTTCCACCGTTAGTGGCGGCTTCCTCCACAACTTACAGTCCCTCAACCTGTACTCCAAGCATCGTCTCCTCACAGTGTAAGTGCAAACTGCTATGAAGCACGTCTTCCATTCCCACAGAAGCTCAGGGGAGGTTAGCTTGCGGTTGCCAAGAGATGTCTTTATCAAGGCCTTATCATCCCTCTTGGTTAACTTTTCTAGTACGACTGCTTCGATGTTGGTCCTACTTCTGCAGAATGTGATCAACCATGCTCTGATTAGGAGTGGCCTAGTAATTGGGGCAAGTTACTTCAAGCCGGAGGGCAGGGGTTCGAATCCCGCTAGAGGACAGCAACCTTGGGCCAGAAGGACTGAGGCTTCTAGTCCCACAGGTGCTCATTGTGGCCTTGGGCAAGCCACTTAACCCTCCATTGCCTCAGGTACAAAAGCATAGCTTGTGAGCCCTTCGGGGACAAGGGAAATATATATATACAGTATCTGAATGAAAACAGCTATGACTTGTAGAAAATCGGTATATAAGCCTAGTTAAATAAATAAATACAGCTGACTTTTGCTGCAACCTGCAGGCTGGAATACCTCTCCTCATGTAAAACCACCACCCAGAACTGGTCCTCCATTGATAGAAAATGTGTTAACTTCAACATGCCAGGACATTGAGCACCAGATGATCCACATTAAATTCAAATCCTGTGTGCCACCAAAATACCATACACGGGTTGGCTATCAAATATGACTTCCTATTTGCTGAAGAAGTGCAGTATTCTAATGGTTCATTACGATCCCGCTTTGACACAGAATCCGGTTGATCGTACTGGGACACTGTTTCCTCATGAAAGCCTTACAAAAGTTCACAGGCAAGTAATTTTGCATGCAGAAATGGCTTCCAAATTAAATTTGCAGCTAAACAGTGTATAATAAGCCAGGAATCTGCCACAGAATTTGGAAAAATTGTCTGAATAAAGCTGAGTATAGCTTGATCATGCAGCCTATGCCAAGACTCTTGCACGCCACTGTACATGCATAAGTGTGAAACCTATCTCCTCTCTACCTATTCTTCACACTCAGGAATATTTGCACATACTGTATATCACATAAAGTCTTTTATTCACACATACAACCCAAACAGTTTTATAAATAGAGCTTCCAAATTTCAGTTATAACCAAAAACCTGTGGTAAAACGCCCCCGAAGGAGAATTTGAGGTTTTCAGTTATAACTGAACACTCCGAAAAATTGCACCTTATCCAGCCTTCTGATGGCATCACCTGGCAGCTGCCGTTGCAGTTAGGTTACATCATCAGAACAGGCCACTCAGAAGAGTCCCTTGGCAATGGCAAGAGCTTGTTCAATTGCTTCTACCATTCGCTGTTGCTTCTCCAGTTCTGTCACCAGCACTAGGAATTCTTTGAAATGTGAGAACAAGCACTTCCTCTTCTTGAGTTTCAAAGCCTCCCACTGACCATGACTCGCCAGTTAGGTCTGCTAAGGACGTTAATTGCTTTAAATATCCCCCCTCCCGAATATTTTACTGCATCTTAGTAACTAGCTCCCTTGTATGTCAAAGACAAATTAAAATGAATTGCTCATTTCAAGGTGTCCTAAAGCCATGTGCCTGCTCAGTTGCTGAATAATGTATAACTTATTTGCCTTTTTCTAGGAAGAACATAAAACCTTCATCATCTTTTTGCATTGAAATTGAGTTGTTGACTCAGAGTGTGCTGACAAGGTCAGCACTCGAGAGCAAATGGATGTCAAGACTATTTAGTCTTATCTCAATAATGTTCTCCCTACATACTGTAAATTCTGCTAGCTTACTAAAGTAGGTCATACAAATTTTTTTCTTTTTTTTGCATGAATAGTAATATGCCTAAGACTGAGCTTTCAGTCCTTGATTGACTTTTTTAAGATGCTACCTGGAAAATAGGAAATGAGTAGCTGCATTGATGAACGTCCATTGATTAGCATTTGTAAGACTGAAATAGGGATAGAAAACACTTTGCAGATTGTATAGCCATTTTTTGAGATGGACCACTAGGGTTGCATCTCAGTCTGAAAATGACGAATCCATGGGCCTGATGTACTATATGGTTTGTCCAGGTTTGTCCATGGGGAAAAATGCATAGTTCTGCAGGGTCCTTGTTAGTTACATTGAAAGAGTAATAGTGATCAAAAGTCTTGTCTTTCTAATCTGCTTTATTTTTTGAAGGTGTGAATAAACAGGGAGATAAAAATGAGTTGGTTGATATAATGTATATGGATTTTCAAAAAGCCTTTGACAAGGTCAATCATGAGAGACACTTGAGTAAATTAAAAAGTCATGGGATAGGAGGCAGTGTACTAATGTGAATTGGGAACTGGTTAAAAGAAAATAGAGTAAGGCTAATTGGCCAGTTTTCTTAATGGAGAAAGGTGAATAGTGGAGTATCCCAGGGATCTGTGCTAGGCCTGCTACTTTTTAAAATATTCATAAATGACCTGGATATTGGGAACGAGTAAGGTGATGAAATTTGCCGATGACACAAAATTATTCAAAATTGTTAAAACACAAGAGGATTGTGAAAAGTTGCAAGAGGACCTTGAAAAATTGGGAGACTGGGTGTCCAAATGCACGATGAAATTTAATGTGGATAAATGCAATGTTAAGCACTTAGGGAAGAACAACCTGAACTACAGTTACACCATGCAAGGTTCCACATTAGGAACCACCATCCAGGAAAAGGATCTAGCGCCATAATGGATAATATGTTGAAATCCTCTGCCCAGTGTGAAGTGGTGGCCAGAAAGCAATTAAAATGCTAGAAATCATGAGGAAAAGAATGGAGAATAAAGCCAAGTATATTATAATGCCTCTGTATCTCTCTATAGTGCTGCCACACCTTGAATATTGTGTGCAGTTCTAGTTACTATATCTTAAAGAAGCATATAACAGAATTCAAAAAAGTACAGTGAAGAGCAAACAAAATGAAAAAGGGGATGGAATTATATCCCTGTGAGGAAAGACTTAAAATGTTAGAGCTCTCTAGCTTGGAAAAGAGATGGCTGAGAGGAGATATGAAAGAGTAATATAAAATAATGAGTGTAGTGGAACATGTAAACGTAGATCCGGTTGTTTACTCCTTCAAGAAGTAGAAAGACTAGTGGACACGCATTGAAGCTACAATGTAGCATAGTAATTGTTATCCCTGTCCTCTGGGACCCCCAAGCCAATCGAGTTTCAGGATATCCACAATGACTATGCATGAGATAGATCTGCATACAATGGAAGCAGTGAATGCAGATCAATCTCATCCATATTCACTGTGGATATCCTGAAAACCTGACCATCCTGGGGGTCCCAGAGGACTAGGTTGAGAACCACTGACGTAGCCCATTTAAGACTAACTGGAGAAAATATTTTTTCAATCAACGTGAAGTCAAACTCTGGAAATTGTTGCCTGAAGATATAGTAAAAGCTGTTAGTGTAGCTGGGTTTAAAAGAGATTTGACTGGTGTTGGGAGTGGGACGTGTCAAGATGGCTGCCTGAATGGTGTGCTACTCTGCATGTTTCCCGTTGGTAAATGATGAGCCAAGGCAAAATGGGAGAAGGTGACCTCAGACCCCTCAAATCTGCTGCTATCCGGTCTAATGGATCTATATTTGTGGGAAACCTCCTTAAGCGTCAAGCTCTGGTTTGACTCCGGTGGTATAGACACTGCAGTCGGTGGACCCAGCTTCCTTCTCAGAGGCCGGCATCTCATTATCCCCAGAGGATCATCTCCTCCCCCCTCCCCGCCTCCTGGATCAGTGGTACAGCTGACTCCCGGCCAAGAAGTGCCGTAATGGAGTCCAGCATTTGAAGGAGCGTGCTGAAAAAGCTTCGCTGCCGGCAGGCTTGGCTGCAGCACCAAAAGAGCTTGTGAGAGGGGTTGAATCAGGCAGCCAGAGTGGATCTAACCTATAGGTTCCCCCTTCTTCCCACACATTTGTTGCTGAGATTCTCTCACCAGCAGTTACATTGCTAAGACCGGATAAATTTACTCTGGAGTCTATTTGGGATGCTATCGTCAATTGGAGTCAGGAGTGGTGCCAAAGGACTGGAGAGAGGCTCATGTGGTGCCTTTATACAAAAGCGGAAGTAAGGATGTGGTTGAAAACTACAGGCCGGTTAGTTTAACTTCGGTGGTGAGTAAATTATTGGAAACGCTGCTGAAAGAGAAAATAGTGAGGTTTCTGGAGTCCAGCGGATTACTGGATCCGAGGCAGCATGGATTCACCAGAGGCAGGTCTTGTCAGACAAATCTGATTGATTTCTTTGACTGGGTGACCAGGGAGTTGGACCGAGGGAGAGCTCTAGATGTGGTGTATTTAGATTTCAGTAAAGCCTTTGACACTGTTCCTCACAGGCGACTTATAAACAAACTGAGCACCCTAGGGATGGACCCTAAAGTTACTGCTTGGGTTAGAAATTGGTTGGGTGGGAGGCAACAAAGAGTACAAGTAAATGGAGCTCACTCTGAGGAGAAGGATGTTACCAGTGGTGTGCCCCAGGGATCAGTCCTTGGTCCGATTCTTTTTAACATCTTTGTTAGTGATATAGCGGAAGGGCTGTCGGGTAAGGTTTGCCTCTTTGCAGATGATACCAAAATCTGCAATAGAGTAGACACCCAGGAAGGTGTAGATAACATGAGGAGGGATCTAGCTAAGCTTGAAGAATGGTCTAGAATTTGGCAGCTGGGATTTAATGTTAAAAAATGTAAGGTCATGCATTTGGGCTGCAGCAATCCAAGGGAGCAATACAGTATAGGAGGTGATGTACTTTTGTCCACTAAAGAAGAGCGGGATCTAGGCGTGGTTGTGTCTGATGATCTTAAAGTAGCTAAACAGGTAGAAAAGGCGACGGCAAAAGCTAGAAGGATGCTTGGGTGCATACGGAGAGGAATGGCTAGCAGAAAAAAGGAGGTGATAATGCCTCTGTATAAGTCTTTGGTGCGACCTCATTTGGAGTATGGTGTGCAATTCTGGAGACAGCACCTTCAAAAGGATGTGAACAGGATGGAGTCGGTGCTGAGGGTTGCTACTAAAATGATTAGTGGGCTTCATTATAAAGCATATGAGGACAGACCTAAGGATCTTAATATGTACACCTTAGAGGAAAGGCGGGATAGAGGTGATATAATTGAGATGTTTAAATACCTCCGTGGCATAAATGTTCAGGGAGAGAGCCTCTTTCAATTGAAAGCAAGTTCTGCTACGAGGGGACATGGGATGAGGGTGAAGGGAGATAGATTCAGGAGTGATATGCGGAAATATTTCTTTACAGAAAGAGTAGTGGATCCATGGAATAGTCTCCCAGTGGAGGTGGTAGAGATGAGGACAGTAACTGAATTCAAAAAAGCATGGGACCAACACAGAGGATCTCTAAAGGTAAAAAGTGGACTGTTGTAGTTGTTGTTATGGAAGGACAGACTAGATAGGCCATGTGGTCTTTTTCTGTCATCATGTTTCTATGTAACTGTTGCTGTTTTCAGTCAGACCCAGCATTTACCGTCCAAAATCAAGCTGGTATGATTACTCATCAACAGACTGTAATGGAGGGCTTGAAATCCACTGTTATGGAACATTCTGTTTGGATTAACTCTGTTCGTGATTTTAACATTTCTACAATGGAGGACTTAACTGCTTTCAGATTTAAATTGGAGGCCTTGGAGAATATGTCCAGGGCTTCCAATTTGAGGTTTATAAATTTCTCAAATCTTCTGCTAGGGAAATGTTTGCAGATATGTGACTGAAGTTCTGCAAGTGCCCAAAGAAGTGGTTCCCCCAATCTCGCGTATCTATTATCTGCCTGTGGGGGAAAAAAGCAATCTTAAAGAGAACCCCCGGCGATGGACACTTTGAGATTCTTCTAATGCAGAGACTTTCAGAGTCTGTGTCTCCTGCAACTCTTTTGGTTACCTGTGCATTGTCTGTGGACAGAGACTGGATTGTTAATCTTGCCTTTAAAAAAAGACGGGTCCCTTTTCTTCCCATATCTCGCTAGAGAGATGCAGAAACGCCATAGAGATTTTATTTTATTGAAATCTGGTGTTTTGGAGTTGGGTGCTCTCTTCTTTTTAAAATTTCCCTGCAAGTTCCGGGTTAAATACAATTTAGTGAATTATGTTTTCTATCTGTCTTCGGAATAGACAATTTCTTCTCTGCCTAGTGTGCCTTGATTTCTAGATGCTCGACTGGTAGTCCACTGTTGCATTTGGGTTTAGCTTATTTTTCCTTTGTTGCCCCTTCTTGGGGAGTGGAGGAATAGCTTGGTGGTTAGAACACTGGCTTGGCAACCAAGCAACCAGGGTTCGATTCCCACTAGCACTCCTTGTGGCCTTGGGCAAGTCACTTAACCCTCCATTGCCTCGGAAGAAAGGCCTGGTAATCTACTTCCGGTGACACTGCCAAGAAAACCCAGGAGCTTCTGGGTCGCCAGGAGTCAGGACTGACTCGAAGGCACACATTGCATTTTTGCCCCTTCTTTGGGGGTATGTTTTATTTCCTTAAACCACAATGATGTAGCATGCCTGCTGTTTTGTGGGCTTGTGGAATCTAGCTTTTGTATTTCCTTTTTGTATTGGATTGGTTTCTGTATGTATTTTTTTATGGGCTATGTTCACTTTTCCTAACAAGTGGATACTTGGTTATGTACTATGTAAAATTCAATAAATATTTAAAAAAAGAGGGTTGGACAAGTTACTAGAGAAAAAGCCCATAAACTGTTATTAAAGTGGACTGGGGAAATCCCCTGCTTACCCCTGGGATAAGCAGCATAAAATCGGTCTACTTTTTGGGAACCTGACACAGGTTCTTGGATTGGCCAGTATGGCATATCTTATGTTCTTATGAAACAAATTTAAAAATTGTGTGACTATTTGCACTTCTCCATCTCGCCCCATGTTTCTCTAACCAATTTTCAAACATGACCCTAAAAGTTATTATAATTTTGTTAAATGTGGGGCTATTTCTGAAGGAAGTACAGGAACGTGTGTGGATTGACCTTAAAATTCAACGGAAAGCGCCATTTTACTAATTACAGATAAGAAAAATCAGTGGAGGAAACCTGACAATTTACACATGTAAGTGCTGGCATTTCGCAATTACACATGAAAATGTCAGATAATCCCCTTATTTCATTCTGTAAAGGGCTTGCTAAAACACACACTTTTAAAAAATCTGTACATGCCAGAGAGGAGGTGTAAATCCATACATGGAATATTTTGGGTTTACATATAAAATGAGGAATGCACGTGCAGATTGTTGTCTCACCCAGGCCATGCCAAGACACACCCACTTGAGATTACCACATACTAAGGACATAATCCTGCAAATTGGACCCCGTCTAAAATGGCCATTTAAATATGGATGTGATTTATACATGTAAATAGAAAATAGAGTTTCTAAGATAGCCACCTAAGTCAGCCAAATATCACAGGCCTTAAATGTTACTCCTTTCAATTCTGGTAATCGAAGGAGATCCTATAATATTGGTGTTATGTGCTCTCAAATTCCTGCTTCAGTCACTATTCTGCTTGCTGTGAGAATATAAGAACATAAGATGCCTTACTGGGTCAGACCAAAGTCCATCAAGCCCAGTATCTTCAACAGTGGCCAATCTAGGTCACAAGTACCTAGCAGTTTTCCCAAAAGACACAGGTTGCTTGTATTGGGGCAAGCAGTGGATATCCCGGGTCCCCTTTAATAATGGCTTATGGACCTTTCCTCAAGGAACTTGTCCAAATCTTTTTTTAAACCCAGCTACACTAACTGCTTTTACTACATCCTCCAGTAATGAATTCGAGTTTGATTACACGTTGAGTGAAAAAATATTTTCTCTTATTAGTCTTCAGTAGGTTACCCTGTAGCTTCATTGCATGTCCCCTAGTCTTTCTATATTTTGATGGCGTAAACAATCGATCTACGTTTAACCGTTCTACTCCATTCATTAATTTATAGACCTCTATCATATCTCCCCTCAGGCGTCTCTCTTCCAGGTTGAAGAGCCCTAACCTTTTTAGCCTCTCTTCATAGGGGTATCCTTCCAGCCCCTTTACCATTTTGGTGGCTCTTCTCTTTACCTTTTTTAATAACATATCTTTTTTAAGATACAGCAACCAGAATTGCACACAATATTCAAGGTGCAGTCACACCATGGAATGATACAGAGGCATTATAATATCCTTTGTTTTATTCTCCATTCCTTTCCTTATGATACCTAGCATTCTATTTGCTCTCTTGGCCGCCGCCGCCGCACACTGGGTAGAGTGTTTCAACATGTTATCCACAATGACACCTAAATCTTTTTCCTGGGTGGTGGTTCCTAATGTGGAACCTTCCATTGTGTAACCATAGTTTGGGTTGTTCTTTCCTATGTGCATAACTTTGCCCTTGTCTACATTAAATTTCATATGCCATTTGGATGCCCAGTCTTCCAGTTTATCAAGATCCTCTTGCAATTTTTCACTATCCCCATGGATTTTAACAACTTTAAATAATCGTGTGTCAACTGCAAGTTTGATTACCTCACTCATTATTCCCATTTCCAGGTCATTTATGAATATGTTAAAAAGCTGCAGACCTAGCACAGATCCCCGGGGAACTCCACTATTCACCTTTCTCCATTGGGAAAATAGGTAATTTAGCCGTACCCTCTGCTTTCTATCTTTTAACTAGTTCCTGGTCCACCATAATACACTGCCTCCTATCCTATGACTTTTTAATGTTGCCAAGAGTCTCTCTTGAGGGACCTTGTCAAAGGCTTTCTGAAAATCCAGATACACTATATCAACCGACTCAACTTTATCTGCCTGTTTATTTACAACTTCAAAAAAACATAACAAATTAGTAAGACACGACCTTCCATGGCTAAAGCCACGTTGGCTGTTTCCCATTAAGCCATGACTATCTACATGTGCAGTAATTTTGTTCTTTATAATGGTTTCTACCATTTTTTTCAGTATTGACGTCAGGCTTACCAGTCTGTAGTTTCCCTGATCTTCCCTGGATCCCTTTTTAAAAATTGGCGTTACATTGGCCATCTTCCAATCTTCAGGTATTAGATGATTTTAATGATAGTTCACAGATTACTAATAGTAGGTCTGCAATCTCATATTTCAGTTATTTCAACACCCTTGGATGTATACCATCCGGTCCAGGTGATTTGCTGCTCTTCAAGTTTATCAAATAGTTGTAATTCATCTTCCCAGTGTATTGATATTTCTTTCAATTCTTCTGCGACATCACCTTTAAATACCATTTCAGTTATGGAAACATCCCTACATCTTCCTCAGTAAAGACCGAAGCAAAGAATTTATTCAGTCTCTCTGCTATGGCCTTGTCCCCTCTTAGTTCCCTTTTACTCCTTTATCATCTAACGGTCCAGCTGACTCCATCACAGTTTTTTTGCCAGGAATGTACTTGAAAAGTCTTTATTACGCATTTTTGCTTCCACAGCAAGCTGCTTGTCAAATTCTCTCTTTGCCTGCCTTATCAATGCCTTGCATCTAACTTGCCAATGCTTATGTTTCTAGTTTTCATCATTTGGCTCCTTTTTCCATTTCCTGAAAGATGCTTTTTTGGCTACAACAGCTTCTTTGACCTTACCTTTAAACCAAGCTGGCAGTTTTTTGGACTTCCTTCCACTTTTCTTAAAGCGTGGCATACAGCTGTTCTGGGCTTCCACTTTAGTATCTTTAAACACCACCCATGCTTGATACAAATCTTTAACCTTTGCAACTGCTCTCCTTCGTTTTTTCTTAACTATTTTCCTCATTTTATCATAGTCTCCCTTTGAAAGTTAAAAGTTAGTACTGTGGATTTCCTTACTGTTGTTAAATTACATTTATTTATGTTATTTATTACATTTATTAAATCAAACGCAATCGTGCTATGATCACTATTGCCATCTGCTCCCAACACCCTTATTTCTTGCACCAGATCTTGTGTTCCACTAAGACGTAGGTCAGAAATAGGTTCCCCTCTGCTCAGTTCATGAACCAGCTACTTCAAGAAGCAGTCATTTATTTCATCTAGAAACTTTATCTCCCGAGCATGTCCTGCTGTGCAACTGACCCAGTTGATACTGGAGTAATTGAAATCACCCATTATTATTGCTGTGCTGTAAGTTTTGTAAGCCTCCCTGATTTCTTTGAGCATTTCATCATCCATTTGTTCATTCTGGCAGGCGGTTGATAGTGCACCCCCACTGCCATCGCCTTCCCCCTCCCTCTTTTTACGTGGAATTTCAATCCTTAGAGATTCTACAGTGAATTCTGTTTCCTGCAAAACTTTAATCCTTTGTAACTCAATGCCCTCTCTAACATAGAGTGCGACCCCTCCACCAATTTGATCTGCTGTATAATTAAGATATAGTTTATACTCTGGTATCACAGTGTCCCACTGGTTGTCCTCCTTCCACCATGTCTCTGAGATACCAATCATATCTTACTTCTCATTTAGTGCTATATATTCTAACTCTCCCATATTATTTTTTGGACTTCTAGCATTTGCATACAAGCATTTTAGAGGCTATATTTTATTCATATTAATCTGGCTATCGGTAGGCAGGAGTAATTTGCAATCTTTAAGCTCTGTCCTGTACTCAAGGGCATTTGGTTTACTTTTCTTTATTGGAACCTCTCTGTCGATATACCCTAACTTGAATCTTTTGCTAGTATCCTCAAAGATACATTATTCCAAACCATGTGCTTTTGGGGAACTGTTGGCTCTCCCCTATTATCTGGTTTAAAAGCTGTTCTATCTCCTTTTTAAAGGTTAATGCCAGCAGCCTGCTTACATTCCAGTTAAGGTGGAGCCCATCCCTTTGGAAAAGCCCCTCCTTTCCCCTGAATGTTCCCCAGTTCTAACAAATCCAAAACCCTCTTCCTTGCGCCATCGTCTCATCCACGCATTGAGACTCCGGAGCTCTGCCTGCCTTTTGGGTATTGCATGTGGAACGGGAAGCATTTCGGCGAATGCTACCTTGTAAATTCTGGATTTCAACCTCCTACCTAAAAGCCTAAATTTAGCCTCCAGAACTTCCCTACCACACTTTCCTATGTCATTGGTACCGACATGTACCAAGACAGCAGACTACTTACCAGCATTATCTAAGACCTTGTCTAGGTGGGACATGAGGTCTGCTACCTTTGCACTAGGCAGGCATGTTACCAGGCGATCCTCACGTCCACCAGCCACCCAGCTATCTATATGCCTAATGATCGAATCACCAACTATAACGGTTATCCTAACCCTTGCCTCATGGGCATATGGCCCTAGAGAAACCAACTCGGTGCGAGAGGGTTTTATGTCACCTGGAAGACAGGTCCTAGTTACAAGATCTCTTTCTGCCACACTAGAGTGATGCTGTGCTGTCACATGACCTCTCTCCTCCATGGTAATAAGGATGCTGCCAGACTGGAGATGGGACTTCAGTACTATATTCCTATAGGTCTCGTCTATGTACCTCTCTGTCTTATGTCCTGCTAGTCTGCTACTCTAGCCTCCAGAGATCGGATTCATTCCCTGAGAGCAAAGAGCTTCTTGCACCTAAAGCACACATAAGACCCCTTACCAACTGGGAGAAAATCACACATGTGACACTCAATGCAAAAGACTGGAAAGCCCCCATCTCGCTGCTGGACTGCTGTCTGCATTTTAGTTTTAAGTTTGTGTTTAGGTATTTAAGTTGTTTACTTACTAAGGTTTGCTGAGGATACTTAAAATAATAAAACTACACCTAATACGTTTAATAGACTTTATTCAAGCTTAATTAATCTCAGGTCCTTAATATATGCCTGATGAGGATAAACAGCTGCACCTGAGAGTGATTATGGCAACTCCTTTCCTTTAAGAGGTTTAAGGACATATAAAGCTATGATTATCCCAGGGGTGGGTGCGAGTCTGGGAGGAAAAGGAGACTTATTAAAAGCTGGCTGCTGCACAGTACCCTGTCTGCACAGTACCCTGTAGCTTTCAGTACCAGAAAGCTCTCTGCTGTGTTTTAAATTTAAACTGAAAGCTCTTGGCTGATACTAGGCCCTGACTAAATATTAAATTTAAACTGAAAGCCCTCTGCTGGGTTTTAAACTTAAATTCAAAACTACCTGTTGAGTTTTTAATTTAACTAAAAGCTCTTTGCTGATACTTGGCCCAGACTGATTGTAATTTACACAGATTAATCAGCTTTAATCTAAAGATTTTCATTTTCCCCAAGATTTAGAAAAATTCCCAGAAGTAAATACTTACAATTGCAGATCCCTTTACAGCAACAGGATAAAATCAAAATAAACTGAACTATCTAATTTCTCAACAAATAGGGATGTCCTAAATGCAGCAGTGGGTTCACCCCTAAACAAAGACATGGGGAGGGGTGGCCTGCACAAAGCGGCAGGTTCACCTACTCACTTTATTTTCTACTATTTTTGTTAACTATATACTCCTTATGTTTAAATCTCTTATTTTATTATGTTTTGCTTTTCTTAAATTTTATTTTATAATTTTAAACATATTGTAAGCTACTTTGATAGTAATGAACGGCAGTATATAAAATGCTGTATGTGTTTCCTCGGCCTCTGGTGGGGTATGTCATTCAGCTTATGGAGCACAACCCAGGAAAGATTATTCTGATGGAGCTTGGTTGGCCGAGGAGAGTGTGATTCAGATATCTGATGCATCTCCTATAAGCGCCACCTCTTTGTTTACCTCTGTCTTTGGGCCTATTGTTTCAGAGGCTGCTTGTTCTGAAGGACCCGGCTCCCTTCTTGTTTACGGCTTAGCTCCTGAAAGGACTGTTAACCATGTACAGGCTGCTCTCTAGTGGTGGTTTCCAATTCTGCTCTTAGCTCAGAGGTCGACCATCCTGGCATACATACAGGTCTGGTGCCTTGAGTGAAGGTATGCATGGCAGCTGGCTCCTGAGGTGGCCGAGGTGTCTATCTCTGTTGGCATTTTATGCAGGATAGTCTGGAGAAAGGCCTTCCTCTTACCTCCCTGAAGGTTCAGATGGCAACTTGGCCTGTTTCAGAGGTCTACTGGCTGGTAAGTCTCTAGCCGTACACCCAGATGTTTTGCGTTTCCTTCAGGGGTTTCAGCATCTGTATCTTCCCCTCTGGTTTGTGATCCCTTCCTGGGATCTGTGTCTGGTGCTCAGGGCCCTCGTAATGGAACTCTTTGAGCCATCAGAGCATGTTACTCTAAAGGATTTGGTGCCCAAGACAGTTCTTTTGGTTGTGTTTTGTTCCGCAAAGAGGATTTCTGAGCTGCCGGCTCTGTCTTGCCAAGATACTTACCTATTCTTTTCTGAGGAGGCAGTTTCCATTCGGCCTGTGCCTTCCTTCTTCCCTGAAGTGATTTCTTCCTTTCATGTGAACCTGGTGGTTTGCCTACCTCCTCCTCTAAGGAGCAGTTTTGGGAGATTGGTGACAATCCTCACTTTGTTATCCAGAGGGTGCTTCTCTGGTACTTGGAGGTTACGAATTCTTCTCATAAATCAGACCGTCATTTTGTGCTGTTTGCTGGCCCGTGCAATGTGACACGATGGCTAAGTTTGCATTGGGGTGTGGATTAAGGAGACCATTGTCTTGGCGGATCTGTTGCGGAACCGGCTGGTTCCTGAGGACATGTGTGCCCCTTCTGCCTGAGCGAGAACATCCTTGTGGGCGGGGCAGAGTGGAGTTTGGTAGCCCCTGCAGACATTTGTTGGGCGGCAATATTGGCATCGCTTTTCCCCTTTTGTCAAGCATTTCTGCTTGGATGTCCACGCTTGGATGGACACAGCCTTTGGCTCTAAGGTTTTATGAGCTGCTGAGTCTGTTTCATGCCCAGTGGAATTGTAGCTTTGGTATGTCCCAGTTGTCTGGACTGGTCTAGCAGGACGATATGGAAGATGACATTTTACTTACCAGATAATGTCCCTTCCTTCACTCCTGCTAGACCAGTCCAAGGCCCACCCTTTACAATTATTTGAACTGTTCTGTTGTTGTGGTACCCTGGGGTCTGCTATGCATTGTGTACTTGGCTCTGTAGGTCCATCTTCTACAGACGACCTTCTGTTTGTTTTCCTGTATTGAGTTCTCTACTGTTTGATTACTCATTGTTGCCTACATTGAGGTTGTCTCAGGCTGGGCATGTTCTCCTATATGCTTTGAGACAAATACTGAAGACACCCCTGGTAGCTGAGGTGGATAGAGACACAGAAGTGATGTCATTGAAGCATTGGCTTTTCATTGGTTCTTTTCCTCCACTAATCTACTGTTAGGGGAACACAACTCATTTGTCTGGAATTTTTCTAGCAGGACTTGAGGAAAGAACATTATCTGGTAAGTAAAATGTCAACTTTTTTAGACAGCCAGCAACTAGCAGTGGCGTTATTTTGTTTGCTAAGAAATTTGATCATGTAAGTTTAATGGCTGTCTTTTGAATCAATTGCAGTCTGCTGAGTGATGCTAGTCTTAGTCCGTTATACAAAGAATTACAGTAATCTATGTGGCTGGTGATCAGGGTACAGACCGAAGTGATCAACCCATTTTCTTCTAAATAAGGTTTAACGTTTTGCACACCATAAAACAAAAATCAAGCTTTAGTAACTGCCAAAATTTGTTCCTCAAAAGAAAGTTGAGGGAAAATTATACATCCCAACACCATCAAAGATGTTACCATAAGAAGAGGCTAACCTTCAATTAATGGGCCAAAACTAGGAGTGGTTGAACATGCAACTTATACTCAGAGGCTATATAATTTTAAAAAAATGAAAATGTTTGAATTCACTGGTAATACTTAAGAAAAATGGTAGTAGCTAATATTTCTAGTCTTGAAGGACTAGAAAGGGGGACTGTTATTTCTGGAGAGAAATCTGCAACTGTGAGTATATACTTCTGGTAATTTTCTAAAAAGAATTCTTTGTATTAAAGCTACTTAATCTGTGAACCCACTGTTTTTTGTTGGATCAGTTAGGGCCTAGTAGCAGCAATTAAAGTTTGAATTTAAAACACAGAGGAGAACTTTCTGGTTACATTTCATACCCAGCAGAGAGCTTGTAGTTTAAATTTAATAGTCACTCAAGGCCAAGTAACAGCAAAGTACTTTTAGTTTAAATTTAACACACAGAAGAGAGCTTTCTGGTTAAATTTAGAATCCAGCGGGGGCGGAGCCTAGCGGTGAAGCAAGATGGACGCATAGGAGCTCTGCTCCTGCTGACCCACGGAAATTCTCCTGTAAATCTGCCTATTTGGGTGACTGTGGTTAAATCTTGCTGACATAGTGTGCTTTATAAGAGTGATGGCGACTGGGAAACAAACCAAATTAGAGTTTGCTGCGAGTGGGAGTGCAGGATCTAAGCGCGCCAAACAAGATCCCCCTTCTCCCATAAAGATGGCGTCTGGACGCGAGGCCGAAGATGGGAAGAGAGAAATACTGGCGGAGATCCGGGCGGTGCGAGAATTAATCTCGGCAAATGGTGCTACATTATTACAGATGCAGACAGATCTGTCGGAGTTTAAAGAGAGAACGCAAGGATTGGCAGCCCGTGTAGAGAGAATTGACTCCTCGATGGCCGCGCACGAGGAGCAGCTGCAAAAGTTATCTAAGGCTCTGAAAAAGGTACACTTTCTTGAGACAAATGTGGAAGACCTCTCAAACAGAGCGCGTCGAAATAATATTCGGCTAGTAGGTGTACCTGAAGGAGCGGAGGGTACAGATACAATCGGCTTCTTGGGAAGACTACTGCCTCAACTGCTCAGAATTCAGTTCAGTTCTCCTCTGGAAGTGGAGCGGGCACATCGGATCCCTGCTCATACCGGGGGACGCAGTCCACGACCGAGGCCCCTAATATTTTGTTTATTGCGTCATCAACAGGCCATGCAAATCATGGCTGCAGCAAGGGCCCTGTCACCTGTAACGTATGAAGGCCACAGAGTTTCGTTCTTTCCGGATCTATGTAAGATTACAATGGACAGAAGGAAAAAATTCTTAGAACTGCGACCTCGTCTCCAGCAGCTCCAAGCTAAATACGGATTATTCTATCCCGCGCGTCTCAAAGTCACCCTGGATAATCGCACGAGAACTTTCGAGGACCCTGATGGCCTACTGCAGTTCCTGGAGGAGCAGGAAGCTCTGAAAATGCATACGGATAATGGTCCCTGAATGGAGCTGTTAATAATGGTTATCATCGTGTATAAGCAGGTTTGCTAGATAGATATAAATATTTCTAAGCAAGTTCTGTGCTGTAAGTTTTACCTCCTCCCAAAGGGGTAATGAGACTTGTTTGTCTGTTCATTATACACTATATAATTGTGTGTAGGTTGAGATTTGACGGATGTGTAATAAATCATTGTTCTCCATTGCTCTAGGAGAGAAGGAAGGGGGAAAAAAAAAAAAAAAAACCCCACAAATAAATAAAAATAAAAATAAGAATAAGAATAACAAAAGAATGTAGCAAATACTGTGTCAGATTATTCCTATTTAGGCATTTTCCTAAACTGATAAACTGATGTGGGGATGGCGGAGGCTACTATGCTCCATTTTTTAGTCTTCACGCTGTCTTACCTTTGGTTGTTGCTCCTTTTGGGGAGGGGCTGTTATGTACGCTGCAGGCAATTAGGTTATCCTTATGCACCCTGGTTTAATTTGCAAGGTAATGAGTGGCTTAAACATACGCTGCAGTATGCAGACCATCTTTTGTATTTCTGTCCTAATGCACCCTCTTAAACTCATGTCTCTGAATGTGAAGGGCATAATGAACCCTATAAAGCGTATGAAGATCATGGTATATGCTCATAAACAAGGAGCAGACTTAGTTTTTCTTCAAGAGACTCACTTGTCTTCTAAGGAAAGTATGAAACTAAACTCAAAATATTATCAGCTGCTTGCATTTTCGCCTGCTCTGGGGAAGAAGAACGGGGTTGCAATCCTGGGTAAAGGCAGGTCACAAATTCAGGTTTTGTCTACAAGAGCAGATAAGGAGGGGCGTTGGGCCAAGGCTCACGTTGTTATTGGATCTAGACACCTGGTTATCATCTGTATATATGCTCCAAATGCGGATCAGTCTAATTTTTTTTGTGCTCTCGCCAAAGAAATCCAGGATGACGATTCGGTCCCAATAATTCTCGGGGGAGATTTTAACCTGGTCCTCGACCCCCTGTTGGATTGCAGCCCCAGTAGACCAAGGGGTGGTAAAGCCTTGACGTTGTTACACTCGCTCATGCAAGAAGTCGGCCTAGTGGATGTCTGGCGGATCCTATTTCCGAGGGAAAGAGACTACACGTTCTTCTCCTGTCCTCACGGTTCGTTTTCAAGGATAGACTTTTTCTTAGTATCTAGAACACTGGTACAGGATGCGTGTGGAGCCAGCATTCTGAGTACACATATATCGGACCATGCGGCAATTTCTTTGGAATTAAGTCTTGATAGTGACCTGCCCGGGCAACAGCTTTGGTCTTTTAACAGAGCACTTCTGGGGGATTTAGACTTCAAGGCGACTATTACACAAGCCATAAAAGATTACTTTGCCTTTAATAATCCAGCAGAGTCGCCAGTGTGGGCCTGGTGGGAGGCCTTTAAAGCGTCTATAAGAGCACACATCACTAGCTTCGCAATAGCCAAAGCTAAGAAGGCACGGTTGCAGCTACAAGAGATTGACTTACAGATTAGAGCAGGAGAAAGACTTCTGCAAAGAGGCACTAATGCAACAGTGCTGAGTCGTCTGCACAAGCTGCGATATCAATACAACACCTTATTAAGTACTGAAGTGGAACAATGTATGTTTGAAGGCCATGCCCGTTATTACTTGGAAAAAAATAAGGCTGGTAAGCTGCTGGCTACCAGCCTAAAGAAACGTCGCAATAAAACTCATGTAACTCATGTGTTAGATATCCAGCAAAACCGCTTAACTAGAAGTGGGGATATTGCGGCGGCCTTTCGAATGTATTATGAACAGCTGTATGCTTCAGAAATACCCTTTGATGAAAAGGCTTGCGAGGATTTCCTAGCCAGAGCTGAAAGGCCTATCTTGCAGGAACCCTATGTGTCCACATTGGGAAACCCCTTTTCAGAAAAGGAATTGCGAGAGACCTTAGTCAATATGAAAATCAATAAAGCGGCTGGACCAGATGGAATCCCGGTTGAATTTTACAGGACCTTCGCAGAGGAGGTGCTTCCTCAACTTTTGATTTATTTCCAAGGATTGCTGGCGTTAGATCAGAAGAAGGGTACATTTGCTGAGGCAACGATTGTGGTGCTTGAAAAACCGGGCAGGGACCCACAGGATGTTGGAAACTACAGACCCATATCGCTCCTAAATGCTGATTACAAGTTATTCTCCAGTACATTGGCCAGGCGACTGAATAATATATTACCTCAATTGATTCACCCCGACCAGTGCGGTTTTGTGTCTGGACGGTCCACAGCCGATAATGGGCGTCTCCTGTGTGATGTGATGGAACGAGCCTCTACTTTGGATATCCCTATCGTGGGCCTTTCAAGCGATGCTGAAAAGGCTTTTGACAGGCTTGAGTGGCCTTTTTTGTATCATGTGCTAGCCTGGTTTGGCTTGCCTAAAGACTTCGTCGATAAGGTTCGGGTTCTTTATGACTGTCCCACTGCTCGAATCCTGGTCAATAGCACCCTTTCAAAGCCTTTTCCCCTGCGGCGCGGCACCAGGCAGGGATGTGCTTTGTCCCCGCTTCTTTTCAACTTAGCACTGGAACCGCTGGCGATATTAATCCATCAGTCTGAAGCGATTCAAGGTATACAGGTAGATGACCTTCATGTAAAACTGTCAGCCTATGCTGATGATTTGCTGGTGTTCCTCGGAGCTGACTCCATATCTCCACTTCTACATCTCATCTCCCAGTACTCGATGTTCTCCGGATATAAAGTCAACTGGACTAAATCTGTTGCCTTCTCTCTGAATGACAAGGCGAATTCGTCCCTGGTAGACAATTTTCCCTTTCAGTGGGAACCCACAGCGATAAAGTACCTTGGGGTACAGTATTCTACTTCCCTAGAAGAAACTGCACAGCTGAACTCTACAAAATTGCTGGAAATGGCGCAGTCCTATACCCTGGCGTGGTCTCTGCTCCACTTGTCTTGGTGGGGCCGTATAGAAGCGATCAAAATGACGCTGGTGCCTAAGATAAACTACATCTTGAGTATGCTCCCATTTTTTCTTCCTCCTACAACATACAAAAGTCTTGAACGAATATTAAGTACTTTTCTCTGGGCGGGGAAAATCCCCAGAATTGCACTAAAGAAGCTAAAAGCTACTAAAGCAAAAGCTGGAATTTATTTTCCTGATTTTTCTTGGTATCATAAATCCTTTCTTTTGAGGCAGGGTTCGCTGTGGGCTTTAAGTGATACTCTGGAGAATACTCCCACCTGGCTCAAGCTGGAAGAGCGACTTGTAGCGCCCTGTCCTCTCAAGTTACTCGTCGGAATGATGTACCCTAAGACATCTCAAAAGGGGAAAGTGATAGCTTCGACTCAATCTGCGTTTCAGTCATTTCTTCCCATCATTGTACAGGAAAATCCCCCTTCTCGGCTTGTACCGCTTTGGTTCAATCCTACTTTCGTGATCAATAAGGGGATATGTGCTTGGGTGCAGTGGCAACGAAAAGGAATCTGGTCCGTGGGACAACTGCTGGAAGGTCCTCATTGGAAATCCTTTAACACCCTTCAACAAGAGTTTGACTTACCGGCTTCTTGGTATTTCCAGTGGCTACAGCTGAGACACTATCAGCAGCGTATTCCCGTCCCCGGAAAGATTAACTAGCTCTTGGGGCTTGTTGCAGACTGTTGAAGAATTATCAGCCCAGCGAGGAGCTGCGTCACGATTCTATGCTATGTATGTGGATTATTTCACCCCTGCAAATATGGGGCTGCGTCGTATCTGGGAAGCGGAAACGTAAGCTACTCTGTCTCCGCTGGACTGGGAAACATTCTGGGGCTCTTCGATTCGAGCATCTAAGTCAGCGGCCCTCACACAATCTCTTTTCTTTTTAGCACACAGGGCTTATATTACCCCAGTTGTTTTGAGCAAATGGAATATGACAGAGGGCAATGTGTGCTGGACTTGTCATGGAGATGTTGGTACGCTCAGACACATGTTATTGGAGTGTCCTCACATTCAGCAGTTTTGGACAAAAATCTGGAATAAAATTCAGTCGATTTTAAACTTCTCGGCTGACCTAACCTGGCAAACACTTGCTTTTAGAAACGTGGGATTGTCCATAGACCTTGATAAGAACAATCGCTTTCTCCTGAACTTCATGATGATGATAGCCATAAAGCTTCTCCTCACGTATTGGAAGAACCCCTGCAAGCCTACTTACGAGGAATGGTGGAATCAATTGTGCCTGTTTGCCAGATATGAGAAAGCCGCAGACAGAATTCTGCTTCTGAGAGGTGCTAGGCCTAAACTCTCCAAATGGTCTGCATTAGATAAGTATGTTCATACAACATATTAAATTCCTGATATCCACGGTGCGCAGATAACGCCGGGTGCATTGGATGAAGTTAATCTGGACCCCTGTTGCCTGTAGCGTCTAGGGGGGGTGGGGGGTGGGAACTGTTACCGTTAATATGCTTCTTTTCTGTACTTGAGGCCTTAGGTCTATTTGTAAAGGGAAGTCTGGAAAGAGTGGTCAGAAATCTGTGAGTTCATTTTGGGCTTGACAGTTTCCTCCCTAACGGTCCGCTGGTACGTTTAGTTTTGTATATTTATGTATGATGTTATTTTTCTTGTGTATATGTGTAATTTAGTATTTTAGTATTGTATCTCCTTCTGGTGTGTGGTGTGTTAAGTTGTATTTCAAAATCAATAAACACAATTTAAAAAAAAAAAAAAATTTAGAATCCAGCAGAGAGCTTGTAGTTTAAATTTCATAAGAAGTTAGAGCCTAGCAGCAGCTAAGAGCTATAATTTAAATCAAATCAGAATTTATCTTACCTCAGCAGCACAAGAGAGGGTACTGTGTAGCAGCCCTCTTTTAATAAGTGTTATTTCCCTCCCTTCCCTGGGATAATCGTAGCTTTATAGGTACTTACACATCTTAAAAGACAGGAGGTGCTTTCAGGTGAAGCTCATTACCCAAATCAGTCATACACTAAGGGCCTGAGATTAATTAAGCTTCAGGTGAACAAGGTATATTAAACGTATTAGGTACAGTTTTATTGGTATAAATACCCATAGCAACCCCTAGTAAAGTAAGAACTTAAAGATCTAGACACAAACTTAAAACTAAGATGCAGACAGCAGTCCAGCAGCAGGATGGGGGCTTTCCAGTCTTTTGCATTGTGTGTCACATGTATGATTTTCTCCCAGTTGGTGAGAGGTCTTACGTGTGCACTAGGTGCAAGGAGCTCTTTGCTCTCTCTCAGGGAACAAGTCCATTCTCTAGAGGCTAAAGTAGCAGACTTGGAAAACATAAGACAGACAGAGAGGTACATAGACGAGACCTACAGGGATATAGTCCTGAAGTCCCACCTCCAGTCTGGCAGCACCCCTGTTGCCATGGAGGAGAGAGGTCACGTGACAGGAGAGCATCACCCTGGTGTGGCAGGAAGTGAGATCCTGTAACTAGGACCTGTCCTCCAGGTGATGTAAAACCCTCTCGCACCGAGGAAGTTTCTCCAGGGCCATGTGCCCATGAGGGAAGGGTTAGGACAGCCGTTATAGTTGCTGATTCGATCATTAGGCATGTAGATAGCTGGGTGGCTGGTGGACGTGAGGATCGCCTGGTAACATGCCAGCCGGGTGCGAAGGTAGCGGACCTCACGCGCCACCTAGATAAGGTCTTAGATAGTGCTGGGGAGGAGTCTGCTGTCTTTGTACATGTCGGTACCAATGACATAGGAAAATGTGGTAGGGAGGTTCTGGAGGCAAAATTTAGGCTTTTAGGTAGGAAGTTGAAATCCAGAACTTCCAGGGTAGCATTCTCCGAAATGCTTCCTGTTCCACGCGCAGGACCTAAAAGGCAGGCAGAGCTCCGGAGTCTCAATGCGTGGATGAGACAATGGTGCAGAGATGAGGGTTTTGGATTTGTTAGGAACTGGGGAAAGGAGGGGCTCTTCCGAAGGGATGGGCTTCACCTTAACCGGGATGGAACCAGGCTGCTGGCATTAACCTTTAAAAAGGAGATAGAGCAGCTTTTAAACTAGATATTAGGGGAAAGCCGACAGTCGCCCAAGAGCGGATGGTTCGGAAGAATGTATCCTTGAAGGATACTACCAAAAGCAGAGAGGTTCCACAAAAGAGTAAAGTAGCCCAAATGCCCTCAAGTATGGAGCAGACAGAGCTTAAAGATCCCAATTTACCAATGTCTAACAATAGCCAAATTAACATGAATAAAATACATTCTCTAAAATGCTATTATGCAAATGCTAGAAGTCTAAAGAATAAGATGGGAGAGTTAGAATATATAGCACTAAATGAAAGGTTAGATATGATTGAAATATCAGAGACATGGTGGAAGGAGGACAACCAGTGGGACACTGTGATATCTGGGTACAAACTATATCGTAATGATAGAGCTGATCAAATTGCTGGAGGGGTTGTGCTCTATGTTAGAGAGGGCATTGACTCAGAAAGGATTAAAGTTTTGCAGGAAACAAAATCTGCTGTAGAATCTATATGGATTGAAATTCCATATAAAAGGGGGAAGGCAATGGCAGTGGGGGTGTACTATCGAGCGCCTGGCTAGAATGACCAAATGGATGATGAAATGCTCAAAGAAATCAAGGAAGCTAACAAAAGTTACAGCGCAGTAATAATAATGGGTGATTTCAATTACCCCGGTATCGACTGGGTCAGTGTCACGTCAGGACATGCTAGGGAGATAAAGTTCCTAGATGAAATATATGACTGCTTCTTGGAGCAGCTGGTTCATGAACCGACCAGAGGGGAAGCCATATTAGACCTAGTCCTTAGTGGAACACCAGATCTAGTGCAAGAGATAAGGGTGTTGGGGCCACTTGGCAATAGTGATCATAGCATGATCGCCTTTGATTTAATTAGTGGAGGAGGGATAGTAAGGAAATCCACAGTACTACCTTTTAACTTTCGAAAGGGAGACTATGATAAAATGAGGAAAACAGTTAAGAAAAAACTAAAAGGAGCAGTTGCAAAGGTTAAAGACGTACATCAAGCTTGGGTGTTGTTGAAAAATACTATCTTGGAAGCCCAGACCAGCTGTATTCCACGCTTTAAGAAAAGTGGAAGGAAGTCCAAAAAACTGCCAGCATGGTTTAAAGGTGAGGTCAGAGAGGCTGTTGTTGCCAAAAAAGCATCTTTCAGGAAATGGAAAAAAGAGCCAAACGACGAAACCTGGAAACAGCACAAGCACTGGCAAGTCAAATGCAAGGCATTGATAAGGCAGGCAAAGAGAGAATTTGAGAAGAAGCTTGCTGCGGAAGCAAAAACGCGAAATAAAGACCTTTTCAAGTACATTCGTAGCAAAAAACCTGTGAGAGAGTCAGTTGGTCCATTAGATGATAAAGGGGTTAAAGGAGCACTAAGAGGCGACAAGGCGATAGCGCAGAGACTGAATGAATTATTTGCTTCGGTCTTTACTGAGGAAGATGTAGGGATGTTACCCATGACTGAAGTGGTATTTAAAGGTGCGGAAGAATTGAAGGAAATATCGATACATCGGGAAGATGTCTTACAACTATTAGATAAACTGAAGAGTAGCAAATCACCTGGGCTGGATGGTATACATCCAAGGGTGTTGAAAGAACTGAAATATGAGACTGCAGACCTGCTATCAGTAATCTGTGAACTATCATTAAAATCATCTCTAATACCTGAAGATTGGAGGATCGCCAATGTAACACCAATTTTTAAAAAGGGTTCCAGGAGTGATCCGGGAAACTACAGACCGGTGAGCCTGACGTCAGTACCGGGAAAAATGGTAGAAACCATCATAAAGAATAAAATTACTCAGCATGTAGATAGTCACGACCTAATGGGAGACAGCCAACATGGCTTTAGACAAGGAAGATCTTGTCTTACTAATCTGTTATGTTTTTTTGAAGGAGTGAATAAACAGGTGGACAAAGGTGAGTCGGTTGATATTGTGTATCTGGACTTTCAGAAAGCCTTTGACAAGGTCCCTCATCAGAGACTTTTGGCAAAACTAAAGAGTCATGGGATAGGAGGCAGTGTACTATTGTGGATCAGGAACTGGTTAAAAGATAGAAAGCAGAGGGTAGGGCTAAATGGCCAATGTTCCCAATCGAGAAAGGTGAATAGTGGTGTACCCCAGGGATCTGTGCTGGGTCCGCTGCTTTTTGACATATTCATAAATGACCTGGAAAGTGGAATAACGAGTGAGGTTATCAAATTTGCAGATGACACAAAACTATTTAAAGTTGTTAAAACCCAAGAGGATTGTGGAAAATTGCAAGAGTATCTTGATAAATGGGAAGACTGGGCATCAAAATGGCATATGAAATTTAATGTGGACAAGTGCAAGGTTATGCACCTAGGGAAGAACAACCCAAACTATGGTTACACGATGCAAGGTTCCACATTAGGAACCACCACCCAGGAAAAAGATTTAGGCGTCATTGTGGATACCATGTTAAAACCCTCGGCCCAGTGTGCAGCAGGTATGATAAGGAAAGAAATGGAAAATAAAACAAAAGATGATATTATGCCTCTGTATCGTTCCATGGTGAGACCGCACCTTGAATATTGTGTGCAATTCTGGTCGCCGTATCTTAAAAAGGATATAGCGATTTTAGAAAAGGTTCAGAGAAGAGCCACCAAAATGGTAAAGGGGATGGAAGGATACTCCTATGAAGAAAGGCTAAAAAGGTTAGGGCTCTTTAACCTGGAAAAGAGACGGCTGAGGGGAGATATGATAGAAGTCTATAAATTAATGAACGGAGTGGAACGGGTAAACGTAGATCAATTGTTTACGTTATCAGAATATAGAAAGACTAGGGGACATGCAATGAAGCTACAGGGTAAACTATTTAAGACTAATAAAAGAAAATATTTTTTCACTCAACGTGTAATCAAACTCTGGAATTTGTTACCGGAGGATGTAGTAAAGGCTGTTAGTGTAGCTGGGTTTAAAAAAGGTTTGGACAAGTTCCTGGAGGAAAGGTCCATAAACCATTATTAAGAAGTGACCGAAGATATCAATGCTTGACCCAGTACAAGCATTGTGGAACTTGTGTCTCTTGGGGAAACTGCTAGCTACATATGACCTAGATTGGCCACTGTTGGAAACAGAATACTGGGTTGATGGACCTTGGTCTGACCCAGTATGGCATATCTTATGTTCTTATGTAGATACTCATCCCCACCCCTGCATGCTTGTACCATCATTGTATTGTGTAAGAGTATGTCCTCTATCCACAGAAATCCCTCTTGCCCAGCAATGGCTGCAGATAATAGAAAAAAATACCTTGAAAGCTGGACTGTCCGTTCACTTAAATAGTAGGGGTGAAAATGCATCATTCAATTTAAGTGCACACAACTAGAATACTAGAGGGAATAAAAGGAGCCTCGGAAATTTGTACTTAGTGCTCAAACAATTTGAGAATGTTTCTCAATCACATAAGAACATACATAAGATATGCCATACTGGGTCAGACCAAGGTCCATCAAGCCCAGTATCCTGTTTCCAACAGTGGCCAATCTAGGTCGTACGTATCTATTTATTATTTACATTCTCTTATATACTGCGCTATTCTGCATCAGTGCGGTTTACTTTGAACAAACTGAAATTACATTGAAAAGGGCATTATAACTTGGAGAGAACTATTTTACAGGGAACATGGGCTATGGAGGGTTAAGTGGCTTGCCCAAGACCACAAGGAGCACCTGTGGGACTAGAAATCCCAGTCCTTCCGGCCCAAAGTTGCTGTCCTCTAGTGGGATTTGAACCCCCGACCTTCCGGCCTGAAGTACCTTGCCCCAACCACTAGGCCATTCCTCCACTCCAGCTTCTAGCAGCTTCCCCAAAAGACACAGGTTCCACAGTGCTTGTATTGGGTCAAGCAGTGATATCTTGGGTCCCTTTTTAATAATGGTTTATGGACCTTTCCTCCAGGAACTTGTCCAAACCTTTTTTAAACCCAGCAACACTAACAGCCTTTACCACATCCTCCGGTAACAAATTCCAGAGTTTGATTACACGTTGAGTGAAAAAAAATATTTTCTCTTATTTGTCTTAAATAGTTTACCCTGTAGCTTCATTGCATGTCTCTAGTCTTTCTATATTCTGATAACGTAAACAGTCAATCTACGTTTACCCATTCCACTCCGTTCATTAATTTATAGACTTCTATCATATCTCCCCTCAGCCGTCTCTTTTCCAGGTTAAAGAGCCCTAACCTTTTTAGCCTTTCTTCATAGGAGTATCCTTCCATCCCCTTTACCATTTTGATGGCTCTTCTCTGAACCTTTTCTAATAACACTGTATCCTTTTTAAGATACGCCGACCAGAATTGCACACAATATTCAAGGTGCGGTCGCACCATGGAACAATACAGAGGCATTATAATATCCTTTGTTTTATTTTCCATTCCTTTCCTTATGATACCTAGCATTCTATTTGCTCTCTTGGCCGGCACTGCACACTGGGCGGAGGGTTTTAACATGTTATCCACAATGACGCCTAAATCTTTTTCCTGGGTTTTGGTTCCTAATATTGAACCTTGCATCGTGTAACCATAGTTTGGGTTGTTCTTCCCTAGGTACATAACTTTGCACTTGTCCACATTAAATTTAATCTGCCATTTTGATGCCCAGTCTTCCAATTTATCAAGATCCTCTTGCAATTTTCCACAATCCTCATGGGTTTTAATCCTCATGGGTTTAAATAGTTTTGTCATCTGCAAATTTGATAACCTCACTCGTTATTCCCTTTTCCAGGTAATTTATGAATATGTTAAAAAGCAGTGGACCCAGCACAGACTCCTGGGGTACACCACTATTCACCTTTCTCCATTGGGAAAATAGGTCATTTAGTCCTACCCTCTGCTTTGTAGCTTTTAACCTCTTCCTGATCCACAATAGTACACTGCTTCCTATCCCATGACTCTTTAGTTTTGCCAAAAGTCTCCGATGAGGGACCTTGTCAAAGGCTTTCTGAAAGTCCAAATACACTATATCAGCGATGGCGAACCTATGGCACGCGTGCCAGCTGTGGCACGCGAAGGCCTTGCAGCTGGCACGCGGGAAGGTCCGCTAGGACAGGTGTCTGCCTCCCTTCGTCTGCAGCCGCGGCTCCCTGCCTGTTAGGGAACAACCCTGCACGGAGCCCGTCAAGACAGGAAGGGCTCCGCAACGATTTTACAAGCACAGCCGCGGTTCCCTAACAGGCAGGGAGCCGCGGCTGCAGACGAAGGGAGGAAGACATGGGGAGAGGGGGGCTACCATCGACATGGGGAGAGGGGGGGGCTAACATCGACATGGGGAGAGGGGGGGGGAAACAACGACAAGGGGAGTGGGGGGGGCTTCCATCGACATTGGGGGAGGGGGGGCCACCATCGACATGGGGAGAGGGGGGAGGGGGGGCTACCATCGACATGGGGAGAGAGGGGGGGGCTACCATCGACATGGGGAGAGGGGGGGCCTTACATGGAGGGAGGGAGCTGATATGGATGGATGGAAGGAGGGGGGCTTACATGGAGGGAGGGAGCTGATATGGATGGATGGCCGGCGGGGGGCTTACATGGAGGGAGGGAGCTGATATGGATGGATGGAAGGAGGGGGGCTTACATGGAGGGAGGGAGCTGATATGTATGGATGGAAGGAGGGGGGCTTACATGGAGGGAGGGAGCTGATATGGATGGATGGAAGGAGGGGGGCTTACTTGGAGGGAGGGAGCTGATATGGAGGGAGGGAGCTGATATGGATGGATGGAAGGAGGGGGGGGGCTTACATGGAAGGAGGGATAGATGGAGGGAGGGGGCTGACATGGACAGAGGGGGGACTGACATGGAGGGAGGCTGACATGGACAGTGGGGCTGACAGGGAGGGAGGGAGCTGACATGGACAGATGGAAGGACAGGGGCTGACATGGAGGGAGGGGGGCTGGCATGCACAAAGGGGAGAGACAGGGACATACTGGACAGACGGGATAAATGCTGGAGAGAGGCGAGAGACATTGCGTCTTAGGATTATAATGGGCTGATGGGGGAGCTAGCACTGGTAATGGGCAGATGGGAGGGGACTAGGACTGGTAATGGGTTGAAGGCTAGGACTGGGAATGGACTGATCAAGGGGGGGGGGTTGGGACTGGTAATGGGCTGATAGGGGGGTATGACTGATAATGGACTGATGGGGGGCTAGCATTGGAAATGAGCTGATCGGTGAGGTTAGGACTGGAAATGGGCTGATGGGGGGATAGGACTGGTGATGGGGGGGGTAGGACTGGTGGTATTGGGCTGATTAGGGGAGGCTAGCACTGGTAATGGGGTTGAGGGGGGATTAGCACTGGAAGTGAGCTGATTGGGGGGCTTTGACTGAGAAGTGGCTGATTGTGGGGAGGGGAGGATAGAGCTGCTGGCCCTGGAAGAAAACTGGGGGCTAAGGCTACAAATGGGCTGATGCGAGGGGATGGGAGAATGGAACTGGAAGGGAGTGGATCTGAGAGGGGCTGCCATGGTATTTGTACTAGAAGGGACTGGTCAGTGGGGAAGGAGGGGGACTGGAAGGGAATGGACACCAGTGGCAATCATGGGAATGCAAGTTGACATTGGAAGGTACTGGGAGTGAGGACTGGAAAGGGGCTGATACTGGGGAGGGTTACTGGGACTGGAAATAGGCTGATGGAAAGAAGTGAAGAAAACGAAAGAAGAGATAAGAAATGGCAGATGGACCATAGACCACAGAAACAGAGCTAAGAGAAGACAGGAAAGCAGAAGCCTCAGATCGGGACCAGCATGATCAGAGAATAAATTGGTCAGACAACAAAGGTAGAAAAAATAATTTTATTTCATATTAGTGATTTGACTACAAAATCATCATAATTTTGAAATCAAATATTGTTACTTGTTGTGATTAATTAACCGTATTTTCCGGCGTATTTTTTTTGGTGTGCGCTGGAAGAGGGGTAGTCTTATACGGCGAGTATAGGCCAAACACCTATATTTTAACAGGAAAAGTAGGGGGTCGTCTTATACGCCCAGTCGTCTTATACGCCGGAAAATACGGTAAGTAAATTTAACGTTTTCTATGAAAAGTAGTTCTGAGGGGGGTCAAAAAAATATTAAAAGAAAAGTGACAATAATATAATAATATATTTATAATGTGGATTACATTTGGGCCCTCATATTTACCTCAGGCTATGATTGTGATTGTGATTATGATGGTACACTGTAAGAAACAATATATGCAGTGTTAGATTTGTTTTAAATGTCGCAATGGTTTTGCGGCTCCCAGGTTTTTTTTTTCCCTTCGGAAACGGGTCCAAGTGGCTCTTTATGTCTTAAAGGTTGCAGACCCCTGTGCTAGGAGAAAGGCCCCAGCCCGGCCCCGCGCTTCCCCTTCCGGTCGGAGCTTCTGCGCGCCTCTCGCCGAGAAGCTGCACGCTAGGGCTCGTGCGCCGTCCTCTCGCGAGATTATAGGACCCGCGCGGGAGCTGGGTTCCAAAGAAGAGCAAAACCTACCACTTTCATGATGAATGGGAAATGGACTACTTCTTCATCATGGTGAAAGACAAGTGTTGTGTAATTTGTAACGCCCCAGTATCCTTGCCCAAAATGGGTGATCTGGAACATCATTATAAGGCTCTAAAATATTGTTGTTAAGGTTTAATTGACGTGCTGGCACTTTGAGGAAATTCTTTGGTTTTGTGCGGCAGTTTGGGCACTCGGGCTCAAAAAGGTTAGCCATCACTGCACTATAACAACCGACTCACATTTGTCCAACTGTTTATTCACACCTTCAAAAAAACATAACAGATTAGTAAGACAACATCTTCCTTGTCTTAAGCCATGTTGGCTGTCTCCCATTAAGCCATGACTATCTACATGTTCAGCAATTTTGTTCCTTATGATGGTTTCTACCATTTTTCCTGGTAGTGACGTCAGGCTCACCGGTCTGTAGTTGCTCGGATCACCCCTGGAACCTTTTTTAAAAATTGACGTTACGTTGGCCATCCTCCGAATTTCAGGTATTGCAGATGATTTTAATAATTCATAGATTGCTAATAGCAGGTCTGCAATTTCATATTTTAGTTCTTTCAACACCCTCGGATGTATACCATGCGGTCCAGGTGATTTGCTGCTCTTCAGTTTATCAAATAGTTGTAATACATCTTCCCGATGTATCGATATTTCCTTCAATTCTTTCGCACCTTTAAATACCACTTCAGTCATAGGTAACATCCCTACATCTTCCTCAGTAAAGACCGAAGCAAAGAATTCCTTCATTCTCTCCGCTATCTCCTTGTCGCCTCTTAGTGCCCTTTTAACCCTTCTGTCATCTAATGGACCAACTGACTCTCTCACAGGTTTTTTGCTAAGAATGGACTTGAAAAAGTTTTTATTACGCGTTTTTGCTTCTACAGCAAGCTTCTTCTCAAATTCTCCCTTTGCCTGCCTTATTAATGCCTTGCATTTAACTTGTCAGTGCTTGTTCTGTTTCCAGTTTTCATCATTTGGCTCCTTTTTCCATTTCCTGAAAGATGTTTTTTTTGGCAACAGCCTCTCTGACCTCACCTTTAAACCATGCTGACAGTGTTTTGGACGACTTCCACTTTTCTTAAAGCGTGGAATACAGCCTGTCTGGGATTCTAAGATAGTATTTCTAAACACCCAAGCTTGATGTAAGTCTTTAACCTTTGCTGCTGCTCCTTTTAGTTTTTTCTTAACTATTTTCCTCATTTTATCATAGTCTCCCTTTTGAAAGTTAAAAGGTAGTACTGTGGATTTCTTACCATCCCTCCTCCACTAATTAAATCAAATGCATTCATGCTATGATCACTATTGCCAAGTGGCCCCAACACCCTTATCTCTTGCACCAGATCTGGTGTTCCACTAAGGACTAGGTCCAATATGGCTTCCCCTCTGGTCGGTTCATGAACCAGCTGCTCCAAGAAGCAGTCATTTATTTCATCTAGGAACTTTATCTCCCTAGCATGTCCTGCCGTGACACTGACCCAGTCGATACCGGGGTAATTGAAATTACTGTGCTGTAACTTTTGTTAGCTTCCTTGATTTCTTTGAGCATTTCATCATCCATTTGTTCATTCTGGCCAGGCGGTCGATAGTACACCCCCACTGCCATCGCCTTCCCCTTTTTACATGGAATTTCAATCCATAGAGATTCTACACCAAGTTTTGTTTCCTGCAAAACTTTAATCCTTTCTGACTCAATACCCTCTCTAACATAGAGCGCAACCCTTCCACCAATTTGATCAGCTCTCAATTTGATCACTGGTCCTAAAGCCCTGAATTTTTTTATTATTGTGCTAAAGCATTAATTTTTTTCTGATTGTTGTCTTTGTGCATGAACATGGTTTCTTCAGTAAAATATATATCTAAACCAGTAGTTCCCAAACTGCCCTGGGTGATCCCCAGTCAGTCAGGCTTTTAGGATATCCACAATGAATATGCAGGAGGTAGATTTGCATGCAATGGAGGCAGTGCATGCATATCTGTCTCCTGAATATTCATAGTGGATATCCTGAAAATTCAATTGGCTGGGGAGCTCCCAGGTCTAAATTAGGAACCACTGATTTAAACAAATCACTTATCTGCTGTGTAAATTCAATAAGCAAAAAATCCCTGCTCGGAGCACGCAGTGAAGGCCTGTTTTTTGCATCATCCACTTCAGGGACTGGCTGCAAAATGCAGCTATACTGGCAGTGTCCATGTTACAGACCCTGCAGTTCATACAAGGTACTTTTATATTGTACAATCAATCACAGTTGCCCTTTAAATTCTCTATATGTTCCCTGTAAAATAAATTCTCTATATGTTCCCTGTAAAGTAGTTATCTCCAAGTTATAATGCCCTGTTCAATGTAATTTCAGTTTGTTCAATGTAAACCGCACTGATGAAGAATAGCGCGGTATATAAGAGAATATAAATAAATACATATATTTTTATTGTTGATTTCAAAATCACCTTCACATTTTTTATGTTTAAGAAATTTGAGCTGACTCGAAAGAGACAAGCATGAATTTGAAGTGTAGAAAGTCCGCAAAGGTGTGGGACTTGAGGGGGCACAGAATGTAAATAGTGGGTAGTGGAAGACAGCCAGGGTTGAAGTACAGTACACCTCACAGGACGTGGCATGGGTGGAGCAAGAGCTTCCAGAGCAGAGGAGCGTGCAGTATTATAGGAAGCTATTGCCTCATCAACAGACTCATAGTGGAAGAAGAGATAATGAGATAGTGGAGGAGAGAGCCAACGAGTCAATGGCATGAAGATTTCTAAAAAGGTTGGAGGAGACAGAGTGAGGTTGAGGTGGTGGGTGATGAAGAGTGAAGCTTAGCAGATGATGGTCCGATAAGTAAAGAAGTGAGGTAGAGAAGATTTTCATGGAAAGCAATTAGAGAAGAATGCAAGGTCGAGGTAGTTGCCTTGCTGGTGAGTAGGGGCAGTAGAGCAAAGCGGAGGTTGAATGATGAGCTAAGGGAGAGGAGCTTTAAAGCATAAGGGTCAGAGGGTTTATCAACATGAATGTTAACATTCCCGAGAATAAGGGAGATTCATTCTTTCTGGATTCATTTTCCATAAGAATATTAGAAAGCCATGAGTCAAAGTCAGAGAGAAAGGTAGAGGTGGACTTGTCAGGGGGTCTATAAATAACAGCTAATCGGAGAGGCAGTGGAGCAAAAAGCCAGATGGAGTGGACTTCAAAGGAGGAAAAGGAGTGAGACTGAGGCAGGAGGAGGAGTTGAAATATACAGGAAGGAGAGAGGAGAAGCCCATCACCACCACTACGGCCAGTGGGATGAGGCGTGTAGGAGAATTGATAGCCGCCATGACAGAGAGCAGCAACTGAAGCAGAGTCCTCTGGGAGGAGCCAGGTCTCAGAGCAAGGAGATGGAGAGCATTAGAGAGAGAGATCATGAGTAAAGGCGAGTTTATTTGAGATGGAATGTGCGTTTCACAAGGTACATGAGAAAGAGAGAGGAGGGGAAAAGGAGAAGGGTATGAATGTGATTTGAGCTGTTGCATAAGGATCTGTTCTGGGAGTGTGAAAAAAGTCTAGGTGGGGCCAGGGTTAGGGTTGATTTCTCCAGAAGAGAGAAGATGGAGTAGAAGAGTGTGGGGCATAGAGGAGACAGCGTAGCGGTAATGAGGGTGAGGTTGTTTCAGAGAGAGAGGAGATGACTGAATGAGAGGGAGAAAGTGGTGAAGCTCAAGAGCTGACTATAGAGTAGGTGACAAGATGGTGAGGGAAGTGAGGATGGTAAAGGGGAGATAAGGGGGGAGGACATGAAGGTGTTGGTAGAAGGGGAGACAATTGAGGAGTATGAGCAATAGGAAAAGAAAGTGTTGAGGAGTTATAAAGAGAGAGATGGGGAGGAACACAGAAGTCAGCAGAAATGAAAGGATAGGTGGTAGAAATTGCAGGGTATAAAGTGCACCTGTGAGTGAATTGTGGTAATGAGCACAGGGTGGCTATAAGAGACTATAAGCCAGGGGATAGGTGGGGTGGGATAATAAGGAAGAGGAGAGAGGAAGACAGCTGAAAACAGGGAGAGCTGAAGATCAGAAACAAAAATACTGAAAAGTAAGGGAATGATAAGATAAATAAATAAATAATATACATAGGCAGACAGACCTTACAAGCAAGGTCAGACGCTGGCCAGAAGCTAGCAGCACAGCCTGTAATAGACTTGCACCTTCCACAGCAAGAAGGCAAATGGCAGAGCCCACTTGGGGAAAGAGGGCTAACAGTGAGTACTGACACCTTTTGCGCTAGAGAAAATACACTTCATATTATACATTTTTGATATTTGAAATGCCCTTTAACAGTTGTATCACTATTGTTTGGAGCAGCTGGACATAAACATACTTTATACTTTCATGTAACAACTAGCTGACCAGAGCAGCTAGGTGCAAAGCAGAACTAGAACATTTTCCCCATAGAATGCAGCTTATATAAAAAAATGCTAAATTCTGATTTCATCTCAGTATTAGCAGCATAAGCTTTCTCTACTGCCAAGCATACTGTGAAGTAACACAAGCCCTACACAAGTGGGGAAAGCATGCAGAGCATAGCTTATGGCGTTATTTCCAACCCCTCTCTGGGTATGTGTGGATGCACACATGCGTCATTTTGTATCTGGATTGCCTCTCTATGTGCACGTATGTTTATTTATTTATTTAACAGTATTTCTAGACCGTCTTATCATAAAAATCAAGGCGGTGTCACAACAAAACAATCAGAAGATGTGGAGGGGGTTCAGGCAGTGATGGGGAAGTGAGGTGCGGGGGGGGGGTTCATGCAGGGAGTGCAGGGGGGGTGGTGTGCGTGTGGGGGGTGTGTTCTAGATTAGGGGGGCTATGTACAGGGTGCGCTATGATACAGCATGTTCTATAATACTAGGTACTATTCAGATAGGTCATGGGATAAATCCTGTGCCGATATACAATCTTTCGTCAGGGGGGGGGTCTTTGTTGAACAGACCTTGTTGATTAAGTGACGTGTCCATAATGTTCTATGAACAGAGCTGTCTTCAGCTGTTTGCGGAAGTCCTTGAGGTCCGTTGTCGCTCTCAGCTCGTCTGGGAGGGAGTTCCAAATGGTTGGGGCTGCCAGGGAGAGGGCTCTCTCTGTGGTGTCTTTTCGTGTTTTTCTGAAGTCCCTCGGTGTGTTGACTCTGTTGGAGGTTCCTTGTCTTCTCGGGCGGGTGCTGGTGTCTGGCTGAATGAGGGTGTGCAGGCTGTTGGCTGAAATGTGGTGTTTGATTTTGAATATGTTTATTATTGTTTTGTATATGTTTTGTATATGTATATGTATATGTATATATTGTATATATTATTGTTTTGTATATGTGTTCTGTCGATGTGTGCATATCTGTTTTGTATGTTTTTCTGTTGTGTATATGGGAGTTGGTATGTAGACTTGTGTATGTGTGCCAGATCTGTGGCACCCAGCACAATGCATTTTATTAATTGACATTTAACAGACGCTTACTACCTTAAAATCCATAGCTAATTAAAAAATAAAATCACAGTTCACATCAAAATTATGATACCAGCTAAAAATCATAAAACAAGGCAATGCACAGTCTCTGTTCTCCCATCAACCCGCATCCTCAAAAGTGATGCAGAGAGTAAGTACTTGGCCTTCTCACTTCTGTTAGCAATGAGGTTCTTGTGTTTTTCTCCTTTACCAATGCAATGTTATACTTCTCACATGAATTCTGTGCTACTCCATCCTCCCTTATATCACCATTATTGTTCTAGAATCTCTCTACTGAACATGCTTGCTGCTTTTATCTTATTTATATCTTAGATCGTTTATGAAATCTCTTAACTAAATTTAGCTGAAGACTGAACATTCTATTCTGTTCCTTCTTCATGGCAAACACATCTATGGAAGAAAAAAGGCTGAAAATCTTCATCAAAAGTGTTTTATTCTGTTTTACACATTATACCCACAAATGATTTCCAGGAATAAGGTTTTAGTTTTACTTCAGTAGAAACACATCTGACAGAATCACAATTCTGCCTTCCTTTGTTAAAAATGATTCTTACTAAATAATTATGCAAGCTTAACCAAAATCCAGCAGCCTGGACCAGGAGAAGGACCTCGGAGTGATTGTTTCTGAGGATCTCAAGAAAGCAAAACAGCTTGACAAGGCAGTGGCAAAAGTCAAAAGGATGCTGGGTTGCATACAGAGAGGAATTACCAGCAGAAAGGAAGAGGCACTAATGCCACTGTACAAGTCACTGGTAAGGCCTCACAAGGAATGTTAGAGTATTAATGAACAAACAAACCTCTTCCAAAGACGGGGAAGCTGTAAAACTAGAGGTCATAATATGAAGCTGCAAGGGGGTAAACTGAAAGGCAATGCCAGGAAATACTTTTTCACTGAAAGGGTGGTGGATGCTTGGAATGCCCTCCCGATGGAAGTGGTGGGGGCAGATACAGTGACAGCATTCAAAATGGCATGGGACAGATACAGTGGATCTCTTTATAGCAACAGGATAAAATCAAAATAAACATAACTATCTTTTATATCTCCGTATATCTCAGTAAATAGGGGTGACCTACACGGAACGGTGGGTACACCCCTAAATAAAGGCATGGGGAGGGGTGACCTGCACAGAGTGGCCTTGCTGAGCTTGTCAGCATTATAGGAAGCTGCTTTGCTGGACAGACTAGATGGATCATACTGGTCTTTATCTGCCATCATGTACTGTGTTACTATATCCTCCTCTAGTGCCCCTTTTACCCCCCTTTATCATGTAATGGTCCATCTGAATCTCTCACAGGTTTTGTGCTATGAATGTATTTGAAAAAGTTCTTTATGTGTTTTTGCTTCCACAGCATGCTTATTTTCAAATTCTCTTTGCCTGCCTTATCAGTTGATTTCTCCGGTCCTCTTTAATAATGGTTTATGGACTTTTTTCTCCAGTAACGTGTCAACCTATTTTCAATCCAGCTACATTAACTGCTTTTACTACATCTTCTGGAATTAAATTCCATTGTTTGATTGTGTGTTAAATGAAAAAATATTTTCTCTAATTAGTCTTAAGTATGCTACATTGTAGCTTCATTATGTGCCCCCTAGCCTTTCTACTTTTTGAGGGAGTAAACAACTGATTTACATTTATCTTTTCTACTACTTTCATCATTTTATAGACCTCTATCATATCTTCCCTCAGCCGTGTCTTTTCCAAGTTGAAAAGCCCTAACCCTTTAAGCCTTTCCTCATAGGGGTATCCTTCCTTCCCCTTTACCATGTTTGTCACTCTTCTCTGTACTTTTTCTAATTCTGCTATATCCTTTTTAAGATATAGCAACCAGAATTGCACATGATATTCAGGGTGTGGCTGCACCATGGAGCAATACAGAGGCATTATAATATCCTTTACTTTATTCTCCATTCTTTTCTTTGATTCCTAGCATTCTATTTACTTTATTGGTCTCTGCAATAAACTTCAATTGGATCTGTGTGAGAGTAACTATCCCACTACAGTGACTATCCTCAACTCTGCACTCTGCTGAACAGCTTAATTATATTTTGAGAGAAAAAATATTTTCTCCTATCTATATTATACATACTATTTTGTAGCTTCATGGCATGTCCCCTAGTCCT
The DNA here is from genome assembly GCA_033557465.1 of Ichthyophis bannanicus. Lineage (NCBI taxonomy): Eukaryota > Metazoa > Chordata > Amphibia > Gymnophiona > Ichthyophiidae > Ichthyophis > Ichthyophis bannanicus. Next base: position 766,006,574 of record CM066036.1, on the reverse strand, counting down.
TGTACAGTATTTTTGTAGGGTAAATGCAAATCAATTTTTTACTCTATTTTATCCCACTCTGTATTTTATAGGCCTCTATCATATCTCACCTCAGCCATTTTTTTTTTCAAACTGAAGAGCCCTAACCCTCTTTAGCCTTTCCTCAGAGTCATTCCACTTACTACTTACCATTCTGGTTGCCCTTCTCTGTATCTTTTCTAATGTTGCTATATCTTTTTTTGGGATGCAGATACCTGAATTGCATACAGTACTCCAGGTACGGTTGCACCATGGAGCAATACGGAGACCTTATAATATCCCTTGTTTTCTGTTCCGTTCCTAATAATTCTAAAGATTCTGTTTGCTTTTTTTGGCTGCCCCTGAAAACTGAACAGAAGAGTTCAATACATTATCTATGATCACACCCAGATCCTTTCCTATTTGTCTCTCCGGGCCAGTCCAGGACATTAGGGTAGTCAACCTCCTCCAGCAGCTGAGGACTGAATACTGAAAATCTTGCTGACAGCCTATTTAGCTCCCCCTGGTGTCAGAGAGTCAGTCTTTCAGTCCTCAGCAGCTGAACATGACGTGAGGCTGACAGGCTCCCCAGAGAGACTAGTAGGAATAGGTTATAGTTTTATTACCGTTTAAAAAAAAAAAAAAAAAGGGTAAGGGGACTAAAAGAAGAAGCAGAAAGAGATTTAGAAGATACTAACTGGTTTGCCCTAGCAGGGCAAATCAGCACGGGAAGGTTCCGTTTGTTTTCTTTCTTCATTTAAACTAAAATAGATAATACTTCAGAAAGAAGTACAAAGCACAGACGGATCTCTTAATCCGCCAAGGCTAAACAGTCTGGTAAGGCAGAGCCTGCCTCTAATTTCAGAATCCGGTGCTTCGGGGTATTGGAAACCGGCCTGGGAGCCCCAGAGTCCTCTCCCTGCCTCAGATCGCGGCAGTTCCGGCTACCCGCTGGCAGCGGGGGAACGGACTGCGGCAGCTTCAACCTGGCTTTGCTAGTCAGGTAGGATACTAGTGGTGTAAAGTTGGTTTTAACAAATCATTCCATGTCGGTCGCGTGGGTGATTATTTCGGCGTTCAGTAGCTGTTTTTAATACTGGCAGGAGCAGCTTAGGTCGGCACGTTCAAAGCCACGTTGTTTTGGGGCCGATCGGAGGTGATCGCGAGGCTGCAAATTTGGAATTTGAATTTGTTTATTCTGTTAGAAAAGGTTCATTAGAGGTATGGAGAGTAACAAGGACTCCGAGGAAGACGCGGTCATCAAGTCTCAGGCAGTTTTGGAAAGAGCGGGAACGGCGGCCATCTTGTCTGAGCCGTCCGTTTCTCCCGCGCTGCAGACAAAAGCAGCAAAAAGAAAATCAAAGACGAATAAGGCTTCCTCTGCTGAGGAGCCACAGCTCCAGCCTTTATCAACAGGACAAGGGTCTTTGGAATCGTTGTTCTCGGCGGAATTTATTTTAGCACTACATAGTGCTTATTTGTTAAAAAGGTCTCAGGCACCTATATCTCCTTCTTTAAACAGCATGTCAGCGGCTCAGAAGGATGAATTTCCAGGCGCAGATCCTGGAGAAGGGGTCTCCTCTATGACAAAGGAGGTAGAGACGGCATTAGAAGGAGCTGGGTCTCACGGTTCCGGAGCTCAGTTGGCAGAGGAAGGAGAAATTCTTTCGGAAGCAGGATTGGATGCTTGGTCAGGGGAGTTGGAAGAAGGCGAGTTAGGACCAGGCGATGATCCGAATGTGTTCAGAGTTTTTAGGAAGGAAGAGCTAGGGGCGTTGATTGCGCACTCTCTGGCGGCTTTGAATATGGTGCTTCCTGCAGTTCAGCAGGAACCTCTAGAAGATCCCTTACTGCAGGGATTTAAATCGGAACAGCGCTGTTTCCCCATTCACAGAGTCATTAAGCAGATGATAGATTCTGAATGGGAGTGTCCTGAAGCGACCTTGAGAGGGGGTCGCACTATGGCGCATCTATACCCCGTTCCCCAGGAGGAAAAGGATTTGTTACGAATGCCAAAGGTGGATGCGCTAGTGTCGGCGGTCACCAAAAAGACCACAATTCCGGTTGAAGGTGGTACAGCTCTTAAAGATTTTCAAGATCGTAGGTTAGAAGCGCTCCTAAAACAAGCTTTTGATTCCAGTGCTCTTGCACTGCAGGCTTCGATTTGTGGAGCGTATGTGTCAAGGGCCTCTATCAGGTGGCTTCAGGGAGAACAGAATCCAGATAAAGAGGAGCAAAGCTGGAGTCGGCAGTGGCTTATCAGGCGGATGCCTTCTATGATTTGATGAGGATTTCAGCAAAGTTGATGGCTTCGGTGATAGCAGCCAGGCGGTTTCTCTGGCTGCGGAACTGGGCAGCAGATGCGTCGTCTAAAGCTCGACTCAGTAAACTGCCGTATAAGGGCAAGTTGCTCTTTGGAGAGGCCTTGGAAAAGATTGTGAAGGATTTAGGTGATTTCAAAGGGGGTCGTCTTCCCGAAGACCATCCGAAAACGGCAAAGATGGGCTCCATAGACAGAGGTCAGGGACGAGACTTTCGCAGATTCCGCGGACCTCGCTTTACGCCTTATCAACGGGGCCGTTTTCTGGCTAAAGGCCAGTCCTTTCGAGGAGCCAGAGGGTTCAGTAGGGGTTATTTTAACGCCCAGCAGAACTCTGCTAAGAAACCGCAATGAAGGTACGCTGGTCCAGACGGAGATTCCTGTAGGAGGTCGTTTGCAGGGGCTTCTCTCTGCCTGGGCCAACATCAGAATGGACCAGTGGGTTCTCGAAATTATCAGAGGGGGCTATGCGCTGGAATTTGCTCACCCACTGGCGGAAGCCTTTGTGTCATCTCCGTGCGGTCCTCGGTCAAAAAGGACTGCGGTCAAGGACACGTTGTTGCGTTTGTTACGCCTCAAGGCAGTTGTACCAGTGCCGGCAGACCAGTGCAGTTTAGGTTGATATTCAATTTATTTTGTGGTTCCCAAAAAGGAAGGTTCTTTTCAACCAATTCTGGATCTAAAACACGTGAATCGTTGCTTGAGAGTGCCGCATTTCCGGATGGAAACATTAAGGTCGGTGATCCGGTCGGTAAAGCAGGGAGAGGTTCTTTCCTCCATAGATTTAACAGAAGCGTATTTACACATACCGATCAGGAGAGAGCATCAGAAATTTCTACGCTTTGCAGTTCCCATGGGGCATTTTCATTTCTGGGCATTGCCATTTGGTCTAGCCACAGCGCCATGAACCTTTACCAAGGTAATGGTTGTAGTGGCAGCGGCGCTCCGAAAGGAAGGGATTCAGGTGCATCCATATCTAGACGACTGGTTGATTTGAGCGCCGTCTCTAGTGGATTCCATCTCGGCGACTGCGCGAGTGGTACAGTTTCTCAAGCAGCTAGGTTGGGTCATCAACTGTGCAAAGAGTCATTTGGAACCGGTGTGACAACTGACGTATCTGGGAGCTTTCTTCGACACAAAGTTAGGCGCAGTATTTCTCCCGGCGGAAAGGGTGAGAAAGATTCTGTCGCAGGTGGCAGCGTTCTTACGCATAGCGGCTCCGACAGCTTGGATGTATTTACAGTTGTTGGGATCGATGGTGGCGGCCTTAGACCTGGTGCCGTGGGCCAGGGCACATATGCGGCCGCTTCAGTAGGTGTTACTGTCAAGATGGTCTCCGCAGGATCATCCTCTCTCTCGAAGGTTGCTGTATCCGGAAGAGGTGCATGTCAGTCTGCAGTGGTGGTTGGTCCCAGCGCATCTTCAAGCGGGGGTGCCACTGGATCTTCCAGACTGGATGTTGCTCACAACAGATGCCAGCCTTTCCGGTTGGGGTGCGCATTGTTTGACTCAGATAGCGCAGGGCGCCTGGACGGCGGAGGAAAGTGTTTGGTCGATCAATCGGTTGGAGCTGAGAGCGATGCGTTTAGCGTTGGTGAAGTTTGTCGGTAGTTCAGAAATTCCACAGGTTGCCAAGCTGGTGGCCAGAGCTGGGGACATTGGGGGTCATATTCAAAAGAAATTTTGGGCTTTTCCTCTTGAGTTTGAGAGGTTTTTTCTTCAAAAAAAAAAAAAGGAGAAAGTTTTAAACGGATTCTTCCGGTGGTTAAAAAGGCCGATGTTGGGCAGTTAGTTCTTTGTTATTTTTCTTTCTTCAACGTGGCAAGGCTAGTTCCGCTGCTTTGTTACCATAAGACTGACTCTCTGACACCAGTGGGAGCTAGATAGGCTGTCAGCAAGATTTTCAGTATTCAGTCCTCAGCTGCTGGAGGAGGTTGACTACCCTAATGTCCTGGACTGGCCCGGAGAGAATTCAAGGAAAGACGATTAGCAGGTAAGGTCTAATTTCTCCTTTCTTGGGTGGTAACTCCTAGCATGGTGTATCTATAGTTTCGGTTATTTTTCCCTATCTACATAACTTTGCACTTGTCCACATTAAATTTTGTCTGCCATTTGGATGCACAGTCTTCTTAAGGTCCTCCTGAAATTCTCACAATGTTCATACAATTTAACAACTTTGAATAATTTTGTGTCATCTGCAGATTGCATCACCTCACTTGTTTCTAATTCCAGATCATTTATAAATATGTTAAGACACCAGACCCAGTACATATCCTTGGAGTACTCCATTATTCACCTTCCACTGAGAAGTTTGACCATTTATTCCTACTCTGTTTTCTTTCTCTCAACCCGTTTTCAATCCACAATAGCACATTGCCTCCTATGCCATTACTTTAATTTCTTCAAGAATCTCCAATTGTGAGATTTTGTCAAATGCTTTCTGAAATTTTAAGTGCACTGTATCAACTGGCTTACCTTTGTCCACATGTTTTTGTTCATGCCTTCAAAGAAATGGAACAGATTGGTAAGGCAAGATTTCCCTTGGCTAAATCCATGTTGACTTTATCTCATTAAACCATGTCTGTCTGTGTGTTCAGTAACTTTGTTCTTAATAATGGTTTCTAACATTTTGCCTTTGAAAATGAGAGAGGGTAGAAATTGGGGAGGTAAAAGGGGAAATGTAAGCCTAAATAAGGGGGAAAGATGTAAGAAAGGGATTAGAAGTAGAGGGGGATGAATGATAGAGAAGGAGCTGGGGCTGACTCGGGGAGGAGAGACAAAAGAAAGTAGCTGAGGCTGGGAAGGGCATGAGTACAGAGGAGGAAATGGCGGACTAGAAAGTGGGTGAAAGACAGGGAAATAGGAGGCTGGGGAAGGAATGAGACAGAGGTGGCTAATGGGAAGGACTAGGGAGGCAAGAATACAAAACGGAAAGCTGATAAGTAGTAAGGTGAAAAACGGGAGGCTGAAAACCAGAGGACAGAGACAAAGAGGAATGAAATCTATCTATAGGTAAAAAGGCAGATGAGAGGGAAAAAATAAGCCAAAAGGATCAACATCAGAAGGAAAGGAAAGGAAGAAGACTGGGAGAGTGAGAATACAGAAAATGGAAATGAGATCCTGGAAAAGGATGTAGGAGACAACCAAGAAGAGGAAATGGTAAAGAGAGAGCAGGACCATCCCAGTTGGAAAAATAAAATGATCAGACAACAAAATTACAAAAGCATGTCAGTATTTAGAGAACGAAATATGCTACATTTGAAAATGTGTATGTCTTAGTTCAGTACAGGAGGAAATGTGTTTCTTTTTAGTGTTTCACTGTTATGTTTTTCTTTTGTTTTGTTTTTTTCCATTTCATTTTCTGTCTCCATATTTCTTTCTAACTTGTACTTTATTCTAAGTGCATCCTTCATTAATATGTGAGATCCATGGGTCAGTTTTAACAGAAAATGCAAAAGATGCCAGTACTCAGTATCGACCGAGCTCTCCTCAAAAAAAAAAAAAAATCATCATGCTTATTCTTTATAAAATGATGGTCTATGTTTTCCAACTGAAGTGAGGGATTCTGTTAGCATGTTGGTCCTGTGGCGGAGTCTATAGCAGTCCAACTTGTTCTCCTTTCCCCATTAAAGGTATGCTAATATATACTAGAATATTTGCACTACTGACTTTTCATAAGCAAGGTTGGTGCAGTTTGAATTTTTGGACTGCAGTGGTATGGTCAGCTTTTGAGTGTTCATTTGCAGGGTTTTATGTTACCATACACAAGGTCTTGCAGGGAAGGGAATTTGTTGTCACTGATGTGGCATCAGAATTTGAACAGGATCTCCGTTGAATTGTAAAGTGAAATTGCTCACTTCTGCTCTGTATCTGTTGGTAGTTTTATTGGTTAGTCTGGGAATGATCTATATGAATGAATGAATAATTGTACTCTATTGGACTGATAAGCAAATACATAATTAGCTTTGAAATATCTGCATTTTCAAAAAATATATGGATATCAGGCCATTTAAAATTGCTAGATATCATCCATATGTTCATGGGCCATGATAGGGAAAGTGCAAGCCAAAATATTATCTAAATAACAGAAATATTCAGTGACTATTCGGACGAGTTATGCATTTAATTTAGGACTGCCAAATAGTAGGCTTAAACGAAACAGTGCCAGCGATCACCGTAGTATCCATTTATTCAGCACTGCTACTTACATAGTAGTGTTGAATATACAGACTAACTTAAATGGCAGCACAGTGACAGCGCTGAAAACATATCCCTGTTTGTGCAGCTCATATCACAAGATTTGCCCTGGAGGAAGGGTGTGCAAAAGCAAATGTTGACTTAGGACACCACAACCCCTTGAGCCAGCCCTGCTTTCTTATCTCATCCTACACCTGTTGGGAACTCCACTTATCAGGAAAATCACCTTTTATCTGTGCCGTTTTCCTCCACCACCAACTACAGATTCCCTTCCTTCCACCTTGCTGCTCCATACACCTGGAACAGACTTCCTTAGTTACTATATTAGGCTTTGTCTCTAGTCCTATTCAAATTCAGGGAAAAACTCACTTTTTCAGGCTGCTTTTGGATGCTGCCCCCTATTTTCCTTCCTAATACCCTTGTGTTTTTCTTAATTTCCCTATAATTTATTTTTATTTATTGTGTTTTCTATACTGCCTTATAGTTTCAAAGTGGTTTACATTTCAACTCAACTATAACATACATTACAACAGGGAGTTTAACTTGGATGTTAACAATGGGTTCCTTCACTGGGTGTTTATCTTAGGGTTGATAACAATAATCTGTTACGTGGTGTAATGGTGTGTGGTGTGAGGGTTTACAGTTAGGTATGATTGCTTTTCATTAGTTTGGTTGGCATTGTCGGTCCGTAGTGGTCCTTGAAAAGATGTGTTTTTAATGTTTTTCTAAAGTCCAATAGTCCTTATGTTTTCTTGATATGCATTCTATAATGTTGGTGCATAGATGGTGAATGCTCGATTGAATGTTTTCTTCGTTTTTGGTATGAGGAGAAGATTTCTATGTGTGGTTCGCTTTGCTCTGTTTTCAGGGTCCTTGATTATTAACAGTTGTAGTCAGGGGATATTTTATTTATTATTTTGAATTTGTTGAGTATAGTTTTGAATTTGGTGCATGCTTGTATCAGGAGCCAGTGAAGCTGTATCAGAGTTGGTGTTAGGTGTTTGTTTCTGTGATCATTCTTGCTGCCATGTTCTGAGTTGTTTGTAGTGGTGCTGTTACATGCTTTGATAGTCCTTGGTAAATTATATTGCAGTAGTCTAGGGTGGGTGGTGGTATTGCCTGACAAACCGTTCTGAAGTCACTGTTGCTGAGAAGCCGTTTGAGTTTGGCTAATGTCCTTATTTTGTAGTATGCTGTTTTGGTTGTCTTGTTTATGTGGGCTTGGAAGTTTAATGCTTGATCTAGTTTGACTCCCAGGTATTTGACCTCCTTTTGACTGTGAGTTCATAATGAAACTCCTCTAGTCCTTGTTTGTTCTATTTGTCTTGAATAGATTGTAAGCTCTATTAAGCATAGGCGTCTCATATATGTATATGTACAGCACTGCATGCGCCTAGTAGCTCTGTAAAAAATGTTTAGTAGTAGTGATAGATATATACACACAGATAATCATTTATGTATAAGTATATGGGGGGAGGTGGTATTTGCATATATATAAGAAACACACTTTTTTCCCATCTTAACTACTAAATGTATTACTTTGGCAACATATGTAAAATTGTCATGTCAGTAAAGTTACCTGAATCACTTTAATCTTGGAGAAATGGCCTGGTGGTTAGAGCAGTGGGCTGCAAGCCCACTTCTAGAAATGATGTTGTTTGTGATTTCAGGAAAGTCACTTTGTCTCTCATTGCCTCAGATACTCACTAGGTAGGTTACATTCTACTCTTTTTCACACAGGAGCCTACTTTGGCAAAAAAAACCTTCAATGTGAGAGTCAGAACAGTCACCTGGTAAAGCGGTTGGTGCCTTGGGGTTAAGGATCCCCCTCCAATGATATGGCTGGCCCATGGATATCCTCTTGGATGATGCAGATCCCATAATCTTTATTTTTTTTCAGTCTCCTCCCCTCTCTAGCCTGTCTTCATACCACTTTTGCCCTCTCCTACACTTTCATTAAACCCATCTCCTCCAACTTGTTCTTCCCCTCTACACTCCCCTGGGCATTCTACGCTATCTTCCAACCTCATCCCAAACCATCACCACTATCTGGTCTGCTCATCTCCTCCAAGGCAAACTTCCCCAATTTGTTTCTCACAGTTTCATCAGAACACACTGGCGTTCAGGCACCATGTGGCTCAGACTTGCTGACCACACAATGCCACAGTGCTAGCTATTCTGATGTTTGTGCCAGCAGTAAGTGTCCAGAGAAGGTGTGTGTGTGTGCTGGGTGAAGTCAGGGAGCCCTGCTTAGAGTGGATGGGAGCCAATGCTGGCTAAAATTGGAAAGGCAGTATAGAAATGCAAAATATTGCTGCTGTTATTACATCTTTGTTTCTTTTCCAGAGTATGGCCCTAATATTGGTGAATGACCCTAATTTCTCTGTGAAAGACATATACAGTAGCTTACTCTGCAATATTTTTTAAATAATGTGCTGTTTATGTAAATTTCTAGGAATTGAGATTTGTCACTATATTGCTGAGAGAGAATACAAAAACATCTTTTGTATTAAACATTATAATGGTCTGTTTTGTGACAGAAATCGGAGCTCTCTGCTGAGGAACGACCAGAAAAACTAGGGGCTGCTCAACAACATCGCAGGAAAGTGGCATCTCTCAACAAGCAGATCCTGCAAAAAGCTGCATTTCTAGAAGAGGTAGGGAATAACTTACCTGGGAGGCCTACCATAATATTTATCTACAGTGACTTCTATCGTTCATTAGTATGTTGTCCCTTGTCAACTCCTAAGTAGTTTGAAATGGTAAAGCAACAAATTAGAATGCAGATAACGTATGGGTCTACCAGGTAGCCCAGCAGGAGATCCATGCAGTTTCAGATCATTGGGCCAGTTGGGATTTGGGACACTGTAGAGGTTCTGGAACAAGAAAAGGAATTGGAAGTGTGGATTTGTAAAAGAAATGAGGTATGAAGAAACCTTAGTGTATAGAAACATAGAAACATGATGACAAAAAAAGACCACACGGCCTATCTAGTCTGTCCTTCCACAACAACAACTACAACAGTCCACTTTTTACCTTTAGAGATCCTCTGTGTTGGTCCCATGCTTTTTTGAATTCAGTTACTGTCCTCATCTCTACCACCTCCACTGGGAGACTATTCCATGGATCCACTACTCTTTCTGTAAAGAAATATTTCCGCATATCACTCCTGAATCTATCTCCCTTCACCCTCATCCCATGTCCCCTCGTAGCAGAACTTGCTTTCAATTGAAAGAGGCTCTCTCCCTGAACATTTATGCCACGGAGGTATTTAAACATCTCAATCATATCACCTCTGTCCCGCCTTTCCTCTAAGGTGTACATATTAAGATCCTTAAGTCTGTCCTCATATGCTTTATAATGAAGACCGCTAATCATTTTAGTAGCCACCCTCTGCACCAACTCCACCCTGTTCACATCCTTTTGAAGGTGCGGTCTCCAGAATTGCACACCATACTCCAAATGAGGTCGCACCAAAGACTTATACAGAGGCATTATCACCTCCTTCTTTCTGCTAGCCATTCCTCTCCGTATGCACCCAAGCATCCTTCTAGCTTTTGCCGTTGCCTTTTCTACCTGTTTAGCTACTTTAAGATCATCAGACACAACCACGCCTAGGTCCCGCTCTTCTTTAGTGGACAAAAGTACTTCACCTCCTATATTGTATTGCTCCCTTGGATTGCTGCAGCCCAAATGCATGACCTTACATTTTTTAACATTAAATCCCAGCTGCCAAATTCTAGACCATTCTTCAAGCTTAGCTAGATTCCTCCTCATGTTATCTACACCTTCCTGGGTGTCTACTCTATTGCAGATTTTGGTATCATCTGCAAAGAGGCAAACCTTACCCGACAGCCCTTCCGCTATATCACTAACAAAGATGTTAAAAAGAATCGGACTAAGGACAGATCCCTGGGGCACACCACTGGTAACATCCTTCTCCTCAGAGTGAGCTCCATTTACTTGTACTCTTTGTCGCCTCCCACCCAACCAATTTCTAACCCAAGCATGTCTCAGCTACCACAGCACCTTATTACAACCAGAAAATGGCTAGCCTATACTATTGCCCACCCACCACTTTTTACGCCTGTCCCTCCCACACAAAATGAAGATGATACCAAATTAGCTTAAAGTACTGGTGACAATACTACTGTAACCTGTAAATAGTTACCCTGTGAATAGTTACCCCGGTTGTCCTATGTTTCTTTCCCTGTTCTATGTAAAACTCAATGTTGCTTGTATGCATTGTAGTATGTTTTGTTCGATGTACACCGCACTGATTTTAATAGCGCGGTATAGAAGAAATGTTAAATAAAATAAATAAATAAATAAGCAGTAACTTTAGGGTCCATCCCTAGGGTGCTCAGTTTGTTTATAAGTCGCCTGTGAGGAACAGTGTCAAAGGCTTTACTGAAATCTAAATACACCACATCTAGAGCTCTCCCTCGGTCCAACTCCCTGGTCACCCAGTCAAAGAAATCAATCAGATTTGTCTGACAAGACCTGCCTCTGGTGAATCCATGCTGCCTCGGATCCTGTAATCCGCTGGACTCCAGAAACCTCACTATTTTCTCTTTCAGCAGCGTTTCCAATAATTTACTCACCACCGAAGTTAAACTAACCGGCCTGTAGTTTTCAACCACATCCTTACTTCCGCTTTTGTGTAAAGGCACCACATGAGCCTCTCTCCAGTCCTTTGGCACCACTCCTGACTCCAACAAGGCATTGAAAAGGTCAGTCAGTGGAGTTGCTATAACGTCCCCAAGTTCCCTCAGTATTCTAGGGTGTATCCCATCTGGTCCCATTGCTTTGTCTACTTTAAGTTGAGCTAGTTTCTCACGAACACAGTCTTCTGAAAATTGTTCAAGATGTCCCTCGCTTCTGTTCTTATTTGTGGGTGTTTTCTGAGGTCCTGCTCCTGGTTCTTCATCTGTGAACACAGAACAAAAATATTTGTTAAGCAATTCCGTTTTATCCTTATCAGCTTCTACATATTCCCCCCCCCCCCTGCACCCTTGAGTCTGACAATACCACTTTTGCCCTTCCTCTTCTCACTAATATATCTGAAAAATGTCTTATCCCCCATTTTATTGCATTGGCTATTTCCTCCTCCTTTTGAATCTTTGCCTACTTGACTACTTTAAATAGCTTCTCTAAGTTTTTCCAAATACAGATGCCTGTCTTCCTCTCTCTGTGATCTCTTGTATTTCATGAAGGCCTCCCTCTTTTTCTTCACTTTTTCAGCTACTTCCTTCGAAAACCATTGCAGTCTCCTGTTCCTTTTGCCTTTATTTACCATTTTAACAAAAAGGTTGGTTGCCCTTAAAATACCCCCTTTCAGTTTTGCCCACTGTTTTTCTACATCCCCCAACTGTTCCCATCCCACTAACGACTCCCTGAGGTATTGGCCCATCTTCGCAAAGTTAGTCTTCCTAAAGTCTAAGATCCTCACCTTGGAATGGATTCTAACAGCCCTAGTCCTAATACTGAACCACACCATCTGGTGATCACTGGATGCAAAATGATCTCCCACTACAACATCAGAAACACTTTCACCATTGGTAAGCACCAAGTCCAGTATGGCCCCTTCACGTGTGGGGTCTGTTACCAATTGCCTGAATAGTTCTCCCTGTAGAGAATGCAGGATCTCCTTACTTCTAGATGATACTGCAGCAGGAATGTGCCAATCAGCATCTGGCATATTGAAATCTCCTACATACCTTCCCCAGTCTGCCCTGCGATCAGCACAGGTTGTGTCAGTATATCCATAATGACTGCAAATTTATGTCTTTTTGGTATCCTGAAAATCCAACTGGTTGTGGGATTCCACATCAGGTTTAGGAAACCTTCCCCTAATGGGAGCAGCCCCTCACAATGGTGGTGCTTCTAGAAGAAATGCATTTGACAGGTATTGAAGCAAAAAAACAGTCAGTTGAGTTGGTGCGAGAACTATAGTTAAAAGAAGAACTGAAGTGAAACCAAGTTTGGAAAAATGGAAAATGCCAATTGCCTTCATTTGCAGAACAAGTTGGTAGATGTATGGGTTGTGCTTTTGTGATTGCTGCAAGACTATCTCTTATGTTACTCAATGTGTTTACTATTTGAATTACTGACAAATTGAGAGAACATAGATTCCTGAATCCGTCATGCACTCTGCATAGACCGATCCCCTTTAAATTTGTCCTCCTTTGTTTGCCCTTATATCTCATCGCCAAGCCGTTTTCTTTGCAGTCCCTAATCTTGGGGGGTCACTCATCATTAAACTTTTCCAGGTCTCTCTCCTTTACATTTTCAATAATTTCTCAAGATGCAGTAATCCCATCTTCTCTGTGATGTTTAACTGCGTTATTTCGGAAGCAGCTTCCTGCTTCATACACTATTTCTAGTAGATTTTCCTTTTTCCTACTTTATTGTAGTTCTTTGAGCCTTAAAATTTCCTTATCTATTGTACTGAGTGGGTGTACTTTCATCATTTATTATAGCCGTATAATAATGTTTCTATATCTGTCTTTTATAGCTCTGCATGCAGTATCCATAAAAGATAACATAATTGAGTTTCATGTTTTGTTTTTAACTTAATGTGTCAGATTATATAAGGAATAAAGGATAGGACGTTGTACATTCAGGAGTAATATGAGGACATATTTCTTTATGGAAAGAGTAAAGGCTGCATAGAACAACCTCACAGAAAAAATGATAGAGACACGAGCAATATAGGAATTCAAAATGGCATGCAACAAGCACAGAGGAGCTCAGAGAGAGAGGTCATATATATTCGCAGATACAGTATTATAAAATACACAAATATGTTGCAACCCTACCCATGCTCCATGCTGAGGGAAGGGGATGGAAAGATGCCTCTATGATAGGCTTAAAGGGCTCTCCAACATGGAGAAGAGATGGCTGTGAGGAGATATGATAGAGGTCTTTAAAATGAGTGGAGTGGAACAAATAAACTTGAATCAGTTGTTCATTCCTTCAAAAAGTACAAAGATTAGGGGATACACAATAAAGCTACAAAGTTGTACATTTAGTATTAATTGGCATAAATACTTTTCCACTCAACACATTTAAACTCTGGAATTCATTGTCAGAGGGCTTAGTAAAAACTGTTAGTGTAGCTGTGCTTAAAGGTTTGGACAAGTTCCTAGAGGAAAAGTCCATAAACCATTATTTAAGTAGACTGGGGGAAGTCCACTGCTTATCACTGGGAATCTGTCTGCCTTTCAGGATCCTCCCACAGGTACTTGTGACCTATATTGGCCACTGTTGGAAACAGCGGCTTCAAGAAGTAGGGACCCACTGCAACTATTGTGACCTTCCTGAAATCTGCCTCATTAGAGTCCATATGCAAAGCACTAACTTTGATCTCCAGGAACAAGCAGGAATGTAGTCTTCACATATGGGTATCATTGGTACCGACGGAGCCCGCGCAGGAATGCTCCCCAGTGTCCAATAGGAATGCTTTTGGGAGCATCCCACAGTGCATGCGTGTTGCCTTCCTGCCTCCTGTACCTCTGTCACTTCAGTTCTTCGTTTTCCATGGAGCCAACAGGACGTGTACCCTGTCATCGCAGAAAATTTCCTTTTATTCTTTGTTTTCTTGTGGTCGCGTCTGCCTTCATTCGACGCCTACCGGTACCGCCGGTGGTGGTTCTTTCTTTTAAAAAAATCCCTTGTATTTTCTTCAGGGGTCTTTCCCCTGTTTCTGGTGCTAGGTGTCATTTTGGGCACTAGGCCCACTTTTCTTCAGGCATGGAGAAACCAGCTAGTAGTTTCAAAAACTGCTCAAAGTGTGGCGGTACCATTTCCGTCACCAACACCCATGATTGGTGTCTAAAATGTTTAGGTCCTGAACATTGTCCAATGGAGTGTCTCTCCTGCATGAGGATGACCAAAAGGGGCCTGCAGAATAGAGCTGCAAAACTCGGTACCCTTTTGGCCGTGGATACGATGTCACTTGCATCCATGTCTTCCAGGGCTTCATCTTCCTCCCACGGATCTCAGGTAACTAAATGTAAGTCTTCTAAGACTGGCCAGTCCTCGAAGGGTAAATCTCCTTCAAAGTATCGAGATGCCACTGGCATTGCCCTCGAGGATAGTTAACCGGCAAAACAGCCCCGGCGGGAGTCTTCGGGCTCCAAAGCATTAACGGGGCTCCAGGATGTTCCAGAGGCTTCCACCTCTGCAGAACTACTGGTGCCATGTTCTGGGGTCGTAGCCGCTTCCACCGGTACCGACACCCAGGCATCGGCAGGAGCGATGGATAAAAGAATCCTCGCTATTGAACGCAGTCTAGCATCCCTCTTAGCAGCTTTGGTACCGCTAAGACCGCTACAGACGGTTCAACAGATACCGGTACCGACAGTACCTGCTTCGACAGGACTGCTTCCCCCCATGCTGAGCCTTGAGTCTATCTCGGGTATCGGGGATCAGGAACCGAGACATTTCGGTACCGACTTCGAGCGGTACTGATACCATGCGTTATGGGAGCACCCGTGCCCTTGAGTCTTCCGATTCCGATGACTCTGACGATTGTACTGATACCAGAGTGAACCTACTAGAGGATTCAACTCCTCCTCCTCA
The DNA here is from genome assembly GCA_033557465.1 of Ichthyophis bannanicus. Taxonomy (NCBI): domain Eukaryota; kingdom Metazoa; phylum Chordata; class Amphibia; order Gymnophiona; family Ichthyophiidae; genus Ichthyophis; species Ichthyophis bannanicus. The sequence continues at coordinate 765,991,474 of CM066036.1, read as the reverse complement.
ACACAGGATGTCTCCTCCAGAAGATATGTCCTTCCAGGATTTCATACGTGATTTAGCAAAGGGTCTTGCAATCACTGTGATTCCAGAAAAGGAACCTAGGGCAGAAGAATTAAGAATTCTACAATCTCCAGGAACAAGCAGGAATGAGTCTTCACATATGGGTACGTCGGTACCGACGGAGCCTGCGCGGGAACGCTCCCCAGCGTCCAATCAGAAAGCTTTTGGGAGCATCCCACAGCGCCTGCGTGCTGTCTTCCCGCCTTTCCAACTGTCTCTCCTCAGTTGTTCTTTTTCCGCGGAGCCAGCAGGTCGTGTTCCTGTCACCGCAAAAGAATTTCCTTTTTTTTTTTTTTTTATTTATTTCTTTTCTGTCGTGTCTGCCTTCCTCGACGCTATACCGGTACCGCCGGTTCTTATTCTTTTCTTAAAAAAAAAAGAAAAAGACCTATTTTTTCTTCAGCTGTACTTCAGTTTTGGGCCTTAGGCCCAAAACCTTTTTCCTCAAATATGGAAAAACCTGCCTCAGGTTTTAAGAAGTGCACAAAATGTGGCGGTACTATATCCGACACCCATGACTGGTGTCTCAAATGTTTAGGCCCTGACCATTCCATCAAAGATTGTATGTCCTGTTCCATGATGCCTAAGAGAGGTCGACAGAACCGAGCTGCCAAGCTCAGTACCCTGTTTCTCTCTGATGCAGCTTCAGTGGCATCGACGTCTTCCAGGGCTGCTTCTTCCTCCCATGGGATCTCAGGTAACTAAACATAAATCCAGCCGGTCCTCGAAGGGCAAATCTCCTTCTAAGCATCAAGATGCCTCTGGCCTTGCCCTCGAGGATTCTGCACCGGCAAAATTACCCCAGCGGGAGGCTTCGGCTTCTAAAGCATCATCATCGGGGTTCCAGGACGATCTAGATGGCGTGGCCTCAACCGATCTCCTGGTGCCATGCTCTGGGGTACCGGTGGCCTCCACCGGTACCGACTTCCAGGCATTAGCATCGTCCATGGATCAGAGGATTCTGTCTATGGAACGCAGTCTGGCGGCTTTCCTTGTGGCATCGACGCCCGTGGTACCGCATCAGACTACTCCGCAGGTACCGGCTCCGGTATCGCCATCGGTACCGATCCCGGTGGCATCGGCATCGGTGTCAGCCATGCCGGTACCCTGCCCTCTGCAGCCTTCCGGTACCGATACCCTGGTACCGATGATTCCCGATACCGACCCCGGTCAGTACGGTTATCGGGCTTTGCAAGAGCATCCCAACAGACGATACTTTGATTCCTCTGGTGACTCTGAGGATTCTGAACAGTCTGTCGATGCAGTGATGCTTCTTCCACAGGAGGAGTCCTCTCCTAAACGAAAGATGTCTCCTCCAGAGGACTTGTCTTTTCAAGACTTTATCAGAGAAATGGCTCGGGGTCTCTCTATTACAGTAGCCCCAGAGTCAGAGCCTAGAGCTAAGGAGTTAGATATTTTACAATATCCTAAAACTCCTAAAGAGGCAGCTACCTTGCCTATTCATGAGATTCTGTATGATCTCATGTTAAGGATGTGGGAAGCACCTCTAACCACCTCTCCTCATTCTCGCAGGTTGGACACCATGTATCGTGTCCCTCCTTGTCCTGGTTTCCATAAGACTCAGCTTCCTCACCACTCTGTTGTGGTTGAGTCTGCAATGAAAAAGATTAGAAGTGCCAAGAGACATGCCTCTAATCCTCCAGGACGTGAATGTAGAACCCTGGATGCTTTTGGTAGAAGAATCTTCCAAGCTTCCATGCTTGCTGCAAGAATTAATTCTTATAGTCTCTACATGGGCATGTTCTTAAAAGAGGTCACTGACCATTTGCAGACTTTAAGTCCTTTTATGTCTGACAATAAAAGGCAAGAATTTCTCTCTGCGCTCAAACATGCCCAGGATGTCTCCAAATTCTCCAACCATGCAGCTTTTGATTCTTTTGAATGCGTAAGCAGAGCCTCGGCTATAGCTATAGCAGCACGTAGGGTTGCTTGGTTTCAAGCATCTGATTTGGAGACCTGGGTCCAAGATGAATTGGGAAATATCCCTTGTACAGGTGAAAATCTGTTTGGCTTTTGCTTGCCAATCTTTACCAATCAGATGGATGCTGAAAATTCTGCTTTGGATAGACTATCCAAATCTACAGCTGCTCCTGCTAAGAAAAGGTTGTTCAAGAAAACACCTTTTTCAAAGAAGGGAATATCCTATCCTGCTTATAGTCAGAGAGCATCTTCTGCAGCTGAGTTCCCTTCCAAACGTCAGCAATCCTCCAAACAGACCAAGGCGAAGGCTGCGAAGCCTGCTCCAGCCCAGCAGTCTCAGCCACCTCAGAGCCTTTGACTTTCTGCTGGAGAACTTAGCCTTTCTGGCTCTAGAAGGACCAGAGCCCTCCACCATTCCAGGAAGGCTATATCACTTTGCTCCCAGATGGGGGCAAATCACAGCAGAGCAGTGGACACACTCCATCATAAGAGAGGGATACAAACTTCATTTTTCCAGCTTGCCCCCTCTCACAAGAGTGCACCAGTTCAATTCTCCAACCTCCCTCCTCAGCCTATTAGAGCAGGAGGTTGCCACTCTTCTAGCCCAGGGGGCAGTAGAGGAAGTGCCCTCTCATCAACAGGGCACAGGGTTCTACTCCCCCTATTTTCTTATTCCAAAGAAAACAGGGGGCTTCAGACCCATTTTAGATCTCAGAGAATTGAACAGATTCCTAGTCAAAGAAAAATTCAAGATGGTTTCTCTAGGAGCTCTGCTGCCATACCTTCAGAGTCAGGATTGGCTTTGTTCTCTAGATCTCAAGGATGCGTACACTCATGTTCTCATCCATCCAACTCACTGAAGGTTCCTTCGGTTCCTTTTCCAGGAGAAGCACTATCAATACAGAGTGCTCCCCTTTGGCCTGGCCTCTGCACCAAGGGTGTTCACGAAATGCATGGCAGTGGTTGCTGCTTTTCTGCGCACCCTGGGAATATTTGTCTTCCCCTACCTGGATGACTGGCTCATTCGAGCTCCCACTCAATCAGAGGCCAGGACTACTCTAACCTGCACAATGCGTATCCTTCAATACTTAGGGCTGGTAATAAACATCCCAAAATCCAATTTGATCCCTACTCAGTCCCTGGAGTTCATAGGGTCACTGCTGGGTACCACAAAAGCAAGGGCCTTTCTTCCCCAGGCCCGTTGCCTTCGCTTGATGCAGTTAGCTTCTCAAGAAGAGTTGAAACCCCTACTCACTGCTCGAGAGATGTTACAGTTGCTAGGCCACATGGCTTCCACCGTTCATGTGGTACCATATGCTCGCCTTCACATGAGAGCAGCTCAGTGAACTTTATCCACCCAATGGACCCAGGCATTAGGCTGCCTGTCAGACAAAATAGCAAACACAAGTCGCCTCATTTTGTCCCTCCAGTGGTGGAAGTCCCCTCAGAACCTCTTGCTGGGGTGTCCTTTTCAGCAGACTCTACCCCAGGCAACTCTTAGAACAGATGCTTCTCCAATGGGCTGGGGAGCTCATCTTCAGGACATCTCCACCCAGGGCATCTGGTCCCCACAGGAGACTTGTCTCCACATCAATCTCTTGGAACTCAGAGCAATCTTCCTTGCTCTACGAGTTTTCCACACCCTGCTCAGCCACAAGACAGTCCTTGTCCACACGGACAATCAGGTGGCCATGTTCTACATAAACAAGCAGGGAGGAACTGGCTCTCTGTCGCTTTGCAAGGAAGCTCTGCGACTGTGGGCCCTCGCCAGAGAGAATCACATTCATCTTCTGGCAGTCTATCTTCCAGGGGTTCAAAACTCTTGGGCAGACAGACTCAGTCGAGTTCTGCTTCCACACGAGTGGTCCCTACATATGGACCAGGTGTCCAAAATTTTTCAAATTTGGGGAACCCCGGACATAGACCTCTTTGCAAGTCCGTGGAATGCCAAACTTCCCAGGTTCTGTTCCAGAACTCCGGCTCAGGGGGCTCAGGCAAGGGATGCTTTCCTCCTTCACTGGGGTCAAGACTTCCTGTATGTCTTTCCATCCATTCCACTAATTCCCAAAACCCTGTTCAAGCTTCAGAGAGACAGAGGCCACATGATTCTCATAGCTCCACATTGGCCACGGCAAGTGTTGTACCCTCTGCTTCTACATCTCTCTCAAGCTCCCTCCCTAGAGTTAAGGTCTGCTCCAGACCTCCTCTCTCAGGAGGACGAAAAGTTGTGGCATCCCAATCCCCAGTCTCTGCATCTCAGGGCTTGGTTGCTGAAGGCCTAGATCTCTAGGATCTTCCTCTTTCTCAGCAAGTGAAAGATGTTCTTCAAGCTTCCAGAAAACCTTCCACTAGACGTTCTTACGCCTTCAAGTGGAAAAGGTTTACCATCTGGTGTTCTGAAAAGGGTCTTAACCCCCGTGCCATACCTCTGGAATCGTTGCTGGAGTATCTCCTGTATCTGTCTAATGCAGGCCTTAAGACAAATTCAGTAAGAGTCCATCTGAGTGCTATTGCAGCTTCACTCAAGCCTCTAAATGGACAACCTGTTTCCTCTCATCCCCTTGTAGCAAGGTTCATGAGAGGCCTCCTTTTAACAAAGCCTCCCATTAGACCACCTCTGGTGGCATGGGACTTAAATTTGGTTCTTGGTCAGCTTATGAAGCCGCCTTTTGAACCTTTAGCTACTACCTCCTTGAAATACCTTTCTTGGAAGGTTATCTTTCTCATTGCAATCACATCAGCACGCCGCATCAGTGAATTGCAAGCACTAGTAGCTAATCCACCTTATACAAGATTCCATCATGACAAGGTGGTCCTTAGGACTAATCCACATTTTATGCCTAAGGTGGTCTCGCCTTTTCACCTCAACCAAGAGGTCTACCTACCTGTCTTTTTTTCCATGGCCTCATGCATCACCTGCAGAGAGGAATCTTCATACCCTGGACTGTAAAAGAGCTCTGGCATTTTACTTAGAGGACACAGCAACATAGAAAGTCTTCTCAACTCCAATAGAACTCTTTCCAACTGGATTGCCCAATGTATTTCTTTCGCCTATCAGAGCAAGAATATTTCTCTGGAGGGCCATGTCACAGCTCACAATGTGAGAGCCATGGCAACCTCAATGGCTCATCTGAACTCTGTGTCTATCGACGACATCTGTCGAGCAGCCACTTGGGCCTCAGTTCATACCTTCACAGCCCATTACTGCTTAGAAAAGGACTCCCACCGGGATGCCTTGTTTGGTCAGGCTGTTCTCAAACACCTGTTCCATACCTAATCAACTGCTACCCACCATCCCTCTGGGGATGCCAGAGATCCAGGTGAGGAAGTGCAGCCCTGTCCCAGGGTCACACAACATCTGGGCGCTCTCCCTGGCATCAAAAGCTAGGGAGTCCCCATATGTGAAGACTCATTCCTGCTTGTTCCTGGAGATAGCACAGTTACTTACCTGTAACAGGTGATCTCTGGGAACAGCAGGAATAAGTCTTCACAACCCACCCACCTCCCCTAGGAGTTGTCTCTCTCTCTCTATCTCCTTTCCCTCTCTCTCTCCCTCTTTGTCTCAGCTATAAAACTCAACTGAGGAGAGACAGTTGGAAAGGCGGGAAGGCAGCACGCAGGCGCTGTGGGATGCTCCCAAAAGCTTTCTGATTGGATGCTGGGGAGCATTCCCGCGCAGGCTCCGTCGGTACCGACGTACCCATATGTGAAGACTTATTCCTGCTGTTCCCAGAGATCACCTAATACAGGTAAGTAAGTGTGCTATACCCTATGACTCCCAAGGAGGCAGCTATGCTTCCCATTCACAAGATCTTACATGATCTAATGTTGAGAATGTGGGAAACTCCTTTAACGATATCTTCACATTCCCGACGCCTTGACACTATGTACCGAGTGCCAAGTTGTCCTGGTTTTCAAAAAACTCAGTTACCACACCATTCAATGGTAGTGGAATCGGCCATGTGAAGAATCAAGAGTGCTAAAACACATTCTTTTAATCCTCCAGGCCGGGAATCCAGGACTGATGCTTTTAATCCTCCATGCTATCAGCCAGGATCGGTTCCTACATTCTTTATATGGGAATGTTCCTGGAAGAAGTCACAAAAGACTTAGAGCTCATTAGCCCTTGTGTCTCAGAGGAAAAAAGAGCAGACTACCACCTAGAATGTCTCTAAATTCATGAACCATGCCACCTTTGATTGCTTTGAATGTATTAGCAGAACCTCTGCTATATCCATAGGAGCACATCATATTGCTTGGCTTCAAGCATCAGACTTAGAACAGTGGGTGCAAGAAAAGCTGGGAAACATTCCTTGTGCAGGAGAAAATCTCTTTGGCAAGGACTGGCAGGACAAGGCTAATCAGCTTGAATCTGAAAATACTACCTTGAACAGACTATCAAAGTCTACAGCCAACCCAGCAAAGAAGAAAAAAATTTAAAAAAGCCCTTTTTCAGTAAGAAAAAGAAGCTTTACCCATCTTACACCCATCAAAGCCATTGTCTGCTTCATGTTCCCTAGAAGGGGCAACAACAGAACAGACAGCAAAGAAAGCCGCAAGCTCAAAGAGCTCAACTGACCCAACAGACCCAGCCCCCTCAAGGTCTTTGACTTCTACCTAGAGAACTTAGTCATTCTACCCCTGAAAGGTCCAGAACCCTTAACCATTCCAGGAAGACTATGCTATTTTGCCAAAAGATGGCAACAAATAACATCAGAAAATTGGACTCTGTCCATTGTACGACTGTGGTACAAGCTTCATTTTCTCAACTTGCTCCCACCTACAATAATAAAACAGTTCAATTCTCAAGCCCCTGCCACCAACCTCTTGTGGCAGGAGGTCATATCACTTCTCGCTCAAGGAGCAATCGAAGAGGTAGCCATACCTCCCAACAGGGGACGGGGTTTTACTCCCCCTATTTTCTTATTCCAAAGAAGACAGGTGGACACAGGCCTATACTAGACGTCAGAGAATTAAACAAATATTTGTTCCAAGAAAAGTTCAAAATGATCTCCCTCGGGACACTTCTACCATACCTGCAAAGTCAGGACTGACTATGTTCTCTAGATCTAAGAGATACGTACACGCATATGGTCTTGGGCAAGCCACTTAACCCTCCATTGCCCATGATCCCTGTTAAATAGTTCTCTCCAAGTTATAAATGCCCTGTTCAATGTAATTTCAGTTTGTTCAATGTAAACCACCTTGATATCATGAAAGGCGGTATATAAGAAATGTTAAATAAATAAATATTCTCATCCACTCAGATCACAGGAATTTCCTTCGATTCCTGGTCCAAGGAAGACACTTCCAGTACAGAGTTCTTCCTTTTGGACTGGCCTCTGCTCCAAGAGTCTTCACAAAATGCATGTCAGTGGTAGCAGCATTTATGAGGACTCTGGGAATATTCGTTTTCCCTTACTTAGGCGATTGGCTCATTCGAGCATTGACAGCTTCTCTTTCTCGGGCAATGAGAATTCTTCAATACTTGGGACTGGTCATAAACCTCCCAAAATCTCATCTCACCCCCTCTCAATCTCTCAAATTCATAGGGGCTCGTCTAGACACCCGGCAGTCAAGGGCTTTCCTGCCACAGCCACGCTGTCTACGAATAATACAATTGTCATCTCAAGCATCTATGAAGGTGTTCCTTACTGCTCGAGAGATGCTTCAACTTCTGGGATACATGGAATCCACTGTCCATGTGGTTCCCTATGCTCGCCTCCACATGCGAGCAGCCCAGTGGACCCTATCCTCTCAATGGTCACTGGCCTCAGGTCAGTTAATGGACAAAATCAGAAACACCACACGTCTGATTTCGTCCCTACAATGGTGGCAATCTCTAGAAAACCTCCTCGTAGGCTCTCCTTTCCGGCAGCCTCTATATCAGGCCACCCTAACAACAGATGCGTCCAAGATGGGTTGGGGTGCCCACTTGCACGATCTCTCCACTCAGGGTTTTTTGACCTCACAGGAGGTTTCTCTTCAACATAAACCACCTAGAACTGAGAGCCATTTTCAATGCTGTTCAAGTCTTTCAGACCCATCTCAGCAACAAAACAGTTCTGGTCCAAACCGACAATCAGGTAGCTATGTTCTTTGTGAACAAGCAAGGCGGAACAGGCTCCCTGTCGCTATGCAGCGAAGCTTTGTGACTATGGGCCCTCGCCAGAGGGTTGCAAATTCACCTGTTTGCAGTATACCTTCCAGGCATTCAAAGCTTATGGGCAGACAGACTCAGTCAAATACTGCTGCCACACGAGTGGTCCCTCCGCTCATATCAGCTTGCTCGAGTATTTCAAATCTGGGGAACACCAGATATAAACCTCTTTGCAAGTCCACAGAATGCCAAACTTCCCCGATTCTGTTCCAGAATCCTGGCTCACAACTGTTAAGCAAGAGATGCTTTCCTATTCCATTGGGGTCAGGACTTCCTCTATGCCTTCCCACCCATTCCCCTCATTCTCAAAACTTTATTCAAACTTCAGAGAGACAGAGGTCATATGATACTCATATGACAAACGTGGTATCCTCTTCTTCTGCGTCTCGCTCAAACCACTCCTCTGGAGTTGGGGAGTGCTCCAGATCTTCTGTCTCAGGAGGACAGATGCTTACTGCATCCCAATCCCCAGTCCCTACATCTCAGGGCCTGGTTACTGAAAGCCTAGAATTCCAGGATATTAACCTTTCTCAACAAGTAAAGGATATCCTTCTGGCTTCCAGAAAACCTTCCACAAGACGTTCCTACGCTTTTAAGTGGAAAAGGTTCTCTGTCTGGTGTTCACAAAAGGGACTTAACCTCCTTTTGGTACCTGTAGAGTTGCTAGTAGAGTAGCTCCTCCAATTATCAACTTCTGGTCTACAGATCAATTCAGTGAGAGTCCATCTTAGTGCTATTGCTGCTTTTCATAAATCTTTCGATGGACAACCTATTTCCTCTCATCCACTTGAAACAAGATTTATGAGAGGCCTCCTCTTAACAAAACCTCCCATTAAACCACCACCGGTGGCATGGGATCTGAATCTTCTTGGTCGGCTTATGAAACCGCCCTTTGAACCTTTAGCCACTTTAGACCTAAAGTTTCTTTCATGGAAAGTTATTTTCCTAATTGCCATCACTTCTGCAAGGCGCATTAGTAAACTACAGGCGTTAGTAGCTGACACTCCTTATACAAGGTTCCACCATGATAACGTAGTCCTCAGGACTCATCCTCACTTTATGCCAAAGGTGGTTTTGCCTTTCCATTTAAACTAGTCTGTTTATCTTCCTGTATTCTTCCTTTATTTATTTATTTATTTAGCCATATTAGACCTAGTCCTTAGTGGAACACCAGATCTAGTGCAAGAGATAAGGGTGTTGGGGCCACTTGGCAATAGTGATCATAGCATGGTCGCCTTTGATTTAATTAGTGGAGGAGGGATAGTAAGGAAATCCACAGTACTACCTTTTAACTTTCGAAAGGGGATCTATGATAAAATGAGGAAAACAGTTAAGAAAAAACTAAAAGGAGCCGTTGCAAAGGTTAAAGACGTACATCAAGCTTGGGTGTTGTTGAAAAATACTATCTTGGAAGCCCAGACCAGCTGTATTCCACGCTTTAAGAAAAGTGGAAGGAAGTCCAAAAAACTGCCAGCATGGTTTAAAGGTGAGGTCAGAGAGGCTGTTGTTGCCAAAAAAAGCATCTTTCAGGAAATGGAAAAAAGAGCCAAACGACGAAACCTGGAAACAGCACAAGCACTCTCAAGTCAAATGCAAGGCATTGATAAGGCAGGCAAAGAGAGAATTTGAGAAGAATCTTGCTGCGGAAGCAAAAACGCGAAATAAAGACCTTTTCAAGTACATTCGTAGCAAAAAACCTGTGAGAGAGTCAGTTGGTCCATTAGATGATAAAGGGGTTAAAGGAGCACTAAGAGGCGACAAGGCGATAGCTGAGAGACTGAATGAATTCTTTGCTTCGGTCTTTACTGAGGAAGATGTAGGGATGTTACCCATGACTGAAGTGGTATTTAAAGGTGCGGAAGAATTGAAGGAAATATCGATACATCGGAAGATGTCTTACAACTATTAGATAAACTGAAGAGTAGCAAATCACCTGGGCCGGATGGTATACATCCAAGGGTGTTGAAAGAACTGAAATATGAGATTGCAGACCTGCTATCAGTAATCTGTGAACTATCATTAAAATCATCTCTAATACCTGAAGATTGGAGGATCGCCAATGTAACACCAATTTTTAAAAAGGGTTCCAGGGGTGATCCGGGAAACTACAGACCGGTGAGCCTGACGTCAGTAACGGGAAAAATGGTAGAAACCAGCATAAAAAATAAAATAACTCAGCATGTAGATAGTCACAACCTAATGGGAGACAGCCAACATGGCTTTAGACAAGGAAGATCTTGTCTTACTAATCTGTTATGTTTTTTTGAAGGAATGAATAAACAGGTGGACAAAGGTGAGTCGGTTGATATAGTGTATCTGGACTTTCAGAAAGCCTTTGACAAGGTCCCTCATCAGAGACTTTTGTCAAAACTAAAGAGTCATGGGATAGGAGGCAGTGTACTATTGTGGATCAGGAACTGGTTAAAATATAGAAAGCAGAGGTTAGGGCTAAATGACCAATTTTCCCAATGGAGAAAGGTGAATAGTGGTGTACCCCAGGGATCTGTGCTGGGTCCGCTGCTTTTTGACATATTCATAAATGACCTGGAAAGTGGAATAACGAGTGAGGTTATCAAATTTGCAGATGACACAAAACTATTTAAAGTTGTTAAAACCCAAGAGGATTGTGAAAAATTGCAAGAGAATCTTGATAAATTGGAAGACTGGGCATCAAAATGGCAGATGAAATTTAATGTGGACAAGTGCAAGGTTATGCACCTAGGGAAGAACAACCCAAACTATGGTTACACAATGCAAGGTTCCACATTAGGAACCACCACCCAGGAAAAAGATTTAGGCGTCATTGTGGATACCATGTTAAAACCCTCGGCCCAGTGTGCAGCGGCAGCCAAGAGAGCAAATAGAATGCTAGGTATGATAAGGAAAGGAATGGAAAATAAAACAAAAGATATTATAATGCCTCTATATCGTTCCATGGTGAGACCGCACCTTGAATATTGTGTGCAATTCTGGTCGCCGTATCTTAAAAAGGATATAGCGATTTTAGAAAAGGTTCAGAGAAGAGCCACCAAAATGGTAATGGGGATGGAAGGATACTCCTATGAAGAAAGGCTAAAAAGGTTAGGGCTCTTTAACCTGGAAAAGAGACGGCTGAGGGGAGATATGATAGAAGTCTATAAATTAATGAACGGAGTGGAACGGGTAAACGTAGATCGATTACGTTATCAGAATATAGAAAGACTAGGGGACATGCAATGAATCTACAGGGTAAACTATTTAAGACTAATAAAAGAAAATATTTTTTTCACTCAACGTGTAATCAAACTCTGGAATTTGTTACCGGAGGATGTAGTAAAGGCTGTTAGTGTAGCTGGGTTTAAAAAAGGTTTGGACAAGTTCCTGGAGGAAAGGTCCGTAAACTATTATTAAGAAGTGACCGAAGATATCAATGCTTGACCCAGTACAAGCATTGTGGAACTTGTGTCTCTTGGGGAAACTGCTAGGTACATATGACCTAGATTGGCCACTGTTGGAAACAGAATACTGGGCTTGATGGACCTTGGTCTGACCCAGTATGGCATATCTTATGTTCTTATGTTAGCTGTATTTATATCCCGCTTTTCACCGGGTCAAAGCGGTCAATTGGGAGATACATTTTTTTTTTTTTTTAAACTTTTATTTTCATTTTACAACAAGCAAAAGAAACAACACACCAAAGGAAACAAATACAAGCATACAATAAGGAAAAGCAACCCCAATTACCCCCCACCCCTGTGCTTCTTCTCTAAGCTGATAAGTATCATCATAGAAGCGCTTACAAACAACAGTCATTGTACATCAAAACAAACAGAAATAGTATCTGCGATACAGAATGATCATGTGACAGAGATTTACACAGATTTAAACAGTCAGATGAGAGCATTGAGCAGTTTGAACATAGTCGTTGAACAGCTTCCATTTAGACAAGTGGTGGGGAGTCTGAGCGGAAGAAGCTAACATACGAGGTATTTGCTCATATTTACTGTAGAGACAGACATGATTCCACCATTCATTGGGGCTCAGAAGGGAGCTATTTTTCCAGTATTTCGTAATTAGGGAAATAGCTATGCCCAGCATAAAGTCTAAAAGGAAGTAAGCCGATTTGGGAAGAGAGGGGATCCCCGCAGCTGAGTGGAGTCCCACTATCTTCCAAGAGAGGGGCTCCTGAAAGTGCAAAATAGATTGAATACTACCCCAGACCCGACTCCAGTAATACTGTAATGCAGGGCATTCATACATAACATGAGGTAGTGAACCTATGGCCACATGGCATGTCCAGCATCTATTGCTCTGAGTGGCGTTCCATTTGGCTAACCTGTCAGGAGTATAGAAACATCGGTGGGCTAGAAAGAAAAGTGTCTGAGTGAGTGAGGCGGATCGATTGAGGAGACGCTCTCCAGCTTGTATCTGTTGTTCTAGAATCAGTAAATGTTGCTTTCTTTGTTTCCCCTGTCGAATTTGATAACTAGTTATAGTTGCACGGATAGACGCCTTAAAACCCTCCCACCAAGCCCAGCTCGCAGTGTCATGGGGTGAATTAAAATGAAAGTAGTCTTGGATAGCAGCCTTTATATCAACCTGAAAATCTTTGTGGTCTAGTAGGGATCTATCAAAAAACCAAGCACGGGGATGTTCACCTTGCGTAGTGACATGTAATGAGAAAGATATGGCAGCATGATCTGAGATATGGAGAGGATGAATCCTAGCCGTGTCCACTTGGGATATCAGTGCTTTGGAGATAAGAAAAAAAATCTATTCTAGATTGTGAGTGATGGGGGGCTGAGAAAAAGGTGAACTCTAAGTCGGAGGGGTGAAGCAGCCTCCATATATCTACTAACGCAAGATCTTTCATCAGAGCTGTAAGGGTATCAAGACTCTTGGGTGGACCACTCGTTCTAGGCGGCAGTCTATCTATCAAAGGATCAAGTACTTGGTTGAAATCGCCGCCAAGTATTAATGGAGTATTGGCAGAGGCCTGTACCAACTGCGCAATACTTGCATAGTAAGCAGGGTTATCCACATTCGGAGCATAAATACAAATACACGTGAATTCACTATCTCCAACCGTAAGGTGTGCACGGGCCCATCTACCCTCCTTATCAGAGCTAGTATCCATTACAGTAGCTTGCAAAGACTTCTTAACCAAGATGGCTACCCCACACCGTTTGGAAACGGCGGGAGAGTAGGCAGCCACCATGTAAGGCTTAGCATTAAGTTTCAGTGTTTCAACGGAGTTTAAATGCGTTTCCTGAAGAAACACTAAATCAGCATGCTCATGATTAAGATAGCTAAGGATTTTCTTTCTTTTGATTGGACTATTGATGCCTTTTACGTTCAGTGATAAGATCTTACATAAGGCCATTCAGAAGGGTTAAAAATTCTGAGAAAGAACATAACGCACATAATTTCACAATGTCCCTCATATTAACTGTATATGGCTGTACACATGACATGATAGAAAATAAGCTAATGAAAAACAATGAAGCGCCCCATATAAAAAAATAAGCACCGAAGTGCACTAGAGAAGAAGCAGAACCCCAGAAATTACTGGCGACCATATGTCTGCGGGGAGAAACCCCAGAGAAGGCCTAATTTGAAACATATAACCTGTATAGCTATGCGTGTTCCGAATCCAACCGAGGTGCACATCATGGAGGGAAGGGAGACCAAGAAAGTTATATATAGAAAGAAGAAAAGTCCAGGCAGTCTCTGTTCCAGGCTGTGATCACCGCGTCGGGCCATTCAAAATGGCGGGCAGAGCCGGCGGATTACAGATTCAAGTTGTTGGATTAGCGCATCTGGTCTGCTTCTTTGGAATCTAAAAATGTTGCTAGTAGATCAGGATCTTCGAAGGTTCTAGTTTGGTTATGGAGAGTCACTCTGAGCTTCGCTGGATACAATAGGCCAAAGCGAGCCTTTAGCTGTTGAAGTCTAGGGCGAAAAGCAAGGAGTCTCTTCCGACGGTCAACTGTGGGCTTTGCCAAGTCAGGGAAGAAGGAGACTTTATGACTTTCAAACTCCATATGATGATTCGCCCGGGCAGCATTTAGAATTTGTTCAACTTGCTGATATCTCAGTAATCGAAAGATGATAGGCCGGGGGGTCGTCCGATTGAGCGCCATGTTGGTAGGAACACGATGTGCTCGGTCAATTTCCAGATCTCTGTGAAAAGTGATCTTCAGCAAGGAGGGAAGAGTTTTGACCAGGAATTCTCTTATATCTCCTGCTTCCGCCCCCTCCGGTACTCCAATGAGCCTTACATTGTTGCGACGGGCTCGATTATTGCTATCCTCTAATTCTTTTTGAAGATTCTGTATCTGACGCTCAGCCTTGTCCAGTTTCCCCAAGCGCACCGCGTGCGAGTCGAGGACCCCCGCCATGTTGTCCTGCCGTAGTGAAAGACCTTCAAGCCGGTCCTGAAGCATACCGAAATCTTCTCGCATGGCTCGGAGCGCTTCTCCGTTGGACTGTACCAGTTCCTTCACTCCGCGGATTTCCTCCAAAATCTCCTGGTGCATTTCGGGGTTTTCCCGAAGTGGAACAATCTTTTGTGGGGAAGACAACTCTGTTTTGGAGCGTTTTCCGTGTGAAGAAGAGGGAGACCCGAAGTCTAAGCGCGCTGGTTTGTGGGCCGCCATCCCCCCGAGGCACCCCGGTAAGTTCGGAGCAAAATATTAAGTTTATGTAGGTATTAAGTCAGGATTCTGAGTAGGCCTCTCGGGAGCTTCAGCGCGAAGCGTCTAACCCGCTGGACATCAGGCTCCGCCCCCGGGAGATACATTTAACACGAGGGGATATGACACACATACGCTAATACTTACAGGGAACATGGGCAATGGAGGGTTAAGTGGCTTGCCCAAGACCACAAGGAGTGCCTATCGGACTAGAAATCCCAGTCCCTCCGGCCTGAGATTGCTGTCCCCAGGTGGGACTTGAACCCCCGGCCCTCCGGCCTGAAGTACCTTGTCCTAACCACTAGGCCACTCCTCCCACATTCCCTAGGCCTCATGCCTCTGTTGCGGAAAGGAATCTTCACACATTGGATTGTAAAAGAGCCTTAGCCTTTTATCGCCAAAGAACTAAGCCACATAGAAAATCTTCTCAGCTTTTTGTGGCTTTTGACTATAGTCATTTGGGACGTCCAGTTTCCAGAAGAACTTTGTCAAATTGGATTGCAGATTGCATATCCTATACATATCAGTATAAAGGACTTTCTCTCGAGGGCCATGTCACATCTCACAATGTGAGAGCAATGGCAGCCTCAATGGCTAACCTTCGTTCTGTGTCTATTGATGACATCTGCAAAGCAGCCACTTGGGCTTCGGTACACACCTTCACAGCCCACTACTGCTTAGACAAGGACTCCCGTCGGGATTCCTCGTTTGGCCAGGCTGTTCTCCAGCATCTCTTCCATACTTAACACAGCTCCTACCCACTGTCCACGGTTCGGGTGCCAGAGGTCCATGGGAGGAAGCATGACCCATCTCACCCTGGTTCACAGCTTGCTGGGGTCATCCCTTGGTATCTTTCAGCTGGGGAGTCCCCATATGTGAAGACTACATTCCTGCTTGTTCCTGGAGATAGCGTAGTTACTCACCTGTAACAGGTGATCTCCGGGAACAGCAGGAATTTAGTCTTCACAATCCACCCACCTCCCCTAGGAGTTGTCTCTATCTCTTTCTCTACTTCTCTCCTTTGGTCTCAGCTATAAACTCAACTGAAGTGAGAGAGATACAGAGGCGGGAAGGCAGCACGCATGCGCTGTGGGATGCTCCCAAAAGCGTTTCTGTTGGACACTGGGGAGCGTTCCCGCGCGGGCTCCGTCGGTACCGACGATACCCATATGTGAAGACTAAATTCCTGCTGTTCCCGGAGATCACCTGTTACAGGTGAGTAGCTACACTTTCTTATTTCATACCCTCACTTCTAACAGACCACGATCAATTAGTGAATTTGGTCCAGCTGTGCTGGCCACCTGTCTGGATAATATTAACAACTCCTGTATCTTCTTGATGATTGGGCTGCTCCTAAAAAAAAAAAATTATTTATATAACAAGATGAGCAGCCCTGATCATGGGAGTGTTCCACCAGTGTGCCTGCCTGAAAAAGCATTGTTAGTCATCTGTAAGAGGTGCTGTCAGGTACACTAGTTTTTCTCAGACCAGTTTTCTTAGCCAGTCTGGATATCCACAGTAAATATGCATCAAACAGATTTGCAGTAGAGGCAGTGCATGCAGATCTATCTCATGCATTTTTATTGTGGTTATCCTGAAAGCAGACTGGCTAGGGAGTATATCAGGCCCAGCTTGAGAAACGTTGAACTAAACTGTTTCTCCCACCTCCTCAAGAGTTGCATTCATTCCTGAGTTATGGAATCATCTGAGGGTACTGAGGCGACCACTGCATGCAAGAAGGGTCACGCTCAGAACTTTACACTTAGCTCTGAGTTTTGGGAGAGTTGTTCTATCCCAGCGACATGCAGTGACATTGCATGTTTGTGTGTCTGATCGATCTGGCTGTCTAAGGAAAACACGTGTTACAGCTGAAAAAAGCTTTCTCTAAACAGTCTCTTTGGCCTCCATATAATATAATTACTACTGTCTTCAGTGAAGTCCAGCAGCTTCCATAGAATCTTTTCTCGAAATGGCTACTGCATTTATTTTCATATTAAAGTTTCCGCAGTTTTCCAAATAATCCCTCTGCAAAATGGCTGTTATAATTTTTTCTATCAAAGTTCCTACTGTTTTCGTTCTGTTGGCACTCAAAGAAATCATAGTATAAGTGATTCTGGATGCTTATACTTTTGTACTACCCATGGTAGAACCACAGATCAAGGTCTTGCTGCCATCCAGCAGCGAGCAAAAGTATTTGTCTCGCACTTAAACATTGAAATGTATTTGGAACAGTTCAAAAATAGAAATATCAAACAATAGGCATTTTACCCCTTCATAACATCCATCTCTTTGCCTTCTCTTGGTATTTCAGCTTTTGCCTTTACTTCTATCTCTTCTTCGCTCAGAGTAGTTCTGTCACCATCTTCTCCCCTCTCAACTCCCCAACTCATACTATCTTCTGATTTCCTGGACCACTCAAAGCACTTGGTAGATACTTGACTTCGTCCACCCTATTCTGAGCCCTGCCCAACAGAACCCCATTGGTTATCAGTCAGTCTCGTGTCTATCTTTGCTCTGAGGGTGTATTTATGAGCCAATTTTAACATTGGGTTTCTTATCTACTTTCTCCTATGTTTTTATCTTCAGTGCAAGGATTTTCCTTCAAGTGTTTTTCTTCTTTGCCTTTCAAATTGTGATGGGAGTGTCTCAGGCCTGTCACAAGTATCATGTATAATCAGCCTAGCATCAGTACCACAAGTATTCGTGGAATGCCTAGCCATAATAGTAGCACATTTGTGAATCTGTTTCGTTATCTGGATCATTAGATGGTTAAGAGAATATTTCAACAAGGAGTCATAAAATCAGTAAGCATAATAATCTAGGTGTTAGATGCAGGGCTTGTAATAAATTACCCCAAATCCAACTTGAGCCTTCTGGGAGGAGATCTGCAAAGCTGCCATGTGGACTTTCTCAACATATTCACATCCTATTCGAATAGAGATTTACTATGTAATAGTAGTTCTCTGGGAACAAGCAGGAAGTCAGTCCTCACATATGAGTGACGTCGGTGCCAATGGTACTCACACGGTTGCTTCTCCCCCAGCTTTCAAGGAAAGCCTTTGGGAGATGCACAACGCATGCTTAGTCCCCTTCCTGCCCAAGGGTGCCATCTTGCCTCAGTCTCCTTTTTTTTCTGTGGAACCCACCGGACATGTTTGTTTTCCCTGGAAAAAGTGTTAGTTCTCCAGGAACAAGCAGGAAGTCAGACCTCTCATATGGGTGATGACGACAGAGACCGAGTGGAGCATTTCTCCAGCTTTCAAAGAAAGCCTTTGGGAATGCTACCACACACGCATGGTTCCCTTCTCACCCAAGGGTGCCCTCTTGCTCGGTCTCCTTTTTCCACAGAGCCCAACAGACGCTTGTCCTATTTCCCTGGAAAAATATCTCAAAAATTATCCTTAAATGTTGATTTTTTCCCTGTTTGTGTACCGGTTCTTCTTCCCGCCTCGAGCCAGTGCCAGTCCCAGTGCTGTTTTTGGCTAGCTCCTTCTTTTTTAATGAGGCTTGTCTCGACCAGTGTGTGCGCCCTTTTTTCACACGGGGGTTGTCAACCCCGGCCGGGTGTCTCCCACCATGTCTCCCGGTAGGTTCAAAAAATGTGACCGCTGCAGTCAAACTATGTCTGTCACAGATACCCATGACTGCTGCCTACGCTGCCTGGGTCCAGACCACGACAGCACTACCTGCGATCTGTGCCAGGCCATGACTCCGCAAACCAACAAGAAATGGTCAGAGTTGCAGGGGGAGATGTTTCCATGGTCCAACTCAGCCCTGGCTTCCCTGACACAGAACTCCAAGTCCAGCACTTCCCATGAGGCCCAGGTGTCCTCTGAGTCCTGCGGCGGCGGCTCCTCTGAAAACACCCCGGACCTCGAGAAGAAAACAAAAAAAAATCCTCTAAGCCAGTCGAGGTTCCACCAGTGAAACCCGGTAAGGTCCAGTGGAGGGACTCGGGCGACTCCAAGCAGCACCCTCCTAAGGTCTCTAGAAAGGAGTCCTCGGCCGGCGGAGACTGTGAGGCTGCTCGAAGCCATGGTCCTCATTGAGGATGCATTCATGAAAGTGCCAGCATCGGGCCCGAAAATCTCGGTGCCCATGCCAAAAGCTGTGGAGCCTTCTGGCCTTGAAACCAGAATGGCAACCTTGGAGCAGAATATCTCTGCCATCCTGGCCCTGCAGCAAGCAATGATGTCCAGTTCGCCCACATCATTTGCCCTGACAACTGGGCCTTCGACTACAGGGAAATCCCTGAGCATCGAGCCAGGCACTGAGTGCCACCAGCCTCAGGCAAGGCAAGGCCCGATCAAGCCCCTGGTCCCGATCCTCAGGTGTCCGGTCCTCCCCAACCAGTTTCAGGGAGTCAGACCCAAGATCCTCTGGGGGAACCCAGTTTCCCGGAGCCGGTCTTGAGGCACAGGAATCCCAAGCCTCGGAATCCTCGATGCCCTCCGGCTCCAACTGGGAGACCGATGGCGAAGCCTCCCCAGAGACGTCCCCTCGGAACCATCTCCCCCAGTACCCCGGTGCCATTCTCCCCCGGAGGACTTGGCCTTGCATGACTTCATCTGTGATATGGCCTGAGCCTGGTCAGTCCCAAACGAATCAGAGGAGTACCCATGCACCGTAGAACTGGAGATCCTCTAGTATGAGTCTCTGCCAAAGGAGACTCTCATGGTGCCGGTGCAACTTATCCTCGAGCGGTTGTTCTGCGAATGTGGGAGACCCCGGCCTCTGTGCTGGTAGTCAGCCGATGCCTCAATGCTATCTATCGCGTCAAGAAGAGCCCTAGCTTTCAAAATGCTCAGCTCCCGCAAACTCCATGGTTGTGGAGTCATCTACGCAGAAGCTTAAAAGCCAGAAGAACTGTTTCTCTGTCCCTCCAGGCTGAGAGACCCAGGCCCAAGCCCTCGATACCCTCGTGCGCAAGTGCTTTCAGAGATTGATGATCGGCTGCCGGACACAGGTGTATGAATTGTATATAGGTATGTATCTCAAGGGCCTCATCCAGGAACGGACAAGTTTCTCAGCGGGCCTTGCCGGGGAACCTCTTCAGAAATTCCAAACCCTGACAACCGGGATCCAGAACTGCTCGAAATTCCTATCCCGTGCCACCTATAATGGCTTTGAATCGGCAGCCCGGGTGGCAGAAGCCGGCATCGGCATCTGGCTGCAGACCTCCGGCTTCGAGCACTGAATACAAGAGAATTGCTCGATATCCCCTGCACTGGGGAATCCTTGTTCGGCAAGCTGATGGCCAACAAGGCACCCGAGATAGAAACTGAGGTCATGACCAGGCAGAGGCTCTCGATGAAGACCTCAACCCTCCCCTGGAAGAAACCATTGGGGGAAAGACCCTCTTTCCCAAGAAAAAAGGGGTCCTTTAATCAGGGTCACTACCAGCCATTCTCGGGACAACAACAACAGGGCCCTCAGCCCAAGAATCGGTGCCGTGGGCTGAGAAAGCCAAAGGCTCAGAAGCTCCCAGGCCCCACCTCCCATCCAACCCAGGGAAACTTTTTACTTCCTGGGCAGGGCCTCCTCTCCCTCAGGAGACCCTCCCCAGCCCACAGGGGGCCACCTGGCACACTCTGCCCACAGGTGGGCCAGGGTCACCACGGACCAGTGGGTCCTACAGGTGGTACATAAGAACATAAGATATGCAATACTGGGTCAGACCAAGGTCCATCAAGCCCAGTATTCTGTTTCCAACAGTGGCCATTCTAGGTCATATGTACCTAGCAGTTTCCCCAAGAGACACAAGTTCCACAATGCTTGTACTGGATCAAGCATTGATATCTTCGGTCACTTCTTAATAATGGTTTATGGACCTTTTCTCCAGGAACTTGTCCAAACCTTTTTTAAACCCAGCTACACTAACAGCCTTTACTACATCCTCCGGTAACAAATTCCAGAGTTTGATTACACGTTGAGTGAAAAAATATTTTCTTTTATTAGTCTTAAATAGTTTACCCTGTAGCTTCATTGCATGTCCCCTAGTCTTTCTATATTCTGATAAGGTAAACAATCGATCTACGTCTACCCGTTCCACTCCGTTCATTAATTTATAGACTTCTATCATATCTCCCCTCAGCCGTCTCTTTTCCAGGTTAAAGAGCCCTAACCTTTTTAGCCTCTCTTCATAGGAGTATCCTTCCATCCCCTTTACCATTTTGGTGGCTCTTCTCTGTACCTTTTCTAAAATCGCTATATCCTTTTTAAGATACGGCGACCAGAATTGCACACAATATTCAAGGTGCGGTCTCACCATGGAACGATATAGAGGCATTATAATATCTTTTGTTTTATTTTCCATTCCTTTCCTTATCATACCTAGCATTCTATTTGCTCTCTTGGCCACCGCTGCACACTGGGCCGAGGGTTTTAACATGGTATCCACAATGACGCCTAAATCTTTTTCCTGGGTGGTGGTTCCTAATGTGGAACCTTGCATCGTGTAACCATAGTTTGGGTTGTTCTTCCCTAGGTGCATAACCTTGCACTTGTCCACATTAAATTTCATCTGCCATTTTGATGCCCAGTCTTCCCATTTATCAAGATACTCTTGCAATTTTCCACAATCCTCTTGGGTTTTAACAACTTTAAATAGTTTTGTGTCATCTGCAAATTTGATAACCTCACTCGTTATTCCACTTTCCAGGTCATTTATGAATATGTCAAAAAGCAGCGGACCCAGCACAGATCCCTGGGGTACACCACTATTCACCTTTCTCCATTGGGAAAATTGGCCATTTAGCCCAACCCTCTGCTTTCTATCTTTTATCCAGTTCCTGATCCACAATAGTACACTACCTGCTATCCCATGACTCTATAGTTTTGCCAAAAGTCTCTGATGAGGGACCTTGTCAAAGGCTTTCTGAAAGTCCAGATACACTATATCAACCGACTCACCTTTGTCCACCTGTTTATTCACTCCTTCAAAAAAACATAACAGATTAGTAAGACAAGATCTTCCTTGTCTAAAGCCATGTTGGCTGTCTCCCATTAGGTTGTGACTATCTACATGCTGAGTAATTTTATTTTTTATGCTGGTTTCTACCATTTTTCCCGTTACTGACGTCAGGCTCACCGGTCTGTAGTTTCCCGGATCACCCCTGGAACCCTTTTTAAAAATTGGTGTTACATTGGCGATCCTCCAATCTTCAGGTATTAGAGATGATTTTAATGATAGTTCACAGATTACTGATAGCAGGTCTGCAATCTCATATTTCAATTCTTTCAACACCCTTGGATGTATACCATCCGGCTCAGGTGATTTGCTACTCTTCAGTTTATCTAATAGTTGTAAGACATCTTCCCGATGTATCGATATTTCCTTCAATTCTTCCGCACCTTTAAATACCACTTCAGTCATGGGTAACATCCCTACATCTTCCTCAGTAAAGACCAAAGCAAAGAATTCATTCAGTCTCTCAGCTATCGCCTTGTCGCCTCTTAGTGCTCCTTTAACCCCAAATCTAATGGACCAACTGACTCTCTCACAGGTTTTTTGCTACGAATGTACTTGAAAAGGTCTTTATTTCGCGTTTTTGCTTCCGCAGCAAGCTTCTTCTCAAATTCTCTCTTTGCCTGCCTTATCAATGCCTTGCATTTGACTTGGCAGTGCTTGTGCTGTTTCCAGGTTTCGTCGTTTGGCTCTTTTTTCCATTTCCTGAAAGATGCTTTTTTGGCAACAGCCTCTCTGACCTCACCTTTAAACCATGCTGGCAGTTTTTTGGACTTCCGTCCACTTTTCTTAAAGCGTGGAATACAGCTGGTCTGGGCTTCCAAGATAGTATTTTTCAACAACACCCAAGCTTGATGTACGTCTTTAACCTTCACAACTGCTCCTTTTAGTTTTTTCTTAACTGTTTTCCTCATTTTATTATAGTCTCCCTTTCGAAAGTTAAAAGGTAGTACTGTGGATTTCCTTACTATCCCTCCTCCACTAATTAAATCAAAGGCGATCATGCTATGATCACTATTGCCAAGTGGCCCCAACACCCTTATCTCTTGCACTAGATCTGGTGTTCCACTAAGGACTAGGTCTAATATGGCTTGCCCTCTGGTCGGTTCATGAACCAGCTGCTCCAAGAAGCAATCATTTATTTCATCTAGGAACTTTATCTCCCTAGCATGTCCTGACGTGACACTGACCCAGTCAATACCGGGGTAATTGAAATCACCCATTATTATTACTGCGCTGTAACGTTTGTTAGCTTCCTTGATTTCTTTGAGCATTTCATCATCCATTTGGTCATTCTGGCCAGGTGCTCGATAGTACACCCCCACTGCCATCGCCTTCCCCCTTTTATGTGGAATTTCAATCCATATAGATTCTACAGCAGATTTTGTTTCCTGCAAAACTTTAATCCTTTCTGAGTCAATGCCCTCTCTAACATAGAGCGCAACCCCTCCGCCAATTTGATCAGCTCTGTCATTACGATATAGTTTGTACCCAGGTATCACAGTGTCCCACTGGTTTTCCTCCTTCCACCATGTCTCTGATATTCCAATCATATCTAACCTTTCATTTAGTGCTATATATTCTAACTCTCCCATCTTATTCTTTAGACTTCTAGCATTTGCATGCAAGCATTTTAGAGAATGTATTTTATTCATGTTAATTTGGCTATTGTTAGACATGGGTAAATTGGGATCTTTAAGCTCTGTTTGCTCCATACTTGAGGGCATTTGGGCTACTTTACTCTTTTGTGGAACCTCTCTGCTTTTGGTAGTATCCTTCGAGGATACATTCTTCCGAACCATCCGCTCTTGGGCGACTGTCGGCTTTCCCCTAATATCTAGTTTAAAAGCTGTAAGGGAGGGGTATCTCCTCAGCTTCCAGCAAACACCCTCAGGGTTCTTCCCAAGAGAGCCGGTGTGTCGTCTTCACCAGACTTTGCTCCTCCCAAAGCTCGCAGGCGTGCTCAAGGACAGAGCAATGGAGCCTGTACCCAAATATCTATGGGGAAAGGTCTTTTACTCCAGGTACTTCCTTGTCCCCAAAAGAACTGGGGACCTCAGGCCCATACTAGACCTGCAAAACCTGAACAAGTTTCTGGTGAGGGAGAAGTTCAAGATGTTCTCCCTTGGGACACTGCTGCCTTACCTCCACCAGGGAGATTGGTTCTGCTCCTTGGATCTGAAGGATGTGGATCTGAAGGATCATGAAGGATGTGTAAATATGTATATAAGTACCTTTGTGTAAAGTGTAAATATGTATATAAGCACCTTGTGTGAAGTCCTAACCTCAATCCACTGTATATCTGTAATCCCTTCTGATGTGTGCTACCCTCCTCCCTAATCGCATTGTACATACCCCTAATTACTGGCCAGTACAACCAGCCTTACCTTGTTCTGCAACCGCTGCTCATCACTGGAAGCAGCGGGATACAAATTTGTACGTAAATAAATAAATACACCCATATTCTGATCCACCCCTCCCACAGACAGTACCTAAGATTTGTGGTGGGAGGAGAGCACTACCAGTACAAGATATTACCCTTCAGCTTGTCCTCATTGCCAAGGGTTTTCACAAAGTGTCTGGCAGTAGTAGCCGTCTATCTGTGCCTACAAGGGGCCTTTGTCTTCCCCTGTCTGTACGACTGGCTCATCAGAGGCACTACGGCCATCAAGGCCAGCCAGGCCACAGGCCGGGCAGTCTGCCTCCTGCAGCACCTGGGGTTTGTCATCAACTACCCCAAATCCCATTTCCCCCCAGCTCATGGCCTAGAGTTTAGGGGCACACCCGGACACGCTACAGACAAGAGCAGTTCTCCTATGAGAAAAGGGCAGCACGCCTCCAGCAAGTGGCAGGGGAGGTGCAGTGCCACAGGACAGTCCCAGCGTGCCGCCTTCTTTGTCTCCTGGGCCACATGGCCTCAACAGTCCATGTCACCCCCCTCGGCCTGCCTGCATATGCGAATGGCCCAATGGTGCCTACGCTCATAGTGGACTCAGGCCACAGTCAGGCTGAGGGACAGGGTTAAGGTTATCAGCTGACTGGCGGCCTCACTAAATCGGTGGCAGAACTTGCACCACTTACGGACGGGAATGCCTTTTCAGGAACCTGCACCACAAGTGATCCTGACCACAGATGCCTCCCTCCTGGGTTGGAGGGTGCACTACGATGGCCTATGCACACAAGGCAGTTGGTGTCCGGAGGAGTCCCTCCTACAGATCAATCTCCTGGAACTCCGGGCAATCTTTCTGGCCCTTCGAGCATTCCACCACCCCTACGGCATCTGTCAGTGTTGATCCAGATGGACAACCAGGTGGCCATGTTTTCCAGGTGAATAACAATACTTTTTTTCATCTTGAATTTTTTCTTTTCTCCGGTCGCTTACCAGTTCCCTTTCCCACCCCCTAGCTTGCTTGTCTCAGCATCGCGTCTCAGGTCTGTTGGCTTCACATCCTTTTTCACTGGTTGGGCCTGAGGCTTTCGACCTCGTGGGGACAGTCTTCCCCACCATGTCCTCTGCCAGTGGTTTTAAGCACTATGACCAATGCACACACACCATGTCGTGTACCGATCCACACGACTGCTTCCTCAGGCCAGACCATGGCCTCTTGGACTGTGGTCTCTGCAAGAAGATGACCTCCAAGGCCATCAAGAGCCGTTAGCAGGGGTCCTCCTTCCACAAGATGAATTCTACACTGGAGTCTCCGGTGACACTGCACTCTAGGGCCCCCTCCAGAGCCCTGGGAAGACTGTGCTGCCTCGGAGCCCCGAGGCCGCAGGTCCTCCAGCCGGAATACCCTGGAAGAAGAACCCAAGAAGAGCCGGAAACCCTCGAAGACTACATTGGCTGATGAGTCTGGAAAAGTGGGTAAGCCCCACAGACCCCAGACCTGCAGCCCCGTCATGAGTCTGAGGGGAAGAAACAGGAGTGGCCAACCAGGATACCCCAATGGGAATCATTGGCGTCCAGCGACTAGCCTCGAGCTCCCAAGACCATCCTGGTCGAAGATTCCCCCTCAACAGAGCCAGCGTCAGGCTCGAGTCCCTTGGTGCCTGTGCTGAAGGCTGTGGAGCTGTCTGGCCTCAAGACTAGTATGGCAGCTTTGAAGTGCAATTTGTCTGCCTTCATGGCCCAGCAATGGGCTCTGATGCCCGGGTCCACCGGGTCATCACTCCAAACTACTGGGCCCTCGACCCAAGGAATTCTCTGGATGTCGAGCTGATCCTTGAGCACCACTGGCCTCCAGAGGTCCCTTGACACCGATCTCAGTCCCTGTCCTCAGGATCAAGATCATCCCCAATGAGTACCTGTGGCCCCGACTGCAAGGCCTCTGGGAGGGCAGGAGCTTTCGGGCTCAGGGCCTAACCCTGGAGTCTGGACCACCCTCGACACCTCCACCAATTTTGTGTTGGACTGGGAGACGGAGGAGGAGGAATCCCTGGATGCCTGTAGTCACCAGGCTGTGCCTTCTGATCCATCTCCCCCCCCCCCCCCGAGACCCTGTGTTGTCCCCACCCAAGGATACAGCTTTCTTAGACTTCGTGCAAGACATGGCCAAGGCACTAGCTTTCGACATAGAGGAGGATCCTTGGACCGAGGAACTTGAGATCCTCCAGTATGAAGCCCTTCCAAAGGAGGCACTCGCAGTGCCCATTTCTCGATCCTGGAACGGCTGCTCTTCCACATGTGGGAGGACCCCCGTGTCAGTGCCTATAGTGAGCAGATGGTTGGATTTGATGTACTGGGTCTGCCAGAGCCCTGGCTTTCAAAAAGCACAGCTGCCATGCAACTCCATGGTGTTACAATTGGCCATTCATCGCCTCAAGAGCCAAAAGATGCACTCCTCCTGGATGCCCTGGGCAGAGAGTGCTGCCAGGGCTCTATGCTTATTGGCCGAATCCAGGCATACCAGCTGTACATGGGCATGTACTTGAGGGACCTGGCGAAGGAACTAACTGGGTTCTCAGCTGGTCTCTGCGAGGAACCCCTCTGGCGGTTCCGGTCCCTGGCCTTGGGTGTCAAATTGCTCCAAGTTCATGACTCTGGCAGCCTATGATGGCTTCGAGTTGGCAGCCAGAGTAGCTGTGGCGGGCATCGGTGCCCAACACCAGCCTTGGCTACAGTCCTCCAACCTGGAGCAATGGTTCAGGACAAGTTGGTTAATGTCCATTCCCGGGAAGAAAATCTCTTCGGCAAACCCATGACTGATATAGCTTCAAAGTTGAAGTCCGAGTTCCTGACGAGGACCAGGCTCTCCAACAAGACTGCTGACCCTTCCCAACGAAAGCCCTTGGGCAAAAAGTCCTTCTACCCGAAGAAGAGGAAGGCTTATGGAAACTACCCTCAGTACTAGGCCTTCCCAGCTCACCAACAGGAGCTTCAGGCTAAGGGACAAGGGCATGGCCCTCTAAGCCTAAGGCTCTCAAACCCCAGGCACCGGCTCTGGCTCAGCCTGGCAGGGATTTTTGACTCCTTGGGCATAGCTTCTCTTTTCCCAGGAGGCCCAGCACAGCAGCCCACAGGAGGCGTCTGGTTCTCTACACCCATTGGTGGCCATCCATCACCACCGACTCCTGGGCACTGCAGTGGTAAGAGAGGGTTACCTCCTCCACCTGGCACAGACACCCCCTTCATTCTTTCTGGGAGAGCCTTCCAGGACTCCCCTTCACTAGACCTTAATACTGCAGGAGCTCACAGGTCTTCTTGAGGACAGGGCCGTGGAACCGTTGCCTGTACATCTCAGGGGCAAAGACTTCTATTCCTGGTACTTCTTGTACCTAAGAGGACTGGAGGCTTCTGGCCCATTCTGGACCTGCAAGATCTAAACAGGTTCCTGGTGAAGGAGAAGTTCAAAATGCTCTCCCTTGGAGCACTGCTGCCATACCTCCAGCTGGAAGACTGGCTATGCTCCTTGGACCTAAACAATGCATAGACACACATCTTCATCCATCCCAACCATAGGAAATACCTCCGATTCGTGATGGGAGGCAGCCACTACCAGTACAGGGTGCTACCCTTTGAACTGGCCTCTGCACCTAGGAATTGTGGCCCACCTTCATCTCCAGGGAGCCTTTGTCTTCCCCTACCTGGAAGACTGGCTCATAAGAGGTCACCCAGCCATAGAGGTGCAACACAAAAGGGCATGCACCATCCTCATCCTGCAGCAATTTGGGTCCCCCAAAGTCCCATCTCCTCCCGATAGTGTCTGGAGTTTATAGGGGAAAGACTGGACACTGTTCAGGTCAAAGCCTTTCTCCTTCGGGACAGGACTGATCGTCTCAGTGTGCTGGCCATGGCCATGCAGCGCCAACACTCTGTGCCCGCCTGCCTATCCACAGTTTGTTACCCCGGACGCCCGTCTTCGCATGAGGGCAGTTCAATGAGGCCTCCGCTCTCAGTGGACTAGACCATGAACTGACTGCGGGACAGAGTGTTGGTGACCCTGCCAACTGGCTGACTCACCTGGTGGCAAGCCCTTCAGCACCTTCCAGGTTCCTGCCCCCCAGAGAGCCCTAACCACAGATGTCTCCCTCTTAGGCTGGGGAACCCACTGTGATGGCCTCTGCATTCAGGGCAGTTGGTCACAAATGAACAGTCTGCAGCAGATCAACCTCTTGGAGCTTCAGGCCATATACTTGGCCCTCCGAGCCTTCAGTCACCACCTGCAACACCATTCAGTGCTGGTCCAGACAGACAATCAAGTGATGATGTGCTATGTCAACAAGCAGAGAGACATACATCCTCTGCAAAGAAGTAGTGGCTCTCTGCTCGTATGCGAACCACCACAGGATGCTTCTGTGGGCAGTGCATCTGCCAGGCCAGGACAATGCCCTGGTGGACAGGCTGAGCAGGGACCTCCAGGTGCACAAGTGGCAGCTAGACACCAGAGTAGCCTATTAGCTCTTCCAGCTCTGGAGGACTCCATGGATGAACCTCTTCACCAGTCCGGCCAATGCCCAGCTGTCCTGCTTCTGCTCCAGGCAGCCACACCCATTCCAGGTAGCAGCGGATGCATTCCTCATTTCGTGGACGGAGGGCCTTCTCTATGCCTATCCACCCACGCCACTGATAGCCAAGACCTTGATCAAGGTTCGACACAACAGAGCATCCCTGATGCTAGTAGCCTCTCAGTGGCCCTGACATCCGTGGTTCCCACTGCCCCTTCGCTTATCCATGGCGGCTCTATTCCCCCTGGGGAGTGCCCCAGTGCTGCTGTAGCAGGAGGAGGACTCCCTCCCACACTACAATTTGGGGTCCCTGATGCCAATGGCCTGGCTGCTGAAAAGGTAGCCTTGGCCCCTTTCAACCTTTCAGGGGAGGTGGAGGAGGTCCTCCTGGTCTCCCGTAGGACTTCCACAAGACGGGTTTATGCTTTCAAAGGCACAGATTCTCTGTGCTGCGTGGAACGACAGGTCAACCCATTCTCGTGCTCTGTTCAGCTTGTGCTGCAATATTTGTTTCACCTGCCTCAGGCAGAACTGAAGTTCACCTTTTTCAGGGTCCACCTGAGTGCACTCGCATGCATCACCTTATTTGAGGGCAAGTCCCTCTCCATCCAACCTGTCATGACTCGCTTCCTGTGGGGTCTCTTGTTGTCCAAGTCTCCTGGTCTGCCTTCCGGTGCTGGAGTAGGACCTCAACATGATGCTGTCGCAACTCACTGGCCCACCGTTTGCGCCCCTGGCTACTTGCCACATACAGTACTTTTCCTGGAAGGTCGTGTTCTTGATGGCACTCATGTCGGCATGCAGGGTCAGCAAGCTCCAGGCATTGGTGGTGGATCCACCCTATGCAAGGTTCTATAAGAACAAGGTCGTGCGCACACATCCCAAGTTCCTTCCCAACATGGTGTCCCCTTTCCACCTCAATCAGGAGGTGGTGCTCTCCACCTTTTTTCCGCAGCCTCATGCCAGCAGGGGAGAGACCATCCTCCATACTCTGGGACTGAAAGAGGGCCCTGTCCTTCTACCTCCAACATACCCAGGGCCACCGCAGTGCCTCACAGTTTCTCGTCTCTTATGACCCCATTCGGCTGGGGACAGCGGTGACCAAATCTACTCTGTCCACCTGGGTGGTGGACTGCATTGCCCTCGCCTACGAGCAGGCTGGACTCTTGCTGGAGTGCCAGGTCACGGCGCACAATGTCGGGGCCATGGCGGCATCCGTAGCAAACCTGCGTTCCATTCTTCTGTCAGAAATCTTCCGTGCTGCCACCTGGTCCTCAGTCCATACCTTCGTAGCTTATTACTGTCTGGAGAGGGAGTCCCGTAGGGATAGTGTCTTTGGCCAGGCAGTACTACGTCATCTATTCAGGGTGTAAGCCACTCCTTCCCTCCGGCCCTTGTGTGTTCAGGCTACCGCAATGCTGGTTTCTCGCTGGACACTTCTCAGACTCATTGCTGCTGCTCCTCACAGCTCACCTTTTTCTGGTCACCCATGACTTTTTTTTACAGATTTTTCGGTAGCCTGTAGCTAGTGAGTCCCATATGTGAGGACTGACTTCCTGCTTGTTCCCAGAGAAAGCATAGTTACTCACCTGTAACAGGTGTTCTGCAGGGACAGCAGGAATCAGTCCTCACTATCCTCCCCCCTCCCTGTGGAGTTGCTTTTTGTGTCATTTTTGCCTTTGAGTTATGACATCCTGCTGAGGCAAGATGGCACCCTTGGGCAGAAAGGTGACCATGCATGCGTGGTGCATCTCCCAAAGGCTTTTTTGAAAGCTGGGGAGAAGCTACTGTGCAGGTTCCATCAGTGCCAATGACACCCATATGTGAGGTCTGATTCATGCTGTTCCCGGAGAGCACCTGTTACAGGTGAGTAACTATGCTGTTTGGACAGTCTATCCTTCAGAATATCTGAAGTTCAGAATCCAGCTCCATCCCCAATTAGGTTCATTTTTATTATTTCTAAGTTGCCTTTCTTAAAAAAAAAAAAAAATCTGCTGACCGCTAATATTCTGTTTTTCTGTTGCCTCCTAGCTAAAGGCACCCTGTAGCTAGGGATTCCTGCTTGTTAGGACTACATGTTCTGCTTGTCCTCGGAGAAAGCAAAGCTACTTGCCTGTAACAGACATACTCTGAAGGAAGCAGGAGATCAGTCTTTACAAAGCCCACCCAGATCCCCTAGAAGGCCCTCCCTTCTAGTAATAGCTTTATCTGTAGTTGAAGTGGTTCTAGGCTCAAATTAGGCATAAGCTGCATGAGCAACTGTCAGGACACTAAATTTTGAAGATGTCAAATACCCAGGCCAAAGAGAAGCCTTTGACCACTTTCTTTAAAGCCATATGAATGTGCTGCTCAAAAGAGATGCCACTGTGGCACTATGGTCACCTTCTGCCCCTCTTTTGAGTGTCCAGTTTTTGAGATCTCTGGACGTCTTCTCCTCCTCCCCCCATGCCCGGAATCTGCTGTGTGGCCTTGTCTGAGTGCCAGAATCTTAAATCCAGCCTTGGGTGATCCAACATGACACTGATATGAAATGTCCCATACATGCACAGTTCAACAGTCTAGATTCTAGAAAGACCTTAGAGCTTGGTTTACCTTTTCTCCAGTGCAGTTTCA
Source organism: Ichthyophis bannanicus (assembly GCA_033557465.1). Classification (NCBI taxonomy): domain Eukaryota; kingdom Metazoa; phylum Chordata; class Amphibia; order Gymnophiona; family Ichthyophiidae; genus Ichthyophis; species Ichthyophis bannanicus. Next base: position 765,960,117 of record CM066036.1, on the reverse strand, counting down.
TTGGATATCACCACCCACTTGTGAGGACGGATAGTCTGCTGTCCTCAGAACACTTATTACAAGTAAGGATCTTTGTTTTCCCTGTACACATTGCTTTCTGCTTGGACACATTTTTATCATCACAGCACTTCATCTACTTTGGACAGTTACATTAAAGAGTAGAAACAGATAGTTTTTGTTGAATCGGTTTATACTTAGCATATCAAGATGAAGAAGCATAACTAAAGAAGCTAAACAGATTCCAACACACATGGCATTTAGACTATGTAGCAAAGTTTAGCATAATTTGATGTTCAGTAGATAATTTGGGCAATTAAAATTCTTCTTCAGCTTTTGGCATGCTGTAATGGAAATGTTCTCATAGAATAAAAAGGGTGTTTTTTAAATTTACTGTTGATATTTTACAGCTACTCAAAGATTAGAGGGAATATTCTGTTTTATAACTGCAAAAGGGCTGCAGAAACTAATTCTCTAAGACCGTGCATTTTCTGTCTGCTCTTAAGCTATTAATTTACTGCTCTGGCATTTAAATGTTAAATACTGTTCTTCTTAAAATACTTTTTTTTCCTGCTCAAAATCAAAGCATTATATTTGGATAGACAGAATGAAGTATACTTTGATTGAGATCAGTAGGTGTTTGGCGTAATATCCAGAGTTATTCTTGGTGTTGTCTTTTAAAGGAAGCAGTGAATTTGTCTTCAATTGCAGTCTCTTAAGTACACAGTTACATAAGAATCTCAACTACCTTCCCTCATTTTACTGGGGTTGTCAAGGTCACATGAATTGAGCCTACTTTTCTGTGAGCACTGCGGAGAGCATAGTGTTGCTTATAGGGATATGCACAGGGCAAATTTGTTTGGTTCGTTTTCAGTTAGTTTTGGTTTTCTTCTTGATTCTGAGCCAAACTACAATAAGTTTGTTCTTCAGATAAGGGCATCAAATTCTTCTTATCTTTAGAAAAAATAATCTACAGGATGATCCTGTATTTCCAAGTAAAGGTGGTTTATTTTTTTGGTGGATGCCAGTTCTTTCTTTCCGGATTCAGCTGCTTGAACTCTTACTCGAGTGGTTCCCAACACCCACGTGATCTGGCACGTCAGCCTGATGCTCCCCGGGCTATAAGAACCAGCCCCACTGCAGGACGTGGGTGCTTGCCCCGAAGGGGCATGTCCAAGGTACAGGGGAAACAGAAGAAGAGAGCACGCAGTAGTCTCCCGGTAAAGCTGCTAAGGTGATTGGACCAATGGATTCACATGTTAGTCTTGTCATCTATGTCTGAGGCGCATCCTCCTGGTAGGATGGATACTTCTGCAACTGAGAGTACTCTCTCCCCTGCTTCTCGTTCTGTTATTCAGGGTGTTAAAACTCCACCCAGCCAATCTGTTAGTCTGCCTCTTCAGAATTGGTGTTGAGGCAGCCATGAGGCTCTTATCAGCCTGACCCTTCCCCCGCAAGCCATGAGGTAATCAGCCTGCTATTTCTTTAGACACCCTTCCCCCACTCCAGGTCTGAGCACAGTATCCCCTAGCCCAGAAACCAAAAGACCAGAGCACACCGGTTTGGACAGGTCACCCAGGTACCTTCCCCAGGGGCTGCTGATTGGTGGACAAGAAATACCTGTGGCAAATGGGATTACAGAATGAGTTTGAAATTATACTGTATTTAAGGCATTGAAGGACGTCCCTCGGGGCTCAGACTCTTATGGAGGTTGCTGGTATCTCTCTCTGATCCTGTGTGCACATTAAAAGTTCCTGTTTGCATTCCAGCCTGTCTGTGAGTCTTCCTTCTGTGGGTGAGTGATAGAATAAGAGCTTTTCACAGCGTTTGCCATTACATTTTGGTGCATTGGCCGGGAAATATTAAAAGAAAAGCCTCTCTCATCACACCCACGGTGGGAAGACTTCTGCTTTTGCAGCGTCTGGGCCTCCACCAGTCAGGGACCGGCCTCCCCAGGTGATTAACGGTCCTTGGCGCCCCCGGGCCACTTTGTGCTCGGAAGGACACCTTGATTTTTCTGGACAGTCGGTCCCTGCGGTTGAATCCCCGATTGAAAACCAGCTGGATAGACTGGCATCCAAACTTCCTGTCTGATCAGAGTTCTGGTGAGTACTGCTACCTTACTGTTTGGGGCTAGTTCTGTACTCTATCTGTGAGTCCTGGTAATTTCTGGGAACCTGTAGCAGCCGGATCAACTGCACGAGCAGTCCTAGTAGGGGCCTTAGTGGCCCTGAAGCCATTGCTCGTCCTGTATCTGAATACCGGTAAAAATCTGAATGCAGTAATCTGAAACTGCAGTAATATCTGAACTGCAGTAATCTGAGATCTTTTAAAAGCGCTGCCAAAAAAAAAAAAAAAAAGGTAATCAAAATATAGCACTTGATAAGCTAAGAATTAGATCGCTGCTTCTCTTCTTTCCTTTCTGCTTGTGGGGAGTTATCTGAAGCGTGACTGCAAGGAGAGAGTTCTCTAATGTGCTGCCGCTGTTTTAATTTCTGCTCCCCCATGCTGTTGTTGTGTTCCCGCGGTTAATTTGTGCTGTTCTGTTCCCAATGTTAAATTTCAGTTTCCCCCACGTGCTGTTCTGTTCCCAATGTTAAATTTCTATTCCCCTGCCTCCCGGTACTGCTCCGGTGCTGCGCTGAGCCCCCGCTGAGGTCCCCTGCCTCCCGGTACTGCTCCGGTGACCCCCTGAGCCCCCGCTGAATTTTTCTGCCCTTCTCTGCTGTCCCGATGCACCGCTGAGCCCCCCTGCTGACCCGCTGAATTTTTCTGCCTTCCCTGCTGTCCTGATGCACCGCTGAACCCCCCTGCTGACCCGCTGAATTTTTCTGCCTTCCCTGCTGTCCCGATGCACCGCTGAGCCCCCCTGCTGACCCGCTGAATTTTTCTGCCTTTCCCTGCTGTCCCGATGCACCGCTGAGCCCCTTTAAAGGGTATTAAGAGTGCAGCGCTGCCAAAAGCTATTAAATTATTTTGCCCCAAGCCAAAAAAAAAAAAATCGTACTGACCGTAATTTGTGTGCCGCGGGCCGGCGGGCCCCTTTTTAAACTGCTCCGTCCTTGTTCTGTGTGCCGCGGGCCGGCTGGCTTCTTTAAAGTACTCCTTTTGTAGGTTTTGTGTGCCGAGGCCCGGTGGCTTTCCTCCTTTAATTATTTTCCCCGGTGCGCTGTTTTCTGTGTGCTGAGGTCCGGCTGGCTCCCCGATTTTAAAAGTGCATTTTTCTCCTCCTCTCCCGCATGTTTGAGGTCCGGCTGGCTCCCCGATTTTAAAAGTGCATTTTTCTCCTCCTCTCCCGCATGTTTGAGGCCCGGCTGACCCGATTCTGAAGTTTGGGAACAGCTGAGTCTGTCCGGAGGTATCCAGAGCTGAATCGGGCAGTGGAACACACGTGGAGGCGGCCATCTTGAAAAGACCACGTGTAAGCTACACTCCAATATACTTGAAGCGACTCTGGAGCTCCATCTAGTGGACATTAGCTGTAATTACTACTATTCCCCATGTTTTAAGTGATCCTGGAGCTCCATCTGGTGGACATTTTAAGAATAGCTAGCATATATATATTTTAACTCTTATCTAAACCACATCTGAGTATATATATTTTGTAAATTACCAAGATCTATATTGTAAGTTGTATTAATTGTCCTGAGTTAAGACTAGATAGGGTCTGTATTATAAATTGTATATTTTTCCTGGATTAAGTCTAGATAGGATCTGTTTTGTAAATTGCATATTTTTCTCTTACTGTAAATTGCATTTTCCCCCGAATTGAGATTAGGTTGGAAGATCTGGTCCACATTGTATACTGTACTTAGTTATTGAACTAGGATTAGAGCATGGGGTCGGGAAAGTCTAAAGTGAAAACGCCCCTACAGTGCATGCTTCACAATTTTAAATCTGGGTTTAGAGAGGATTACGGGGTACCTCTCTCCGCCTCCAGATTAACCCTTTTGTGTGAGAGGGAATGGCCAGCCTTAGTTAAGTTATGGCCTCCTCAGGGGTCTATTGATTTGGCCACTGTGTCCTTGGTCCATCAAATTGTAGCAAAAGAGCACCCTGACCAGTTCCCATATATTGACTCATGGCTGGCCATATGCCAACTCAGACCAAGGTGGCTCCAGCGCTGTCACGAGGATCAGTGTAGAGTAATGGTGGCGGCCATCTGTCGCCAAAAGGGACGGACACCCGCCCCTATCTACCAGGGACGGGACTCTCCCGATATTCCTCCACGTCCCCTCCCTCTACTTCAACCCCGTGTCCCGTCCGCACCACAGCAGGATCCGTCCACAGCTGAAAGGTCAGGACTTCTTGGGGTGGGTGATGCCAGATTTAGGGAAAGTTCTACAGACTCCGGCCCCTCATCTTCAGATTCCCCTCTCACATCTGGTGCCACCCCCAGTGGCACCATCTCCTCCCCCGAGAGCACAGGGGCTGGGCCAGAATCGTCACCCCCGTTAGCCCACCGCCTGCGGTCGCAACATCTCCAATTACCACTACGACAAGTACAGGGGCTCCCGTATATTGATGCTACTGGAAAGGTGGCAGTGGGACCATCAAGCCTGATTTATGTCCCTTTCTCCACTACGGACCTGCTCAACTGGAAAACCCACTATGCCTCATATACTGAAAAGCCCCAAGAACTGACAGATCTTATGACCAGTATTATGCAAACACACCAGCCTACCTGGTCGGACATTAAACAATTGCTTTCCACCTTATTCAATACAGAAGAACGGGCGCGCATTGTACGGGCCGCCCTCAAGTGGCTGGAGAAACATCATGCCCATCAGGGAGAAGTAAATCCACGGCAGCGGGCAGAGGCAGATTTCCCGAATAAAGACCCCTGCTGGGACCCGAATGACCCTGATGGAGCAGCGGCTCTCACTCGCTTCCGGACTGCACTCCTTGAAGGCCTAAAGAAGGGGGGGCAACGAGCTATGAACCTCAGTAAAACCGCAGAAGTTCTCCAGCTTCCTGATGAGAGTCCGGCGGTATTTTATGAGCGTCTGGCTGAAGCATACCGATTATACACCCCCTACGATCCAGCGGACCCTGAGAATCTTAAGATGATGAATAATGCCTTTGTGGCTCAGGCACAAGGTGATATACGGCGGAAGCTGCAGAAACTGGAAGGGTTTGCGGGCATGAATACAACACAATTGATGGAAGTGGCACAAAAAGTATATGTAAATCGTGACCAGGAGCAGAAGCGAGAGTCGGAGCGCCGGATGAAGAAAAAGGCAGACTTCCTAGCAGCCGCCTTAGCCGAGCGACCACCAGTTCCAGCCTGGGCCAGAGGAGGAAATAGGGGACAAGGACGCGGATATGGGGGGCCGAGGTTTCCCCTAAGCCCCACTCAATGTGCCTGCTGCAAAAAGGAGGGACACTGGAAGAATGACTGTCCAAATCGTAGCACAAGGCGAGGGAGATATCCATCCACGAGAGGTGTAAGAGCACCCGTACGAACTACACGGGAGCAAGATCAGCATAATGCTTTCCCGCCTCCACCGGTTCCAGCTCTTGAAGGCCTTGCAGCTATGGAACATTATGACCCGGATGACTACTAGGCCGGACCGGGCTCCAAGTTTCTGTTAGGTCCCCAGGAGCCTATGGTCAACATGAATTTAGGGGATCGGAAAATGCAATTCATGGTCGATACCGGAGCAACACACTCAGTGGTCACCCAACAAGTAGCCCCGATCTCCTCCCAGTCAGTAACTGTTGTGGGAGCTACGGGGGAGAGGGCCCAGAGACTTTTCCTGCAAAACCGCACGTGCCAGTTGGGGGACGGACCATCACTCACCAGTTCCTGTATATGCCTGAATGTCCCATACCCTTGCTGGGTCGGGATGTTCTGGCAAAACTCCAGGCCCAAATCTCATTCGGGTCTGATGGCCAGGCTGAGCTCCAAATACCCAGCCTGGGCCCAACAGTTTTGGTACTGTCCGTCCCCCGAGAAGAAGAATGGCGGTTATATGAGAACAGGCCCAAATCTGATGTGACTACCCTGGTTACGTGGGAATCAGTGCCCCCTGGAGTATGGGCAGAAGGAAACCCCCCCGGAATGGCCATTAACATCCCTCCCGTATGTGTTGAAATGAAGCCGGGAGCCTCCCCGGTGCATGTGCAACAATACCCGCTGCCGCGGGCAGCTGTAGAAGGAATCCATCATCACCTGGTGCAGCTACTACAGCATGGTATCCTGCGGCCCTGCCAATCGGCATGGAACACTCCTTTGCTGCCAGTCCGAAAACCTGGAACCACTGACTATCGACCTGTTCAGGACCTCCGTCGTGTCAATGAGGCCACTGTGACTCTGCATCCAGTAGTACCAAACCCTTATACACTGTTGGGCCTCATCCCGGCGACTGCTTCTCACTTCTCAGTACTGGATCTAAAAGATGCCTTCTTTTGTATACGCCTGGCTACTGCAAGCCAGCACCTGTTTGCTTTCGAGAAAGAGGACCCTGCTACTGGCAGAAAGTCCCAAGTTACCTGGACTCGTTTACCACAGGGATTCAAGAACTCTCCTACCATCTTCAGCACAGCATTGGCCCAAGATCTTGCTAGTTTCCCTCCAGGGGAGCCCGGCAGACGAGTACTTCTGCAGTACGTTGATGACCTACTAATCGCTGCTGACTCTGAGGCTGAATGTGTATTGGCAACCACAGAACTTCTCCAACTCCTGTACAATGTGGGATATCGAGTCTCCAGAAAAAAGGCTCAGTTATGTCAGTCGGAAGTGAAGTATCTGGGATTCCATCTGTCAAAAGGAAGCCGACGGTTGGGGAATGAGAGGAAGGAAGCAGTGTGCCGGATCCCAGTGCCAACAACCCGCAAGCAAGTACGTGCTTTTCTCGGGGCAGCTGGGTACTGTCGTATCTGGATTCCCAACTTCGCAAAGATCGCAAAGCCCCTCTATGAGTCTACAAAGGGCCCAGAGAAGAGCCCCCTTGAATGGGGTCGTGACCAACAGGAGGCCTTCGAACATTTGAAAAGGGCATTACTGTCATCACCAGCCCTAGGCCTTCCGGATGTCACCAAACCTTTCACCCTCTATGTGCACGAAGCAGCAGGAACAGCTTTGGGAGTCTTGACCCAACAACTGGGGTCTTGGCCACGACCAGTCGCCTACCTGTCAAAACTGCTGGATCCAGTGGCCAAGGGATAGCCACCTTGCCTGAGAGCAATAGCAGCAACAGCCTTGTTGGTGGAAGAATCTGATAAACTGTCCATGGGCCAAGGCCTTCTAGTCACCGTCCCACATTCAGTCCAAACATTGCTAGAGCATAAAGGAAGTTACTGGTTCACCAGCTCCCGAATGTTGAAATACCAGAGCATGTTATGGGGAAATCCCAGGGTGCAGATAACTACCAGCCAAGCCTTGAACCCTGCTACTTTCCTGCCTGTTGGCCCGGGACCACCTGATCACGACTGCCTGGAAGTGATGGAAACAGTCTTCTCCAGTCGCCCTGATCTGACGGATGTGCCGTTAAGCAATCCGGATGAGACCTACTACGTAGATGGGAGCAGTCTGATGCTGGAGGGCCGCAGGTGTGCGGGGTATGCGGTGGTGACGATGGAAGAAATAGTTGAAGCACAGCCTTTGCCCCCTGGAACCTCCGCACAGAAGGCAGAACTCATTGCCCTTACCCGTGCCTTAACCCTTGGGACTAACAGTCGTGTAAATATATACACAGATTCCAGATATGCCTTTTCCACTCTCCATGCCCACGGGGCCCTGTACAAAGAAAGAGGGTTAGTTACTGCAGCTGGCTCTGAGATAAAGAATGGCCCCCAGATATTGGCCCTGTTAGAAGCAGTCTGGCGTCCAAAAACAGTAGACGTAATGCATTGCAGAGGCCACCAGAAAGGGAACGGTGAAATAGCTAAGGGAAATAGACGGGCTGATGCAGAAGCCCGGCGAGTAGCAACCACATCCTTGTCCCAGTCTTTCCCGCAGAGCTCCCAGGATCTAGAAGCCCCCCTGTTTCCAGTCCCACTAAGCCAATGGGCCAAGAGGTACACTACACGAGAGCTAGATTTTTTCTGTCAGGAGGAGGGTGGGGTGTTACACACAGATGGTTGGATAAGGTTACCTAGAACAGGGACAGCTCCAGTGATAGTCATCCCAGACAGCCTTGCCCCAGCATTCCTATCATCCTTTCATCAGGCCACTCATATGGGCAAGACAGCAATGGAAACTACCCTCCGCCCATATTTCTTCATTTCTTGCTTATCCTCGTTGACAGCTGCAATTGCTAGACAATGCACCACATGTGCTAAAAACAATGCCCGTCAAGGCCCAAGCCAACCCCCAGGGGTCCAGTCTTATGGGGTCACCCCTATGGGAAACATCCAGGTTGACTTTCAGAAATGCCCCGAGCAAATGGGTACCGGTATCTGCTGGTATTGGTCTGTACTTTCACGGGGTGGGTGGAGGCCTTCCCAGTCCGCACAGAAAAAGCCAGAGAAGTGACTAAGGTGTTGCTGCATGAAATCATCCCCAGATTTGGGCTTCCAGTAGTAGTGGGATCTGATAATGGACCTGCATTTGTGGCCCAAGTGATACAGCAGGTAGTAAAAGCCTTACAGATCGATTGGAAGCTACACACAGCTTACCGCCCGCAGAGCTCAGGGAAAGTAGAACGCATGAATCGCACCATAAAGAGCCAGTTAGCAAAATTGTGTCAGGAAACCTCACTGAAGTGGCCCCAATTGCTCCCTATAGCTCTGCTCCGCATACGGTCAGCCCCACGAAAGGGTATCGGTGTTTCCCCCTTTGAAGCTGTGTATGGTCGCCCTGCACCCCTCATACAGGGCGTCCATGGAGATTTAATGCAGATAGGTTGAGAAATAACCCGGCAGGAACTGTCGGCTCTCAGTTCTGTATTGCAGAAATTGCACCGGTGGATCCAGGAGCGACTCCCCATCAACCTGACTGAAGCGCTCCATACGCACCAGCCTGGTTCCCAGGTGTGGGTCAAGGAGTGGAAGAAAGACCCATTGACCCCCCAGTGGCGAGGTGTTCTGTTGACCACCCCCACGGCTGTTAAAGTGGCTGAAGTCGCTCCGTGGATCCATCACTCTCGTGTCAAGGCCACTGCACCAGAAGTTGTTCCAGCCTGGACCGCAGTCCCGATTCCAGATCAACCCCTGCGTTTGAAACTGAAGAGGAACCTTTCTGCCCAGTAAAGGGCTCTAACAGACTGCCGACGAGACCCCAGAGAGACTGATCTATGAGACCCCCTTTTCCAGGGCCGGGAGCAGAATGAGGAGCGGTGCCCTAGCCTTACTCGTTTCCCTGACATGGGCCCGTTTTCCAACAAGTGCAGAGACTACTAACACAGCAGTATTACTCGCCCAAACTGCTCTGAACATGACAAACTTTTGTATACGAAACTCTCTACAAACCTCTCTTATTGCTGTACCGTCTAGTTTGTGTGAGATGCAGAACTTCACTATGCATGCTAATTTAAACTGTAAACAACCTGGAATATATTTCTACCATATTGGGGTTACCCGACCGACTTCTACACTTTTCAACCAAGTCCCTTTTTCCTTACAGGTAGTTTCCACTCTAAATGCTACTGATTGTTTCTTTTTTGTCAATGCCAAGAGGGGAGGAAACAATGTATCACTGTGTTATCATGCAGCTCTGTTACAAATGTATCCTATTCACACTCAGAAATGTATCTTCCCTTAGGCTGGTTTTTAGTATGTGGCAAAATGACGTACACTTACGTCCCTGCAAATGCCACTGGTGGTCCGTGCACTTTTGCCAGGCTTACAACTGCTGCCTTCGTCCGGCCCCCCAGTTATCCCCGCTCTGCCCCCATGCCCTCGACCTGTAACTCAAACGTGGAGCCTTACAGTGATGAGACAGCTCTTGGGCTGTCAGTGTCAATCCTTGGGACACCTGGATTGGCCCTACACAACTCCCTGGAGGTAAGCCGACTCGCTTGCTCCCTAGCCAAGACCATTAAGCTCACCTCAACCATACTAGCTTCCATAAATTACGAGCTGTCCAGCCTACGTACAGCAATTCTACAAAATAGAATGACCATAGATTTCCTGCTGTTACGCTTCAACCATGGGTGTGAGGAATTCGAAGGAATGTGTTGTTTTAACCTCACAGATGAAAGTGTGTCCATTGAACGCTCAATCCAAGACCTACGTGACTTAGCGAAGCAAATCTCAGACCCGTCCATGGGACTGGGGACGGGGTGGTTCTTCAAATTGTTTGGTTGGTTGGGTGTCCTTAAAAACCCTAGCTATAGGAGTTTTCCTTCTCTTCCTAGTATGTGCCCTCATACCATGTTGTATCCCCATTCTCCACCGCTCCATTACCACCACCCTCGACACCCTGGTAGAACGCAAGGCTGCTACCACTGTTATGGCCCTGACCCAGTACACTCCTCTGCGGCTTGCCTCCAGTAATACAGCCCTCAACCGCTTCTAGCGGTTGAGGTCTCACTTAAAAAGGGGGGAGTGAGGCAGCCATGAGGCTCTTATCAGCCTGACCCTTCCCCCGCAAGCCATGAGGTAATCAGCCTGCTATTTCTTTAGACACCCTTCCCCCACTCCAGGTCTGAGCACAGTATCCCCTAGCCCAGAAACCAAAAGACCAGAGCACACCGGTTTGGACAGGTCACCCAGGTACCTTCCCCAGGGGCTGCTGATTGGTGGACAAGAAATACCTGTGGCAAATGGGATTACAGAATGAGTTTGAAATTATACTGTATTTAAGGCATTGAAGGACGTCCCTCGGGGCTCAGACTCTTATGGAGGTTGCTGGTATCTCTGTCTGATCCTGTGTGCACATTAAAAGTTCCTGTTTGCATTCCAGCCTGTCTGTGAGTCTTCCTTCTGTGGGTGAGTGATAGAATAAGAGCTTTTCACAGCGTTTGCCATTACAGTGTGACATATCTTTTCGGACTTTGTCTGTCTCCCGGACTCTCTGGTTTTGGAAGGCTTTTCTCTTCAAAGACATGAGTTTGCCTCTTTTTGAGATAGACCTGCCCCTCCCAAGGATATTTCTTTGAAAGATATATGGGCGGCAATTGTTCGTGTGGACTTCTCATCAGTCGTCTTTGGTTAAGATTTCAGATTTCTTTAAGGAGGCTGTGATAAAGCTTGCATAGCATGATGTTAAATTTACTGAAGTTGATAAATCATTCCAGAAAATTGAATCTTGGGTTGTTGCCACACAGGTTTCACTTTCCTCCCTTACATTAGATTCTTTTGCTTTACAGCGACAGTTGGAATCTTTAGAGTGTTTCACGTTCAAAAATTTACGTTTCATACATTTTCCATGCACACTCTTCCTATCACTGACAATATTCTTTTTTAAGTATCTTAAGGAGATCCTACATTATCCCGAGGCGGATGCTTTTCATATCTCAAAAATGTACTATATCGCTAGGGAGATTAAGAAGTTGGCAAAGGGAAGCGTGGTGTCAGGTGATGATCTTGATACAATTTTACCTACTGATAGTTTAGACTTATCTACTTATTTGGAATCCTGTATTGGTTTCATTTGTGACTGAGGTAGATAAAGATCGGATCTTATCTTTGTATTTCACTAAGCGTCATGATAAGTTCTATGGGCAGGCGATCCAGGTATTTCCTGATATAACTAGAAGTACTCGGGAAATGCAGGAAGGCATGCCTGGTGCTCAGGCCTAGAGTCTTGGCTCTTGGTGCCTCCTTTATGCTTACATTTCCCTATATGATGATATATCGGAGTAGTAGGTGTGTTTTTCTTGAAGTTAACAGACTAGAAAGTTTTTTTGCAGGGAAACAAATAAATTATTTCTTATAGTTTATGTTCTCACTCTGGTTTAGTTATTTGGGTTTATTATATACATATATAGACCATTTTCTGAATGTGCATCCTCCATATTGTGGACTTGTTTTGTATAATATTGTACTGTTTCCTTGTATAAATTACTACTACTACTGAGCATTTGTATAGCGCTACAAAACATATGCAGTGCTGCACAGACATGTAAGAGACAGTCCCTGCTCAGAGCTTACAATCTAGTAAAGACAGACAACACAGAAGGTGTAGACAGGGATAAAACAAGGGGAAATGGTAAAGAAACAAGGAGATCAGGTGAGTCAAGATCCAAAAGCAGCAGCAGCGAAGAAGTGAGTTTTCAGCATGGATTTTAAAAAGGGTCAGAGAAGGTGCCTGGCGTACAGACACACGTAGTTTGTTCCATGCATAAGGTGCAGCAAGGTGAAAGGAGTGAAATCTGGAGTTAGCAATAGAAGAGAAGGGCACAGATAGAAGCAATTTGCCAGAGGAGTGGAGTTGCCGGGGGGGGGGGGGGGGTGGGGTAAGGAGAGATAAGAGAAGAAAGGTAGTGAGGAGCTGCAGAGTGAATGCACTTATAGGTCAGCAGGAGAAGTTTGAAATGGATGTGGAAAAGGATAGGGAGCCAATGAAGTGACTTGAGAAGAGGAGTAATATGGGCATGAAGAGGCTGGAGGAAGATTAGCTGCACAGCAGAGTGTTGAACAGATTGAAGGGGAGAGAGATGAGTCAAAGGGAGACCAGCAAGGAGTAGGTTACAGTAATCAAGACGGGAGGTGATTAAGGAGTGGATAAGTGTCTTAGTAGTGTGTTCAGAAAGGAACGGGCGGATTTTGTTGTTGATAGAGAAAGAAATGACCAGTCTTAGCTATCAGATGGATGTGTGTGGAAAAGGAGAGAGGAGTCAGACAACCCCAAGGTTGCAAGCCGAGGAAACAGGGAGGAGTTGAGTTATCCACAGAGACTAAGAGGAAGAGAAGAGGAGGTTTTAGGGGGAAAAATAGGAAGCTCAGTCTTGCCATGTTTAATTTCAAGCAGCGGTGAGACATCCAAGCAGCAACGTCAGAAAGGCAGGCAAAGATCTGGGTCTGGATTGCCAGAGAGATTTCAGGTGTAGAGAGGTAGATCTGGGGGGAGTTAGCATAAAGATGGTACTGAAAGCCATGGGAAGAGATGAGCGCACTAAGGGACTGGGGTATAGAGAGAGAAAAAGAATGGACTCAAGACAGATCCTTGGGGTACACCAACTGAGAGCAGGATAGCAGCAGAGGAGGAGCTACCAAGAATTAACACTGAAAGAGCGCTGGGAGAGATAGGAGGAGAACCAGATAGTATAGAGTTCTTAAAATCACGTGAGGACAGGGTATCGTGGTCAACAGTGTCAAAAGCAGCAGAGAAGTCAAGAAGGATGAGGACAGAGTAAAGGCGCTTGGATTTTGCCAGAAACAAGTCACTGGATACTTGAAATTGAAACACATACAAAAATTTAAATTAAAAATTTTTTTATAACGTTTGTTTTTCTAGGCTATCTTTTTAGCTTTAGCTCAAAAGCAGGTTACATGAGACAGTGGGAGTTAGTGACTTGCCCAAAGTCATAAGAGATGTTGGTGGAAGAAGCAAAATCTGAACGCTGGTTTTCTTCATTCTTAGCCTTTTGCGGTAACCACTAAGCCATTTTCTTTCTGATCTGGTGTGAGGACAAAGCACTAGGTCAAGTCTGTCCCTCAAAGATACTTCTTCAGTAGTGTCTACAACTCTCAGAATTTAGCCTCACAACCAGCTCCCTTAGAATTCACATCAGTGCAACTGATGCTTACCACCACATGCAAAGAAACCCAATGAATGTTTGGCTTTCAATGTCAGATTTATGTGGGGTTTGCTCCAGTTGAAACCTCCTACTTTATTGTGAGACATCAGTGTAAATCTGATTCAGCTGTGGAAAATCCTCTTTTGAATTCAAGTACCTTATCTGGAAGATTGTCTCTGTGGTTTTAAAGGTGTATTATTAGAGGAATTGAAACAAATCTCAATAAATTGGGAAGTTGTAATACAGCTATTTGATAAACTAAAGAGTAGAAAATCACCTAGACCAGATGGCATACATACTAGGGTGCTGAATGAACTGAAATATGAGATTGCAAGCCTACTTTTAGTAATCTGTGAACTATCATTAAAATCATTACAGTACCTGGAGATGAGAGAGTGGTCAATGTAGCGGCAATTTTTTAAAAGGGTCCGGGGTGATCCAGGAAACTACAGACTAATGAGCCTGACATTACTGGGCAAAATGGTAAAAACCATTACAAAGAACAAAATTACTGAACACGTAGATAGTCATGGTTTAATGGGAGAGAGCCAAACATGGGTTTGGCCGAGAAAAGTCTTGTCTTGCTAATCTTTTTTTTTTTTTTTTTTTTTTTAAGGTGTGTATAAGCTAGTAGATAAAGAGCCAGTTGATATCTTTTATTTGGATTTTCAGAAATCCTTTGACAGAGTCCCTCTTAAGAGACTCTTGGCAAACTTAAAAAGTAATGGGATAGGAGGCAATGTACTAATGTTGATTAGGACCTGGTTAAAAGAAAACAGAGTAGGGTTAAATTAATAATTTTCTCATTGGAGAAAGGTGAATAGTGGAATACCCCAGGGAACTATGCTGGGCTCACTGCTTTTTAACATATTTATCAATAACCTGGAAATGGGAAAAATGAGTGAGGTGATCAAATTTTGTAGATGACACAAAATTATTCAAAGTTGTTAAAACACAAGAGGATCTGAAAAATTTCAAGAGGACTTTGAAAAATTGGGAGACTGGACGTCCAAATGGCAGATGAAATTTAATGTGGACAACTGCAAAGTTATGCACTTAGGCAAGAAGAATCCAAACCATGGTTACACAATGCAAGGTTCCATATTAGAAATCACCACACAAGAAAAGGATCTGGGCATCATCGTGGATAATATGTTGTAGCTGCAGCCAAGAAAGCTAATAGAATGCTAGGAATCATAAAGGAAAGAAATGGAGAATAAAACCAGAGATGTTATAATGCCTCTATCACTCCATGGTGCGATTACACCTTCAATGCTGTGTGCAATTCTGGTCACCATATCTTAAAAAGGGATATAGCAGAATTAGAGAAGGCAAAGAGAAGAGAAACCAAAATGGTAAAGGGGATGGAAGGATTTCCCTACGAGAAAAGGCTTAAAAGGTTAGGACCCTCCAACTTGGAAAAGAGACAGTCGAGGGGAGGTATGATAGAGGTCTATTAAACAATGAATGACGTGGAACAGGTAAATGTAGTTTTTTATTCCTTCAAAAAGGAGAGGATAGGGGACACGCAATGAAGCTACAATGTAGCACATTTAAGACTAATCGGAGAAAGTATTTTTCACTCGGTGCATAATAAAACTCAGGAATTTATTAACAGAGAATGTAGCTGTTAGTGTAGCTGGATTTTCTCCAGGACCAAGCAGGAAGTCAGTCCTCACATATGGGTGACATCGGCGCCGACAGAGCCTCCATGTGGAGCATTTCCCTAGCTTTCAAAGAAAGCCTTTGGGAATGCAGCTCGCATGCGCGGTCCCCTTCCCGCCCAAGGGTGCCATCTTGCTCAGTCTTTCTTTTTCCGCGGAGCCCAATGGGCGTGAGTTCATGTCACCCGGGAAAAGTTGATTTTTTTTCTGCGATTTTTGCTTTTTCTTATCTGGTTCAATGCCGGTTCCCCCTTCCCGTCTGGGCTCGGTACACTGGTATAGAGTCGGGAGTTTCTTTTTCGTTTTTTGTCCTTCGTGACTAGCGTTCACGCCTTTTTTGTTATTTTCACTGGCAGCCCGGTCTTTTGACCTTGCAGGGGCCCTTTTTCCCCGATGGCTGCCAGCGGGTTCAAAAAATGTGATCGGTGCAAGAGACTTATGCCTCTCACTGACACACATGACTGCTGCCTCTGATGCCTCGGGCACGACCATGACCTGCTGGTCTGTGGCCTGTGCGGCAAAATGTCATCGAAGGCACTTCGGAGCCATCAGCATCAGCGAGAGAATATTTTCAGAGTCCGCATCCGGCCAGGCCCGGACATCGTCAGAGGCCTCGACATCTCGGGAGTCTGACCCCGAGCGCCGTCGTGGTTCCCCTGAGAGGGGGTCTCCCACCCGGGAGCACAAAAGGAAGAAGCTCGTGAGGGCAGCATTGGTGGAGGTCCCTGGGTCCTCGAGGGCCAGGTCGCGTAGCCCAGACCGCTGCCCCGGGCTCTCTGAGTCTGAGAGGCCGTCCAAACTACCTCGCATGGAGCCGGAGTCCCCGAGTCACGTAAGTTCTGTTGTACTCAGGGACTCTCCTCCAGGAGAGCCGCCATCGGGGCACGAGTCGGGGGCTGCTGGGTCTCCTGAGCTTGGACTCAGGCTGACGGCCTTGGAGAGCAGCTTGGCTGCCTTCATGGAACAGCAGCGGGTGCTGATCGCCGGTCTGATCGGTTCATCTGCCCCAATCACTGAGACCTCAACGTCTAAGTCAACCCCGGAGACCGAGCCGATCCTCGAGTCCATGAAGTCTCGAGTCGATCCTTGGTCAAGGTCCCCCTCGACCTCCCGTGCGGGGCAGAGGTCGTCGATGCCGCTGCCCTCAGCATCGGGGCGGGTGGCACCGAGGCCCACACAGCCGGAGCTGCTCGACTCCTCCTTGGAGGAGTCGGCGTGGGAGACGGAGGACGAGGAGTCTCCTGACACCTTCCGGACCCGGTGCGTTCCATTGGATTCACCGGAGTTCGAGGCTCGGAGAAGGTCCCCCCCAGAGGATACCCGGTTCTCAGACTTCATGAGGGACATGGCCAAGGCTTTGGAATTCGCTGTGGATGCCGAGGAGCTTGATGCCCTCCAGTATGATTTTCCTCCAAAGGAAGCCTTTACTGTACCGGTTTCTCTGATGCTGGAACGGCTGCTCTTCTGTATGTGGGAGGCACCAGCCTCGGTGCCGGTTCTGAGAAAACGGGTTGATTCCATTTATCGAGTCTGTAAGAGCCCTGGGTTCCAAAAGGTGCAGCTACCACACAATTCCATGGTTGTGGAATCAACCATGCACCACCTGAAAAGTCAGAAGATGCACTCCTTGGTGCCCCCTGGCCGGGAGGCCCGGAACCTGGATGCCCTCGGTAGAAAGTGCTTCCAGGGCTCTATGCTATCTTGCCATGTCCAGACTTACCCAGCTGTACATGGGCATGTACTTACGGGACCTGGCAAAGGAGATTGCCGGGTTCTCAGCTGACCTCTCCAAGGAACCTTTGCAGAGGTTCAAGGCCTTGTCTACAGGGATCCAGGAGTGCTCGAAGTTCATCTCTCGAGCAGCCTATGATGGCTTTGAGGCTTCGGCCCGGGTAGCCGTGGCCAGCATCGGTGCATGCTGTCAGGCCTAGCTACAGTCATTGGACCTGGAGTCATGAGTGCAGGACAAGTTGGTCGATGTCCCGTGCCGAGGTGACCATCTGTTCGGTAAGCCCATGACTGAAAAGGCTGCAGAAATCGAGACAGACTCTCAACAGGACAAGGCTGTCCAGGAAGACTTCTGCCCCTTCTCAAAAGAAGAACGGCTTGGGAAAGAAGCCCTTTTTACCGAGGAAGGGTGCTGCCTACAAAACCTACCCTCATTATCAGTCCTCTCCAGCTCCCAACTGGGCCAGCAGGCCAAGGGGCAGGGGCATGGGCCCCATAGGCAGAAGACCCCCAAGCTGCCAGCTCCGGCTCCTGCATGTCAGGGAGTGGGGTTTTGACTCCCACAGCATAGCCTCTCCTCCGCCGGTGGCTCCACTCGGCACTGGAGGTCGGCTGACCCTGTACGCCTATAGGTGGCCAGCCATCACAGGGGATACCTGGGTACTGAGCATAGTCCAAAAGGGCTACATGCTCCACTTCCACCAGCTACCCCCTCCTACTTTCCAGGGGAGCCTCCCAGACTCCCTCTACACAGAAACCTCCTCCTTCAGGAGTTGGCAAGTCTTCTAAGGGAACAGGCGGTGGAACCGGTGCCTCACCACCCGGCAGGGCAAGGCTTTTATTCCAGGTACTTCCTGGTATCAAAAAGGACAGGAGGTCTCCGGCCTATCCTAGACTTGCGAAACCTAAAGAAGTTTCTGGAGAGGGAAAAGTTCAAGATGCTTACCCTTGGGATACTGCTGCCCTACCTCCAGCAGGGAGACTGGCTATGCTCCTTAGATCTAAAGGATGCTTATACTCACATCCTCATTCATCCAGACCACAGACAATATCTCAGATTTGTGGTGGGAGGAAACCATTTTCAGTACAGGGTACTTCCCTTTGGCCTAACCTCTGCCCCAGGGTTTTCACCAAATGCCTGGCGGTGGTGGCGGCTTATCTCAGGAATCGGGGAATTTTTGTCTTCCCATACCTGGATGACTGGCTCATCAGGGGCCAGTCTCTCCAGGAGGCCCGACAAGCCACTCTTCGCACTGTCTCTCTTCTTCAGCATCTGGGCTTTGTCATGAACTACGCAAAGTCCACTTTGCTCCCCTCTCAGAACCTAGAGTTTATAGGGGCAAGATTGGACACCTTTCAGGCAAGGGCTTACTTGCACAAGGAGAGGGCCCACAGACTGATGGACTTGACCAACCAGTTCCAAAACAATTCTCATGTTTCCGCCAGACACTACCTGCGGCTCCTGGACCACATGGCATCCACTGTACGTGTGACTCCGAATGCCTGTCTGCACATGCGGGCTGCTCAGTGGTGCCTCAGAGTTCAGTGGTCGCAGGCCACAGGCGACCTCCGAGATAGAGTAAAGGTGGACTCCTTACAGTGGTGGCTACATCTCCCAAATCTTCTCAGGGGGGTACCTTTTCAGGCTCCAGCACACACAAGGGTGCTGATGCCCGACGCTTCCTTAAAGGGCTGGGGGGCACATTGCCAGGGCATGTGCACTCAAGGCCTGTGGTCTCCTCAGGAGGCCACGCAGCAAATCAATCTTCTGGAGCTGCAAGCAATCTGCTTAGCTCTGCAAACATTTTCTCCTGCCAGTCTGTCCTAGTTCAGATGGACAATCAAGTGGCAATGTTCTACGTGAACAAACAAGGGGTCATGGGGTCCAGATTCCTATGTCAGGAGGCACTGGATCTCTGCTCCTTTGCAGTCAAACAGGGTATGTTTCTCAAGGCAGTTTACCTACCTGGTCAGGAGAATTTCCTGACAGACAAGCTAAGCAGGATTCTCCAGCCTCAAGAATGGCAGTTGAATCCACTGGTGGTCCAGCAGATCTTCCTCCGTTGGAGGCTTTCGTCCATCGATCTCTTTGCCAGTCCACTGAACCGTCAGCTGCCCAGGTTCTGCTCCAGACAGCCGCATCCCCTGAGGATGGCAGCAGATGCTTTTCTGATATCTTGGTCTACGGGCCTTCTGTATGCGTTTCCTCCCATGCCCCTGGTGGCCCGAACTCTGTTCAGGATTCTCCATGACAAGGCCTCGGTGATTCTGGTAGCCCCCAGATGGCTGAGACAGCCGTGGTTTCCACTTCTGCTGCAGATGGCGGTGGAAACTCCGTTTCCTCTGGGGTTGCAACAAGATCTCCTGTCTCAAGAGCAGGGTTCCCTTCTGCACCCCAATCTCAGGTCCCTCAACCTGATGGCCTGGCTGCTGAAAGGGTAGTGCTAGCTCCCTTACTTCTGCCTAAAGAAATTGAAGAGGTGATATTGGCCTCTAGGAGACAGTCCAAAAGAATGTCCTATGCCCTCAAGTGGCATCGGTTTACAGTGTAGCGTGCTCAGCACAATGAAGATCCTTTCTCTTGCCTTGTGCCAGTAGTACCGCAGTGTTTACTTCACCTTTCAGACTTAGGCCTTAAGTATATCTCTGTTAGAGTCCACCTCCGTGCTTTGTCAGTGCACCACTCACCGGTGGAAGGACAGTCTGTCAGTTCAACCCTTGGTGTCCAGATTTCTCAGAGGTCTGCTTCTACTCAAGCCTCCGGTTCATCTGCCAGCGACTGAGTGGGATTTGAATGTGGTCTTGCAACAACTTACTTGCCCACCGTTTGAGCTGATGGCTACTTGCCATTTGCGCTTCCTCTCTTGGAAAGCGCTCTTCCTGGTGGCTCTTACATCGGCCAGACGTGTGAATGAGCTACAAGCTCTGGTTTCTGATAGACCGTGTACACGGTTCTATAGGAACAGGGTGGTCCTACGGACCCATCCCAAGTTCCTCCCTAAAGTGGTCTCCTCTTTCCACCTTAATCAGGAGGTGGTTCGTCCGACCTTTTTTTCCATGCTGCATGCCAGCCGAGGTGAGACAGTTTTGCATACCCTGGACTGTAAGAGGGCATTGTCCTTTTACATAGAACGTACGCGAGAGCATCGAAGGGCTGCTCAGCTCTTCGTCTCTTTTGACCCTAATAAGATGGGGTTACCTGTCTCCAAGCGTATGTTGTCCACATGGGTAGCAGATTGTATCGCCTGGGTGTATAGGGCAGCTGACCTCCCCTTGCAGGGTCAAGTTACGGCCCACCGTGTCAGGGCGAAAACCGTGTCAGTAGCTCATCTCCGCTGTGTTCCGTTGGCAGACATCTGCCGGGCCACAACTTGGTCTTAAAGCCAGACTTTTGCAGCCCATTACTACCTGGAGAGAGAGTCCCGGAGGGACAGTGCTTTCGGACAGGCGGTACTCCGTAATCTCTTTGAGGTTTAGGCAACTCCTACTCTCCGGCCCTTTTGTTGGGCTACAGTACGGGGGCGTTGTCAGAGAAAATTATTCTCACGGATGCTGAGGCTCTTCAGAGGGAGCCATTTTTGTCACCTTAGGTTCCCGGAGCCTACAGCTGAGGACTGACTTCCTGCTTGGTCTTGGAGAAAGAGTAGTTACTCACCTGTAACAGGTCTTCTCCAGGAATAGCAGGAATCAGTCCTCACGACCCTCCCTCCTCTCCTGGAGTTGCAGTCATATACTTCATTTTGATTTTTTGCTTTCTTTTAGCTATGTCATCAGACTGAGCAAGATCGCATCCTTGGGCGGGAAGGGGACTGCGCATGCACACTGCATTCCCAAAGGCTTTCTTTGAAAGCTGGGGAAATGCTCTGCACGGGGGCTCCATCGGTGCCAACATCACCCATATGTGAGGACTGATTCCTGCTGTTCCTGGAGAACACCTGTTAAAGGTGAGTAACTACTCTTAAAAGAGGTTTGAATGTATTCTTGGAGGAAAGGTCCTTAACGCATTACTATGTTGGACTGAGGAAATCCACTGCTTACCCCTAGGATAAGTGCATGGAATCTTTCTACCTTTTCGGAACCTGACAAGGTACTTATGACCTGGACTGGCCACTGTTAGAAACAAGATACTGGGCTCGATGGACCTTGGTCTGGCTCAGTATGGCATTTCGTATGTTTGTTCTTATGTTAGTGGCTGAATATCCACTCCTTGATCTAACTTTTTTGGTCACCCAATCAAAGTCAGTCAGATTAATTGGCATAGCCTGCTTCTGGTAAAGCTATGCTGCCTCAAATCTTGCACCCCACCAGATTTTGATAGTTAACTATCTTCTTTTCGGTAGCTTCTCTATCACTTTTACCAGTCTGTAGTTACTACTTTTATGTAGAAGGGCTACATTTGCTCTTCTACAATCTTGCTGAATGTCTCCAGTCTCCAAGGATCTCTTAAACACATTCTTCTACAGACCACCCAGGACCACTCTGAGCTCTTAGTATCCTGAGATGTATCTCAACCAGACCCATGGCTTTCTCCACTTTCATTTTGGCAAGTTCTTCGTATATATTTTCTTCTATGAAAAGTATTGTATCTACTGTGTTCCCATATGTACATTTGCCAGCTGTCACCTTCCTATCCCTTCCCACACCTCCAAGTCTTCCTTAAGGCACATGTCCATTTTGCCAAAGTCTATGGGTCTGCTGTTCAGCACTGGTGGCTAACACGAGTATAGTATCTAGCTGCCAAAACTGAACATTAAACCCGGATATTCAGTTCCGGGGTCTTATCCGGCCCTGGCATTGATATCCAGGGTCGCTGCACAACCTCCAACGCTGCAGACGTTAACCAGGCAACAGTGATATTGAGCTGCTACCCGGTTAGCTCCCACGGGTAAAGATAGGCCAGCTTTTGCTGCACCTCTCTTATCTCCAGGAACAAGCAGGAATGTAGTCTTCACATATGGGTATCGTCGGTACCGACGGAGCCTGTGCGAGAACACTCCCCAGCGTCCAATAGGAATGCTTTTGGGAGCATCCCTCAGCACATGCGCGCTGCCTTCCCGCCGACAGGACATGTCACCGCAGAAAATTACTTCTTTAAACTTGTTTTCTTGTGGTCACGTCTGCCTCCGCATGACACCTACCGGTAACACCGCTTCTTTTTTCTTCCTTTCTAAAAAACCAAATATATATATATATATATATATATATATACACATACACTTCTGAACTGTTTCTCTTCAGAAACATTTTCATTTTTGGCGCTAGGTGCCATTTTGGGCATTAGGCCCCATTTTCCCTAAAAGATGGAAAAACCAGCTAGTGGTTTCAAAAAATGTGCTAAGTGTGGCGGTACCATCTCCGTCACCAACACCAGTGACTGGTGTCTGAAATGTTTAGGCCCTGACCATTCTCCATGAGTGTCTCTCTTGTATGGGGATGACTAAAAGAGGAAGACAGAACCGAGCTGCAAAGCTCAGTACCCTCTTCTTCGGATGCCAGGTCCATTGTATCGACGTCTTCAAGAGCCTCGTCTTCCTCCCATTGATCTCAGGTAACTAAACATAAGAACTGGTCCTCAAAAGGTAGCTTTCCTTCAAAGCACTGAGAGGCCATTGGCATTGCCCTTGAGAAAACTACACTGGCAAAACAGCCCCAGCGGGAGGCTTCGGCCTCCAAAGCATCAACAGGGTTTCAGGATGTTCTCGAGGCTTCGACCTCGGCAGAACTACTGGTGC
Organism: Ichthyophis bannanicus; assembly: GCA_033557465.1. NCBI lineage: Eukaryota > Metazoa > Chordata > Amphibia > Gymnophiona > Ichthyophiidae > Ichthyophis > Ichthyophis bannanicus. The sequence continues at coordinate 765,937,368 of CM066036.1, read as the reverse complement.
CATGCTCGGGTTCCGGACGCTTTTACTGGTACCGATACCCAGGCATCAGCAGCATCGATAGACCAGAGATTCCTCGCTATCGAGCACAGTCTTGCAGCTCTCCTTACAGCTGCGGTACTGTTGACACCGGTGGATCAACGGGCACCGGTACCAATGCCAGTACCAGCAACGGTACAGATACCAGTACCGACGGTATCGGCCCCGGTGGAAATTTCTCCATGCCAACTTGCTGGTATCGACAGATCAGTACTGGACCAACTCGGTACCGACTTCGATCGATACCGAGACCGTGCTTTGCATGAACATCGGGATCAGAGATACTTCGAATCCTCCGATTCCGATGACTCTGATAATTCTGCCGGTACCACAGTGTGTCTCCCGGAAGACTCCTCTTCTCCCCAACGCAGAATGTCTCCTCCGGAAGACATGTCTTTTCAGGATGTTATTCGTGATGTGGCCCAAGGCCTTTCAATCATGGTAGCTCCTGAAAAAGAACCCAGAGCAAAGGAATTGGAAATTCTCCAATACCCTAAGGCTCCTAAGGAGGCAGCCACTCTGCCCATTCATGAAATTCTTCATGATTTGATGCTCAGAATGTGGGAGACACCTCTGACCACATCTCCTCATTCTAGGAGACGCGATACCATGTCCTGGTTTTCAAAAGACTCAGCTGCCACATCATTCAATGGTGGTGGAGTCAGCCATGCGTAGGATGAAAAGTGCAAAAAGACATGCATCCAATCCTCCAGGTCGTGAATGCAGGACTCTTGATGCTTTTGGGCGTCAAACATTTCAGGCTTCCATGCTTTCAGCTAGGCTCAGCTCATATATTTTATATATGGGAATGTTTCTCAAAGAGGTCACAGGAGATTTGGAGCTTATGAGCCCCCTTCTCCCTGATGACAAATGACAAGACTTCCTTACTCTGGTCAAGCATGCTCAAGACGTCTCCAAGTTTGTAAATCGTGCAGCCTTTGACTGCTTTGAATGCATCAGCAGAACCTCGGCTATTGCCATTGGTGCACCTCGGATTGCCTGGCTTTAGGCATCAGACGTGGAGATTTTGGTACAAGATAAATTGGGAAACATCCCTTGCACAGGACAAAATCTCTTTGGCAAGAATTGGCAGGAAAAGGCTAATGAGATAGATACTGACAATATCACTTTAGATAGATTGTCAAAATCTACAGCCACTCCAGCCAAAAATAAACCCTATAAAAAACCCTTTTTCAGCAAAAAGAGGAAGATTTATCCATCCTATACCCAGCAAGGGCAAGCTCAGGGTCAAGTTGCCCAGAAAAGTCAACAACAACAATCCAAACAAAAGAAGCCAAAAGGCCTTAGAGCTCAACCAGCTCCACAGGCCCAGCCCCTTCAAGGGCTTTGACTCCTTCATAGAGAACTTAGCCTTCCTGCCTCTGGAAGGTCCAGAACCCCTAAACATTCCAGGCAGGTTGTGTCATTTTGCCAACAGATGGCACCAAATAACAGCAGAAAATTGGACTCTGTCCATTGTGGGAGAGGGGTATAAGCTTCATTTTCACAGTGTGCCCCCTCCTACAATCATAAGACAGTTCAATTCCCAAACCTCTACAGACAATCTACTGGGTCGAGAGGTCTCAACACTCCTTGCTCAAGGAGCAAAAGAGGAGGTGCCCATTCTTTAACGGGGTACAGGTTTCTACTCCCCCTATTTTCTTATTCCAAAGAAAACAGGAGGACACAGACCCATTCTAGACCTCAGAGAATTGAACAAATATCTGTTTTAAGAAAAGTTCAAAATGATTTCTCTAGGAACTCTTCTGCCATACCTTCAAAGTCAGGGTTGGCTTTGTTCTCTAGATCTAAAGGATGCATACACTCACATTCTGATCCATCCAGATCACAGGAAATTTTTACGATTCCTTTTCAGGGGAAAACATTTCCAATACAGGGTTCTTCCCTTTGGTCTGGCTTCGGCACGAAGAGTATTCACGAAATGCATGGCAGTAGTAGCTGCATTTCTGCGAACCCTAGGAATATTCATCTTCCCTTACTTAGACGACTGGCTCATTCGAGCCCCCACGGTTCCAGAAGCCAGCTTTGCACTGCCTCACACATTGCAAATCCTTCAATACTTGGGATTGGTTATAAACCTTCCATGATCCCAACTTGCTCCGTCTCAATCCCTGGAGTTCATAGGAGCTCGTTTAGATGCCAGACAGTCAAGGGTTTTTCTCCCACAGCCCTGCTGTCTTTGCATAGTGCAGCTAGCTTCCCAAAAAGTGGTGAAGTCCTTCCTAACTGCTCGAGAACTAATACAACTATTGGGACATATGGCATCCACTGTTCACGTGGTTTCATATGCAAGCAGCATAGTGGACCCTATCCACACAGTGGACACAGGCCACAGGACATCTGTCGGACAAGATATCAAGCTTTAGTGGCTGACCCACCTTTTACGAGGTTCCATCATGACAAAGTAGTCTTGAGGACTCATCCTTATTTTATGCCAAAGGTGATATCACCTTTTCATTTAAACCAGTCTGCTTATCTCCCAGTCTTCTTTCCTAGGTCTCATGCCTCCAGCGTGGAAAGAAATCTTCATACCTTAGATTGTAAGCGGGCTCTGGCTTTCTATCTTCACAGAACTCAGCCATTTAGAAAGTCTTCTCAACTTTTTCTGGCTTTTGACTCTAGTCATTTAGGACTTCCAGTCACTAAGAGAACTCTTTCTAAGTGGATTGCAGACTCTATTTCCTTTACCTATCAGAGTAAAGGAATCCCTCTTGAAGACCATGTCACAGCTCATAATGTCAGAGCCATGGCAGCCTCAACAGCTAATCTTTGTTCATATGCTATTGATGACATCTGCAAAGCAGCAACTTGGGCTTCTGTACATACTTTCACTGCCCACTATTGTTTAGACAAGGACTCCCGTGGGGGGGGGGGGGGCAGAGCTGGCCACTGAACAGAATGGACGTGTGAGTTGGTGCTCCCGTCGCTACCTGAGCTTATTTATGCGCAAAACTCTGATATTTGTACCCTCTGTGGAGAAATTGAAAGCCGAGTGTTGGAGGATGTTGACTTTGAAACCGGCTCGACTCGATTTCCAACAGGGAGTGGGGTCGACAGCGAAACGCTCCAAATCTTAAGCAGGATCCCCTCAGAAAATGGCCGCGGGGGAAAAAGGAGTGGCAGTGGAGGGCTTGCGCAAAGTGCTGCAGGAGCTCAAATGTGTTAAAGAAATGATCGCTGCTAATGCACCTTCGTTGAGTGTGATCTAGGAGGACTTAATGGAGGTAAAGGAGAAATTAGTCACTGTCAATACACGACTAAATGCAGTAGAGTTGCAAGCTCAGAAACAGGAAGCTGCAATTGAACAGTTGGCCCCACTCATGAAGCGAGGACTCCCGTCGGGATGCCTTGTTCGGTCAGGCTGTTCTACAGCATCTCTTCCATTCCTAGATCAACTCCTTCCCACCATCCACTCTTGGATGCCTGAGGTCCCTGGGAGGAAGCATGGCCCATCTTACTTAGATCCGCAATATGCTGGGGTCATCCCTAGGCATTTTTAGCTGGGGAGTCCCCATATGTGAAGACTACATTCCTGCTTATTCCTGGAGATAGTGTAGTTACTCACCTATAACAGGTGATCTCCGGGAACAGCAAGAATAAGTCTTCACAACCCACCCACCCACCTCCCCTAGGAGTTGTCTTTTTCTCTCTCTTTTTCTATTTTTCTTCTACTTCTCTCCTTTGGTCTCAGCTTTCAACTCAACTGAAGTGAGAGAGGTAGTTGGGCGGGAAGGCAGCACGCATGTGTGGTGGGATGCTCCCAAAAGCTTTCTTTTTGGATGCTGGGGAGCGTTCCCGCGCAGGCTCCGTCAGTGTCGATGGTACCCATATGTGAAGACTTATTCCTGCTGTTCCCGCAGATCACCTGTTACAGGTGAGTAACTACGCTTTCTCAGAACTCATCCACACTTTATGCCAAAGGTGGTTTCACCTTTTCATTTAAATCAATCAATTTATCTTTCTGTATTCTTTCCGAGGCCTCATGCCTCTAATGCAGAAAGGAACCTTCATTCTTTGGATTGTAAAAGAGCCTTGGCTTTTTACCTACAAAGAACACAGCAACATAGAAGGTCTTCTCAACTTTTTGTTGCTTTTGATTCTAGTCATTTGGGACTTCCAGTCTCCAAAAGAACTCTATCCAAATGGATTGCACAATGCATTTCCTTTGCTTATGAGAGTAAGAGTCTTCCTCTTCAAGGCCATGTCACAGCTCATAATGTGAGAGCTATGGCAGCCTCTATGGCTAACCTTCACTCTGTGTCTATTGATGACATTTGTCGAGCAGCCACCTGGGCTTCGGTACACACATTTACAGCCCACTACTGCCTAGATAAAGCCTCCCATTGGGATGCCTTCTTTGGCCAAGGTGTTCTTCAAAATCTCTTTCAGACCTAATTCAACTCCTAACCACCAACCCTGGTGGAATACCAGAGATTCCTGGGAGGAAGTATGGCCCACCTCACGATAGATAGCAGCTTCCTGGGGCTATCTCCCTGGCATGTTCATCTAGGGAGTCCCCATATGTGAAGACTACACTCCTGCTTGTTCGTGGAGATAGCGTAGTTACTCACCTGTAGCAGGTGACCTCCGGGAACAGCAGGAATTTAGTCTTCACAACCCACCCACCTTCCCTAGGAGTTGTCTCTCTATCTCTGTCTCTTTCCCCTATCCCTCTATCCTTTCACTCAGCTTCAAACTTAACTAAAGAGGGACAGTTGGAAAGGCGGGAAGGCAGCGCGCATGTGCTGAGGGATGCTTCCAAAAGCGTTCCTATTGGATGGACGCTGGGGAGCGTTCCCACGCAGGCTCCGTCGGTACCGGCGATACCCATATGTGAAAACTAAATTCCTGCTGTTCCCGGAGATCACCTGTTACAGGTGAGTAACTACGCTTTACCTGCAAGTTGCTAACCAGGCAGTGGTTCAGTATTGCTGCTGCCTGGTTAGCAAAGGGTGCCGCCTCAAATGCCCATGACATGTCCTGATGCTACACATTTAGCATCGGGGCATGTCGCTGCATTAATTGGGCATATTCAGTGGCACTAACCGTGCTAGTGCCGCTGAATATCTCACTCAGCGACATTTACATGGTTTATAGGTCTGTAAACCGTGTAAATGCCATATCGGTCCTTACATTTTTTTTAGTTCAGTTCTTTAATCTTGGTATGACTGAGTTCTGCTTTAACTTTAATGTATAACAGTACTGTCTTATGATGGCTGTTGGTGAGGTAGGCCCCTACCCAGACTGTAGACAGACTTTTCCATTTGGGAGTACCAGGTCGAGGATCACCCCTACTCTGAGTTGCATCACCATTTGTCTGAGAAGAGCCCTTTGAAAAGCATCTCTTTACTTCTTACAGATTACATAGATAAGAAACTCCAATCCATTTCTAGTATGTTATACCAAGCAACATCACTACTTCATTCCCACTTCTTTTTGTGTCTTTGGCATGTCTCTTTTTATTTTTATTTATTTCCAGTCTCTTTGAATCTGTAGATCACGCTAATATGGATTGAAGTGCCATCCCCTTTTTCCAAGTTGGTCTACAACTTCTGCCTTTCCCCATGCCCCCTGCATTTCAGTTGCTTTAGTATTATTTTAATATGTTGTGACCCTCCCAATTCATGGCAGATATTGCCACAGCTATATCTCCACTTCTATAGATCTGCAGAACCGTCCAGGTACATTTAACATGTGTTGATATACTGACTATATTGATTATTGTAATAACTGAGAATGACTATAATGATTATTGTATTAACCGAGAAGACCCAGTCTTAACCATTCAGTTTGGGCCTAACATCTTAACTTGTAAATAGTTACTCAGCCACAGCTTTGATGGTTGAATGTGTAAATAGTTCACCCAGTTACAGCTCCAAGTTACTGATCCTGTTCAATGTAAGCACTAGGCAGTTCTCACTGGTCTCGTGCAAGAATTGTTAATTGTAAACCGCACTGATATTAAAGAGCGCGGTATAAAAAAGCTTTTAAATAAATAAATAAAATTAATAAATATATAAAGGGAAAAATCGCAAAGAGGGAAAGGAAGGGGCTAGAGGTAGACCCCAAGAAAGAGGGCATGGTTCCTTTAAGCCCAGGGCTTTCTCAGCAGCATTCACGTCCCTTCCCAGCCCCTGGGTGGCAGATACAACTCAGAATGGGTTGGGAGGAGTTCCTGGGCTCAGCACTGGGTGAGGTCACCTCCTCTGCAACACCTGAGGCAGAATAGTACCTGCCTGAGGAAAAGGTTGATGATTTGGAACTAATGGAGACTGAGCCTGCTTCAGTAGAAGAGCTACCACAGTGTACAAAATCTATGGAACCTATGGATTTCTTTCTAAGCAGGGGAGAGAACTGATGAACGTCTTTTTGTGAGTGAATAATGATTGAGGCTCTGGTCTTTTTGGGAGCACCTAACCTTGCCTGTTTTTTGTTTTCTTTTCTCTCTCTTCTTTTTTGTGCCAAAAGCCTGAGCCAGTATCATTTAAACTCTTTGTGTATTAAGCCTGGTTGTTGTACAGTCTCCTTTTAAGGCCAGTGGCTTTGCATGGAGGATCTGAGACCTCTGGAGCAAATGACCTTTACTCACAGAGCACCCCTTCTGGTGACAACATATAAGTAACTGGTTAAAAATGCTATTATTTCTAACAAATTATTGGTCTTTACCCACAGGTCTGTCAATATTTAAAATTAAATTATAAAAAAGTGTATATTAAATTAAGATAATAGAATTACAATGCTTGTGATGGTGTTTGTACTCCTCCACATAAAGGATCATTTTAATGGTTTAATATTATTTTGACAGAATTGCTACTACCTCTTTTCTGCCATCTCTATCAGATTATAGCCTAGTATGGCTGTATCCCATTGATGGGATGCATAGGAAAAAAAAACAAGTCTGCTCCCACCATTAGGACTTGCAGATCTAAAATTGTATTATTCTAGACTGTGAGTATCTGTGCTTATTGCTTTCCACCTCCTTTTTGTAAGCTGGGTAATGTTCTGTATATCTTCATACTTGGTCATCTCTTTTGCTTTGTTGCTGATGAATGAATTAAGATTATTTCTGTTTTCTTCTCCATCCCAAATCCATCCGTTTCCATTTATCACATTCAGTTCTGTAGTTTAAATGCCTGGCAACAAATTTGTCGGAATTTCTCGATTAGGTTTGCCAGTCCGGCCCTTGAAAGATGTAATCCATCATTACACTATAGCCTTCTGTTGTTCCATGTACTGCCTCAATCACCTATTAGCCAGAACCACCTTGTTTACACTAGATTTTGAGCCACACATTGACGTGGACTGCATGATGCAGCCTTTCTTCTTCCTTTCCACAGGCAGGAAGAGCTTCTGAAAATTCTAGAATGTTTACTGTGGGCTTAAATTTGTCCCCCAAATTCTGGAAATCTCTACACTACTGAAGTGATGTTTCTAGCTAGATCATTTGTTAGCAGATGAATTATAGAATCAGTTTTAGAAGCTTTACTCTCCTCTCTAATCGTGTTTAATATTTGGTGTGTAGTCCTGCTAGCTGAGGGTCCTGAGAGGCATTTACCTTTTTGTCTTTTGAACTAGTTAATGGCTCGAAACGGTGATTTCAGCTGTATTGGGTGTCTACCTTCATCTCTGACACCATTTCATGTAATAATGCTAGAGCATCATAATTTTTCAGTGCAGCAAAGATATTTTAGAATTAGAAAAATGTTCAAAGCATTATAAGAATAAGAAAACCAAAAAATTCTCGATTTGTATAAGTCTTCACACAATTTAAGTCTGTGCTGAAGTAACACTTACTATTCCTTTAGGACAAATGTCTACCAACTTTGCACAGTGTGATGGTGCAGTTTTTGCTCATTTTTAGCAAAATAACTCAAGCTCTCTCTGGTTGGCTGGGGGATTATTTGTGTAGACTGGTTTTTCAAGACTTACCACAGAGTTTCTATTGGATTCAGGTCTGGGTTTTGACTGGGCTACTCTAAGACATTCATTTTCTTTTTGCTGGGCCAGTTCGTCGTTTTTTTCTTTATGCTCTGGATCATTTTCCTGTTGAAATGTGAATCTTCCCAGTCCCAGGATCTGTCTCCGTTTGCACCATCCATCTTTCCCTAGGTCTTCACTAGTCTTCCTTCCCCACTTTGTAAATCATCCCCACAATATAATGCACCATCACCAAACTTTTCTGTAGAAACAATATTAGCAGGGTGATGTGTGTTTGTTTTACACCATCCGTCACTCAGCATTGAGACCAAAAAGTTCTACTTTGGTCTCAGACCACAAAACCTTCTCCCATATATGTGCTGTCTGCTTCCAAACACTATGCAGCACATCAGTGGCTTCGTTCTTGCCATCCTCCCATTATGTTTGTGAAGTCATTTTGAAATTGCCAGTGTGTAGTTATTGGGCCTCACTGCAACCTTTCTCATCAGTTTCCTTAGCTCTTAGTTACTATCTTTGGAGGGACAGCTTAATTAAGGCAGTTTCTCAGCAACGATAACCTGTTTCCACTTTACAGTGATGAATCTTAGTGCTCCAAGAGATAATCAAATGCTTTGAAATTTTCATGTACTATTCCCCCAGTATGGATCTTTGAATAGCTATATCCTGAAGGTCTTTCAGCAACTCCAAGTTTAACATGTTTAGACATTAGCTTCAAATTTACTTCATGCAACCGAAACAGCTTGATTCTTAGAAACATAGAAACATGACGGCAGAAAAAGACCACCAGGAATATTCATATAAACTCAGCTATTGTGATTGGACATGATTGGTCTTCCTTAAAGGTAGACTACCATTGCAGGCGAAGTAGGCAGTTATTCAGGATATCTTAAAGAAAACAAATCTTGATAAATTGAATTCTGTATATTAACCTATTTCTGCTTTGATTGAAACCGTTGCTTTTAAGCAAGTACATAACTTTGAAATATGGCATTCTTGATAAAATCAGTGTGGATTCTGGATTTTCCATAGTACTAGAATAATTAGTTTTAAGCATAAATTTTCTTCTTAATGGTTGTGATGCTGATTCTAGATTTGTATTAGACATCTCAGCCGCTTTCAACACGGTCAATCACAGCATCCTCCTACAACATCTCCAATTCACCGGTATCCACAGCACAGTCCTCCAATGGTTGAAATCGTACCTTACTGACAGATACCAGCAAATAAGAATTGGAATAAACACCTCCACCCCTTTTAAAACAAACACAAGGAGTACCACAAGGATCCACCTTATCTGCGCTCCTATTCAACATATACCTCCAACCCTTCTGCTCCATCATCAAATCTCACAACCTCAACTTTCATATCTATGCAGGCGATATCATGCTTTATGGACCATTCAACATAAAACAACCTTCCTTCACTATCACCAAAACTGCTTCTCTGATGTCTCCAAATGGCTAATCGACAACAACTTCACAAAAAAACTACAAAAATACTGAAGCTATATTCATAACAAAGAGCACATTCTCCATCCTAAGCACCCTAACACTAAACGACACCCAAATACAAGTTCATCCAGAAATGAAATACCTTGGAATCATCATCAGCACCTCTCCTTTAAAGAGCAAATAAACAAAACCATCAAAGCAGTATATTTCAAGGCTAAAACCTTGCAACGCCTCAGACCACTTCTAGATCCTTCAGACTTCTGCACAGCACTCCAAGCCATAATCCTCCCACACCTAGACAACTGTAATTCCATCAATCAGGGCCTTCCACAAACCACCCTGCTTCCATTAAACACTGTTCTACATACACCAGCTTGCATCCTTCAAGGAGTTTCAAAATACGAACACATCACACCCATCCTCAAGCAACTCCATTGGCTATCAATCGCAAGCCGAATAAAATACAAGACTCTCCTGCTGACACACAAAACCATCCACTCCTATTCTGCTACACATCTCCACACCCTGCTACAAACTCAACAACCTAACAGGAGCAGAAGAACATCTACAGTGAACACACTTATCCCTCATGCCAAAACTAAACATAACTAACAAGCTTACAAACGAGCTTTCCAACTTTGTCCCTACCTATGGAACACCCTTCCAACTTCAATAAGAAGCTCCAATGACCTCAACACATTAAGAAAAAAACTATAAATGCATCTTTTCACAGAATATTACAGCTCACCAGACTAACTTCCCGGACTTACTAAAGAAAATGCAAGCATTGATTCCTGTTGTACATAGAACAATGGATACATTTGGATACGGTTAACTACTGTATATAGTTACTCTGTTCTATGTAAAGCAGCTGGTATTTTACTGTTTTATGTAAACTGCTTTGACCTGGCGCAAAGTGGTATATAAAAACTGCTAAATAAATGAATAGAAATGGAGAAACATGACTTGCGATAAGGAAGCTTATCATAGCTCAGGAAGGGGCTATAGAAAAGGTGAAGTGTCTCTGAACAAGCAACCTGTCAGTGCTGGTAGAAATGAGAAAACAGAATTTTGCCATAAAAGACTACCAGTCCCAGAATGCACCAGGTTTCCAACAGCCATGAGAGGAGCTGAAGTGAGAAAACGTGTGTTCAATCAAAAGGGCTATGAGGTAATCCCCAAGCACTCATTGCAAAGGACAGGGCTTGGTTCAGCACAGCTGCGCTGTGCTAGGATGGAACACTCATCTCAAAGGGCAAGGCCTGATTCAGCACAGCTGCGCTGTGCTAAGGTGGAGCACTCATCAAGGCAGAATAAAGATAGAGTCTATTCTACAGAGAATCATCCAGAGCTGGGATGTCATGATCATTGGTATCTTGATCATCCACGGGATCCTGATCTTCATTCTCATCAGAAGCAGAGGTCAGAACGGACGGACAGAGAGAGCAAGAAGCCCTTTAAAAGAAGGAAGAGAAAAGCCTCTGGGAAGTCTACAGGAGTCCAGCACAGTACGTATACTGGGAGACAGACAAGAGGTCAGCATACACCATTGGACTGGGGGAAACCAGAGGAGTGGTATTGCAGAGCCAGGAATCTCCAGACGGCACCTGTGAGGGAAACAGCTGCACGTGGAAGGGACCCTGAGACCCATGCCAGAAGGTATGTGAAGAGAGATCCAGTGTCCAGGGATCTAGATTGGAAGGCTGGACACAGAAACTGGACTACATATTGGCCAGGCTATTTAAAGGGGAACTCTAACAGCAATGGAAGCTCAGGTATGAACACTGATCTATGCCCTAGCTATAACTTTGAAAGGAAGCAGGGAAATGATTATTCTCCTGGTAGTGCTCCATTGAGAAATTCCTTTGTGCCAAGCCAAGATATTGAACCTATGATTATTGAAGAAAGGGGAGAGGTCTTAGAACCAGAATGTGAATATATGGACTGCTCTCTGTCCAAACTCAAATGGTAGTTTTCTGTTACAAAGTGCAACAACCCTCACAAAGAAATACCAACTTGTTCTTTAATCTACTCAGAAAACCTTCTGAGTAAGATTTTGAGCTACACAGTGAAAGCAAGCCAGCTAAGGGGTTTCAGCTGAGTGATTGCTAGCAATTGAGCTTACCTAGTTGCTTGTGTGCTCTGAAGGGAATCACTTCTGAATTTATATGTAAAGATATAAGAAGTTAACCTGAAGAAAAAAAACAGTTTTCCTACTTTGTGGGTTTATTTGGTTGCTTACTGCATTGCTAAGACATTATTTGCTAAAGCCTACAAGAAAGACCAGTTTGTTGCCAACCACGTCTTTAATCCTTTGCTTTAATTACCTGACAAGTTCAGATGTTGTTTTTTTCCTGATTTTGTTTTCCTAACTTTAAAACTGCAAGCAAGTATCCTGAGTTCTGTGCTACCAAGCATTATCTGTGTTGGGAGAACCCCTCATAAATAAAAATCTTATTTGCTTTACCCTTGAGCAAGTATAATTAATTATTGGTCACGGCTGTGTCTGGAATGAATGGACTACATTACCCACAAATACTTGCAAATCATATAGAGGTATGCTTTTGCCAAGACTGTGAACATTCTCACCCAGGCGGCCGTCTGACAGACTGCAGAAAAAAAACACATGACCTATCTAGTCTGCCTTTCCATATCAACCACTACAAGAGTCTCCTTTTTTCTCCTTTAGAGACCCTCTGTGTTTGTCCCATGCTTTTTTGAATTCAGATACCGTCCTCATCTCTACCACCTCCACTGGGAGACTATTCCACACATCTACCACTTTCTGTAAAGAAATATTTCCGCATATTACTCCTGAGTCTGTCCCCTTTTCACCCTCATCGTATGTCCCCTCGTAGCAGAGCTTGCTTTCAATCGAAAGAGGCTCTCCTCCTGTGCATTTATGCCATGGAGGTATTTAAATGTCTGTCATATCACCTCTATCCCACTTTTCCTCTAAAGTATACATATTAAGATCCTTAAGTCTGTCCTCATATGCTTTATAACGAAGACCACTAACCATTTTAATAGCCATCCTCTGCACCAACTCCAACCTGTTTATATCCTTCTGAAGGTGCACTCTCCAGAACTGCACACAATACTCCAAATGAGATCGCACCAAGGACTTATACAGACACACTATCACCTCCTTTCTCCTTCTGGGCATTCCTCTCCCTATACACCCAAGCATCTTGGTAGCTTTTGTCGGCACTTTTTCTACCAGTTTAGCTACTTTAAGATCATCAGACACAATCACACCTGGGTTCTGCTTTTCTTTTGTGGACAGAAGTACTTCACCCCCTATACCGTATTGCTCCCTTGGATTGCTGCAGCCAAAATCCATGACCCTACATTTTTTAACATTAAATCTCAGCTGCTAAATTCTAGACCATTCTTCAAGCTTAGCTAGATCCCTCCTCATGTTATATACACCTTCCTGGGTATCTCCTCTATTGCAGATTTTGCTATCATTTACAAAGAGGCAAACCGTACCCGACAGCCCTTCTTCAATATCACTAACAAAGATGTTAAAAAGAATCGGACCAAGGACAGATCCCTGCGGTACTCCACTGGTAACCGCCTCATCAGAATGAGCTCCATTTACCTGTACCTTTTGTCACTTCCCAATCAAGCAATTTCTTATCCAAGCAGTAACTTTAGTGTCATTCCCTAGAGTGCCCATTTTATTTATATGTTACCTGCGCTGAATGGTGGCAAAGGCTTTACTGAAATCTAAATACACCACATCTAGGGCTCTCCCATAGTCCAACTCCCTGGTCACCTAGTCAAAGAAATCAATCGGATTTGTCTGACAAGACCTGCCTCTGGTGAATCCATGCTGCCTCGGATCCAGTAATCCGTTGGACTCTAGAAACCTCACTATTTTCTCTTTCAGCAGCCCTTCCAATAATTTACTCACAACCGAGGTTAATCTAACTGGCCTGTAGTTTTCAACTGCATCCTTACTTCCATTTTTGTGTAAAGGGACCACATGTGCCTGTGTCCAGTCCTCTGACACCACTCCTGACTCCAAAGAGGCATTGAAAAGGTCAGTCAGTGGGCGGAGCCTGATGTCCAGCGGGATGGTCGCATAACGCTGAGGCTCCCGAGGGGCCTACTCAGAATCCTGAATTAACACCTCATATATTTGGAACTTTTACTCTGATCTTGCCGGGGCATATTGGTGAGATGGTGGGGACCAAACCAACGCGCCTGGAATTTGGGTCTCCAGCGGCTTCTCACGGCAAACGTTCCAAAACTGAACCTCCGTCCCCGCAGAAGGGGCAGGCCTTGTGCGAGGGCCCCGAAATGCAGCAGGAAATCCTCGTAGAGATTAGAGGGGTCAAAAACCTTGTGCAGGCAAACGGTGAAGCACTCCGAGCGCTGCGGGACGATTTTGGTGTGCTGCAAAGCAAGCTAGAAGGGCTTTCTTCGCGTCAGGACAAAATGGAGAGCATATTGGACTCCCGTGCGGCCCGGTTGTCCAAACTCGACAAAGTTGAACGACAGGTGTGGGCCTTGCAGAAAGAGGTGGAAGATGGCAATAATAGAGCGCGCCGCAATAACATACGACTCGTGGGCATACCGGAGGGAGCGGAATCGGGAGACATGAAAGAGTTTTTATGCAAAATCCTCCCTTCCTTGCTCCAAATCACCTTTACCAAAGATTTGGAGATTGATCGCGCTCATCGTGTACCCACCAGCATAATGCTCAACAGGAAGAACCCGCGGCCTATCATTTTTCGACTATTGAGATATCAACACGTGGAGCAAATTCTAAGTGCCTCTCGGGCAAAGGGCCATATGGAGTTTGAGAGCCACAAGATCTCCTTCTATCCCGACTTGTCTAAACCCACAGTCGACCGCCGAAAGCGCTTTCTGGAATTCCGGCCGAGGCTTCAACAACTACAAGCACGCTATGGCCTGATGTACCCGGCCAAGCTCCGAGTCACGCTTCACAATCAGACAAGAACATTCGAGGACCCTGATCTACTAGCGGAGTTTTTGGACTCCAAAGAAGCCGACTTGATGCGCTGACTTCCAGAATATTCCTGCACGTCTCCTTATATCTGCTGTACCAGCCATATTGGATCTGCCGCAGCCTAGCAAAGAGTCTGGCGTGGGCAGTCTGTTGCCTTACTCTTGATGGTATCTGTGACCAGACTCCATCTACCCACAGTAGCCTCGATGAGTATCAGAGACAGTGTTATTATGGACTCTGGTGTTTCTTTTCCTTTTATACATGTCTTCTATTTCCTCTCTGGGGCCTCCTCCCGCAGACATCTGGTCGCCATATTCTTTGGGGGTTTTGCTTCTTCTCTAAGATACGTTGGTACAGGCTTTTCAATATGGGGTGTATTAGCCAGAATACTCGGTGATTATGACATTGTTGTACAGATTCTGCTTATGTTCTATGTTATTAAGCGCCCCTACCTAAAATGTCTACTACCGATTGATGACACCATGTAAGATTTTTCATTGAACGTAAAAGGCATCAATAATCCGATAAAACGGCAGAAAATCCTAAGCTACCTCAGTCCGGAAGCAGCGGATCTGATTTTCTCCAAGAAACGCATTTAAATTCGAAGGAAACTCTTAAACTCAATATTAAACCTTACATGGTGGCCGCTTGTTCCCCAGCCGTTTCTAAGAGATGTGGGGTTGCCATACTGGTTGGGAAGTCTTTGCATGCTACTGTTGTTGCGACTAGCTCAGATGCAGAAGGTGGATGGTCTGGAGTTCACCTCAAGATGGGTAGTCTAGAAGTTACATGTATATGCTTTTATGCTCCTAATGTTGATGACCGTGCATTTTTTGTTACCATTGCTCAGGTGGCGCAAGCTGCTGCTAATACTTTATTGATCATTGGGGGGGATTTCAATCTAGTCCTTGATCCCTTGATTGACAAACAGCCGCCTAGGACGAGTGGTCCCCCCAAGAGTCACGCTACGCTTACCTCCCTGATCAAGGATTTTGCTTTAGTTGATCTATGGAGATTACTACGCCCTAATGAGCTTGATTTCACCTTCTTCTCCTCCCCTCATAAATCTCAGTCTCGCATAGACTTCTTTCTAATTCCAAACCTGTTAGTTCCTCAGTGGACATTGCACAGATTTACTTCCTACATATTTCAGATCATGTTGTCATTTCCTTTCAAGGGGATCTGGACACCCCAACAGCGTTTCTCTGCAGCTCGTTGGAAAACCTTTCGGATTTACAAAAGGAATTTGCGTTACCAGCGAAACACTACTTTCAATTGATGCAGCTTCAATACTGCCTCAACAGTGCTCGAATCATGCCGCCCTCTGCCCCTACTGAGCATGGGCTATTAGAGATAGTTCACTCCATTAGTAGTACACATGGGGTAGCCTCTAATTTTATAAAATACTTTGTCAGGGTGCAGACACGGACACTTTTAGAGCCTAACAAGCCTGGGAGCGCGAACTGCAAACCACTATAAACCCTGTGCAATAGAGCGTTTTTTGGAGTAAAGTAGTGCGGGTTTCCCGGTCTGCCTCTGTTTACCCAAACTCTCTTCTTCTTTGCACACAGATGCTTTTCTACCCCAGGAAAGATAGCCAAATGGAACCCAAATGCTAGGGACCTGTGTTGGTCTTGCCATACTGCTGTGGGATCCTTCGCTCATGTTATTTATGAATGTCCTCAACTGCAGGTCTATTGGGGGCGGGTCTGGGGTCGTATTCAATATATCTTACACTTTCATGAACCTCTTTCTTGGAAGGTCGTGGGACTCCGCTCTGTGGCGGAGGTCCCCTCTCTTCCTAAGAAGGGTCGCTTTCTCCTTGATTTCCTGTTAGGTATAGCCATATGCTTAATCACGAGGAATTGGAAGGATAGCTCTCGACTTACTGTCAATGAATGTGGAACCTAGTCTGCTTATATAGTAAATATGAGCAGATACCTCGGAGAGCTATCCCCCATGTCCAAACTCACTCTTGTTTGCCTAAATGGCAGATGCTTAATGATTATGTACACTCTGCTCATTGCTCCAACATGCCTGTATAATGTGCACTCATCATGTTTTAGATCACCGTTAGGTTTTGTAATACAATAATGTAAGTACACGCCCGCTTCGGGAATGCTTAGTTTTCTAGAGAAGAAGCAGGGGGGAGGGGGGTGGTAGGGGTTTACTTTGGTGTATGTATTACACATTATGTGTTTGTCTTTTAGCTGTATGTCTTCCTTTCCTTTGTTGTAATAAAACGAAAATAAAGAATTTAAAAAAAAAAGAAAAGGTCAGTCAGTGGAGCTGCTAGAACGTCCCCAAGTTCCCTGAGTATTCTCGGGTGTATCCCATCCGGTACCATCACTTTGTCTACTTTTAGTTTAGCTAGTTCTTCACAAACATAGTCTTCTGAAAATTGTTTGAGATGCCCCTCTCTTCTGTTCCTGTTTGTGGGTGTTTTCTGGGGTCCTGCTCCTGGTCCTTCATCTGTGAACACAGAACAAAATTATTTGTTAAGCAAGTCTGCTTTATCCTCATCAGTTTCTACATATTCTTCCCCTTCACCCTTGAGTCTGACAATACCACTTTTGCCCTTCCTCCTCTCACTAACATATCTGAAAAATGTCTTATCCCCCCATTTTATTGCATTGGCTATTTCCTCCTCTTTTTGAATCTTTGCTTTCCTGACTACTTTGCTAGCTTCTCTAAGTTTTTCCAAATATAGATGTCTGTCTTCCTCTCTTTGTGTGATCTCTTGTATTTCAAGAAGGCCTCCCTCTTTTTCTTCACCTTTTCAGCTACTTCTTTCGAAAACCATAGCGGTCTCCTTTTGCCTATATTTACCTTTCTAACAAAAAAGTTAGTTGCCCTTAAAATATTCCCTTTCAGTTTTGCCCACTGTTTTTTCTACATCCCAAATCTGTTCCTGTCCCGCTAATGACTCCTTGAGGTATTGGCCCATCTTGGCAAAGTTAGTTTTCCAAAAGTCTAAGACCCTCGCTTTTGAATGGATTTTATCAGCCCTATTCCTAATACTGAACCACACCATCTGGTGATCACTGGATGTGGGATGATCTCCCACTATAACATCAGAAACACTTTAACCATTGGTAAGCACCAAGTCCAGTATGGCCCCTTCAGATGTGGGTTCTGTTACCAGTTGCCTGAATAGTTCTTCCTTTAAAGAATCTAGGATCTCCTTACTTCTAGATAACGGTGCAGCAGAGATGTGCCAATCAACATCCGGCATATTGAAATCCCCTATCAGTAGCACTTCCCCTTTCCTAGCAATGCTGCGTATGCCTTCTATTAAATCTCTGTCCGCTTCTTCTCCCTGTGAGGGAGGTCTGTATATCCTACCAATGCAAATGGATTTCTCTTTACCTCTTTCTAGTTTAACCCACAGTGCCTCCCCTCTCCCATTTAAGCCCTGAATTTCCATAACTTTAATATTATTTTTTACATTTAGTGCCACTCTGTCCTTTCTGAATAAAGTATAGCCCGGTATAGTTACAACCACTAAATCCAAGTCATCCTTTCCCATTAAAGCTTCAACATCTGGGATCTTATTTCCCATGCTACGGGCATTTATACACACCGCTTTCCATATGTTGCCCCTTTCATTTTATTCACTTTAATAGCAAATACTTAAAAAAGTTGTGAAAACGTAACTGAGCAAAAGGTACGATAATCCTGAAGCAGGAATACAACGCTTTTAAATAGATCCTTGTGGTGGAGCCAGAATAGAGACCTTGTGGTGATCTGTGCCATTTGAGAGTGATCAGCTGGCAAGGAAAAAAAAAGTTGGATTAGTCGATTCCTGCTCCAGGATCATCGTATCTTTTGCTCAGATAAGTCTTACACAAGTTTAAATCTTTGCTATTAAAATGAATAAAATGGAAATTGTGTTGCAAGGTTATTAACTCTTCCTATATACAAACTACCTTATAAAACGGATACATACTTTCAGCTCTGGTTTCCCATTGTTACTTATTGTTTTATTTGGTTATATGGGTAGCGGTATTGTTAAGTCAGCAGTGGGGAGAGATGTTTTGTTTATAGATGGGTTTATTCATGGTTTCATTGTATTACTATTGCAACAGACAAGGCTTGGAAGCTTTCTCTGATTCTTAAGCAATCAGTATAGTCTGAGTAATGGGCTGCTATAGATTTGGTAGCTGACAACCTTCTTTTGGTTCACATAGCAGCGTAACCTCTTAGTTTGCTTTTTGAAGCAAGAAACATTTTTGCTGCCAGTTGCCGTTTTGCTAAAATGAATGGTATAACTGACGTTGTTTCTCTTTTATGACAGCTACAGTCTAAATCGACTGATCTCCATATTGAATGCAGTGAAGCAAAGAAGAAACTGGCTGAGGTAACATTTCTGTTAGAAAAATAACATTGTATCTGATATCTTTTCAAAATTAATCACAATATGCAACAGACTTTTATGTGTGGTATTATAAAGCACAACAGATTGCTTGTAACTGATCCAACCGAGAAGGGTCATCCAAGGTCAGCAGAGTATTGGAAACAGTTCACTTGCTTCTGTATGAGGGCAATTTTTCTAACCATATTCATCTATAAACAATGTATAACTTCTGGAAAGCAGACCTTCCTAACAGTTTGCTCTGAAAAAGCAAATCTCCAATAGGCAAAGCCACCTTAAAATGTTCCAGAGATGAGACAAAATCTTTTTTTAGTAGAGGTAAAATCAGTTAGACCATAGGTACACCATACTGGGTCAGACCAAGGTCCATCAAGCCCAGTATCCTGTTTCCAACAGTGGCCAATCCAGGTCACAAATACCTGGCAGGTTCCCAAAAAGGCACATAGGTTCCACAATGCTTGCCCCGGGGCAAGCAGTAGTACTCCAGGACCAAGCAGGAACTCAGTCCTCACATATGGTTGATATCACCGATGGAGCCCGTGCGGGAAGACTTCCCAACTTCTAAAGAAAGCTTTTGGAATGTACTTTATACGTGCATGCTGGTCTTCCTACCTGAAGGAGCCATCTTACCTCAGTCATCTTTTTTCCTTGGAGCTCTTCGGGCATCCATCTGAATCCTGGAGATATGTTTGGGTTTTTTACCATTGTTTTTGCTGCCCTGGTACTGTTCTGTCTCGATTCACATCGCTCTTCTTGCCTTCGTTGATCCCAATGACTGTCGGTGCCTCAGCGCTGCATTTTTCTTCGGGTCTCTTTTGCGATGTGTGGAGTTTTTCTCGCAGCCCCCCCCCCCCCCCCACACCAGGTTGGTGAGGACATTGGAATTCTTTGACTTGGCAAGAGCTGTCTTCCTAATCATGTCAAACCCAACCAGTGACTTTAAAAGTGCACTCAGTGTGGTCGGTCCATCTCGATCACTGACCACCACAGTTTGTGCATTCAGTATCTCAGGGCCGACCATGAGCTTTCTACTTACCCTTTCTGCTTGCAGATGATGTGCAAGGGGCTCAAGAATCGAGAAAAGCAACGGGAATCATTGTTCAATTCCAAGGCTTTGACACCATCCCTGGCATCGATCTCCGCGTCGATGCCCTTGAAGGCCTCATCTGAGGCATTGGCTCCAAAAGAGGATTGAGCGGTCTCCAAGCCAAGCCTCCACGTTGTGGGGCATTGGACTGGCGGCTGTGCTTCGATGAGGAGTGCTCCCAGAAGAAACTGACTCCATCCGAGTCTGCATTGAAGGGTGATGCCAATGCCAGAGGGAAAACTCCTGGTCATCAGCATTGGAGCCCTCGAAGTGACCTGGAGCCAAAGACTGGGAGCAGCCTTCCAAGCTGCCCTGGCAGGAGGAGTTGCTTCCTGAGACCTCAGAGGTTTGGAGCGGGGCTCCCAAGGCTAAAACACTCACCCACCAAAGGAGCTGGCATTGGCTTCATTGGTGCCGGCGCCTTTGCTGACACTGGCAGCTGTGGAGCCCACCCTCCTGGCAGAGAGGATGATTGCTCTCAAGCGCAGTCTGGCTGCCTTCATGGCACAACACCCCACTCCAGAGGACCAGGTAACTTTGATTCTTTGGTGCCGGTACCTGCCCCATCCACAATGGAGGCCTCACCAGCTGCGGTTTCCTCCTGATCCCGAGACTGTTCCCAATCACGGTCAGTGCAGCCTATCTCCTGTGGTGCCTCAGGTTCTGAACATCACAAACCAAGGACCCCCATCCTGCCATCAATGAAGCCTTCGATCCTGTCGGTATTTTGTGTTTCTCAGTGATTCAGACTCCAACTGGGAGACTGAGGATGAGTCTCCAGAGATAGTGAGGCACTGGGATGTTCCCTCCTCTCCTCCAGAACATTGAAGGTCCCCTCCTGAGGATCTCTCCTTCCTGGGAGGCCATCACGGGTCCTTGTCCACCCCATTCTAGAGCGGCTCCTTCTGAGGATGTGGGAGATCCCACTTATGCTCTCAAGTCCATGATGGTGGAGTCAGCCATGCACCGCATCAAGAGCACTAAGACGCACTCCTTGTTGTCCCCGGGTTGAGAGGGCTCGCACCATGGATGGCTTTGACAGGAAGTGTTACCAGAGCTCGATGCTCGTGGCCCTTATACAAGCATACCAACTGTACATGGGCATGTACTTGAGAGACCTGCCAGGGGAGCCTGCCGTGTTCTTGGCTGGGCTTTCTGGTGACCATCTCTAGCCTTTCCAGAAACTGGTCAGTAAAACCAAGGAGTGCTCCAAATTCATGACTCGAGCAGCCTATGACGGCTTCGGGTTTGTGGCCAGAGTGGCTGCCATGGGCATTGGTGCCCACTGCCTGGCATGGCTACAGTCTTTGGACCTGGAGCAGTGGGTTCAGAACAAATTGGCTGATGTCCCATGCCGGGGAAAGAATCTCTTCACCATTGATGGAAATGCTGCTGAGTTGGAGAGAGAACAACTCACCATGACCAGGTTTCCAGAAGACTGCTGACCCTTCCCATTGGAAGGCTTCAGGGAAAACGTCCTTCTACCTGAAGAATAAGAAGGCCTACAGCGCCTATCCCCTGAATCACTCCTACAAGACAGGCCAAGGACCAAGGTCAAAGACAAGAGCGTGGGCCTGAGACCCCAAAACTCCAACTGGCTCCTCAGCCGCAGGCTGTGAGGGGGATTTTGACTCCCGGACCACGGCCTTTCCTCTCCTTTCAGGCCTAGTTCCGCAGTATATTGCGGGGCATTTCCAGTTCTTTGCTCACTGTTGGCTCAGCATCACCACCGACACCTGGGCATTGCAGAATAGTAAAAGAGGGTTACCTTCAAGCAAGACCCCTCTCCGTTCTTTCCAGGGGAATGTCCTCTCGATCCTCACCATTGCAAACTTCTCCAATTGGAAGTAGCAAACCTTGTGGAAGCCAGGGTGGTGGAACTGGTTCCACCACCTCAGGCCAGAGGAAGGTTTTACTCCCAATACTTCCTGGTCCCCAAAAAGACCGGCGGCTTCAGGCCCATTCTAGATCTCCACAGTCTAAATTGCTTCCTTGTCCGAGAGAAGTTCAAGATGGTAGCCCTTTTAAAGTTACTGCCCTACCCTCCAGCAGGGAGATTGGTTGTGCTCTTTGGATCTAAAAGATGCCTATATCCACATCCTCATTCAGTCCTTGCACCGACAATACTTCGGTTTCATCCTCACCAGCAGGCACTATCAAGACAGGATTCTTCTCCGGGAGCATGCAGGAAGTCAGTCTTCACATATGGGTGATGTCGCACAGATGAAAGCCTTTGGGAGTTGCCACCATGCATGTGTGGCCCCCTTACCGCCCAAGGGTGCCATCTTGCTCATTCTCCTTTTTTCTGCAGAGCCCTTTGGATGTAGTCTACAGTGTCCCTGAAAAAAGTTGATTTTTTTTTCCTGTTTCCTTCGACCAGTCAACACTGGTACCTCTTCCCGCCTTCAGCTCGGTACGCCGGTATCGAATCCGTCTCTCTTAGTTTTTTTGTCAGTTTTGACTTGCGGTGTAAGCGTATTTTTTTTTTCACTGGCAGCCCGGGTCTTCGACCTTGCAGGGGCCCTTTTTCCCCCAATGGCTACCAGCAGGTTTAAGAAATGCGATCGGTACCTAAAACTGATGTCCCCTCGCTGATATCCACGACCGCTGCCTCCTGTGCCTTGGGCCCGACCCCCACCCAATGGTCTGTTGCCCGTGTAGGAAAATGTCTTCTAAGGCCCTAAAGAGCCGCCAGCAGCAGCATGATAGGATTTTTTCTGAGTCCCCCATGTATCAGAGAGCCCGGACCTCGTCCGAGGCCTCCACGTCTCAGGGGGAACATTCCGAGCCCGAACAGTGTTGAGGTTCCTTGGAAAGGTGCTCCCCCTCGAGGGAACACAAGAGGAAGAAGAAATCCTCGAAGGTGGCGTCTCTGGATGGCTCCGAGTAACCCGGCTCCTCCCGGGGCCTATCGTGGATCCCCGAGCGCCGGCCCAGATCTTCGGAGAAGGAGAGCACGGCAAAGGTCCCTCGTTGGGAGACGGATCAGCCGAGGCAAGTACCAACTGTCCTCGTTGAGGACTCCCCTCCGGGGGAACTGGCATGCTGATGGCTGGCCTGTCCGGTTCCTCCGCCCCCAACCACTGGGCCCTCGATGTCGAAGTCGACCCCAGAGGCCGAGTCGATCCTCGGCCAGGGTCTCACTCGGTCTCCCGTTCGAGACGAGGTCGTTGCTGCCGAGCCTGCCGGCGTCGAGGTGGTCGGCGCCAGGGCCCTCGATTACTCCTCGGAGGCATCGGCATGGGAAACCAAAGACGGGGAGTCTCCAGATACCCGCCGACATAGGGATGTCCCTTCCAACTCCCTGGTATCCGAGCATCGGAGAAGGTCCCCTCCGGAGGACATGAGTTTGTTGGACTCCGTGTGGGACATGTCCAAGGCTTTGGCGTTCCCCATGGAGTCGAAGGAGGATCCTTGAGCCGACGAGCTTGAGATCCTCCAGTATGAGGCCCCCCCTTGGGAGGCCCTTACTGTACCCGTGCCTCTGATCCTGGAGCAACTAATGGCTCTGTATGTGGGAGGCACCGGTGTCGACGCCGGTGATCAGCAAATGGCTCAACTCGATGTATCGAGTCTGCCAGAGCCCTGGGTTTCAAAAGTCACAACTGCTGTTGAACCGGCCATGTGCAGGCTGAAGAGCCAGAAAATGCACTCCTCGGTGCCTCCCAGCAGGGAGGCCCGCAACTTGGATGCCCTCGGCAGGAAGTGCTTCCAGGGGGAAATCCTGAATTGTCAGATCCAGGCATACCAGCTGTACATGGGCATGTACCTGAGAGACCTGGCGAAGGAATTTGCCAAGTTCTCGGTTGGTCTCTCCGAGGAGCCTTTGTGGCGCTTCAGGGGCCGTCCGTGAGTGCTCAAAGTTTGTCTTGGGCAGCCAATGACAGGTTTGAGTCGGCAGCCCAGGTAGCCGCGGCTGGCATCGGTGCACGCCCCCAGGCTTGGCTGCAGTCGTCGGACCTCGAACAATGGGTCCAGGACAAGTTGGTCGTTGTCCCATGCCAAGGGGAGAATCTCTTTGGCAAACCCATGACCGACAAGGCCGCAGAGCTGGAGACTTAGTACATGACGAGGACACAGATCTCGAAGAAGACCTCTCCCCCTTTTCGCAAGAAGGGCTTGAGTAAAAAGCCCTTTTACCTGAGGAAGGGTACTGTTTACCGAAGTTACCTCCATTATCAGGCCTCCCCGGCTTCCCAACAGGGGCAGCAGGCCAAGGGACAGGGGCAAGAAGCCCCCAAACCCCAGGCACCGGCTCCGGCCCAGTCTGGGAGTGGCTTTTGACTCCTGCAGCATGGCCCCTCTTCCAACAGGAGCCAGGCAGACTACAGGAGGCCAGCTTGCTTTGTATGCCCACAGGTGGCCAGCCATTACCACTGATAAGAACATAAGATATGCCATACTGGATCAGACCAAGGTCCATCAAGCCCAGTATCCTGTTTCCAACAGTGGCCAATCTAGGTCATCCGTACCTAGCAGTTTCCCCAAAAGAGACAGGTTCTGCAATGCTTGTACTAGGTCAAACATTGATATCCTGGGTCCCTTCTTAATAATGGTTTATTGACCTTTCTTCCAGGAACTTGTCCAAACCTTTTTTAAACCCAGCTACACTAACAGCCTTTACTACATCCTCCGGTAACAAATTCCAGAGTTTGATTGCATGTTGAGTGAAAAAATATTTTCTTTTATTAGTCTTAAATAGTTTACCCTGTAGCTTCATTGCATGTCCCCTAGTCTTTCTATATTCTGATAACGTAAACAGTCGATCTACGTTTACCCGTTCCACTCCGTTCATTAATTTATAGACTTCTATCATATCTCCCCTCAGCCGTCTCTTTTCCAGGTTAAAGAGCCCTAACCTTTTTAGCCTTTCTTCATAGTATCCTTCCATCCCCTTTACCATTTTGGTGGCTCTTCTCTGAACCTTTTCTAATAACGTTATATCCTTTTTAAGATACAGCGACCAGAATTGCACACAATATTCAAGGTGCGGTCTCACCATGGAACGGTATAGAGGCATTATAATATCTTTTGTTTTATTTTCCATTCCTTTCCTTATGATGCCTAGCATTCTATTTGCTCTCTTGGGTGACGCTGCACACTGGGCCGAGGGTTTTAACATGGTATCCACAATGACGCCTAAATCTTTTTCCTGGGTGGTGGTTCCTAATGTGGAACCTTGCATCGTGTAACCATAGTTTGGGTTGTTCTTCCCTAGGTGCATAACTTTGCACTTGTCCACATTAAATTTCATCTGCCATTTTGTTGCCCAGTCTTCCAATTTATCAAGATCCTCTTGCAATTTTCCACAATCCTCTTGGGTTTTAACAACTTTAAATAGAGACTGTATTTTATTCATATTAATTTGGCAGTTGGTAGACATGGGTAATTTGGGATCTTTAAGCTCTGTCTGCTCCATACTCAAGGGCATTTGGGCTACTTTACTCTTTTTTGGAACCTCTCTGCTTTTGGTAGTATCCTTCAAGGATACATTCTTCCGAACCATCTGCTCTTGGGCGACTGTCGACTTTCCCCTATTATCTAATTTAAAAGCTGCTCTATGCCTGTGTCTTACAGGTGGTTCGGTAGGGCTATCTTCTTCACCTAGCCCAGGTGCCTCCTCATTATTTCCCAGGAGAGCCCCTCAGGTCTACCCTTTACCAGGACCACCTTCTGAAGGAGTTAGCAGACCTTCTTGAGGATCAAGCGGTAGAACTGGTGCCCCACCACATGCAGGGCAGGGACTTCTACTCCAGGTACTTTCTGGTTTCAAAGAGGACAGGATGCCTCAGACCCATCCTCGACCTGCGCAACCTCAACAATTTCCTGGTGAGGGAGAAGTTCAAGATGCTCTTCCTTGGATTATTGCTGCCTTATCTCCGCCAGGGAGACTGGTTATGCTCCTTATTTTTTATTTTTTTATTTATTTACATTCTCTTATATACCGCGCTATTCTGCATCGGTGCGGTTTACATTGAACAAACTGAAATTACCTTGAACAGGGCATTATAACTTGGGAGATAACTATTTACAGGGAACATGGGCTATGGAGGGTTAAGTGGCTTGCCCAAGACCACAAGGAGCACCTGTCGGACTAGAAACCCCAGTCCTTCCGGCCCAAGGTTACCTTGCCCCAATCACTAGGCCACTCCTCCACTCCACTCCTTAGACCTAAAAGATGCATATACACACATCCTAATACACCCAAGCCACAGGCAATATCTGCGCTTTGTGGTGGGGGGCAATCATTACCAGTACAGGGTACTTCCCTTTGGCCAGGCCTCGGCCCTCAGGGTGTTCACAAAGTGCCTGGCAGTGTTTGCCGCCTTTCTCAGGCTCTAAAGGATCTTTATCTTCCCCTATCTCGACAACTGGCTCATCAGAGGCACTTCAGCCATTGAGGTCCACCAGGCCACAACTCGCACCATCCAAGTGCTGCAACACCTAGGGTTCGTCATCAACTACTCCAAGTCCAGCCTCACTCCGACTCAACAGCTGGAGTTTATTGGGTCCAGAATCTACACCCTTCAGGCAAAGGCCTATCTGCTTGCAGACAGGATAAGCAGGCTTATGGCTCTGGCATGACATGTGAGTCGCAGGTCTGTAGTGTCAGCAAGACAATTCCTGCGCCTCCTTGGGCACATGGCTTGCACAGTCCATGTGACCCCGGATGCCCGCCTCCACATGCGGACCGCTCAATGGTGCCTCAGGCCACAGGGTGCCTCTGGACAGGATCAAAGTGTCTGGTACAGTCCCTGGCCTGGTGGCTCCAACCGCATCGCTTGGAGGTGGGAATGCCTTTCCAGGCTCCTCTACAAACGAGGATCCTTACCACAGATGCATCCCTGCTGGGCTGGGGGGCCCATTACCAAGGTTTCCGTACTCAGAGAGTTTGGTCCCCAAGCAAGAGGACCCAGCAAATCAATTTCTTGGATCTCTGTGCCATCCGCCTGGCCCACGAACCTGTCTTGGTGCAGATAGACAACCAGGTTCTATGTGAACAAGCAGGGTGGTACAGGGTCCCGTCCCCAATGCAGGAAGCCCTGGACCTGTGCTCGTTCGCAGCCCAGCATGGCATTCGTCTCCGAGCAGTCTACCTGCCGGGCCAGGACAACTGGCTAGCCCACAGGCTCAGCAGGATTCTCCAGCCCCACGAATGGCAGCTGGACCGCAGGGTAGCCAGTTAGCTTTACCGGACCTGGGGGCAGCCCGTGATGAACCTGTTTGCGAGTCCAGACAATTACCAGTTGCCCCGTTTCTGCTCCAGGCAGCCGCACCCGCACAGGGTGGCCGCCGATGCTTTTCTGGTATCATGGTCCGTGGGCCTTCTGTATGCGTTTACCCCGATGCCTCTGATGTTCAAGATTCTCCAGGACAGAGCCTCGGTCATCCTTATTGGCCCATGCAACCCTGGTTCCCACTTCTACTGCAGCTAGAAGTGGAGGCTCACATTCCCTTGTGGTCCTCCCCGTGCCTCATATCTCAGGAGGGGGGCTCTCTCCTGCACCCCAACCTCAGCTCCCTCACCTTGATGGCGTGACTGCTCAAAGGGTAATTCTCGCTCCGCTCCTCCTTCCAAGGAATATTGAGGGGGTCTTGCGGGCCTCGCGGAGGCCATCGACTAGACGGGCCTACGCCTTGAAGTGGCGCAGATTTGCATCATGGTGCAAGGAGCAGGAGGTAGATCCTTTCTTTTGCCCTGTGGGGGTGCTTTTGCAATACCTTCTCCACCTCTCTGATTTGGGCCTCAAGTCCAACTCTGTCAGAGTGCACCTCAGTACCCTTGCAGTGAACCACTTTCCGGTGGATGAGAAGCCTCTCTCCGCTCACCCCTTGGTCTCTCAGTTTCTGAGAGGCTTGCTTCTCTTGAAACCCCCAATCTGCCCCCCAGCGACTGAATGGGATGTGAATGTGGTGTTAGGGCAGCTTACTAGGCCGCCCTTTGAACCGCTGGCGACCTGCCATCTGCGCTATATCTCTTGGAAAGTGGTTTTCTTGGTGGCACTCACGTCCGCCTGGAGAGTGAGTGAGCTCCAAACCCTAGTGTCAGAAAGGCCTTACACCAGATTCTATAGGAACCAGGTGGTCCTGCATACCTTTGACTGTAAGAGGGCGTCGGCTTTCTATATCTAACGTACACAAGCGCATCGGAAGGCTTCTCAGCTTTTCGTATCCTATGATCCCAGTAAGCTGGGGGTAGCGGTATCAAAGCATACACTGTCCACCTGGGTAGCAGACTGTATTACCTGGGCATACAAGGCAGCCGAGCTTCCGATGGAGGGTCGTGTTATGGCCCATAGGGTCAGGGCCATGGTGGCATCAGTGGCTCATTTGCACTCTCTTCCTCTGGCAGACATTTGCTGGGCCGCCATCTGGTCTTCGGATCAAACCTTCACAACCCATTATTGCCTGTACAGGGAGTCCCAACAGAACAGTGCCTTCGGCCAGGCTATAGTACATAACCTTTTCGCGGTCTAGGCAACTCCTGTCCTCTCACCCTTCTGTGTTCAGGCTACCGGAGTGCGATTCCCTTAGTTTGGATTTCTATTGCCGCTGCTTGCGGCTCTCATAGAGGGAGCCTTTTTTAGCTATGGGTTCTCGGTAGCCTATAGCTGTGGAGTCCCATATGTGAGGACTGACTTCCTGCTTGTTCCCGGAGAAAGCGTAGTTAATCACCTGTAACAGGTGTTCTCCGGGGACAGCAGGAATCAGTCCTCACGACCCTCCCTCCTCCCCTTGGAGTTGCAGTTCTATTATTATTATTATATTTTGTTCTTTTTGCCATTTTTTTTTAGCTATGTCATTTGACTGAGCAAGATGGCACTCGGGTGGGAAGGGGGACAACTCCCAAAGACTTTGTCTGAAAGCTGGAGATTTGCTACCCACGAGGGCTCTGTCGCCTCCGATGTCACCCATATGTGAGGACTGATTCCTGCTGTCCCCGGAGAACCCCTGTTACAGGTGAGTAACTACGCTTTCCCTTCAGACTCATGTCTGCTCCCAGGGTTTTCACAAGTGCCTAGCAGTCGTAGCCACTTTTCTCCTTGTGCAGAGAATTTTCATTTTCCCTTACCTGGATGTCTGGTAGGTGAGGGGCAGCTCTCCAGGCAAGGTTCACGAGGCCTCACAGCATACCATCAAGTTCTTGGAACAGCTGGGCTTCATAATCTAATTAGCCAGAGTCCCACCTGCATTCCTCCTCAGCACCTTGAGTTCATTGGGGCTCTTCTCAATACTTCAGTGTCCAGGGCATATCTCCCGACAGACCGGGCCCACTGACTCATCTCTCTGGCGCATCAGGTTCAGTGCTGCTCTATGGTGTCCGCTCGCCAGATGCTTTGCCTCCCAGTCCATGTCATTCTGTTCATCCACTTGAATATGTGGCAAGCGCAGTGGATCCTCTGTACTCAGTGGCATCAGGCACTGGGCCATCTCTCCGACAGGGTCTGTGCAACTTCACCACTACTCTATCCCCTTCCATGGTGGCAGCAGTTGGTGCATTGTCTAGCAGGTCTGCCCTTTCAAGTGCCCCTGCACAAACAGGTTCTGACGATGGATGCCTCCAAGGTTGACTTGGGAGCTCATCGCGACAGCCTCTGCACGCAAGACCTTTAGTTGGATGGTAAGAGCCTCCACCAGATAAACTTCTTCGAAATCAGAGCCATTGCCAATGCTTTGCGGGCCTTCTGGATGCAGCTGGCTGGCCAGGTCATTCTCATACAAACAGACAACCAAGTAGCGATGTTCTCCATCAACATACAAAGGGGCACGGCTTGTACCTCCTTTGTTGAGAGACAGTCCGGCTCTGGAGTTCGGTGTAAAGCACCAGATGCTTCTCCGGGCAGTGTATCTTCCAAGAGAGGACAATGCCTTAGCAGACAAGCTCAGCAGAGCCCTGCAACTGTACAAGGGGGCTCTCAACCCTCGGATGGTCCAACAGATCTTTCAGATGTGGGGCACCCCTACCATGGACCTCTTTGCACCCCCTCTCAATGCCCAACTGCTGCTGTTTTGCTCCAGGGTGCCCTGACCCAATCTGATGGCTTCCGATTTCATCTTCTTGGATTGGAGCAAAGGCCTCCTCTATGCTTTTTCACAGACTCCCCTGGTGGCCAAGACCCTCTTCAAGGTCCAAGTGGACAAGGCCTCCTTAATACGTCTTGCCCCACGCTGGTCCTGGCCCTGGCCCGTGGTACCTTTTGTTACTACAGCTGTTTCTGGCACCACCCCTTCAACTAGGCTGTGCCACAGATCTACTTTTGCAGCTGGAGGGATCCCTCCTGCACTCCAACCTCAGCTCGGCTGCTGAGTGGGTAGCCCTGGTGGCATTCCATTTGCCCATGGATGTCGAGAACATTCTCCTGGTGTTTCGCAAGGACTCCATCAGGCGAGAATAGCTAATAATTTCCCCTCGCAAGGAGTTTTTATAAGTCTCCCAAACTGTCAGAAAAGGGACCTCGCCCGTTACATTCCTAGGGAAGAAGTCAGACGTAAAGTTCTCAA
Organism: Ichthyophis bannanicus; assembly: GCA_033557465.1. Lineage (NCBI taxonomy): Eukaryota > Metazoa > Chordata > Amphibia > Gymnophiona > Ichthyophiidae > Ichthyophis > Ichthyophis bannanicus. Next base: position 765,906,976 of record CM066036.1, on the reverse strand, counting down.
CACATTTAACAAAATCAGGATCAACAAGCCAAATATTATTTAGCCTTCAAGATACAGAATTCATTCTCTGAAGATCCCATTGCACAATGAAGGAAACAGCGGCATGATCAGTAAGAGGTTTAGGGTGAATCTTGACTTTGTGCAAGAACCCTACCAACCGTTTATTCATTAAAAAATAGTCTATTCTGGAGTAGAAAGAATGAGGATGAGAGAATGCCCTTCATTTCCTAACGATCCCACATTCCATCCGCAAGATAAAACAGACTACTAGTTCCAGAGCATTCACCTACACAGCCCCCAGCCTCTGGAACTCCCTACCCTTACCCATCTGTGCAATCAAAGATCTCCAAGAGTTCAGAAAAGAGCTCAAAACATACCTCTTCACTACACACTACAGAGAAGATTTCTCACACCCAAACTCACAAGCTTCCATGACACACTGGCACTCTACCTAATACTACCGATGCCAAAGGACAACTCCAAGGCCACACAGCCCCTAACCATGCGCACCCAAAACTAAAAATACCTGTATATAGTTAACCTGTACATAGTTGCAATCCTTAATACTTGTTTGAAATTGTCTCATGGCAAGTTATCTTGTAATAAGTTACCTCCTGTTCTATGCAATCTGTTTTAGTTCCCTGTAAACCACCCCTGATCTCTGGAAGGGGTGGTATAGAAGAATGTAACAAATAAATAAAAAAATAAATAAATAAAACATATATTCACAGCCAGTCAGGTAACTTCCACGGATCCACCAATGCTGCTGTTTCCATTATATTGTGAACCTCCCCCTAGGCTTGAGAAGGCTTGACCTGATATTACGAGCTGTGACATGACCATAAAGGCTCAGGCCAGTCTGAGCATAAGCGAAAGAGATACAGTATGTTAGTCAAATTGACAGAATGCATTTGGAAACAGCAGCCCCTAGCTTGCTGGGGTCAAAAGAGATAAACAGCTTGATGGACTTTTGGTGGGCCTTCGTCCACTCTAGGTAGAAGGCTGAGGCTCATTTGCAGTCCAGAGTGTGCAATGCCACTTCACCTCAATGGGTGTGAGGCCTCAGGAAGAAAGTCAGCAGAATGGCATACTGATTAAGATGGCAAGCAGAGGGGGGCATAGTGGTAATGTCCAAGTGGCTCGGTCGCATGTTGTAGGAGCTCCGTCTGCCTCAGGCTTTGTTTTTTAGATTCTTGCTGCGTTTTGGGAATACCAGGTGGATTGAGGGTTTTTGACTTGTAACTGCGATGGCCATGGGTAAAAATACTAAATCTGAAGGCTTCTTTGCCATTGCTTTGGGCCTCAAACGGCATAAGGTCGGCCCGCCTATACTGGAGAAAATGATGCCAGGGAAGAAGACAACAGAAAAATCAACTATGAACATAGGTAGCCCCAGGGGGAACTCAACTGTTTCAGATTCTTCACCATACTGTACATTGTCACTCATCACTCGTGCACTGTGTAAAGTTTCTTTTTGGATGGACAAGTAGGGTGTTGTGGGGATGGAGTTGGATTCTAATCCCCAAACAGATGCCGGAGCACAGATTGGCTGAAGTTGTTGTTGCATCCAGACAGTAATGTGGCATGTGTGGACCGAAGACCACATTGCAGCCCTGCAGATCTCTTCCATGGAGACCGAGTGCAAGCGAAATATTGGTCATTCTATCTAGGCTAGAACTCTTCTAGTTTGGAGCTCTCTTTAACCTGCTTTCCCGCTGTTTTGTTACTTTGAGCCATTCTATAAGTTTGATATTTCACTTTTTCTAAATTCTCCCATATGCAGGGTAACCTTTCTGTTTCTCGATTATGTTCTACAGGGTCTGAGTATGGTTTTCTCGAAGATTACCGTTTTAGCTTTGGTCTGTATTGTTTTTACCTTACCCCAATACTCTTTCCCAATTCCATGTAGAACTGTTTTGGATTCTCTCTAAATAGTTTTTGATATCTCTTTTCTGTGTTCTTCATATCTTCACAATATTTGCTCTTCTGCTGCTACTTTAAATTTATTGTTGAAGCATTTGAATTTAAGGTCTTCTATTAATGCAGCATGTTTCGGCTTGATGTGTTTGATTTTCCTCAATATCTTTAATGATCTGAACTCTTTTAGATGCCCTTCTATCAGAGATACCTCCACACACGATGATTTTATATTTTCTAGGAGTTATTCTCTTTATCTTCTGGCTCTGCATTTTTGTTGGTAAAATTATTTCAGTAATAATTTTGATTTCACAATATCGTATTCTATTTATTTCTGTGAAGCCAGCAGATGTTTTCTTTATACAGGCTATGACTTTGTTAATCAATCACAACAGAAGCATATATCACATCGATTGCAGAAACTTGTCCAAAACGTGATATTTGTGGAAAGACAGAGCTTTTATTGACTAATTGACAACCCGACACAGGCCGTGTTTCGCTACCCTTCGTCAGGGGTTTGTCTGGCATATGCTCTGCTAAGGAATGTTAGACCCAAAGGTCTTGTATCACGTTGTTATCTATTAGAAGTCTGTACACTCTTTCTGGCGGCAGTACCGCTTGCCCGACTATTGAGTTCTATTTTCAATAAAAGGATTAAGTTCTATTTTCAATAGTCGTATCCTCTCCTTCCTGTGCACCAGCCTTTCTTCTGGTGCTCTTTCTTTTTCTGCACCAGCTTTTCTTTTGTTGTTCGTTTCTGAGGCTCCTCTTTCTTTTTCTTTATATTCCTTTCTTCTGGTGCTCCCTCCTAGGTCTCCTTTTGCTCGCTCTTCCTTTTTCCACAGAAGTCCTCAGTTGATTTAAGATGTCATTCCCATGCTTCTTTACTTTGATCTGAACTTTGGGGGAGAGCTGTTCTGTCCCAGTAATGTGCAGTGATGTCAGCTATTCGTGTACCTGACCCAATCTGACTTGTTAATGGAAAACACTTGTTTCAGGTGAGCAACAGTGCTTTATCTGTAATGGTGTACCCTGAGGACAACGGTATCATCAGTAATGATTTCCCTTCTATTTCCCATTCTGGATTTCTGCTCTAAGCAAAATACTAGGACTGAGGCACATTGCATGGCAACAGCAGCACAGGACTAATCATAAATGGTTTGTTAGTGTTTTACCAAAACATTAAGTGCACTCTGGAAATTGATGTCAGACAAGATGACATAATCTATACACGATTCCATTACTTTCAAGATAATGCTTTAGAAGTAAGCACCTATACTTTAATACAGTTGAGAAAAAAGAGTTAAGAATAAGATGAAAAGAGAAAAAAATAACAAAGAACCAAACCAGTTTCTTTTTTGAAAAAGCTAGCTAAGGAGTAATGCAGATTGAAAATGGCTTTCTAGTGCAAAAGAATAGCTGCAATAGAATCAAGACTCTAGGAGACCATAGGATAGCATTGTGTACTGATGTTAGCTCAGTAATCTTAGGGCCCAATATTCAGTTGGATGGTGCTATGTGTCGTGTCAGCGCATAGCCCTCCCGCCGTCCGTCTAACCCGGATTTTCAATGCTGGTGGACATATCCGGCCTGGCATTGAAAATCCAGTTATCGCCTCACAATCCGGAAGCTGCAGGAGCTAGCCGGGTAGCACCAATTTTTGATGCTACATGGTTAGCTCCATCGCCTTAAAGATAGGTGAGGGTTTTCCATGCCTATCTTTAAGGTGCCAAGGGCTAACTGGTTAGCATCGAAAATCACTGCTACCCAGTTAGCGCTTGCCTCCACCCCTGCTCTGTCCTGGAACGCCACCAACATGCCCCAATGTTAAGCAGTTAGCACCTAGGCGTGTTAAGGACCTAACCGGGATTTTCTAAAAGCACTTCCCATGTAGGTGGCACAAAAAGGAGCGGGTGGCACAAAAAGGAGCGAGACCACTCGCAGCAACAACAGAAACCAGACAAGAGAAAGTGGTAAAGGAGGTCAGTGGACTGGCCAGATAGCGCTGAGGTTCACCAGGCAACAGCAATATTCAGCCACTGCCCGGTTAGCTAAAGTGGCTAAAGTTAGGACAGCGTTTATTCTGCCTAGCTTTAGCTGCTTTAAGATAACCACAGAGTTGCCAAGTTACCCAGTTCGAGGAGTGAGATTTTAAGCCATTCCTGGATTTCTGACCATCTCATCCTGATGTATTATGGGGCCTGCAGCACTGATTCCAATAGGTAAGATCAGGAACTATCTTTGCCGTACTGCATTGCAATGCAAATTTTAAACCAGAACTGACATAAAATCGCACTCCTAGAACTGGATAACTTGGCAACTCTAACCGAGCAGCAGTGCCTCCCCTGGAACACACCGATGCTAAGTGGTTAACATCGGGGCATCTAGCAGCGTTAAAGGGGGAGATTCAGTGGCACAAACCAGCTATGTGCTGCTGAATTTCCTGCTCAGCGCGATTAATGAAGTTGGCAAATCTGCTAGCTGCATTAATCGCTTTGAATATGCCTCTCAGTGTTAGCAGATTTGTTTTTAAAGCTCTTTTGTTAATCAGCCATTATGCATGCTGAAAATAACTCTCTATGCTGCAGTACAACCTTTGTTTCAGAGAGGTCGGGCATAGTGTTTGACACTATGCTCGAAAAAAAACCCCGCTTTAGCAAGAAAACTAAATAGATATTTCTGTTGACTCTTGCAGTTTTGGGAGCTGGCATTTAAGAAATCAAGTTTGGGGTCTCATTGTTGGAATAATAAGGGCAGTATCCCGTATGTTGTGTGAAATTTCTCCTGTGATCACTGATGTGAGTAAAGAAAATGAAAGTGGAAATTGCCCTGTTATCTAGGCACTGCCAAATTGGTGATAATCCATAATGCAGTTCCTCTGAAAGGTCATTGGCACTTCATGGCCTGATAAGGATATGAAAGCTTCCTCAAACCGAAGAGATTCCAACAGCAGCAAAAGTAAAGTACAGATATTTCCATAATGGGTTTGTGGAGTAATTTTCCAAAATTACCACTGATTAGAATGGATGGGTTTGGATTGTGATCTGTATATCTGACTTCATAATCAAGCTGTACCTTGACTGAAATAGATACAGTGCATATTAAATTGTACTTTTTTCCTCCAGATGTACAGATGCTAATGGCATGTTGCTGAGGAAATGAGCACAGATTGTGATTATAACTGTGCAAAGAAAATTTAGAGAGAAGATCTGCTATGATGCTATGGCAACACATCTAGCTAATTTTGAGGGTCATAAAGACTGGAAATTTCTTTACCGCAGCAATCTGATGAAGGAGAGAATAGCCCATGAAAGCTATTTAAAAATATATTATGATCTTCTGACTTAAAGGTGTCTACTGCAGCCTGTTTATTTATCTTTTGTTCTACACATCAATCACACTAGTTAAATCCACCCTTCACTCAAAAAACAACTAAGGGTGAATGTGGATTTGAACAGTGTACTTGAAGTAATGTGTTACTTCTTTCTGTCCTAAGCTGTGAGCAATTTCTGCACTATATACGACTATTTCATTTTCTGAACTAAGAAGAGAGGTGACTCATGTGAACTAGTGTAAATTCAGCAGAATTAGCTGCTCTTTTCAGAGTACAAATGTTCAGTGTTAATCAGTGCTAAAAACCTTTGTCCCTACTTCACTGTAAGACATAATCATATGCCTGTCTTTTTGCAACCTATAAAACAACAGCTAGAACCTGAAGCCCTTCCATTAGTAGTAGTAATAGTGTTAATAATAAATAAGGGTGGTAGTGTTCACAAACCTGTACATAAAGGAGATAAAGTAGATAAAATGAAAGTTTTATAGAAGCTTATGAAAGCTATGAGTAGTTTTACCTTTGTAAAATATTCACAGGGTTTTCAACCTCCATGTCTATCGGGAACAAACAGGAAGTCAGTCCTCACGGGTGACGTCGGCACCGACGGAGCCCTCACGGAAGCATGCCCCCCAGCTTTCAAAGCAAGCCTTTGGGAGATGCTACCACGCATGTGTGATCTGCTTCCTGCCCAAGGGTGCCTTCTTGCTCAGTCTCCTTTTTTCCGCGGAGCCCTTCAGACGTCTGTTTGACTTGTCCCCGGAAAAAGTTGATTTTTCAACCTCAGTTTCATACTCTCCTCCGGTACTGCACCAGTACTCTTCCCGCCTTTTTTCCAACTGGTAGCTCAGCGGGTCTTCGACCTCGCTGGGGTATTTTTTCCCCTTTGGCTACCAGTGTTTTTAAAAAGTGTGATTGATATACCAAGATTGTGTCTGTCTGACACACATGATTGTTGCCTTGGCTGTCTTAGGCCGGACCACGATCTCACAACATGCGGTCTCTGCAAAGAGATGTCCAACAAGGCCTGCAAGAGCTTCCTGCAGCAGCATGATAAGTTTTTTCCCTGAGTCCCCGATACCGAAGGTTAGGGCCTCATGTGAAGCCACGGCATCATGGGGTGGTTCTATGGAACCCAAGCGACGCCATGGTTCTTCAGAGAGGGGGTCTCCCTTGAGGGAGCCCAAGAAAAAGAAGATTACCTCAAAGGCAGCATCCCTGGATGGATCTGAATTGCTAGGTGGGTCCCAAGCCAGGTCCCGTAGTCAGAGATGCTTGTCCGTGGAATTGGAGAGGGAGCGGCCTGCAAAGGTCCCCCAGATGGACTTGACTTCGGACCAGCCTTGATCGCTAGACACCATCTTTGTCGAGGATTCCCTTCGGGGGAACCGGCATCAGACCCAATTCCATTGGTGTCCACGCTAATGGCTGCAGAGCCTTCTGGCCTGGAGTCCAGAATGGTGGCCCTGGAGCACAGTTTCTCTGCCTTCATGGACCAGCAACTGATGTTGTTGTCCGGCATGACCGGTTCCTCTGCCCCTACCACCAGGCCTTTGATGTTGAAGACATCCATGGAGGCTGAGCCGATCCTTGAGACCTTTTGGCCTCGAGTTGATCCTTGGCCAAGGTCTCAATCCGGTTCCCATCGACGGGACCGCAATCATCCCCAGCCAGTGCACTCGGTGCCAGCCGCAGGGCCTCTGAGGGCCGTGGCCCAGCGTCAGCCTAGGGGGCCCATGGACCGGCCTTCCTTCAAGTCCTTGATGGACTACTTCGAGTGGGAGACGGACGAGGAGTCTCCCAACACCCATTGCAATCACGATGTCCCCTTGAACTCTCCCACTTCAGAGCCCTGGCGTCGGTCTCCGCCGGAGGACGTGGCATTCCTTGACTTCATCAGGGACATGTCTAAGGCCCTAGCCTTCCTGATGGAGTCGGAGGAGGCCCCTGTGGTGGAGGAGCTGAAAATCCTCCAGTATGAGGCCCTTACGAGGGAATCGCTTAAGGTGCCCATCCTGGAACAACTAATGCTGCATATGTGAGGGACACCGGCATCGGTGCCAGTGGTGAGCAAGCAGCTCGACTCAGTGTATGGAGTCTGCCAGAGCCCGGGCTTCCAGAAATCACAGCTGACGCATAACTCCATGGTGGTGGAGTCGGCCATGCTTCGACAGAAGATGCACTCCTCAGTGCCTCCTGGCAGGGAAGCATGCACCTTGGACGTCCTCAGCAGGAAGTGTTACCAGGGCTCGATGCTCATTGGCCGCATCCAGGCCTACCAGCTGTACATGGGCATGTACCTGAGAGATCTGGTAAAGGAAATTTGCCAAGTTCTTGGCTAGTCTGTCCGAGGAACCCCTGCAGCGGTTCAAGAACCTGTCCAAGGCCATCCGTGAGTGCTCCAAGTTTGTCTCGGGCAGTCTATAACGACTTTGAATTGGCGGCTCAAGTAGCAGTGGTGGGCATTGGTGCCCAACGCTAGGCTTGTCTACAGTCGTCCGATCTCGAGCAATGGGTCCAGGACAAATTGTTCAATGTCCCATGCCAAGGAGAGAACCTCTTTGGCAAAACCATGACCGACAAGGCTGCCAAGCTGGAGACAGAGTTCACAACGCTGCCCCTCCCCGGCTTGTGTAAAAAGTCCTTCTACCCGAGAAAAGGGGCTGCTTACAGAAACTACCCACATTTCCAGGCCTCCCTGACTCCCCAACAGAGTCAGCAGGCCAAGGGACATGGGCATGGCCCTCAAGCAGAAGGCTCCCAAGCCCCAGGCATTGGCTCCAGACTCCTTGGGCATAGCCTCTCCACCCCAAGGAGGTCAACAGCCCACAAGGGGGACATCTGATCCACTATGCCCAATGGTGGCTAACTATCACCACAGATTCCTCAACACTTCGGGTGGTCAGGGAGGGTTACCTCCTCCATCTGATTCAGACACCTCCCCCTTACTTTCCGGGAGAGCCCCTCAGGTCTCCCCTTCACCAGGACCTTCTACTGAAGGAGCTCACAGGTCTTCTCGAGGACAAGGTGGTGTCAAAAAAGACTGGAGGCCTAAGGCCCATCCTCGACCTGCACAACCTGAAGAAGTTCTAGGTGAGGGAGAAGTTCAAGATGCTCTCCCTTGGAATATTGCTGCCTTAACTCCAGCAAGGAGATTGTCTATGCTCCTTGGATCTAAAGGATGCTTACACCCACATCCTTATTCGCCCCAGTCACAGGCAGTACCTGCGGTTCATGGTGGGGGGGGGGGGCACTACCAATACAGGGTGCTGCCTTTCGGCTTGGCCTCTACCCCAAAGGTCTTCACAAAATGCCTGGCAGTCATAGCCGCCTTCCTCCGCCTCCAAGGGGTCTTTGTCTTCCCCTATCTGGACGTCTGGCTCATAAAAGGAGGCACGGCCTCAGAGGTGTCTTGCAACACTGGGATTTGTGATAAACTACCCCAAGTCTCACCTCCTCCTGACACAGCATCTAGAATTCACAGGGGCAAGACTGGACACCCTCCAGGCAATGACCTGATAGCCCCTTGATGGCCCAGGCAGCCATGGTTCCTGCTACTCCTCCGGCTATCGATGGAGATGCCCATTCCATTGGGGAACTCTCCATGGCTTCTGTCCCAGGAAGGGGGGGGGGCTCTCTTCTGAATCCCATTCTGGGGTCCCTGATGCTGACAGCATGGCTGCTGAAAGGTTGCCCTGGCCCCTTTCAATCTCTCGGATGAGGTGGAGGAGAGCTTGCTGGCCTCTTGTAAGGCTTCCACTAGGAAAGCGTACGCTCTCAAATGGTGCAGGTTTTCAATTTGGTCTGCAGAGCACTGGACTGACTTGTTCTCCTGCCCGGTGGGACTGGTGCTACAGTACCTTCTCCACCTCTCGCAATCCAGGTTTAAATCAAACTCCGTCAGGGTGCACCTCAGTGTCCTGGTGGCGCACCACTACCCGGTGGATGGCAAACCCCTATTGGTCCAGCTGCTGGTGATTTGCTTCCTACGGGGTCTGCACTTATTGAAGCCCCCAGTTCGCCCTCTGGCGACTGAATGGGACCTCAGTGTGGTATTGGGGCAGCTCACTTGCCTGACATTTGAGCCTCTGGCTACCTGCCACCTGCGCTACTTCTCTTGAAAGGTAGCATTCCTGGTTGCGCTCACCTCCACTCACAGGGTTATCGAGCTTCAGGCCTTAGTGACGGAGGTGCCATGTACCAGGTTCTACAAGAACAGGGTGGTGCTCCACACACACCCTAAATTCCTTCCGAAGGTGGTATCGTCCTTCCACCTCAATCAGGAGGTGGTACTTCCCACCTTCTTCCTGAGACCTCACTCCAGTAGTGGGGAGACAGTCCTCCACACCCTGGACTGTAAGAGGGCCTTATCCGTCTACATCCAGTGTACTCAGGACCACCGCAAAGCTGCTCAGCTTTTCATCTTGTAAGACCCCAGTAGACTGGGGAAGGCGTTAACCAAACATACACTGTCTACCTGGGTGGCGGACTGTATTGCCCTCGCCTATGAGCAGGCGGGGCTTCTGCTGGAAGGCCAAGTCACGGCGTACCATGTCAGGGCCATGGTGACCTCGGTGGCAAACCTGTGCTCCGTCCCAATGATGGACATCTGCCGGGCTACCACCCTGTCATGCCCATATTACTCCTCTTCTCAAGTCACTTCATTGGCTTTCTATCCATTTCCGCATCCAATTCAAACTTCTCCTGCTGACCTATAATTGCATTCACTCTTCAGCTCCTCACTACCTTTCTTCTCTTATCTCTCCTTACAACCTGGGAACTTCGCTCTTCTAGCAAACTGCTTCTATCTGTGCCCTTCTCTTATACTGCTAACTCCAGACTTCGCTCCTTTCACCTTGCTGCACCTTACGCCTGGAACAAACTACCTGTATCTGTACGCCAGGCACCTTCTCTAACCCTCTTCAAATCCAGGTTGAAAACTCACCTCTTCGTTGCTGCCTTTGGATCTTGACTCACCTGTTCTCCTTTTTCTTTTTCTTTTTATTTCCCCCTTGTTTTTTTTTATATTATTTATTTTCAGATTTTTCAGTGACAATCCACGATATATAACTCTTGTTCAGAAAAATCCCTTTTGTCAGAATTACACATAAGCAAAAAAAAAAACTTGACAAAGGAATTATCAAAGTCCACATCAAGGGGAAAGCTACCTGAAAAGAAAAAATAGAAAGCTGAAAGCCACAATTTCATCTGAGACCCAGGAAAATAGTGATAATTAAATAAAACCCCTTATACATAAGCAAGTAAGTAGAAATTTACAATCATTCAATTCCATCTTCAACCTATGTTCTCCTTCCCAGACAGAAAAGCCTCCAACTGAGCAGGTTCTATAAAAACAAACTTGTCATTTTGAGCTTGCACAATACATTTACAAAGATATTTCAAGAAAAAAGTAGCACCAAGGTCCTAGGTTTCAAAATAAAAAAGTATTTCCTGCGCTTTTGGGTAACCCTACAAACATCAGAAAAATTTGTATAGGAGTGCCACAAAAATCAGCACTCTTCTAAGAAAAATAAAGCTTCATTATCAAATTTTTATCTGAGAGTAGGAGAAAAGATGCAATTAAAGTAGCCCGATGAGAAATAATATCTGCAGAGGTGTCCAAAAAAGCAGAAATATCTAAGGACTCTAAGGGAGCCTCTTGAAGACACTCATCTTGAGAAGAAACCTGGGACCGCACCCCGGAGGAAACATAATAAACATTAGACAACTTAATAGAGTCCACATCTGAAATCAATAATATGTCTTTTAAGTATTTTTGCAGCAGTATCAAGGGAGAGAGGTAATGCATACGAGGGAAATTAATAAAAAGCAAATGTTTAGCCCTTGACATGTTCTCCAGGGATTCTAACTGACGAACTACTAAACTTTCACAAACCGTTGAAGAAATAGCAGCCTGAGCAAAAGTAACCTAGCCTTCTAACTTATTCACAACAGACTTACATCTATGCAAACTAGTCTGCTCGGTACGCTTGGCAACTACATCATTGGAGAACTGTGAAATCTGGGAGAGTGCCAAACGAACCGAAACTTCGGTTTGAGTGACCACCACCCAGATATCACGCAGCGATATATTATCTGGAGCCGTCAAGGTCTCCACAGGAGGATGAAACAACAACGGAACAGGCATATTTAAATCCAAAGTGTCCAACCGAGAAGATAAAAGAAAATTTAAAGAGGCTGGCCTATCGAAGTCCACCAAACCTGAAGGAACTCCAGCCTCAAAAACACCTTGCAAGCTGGGCGGGGTTAAACCCTTTGTTAAGGATTTTTCTAAATCCGTACTCACGGTCTCAGACATATTTGGATCCACCGTAGAATGATTAGAAGATAACACTTGCAAATGACGGTCCATGGGACCAAATGTTTTCATGGTCTTAGCCACAGCCACTGGCAAAGACCGCTTCTTCCATTTCCCCATAAGACACAGATAAAGACTCCTCCAGACTCAGAAGAGGGGCTCCAAAGGGGCAGCACCTGCCCCTTTGGCCATGCCCCTTCAGACATGTAGCCGCGTTCCGCGGAGTAGCGCGTTCTTATCGAGGGAGAGGGAGGGACGTCCCAGAAACCCGCCTCCTCCACTCACCGGCACTCCCGGCATCTCCTGAACTCAGCAGAGTCAGCGGTAAAGCAGCAAGTAGCAATCCCAAAGGGTCCTGCAGTAGCGAGTTCTTATTGAGGGAGAGGGAGGGATGTCCCGGAAACCCCGCCGCCTCCACTCACCGGCACTCCCGTTGTCTCCTGGACTCAGGAGAGTCAGCGGTAAAGCAGCAAGTAGCAATCCCAAAGGGTCCTGGAGTAGCGAGTTCTTATCAAGGGAAAGGGAGGGACATCCCGGAAACCTCGCTTCCTCCACTCACCGGCACTCCCGGCATCTCCTGGGCTCAGCATAGTTGGCAGTAAAGCAGCAAGTAGCAATCCTCTTACCCCTTTTTTTATCCCTGCCTTCACCTTCTGTGTTTGTCTTGACTAGATTGTAAGCTCTGATGAGCAGGGACTGGCTCTTACATGTCTGTGGAGTGCTGCATATGACTTGTAGCGCTATACAAATGCACAGTAGTAGTAGTAGTAGTCGTCTTCAATCCATACCTTCACAGCTCATTATCGGCCAGGCAGTCCTCCAGAATCGTTTTGGGTTTTAGGCAACTCCTACCCTCTGACCCTTTTGTGTTCAGGCTACTGGAGTGCTGGTTCCATCAGACACAGGGGACCTACTGTAGTCTGTAGCTACGGACTTAATTGCTGCTGCTCATTGGTCCCCTTGAGGGCAACCATGTTTTTCACTATGGGCTTTCGGTAGCCTGTAGCTGGGAAGTCCCATATGTGAGGACTGATTCCTGCTGTCCGCGGAGAACACCTGTTAGAGGTGAGTGACTACACTTTATAGTACATGAGTAGTCAGCATACCAATTAAAATCATGCCGTTAATATACAGACCTTACTGATTGCAGGTCGTGAGCAGCTTAGTTGTACACTGCCTTGTAAAAGCTTTCACACCCTTCAGACTCTGATCTAGGCATAGGCAATATAAGCAATTGTCTCTAGTGCCAAACTTTGATAGGTTCCAGAGTGTTGCTGCCATTATCAGGCTTTGATCCAGACCTAATACAGCTGTACCTTTGATTACCAACAACCACCAGCAATACAGCTCTGTTAAGTAACTCCCTGTAATGCCCTGCCCCTTGCACAGGTTTCTGTGATAACAGGAAGGCCATACTGGAGGAGAGGGTGGGGTATTGCAGGGCCTGTCAGTGTATGAGTGCTGGAAGGCCTCACCCTGGAGAGTTACTTAACAAAGGAGCATCGCTTGTGTCTGAATGTGATCTAAGTACAGCGACAGAGATAAGAGGGTATCATGAAAGGAGAGGTTCTGGGCAAGGGCAGTGAGGGGGAAGAGTAGTTTGGGATGGGACCATTTCCCCACGTGCCTATAATGTACATCCAGCCCCAATACTCTTGTACATTTTTCACATTCTGCTGTCAAAACGCATGAAAGCAGGAGTTTGTTTCACTGATCTATACAACATATGCTACACTTTCAAAGTGAAAGAACAATTTTAGAAATACTCAAAGTAATTTAAAATGAGAAACCAAAAAGTCTTAATAGCATATGTTTTCACGCCCCTTTACTCAGTACTTGGTGGAAACTCTTTTTGCAGCAATAACACTCAGTAGTCATTTAGGATTGTAGGCCAAAGGCTTGCTGTGCAGTTAGCAGTTTTTGCTCATTCTTCCTGGCAGATTAGCTCACACCTTTTCTTTTGGTTGGAAATAATATATGGACTTCACTCTCTAAGTCTTGCCATTGTTTTTCTTTTGAATTCTAGGCTTTGACAGGACCACTCAGGCATTCACTTTCTTCCTGCTGCACCCCATTCCAGTGTTGCTTTTGCTTTGTTTTTAGGATCATTGGCCTGCTGAAAGATGAATTTTTTCACAGTTCCCAGGTCTGTGCAGACAGGAACAGGTTTTCCTCCAGATTCTGCTCGCACTTTGCACAGACCATCTTTCCCTCTGTCTTTACAAGCCCTCCTGTTCCTTCTGCTGCAAAGCATCCCTAAAACATGTTGATGCTAATGTTTCATTGTAGGGATATGGCTAGCAGGATGATGTGTTGTCTTTGTTTAATGCCACAAATATCATGTAGCATTGAGATCAGGAAGTTCAGCTTTGATCTCATCGGATAAAAATATCTGCCACATATGGGAGGTGTTTCTTTGCAAACACTGGGGCATATTTACTAAGCACTGTGCTGGTAACATGAATTTCCATATTGTCCTGCTAGACCAGTTCAGACAAGTGGATTGTGTTCCCCTACCAGCAGAATGGTGGAGACAAAGAACCAATGAAAAGCCCAGGTTTCAATGACATCACTCCCATGCCACTATCTGCCTCAGCCACCAGAGGTCTCTTCAGTATTTCTTAGTCTCCAGCAGATGGTTAGCGGCTCCACTAGACTGCAGTTTTTTTGGTAGCCATAGGAGGAGGAAAATTGGTTCAGCTCCACATGCATATCATAAGAGCCTGTTGAGCAGCCAGAAATTGGAAGAGTTTGGAAGGATCTGGGAGAGTGCAGCAGCCTCACACAGTCTCAACTCCCCCCCCCCTTCTCTTTTCCCCCCTGCTCTTTCTGAAAGATTGCAGAAGGCTCTCAGAGGGATCTGCCAGCCAGCCACCTTAAACACAGTGCTGCAAAGCTAGTGTAACAGTATCAGGGAAGTAGGGCTGATCCCTGTACAGATCCTCTGCCTGGAGCTCTCGGGGTGAGTACCAAGGCTTGATCTCATCATTGTCCTTGCTGGGGGCTCCCGATTCCATTGGTGTGGGACATAATTCGGGGTAGACCACTGGCGACTGTTGGCACAGTGTGGGGGTTTCCCACCTTTTTCAGTACGTGCGAGTAGCATTTTCTCCTATTGTGCACCTGGAGGTTGCGTGGTCTGTACGCACCTTCTGCCCACGTGGCTCCAGTGCGCATTCCTACCCTAGCACATGTAACGTGCATTGCAGTAAAAGCGCAGTTAATACTTTCCACAGTAAAAGCGCAGTTAATATGTGCCTTTAAGACACCGCAACCTTAGTATGTGCTGTTGTAATGCTTGCCTTAACTCTTATGTCTTCTTCCAGGAATTGTTGTTTGGCCTGTGGCAAGCATGGTTCCTCATCTCCAGCTTCTGGATTACTAGCATAGCATCTCCTAAGTTGTCCCTGGAGGGATTGCCCCCCTCTCCACCAGGAGATGCGGTTACTCCAGCATTGCCTGCCTAAGGGCAGGAGGTGGCAGATGGCGCTGTGGGTAAGGATAACCAGCTGGCCGGAGGTTCTGGAGACTGTGCTGTCCACCACTCCCAAACCTCTAGGGGATCGACGGCTACTGTGTCTTACTCAGAATTATTTTCCTTTTTACAACAGTCCTGGTAGTTCTGAGATGGAAACTCATGCCCTGCGGCCTCTGAGCCCCCCCTCCCTCCCCCCCAGCACAGTCTCGCGAGGGGCAGGATAAGAGTGGAATTCCTGTTCGATTGCCTATGGCTTAGCATCCTCAGCAAAGGGTATCCCCTGGAGAATGGGGATTAGCTGGGATTTGTCTTGAGATTTAGACTGTGACTTGGATTCAGATGTCTGATGTGGATGAAGAAGTACTCTCATCTTCAAAAGATTGTGAGGAGGCCAATGTTATTTATTTTTTATTTATTTATTTAGACAGTTTTTGTATACCGCCTTATCCTTCAATCAAAGCGGTCACAACACAATTGGGGGATACATTTATCACGCAGGGATATGAGACACACACACTAATACTTACAGGGAACATGGGCTATGGAGGGTTAAGTGGCTTGCCCAAGACCACAAGAAGCATCTGTCCTCTAGTGGGATTTGAACCCCCGACCTTCCGGCCTGAAGTACCTTGCCCCAACCACTAGGCTACTCCTCCCTCATATCTGTTATCTGTCTGTTCTGGAAGGAGGAACTGGAGGTGATGATTCCCAGGGTCTCAGCCACCTTGAACTTGGCCGATGCTCCAGGCATGGAGCAGGAGCCAAGGATGCATCCACTACAGCAAGGGGTGTGGAAATTCACCACTGTCTTTCCGTTCCCAGAGATGCTCAAGGGTGGGATTCCCCCGACTCCCTGCCTAAGGAGCTATGGTTGTATAAAAAAATGAGCTCTATCTCCAGGAACAAGCAGGAATGCAGTCTTCACATATGGGTATCGTCGGTACCGACAGAGCCCGCGCGGGAACGCTCCCCAGTGTCCAATAGGAACGCTTTTGGGAGCATCCCACAGCGCATGCGTGCTGCCTTCCTGCTTTTGTACCTCTCTCACTTCAGTTCTTCGTTTTCCGCGGAGCCGACAGGACTTCTACCCTGTCACCGCAGAAAATTTCCTTTTATTCTTTGTTTTTTTGTGGTCGCGTCTGCCTTCATTCGACGCCTTCCGGTACCGCAGAATAGAGCTGCAAAACTCGGTACCCTTTTTGCCACGGATACGATGTCACTTGCATCGACGTCTTCCAGGGCTTCATCTTCCTCCCATGGATCTCAGGTAACTAAACTTAAGTCTTCTAAGACTGGCCGGTCCTCGAAGGGTAAATCTCCTTCAAAGTATCGAGATGCCACTGGCGTTGCCCTCGAGGATAGTTCACCGGCAAAACATCCCCGGCGGGAGTCTTCGGGCTCCAAAGCATTAGCTGGGCTCCAGGATGTTCCAGAGACTTCCACCTCTGCACAACTACTGGTGCAATGTTCTAGGGTCGTAGCTGCTTCCACTGGTACCGACACCCAGGCATCGGCAGGAGCGATGGATAAAAGAATCCTCGCTATTGAACACAGTCTAGCGTCCCTCTTAGCAGCTTCGGTACTGCTAAGAACGCTACAGACAGTTCAACAGGTATCGGTACCGACATCGATACCGGTACCGACAGTACCTGCTTTGACAGGACTGCCTCCCCCCATGTCGAGCCATGAGTCTATCTCGGGTATCGGGGATCAGGAACTGAGACATTTCGGTACCGACTTTGAGTGGTACCGATACCGTGCGTTACGGGAGCACCCGGTACAGCGTGCCCTTGAGTCTTCTGATTCCGATGACTCTGACGATTCTACCGGTACCAGAGCGAACCTACTAGAGGATTCAACTCCTTCTCCTCAATGCAGGATGTCTCCTCCAGAAGATATGTCCTTCCAGGTCTTGCAATCACTGTGATACCAGAAAAGGAACCTAGGGCAGAAGAATTAAGAATTCTACAATACCCTATGGCTCCCAAGGAGGCAGATATGCTTCCCATTCACAAGATCTTACATCATCTGATGTTGAGAATGTAGGCAACTCCTTTAACGATATCTTTATATAACATTCCCGACACCTTGACACTATGTACCGAGTGCCAAGTTGTCCTGGTTTTCAAAAAACTCAGTTACCACACCATTCAATGGTAGTGGAATCGGCCATGCGAAGAATCAAGAGTGCTAAAACACATCCTTCTAATCCTCCAGGCTGGGAATCCAGGACACGCGATGCTTTTGGGCGTCGATGCTTTCAATCCTCCATGCTATCAGCCAGGATCAGTTCCTACATTCTTTATATGGGAATGTTCCTGGAAGAAGTCACAAAAGACTTAGAGCTCATTAGCCCTTGTGTCTCAGAGGAAAAAAGTGCAGACTACCTTATTCTGATCAAGCACGCCCAGAATGTCTCTAAATTCATGAACCATGCTACCTTTGATTGCTTTGAATGTATTAGCAGAACCGTTGCTATATCCATAGGAGCACGTCTCATTGCTTGGCTTCAAGCATCAGACTTAGAACAGTGGGTGCAAGAAAAGCTGGGTATCATTCCTTGTACAGGAGAAAATCTCTTTGGCAGGGACTGGCAGGGCAAGGCTAATCAACTTGAATCTGGAAATACTACCTTTAACAGACTATCAGTCTACAGCCAACCCAGCAAAGAAGAAAACATTCAAAAAAACCTTTCAGTAAGAAAAAGAAACTTTACCCATCTTACACCCATCAAAGCCATTGTCCGCTTTATGTTCCTCAGAAGGGGTGCACCTACTCCTGCCATATTGCTGGGCAGACTAGATGGACCACGCTGGTCTTTATCTGCCGTCATTTACTATGTTGTTATGTAACAGAACAGACAGCAAAGAAAGCCGCAAGCTCAAAGAGCTCAACCAACCCAACAGACCCAGCCCCCTCAGGGTCTTTGACTTCTACCTAGAGAACTTAGTCATTCTGCCCCTGAAAGGTCCAGAACCCTTAACCATTCCAGGAAGACTACGCTATTTTGTCAAAAGATGGCAACAAATAACATCAGAAAATTGGACTCTGTCCATTGTACAACTGGGGTACAAGCTTCATTTTCTCAACTTGCCCCCACCTACAATAGTAAAACGGTTCAATTCTCAGGCCCCTGCCACCAACCTCTTGTGGCAGGAGGTCACATCGCTTCTCACTCAAGGAGCAATCGAAGAAGTACCCATAACCCCAACAGGGGACAGGGTTTTACTCCCCCTATTTTCTTATTCCAAAGAAGAAAGGGGAGCACAGGCCTATACTAGACCTCAGAGAATTAAACAAATATTTGTTCCGAGAAAAGTTCAAAATGATCTTCCTCGGGACACTTCTACCATACCTTCAAAGTCAGGACTGGCTATGTTCTCTAAATCTAAGAGATGCGTACACGCATATTCTCATCCACTCAGATCACAGGAAGTTCCTTTAATTCCAAGGAAGACACTTCCAATACAGAGTTCTTCCTTTCGGACTGGCCTCTGCTCCAAGAGTCTTCACAAAATGCATGGCAGTGGTAACAGCATTTTATGAGGACTCTGGGAATATTAGTCTTCCCTTACTTAGACGATTGGCTCATTCGAGCATCGACAGCTCCAGAGGCCAGCTTCACTCTCTCGAGAAATGAGAATTCTTCAATACTTGGGACTGGTTATAAACCTCCCAAAATCTCATCTTACCACCTCTCAATCTCTCGAATTCATAGGGGCTCGTCTAGACACACGGCAGTCAAGGGCTTTCCTGCCACAGCCACGCTGTCTACACTAGCATCTCAAGCATCTATGAAGGTGTTCCTTACTGCTTCAACTTCTGGGACACATAGCATCCACTGTCCATGTGGTTCCCTATGCTTGCCTCCACATGCGAGCAGCCCAGTGGACCCTATCCTCTCAATGGTCACAGGCCTCGGGTCAGTTAATGGACAAAATCAGAAACACCAGACATCTGATTTTGTCCCTCCAATGGGGGCAATCTCTAGAAAACCTCTTCATAGGCTCTCCTTTCCAGCAACCCCCTATATCAGGCCACCCTAACGACAGATGTGTCCAAGATGGGTTGGGTGGCCCACTTGCACGATCTCCACTCAGGGTTTTTGGACCTCACAGGAGGTTTCTCTTCACATAAACCTCCTAGAGCTGAGAGCCATTTTCAATGCTATTCAAATCTTTCAGACCCATCTCGGCAACAAAACAGTTCTGGTCCAAACCGACAGTCATGTTTTTTTTTGTTTGGTTGGTTGGGTTTTTTTAGTGCCATCAAGTCAGTGTTGACTCATAGCGACCCAGCTGGGTTTCTTGGCAATGTATCACTGGAAGTAGATTGCCAGCCTTTTCTTCCGAGGCAGTGGAGGGTACAGTGACTTGCCCAAAGTCACAAGGAGTGCCAGTGGGAATCAAACCCTTCATCCTCTGGGTACTAGGCAGTAGCTCTAACCACTAGGCTACTCCTCCACTCCCGAAAATCAGGTAGCTATGTTCTATGTGAACAAGCAAGGTGGAACAGGCTCTCTGTCGCTATGCAACGAAACTTTGCGACTATGGGCCCTCGCCAGAGAGTTACAAATTCACCTGTTTGCAGTATATCTTCCGGGCATTCAAAACTTATGGGCAGACAGACTCAGTCGAATACTGCTGCCACACGAGTGGTCCCTCCACTCATACCAGCTTGCTCGAGTATTTCAAATCTGGGGAACCCCAGATATAGACCTCTTTGCAAGTCCACAGAATGCCAAACTCCCCGATTCTGTTCCAGAATTCCAGCTCACAACTGTCAGGCAAGAGATGCTTTCCTACTCCATTGGGGTCAGGACTTCCTCTATGCCTTCCCACCCATTACCCTCATTCCCAAAGCTTTATTCAAACTTCAGAGAGACAGAGGTCGTATGATACTCATAGCTCCACGTTGGTCACGACAAACGTGGTATCCTCTTCTTCTGCGTCTCTCTCAAACCACTCCTCTGGAGTTGGGGAATGCTCCAGATCTTCTGTCTCAGGAGGACGGATGCTTACTGCATCCCAATCCCCAGTCCCTACATCTCAGGGCCTGGTTACTGAAAGCCTAGAATTCCAGGATATTAACCTTTCTCAACAAGTAAAGGATATCCTTCTGGCTTCCAGAAAACCTTCCACAAGACTTTCCTACGCATTTAAGTGGAAAAGGTTCTCTGTCTGGTGTTCACAAAAGGGACTTAACCCCCTTTTGGTACCTGTAGAGTCGCTAGTATCTCCTCCAATTATCAACTTCTGGTCTAAAGACCAATTTAGTCAGAGTCCGTCTTAGTGCTATTGCTGCTTTTCATAAACCTTTCAATGGACAATCTATTTCCTCTCATCCACTTGTATCAAGATTTATGAGAGGCCTACTCTTAACAAAACCTCCCATTATACCACCACCAGAGGCATGGGATCTGAATCTTGTTCTTGGTCAGCTTATGAAACCGCCCTTTGAATCTTTAGCCACTTCAGACCTAAAGTTTCTTTCATGGAAAGTTATTTTCCTAATTTCCATAACTTCTGCAAGGCGCATTAGTGAACTACAGACGTTAGTAGCTGACCCTCCTTATACAAGGTTCCACCATGATAAAGTAGTCCTCAGGACTCATCCTCACTTTATGCCAAAGGTGGCTTCGCCTTTCCATTTAAACTAGTCGGTTTATCTTCCTATATTCTTCCCTAGGCCTCTTGCCTCTAGTGCAGAAAGTAATCTTTCCACATTGGATTGTAAAAAAGAACTAAGCCACATAGAAAATCTTCTCAGCTTTTTGTGACTTTTGACTCTAGTCATTTGGTACTTCCAGTTTCCAAAAGAACTGTCAAATTGGATTGCAGATTGCATATCCTATACATATCCAGAGTAAAGGACTCTCTCTCGAGGGCCATGTCACAGCTGACAATGCGAGAGCAATGGCAGCCTCAACGGCTAGCCTTCATTCTGTGTCTATTGATGACATCTGCAAAGCAGCCACTTGGGCTTCGGTACACACCTTCACAGCCCACTATTGCTTAAACAAGGACTCCCGTTGCAATGCCTCGTTTGGCCAGGCTGTTCTCCAGCATCTCTTCCATACTTAACACAACTCCTACCCACCGTCCACGGTTTGGATGCGAGAGGTCCATGGGAGGAATTATGACCCATTTCACCTGGGTTCACAGCTTGATGGGGTCACCCCTTGGCATCTTTCAGCTGGGGAGTCCCCATATGTGTAGACTACATTCCTGCTTGTTCCTGGATATAGCGTAGTTACTCACCTGTAACCAGGTGATCTCCGGGAACAGCAGGAATTTAGTCTTCACAACCCACCCACCTCCCCTAGGAGTTGTCTCTATCTCTTTCTCTACTTCTCTCCTTTAGTCTCAGCTATAAACTCAACTGAAATGAGAGAGGTACAGAGGTGGGAAGGCAGCACACATGTGCTGTGGGATGCTCCCAAAAGCGTTCCTATTGGATGCTGGGGAGCGTTTACGTGCGGGCTCCGTCGGTACCGACGATACCCATATGTGAAGACTAAATTCTTGCTGTTCCCGGAGATCACCTTTTACAGGTGAGTAACTACGCTTTACTGGAGAAGGAATGCATTGTGTGGTTTGATCTTTCCAAAGTGGAAATGCAAGTTGCGGTGGTTACCAGTCGGACCACCATTCCTGTGGAA
The DNA here is from genome assembly GCA_033557465.1 of Ichthyophis bannanicus. NCBI lineage: Eukaryota > Metazoa > Chordata > Amphibia > Gymnophiona > Ichthyophiidae > Ichthyophis > Ichthyophis bannanicus. The sequence continues at coordinate 765,885,270 of CM066036.1, read as the reverse complement.
GATGGATTAGCCTTAAAGTATACTTTGGACCGAAAGGTGACTTTGTATGGAAGAACCAGTTCACTGTGGCATCTGCTCTTCTTCAGTTGCAGTATGTGCAGGCCTGACATCTCAAGCCCTGCTCCAGTGGATTCTATCTCTTCTGCCGGATGATTCTACCCTTTTGGAGTCTGCTGCGGCCTTCCTTTTTGATGCCATGTATGGCCTGGTACGTCTGGCGTTCAGGGATTGTGTCCTATCGATGGTGGCACAGCATTGGGCTGACTCTGACTTGGGGGCAGCAGACTCATCTTCCAAAGCCATTTTGCCCATCTGGCCTTAGAGGGATGCTTCTCTTGGGTCTGATTTGGAGCAGATGGTGAAGGACCCTGGGTAAGACAACTTCTTACTGCTTTCTGGAGGACAAGTCCAAGGAGCCTGTGAAGCAGACAGCAGCCCTTTTCCATCAGCCTCCACCCACTCATGGGCATGCTAGCATGGGAATTCCGAGAGTCTCGGGACTCCCTTGCTGCTGCCCTGGAAAGCCTTTATTCCCCTCTACTTAAGGACATCAGGCTCGTTCTCAGTACTTTCGTGGAACCCTTGGACCCAGACCACTCCAGAAGAGAACCCCTCCCAGTCTGCATAGTGACATTTTGGGGGGCCCATTCCCTGGTTCCTCTGGTTGGGGGCAGGCTTCACCTCTTCCTTCAGGAATGGGTCCGGGTCATCAAGGATCACTGGGTTCTAGTCTCATTCTGTTTGGCTATGTCCTGGAATGCAAGAGCCAATCCTGGCCATTTTTGTCTTTTCCCTTTGTGGGCTGTAAACATCAGAGAACTGGTTAAAAGATAGAAAGCAGAGGGTAGGGCTAAATGGCCAATTTTCCCAATGGAGAAAGGTGAATAGTGGTGTACCCCAGGGATCTGTGCTGGGTCCGCTGCTTTTTGACATATTCATAAATGACCTGGAAAGTGGAATAACGAGTGAGGTTATCAAATTTGCAGATGACACAAAACTATTTAAAGTTGTTAAAACCCAAGAGGATTGTGGAAAATTGCAAGAGGATCTTGATAAATTGGAAGACTGGGCATCAAAATGGCAGATGAAATTTAATGTGGACAAGTGCAAAGTTATGCACCTAGGGAAGAACAACCCAAACTATGGTTACACGATGCAAGGTTCCACATTAGGAACCACCACCCAGGAAAAAGATTTAGGCGTCATTGTGGATACCATGTTAAAACCCTCGGCCCAGTGTGCAGCGGCGGCCAAGAGAGCAAATAGAATGCTAGGTATGATAAGGAAAGGAATGGAAAATAAAACAAAAGATATTATAATGCCTCTATATCGTTCCATGGTGAGACCGCACCTTGAATATTGTGTGCAATTCTGGTCGCCATATCTTAAAAAGGATATAGCGATTTTAGAAAAGGTTCAGAGAAGAGCCACCAAAATGGTAAAAGGGATGGAAGGATACTCCTATGAAGAAAGGCTAAAAAGGTTAGGGCTCTTTAACCTGGAAAAGAGACGGCTGAGGGGAGATATGATAGAAGTCTATAAATTAATGAACGGAGTGGAACGGGTAAGCGTAGATCGATTGTTTACCTTATCAGAATATAGAAAGACTAGGGGACATGCAATGAAGCTACAGGGTAAACTATTTAAGACTAATAAAAGAAAATATTTTTTCACTCAACGTGTAATCAAACTCTGGAATTTGTTACAGGAGGATGTAGTAAAGGCTGTTAGTGTAGCTGGGTTTAAAAAAGGTTTGGACAAGTTCCTGGAGGAAAGGTCCATAAACCATTATTAAGAAGGGACCCAGGATATAAATGCTTGAACCAATACAAGCATTGTGGAACCTGTGTCCCTTGGGGAAACTGCTAGGTACATATGACCTAGATTGGCCACTGTTGGAAACAGAATACTGGGCTTGATGGACCTTGGTCTGACCCAGTATGGCATATCTTATGTTCTTATGAGCCCACTGTGTGGATCCCCTTCAACAAGTTGCCTTTCCTAAAGGCAGTGTTGCCTGTTCCCCTGAATGATCAGGTCAAGGGCAAGTATTCCACCTGTTTTGTGGCGCCGACATTAAAGGATCATTCTGGACCTCAAGCGTGTCAATGAGCTCTTGTGTGTTTGTGCTTCTGGATGGAAACTTTGCAATCCATGATTCAAACGGTGCACCGAGGGGAGTTCCTGGCATCTTTGGATTTGACAGAGGCATATTTTCATAGCCTCATCAAAGGGGTCAGCAAAGTATATGTGTTTTGCTGTGCTTTGGCTCTCACTTTTAGTTTGCCACCCTCCCATTCAGACACTTCACTGCCCCAAGGATGTTTTCCAAGGTCATGATGGCTATGGCACCAAGGGATTTGTGTGTGCCCATATCTAGACTACTGGCTCATCAGAACCCATTCTCTTTCAGAGGTGTGTCTGGTCACTCCTGAGTGGTATCCTTTCCAATAAGCCTTGGCTGGGTGGTCCATGTTTTGCAGTGTACAGTGTCTTCCTACCAAAAAAAAGTCAAAGGCTTTTGGCTTGCCTAGCACGGTTCTGTTTACAGCAGCTCCCAACGTTTGAGATTATCTTCAACTCTTTGGATTGATGTCAGTGACAATCATGGTACTGTGATTGTGTACTCTCTTGCGGCCACTCCAACTGTCTTTGCTGACTCTGTTGTCCCCAAATTCTCAGCGGTTCAAGCTCATGCTTCCCTCCCAATGATGGTGCTGGCCAGCCTTCGGTGGTGGCAGCAGCCCAGTCTTCTAAGGAAGGGCGTACTGCTGGAAGATTGCCTGTGGACTCTTCTGTTGATGGATTCCAGTCTCTAGTGCTCTGGAGCCCATTGCTAAGGCTGAACGACCCAGGGCTGTTTGAATCTCAGGGAAGCAGTATGGTCCATCAACTGCCTTGAGGTGAGGACCATTAGGTTGGCTGTTCTTCGTTGCAGTCCCCAGTCGAGGGCTAGGCAGTCTGAGTGTTCTCAGACAATGCCACAGTGGTGGCTTATGTCCATCAGCAAGGCTGCATGAGGAATGCTGGGGTAGTCCCAGAGATGATTCTCCTGTTTGCTTGGGTGACAAAGAACCTCCTAGTTTGTTGGCTGTACACATTGCCAGGGTGGCTACTGGCACTCTCTGGTTCCAGGAGAGTGGGAGTTGTCAGGAGGTATTTCCATTGTTTCTGCGCCACTGGGGTCTCCCTGAGAGGGATCTGATGATCACCTGCTCCAGTGTCAAAGTGTGCTGCTGCTTCTTCAGTCTCCACACAGAGATGAGGTCTGAGGGTATATGTGCCCTGGCTCAAGCTTTGACCATGTCAACACTTGCTGTATGTGTTTCCTCTGGTCCCTGGTGGAATGTGTGATTCAGTGTATGGTGCGCCACCCAAGAAGGATTAGTCTGGGGGCATCAGATTGAGCAATGAGCATAATTCAAAGATCCGATGCTGCTCCTGCAAGTGCCACCTCTTCATTTGCCTCTGTCTTGGGGCCTGTTGTATCAGGGGCCGCTTGCTCACTTCTAGCTTGCCTCCTTTAACAAGGCAGCGTGTATGGGCTACTCTCCAGCAGTGGTTTTTTACTCTGCTCAGAGCCCACAGGAGGTCTACCAACTTGGCATAAGTGCAGGTCTGGTGCCTTGAGTGCTGGTACAGCGCACAGCACCTGGCTCCTGAGGCAGCCAAGGTGCCATCTCTGTTGGCCTTTTCTGCGGGACGGTCTGGAGAAGAGTCTTTTCTTTTATCTCCCTGAAAGTTCAGGTGGCAACTTTGGCCTGTTTCAGCTGTCTGTTGGCTGTAAGTCTCTAGCCTTACACCCAGATGTCACGCCTTCGTCAGGGGGTTTGACGTTTGCATCCTCCCCTCCTATCTGTGATTCTTTCCTGGGATTTGTGTCTGCTGCTCTGGCCCTGATGTCGGAGCCCTTTGAGCCATTGAAGCACACTACTCTGAAGGATTTGATGCTCAAGATGGTTGTGATTTGTTCTGAAAGGCAGATTTCCAAGCTTGCAGGCTCTGTCTTGCTGAGATCCTTATCTGTCTTTTTCAAATGAGGCCGCTTCCATTCGGCCTGTGCCTTCCTTCTTGCCTAAAGTGATTTCTCCCTTTCATGTAAACCAGGTGGTCTGCCTGCCCTCCTCCTCTAAGGAGCAGTGTTGGGGGAAGGATTAGGATCTTTGCCTTGTGGATGTCCGGAGGGTGCTTCTCCGGTACTAGGAAGTTACAAATTCTTTTCGTAAGTCTGACCATCTTTTTGTGATGTTTGGTGGCCTGCGCAAGAGTGATGTGGCAGCTAAGTTGACTTTGGGGTGCTGGATTAAGGAGGCCATTGCCTCAGTGTATTTGTTTGCGGAACCAGCTGATTCCAGGGGATTTGCACACCCATTCTACCCGAGCACAAGCATCCTCGTGGGTGGAGCAGAGCTCAGTAGCCCCTGCAGATATTTGTTGAGCGGCACTATGGGCATCACTTTCCACTTTTGTCAAGCATTGGATGTCCACAAGCAGGCAGACACAGCCTTTGGCTCAAGAGTTGTGTCTTCTTCCTGCCACGTGGAGCTTTGGTACATCCCACTTGTCCAGACTGGTCTAGCAGGAAGATATGGAAGGTGACATTTTACTTATCAGTTGATATTCTTTTCTTGAGTCCTGCTAGACCAGTCCAGGGCCCACCCCCCAGAACTGTATTTGCTCTGTTCTGCTGCTGTGGTACCCTTGGGTCCACTATAATTTTTATACTTGGTACTTGGCTCTGCAGGTTAATCTTCTACTGATAGCTTTCTGTTTATGCTTTCCTGTACATAGTTCTCTGCTGTTGAATGCTCATTGTTGCTCACGATTGAGGTTGTGTGAGGCTTGCCATGTTTCTCCCATTTGCTTTGGGACGAATACTGAAGAGACCTCTGGTGGCTGAGGCAGATAGAGGCATGAGAGTGATGTCAATGAAACCTGGACTTTTCATTGGTTCTTTGTCTCCACAAATCTGCTGGTAGGGGAACACAACCCAGTTACCTGGAGTGGTCTGGCAGGACTCAAGGAAAGGACATTAACTGGTTAATAAAATGTCACTTTGGCGTGCGTTACCAGCACAGGACTTAGCGCTAACTGCAGGGGGCTGAGTACAGCCATACCCCTGCAGTTACCATTGAGTTGGCATTAGTTATGCTATGTTTTTGGAGTAATCTTGAAATTATTGAATAGTCAACAGTTTCCCCCCAACTCAGCTAGACCCTTCAGTAGTTCTTTTAAAGCAATTTTAAGACTTGGAATGACCTTTAACATCACTTTCCTTAACTCATGGCTACTGATTTTGGAGGAATGGCCTGATCGAAGAATTGTCTTGGTGTTGCCAAAGTGTTTCCAATTTACAGTGACAGACCAGATATTGCTCCAAGGGGTATTCAACCATTGGATTTGGCACACACATTTTCTCAGAAGTTGAAGGAGCGTTACATTCAGGTTCAGTAGGTATTTTCCTGTCCCCTGAGAGCTTACAATCTAAGTTTGTATCTGAGGCATTGGAGGGTTAAGTGATTTGCCCAAGATTACAAGGAGTAGCAATGGAATTTGAACCCTAGCTTCTCTGATTCTAGTCCACTGCTGTAAGCATTAGGCTCCTTCCCCTAGAATGTATCTTTGAGTGACATTATCTTGGCGTTCTTTTGGCAGCATATTTAGATCTTTGTTTCAAATTCACATCATACAACAAAAACTGCTTCATTCTATCTGCAGGAGTACTGTATCTGAATCAGCTGAAGTACTGCGATTGGACAGAGGTGGTCTCTGTTTAACTTATCATGGGCCTTGCCAAGGCAACTTTTGGAAATGGAGTTAATACAGTGAAATTTCTTGGTTTCTTAATTTTAATTACTTTTGATTATTTCTATAATTGTTCTTTCACACTGAAAGTGTAGAGTATTTTGTAAAGATCAGTAAAACAAACACTTACTGTAAAGCATTTTGAACTGTATTTTTACGACAGCAGAATGTAAAACATATACAAGGGTATGAAGAATTTGCAAGATGCAATGTCTGCAGTCCCTGTGCACGTCTCCACTTATTTCAGTGAAACTACTCATGGAAGCCTCAGAGAGCCACTTGTCTCCCATTTTAGCCCTTGTTGCCTATGCAACTGTCGGGATGTATTTGAGCTGCTTTCGCTCTTCAGATGAGAAAATTGCTGTTTTAAAATTTCAGTTCTCCTACCTTTTCTACACCTTTAATTTTATTTTATATTTATTATATATTTATTTATCTATTTATTCGGTCATTCATTCCGCTTATTCCATGCTGAGCAGATTACAGTAAAACACTCATAAAATCAGAATAAAAATATACCAAGAGTGAACATAAAATAGCAAGACTTTTAAATTCCAGGCACTACATCACCAGTATATCCAACAGACCTCATACAATACACAAAACACAAATTATGTAATTCCTTGTAGTTCATAAATGTGCCTGAAAAGAGAGTAATTTAACTGTTGACTCTTTGAGTACACCTGTCCAAATAAATGAAGAATTTCAAAAGATGTTGAAAATGCAATGTGAGGTACGTCCACCAGGAGGGTATTTCAAAGCTTTGCTGCTGCAACCAAGAACATACGTGATTCTAATACTTGTAAATGAATGGTTCTGAAGGATGGAATGTTTAGTAAACATCGTGTATTGAGATTATAAGGAACATAGCAGTCAATATAATTTAAGGACGTGCAGGATACTCATTAAACCCACTTTGGGAATGTACAGTTCATTGTAAACAGGCTTGAATGCAGCAGTACAAACGATTATTCTGGAGAGAGCAGCAACGGCATACTTTCAAGTTGAGTCCCCTGATGCAGTTTAGGCGAAACGCTGTCAGCGTTGGGATTGTAGGATTGCTGACTTAATATAACGTGTGATATCATTTAAAGATGTGTGTTTAAAGTTCATAATTGAAGGAAGGGGAGAGGAAAGGATGTATGATGGTATTTTAAGGGTTAGATTAAGTAGCTAGGACTATTAAAGCCATTTGAATGAATAGCCACGCAAGCGAAGCTGAGGTCCTTTTCTTCTGCTGTATTCAGGACATCATAACAAACATATAATTGAGCAGCGCTTTGTTTAATATTGGATATTTTTGGAGTAGCTGCATAGAGGATAGTTACGTTAGTTATGCCAGGTAGGTCATATAGTAGCATATAGTTTAGATACTTTTACACATAAAATTATAGTTGCATCATTTTAAAGACTGAAGAATATTCATTACCGAAAATTACAATGCATGGAACTTTTCCACTGTGAAAAAAAAGGTGTTTTGTTTTTTTAACAGAGTTTGTGGTTTAATTTTCAGATTATGGATTACAGTGATAAATTGGACAAGGAACTTGCAGCCTTAGAAGCTGTGGAATCTCAAGCTGATGCCAAGTATGCTGTTTCCTGTCTTTTGTGTGCTTGCCTGAATTTGCCATTTCAAGAGCATGGTTTACATCCACCAGCACTCTGCATATACTGAGCCTGTGTCTGCCGAGAATTCTGTGCATTTCAGCCTTGTCAGACATTGCTGAACAGAATCAGTGATATTTACTTTTAACTTTTTCTTCATTGTCATTGTATAGCTCTTGATTTCTTATTTTGTAAAGCTCTATGAATATTATTTAATGTCCAGCTTGCCAAGCTGCTGAGGAACTAAATGTAGTAAAAAAAAAAATGAAAGCCTCGCCATCAGAAGAGCCCAGAAGTCATTGGTTTAAGGTTCCATCTTCTTCCTGTCTATCCATTCCTGATGATATTGGGGTATGGTGGGATCAAACAAGCCAAATGTTAGGTGTTCATACAATTTAAACATATTTTGCCTTATAGGGGATAATTTTATAAGAAGTTGCATAAACATATATGCCTAAATCAACTATTTTCAAGTACTTACATGTGTGAATGGGTACTTATGAGTGTACTTTAGCTGGCTGCAACTCTGTAAATATGTGTATAAGACCATTGTGCATGCTTTCACTGTGGGGGTGCAAATGGGCAGAATGTAAATTATAAAATACTAGAACCTGCGCATGTCCTTTAGAAATCTAGGTGTGGGTATTTAGCCTGCGCCTAGATTGAGTACACATTTTTAACCACTTACGCCCTTATTTCATTTAAAAAGTAGGTGTCTTCATTCCTTTATAAAATAGGCTCATAATAGATGTGTTCTGAGTGCCTAAAACTAGGTGCCTTGTTATAAAATTACCCTCATACTATCTATGAACGAAAGAACTGCCATACTAGGTCAGACAGGGCTAGCCCTAGAGTTGGTTCAAGATGTTGCCACCCTAGCAAACATTAAGCCTTATGTGCCCCCCCCCCCTTCCCCCGGCTGTCAAATCTTTTGTTTAGCTTTGAATGTCCTTCTCTTTGTCACACTAGAAGCTGTCACCCTAGACGACCACCTAGTTTGCCTGATGGTTGGGTCGACCCTGAGGCCAGACCAAAGATCCATCAAACCCAGTGTCCTGTTTCCAATAATGACCAGTCCACGTCACAAGTACCCGACAGGTTACCAAAATGTACACAGATTCCATGCTGCTTATCCCAGCTCTCCATCAGCTGGCCCTCGTTAATAATAGTTTATGGATTTTTTCCTCCAGAATCTTTTCCAAACATCTTTTAAACCCAGCTACACTAACAGCTTTTATTACATCCTCTGGTAATGAAGTCCAGAGTTTGAGTGCATACTGAGTGAAAACATATTTTCTCCAATTAGTCTTAAATGTGCTACATTGTAGCTTTATTGTGTGTCCCCCTAGTCTTTCTACTTTTTGAAGGAGTGAACAGCTAATCTATGTTTTACCTGAACCTCTATTGTATCGTACCACATCCTCCAGCAATGAGTGCATGCTAACATAGTAGTGCAGTTTAGTAAATCTAGCCCTCAGAATCTAAGTCCTCTGTTGATAGGGAAATGTCTGAATGTAACTGCCTGAGCTACCACTGTAAAGGCATGAGCTAAAGCCCATAAGAGATTATTGGGTGACTAACACCACCAACTATGATTTACGTATCTATATGTATATGGAGAGAGGTAGGAAGGCACAGTGATTACTTAAATTAAGAAAGTTCTAAGAAATCTGCATTTTAATGTTAACACCCTTCCCCATTTCGTGGGGTTTCCAGCCATGACATTTTCAATCACACTCTGGTAACCCAGCTTGTGCCTGTATAGAGTTTCCTGTTCCATTGAGTACCACTACCATCAGTCAGAAGGTGAAACTGTTCTCCTGAAGACATTCACAGTAACATGTCTTTGGCTTTTGCCTCAGATAGTGGCTGCATTACAATACATTGTGTTTATACAGTATCCTCTTAATGTCTGCAATGCCCTTCTTCTATCATTTGCTTTCTGCATGGGCTGAAAGTGAATTTTTCTTTCAGTAAATTCAGAAGGATAAACCTTCTCATGTTGTTTTACAATTTAGTACCCTGCAGAACTTGAGATCCCTGGTTGCCATGAATGAAAATCTAAAAAGACAGGAGCAAGAATTCAGAGCACACTGTAGGGTGAGTATTGGTTTGCACGAATCAAAAATGAAACTAATTAGGAGCCTTATTAAGTTAATAATCCTTTTGCCTAGATTTACATTTTTGGGAACTTTACTGAAACATGCTGTATATCCGTGAGATATAGATATATCTCCAGGAGCAAGCAGGAATGTAGTCTTCACATATGGGTAACATCAGTACTGATGGAACCCTGGCAGGGAACGCTCCCCAACTTCCTATAGGAAAATTTTTGGGAGCACTCCACTGCACCTGCGTGACTGCCTTCCCATTCTTCTAACTCCCTCTCCTTAGTTCTTCTTTTTCCGCGGAGCTAGCAGGATCTTTTCCTGTTGCCGCAATAGTGCTTCCTGTCTTGGAATAGCACTTCTGTCTTCCTGTTCTCAATCCAGCATCGCTTAACCGATTCTGGTACCTTCAATTTTTTCCTTTAATCCATACTTTGTTTCTTTTCTTTTTTTTTTTTTTTTTTTTTTTTTAGGGCCTTGTGCCCTCATAAGCCTCAGGCCTATCCTCTCCATCATGGAGAAACCCGTAGCAGGTTTAAAAAATGCACCAAGTGCTCCAGAACAATCTCTGTCATGGACACACATGCCTGGTGCCTCAGGTGTCTCAGTCCCGACCATGACCCAAACACGTGCTCTCTCGTAAGCTAATGATAGATAGGCCGAGGAAACCAGGCCAAAATGCTGTCGGAACGTTTTTCATTGGATTCAGTCTCATTGGCATCGACATTCTCCCAGACTTCATCAGCTTCAAAGGTATCCAAAACCTTGAAGGCCTCAAAACACAGTTCGGGCTCTAAGAGGAAGAAAACTTTGAGATCTCTGCAAAAAAACTCCACGGGATCCGAAAGAGTCTCGAGAATCATCCAAGGATTCCAGAGAGACATCGAGAGGATCGAGGGAGAGATCCCGTTCCAAGCACAGAGACTCCCCGAGACGTCCTCTGATACTGGCCGTCAAGCTGAACATCCCTGGCGGGAGGACTTGTCCTCCAAAGCTCTATAGGGAACCGGGAGGCCTCCGATGCCGGGCTCTGGTACAGTGGTTGCAAGCTCTATTTTGTCTCTGGACCAGACAACCGCAATCTCATTGGATCATTATATGCTATCCATTAAGAGAACCTTAGCGGCTCTTCTAGCAGCCTTGGTGCCCCAAACACTGATGACTCCAGGACCACTTACATCAGTACCGACATCGGTATCAGTACCGGTGCAACTACCTGATGTCCCTATTCTCCATGCCTCCGCTCCACCGCCAGGACCAGTGTCAGGAGCCCTGTCAACTGGGTCAATACCAGGTATGGCACCACTGCTAAGGCAGCAAGGGGAGGACATCAACCAGGACAGATACTGGCAGCACCGTGTACACGCTCACTGGCACTGACAATGCTCACCAAGTTCAGATTCTGAGGCCTCCGATTCAGACCATCAGTCCCTCAATTCTGCAGAACTGCTGGATATGGCATTAGAGCAGGATATGATATCAGAGCCCGTTGCCTCCAAGTATCACCTCCCAGGAGTTTATTCGGGACATGGTGGCAGGTCTATTGATACCAACCATGGCAGAACCAGAACCCCGGGCGGAGGAACTGGAAATTCTCCAGTACCCCACGGCCCCAAAGGAGGCAATGATCTTACCAATTCATAAGATCCTACATAACCTGCTGCTTCGCATGTGGGAGACCCCACTTACTGTCTCTCCCATCAGCAGACGCCTCGATACCATGTCAAAAGACACAGCTACCACATCACTAGGTAGTAGAATCAACGATGTGCCACATCAAAAGTGGTAAGACACATGCATTGATACCCCCTGGAAAGGAATTGAGGAACCTCAATTCCTTTGCGCGACGTTCTTTTCAAGCCTCCATGCTGGCAAGTAGAATTAATTCCTACACCTCATATATGGGAATGTTCTTTAAGGAAATCATTAAGGATTGGGAAGTCTTCCTCCCTTCATCGCAGAAGAGAAGAGGCCAGCTTCTAAGGCAGTCCTCAGAAATAGCCAGAATGTCTCAAAGTTTGTGAGCAGGGCAGCCTTCATTGCATTCGAATCCACCAGCAGAGCATCAGCTAATGCAATCGGTGCTGGAAGATTAGCATGGTTACAGGCCTCGGACCTAGAGCAATGGGTCCAAGACAAACTGGGAAACATCCCTTGCACTGGGGAATAAGCCCTTTGGTAAAAGCTGGAGAGAAAAGGCTGGAGAGCTTGAAACTGATGATACCACTCTGAAGAGGCTCTCCAGAAAAACTGCTGACCTCTCAAAAAAGAGACCAGCAACAAAACGTCTTTCTATCCTAAAAAGACGAGGTTCTACCCCTCTTATTCACAACCATATTACCAGCCCCAGGGCAAGCAACAGGGGCCTAAACCTGCTAAGAAGCCCAGAACTGCTAAGCAACAGCCAGCAGCTCAGCCACAAGCAACATCCAGCTTTTGACTCCATCCTGGGGAACATGATCATCTTGCCCCTGCAAAGGCCCAGTACAACAAAAATAGCAGGATGGCTTTTTTTTTTTTTTTTGCCAACCATTGGCAAATGATCATCGCAGAGCAGTGGATCCTAAACATCATTCAGGAGGGGTATCAATCAAACTTCAATCAGCCTCCTCCGCTTCACTTCAGAGGTGAATATCCTCTTCAATCTCTCTTCAGGGCTCTACTCAGAGGAAATCACTCAAGGTGCCATAGAGGAGGTTCCACAACAAGAACTTCACGAGGGCTTCTACTCTCCTTACTTCCTCATTCCAAAGAAGTCAGCCTATCCTCGACCTCCACAATCTCAACAAATTCCAGGTCAAGGAAAAGTTCAAAATGATTTCCCTTGGAACTCTCCTACCCTATCGGCAGTAACAAGACTGGCTACATTCCCTAGATCTCAAAGATGCATGTAACCATATCCTGATATATCCAGGACACAGGAAATATCTTTGCTTTGCCTTTCAAGGGACCCACTACCAGTACCGAGTCCTCCCCATCAACCTGTCATCGGCTCCCAGGGTGTTCACAAAATGTATGTCAGTGGTAGCAGCCTACCTGTGAGGCAAGGGGATCTATTTCTTCCCTTACTTAGATGACTGGTTGATAAAGGCAGACTCTCCAGGAGAGCTCTGCACTTCACTCCAAACCACCCTTGCAATGCTGCAGCACCTGGAATTTGTAGTAAACTTCCCAAAATCCCACCTAACTCCAACTCAAAGATTGGGTTTCATAGGAGCAGTGCTAAACTCAGCAATCCAGAGCCTTTCTACCACTAGACCGTATGCACCGACTAGTAGCTCTAGCCATCCACACGCGTCAACAGACAAACTCAACAGCTCAAGACTTCCTTCGTCTCTTAGGCCACATGGCATCCACAGTGCATGTGGTGCCAAATGCAAGACTACAAATGCGCCTAGCACAATGGACTCTCACATCTCAATGGACACAATCCACAGGACACCTATAGGATGTCATTCGGATCACCCACCCTCTAATTCAGTCCCTCCTATGGTGGTGCACCTCAGCAAACCTACTTGCAGGATCCCCTTTTCAGATGCTTCAACCTCAACACACCTTAACCATGGGTGCATCCAAACCTGGAGTCAGTGTCCACACAAGACCTATGGATGACCCAAACGTTATCCTTACAGGTCAACTTGTTGGAACTTTGGGCAATCACAAAAGCCGTGCAGGTGTTTCAACACTGCCTCTTGAACAGCCAGGTACTCGTCAGGACAGACAACCAGGTGGCAATGTTCTATGGGAACAAGCAAGGAGGGATAGGCTCACTTCCCCTCTGAAAGGAGGCCTGTCGCCTGTGGAACTTTGCCATCTCTCACCACATACACCTTCATGCAGTGTATATTCCTGGCAATCAGAATCACCTTGCAGACAAACTCAGTCGGATCCTCCACCCACATGAGTAGAGTATAGACCCTTGAATAGTGGCACAGATCTTCAAAGCCTGGGGAACACCAGTCATCAATCTCTTTGCCACTCCACAGAACAGCAGACTCCTGCAGTTCTGCTCCAGAATTCCATCCAAGCTAAGCCAAACAAATGTTGCTTTTCGCCTACTTTGGGATCAGGGACAGCTTTATGCATTTCCCCCCACATCCCTAATACCAAACACCCTATTCAAGCTCCAGCTCAACGGAGGCATTATGATTCTCATAGCCCCCTTCTGGCCCCATCAACCCTAGTTTCCCCTTCTACTTCAGCTGCAGCAGAAGCAACCAATTTGTCTGAGCTGCAGTCCATGTCTTCTATCCCAGGACTACGGAACAGTCCTATATCCCAGTCTGCAATCTCTCCGTCTGACTGCATGACTGCTGAGGGGGTGATGCTCTAGTGTCTCCACCTTTCTCAGGAAGTAAAAGACATTCTCCTGGCTTCCAGGAAACCCTCCACCTGACGGGCTTACTTGTTCAAATGACTTAGATTTGGATCATGGTGTGCTCACGAGATAACCTCAATCCCATTGATGCACCAGTGTCTGCATTTCTGCAATGTCTATTGCACTTGTCCTTTTCGGGACTAAAGACCAATTCAGTTTGAGTTCACCTCAGTGCCATTGCGACTTTTCACAAGCCAATCAATGGTCATTGCATTTCTGTACACCCCCTAGTGGCTCTTTTCATGAGAGGCGGCCTCCTCTCTAAGCCACTTCTTTGACCACCTCCGGTGGCGTGGGATCTCAACGTGATCTTGGCTCAGCTTCTCAAACCCCTGTTTGAACCCCTAGCAACTGCTCACCTGTGATACTTGTCTTGGAAGGTGATGTTCCTAGTTGCACTGACCTTGGCCAGGCGCATTAGTGAATTACAAGCTTTGGTGGCCCATCCATCATACACCAGATTCCTACATGACAAGGTCGTCCTACGGACACGCCCTCACTTTCTACCAAAAGTGGTATCGCCCTTCCACATCAATCAATCTGTAATACTTCTGGTTTTCTTCCCAAGACCTCACTCTTCCTGTGCAGAAGCAACCTTGCATACTCTAGATTGCAAATGAGCTCTGGGCTTCTATCTGCAGCGAACTCAGGATCTCCGCAAATCCTCACAATTGTTTGTTTTCTTTGACTCTACTCATGTGGATCCTGTAACAAAGCATACGCTCTCCAGATGGATAGCAGACTGCATCGCTTTTCGCTTATGATAAAGCAGGATTCACCTTCACAGGGCATGTCACTGCTCACCTCTCTTTTGTAGACAACCTATGCTCAGTAGCCATTAACAAAATATACTGGGCAGCAACCTGGTCCTCCATCCACAACTTTGCCGCCCACAACGGCTTGGACAAGGATCCCTGACAGGATGTGGCCTTTGGCCAGGCAGTCCTCCAACATCTCTTTGGCACATAGCTACAACTCCTCCTCCCGTCTACACTGCTTATTCTAGATTTCCATGACGGGACAGTCTATGTCCAACTGAACAATCCGACCACTCTGACCTAATTTCAAAGTCTGCTGAAGATCTCGGTGATCTCCGGGAACAGCAAAAATTTAGTCTTCATAACCCACACTCCTCCCCATTTATTTATTTAACTAGGCTTATATACCGCTTTTCTACCAGTCAAAGTGGTGTACATTCAGGTACTGTATATATTTTTCCCTCATATCCGAAGGGCTCACAATCTGTTTTTTTGTACCTGAGGGGAACTGAGGGTTAAGTGGCTTGCCCAAGGCCACAAGGAACACCTGTGTGACTAGAAACCACCAGTCCTTCTGGCCCAATGTTGCTGTCCTCTAGTGGGATTTGAACCCTTGTCCCTCCGGCACAAAGTAACTTGCCCCAACTACTGAGCCACTCCTCCCCATGGAGTTGTAGGGTTATTTTTACTCTTCCTTCTCATCTACAAACCCAACTGAGGAGAGGGAATTAGAAGAGCAGGAAGGCAGTTATGCAGGCGCAGTAGAGTGCTCCCAAAGGCTTTCCTATAGGACCCTGGGGAACATTCCCATGCAGGTTCCTTCCATATGTGAAGACTAAATTCCTGCTGTTCCCGGAGATCATCTGTTACAGGTGAGTAACTACGCTTTACTGTACAACTATTACTTTTCATCTTCCAAGCTATTCTAGTGCCATGTTGTCTTGTTGTTCTTACCATTCCTTTGATTTTAGAACCAGTGGTGGCTGAGAGTTGCCAGTGAATTCATCTTATATATTCCTTTAATAGTACACTGCCTAATAAATCTGAAAATACAGCGTAATAAATGTATAGTTTTAATAAGCAAACAACTAAATATGGTTTAGTCATGCTTAGTCATAAATAATAAACACATGCAGCTTGAGTAACTTATTTTAAAAATGTATGTGTTTTTTCTGGTTGTAGTATTAAGATGCTAGTGTGCACTAGAGAAGGAAATGCTCCTATGTATCCTTGGAGTGAGTACTGGATATGGCCTGGTGAGGCAAACTGCCACATTGCGTCCCTTGTTTCTGACTCAGTCCTATTTTGTAGGGACCCTATTTCTGTCTCTCTCTGCACTTTCTTCTCTCCATTGAGACTGAAAATTGGCTGCTTTTTTGTGACATGGAAACTGAATCAGTAGAAGCTGGACAACGGCCAAAAGCAGTACAGGGGAAAAAGTAAAGGAAAAGAAGAGCAAAAACTATGTATTAATAATTTGAGAATTTAAAAAAGAATTACTTAACTTTTATGCTGATTTCTGTTGCTTTTCTAGGAAGAAATGGCACGTTTGCAGCAAAATATTGAAAATTTGAAAGCTGAAGCTGATGAGCATGGAGAAGAAAAGGTGAGGACAAACTATTCAGAATTGTGTACATGTTGCACGATACACGTGTTTATAAACAAGCTCTGTCTTAAAGCAGAATTATTGTGCTGTGGGAGTGGTAGAATTTTGTGTAGCAGACGACATTGTTTTTCTGCATTTGACTTTGAAACCCTCCAGTCCTGAGCAGGAGTGAGCTCTTGAGTTTGATAATGCAGTATCATTAGTAATAGTAGTAGGTACATCTAGGGTTGTACCAAGCCATTATTGCGCCCTGTGCTATTTGCACATCTGGCGCCCCCCTCCCACGTTGCCCTGCTGCCACCGCCGCCACTTTTTTTTGTTTTCTTGGAGGCAGCGGCAGCAGCAGTGAGGCAGACCTGCGTTATTAGGCAGGTTAGGTCCCTCCTTCCCTTCTCTGATGTAGGTCGCGTCAGAGGAGGAGGGAGGGACCAGGCCAGCCATTCAAACGCAGAGTTGCAAAGACCTGCGTTTTAATGGCTGGGCTGGGGCCAGCAGCTCGAAATGCGCCCCTAATCCTTTTGCGCCCTCTGCGACTGCACCTCTCGCACAGGGCTAGGTACGGCACTGGTTACATCTTATCCTCCGTGGATAAGCAGGAATGAAGTCCTCATATATGGGTGACATCATCTGATGGAGCCTGTGCAGGAACTCTCCCCAGCTACTATTGGAAGCTTTTAGGAGGTTCCACTGTGCTTGCATGCCCTCTTCCCCACCAGCTGCCACAGTGCTATCTTAAACTAGTCTTCGACTTTCTGCAGAGCCCAATGGACATGTTTCAGCCAACTCCGTTTGGTATTCATTTTTTTCCCCTCCGGAGTTCCTGTGCCTTCCAGTTCTTTCACCAAATCGCCGCCTCTTGTGGTTCCTCTTTCCTTTTAGTTTTTGCCATTTTCGGTAATTTTATTTTATTTTCCATGGCACTTCTGCCCCCTTAGGTGCCAGTGCATCTGCCGGGCCCTCCTGCTTTAAAAATTGAGCCATTTGATTTCACTACGGCTATCTTTCCGGACACATGTCCCAAAAATCAGCCAGCGAGTTTAAAAAGTGTTACCAATGCACATTGACCATATCTGCCACAGATATCCATAATTGGTGCCTTCAGTGCCTGGGACCTAATCATCACCCCTCTTCTTGTAATCTGTGTTTGCAGGTGACATAAAGAGGAATTTTGGATTGAGAGAAGCAGCACAAATTACTTTTTTGATGCTCTAGTTCAATCCATCGACATCGACTGCAACAGTCTCCATGCTTTCAAGGGCTGCATCAGATGCTAGCGGTGCATTGACATTGAGGAGTTCTCGAGCCCACTCGGAGCCAAGCGCCCATAGTGCCCTAGCGCATTAGCCATCAATCGATCTGCACCTGAAGATGAGGAGGGATTTAGTTTCATCTTCATTGACGTCGAAGGGTGATCTCAGAGTGAAGTCTAGTGCATCGGCTTTGGATCCCCTTGAGGCATGGTGTCGACAGCAATGAGGTGAGGGCACCACTTGAAGCTGCCCCAAAGGATGGTGATCTCATCCTCCAGAACATCAGAGGGTCAGTGTCAGCCTACAATTGCCGAGACCAAGCCGCCAATAATACAGATTCCAGGTATATTGGTCAAAGTTGCTGAGGCCCTGCAGCCTTTTGAATCAGCAGCCATGGAGAGATGCCTTCTGCAAGCTCTTGAGGGATTTGTCATGGCACTGTGGCTATGCAGCAGTCTTGGGCCTTGGCACCGGCTGCATAGACATCGACCTCTATGCAACTGATCTTCGAGAGACGTGCCTTGCCTTTGGGAGATGCACTGTCATCGGGGTATCGAAGGGCCTCGACACTGATGCCTGCCCAGCCGATATCACTCTCTAGTGCAGAGGTTTCCAACTCCAGTCCTGGAGGGCCAAGCACCATTCAGGTCTTCAGGCTGTCCCTAATAAATATGCATGAGATGTATTTGCATGCACTGCCCCCATTGTATTCAAATGTATCTCATGCATCTTCATTAGGGACAGCCTGAAAACCTGGAGTTGGGAACCTCTGCTCTAGTGTTTCGGGGTCCGATGCATCATCATTCCAGAAGGAGATCCTGATCCCCCTGGGTCCGGAGAGAGATCCAGGCAGAGACTCAGAAGTAGTTAGACTTCCTCTCTGAGTCAGATCCAGGCGGCTGGTTTACTGATGTGAAGTCTGAGGATTGGCAGAGGGCAGGTCCTCGGAGCTTCCATTGACCTTCTCCACCTAATAAGTGGCACAATTCCCCCTCCTGAGGATATGACCTTCCAAGATTTTGTCAGGGATATGACTAAGGCCATACCATTTTCTTTGGAGACTGAGGATGAGCCCAGGGTAGGCGTTCCTGCAGTACTCCTCAGCCCCTAAGGAACTGGTGACAGTGCCCATGCACCATATTCTGCAGAGTACAGATGAGAATGTGGCAAAACCCCCCTCACTGGTACCTCCAGTCAGTAGAAGGCTTGACTCCATGAACAGAGTTTTGAAGACTCCCGGATTCAAGAAGCCTCGGCTTCCTCACCATTCCTTGATGGTCGAATCTGCTCTTAAGAGGTTCAAGAAATCCAAGATTCATTCCTCAGTGCCCCCAAGGAGGGGGGGCTTGAACATTGGCCTCTTTAGGGAGAAGGTATTTTCAGAGTTCCATGCTCATAGCCTGCCATGCTCATAGCCAGCATGGTCTCTTACCAGCTCTATATGGGCATGTTTTTGAAGAACATAATGTGTGACCTTACTGATTTGTCTGTTTCCCCCACCAGAGAAATTGGAATAGTATCATTCCCTAGTGGCTCACAGCAAGGACTACTCGAAGTTCATGGTCCGGGTGACCTATGACTTCTTCGAAACGGCATCGAGAGCTTCTGCCTTAAGTATTGGTGTCCTCAGACCTGGAGCAATCCGTGCAGGGCAAGCTTGCTGACATGCCATGCCATGGAGAGAATCTCTTCAGAGAACAGGTCAAAGAGAAGGCTGGCTTCATAGAAAAGCAGCATGTCGCCCTTTTGTAATCTCTCAAGGTGCACATCCGAGCAGGCCTCCTATCACAGAAGGTACCAAGGGGGGAGCCATAAAAAGACCTGTTACTCTTGTAGGAGTAGGTATTTTCCTGGGTCCCAAACCTCCCAACCCAAAGAGGTTCCTCACCCACAACCATGACAAGAGAAACCTCAGAAGGCCTGGTTCCTTCAGATCATAACCAATTTACCAATAACCACAGTGGACGACCTTCTGATCGAGGGAAGGCTCACTCTTTTTGCCAAAAGGGTGGCCCCCTCATAACCTTGGATACATGGGTTCTTCGGATTGTCCAAAGCCGTTACAAATTACATCTATTTGACCTACCTCCAAATTGTCCCCTGAGGGTGCATTGCATCAGGAATCGCTTCAGAGAGAAATCACTGCCCTTGTGAGGGATCTTGTGATCGAGCTTGTGCCACCAGAGCAGAGTGAGGATTTTATTCCAAGTACTTCCTGATCCTCAAGAAAACAGGGGAATACTGCCCTATCTCTCGACCTAAGAGATCTGAACACCTACTTGGTAAAAGAAAAGTTCAGAACTATTTCTTTGGGTACCTTGCTTCCTACCTCCAAAAAGGAGATTGGCTATGCTCCCTGGATCTGAAGGATGCATATACCCACATCCAGATACATCCCGCTCACAGGAAATCTCTGATTCGTTCTGGCGGGACAGCGCTTCCAGTTCAGAGTGTTGCCTTTTGGCCTAGCCTGAGCACCCCGCATTTTCACAAAATGCCTCGTGATAGTAGCAGCTTACCTCCGGATGTTGGTAGTGTTTGTCTTCTCCTACTTATACTATTGGCTGATCCTGAGTATCACTCAGGAAGGGGTTCAAGAATCAACACAGTTGACCATTCTGGGTGTTAGAACTACTAGGGTTCATTATAAACTATCCCATCTGCAACTCACCCAACAGTTGGAATTCATAGGAGCCCTGCTCAACTTGACTCAGGCAAGAGCCTTCCTCCCACATGACCGAATTCACAGATTGACAGCACTAGTGCGGGAGACTTAAATTGAGTCGGCAGGTAACAGCTCGCAGGATGTTGACTGTACTAGGTCACATGGCCTTCACCATGCATGTCACACCCATATGAGGCGGACTCAGTGGACCCAGGCCACAGGTCAACTCAGGGATCATCTATATGTCACAAATCCTCTAGTTCAGTCACTACAATGGTGGACAGTCCACCACAATTTGCTCAGAGGTCTCCCAAATTACACCACCTCAGAAAGTTTTGATGACTAATGCATCCAAGCTGGGGTGGGGAGCTCATCTTGATGAATTTCACACTCAGAGCAATTGGTCCATCCAAAAATGTCTCCACCAGATAAACTTCTTGGAATTAAGAGCCGTTTTAAGCGTTCTAAAGGCTTTCTGAGATCGGCTTGCCAATCAAATTGTTCTGATTCAGACCAATAATAAAGTCACAATGTTTTATATCAACAAACAAGGAGAAACTGACTTGTACCTCCTGTGTTGGGAAGTGGTCATGTTGTGAAAGTTTGCCATTGCACATGGGATAAGCTTAAGAGCCACAAACCTGCCAGCCGATCAAAACACTCTGGCAGACAGACTGAGTCAAGTCTTCCAACCACACAAATGGACAGTGGACATGGAAATGGTGACTTGCAACTTTCAAGAATGGGGCACCCCTTCGATAGATCTTTTCACCCCATTGCAGAATACCCAGGTGGACCAGCTCTGTTCCAGGGTAAAATAACACAGCAGGCTAGCCTCGGATGCTTTCCTCCTTCATTGGGGGTGAGTCTTCTGTATGCATATCCTCCAATACATCTCATTGCAAAAACTTTCCTGAAGTTCAAAACAGATGGAGGCACGATGATCCTCTTAACTCCTTACTGGCCCGGGCAACCTTCGTTTCCTCTCCTCCTACAGCTCTCCAGTCAGGATCCACTCCTCCTGGGCCATGTGCCAGATCTGATTTCACAGGAAGATAGGATGATGTTGCATCCCCTCACAGCATGAATGTTTAAGAACATAAGATATGCCATACTGGGTCAGACCAAGGTCCATCAAGCCCAATATGCTGTTTCCAGCCCTGGCCAATCTAGGTCACAAGTACCTAGCAGTTTCCCCAAAAGACACAGGTTCCACAATGCTTGTATTGGGGCAAGCAGTGGATATCCTGGGTCCTCTTTAATAATGGTTTATGGACCTTTCTTCCAGGAACTTGTCCAAAATTTTTTTAAACCCAGCTACACTAACAGATTTTACTACATCCTCTGGTAACGAATTCCAGAGTTTGATTACACGTTGAGTGAAAAAAATATTTTCTCTTTTTAGCCTTAAATAGGTTACCCTATAGCTTCATTGCATGACCCCCAGTCTTTCTATATTTTGATGGCGTAAACAATCGATCTACGTTTACCCGTTCCACTCCATTCATTAATTTATAGACCTCTATCATATCTTCCCTCAGCCGTCTCTTTTCCAGGTTGAAGAGCCCTAACCTTTTTAGCCTCTCTTCATAGGGGTATCCTTCCATCCCCTTTACCATTTTGGTGGCTCTTCTCTCTACCTTTCTAATAACGCTATATCCTTTTTAAGATACGACGACCAGAATTGCACACAATATTCAAGGTGCCGTCGCACCATGGAACAATATAGATGCATTATAATATCCTTTGTTTTATTCTCCATTCTTTACCTTATGATACCTAGCATTTTATTTGCTCTCTTGGTTGCCACTGCACACTGGGCGGAGGGTTTCAACATGTTATCCACGATGACGCCTAACTCTTTTTTTTCCTGGGTGATGTTTCCTGACGTGGAACCTTGCATCGTGTAACCATAGTTTGGGTTGTCTGTCCTAAGTGCATAACTTTGCACTTGTCCACGTTAAATTTCATCTGCCATTTGGTTACCCAGTCTTCCAGTTTATCAAGGTCCTCTTGCAATTTTTCACAATCCTCATGGGTTTTAACAACTTTGAATAATTTTGTGTCCTCTGCAAATTTGATTCTCCAGGACCAAGCAGGAAGTTAGTCCTCACGTATGGGTGATGTCGGCGCCGACGGAGCCCTCATGCGGAGCATTTCCCCAGCTTTCAAAGAAAGCCTTTGGGAATTGCAGTGCGCATGCGCGGTCCCCTTCCCGCCCAAGGGTGCCATCTTGCTCAGTCTTCTTTTTTCCACGGAGCCCGACGGACGTAGTTAGTTTTTCCCCGAGGAAAAAGTTGATTTTCCCTGTTTTTTCTCTTTTTTCTCCGGTTCGACGCCGGATCCTTTTCCCGCTCGGACCGATACGCTGGTATCGAGTCCTTTCTCTCTTTTTCCGTTTTTGTCCTTTGTGACTGGCGTTCGTGCCTTTTTTCTTTTTTCTCTAGCAGCCTGGTCTTTTGACCTAGCAGGGTCCCTTTTTCCCCCAATGGCTACCAGCGGGTTTAAGAAATGTGATCGGTGTAAGAAACCTATGTCTCTTACCGACACACATGACTGCTGCCTCCGTTGCCTCAGAACCGATCATGACCTGATGATCTGTGGTCCGTGTGGCAAAATGTCCTCGAAGGCGTTGAGGAGTTGGCAGCACCAAAAAGATAGGATTTTTTCTGACTCCGCGTCCGGCCGGGCCCGGGCCTCGTCAGAGGCCTCGACGTCTCGGGACTCCGGCCCCGAGCAGCGTCGGGGTTCCTCTGAGCGGGGGTCTCCTTTGCGGGAACATCGCAGGAAGAAGAAACCCGTGAGGGCGGCATCGGTGGACGCTCCTGGTTCCTCGAGGGCCAGGTCGCATAGCCCCGATAGCCGTCCCGGGTCTTCGGAGTCGGAGAGGCCTGCCAAGCATCCTCGTGTCGAGATGGAGTCTCCTGGACATGTAAGTGCTGTTGTCCTCGTGGACTCTCCTCCAAGGGAGCCGACGTCGGACCCGATGCCGTCGAGGCCCGAGTGGGGGGCTGCTGGGTCTCCTGAGCTTGTACTCAGGTTGACGGACTTAGAGAACAGCTTCGCTGCCTTCATGGAACAGCAGCGGGCATTGATCGCCGGTCTCACCGGTGCATCTGCCCCGAACACCGGGACCTCGACGTCCAAGTCGACCCCGGAGGCCGAGCCGATCCTCGAGTCCATGCGGGCTCGAGTCGATCCTCGGCCACGGTCTCCCTCGACCTCCCGTTCGGGGCCGAGGTCGTCGACACCGGTACCCTCGACGTCGGGGCGGAGGGCATCGGTGCCCGCCTGACCGGAGCCGCTCGATTCCTCCTCCGAGGAGTTGGGCTGGAAGATGGAGCACGAAGAGTCACCCGACACTCATCAGACTCGGTGTGTCCCATCGGACTCGCCCGAGTCCGAACCTCGGAGACGATCCCCACCGGAGGATACCCGGTTCTCGGACTTCGTGTGGGATATGGCCAAGGCCTTGGCCTTCCCCGCGGATCCCGAGGAGGAGCCTCGAGCCGAGGAGCTCGAGGCCCTCCAGTATGACTCTTCCCCGAAGGAGGCCTTTACTGTTCCGGTTCCTCCGATGCTGGAGCGGCTGCTCTTCCGCATGTGGGAGACCCCGGCCTCGATGCCGGTGTTAAGCAAGTGGGTCGATTCCATCTATCGAGTCCGCAAGACCCCCGGGTTCCAAAAGGCGCAATTACCGCACCACTCCATGGTTGTTTAATCGGCCATGCATCGACTGAAAAGTCAGAAGATGCACTCCTCGGTGCCTCCTGGCCGGGAGGCCCGGAACCTGGATGCCCTCGATAGGAAGTGCTTCCAGGGCTCTCTGCTTTCTTGCCGTGTCCAGACTTACCAGCTCTACATGGGCATGTACCTCCGAGACCTGGCAAAGGAGATTGCCGGGTTCTCTGCTGGTCTATCCGAGGAACCTTTGCAGAGGTTCCAGGCCTTGTCCACCGGTATTCGAGAGAGCGCAAAGTTTATATCTCGAGCAGCCTACAATGGCTTCGAGGCTTCGGCCCGAGTAGCCGGGGCCGGCATCAGTGCCCGCCGACAGGCTTGGCTACAGTCATCCGACCTTGAGCCATGGGTACAGGACAAGTTGGTTGATGTCCCCTGCCGAGGTGAAAACCTCTTTGGCAAGCCCATGGCTAAAAAAGCTGCAGAACTCGAGACCGAGACTCTGACCAGGACTAGGCTGTCCAGGAAAACCTCTGCCCCTTCTCAGAAAAAGAAGGGCTCAGGGAAAAAAGACCTTTTACCCGAGGAAGTCATCTGCCTATAAACAATACCCTCATTATCAGGCCTCTGCAGCTCCCCAACAGGGTCAGCAGGCCAAGGGGCAGGGTCATGGGCCCCATAGGCAGAAGGCCCCCAAGCCACCAACACTGGCCCCTGCTCAGCAGGGTGGGGGGTTTTGACTCAGAAAACATAGCCTCTTCTCCTCAGCTGGCTTCTCTCAGCACAGGGGGCTGGCTGGCCCACTTTGCCCACGGGTGTTCGGCCGTCACATCAGATACCTGGGTTCTTCACATAGTCCAAAAGGGCTATCTTCTCCACTTTCATCAGGTACCTCCCTCCTATTTTCCAGGGGAGCCTCCAAGACTCCCTCTGCACAGGGACCTACTCCTTCAGGAGTTAGCAAGTCTGCTAAAGGATCAGGCTGTGGAACCGGTGCCCCACCACCTGAGAGGTCACGGCTTTTATTCCAGGTACTTTCTGGTACCAAAAAGAACAGGAGGCCTCAGGCCCATCCTAGCCTTGCGCAAGTTCAACAAGTTCCTGGAGAGGGAAAAGTTCAAGATGCTTACCCTTGGAATCCTGCTGCCCTACCTCCAGCAGGGAGACTGGCTATGCTCCTTAGATCTAAAGGATGCGTATACTCACATCCTTATTCATCCAGACCACAGACAGTATCTGTTGTGGGGGGAAACCATTATCAGTACAGAGTACTACCCTTTGGCCTGTCCTCCGCTCCCAGGGTGTTCACCAAGTGCCTGGCAGTGGTGGCGGCCTACCTGAGGCTTCAGGGTCTTTTTGTGTTTCCGTACCTGGATGACTGGCTCATAAGGGGCCAATCTTCCCGGGAGGCCAATCAGGCCACCCTTCGCACTGTGGCTCTGCTTCAGCACTTGGGGTTTGTCATAAACTTCGCAAAGTCCACTTTGCTCCCGTCCCAGAACTTAGAATTCATAGGGGCCAGACTAGACACTCTTCAAGCAAAGGCTTTTCTGCCTATGGACAGAGCCCACAGGCTGATGGATCTGGCCAGGCAGTTTTGCAGCAATTCCCTGGTCTCTGCCAGGCAATTCCTGAGACTACTTGGCCATATGGCTTCCACGGTTCATGTCACCCCCAATGCCCGCCTGCACATGCGGCCTGCTCAGTGGAGCCTTCGCACTCAGTGGAGCCTTCGCACTCAGTGGCATCAGGCCACGGGGAGCCTAGCGGACTCAGTAAAGATATCCGACCTCCTAGTCTCCTCTCTGCAATGGTGGCTTCATCTTCCGAATCTGGTACTCAGAGTGGTTTTTCAATCCCCTCCGCATTCTCAAGTGCTGACAACAGATGCTTCTCTTCTCGGTTGGGGAGCACATTGCCAAGGGACATGAACTCAGGGTCTCTGGACCCCTTGGGAGGCTGCTCAACAGATAAACCACCTGGAGCTACGGTCGATACGCCTAGCTCTGAGAGCCTTCTCCCACCTCGCCTCTCACCAGTCTGTACTGGTCCAGACGGACAATCAAGTTGCCATGTTCTACGTGAACAAACAAGGAGGCACAGGCTCCTTCCTTCTATGTCAGGAGGCACAACGGCTGTGCTCTTGGGCTGTCAATCACGGAATCCTTCTCAAGGCTGTCTACCTCCCAGGTCAAGAAAATTACCTGGCAGACAGACTGAGCAGGATCCTGCAACCACACGAATAGAGATTGAACACGTTGGTGGTTCAACAGGTCTTTCTCAGGTGGGGCCTCCCCACCATGGATCTTTTCGCCAGTCCTCTGAACCGGCAATTCCCGAGATTTTGCTCCAGACAACCGCATCCTCTCAGAGTAGCAGCGGATGCGTTTCTGATCTTGTGGTCCACAGGCCTACTGTATGCGTTTCCTCCCACACCACTAGTGTCCAGAACGCTGTTCAAAGTCCTCAAGGACGGCGCTTCATTGATTCTGATAGCCCCCAGGTGGCCGAGGCAACCGTGGTTCCCGCTTCTGCTGCAGCTAGCGGTGGACACCCCTCTTTTTCTGGGGTTTCAACACGATCTCCTGTCTCAGGATCAGGGGACTCTCTTGCACCCCAACCTCCATTCCCTTCATCTGATGGCTTGGCTGCTGAAAGGGTAGTCCTGGCTCCCCTACTACTGCCTCGAGAGGTGGAAGATGTGGTCTTGGCCTCTCGGCGACAATCCACCAGGAAATCCTACGCTCGTAAGTGGCGTATATTCTCCGCATGGTGTGCTCAGCACAGCGAGAATCCCTTCTCGTGCTTGGTAACGGTAGTATTGCAATATTTGCTTTACCTCTCCAATCTGGGCCTTAAGTCTAACTCTGTCAGAGTTCACCTTAATGCTCTCTCAGCGCACCACTCGCCGGTGGACGGTAGGCCTCTTTCCAACCACCCTTTGGTGGCTCGTTTTCTCAGAGGCCTCCTTCTGCTTAAGCCTCCTTTGCGTCCACCGGCCCCTGAGTGGGATCTGAATGTGGTCTTGCAACGGATTACTTGTCCGCCTTTTGAACCTATGGCTACCTTCCCTCTCCGTTTTCTCTCCTGGAAAACTTTATTTCTGGTAGCTCTTACCTCTGCTAGGCGAGTGAGTGAACTGCAGGCACTAGTGTCTGATCCTCCTTACACTAGGTTCTACAGGAATAGGGTAGTGTTACGGACTCACCCTAAGTTTCTTCCTAAGGTTGTCTCACCTTTTCACCTCAATCAGGAGGTGGTTCTTCCGACCTTCTTTCCCAGACCGCATGCCAACCGGGCTGAGATGGTCTTGCATACCCTGGACTGTAGAAGAGCATTATCCTTCTACCTTGACCGTACGCGGGAGCATCGTAGGGCTGTTCAGCTCTTCGTTTCTTTTGACCCCAATAAGTTGGGGCTCCCTGTCTCCAAGCGTACTTTGTCCATGTGGGTCGCTGACTGTATCGCCTGGGCTTATGGGGCAGCCGGCCTCTCGTTGGAGGGTCGAGTCACGGCTCATCGTGTCAGGGCGAAGGCTGCATCAGTGGCTCATCTCCGCTCTGTTCCGTTGGCAGACATCTGCCGGGCCGCTACTTGGTCTTCAAGCCAGTCTTTTGCGGCCCATTACTGCCTTGAGAGGGAGTCCCGCAGGGACAGTGCTTTCGGACAGGCAGTACTCCATAATCTCTTTGGGGTTTAGGCAACTCCTACCCTCCGGGCCTGGTGTTGGGCTACCGGTCGGGGGCGTTCTCAGAGAAGATTCCTTCCTTACATGCTGACGAGCTAGAGGGAGCTCATTTTTTCCGCTTGAGGTCTCCGGTAGCCTTAATCTGGGGAGTCCCATATGTGAGGACTGACTTCCTGCTTGGTCCTGGAGAAAGAGTAGTTACTCACCTGTAACAGGTGTTCTCCAGGAGCAGCAGGAATCAGTCCTCACAACCCTCCCTCCTCCCCTTGGAGTTGCAGTCATATGATTTATTTTGCTAATTTTTTTGCTGTCTTTTAGCTATGTCATCAGACTGAGCAAGATAGCACCCTTGGGCGGGAAGGGGACCGCGCATGCGTGCTGCAATTCCCAAAGGCTTTCTTTGAAAGCTGGGGAAATGCTCCGCACGAGGGCTCCGTCGGCGCCGACGTCACCCATATGTGAGGACTGATTCCTGCTGCTCCTGGAGAACACCTGTTACAGGTGAGTAACTACTCTTTACCTCGTTCCCATTTCCAGGTGATTTACGAATATGTTAAAAAGCAGCGGACCCTGCACAGATCCCTGAGGTACTCCACTATTCACCTTTCTCCATTGGGAAAATTGGGCATTTAACCCTACCCTCTGCTTTCTATCTTTTAATCAGTTCCTGATTCACAATAGTACACTGCCTATGACTTTTTAATTTCTCCAAGAGGCTGATGTTATATGAATTCATCCTTTTGTCCTTTTGACCTCCAGTAGGACCTCAACGAGAAAGTCTTAGTCTTATTCCTGTAAATGTACTGATTGGTGTGCAGGCCAGGCCCTAGATCCTTTCATCTGTCCCACACAAAAACTGCTGGAATATTTTCTACATCTCTCCAAGTCTGGACTTAAGTCCAACTTTGTCAGAGTCCACCTCAATGCAATTGAAGCTTATCGACGTGTTGAAGGGAAGTCCATCTTGATATAGCCTTTAGTTGTTCACTTGATGCGAGGGTTGCTTCTCCTGAAGCCTCCCTACAAACCACCTGCAGTGTCTTAGGACCTCAATATGGCTCTAGCACAGCTCATGAAAGCTCCCTTTGAACCACTCAATTCCTGCTCTCTGATGTACTTGACCTGGAAAGTGTCATTTTTGGTAGTGTTCACTTCAGCAGGCAAAGTGAGTGAGCTTTGGGTCTCGTAGTTCATCCACTTTACGCCAAATTACATCATAATAGAGTGGCCCTCTGTGCTCCTAAATTTCTTCCAAAAGTGGTATCAGATTTCCATCTTCATCAGTGAGTTGTTCTAACAACATTTTTCCCAAGGCCTCATTCCCACAAAGGGGAAACTGCGTTGCACATGTTAGACTGCAAACAAGCCTTAGCCTTTTATTTGGATTGGACAAAAGCCCATAGAAAGTCCATTCAGCTTTTGTTTCTTTTCACACCAGCAAGCTAGGGGCTGCCATTTCCAAATGCTCTTTTTCAATTTGGTTATCAAACTGCATCTCTTTTCCTTATGCCCAGGCAGGCCTGAGTCTTGATGGCCATTTCACATCTCACAATGTCAGTGAGCTGTGTCAGTGGTAGACGTATGCTCAGTTCTCCGTGGAACAGATCTGCAGGGCTGCGATGTGGTCTTCTATCCACACATTCATATCTCGTACTGTTTTGACGGGGATTCCCAACGCGGCAGCAACTTCAGCCATTCTGTAATTCAGAATCTTTTTGGGGATTAGTATCCAACTTCATCTCCACTAGGCCCATTCTATTCTATCCAGGCTACCAACTGGAATTGTTAAGGCCTCTTGCCATTAAGAAGATGAATTGTGGCCCCGGTTGTAAATTCTCATCAGTGGTCTGTAGCCTGTAGCTAGAGATTCCCATATGTGAGGACTTCAGTCTCCAGGAACAAGCAGGAATGTAGTCATCACATATGGGTATCGTCGGTACCGACGGAGCCTGCACGGGAACGCTCCCCAGCGTCCAGTCAGAAAGCTTTTGGGAGCATCCCACAGCGCCTGCGTGCTGCCTTCCCGCCTTTCCCTACTGCCTCTCTCTAGTTCTTCTTTTTCCGCGGAGCCAGCAGGTCATGTTCCTGTCACTGCAGAAGAATTTCCTTATTTCTTTATTTCTTTTTGTGGTCGTGTCTGTCTTCCCCAACGCTCTACCGGTACCGCCGGTATTTCTTTTCTTTTAAAAAAAAGATAATTTATCTGTTTTTTCCTTTTCTTCAGGTGCACTCGCCTTTTGGGTCTTAGGCCCCCAAAATTTCCTTAACATGGAAAAAACCTGCTTCAGGTTTTAAAAAGTGCACAAAATGTGGCGGTACCATTTCCGTCACCGACACCCATGAATGGTGTCTAAAATGTTTAGGTCCTGACCACTCCATCACAGATTGTGTGTCCTGTGCTATGATGTCTAAAAGAGGTCGACAGAACCGAGCTGCTAAGCTCATTACCCTGTTTCCCTCTGATGCGGCTTCAGTGGCATCGACGTCTTCCAGGGCTGCTGCTTCTTCCCGTGGATCTCAGGTAACTAAACATAAATCCAGCCGGTCCTCGAAGGATAGATCTCCTTCTAAGCATCGAGATGCCTCTGGCGTTGCCCTCAAGGATTCTGCACCGGCAAAATTACCCCGGCGGGAGGCTTTGGCTTCCAAAGCACCATCATCGGGGTTCCAGGATGTTCTTGATGGCTCGGCTTCGACAGATCCTCCTCGTGCCATGCTCTGGGGTACCGGCGGTTCCCACCGGTACCGACTTCCAGGCATTGGCAGCGTCTATGGACCAGAGAATTCTGTCCATAGAACGCAGTCTAGCGGCTTTCCTTGTGGCATCGACGCCCTTGGTACTGCGACAGACAACTCCACCGGTACCGGCACTGGCACCGTCATCGGTATTGGTATCGCAACCGGTACCGATAGCATCGACATCGGCATCGGTGTCTGCTATGCCGGTACCCTGTCCTCCGATGCCCGCCGGTACCGATTCCCCGGTACCGGTTATTCCCGATACCGATTTTGCTTGGTACGGGTATTGGGCTCTGCAGGAGCATCCAGACAGACGATACTTCGATTCCTCAAAAGAATCTGAGGACTCCGAAAGTTGTGTCGATGCAACAATGATTCTTCCACAGGAGTCGTCCTCCCCTAAACGCAGGATGTCTCCTCCAGAGAACATGTCTTTCCAAGACTTCGTCCGAGAGGTGGCTCGGGGCCTGTCCATCACTGTGGCTCCTGAGACAGAGCCAAGGGCAAGTAGTTGGATATTTTACAATATCCCAAAACTCCTAAGGAGGCATCTACCCTACCTATCCATGAGATTCTGTATGATCTCCTGTTGAGGATGTGGGATACACCTCTTACCACCTCTCCTCATTCTCGTAGGTTAGATGCCATGTATCGTGTCCCTCCTTGTCCTGGTTTCCATAAAACTCAGCTTCCTCACCACTCTATTGTAGTGGAATCGGCTATGAGAAGGATTAGAAGTGCAAAAAGACATGCCTCTAATCCTCCAGGACGTGAATGCAGAACTCTGGATGCTTTTGGACGTAGAGTCTTTCAAACTTCCATGCTTGCTGCAAGAATCAGTTCCTATAGTCTCTACATGGGAATGTTCCTAAAGGAAGTTACTGATCATCTACAGACTTTAAGTCCTTTCATCTCTGAGGATAAAAGGCAAGAGTTTCTCACTTGGCTCAAACATGCCCAAGATGTCTCTAAATTCTCCAACCGTGCAGCCTTCGACTGCTTTGAATGTATAAGCAGGGTCTCGGCTATTGCCATAGGTGCACGTAGAATTGCTTGGCTCCAAGCATCTGATTTAGAGCTCTGGGTGCATAAATAAATTGGGAAATATCCCTTGTACTGGTGAGAACCTGTTTGGTAAAGATTGGCAAGAAAAAGCCAATGAAATGGATGTTGAAAATTCCACTTTGGATAGACTATCCAAGTCTACTGCTGGTCCTGTTAGGAAAATGTTGTTCAAGAAAACACCTTTTTCTAAAAAGAAAAGATTTTATCCTGCTTATAGTCAGCAGGCATCTTCTGCAGGTCAGTTTTCAACCAAACGTCAGCAACCACCCAAACAGAAGAAAGCAAAGGCTGCTAGGCCTCAACCGGCCCAGCAGCCTCAGCCTCCTGAGGTCCTTTGACTTTCAGCTAGAGAACTTAGCCTTTCTGGCTCTGGAAGGACCAGAACCCTCCACCATTCCAGGAAGGTTATGTCGTTTTGCTCCCAGATGGGTACAAATAACAGCAGAGCATTGGACACTCTCCATCATAAAAGAGGGGTACAAACTTCATTTTTCAAGCATGCCCCCTTCCACAGTGATAAGGCAGTTCATTTCTCTGACCTCTCTCATCCACCAGTTAGGTCAGGAGGTTACCATCCTTCTTGCCCAAGGGGCAATAGAAGAAGTGCCTCTTCATCAACAGGGCACAGGATTCTGTTCCCCTTATTTTCTTATTCCAAAGAAAACAGGGGTATACAGACCTAAGATCTCAGAGAATTGAACAAATTCCTTGTCAAGGAGAAATTCAAAATGATTCCTCTCGGAGCTCTGCTTCCATACCTTCAGAGTCAGGATTGGCTGTGTTCTCTAGATCTCAAGGATGCGTACACTCATGTTCTCATCCATCCAACCCACAGAAGGTTCCTGTGGTTCCTTTTCCAGGGAAAGCACTACCAATACAGGGTGCTTCCTTTTGGTCTGGCCTCTGCACCAAGGGTGTTCACGAAATGCATGGCTGTGGTGGCAGCATTTCTACGCACTCTGGGAATAGTCGTCTTCCCTTACTTGGACGACTGGCTCATTCGAGCTCCAACACAGTCAGAGGCCAAGACTTCCCTATCCTGCACAATGCGTATCCTCCAGTATTTAGGGCTGGTAATAAACATCCCAAAATCCAATCTAACTCCTACTCAGTCTCTAGAGTTCATAGGAGCCTTGCTGGATACCACAAGGGCAAGGGCCTATCTTCCCCAGGCCCATTGCCTTCGCTTGGTGCAGTTAGCTTCTCAAGCAGTGCTAAAGCTCTTTTTAACTGCTTGAGAGATGTTAAAGTTACTAGGCCACATGGCATCCACTGTGCATGTGGTACCATATGCTCGCCTTCACATGAGGGCAGCTCAGTGGACTTTATCCACCCAATGGACCCAGGCATCAGGCTGCCTGTCAGACAAAATAGCAAAGACAAGTCGCCTCATTTTGTCTCTCCAGTGGTGGAAGTCCACTCAAAACCTGTTGCTGGTGTCCCCTTTTCAACAACCCTTACCCCAAGCAACTCTAACAATAGATGCTTCTCCGATGGGTTGGGGAGCTCATCTGCAAGACCTCTCCATCCCCAAGGCACCTGGTCCCCACAGGAGAGTTGTCTACATATCAATCTCTTGGAGCTCAGAGCAATCTTCCTTGCTCTGCGAGTTTTCCACACTCTGCTCAGCTACAAGACAGTCCTTATTCAGACGGACAATCAAGTAGCCATGTTCTACGTGAACAAGCAGGGGGGAACAGGCTCTCTGTTTCTTTGCAATGAAGCATTGCGACTGTGGGCTCTCGCCAGAGAGCATCAGATTCATCTTCTGGCAGTGTATCTTCCAGGCGTTCAAAACTCTTGGGCAGACAAACTCGGTCAAGTTCTGCTTTCACACGAGTGGTCTCTACATGCAGACCAGGTAGCCAGGATTTTTCAACTTTGGGGAACCCCGGACATAGACCTCTTTGCAAGTCCATGGAATGCCAAACTTCCCCGTTTCTGTTCCAGAACTCCGGCTCAGGGAGCTCAGGCAAAGGATGCTTTCCTCCTTCGCTGGGGTCAAGACTTCCTGTATGCCTTTCCACCCATTCCCCTAATTCCCAAAACCCTGTTCAAGCTTCAGAGAGACAGAGGCCACATGATTCTCATAGCTCCACATGGGCCACGGCAAGTGTGGTACCCTTTGCTTCTACATCTCTCTCAAGCTCCCTCCCTGGAGTTAGGGTCTGCTCCAGATCTCCTATCTCAGGAGGACGGAATGTTATGGCATCCCAATCCCCAGTCTCTGCATCTCAGGGCTTGGTTGCTGAAGGCCTAGATCTCCAAGATCTTCATCTTTCTCAGCAGGTGAAAGATGTTCTTTATGCTTCTAGAAAACCTTCCACTAGACGTTCTTATGCTTTCAAGTGGAAGAGGTTTACTATTTGGTGTTCTCAAAAGGGTCTTAACCCCCTTGCCATACCTCTGGAATCTTTGCTGGAGTATCTCCTCCATTTGTCTAATGCAGGCCTTAAGACAAATTCAATAAGGGTCCATTTGAGTGCTATTGCAGCTTCCCTTAAGCCTCTAAATGGACAACCTATTTCCTCTCATCCTCTTATAGCAAGGTTTATGAGAGGCCTCCTTTTAACTAAGCCTCCCATTAGACCACCTCCGGTGGCATGGGACTTGAACCTGGTTCTTGGTCAGCTCATGAAGCCGCCTTTTGAACCTTTGGCTACCACCTCCTTGAAATTTCTTTCTTGGAAGGTTATCTTTCTCATTGCAATCACATCAACACGCCGGATTAGTGAATTGCAAGCACTAGTAGCTAATCCACCTTATACAAGGTTCCATCATGACAAGGTAGTCCTTAGGACTCATCCACACTTTATGCCTAAGGTGGTCTCGCCTTTTCACCTCAACCAAGAGGTCTACCTACCTGTCTTTTTTCCAGGACTTCATGCATCGAATGCAGAGAGGAATCTTCATACCTTGGACTGTAAAAGAGCTCTAGCTTTTTACTTACAGAGGACTCAGCAACATAGAAAGTCCTCTCAACTCTCTGTTGCTTTTGATCCTTCTCATTTGGGACTTCCAGTTTCCAAGAGAACACTATCTAACTGGATTGCTCAGTGTATTTTTTTCGCCTATCAGAGTAAGAACCTTTCTCTGGAGGGCCATGTCACAGTTCACAATGTGAGAGCCATGGCAGCCTCAATGGCTCATCTAAACTTTGTGTCTATGGGCGACATCTGTCGAGCAGCCACTTGGGCCTCGGTTCATACCTTCACAGCCCATTACTGCTTGGACAAGGACTCCCGCCGGGATGCTTTGTTTGGTCAGGCTGTTCTCAAACACCTGTTCCATACCTTATCAACTCCTACCCACCATCCCTGTTTGGATGCCAGAGATCCATGGGGGGAAGTGGAGCCCTTCTCAGGAACACACAACTTCTGGGGTCTCTCCCTGGCACCTAAAGCTAGGGAGTCCCCATATGTGATGACTACATTCCTGCTTGTTCCTGGAGATAGCATAGTTACTCACCTGTAACAGGTGATCTCCGGGAACAGAAGGAATTTAGTCCTCACAACCCACCCACCTCCCCTAGGAGTTGTATCTCTCTATCTCTTTCCTTTCCCTCTCTCTCTCTCTTTGTCTCAGCTTTAAAACTCAACTGGAGAGAGGCAGTTGGGAAAGGCGGGAAGGCAGCACGCAGGCACTGTGGGATGCTCCCAAAAGCTTTCTGATTGGACGCTGGGGAGCGTTCCCGCGCAGGCTCCGTCGGTACCGACGATACCCATATGTGAGGATTAAATTCCTGCTGTTCCCGGAGATCACCTGTTACAGGTGAGTAACTATGCTTTCCTGCTTGTCCACGGAGAAAAGGTAGTTACTCACCTATAGCAGGTATTCTCCATGGACAGCAGGAATAAGTCCTCACAACCCTCTCACCTCCCCTGGGAGTTGTATTCTACTATAGCTATAGTAACAAACTAGTTTAAGATGGCGCCGCAGTGGAATCTCCCAAAAGCTTCCAAAAGTAGCTGGGGAGTGTTTCCATATGGGCTTCGTCGGATGATGTTACCGATAGGCAAGGACTTATTCCTGCTGTCCACAGAGAATACCTGCAACAGGTAAGTACTTTTTCTGGTCAGCATCCATCAAGGTCTGTTTGTCTTCAGAGTTGTGTAAGCACACTACTATAATGTGACTCTTTGGAAATGTGGTATCTGAATTTCCTTTTGGCAGCAACCCTATGTTCAGCTTAACCTCTTTAGTAGCAAGGCTGGATACTCTATGTGGGTACAAGGTTTTCCCAATCTGGAAAATATTTTTGTTCTTCAGTTCAGGGATTCCCAAAACACACACATTATTCTAGCATTGTCTGTTTTAGAGACCATCTTCCTTGATTTAATCTCCTTATTTTCTAATTCAAGCTTCTCCAAGGAGAAGACGTTAAAATTTACATTGGTCTTTCTCAGTCAGCTCTTTAGAAGAGGCAGAGCTTTCACCCTCTCACTCAGTTCCTGTGGAATGGGGATTTTTTCCTTCACTCTTTGCTTATAAGGATGAATATTGTCATGTTAGAAACTTGGAGATATATATGGATTTACTTTAAAGGGTTTAGCTCAAAAACTGTCAAATTAAGGCCTTTCCTCTTCTGAGATAATCAAAGTAGCAAATGTTTATTTTTCTTGTTTAACCACCTTTCAATATAGTTAAGTGATGAGCAATGATAATACAAGAATCATAAAAACATAAATACATTATTAAATATGAAAGGGAAAGGGAAAAACAGGGACACATGTTAACAGTTGTCCTCATTCTCCAAGTCCACCAAAGGCCACTTCAAAAAACAGACTTTCATAGCCATTTTGAATTCTTCTATGGAGGTTTCCAATTGTAAATAGTGAAAAAGGGCACCACAGATTTGGTGTGAGAAGAAAAATTGATGAGCAACAGGTAGATTCAAAGTGGATTTAAGAAGGATAAGGTAGGCAGAGCGGAGAGTTCATGCTGGAAGTGTAAGGTATAAGTAAATTAGCAAAAAATAATCTGGAACACCTATTAGGAGTTTATATTTAATGCAGTTTGAGACTTTGAAGCCAGTGTCCAGTCATCAACAATGGAGTATTCCTTAGGAGTTGCAGCCTTTTAAGAGAAGTGTTGTCAATGCCATTATAAAGCGAGTTTCAATAATCAATGGGACTCAATACCAGTGCATCTGTTAGTGGATATTCCTTAGTGTCCAAAATGGAACAGAGACTGCGAATCTGCCCAGAGTCAAAGTGGCTACATCAGGTAACTGAGGAAATCTGGAGGTTTATTTATTTAACATTTTTTATATACTGTTTTTCTGCAATTCAAAACGTTTTTAGCCAATCGGCCGTAACTGATCCCCAAGCAATGATATTTCCAGTGATCGGAAGCAATTCCTGTCTGTGATAGGAGTAGAAGCTTTGGCGATGGAATTTTCAATCCAGCTATGATTGGAGGGTGGAGGAGCAGCCTAGTGGTAACCAAGAGATCAGGGTTTGATTCTCAGTAGCATTCCTTGTGGCCTTGGGCAAGCCACTTAATCCTCCATTGCCTCATATGAAAGGCCCTGACAATTTACTTCTAGTCACACTACCAAGAAAACCCAGGAGTCAGCATTAACTCAAAGGCACACATTGTATTTGCATGATTGGAGGACTTCTGCTATGGATTTGCTAGCTGTCTAATTTGATTCTAGTTTGATTAGTTATACATAATCATATTTATGAAGTTGTACATTTATAGATAATTTCTTTTCTTTTCCCTAGTCTGCTCCTTGTCTCTCTTACCGTTTATATTTTCTCATTTGCAACCCCTCTTTTGTGATGGCTGATTCTTTAACTGTTTTCCCTTATTTTTCCCTTTTGCTTGCTGCCATTCTTCTCTTATTCTTTTTTTTGTCTTCCTATCAGGACTGCTGCAAGGACTGGAGGTGCCCTAGGCAGGTCCCTCCATCCTAACACCATCTTTACTCATTGCCATCACCCTCTCTGGAACTGGCAGAGGCAGCATTGACCCCGAATCCATGACGCAGCACTTACCTACTATCTCTGAGGCTGTATCGCAGTTTCACTCTTGCCCAGTCTGTCGCTTCCACCCCTCTCTGCCGCAGACTTCTGGTTTATTCAGAGAGGGCAAAAGCTGCAGATTGGGCAAGAGTGATATCGTGACACAGCCCTGGTAAGTGCTGTGTCATGGTCTCAGGACCATTGCAGCTGTTGCTGACCCCGGAGAAGGGTGTCAACGATGGAAATGGTAGCAATGGGGGGGCCTAGGATGCAATACAGGAGGGTCAGTTTACCTCATAAGGCATTTTTTGCCTTATATGGCACTGACCCCACCTGGTGCTTCCCAGGCTGCACCGCGTGGGACCAGGTGTCGCCATTTTTCAAGTTGGCAGCACAGGGATAGGAGCATGTGAGCAACGCTCCCCTCCCCCCCCCCAAAAAAGATTAAAGATACTGTGAGGAGGGATTCAGGGCCCACTGAGCCTCCAGGAATTTTTTGTTTATGACGGGGGGGGGGTGGTTTCAGGCTGCTGGGGATTTTTGTATTGGGTGGGTTGGGGAATTGGAGCCACTGGGCCACTGCAGATTTTCTTTCTCTGGGGGATGGTGTTGGTGTACTGATAGCATGGACGGTTTTCCCCGATGCTAGGTCAAATGATGAAACCTGGAAACAGCACAAGCACTGGCAAGTCAAATGCAAGGCATTGATAAGGCAGGCAAAGAGAGAATTTGAGAAGAAGCTTGCTGCGGAAGCAAAAACGCGAAATAAAGACCTTTTCAAGTACATTCGTAGCAAAAAACCCGTGAGAGAGTCAGTTGGTCCATTAGATGATAAAGGGGTTAAAGGAGCACTAAGAGGCGACAAGGCGATAGCGGAGAGACTGAATGAATTCTTTGCTTCGGTCTTTACTGAGGAAGATGTAGGGATGTTACCCACGACTGAAGTGGTATTTAAAGGTGTGGAAGAATTGAAGGAAATATCGATACATCGGGAAGATGTCTTACAACTATTAGATAAACTGAAGAGTAGCAAATCACCTGGGCCGGATGGTATACATCCAAGGGTGTTGAAAGAACTGAAATTTGAGATTGCAGACCTGCTATCAGTAATCTGTGAACTATTATTAAAATCATCTCTAATACCTGAGGATTGGAGGATCGCCAATGTAACACCAATTTTTAAAAAGGGTTCGAGGGGTGATCCGGGAAACTACAGACCGGTGAGCCTGACATCAGTACCGGGAAAAATGGTAGAAACCATCATAAAGAATAAAATTACTCAGCATATAGATAGTCATGACCTAATGGGAGACAGCCAACATGGCTTTAGACAAGGAAGATCTTGTCTTACTAATCTGTTATGTTTTTTTGAAGGAGTGAATAAACAGGTGGACAAAGGTGAGTCGGTTGATATTGTGTATCTGGACTTTCAGAAAGCCTTTGACAAGGTCCCTCATGAGAGACTTTTGGCAAAACTAAAGAGTCATGGGATAGGAGGCAGTGTACTACTGTGGATCAGGAACTGGTTAAAAGATAGAAAGCAGAGGGTAGGGCTAAATGGCCAATTTTCCCAATGGAGAAAGGTGAATAGTGGTGTACCCCAGGGATCTGTGCTGGGTCCGCTGCTTTTTGACATATTCATAAATGACCTGGAAAGTGGAATAACGAGTGAGGTTATCAAATTTGCTGATGACACAAAACTATTTAAAGTTGTTAAAACCCAGGAGGATTGTGGAAAATTGCAAAAGGATCTTGATAAATTGGAAGACTGGGCATCAAAATGGCAGATGAAATTTAATGTGGAGAAGTGCAAGGTTATGCACCTAGGGAAGAACAACCCAAACTATGGTTACACGATGCAAGGTTCCACATTAGGAACCACCACCCAAGAAAAGATTTAGGCGTCCTTGTGGATACCATGTTAAAACCCTCGGCCCAGTGTGCAGCGGCGGCCAAGAGAGCAAATAGAATGCTAGGTATGATAAGGAAAGGAATGGAAAATAAAACAAAAGATATTATAATGCCTCTATATCGTTCCATGGTGAGACCGCACCTTGAATATTGTGTGCAATTCTGGTCGCCGTATCTTAAAAAGGATATAGCGATTTTAGAAAAGGTTCAGAGAAGAGCCACCAAAATGGTAAAGGGGATGGAAGGCTACTCCTATGAAGAAAGGCTAAAAAGGTTGGGGCTCTTTAACCTGGAAAAGAGACGGCTGAGGGGAGATATGATAGAAGTCTATAAATTAATGAACGGAGTGGAACGGGTAAACGTAGATCGATTGTTTACCTTATCAGAATATAGAAAGACTAGGGGACATGCAATGAAGCTACAGGGTAAACTATTTAAGACTAATAAAAGAAAATATTTTTTCACTCAACGTGTAATCAAACTCTGGAATTTGTTACCGGAGGATGTAGTAAAGGCTGTTAGTGTAGCTGGGTTTAAAAAAGGTTTGAACAAGTTCCTGGAGGAAAGATCCATAAACCATTATTAAGAAGGGACCCAGGATATCAATGCTTGAACCAATACAAGCATTGTGGAACCTGTGTCCCTTGGGGAAACTGCTAGGTACGTATGACCTAGATTGGCCACTGTTGGAAACAGAATACTGGGCTTGATGGACCTTGGTCTGACCCAGTATGGCATATCTTATGTTCTTATGTTCTTATGTCATGTGAGGTGAAGTGTCAAGCTTCACCTCAGATGACCCTGTTTCTCCGAGACAGCATGCCTTTACTTGGGCCATCTTCTGTGCACATGTGTTTGGCCTGCTCTCCCAGTTTAACGCTGACATTTTGTGCACTGGGTAATTTGCATATTGCATCCCAGTACAGAGAGTCAGTGTTAAACCCTGCACTAGAGCTTTAAGCACTAGGCTGTAGCACAGGATTTCTGCATCAGCTATATGTTTGCTGCTCTACCTAGGACCTTAGTATGCACTGCCATGCAATGTAATTTGTTTCTTTTTTTTTAACTCTTTTTTTCTTTCTTTAATTTGTTTTTCACTGAAAGGCAGTAAATCCAGTACATAAACTAAACTAGACTACTTGCCACTAGAAGAGAGAATTGAGATACTAGAAGAGGCAACTCCCTCATACTCAAAGTGGCTTAAGATTTGGGATATAATAGCATTAGAAACGAAGATTGTGGAGCTGAAGGCAACATCCACTTATATTTCTAAAATTTTGCCTCTGTACTTGACATTGTTTTCAGCAGACTATCTTAGAGAAAGTCTGCAAGATAAAACTTTTGATTTTAAACTTTATATTTTCAAGGGCCCAAACAATTGAAGCTCATTCTAGAAGGTTTTGTGCATTGGGGGGGGGGGGTTGTATTTTTTTGTTTTGTTTTTTTAACACCTTGACCTCTTTTTCAGAGACACAGATTGTAGCCTCTTATTGAACATGGCACCTAAGGATTAGTGTGGGGATGGGAGTGGATGGTAAGCTTCAATGGTTGCTTTGGTTTGAAATGCAGTGGGTGCATATGATGTTTCTCCGGGAACAAGCAGGAAGTCAGCCCTCACATATGGGTGACGTCGGCACCAATGGAGCCCTTGCGGAGCAAATCCCCAGCTTTCAAAGAAAGCCTTTGGGAATTGCTACCACGCATGCATGGTCCCCTTCCCGCCCAAGGATGCCATCTTGCTCAGTATCCTTTCTTCCACGGAGCCCACCAGATGTCGTCTACTTCCATCCTGGAAAAAGTTGATTTTTTTCGAGCTTATTTTGGCTTGTCTCCGGTCTTGCACCGGTACCTTTCCTGCCCCGACCTCAGTATCGGGTCAATTCCTTCTTTACTTTACGTTTTCATTTTTCTTTGGGTGTCTTTGCGTCCTTTTTTCTTCACTGACAGCCCAAAGGGTCTTCGACCTTGCTGGGGTTCTTTTTCCCCCCATGGCTACCAGCAGGTTTAAAATGTGCAATCGGTGTGGGAAGATCATATCCCTGACCGATACGCATGACTGCTGCCTCTGATGCCTCGGCCCAGACCACGACCCAGTGGTCTGTGGTCTGTGCAAAAGGATGTCCTCGAAGGCCTTGAGGAGCTGCCAGCATAAGAACATAAGATATGCCATACTGGGTCAGACCAAGGTCCATCAAGCCCAGTATCCTGTTTCCAACAGTGGCCAATCTAGGTCATACGTACCTAGCAGTTTCCCCAAAAGACACAGCAGCAGCATGATAAAATTTTTCCTGATTCCCCCATGCCTCCGAGAACCAGGACCTTGTCTGAGGCCTCCACGCCTCGGGAGGAGCAGTCCAAACCCGAGCATCGTCGGTGGTCCTCAGAGGGGGGTCTCCCTCAAGGGAACTGAAAAGAAGGAAGAAACCCTCAAAGGCGGCGTCTCTGGCCGACTCCGATCAGCCGGGCTCCTCCAGGGGCCGGTCGCAGAGCCCTGAGCATCTGCCTGAGACGTCGGAGAGGGAGCGTCCAGCCAAGATTTCTCGAAAGGACCCAGTCGTGGATTG
Source organism: Ichthyophis bannanicus (assembly GCA_033557465.1). Lineage (NCBI taxonomy): Eukaryota > Metazoa > Chordata > Amphibia > Gymnophiona > Ichthyophiidae > Ichthyophis > Ichthyophis bannanicus. The sequence continues at coordinate 765,843,478 of CM066036.1, read as the reverse complement.
GCTTAGGCAAGTACACACTGTCCTAGTCGAAGATTTCCCTCCGGGGGAGCCAGCTTCAGGCACGAGTGCGTCTGTGCCGGAGCCGCAGGCTGCGGAGCCTCTGGGACTGGTGTCCGGGATGGCAGCCTTGGAGCGCAGTGTCACTGCCTTCTTGGAACAGCAGCGGGCGCTGATGTCCAGCACATCCGGTTCTTCCACCCTGACCACCGGGCGTTTGACGTCGAAGAGGTCTTGTGAGGCTGAGCCGATCCTCGAGGCCATGCAGGCCCAAATGGATCCTCGGCCGAGGTCGTGCTCGGTCTCCCACTTGTCGGGACTGAGGTCATCACCGGCCAATCTGCGGGTGTCGGGGTGGACGGCGCCGGTGCCAGAGGAGATCCACAAGTCTTCCTGGGAGACCGAGGACGAGGAGTCCCAGGACACCCGTCGTCATTTGATGTCCTGTCTGATTCCCTGGTGTCTGAACCTCGGAGAAGGTCCCCACCGGAGGATATGGGTTTTTTGGACTTCGTCCGAAATATGTCCAAAGCCTTGGCTTTTCCGATGGAGCCCGAGGAGGATTGTTGAGCCAACGAGCTCAAGATCCTCCAGTTCAAGGCTCCTCCTCGGGGAAACCCTCATGGTGCCCATTCTTCCTATCCTGGAACGACTTATGCTCTGCATGTGGGAGACGTCGGCAATCAGCAAACAGCTCGACTCGATATACCGAGACCGATGGAGCCCTGGGTTTCAAAAGTCACAACTGCCGCACAAGTCCATGGTTGTGCAGTCGGCCATGCGTCGACTGAAGAGTTAGAAGACGCACTCCTCGGTGCCCCCCAGCAGGGAGGCCCGCACCTTGGATGCCCTCGGCAGGAAGTGTTACCAGGGCACGATGCTGAATTGTCGGATCCAGGCCTACCAGCTGTACATGGGCATGTACCTGAGAGATTTGGCAAAGGAACTCGCCAGGTTCTCGGCTGGTCTCTCCGAGGAGCCTTTGCAGCGCTTCAAGGGCCTGTCCAGAGCCATCCGTGAATGCTCCAAGTTTGTCTCGGGCGGCCTACGATGGGTTCGAGTTGGCGGCCCGTGTAGCCGTGGCAGGCATCTATGAACGCCGCCAAGCTTGGCTACAGTCATCCTGCCTCAAACAATGGGTACAGGACAAGTTGGTCGACGTCCCATGTCAAGGGGAAAACCTCTTTGGCAAACCCATGACCGACCGACAAGGCTGCCGAGCAGGAGACCGAGTTCATGACAAGGACTAGGCTCTCTAAGAAGACCACTACCCCTTCCCAAAAGAAGGGCTGAGGTAAAAAGCCCTTTTACTTGAAGTCCACTGCTTAACGAAACTACCCCCTTACCAGGCCACCCCAGCTCCCCAGCAAGGGCAGCAGGCCAAGGGACAGGGACAGGGGCATGGCCCGTGTAAGCAGACGGCTCCCAAGCTCCGGCTTCGGCCCAGCCTGGATGGAGCTTTTGACTCCTGCAGCATGGCCCCTCTCCCAACCGGAGCTCAGCAGCCTACAGGAGGACGCCTCACCTTTTATGCCCACAGGTGGGGAGCTATCACCACTGATTCCTGGGCATTACTGGTGATCAGGGAGGATTACTTCCTCCATCTAAGCCAGGTTCCTCCACACTACTTCCCGGGAGAACCCTTTCACCGGAACCTTCTTCTGAAGGAGTTGACGAAGTGGTGGAACCGGTGCCCCCCACCACCTCAAGGGCAGGGGGTTCTAGTCCAGGTACTTCCTAGTACCAAAGAGGACAGAGGACCAAGGCCCATCTTCAACCTGCACAACCTCAACAAATTCCTGGTGAGGGAGACGTTCAAGATGCTCTCCCTTGGAAAATTGCTGCCTTACCTGTGCCAAGGAGACTGTCTATGCTCCTTAGACCTAAAGAATTCTTACATGCACATCCTAATCCACCCAAACCACAGGGTTCTCCGGTCTTTTGCATTGAGTGTCACATGTATGATTTTCTCCCAGTTGGTGAGAGGTCCTACATATGCACTAAGTGCAGGGAGCTCTTTGCTCTCAGGGAACGAGTCCGTTCTCTAGAGGCTAGAGTAGCAGACCTGGAAGACATAAGAAAGACAGAGAGGTACATGGACGAGACCTACAGGGATATAGTCCTGAAGTCCCACCTCCAGTCTGGCAGCATCCCTGTTGCCATGGAGGAGAGAGGTCACGTGACAGGAGAGCATCACCCTGGTGTGGCAGGAAGTGATCCTGTAACTAGGACCTGTCCTCCAGGTGATGTAAAACCCTCTCGCACCGAGGACGTTTCTCCAGGGCCATGTCCCCATGAGGGGAGGGTCAGGACAGCTGTTATAGTTGGTGATTCAATCATTAGGAATGTAGATAGCTGGGTGGCTGGTGGACGTGAGGATCGCCTGGTAACATGCCTGCCTGGTGCGAAGGTAGCAGATCTCACGCACCGCCTAGATAGGATCATAGATAGTGCTGGGGGGGAGTCTGCTGTCTTGGTACATGTTGGTACCAATGACATAGGAAAATGTGGTAGGGAAGTTCTGGAGGCTAAATTTAAGCTTTTAGGTAGGAAGTTGAAATCCAGAACTTCCAGGATAGCGTTCTCCGAAATGCTTCCTGTTCCACGTGCAGGACCCAAAAGACAGGCAGAGCTCCGGAGTCTCAATGCGTGGATGAGACAATGGTGCAAGGATGAGGGTTTTGGATTTGTTAGGAACTGGGGAACATTCTGGGGAAAGGGGGGGCTCTTCCAAAGGGATGGGCTTCACCTTAATCAAGATGGGACCAGACTGCTGGCATTAACCTTTAAAAAAGAGATAGAGAAGCTTTTAAACTAGAAAATAGGGGAAAGCCGACAGTCACCCAAGAGCGCATGGTTCGGACAAAGGTATCCTTGAAGGATACTACCAAAAGCAGTGAGGTTCCAAAAGGGAGTATAGTAGCCCAAATGCCCTTGAGTAAGGAGCAGACAGAGCATAAAGATTCCCAATTACCCATGCCTACCAATAGCCAGATTAATATTAATAAAATACAGTCTCTAAAATGCTTGTATGCCAATGCTAGAAGTCTAAACAATAAGATGGGAGAATTAGAATATATAGCACTAAATGAGAGGTTAGATATGATCGCACTCTCAGAGACATGGTGGAAGGAGGATAACCAGTGGGACACTGTGATACCTGGATACAAACTATATCGTAATGATAGAGCTGAACAAATTGGTGGAGGGGTTGCGCTCTATGTTAGAGAGGGCATTGAGTCAGAAAGGATTAAAGTTTTGCAGGGAACAAAATTTGCTGTAGAATCTCTATGGATTGAAATTCCATTTATGAAGGGGAAGGTGATGGCAGTGGGAGTATACTATCGACCGCCTGGCCAGAATGAACAAATGGATGATGAAATGCTCAAAGAAATCAAGGAAGCTAACAAAAGCCACAACAGAGTAGTAATAATGGGTGATTTCAATTACCCCGGTATCGACTGGGACAGTGTCACAGCAGGACAAGCTAACGAGATAAAGTTTCTAGATGAAATAAATGACTGCTTCTTGGAGCAGCTGATTCATGAACCAACCAGAGGGGAAGCCATACTGGACCTAGTCCTTAGTGGAACGCCAGATCTGGTGCAAGAAATAAGGGTGTTGGGACCACTTGGCAATAGTGATCATAGTATGATCATGTTTGATTTAATCAGTGGAGGACAGATAGTAAAGGAATCCACAGTACTACCTTTTAACTTTCAAAAGGGAGACTATGATAGAATGAGGAATATAGTTTGGAAAAAACTAAAAGGAGCGGTTCCAAAGGTTAAAGACTTACAGCAAGCTTGGGTGTTATTTAAAAATACTATCCTCGAAGCCCAGACCAGCTGTATTCCACGCATTAAGAAAAGTGGAAGAAAGTCCAAAAAACTGCCAGCATGGTTTAAAGGTGAGGTCAGAGAGGCTGTTGCTGCCAAAAGAGCAACCTTCAGGAAATGGAAAAAAGAGCCAAATGATGAAAACTGGAAACAGCACAAGCACTGGCAAGTTAAATGCAAAGCATTGATAAGGCAGGCAAAGCGGGAATTTGAGAAGAAACTTGCTACGGAAGCAAAGACACGAAATAAAGACTTTTTCAAGTACATTCGTAGCAAAAGGCCTGTGAGAGAGTCAATTGGACCGTTAGATGATAGAGGGGTAAAAGGGGCAGTAAGAGGAGACAAGGCTATAGCAGAGAGACTGAATGAATTCTTTGCTTCGGTCTTTACTGAGGAAGATGTAGGGATGTTACCCAAGACTGAAGTGGTATTTAAAGGTGATACTGCAGAGGAATTGAGAGAAATATCGCTACACCGGGAAGATATATTACAACTATTTGATAAACTGAATAGTAGCAAATCACCTGGACCGGATGGTATACATCCCAGAGTGTTGAAAGAACTGAAATATGAGATTGCAGACCTGCTATTGGTAATCTGTGAACTTTCATTAAAATCATCTGTAATACCTGAAGATTGGAGGGTCGCCAACGTAACACCAATTTTTAAAAAGGGTTCCAGGGGTGACCCAGGAAATTACAGACCGGTGAGCCTGACGTCAGTACCAGGGAAAATGGTAGAAACCATCATAAAGAACGAAATTACACAGCATGTAGATAGTCATGGCCTAATGGGAGACAGCCAACATGGCTTTAGACAAGGAAGATCTTGTCTTACTAATCTGATCTGTTTTTTTGAAGGTGTGCATAAACAGGTAGACAAAGGTGAGTCGTTTGATATAGTGTATCTGGACTTTCAGAAAGCTTTTGACAAGGTCCCCCATCAGAGACTTTTGGCAAAGCTAAAAAGTCATGGGATAGGAGGCAGTGTACTATTGTGGATCGGGAACTGGTTAAAAGATAGAAAGCAGAGGGTAGGGCTAAATGGTCAATATTCCCAATGGAAAAAGGTGAATAGTGGAATACCCCAGGGATCTGTACTGGGTCCGCTACTTTTTGACATATTCATAAATGACCTGGAAAAGGGAATAACTAGTGAGGTTATCAAATTTGCAGATGACACAAAACTGTTTAAGGTTGTTAAAACCCAAGAGGATTGTGGAAAACTGCAGAAAGATCTGGATAAATTGGAAGACTGGGCATCCAAATGGCAGATGAAATTTAATGTGGACAAGTGCAAAGTTATGCACCTAGGAAAGAACAACCCACACTATAGTTACACGATGCAAGGCTCCACATTAGAAACCACCACCCAGGAAAAAGATTTAGGAGTCATCGTGGATAACATGTTAAAACCCTCCGCCCAGTGTGCAGCGGCGGCCAAGAAAGCAAATAGAATGCTAGGTATCATAAGGAAAGGGATGGAGAATAAAACAAAGGATATTATAATGCCTCTGTATCGCTCCATGGTACGACCGCACCTTGAATATTGTGTGCAATTCTGGTCACCGTATCTTAAAAAGGACATAGAGTTATTAGAAAAAGTACAGAGAAGAGCCACCAAATTGGTGAAGGGGATGGAAGGCTACTCCTATGAAGAGAGGCTAAAAAGGTTAGGGCTCTTTAACCTGGAAAAGAGACGGCTGAGGGGAGATATGATAGAGGTCTATAAATTAATGAATGGAGTGGAACGGATAAACGTGGATCAATTGTTTACACTATCAGAATATAGAAGGACTAGGGGACATGTAATGAAGCTATGGGGTAAACTATTTAAGACAAATAAGAGAAAATATTTCTTCACTCAACGTGTAATCAAACTCTGGAATCTGTTACCGGAGGATGTAGTAAGGGCTGTTAGTATAGCTGGGTTTAAAAAAGGTTTGGACAAGTTCCTGGAGGAAAGGTCCATAAACCACTATTAAAAAGGGACCCAGGATATCAATGCTTGACCTAGTACAAGCACTGCAGAACCTGTGTCTTTTGGGGAAACTGCTAGATACGTATGACCTAGATTGGCCACTGTTGGAAACAGGATACTGGGCTTGATGGACCTCGGTCTGACCCAGTATGGCATTTCTTATGTTCTTATGGTGGCCGCCGATGCCTTCCTGGTCTCATGGTCGGAAGGCCTTCTGCATGCTTTTCCCCCAACACCACTGATCGCCAGGACTCTGTTCAAGATTCTCCACGACAGAGCCTCAGTCATCTTGGTAGCCCCATGGTGGCCCAGAAAACCGGGGTTTCCACTGCTTCTACAGCTAGCAGTGGGGATCCCCATCCCCTTTGGGGCTCTCTTCTGCATCCCAACCTCGGCTCCCTCTCGCCGACAGCGTGGCTGCTGAGAGGGTGACTCTAGCCCCGCTCCACCTTCCAAAAGAAGTGGCGGATGTTTGCTGGCTTCACGCAGAGCATCTACCAGACGGGCTTAAGCTTTTAAGTGGCATAGGTTTGCACTTTGATGTGCTGCATGGGGGGTTGACCCCTTTTCTTGCCCGGTGGTCATGGTGTTGCAATACCTTCTTCACCTCTTCAGGACGGGCCTCAAGTCTAACTCTGTTAGAGTGCATCTCAGTGCCCTGGCAGCGAACCACCATCAGGTGGATGGGAAACCCCTCTCAATTCATTCAGTGGTGTCCCGTTTCCTGAAGGGCCTACTACTGTCTAAGAGCCTGGTTTGTCCTCTGGCAACTGAATGGGATCTCAATGTGGTGTTGGGACAGCTCACCCTGCCACCCTTCGAGTCTCTGGCTGCGTGTCACCTTCGCTATCTCTCCTGGAAGGTGGTTTCCCTGGTTACGCTCACTTCTGCTCGAAGGGTGAGTGAGCTCCATGCCCTCGTGGCGGAAAAGCCTTATACCAGGTTTTACAAGAATAGGGTGGTGCTTCGCAAACCTCACAAATTTCTCCCGAAGGTGGTGTCCGCTTTCCACTTCAACCAGAAGGTGGTCCTCCCTACCTTTTTTCTCAGACCACATGCCAGTCGGGAAGAGGCGATCCTCTGTACTTTGGACTGTAAGAGGGCCTTATCCTTCTGCATTCAACGTACTCAAGGCCACCGAAAAGCCTCCCAGCTTTTCGTTTCCTATAACCCCAGTAAGCTGCAGAAGGCAGTGACCAAACGTACGCTGTCCACATGGGTGGCGGACTGTACTGCCCGGGCTTATGAGGAGGCGAGGCTTTCGCTGGAAGGCTATGTTACGGCACACTGGGTCAGGGTTATGGTGACTTCATTTACTCACATATGTGAGGACTGACTTCCTGCTTGTTTCCGGAGAAAGCAAAGTTACTCGCCTGTAACAGGTGTTCTCCGGGGACAGCAGGAATCAGTGCTCACAACCCTCCCTCCTCCCCTTGGAGTTGCAGTCCTATTATCTTCATTTGTTTTTGCCGTCTTTTTAGCTATGTCATTTGACTGAGCAAGACATTTGACACTGGTACCCTTGGGCGGGAAGAGGACCACGCATGCATGGCAACAATCCCAAAGGCTTTCTTTGAAAGCTGGGGATTTGCTCCGCGCAGGCTCCATCAGTGCCAACGTCACCCATATGTGAGGACTGATTCCTGCTGTCCTCTGAGTAACTACGCTTAATGGCTTATGCCAACCTTGCAGGTTTTATTCTTTCTTCACCCTTAGCTGGCTTTGCTAGATCTTTGTTAAATTTAAGCAAAAGCTTTTGTTCTTAATGTTTTTTCTATAACAACCGCTAAAAAAGTATTGTTTTCTCAAATATCTGTACTGTTTTTGACTGTTCAAAACTTTTTTATTGATATTTTCAAAAATAATTGTACAATTTTGTTTCAGTATTAAAATAATGAAAAACTAAAGATCGGCAAAATCTTCAGTTTTAAGTTAATGGAAGAGTCTCTTTTATAGACACTTTCTATATACTGTAGGTTTGTTAAAATTTTCCTAACAACTTATGGGTCCAACTTGGGCTAGGAAACTGCTATAAATGTACTATCACCAGGAACAAGCAGGAATGAGTCTTCACATATGGGTATCGTCGGTACCGACGGAGGCTGCGCGGGAATGTTCCCGCGCAGCCAATAAGAAAGCTTTTGGGAGCATCCCACAGCGCCTGCGTGCTGCCTTCCCGCCTTTCCCAACCGCCTCTCTCCAGTTCTTCTTTTCCGCCTAGCCAGCAGGTCGTGTTCCTGTCACCGCAGAAGAAGTTCTTTATTTTTTCTTAATTCTTATGTGTCGCGTCTGCCTTCTTCGACGTCGGACCGGTACCGCCGGTCTTTTCTTTTCTTTTCTTTCTTTAAAAAAAAAAACTATTTATCTTTCTTCACTGTGCATTTTCAGTTTTTGGGCCTTAGGCCTAAAAATTTTTTCCTCATGGAGAAGCCCGCCTCCGGGTTCAAAAAGTGCACCAAATATGGCGGTACTATTTCTGTCACCGACACCCAAGACTGGTGTCTAAAATGTTTGGGGCCTGACCATTCCATCACGGATTGTATGTTCTGTACCATGATGTCTAAAAGAGGTCGGCAGAACCGAGCAGCCAAGCTCAGTACCCTGTTTCCCTCTGATGCAGCTTCGGTGGCATCGACGTCTTCCAGGGCTTCTTCTTCCTCCCATGGATCTCGGGTAACCAAGCATAAATCTAGCCGGTCCTCGAAGGGTAGATCTCCCTCCAAGCATCGAGATGCCTCCGGGCTTGCCCTCGAGGATTCCGCACCGGCAAAATTACCCCGGCGGGAAGCTCCGGCTTCCAAAGCGTTATCTATGGGGTCACAGGTTGACATTGATGGCTCGGCCTTGACAGATCACCTGTTGCCGTGTTCTGGGATACCGTTGGCTCCCACTGGTACCGACATCCAGACATTGGTGGCATCGATGGATCAGAAGATTCTGGCCATGCAGCGCACCCTGTCGTCATTCATACAGGCTGCGACGCCTCCGGTACCGCAACAATCCCCGTTGTCGGTACCGGCTCCGACACCGGCATCACTCCCGGTGCCGGTACCGATTGCATCAGCATCGGCTTCGGTGTCGATTGCAACGGTGCCCTGTCCTATGATGCCCATCGGTACCGAACCGGTACCGGTTACTCCCGATACCGATCCTACTCGGTACGGCTATCGGGCTCTACAGGAGCATCCAGACAGGCGATACTTTGATTCCTCTGAAGACTCAGATGACTCTGAGGGTTCTGTCGAGGCATCGATACTTCTTCCTCAGGAGCCTTCTTCTCCTAAACGAAGAATGTCTCCTCCAGAAGACTTGTCTTTTCAAGACTTCATTAGGGAAGTGGCTAGGGGCCTCTCCATCACAGTGGCCCCTGAGTCAGAACCCAGAGCCAAGGAGTTAGATATTTTACAATATCCTAAAACTCCTAAAGAGGCAGCTACTTTACCTATCCATGAGATTCTATATGATCTCATGTTGAGGATGTGGGAGACACCTCTTACCACCTCTCCTCATTCTCGCAGGCTAGACACCATGTATCGTGTACCTCCTTGTCCTGGCTTCCACAAAACTCAGCTTCCTCACCACTCTATTGTGGTAGAGTCTGCCATGAGAAAAATAAAGAGTGCAAAGAGACACTCATCTAATTCTCCAGGGCGTGAATGCAGGACCCTAGATGCTTTTGGCCGAAGGGTTTTCCAAGCTTCTATGCTAGCTGCCAGGATCAACTCCTATAGCCTCTATATAGGGATGTTTCTAAAAGAAGTCACAGATCATCTGCAGACTTTAACCCCTTTTATTTCATAGGATAAAAGGCAGGAGTTTCTCACTTGGCTCATACATGCCCAAGATGCCTCCAAATTTTCCAACCGTGCAGCCTTTGACTCTTTTGCGTGTGTAAGCAGAGCTTCGGCTGTTGCCATAGGGGCACGCAGAATTGCTTGGTTACAAGCTTCTGATTTGGAGCTCTGGTTACAAGATGAATTCGGGAATGTCCCTTGTACAGGTGAAAACCTTTTTGGTAAGGATTGGCAAGCAAAGGCCAATCAGATGGATGCTGAAAACTCTGCTTTGGATCGACTTTCAAAGTCTACCACTGCTCCTTTTAAGAAAAGATTGTTCAAAAAGACATCTTTTTCTAAAAAGGGAAGATACTATCCTGCTTATTTATTTTATTTATTTATTTATATTCTCTTATATACCACGCTATTCTGCATCAGTGTGGTTTACATTGAACAAACTGAAATTACATTGAACAGGGTATTATAACTTGGAGATAACTATTTTACAGGGAACATGGGCTATGGAGGGTTAAGTGGCTTGCCCAAGACCACAAGGAGCACCTGTGGGACTAGAAACCCCAGTCCTTCCAGCCCAAGGTTGCTATCCTCTAGTGGGATTTGAACCCCCGACCTTCCGGCCTGAAGTACCTTGCCCCAACCACTAGGCTACTCCTCCACTCCACTCCACTGCTTATAGTCAGCAGGCATCTTCTGAAGGTCGTTTTGCTGCAAAGCGTCAGCAACCACCTAAACAGGCCAAATCAAAGGCTGCTAGGCCTGCCATGACCCAGCAGCCTCAGCCTCCTCAGGGCCTTTGACTTGCAGCTAGAGAACCTAGCCTTTCTGGCTCTGGAAGAACCAGAGCCCCTTACCATTCCAGGAAGGTTGACTTACTTTGCTCCCAGATGGGAACAAATCACAGCAGAGCAATGGACACTCTCTATCATAAGGGAAGGGTACAAGCTTCATTTCTTAAGCCTGCCCCCTCACACCATAGTGAAACAGTTCAATTCTCCAACATCTCTCCTCGACCTTCTGGGTCAGGAGATTGCCACCCTTCTTGCTCAAGGGGCAACAGAAGAAGTACCTCTTCTTCAGCAAGGCACAGGGTTCTACTCCCCTTATTTTCTTATTCCAAAGAAAACAGGGGGCTACAGACCCATCTTAGATCTCAGAGAATTGAACAAATTTCTATTCAAGGAGAAATTCAAGATGATTTCTCTCGGTGCTCTGCTTCCATACCTTCAGAGTCAGGACTGGCTTTGTTCTCTCGATCTCAAGGATGCGTACACCCATGTCCTCATCCATCCAACACACAGAAGGTTCCTTCGGTTCCTTTTTGGAGAAAAGCACTACCAATACAGAGTGCTTCCTTTCGGTCTGGCCTCCGCACCAAGGGTGTTCATGAAATGCATGGTAGTAGTAGCTGCATTTCTACGCACCCTGGGAATATTTGTTTTCCCATATCTGGATGACTGGCTCATTCGAGCTCCCTCTCGGTCAAAGGCCACGACTTTTCTAACCTGCACAATGCGTGTCCTTCAGTATTTGGGACTGGTAATAAACATCCCAAAATCCAATCTCACCCCTACTCAATCTCTGGAGTTTATAGGGGCTGTCCTGGATACCACAACTGCAAGGGCCTATCTTCCTCAGGCTCGTTGCCTACGCTTGGTGCAGTTAGCCTCCCAAATACAGTTAAAGTCCCATTTAACTGCTCGGGGAATGTTACAGCTCTTAGGCCACATGGCATCCACCGTGCATGTGGTTCCATATGCTCACCTTCACATGAGATACACCAAAAATTAGGTCAATTACTGAATGATTGGCAATACCACAAAGCAAACAAAAAATCGCTCATGTATCAGTATGGGTAATTTCAACACTTTATCATTTTTGTAATCATACAAAACTTGTATTTAATAAACCGAGGTCTCAGACTCTTGGCTCTGCCACCAGGACTTTCGTCCGTTACAAGGCAGGTTGCCCATTTGCATCAATGACCTCAAAGAACTTAACAGGCTCCCTCCACGGGACAGGCTCCCGCACCAAGACGCCCTACACATATCCGGCTCGCCCCCCACGGGACAGGCTCCCTCCACGGGACAGGCTCCCGCACCAAGACGCCCTACACAGATCCGGCTTGCCCTCCACGGGACAGGCTCCCTCCACGGGACAGGCTATCGCACCAAATACAGACCTCACCAATCAGACTACAGAAGAAGACTTAAGAATACAGACATCACCCGAACAGAACATCACAAAAAAAAAAAAAAAACAACATGCACGCCACATACTTCCTTCCACTCTACCTACTCGTCACACAACTCCTCCCACCAACCACACAACACTACTACCCACAAGCAAACACAACATGGCACCCCCCAACTGTATGGCCATACTTAGAACCTCAGCGCACATACAAAGAGACACTCAGAACATCCCAGGCAAAGCGACCGAACAGACACAAATCAAACTCCCATGCCTGCACAAAGGAAGCACATGTAACAGCAACCTCCTCAACAAAGACAACAACGATTGAGCTCATAAACGCCAGATCCGTCTGCAACAAGATTCACACTCTTGTAGACCACATTGAAGAGCGACAGCCCGACATAATATGCATCACAGAGACATGGCTCAACCCGACTGACAATGTACTACTCAACCAACTAGTACCGGACAACTACTCAGCATACAACTGCCCGCGCACCCACAAGCGTGGAGGAGGAGTTTTGATAATAGCGAAAACGAAACTAAAGTTCAAGACACAGAGCCTCACCGATACACAGCAATGTAACACAATTAGCATCAAGAACAAGAGCATTGCAATCTGCCTAACCTACAGAGCACCCAGAGCTCCACCCGACGAACTAGCCTTCACACTCGAAGAAGCCTGCGCCATAACAACAAACAACAAACCAGCGCTGCTGATCGGAGACTTCAACCTCAAGTCCACCAATGTAAAAGACGCAGAGGCCTTCCTTCAAGCAATGTCCTCACTTCAATTCACACAGATAATCAATGCACCAACACACAGACATGGATCATCCCCAGACCTCATATTCGCATCCAATTACCTAACATCAAGAGACCTAATCTCTCCACCCACCATTACCCCAGTGCCATGGTCTGACCACTACCTAATCGAGACAAGGCTGCGGTCGCAAGAGGACCAGACAAACGAAAGAGCTAACATCTCACACACACAAAGACGATTCAAGTGTTTCGACAAGGACGAATTCATACAGGACACAATACAACATCTGAACCTTACCACAGACGACCTGGAGGAACAAGTTTCCAGCTGGAACAGCATCTTAGCCAACGCCGCCAAACCATCTGATGGCGGGACCAAGAAACAACACCACAACAAGAGACAAAACAAACCATGGTACTCAGCAAAAATACGACAGGAAAAGAGGGAACTCAGAAAGATTGAACGGAGATGGAGAAAACACAAAGCAACTGCCGACCAGCATCTCTGTCTAACAAAGCAAAAGCAATACAATGAACACATCAACCAATCAAAGAAGGAATTCCACACAAACATGATAAACACTTCCATCAACAAACCCAGAGAGCTTTTCGAAATAGTAAAAATCCTCACAAAAGAGCAAACAACAGAAGGGGAAGTACAGGTTGATCCACAGGAATTCGCCGACCACATCAAAAACAAATTCCACTCCACAGAACGAACAACGCCTAGTAGGACCACCAGGACGGACGTACACTCCAAAACCTGGGGCACATTCTCCGCACCCTCAACAGAACAGATATCCCACATCATCTCTACAATCAACACAAGCACTGCTCCTACAGACCCATGTCCAGTGTCATGGGTCAAAGCCACCAAATCAAGCCTCATCCCCACCATACATAAAATGGTACACGACTCACTCACTCAAGGCCTCATGCCAAAGCAACTAAAACTTGCCTCAGTAAGACCCATCACAAAGAAAACAACTCTCGACAAAAAAGACCCAGCAGCATACCGACCAATCTCCAGCATACCCTTCCTCGCAAAAATCATCGAAAAAACACTTCAACTACAACTTCAGGATCACATCGACAAACACGAAACACTCGACGACAACCAACACGGATTTCGTCCCAACCATGGAGTCGAAACGCTACTGATCTATCTCTTCGACAGCATCCTAAGAATAATTGACAAAACCAGGAATGGAATCATAATGATCTTCGACATCTCCTCAGCCTTCGACACAGTGGACCACAACACGCTCCTGGAAAGACTAAAGAACATTGGTATACACGGTATCACATGGAAATGGTTCCACTCGTACCTAACCGAAAGACAGCTACAGGTCAAGGTGGGACACATCACCTCCCGACCCATAAAAGTCCGACAAGGAGTACCTCAAGGATCTGCGCTCTCAGCACTCCTATTTAACATCTACATCAACCAATATGCAACATCATGAAAGAGAACAACATTCAATACACAATCTATGCGGATGACATCATGATATACACCCCGATATCAATCGACAACCCGGATTTCTCTAAGATAACAGACTGCCTTACCCAAATGACCAGTTGGTGTCAAAACAACAACCTCGCAATAAACTACAACAAGACTGAAGCTTTAATCATCACTCGGAACCAAAGCTTCATACACCCACCAAATATAAAGATACAAAGCACTACTATACCAATACGGTCAGAAGTGAGATACCTCGGGGTTACCCTGGACAATAAACTCAATCTCAAGCCACACATAGACAAGACCATCCAAAAAGCCTACTACAAGATGCGAATCATCAGGAGACTGAAACCACTACTCGCCCCAGAACACTTCCGTACCGTCTGTCAAGCACTGATAACCCCACTACTGGACTTCTGCAATCCGATATACCTTGGACTACCGAAACAAGCCATCAAACCACTCCAACTGGCACAAAACACAGCAGCACGATTCATATCCGGAACTGCAAGACAGGAGCACATCACACCCACCTTGAAGGACTTACACTGGCTTCCAATCGGTGCACGCATCAGATACAAAACTATCATAAACCTATTCAAGATAAAACAGCACACATCAGCCAACAGCCTGCACACCCTCATACAACCAGACACCAGCACACGTCCTAGAAGAAAACAAACACACAACCGAGTCAGCACCCCAAGTGAATACAAACACACACGCAAGGACACAACAGACAGAGCACTATCCATGGCGGCTCCAACAATATGGAACAAACTACCGGACGACTTGAGGGCAACCACAGACCTCAAAGACGTCAGAAAACAGCTGAAAACCATGCTGTTCATAGAACACTATGGTCACATCACATAACCTAATTGTCTGTATAACAGCACATGTTACCGCCTAACACTGTATGTATATAAATGTCTTTAGCACCACTGTATATAGCCCACATTGTACATAGCTCAAACCAATCTAGCACACAATACAACACACACTCAACAAAATCCTCACCCTCACTGCATGTATAACACACTCACACTACCAGATTATTTGCTGTGATACCACCTTGATTATTATGATAAGGCGGTTTAGAAATACTGTTAAATAAATAAATAAATAAATAAACAGGTGATTATATTCAGACACGTATTAACGTTTCACTAAATGTTCAATCTTTGCACTTATCTGGATCGCCCAAATACACCCGCTCAGTTAGGACATTTTAAGGATCCCGACGCCCTCCACAGGTACCGCTCTCGCGTTTCATAACTATACTTTCATTAGGGGATCACACAGAGACAAACGTCCATAGTTCTTCTTACTGATTATCTATAAAACACATAAAACAAACATGCTAATAATCCCATAATACCCATCCACACACATATAACCCATTCTTCTTGTAATATCCCAACTACCCAAGGACAAAAAATAATTTAATATTAAATACCTTAAACAAGATCTGCTGCCCGCGTTTCACCGGTCTTTACCGCTTCCTTTCCTGGCTCGAAAGAAACGCCGCGCATGTGAACTAAACCCTCCCTTCCATCTTTAAAGGGACGCACGAAATTCAATACTCCAATCACTATGCCTATTTTCCCCCTTGTTTTTAAACCAGCAATTAAGCCCACCATCTCTACATCAGGGGCCAGCCCATATAAAGTACCAATAGTCTATAGATACAACTACACTCGCTGAGTGTGTTAAAGCTATCACTAACTGAAACAATATCACAAGCAACTCGCCCAATCTATAGAGGCATTTAAGCCATTCGGGGCCACTGTATTAAATGTAAATATCCACCATTGCTCACGTCTAATTAGTAACTGTGAGCCCCTGTTACCCACAAAATAGACCACAACCTAATTATCACTATTTTCCTGTAAATAATGTAATTATAACCGATCTACAGCCATACCACTCTCAGTCTTAGTTATTTGGTCAAGACAACAGACCCTAAGTTGATCATACTGATGGTGTTTCTGCATACAATGTTCTACTATAGGGGCCTCACGGATACCGCATTTAATCCGACTCTTATGCTCTCTAATGCGAACCCTGAACGCTCGTGTGGTTTTCCCTATGTAGACCAATCCACATGGGCAAAATATAGCATAAACTATACTGGTGGAACCACAGGTAGTTGATGATCTTAATTCTCTTCGATGACCATTATATTCAAAAAAAGAAACTTCTAATGTAAGCGAACAAATGTTACAGCTGCCACAACAACGATGCCCTTTCGGCACAGTCTGCCTGGAAGTGTCTTCCAGCGATCGCAACACTGCGGGACTCAAAAGCTCTTTAAGATTTCTATCTCTAGTCCAAACACATCTAATAGATTTCTTTTGAAGACCCGGAACTGCCGTAAGGATATTAGAATGCTTCTGAATGATACGCTGCAGCGCCAAACTCAATGGAGAATATCTGGTGATAAAATTTACATGTGTAGAGTCCAGCTCCCTCGAGGTAATCGGACGGGATTCCAACAACAGAGCTCGATGATTAAAAAGTGCTCGAGTGTATGCTCTCTTTCTCCAGGACCAAGCAGGAAGTCAGTCTTCACATATGGGTGACGTCGGCGCCGACGGAGCCCTCGTGCGGAGCATTTCCCCAGCTTTCACAGAAAGCCTTTGGGAATTGCAGCGCGCATGCGTGGTCCCCTTCCCGCCCAAGGGTGCCATCTTGCTCAGTCTTCTTTTTTCCGCGGAGCCCGACGGACGAAGTTCGTTTTTCCCCGAGTGAAAAGTTGATTTTTCTCTATTTTTCTATTTTTCCTCCGGTTCGACGCCGGATCCTTTTCCCGCCGAACTGATACGCCGGTATCGAGTCCTTTCTCTCTTTTTTCGGTTTTTGTCCTTTGTGACTGGCGTTCGCGCCTTTTTTCTTTTTTCCTGGCAGACCGGTCTTTTGACCTAGCAGGGGCCCTTTTTCCCCCGATGGCTGCCAGCGGGTTTAAAAAATGTGATCGGTGTAAGAAACTTATGTCTCTTACCAACACACATGACTGCTGCCTCTGTTGCCTCGGACCCAATCATGACCCGATGATCTGCGGTCCATGTGGCAAAATGTCCTCAAAGGCCTTGAGGAGTCTGCAGCACCAGAGGGATAGAATTTTTTCTGACTCCGCGTCCGGCCGGGCCCGGACCTCGTCAGAGGCCTCAACGTCTCGGGACTCCGGCCCCGAGCAGCGTTGGGGTTCCTCTGAGCGGGGGTCTCTTTCGCGGGAACATCGCAGGAAGAAGAAACCCGCGAGGGCGGCATCGGTGGATGCTCCTGGTTCCTCGAGGGCCAGGTCGCATAGCCCCGATAGCCGCCCCGGGTCTTCGGAGTCAGAGAGGCCTGCCAAGCATCCTCGTGTCGAGATGGAGTCTCCTGGACATGTAAGTGCTGTTGTCCTCGTTGACTCTCCTCCGAGGGAGCCGGCGTCGGGCCCGACGCCGTCGGGGCCCGAGTCGGGGGCTGCTGGGTCTCCTGAGCTCAGACTCAGGTTGACGGTCTTGGAGAGCAGCTTCGCTGCCTTCATGGAACAGCAGCGGGCATTGATCGCCGGTCTCACCGGTGCATCTGCCCCGACCACCGGGACCTCGACGTCCAAGTCGACCCCAGAGGCCGAGCCGATCCTCGAGTCCATGCAGGCTCGAGTCGATCCTCGGCCACGGTCTCCCTCGACCTCCCGTTCGGGGCCGAGGTCGTCGATGCTGACACCCTCGGCGTCGGGCCGGAGGGCATCGGTGCCCGCCCATCCAGAGCCGCTCGATTCCTCCTCCGAGGAGTCGGGCTGGGAGACGGAGGACGAAGAATCACCCGACACCCATCGGACTCGGTGTGTCCCCTCAGACTCACCCGAGTCCGAACCTCGGAGACGGTCCCCACCGGAGGATACCCGGTTCTCGGACTTCGTCCGGGATATGGCCAAGGCCTTGGCCTTCCCCGCGGATCCCGAGGAGGAGCCTCGAGCCGAGGAGCTCGAGGCTCTCCAGTATGACTCTCCCCCGAAGGAGGCCTTTACTGTTCCGGTTCCTCCGATGCTGGAGCGGCTACTCTTCCGCATGTGGGAGACCCCAGCTTCGACGCCGGTGTTACGCAAACGGGTCGATTCCATTTATCGAGTCCGCTAGAGCCCAGGGTTCCAAAAGGCACAATTACCACACCACTCCATTGTTGTGGAATCGGCCATGCATCGACTGAAAAGTCAGAAGATGCACTCCTCGGTGCCTCCCAGCCGGGAGGCCCGGAACCTGGATGCCCTCGGTAGGAAGTGCTTCAGGGCTCTATGCTTGCTTGCCGTGTCCAGACATACCAGCTCTACATTGGCATGTACCTCCGAGACCTGGCAAAGGAGATTGCCGGGTTCTCTGCTGGTCTCTCTGAGGAACCTTTGCAGAGGTTCCAGGCCCTGTCCACCGGTATTCGAGAGTGCTCGAAATTTATCTCTCGAGCAGCCTACGATGGCTTCGAGGCTTTGGCCCGAGTAGCCGGGGCCGGCATCGGTGCCCGCCAACAGGCTTGGCTACAGTCTTCCGACCTTGAGCCATGGGTCCAGGACAAGTTCGATGTCCCCTGCCGGGGTGAGAACCTCTTTGGCAAGCCCATGGCTGAAAAGGCTACAGAACTCGAGACCGAGACTCTGACCCGGACTAGGCTTTCCAGGAAAACCTCTGCCCCTTCTCATAAAAAGAAGGGCTCGGGAAAAAAGGCCTTTTACCCGAGGAAGTTATCGGCCTTCAAACAGTACCCTCATTATCAGGCCTCTGCAGCTCCCCAACAGGTTCAGCAGGCCAAGGGGCAGGGTCAAGGGCCCCGTAGGCCGAAGACCCCCAAGCCACCAACACCAGCCCCTGTTCAGCAGGGTGGGGGTTTTTGACTCAAACAGCATAACCTCTTCTCCTCAGCTGGCTTCTCTCAGCACAGGAGGCCGGCTGGCCCACTTTGCCCACAGGTGGTCAGCCGTCACATCAGATACCTGGGTCCTTCATATAGTCCAAAGGGGCTATCTTCTCCATTTTCACCAGGTACCTCCCTCCTATTTTCCAGGGGAGCCTCCAAGACTCCCTCTGCACAGGGACCTACTCCTTCAGGAGTTGACAGGTCTATTAAAGGATCAGGCTGTGGAACCGGTGCCCCACCACCTGAGAGGTCAAGTTTTTATTCCAGGTACTTTCTGGTACCAAAAAGAACAGGAGGCCTCAGACCCATCTTAGACTTGCGAAACCTCAACAAGTTCCTGCAGAGGGAAAAGTTCAAGATGCTTACCCTTGGAATCCTGCTGCCCTACCTCCAGCAGGGAGACTGGCTATGCTCCTTGGATCTAAAGGATGCGTATACTCGCATCCTTATCCATCCAGACCACAGACAATATCTCAGGTTTGTTGTGGGAGGAAACCACTATCAGTACAGAGTGCTTCCCTTTGGCCTCTCATCCGCTCCCAGGGTGTTCAACAAGTGCCTGGCAGTGGTGGTGGCCTACCTGAGGCTTCAGGGTCTCTTTGTGTTCCCGTACCTGGACGACTGGCTCATAAGGGGCCAATCTTCCCTGGAGGCCAACCAGGCCACCCTTCGCACTGTGGCTCTGCTTCAGCACTTGGGGTTTGTCATAAACTTCGCAAAGTCCACTTTGCTCCCGTCCCAGAACTTAGAATTCATAGGGGCCAGACTAGACACTCTTCAAGCAAAGGCTTTTCTGCCTCTGGACAGGGCCCACAGGCTAATGGATCTGGCCAGCCAGTTTCGCAGCAGTTCCCTGGTATCTACCAGGCAACTCCTGAGACTACTCGGCCATATGGCTTCCACAGTTCATGTCACCCCCAATGCCCGCCTGCACATGCGACCTGCTCAGTGGAGCCTTCGCACTCAGTGGCATCAAGCCTCGGGGGGCCTAGCGGACTCAGTGCAGATCTCCGACCTCCTGGCTTCATCTTCCAAATCAGGTACTAGGAGTGGTTTTCTAATCCCCTCTGCATACTCAGGTGCTGACAACCGATGCCTCTCTTCTCGGTTGGGGAGCACATTGCCAAGGGACGTGTACTCAGGGTCTCTGGACCCCTTGGGAGGCTGCTTAACAGATCAACTTCCTGGAGCTACGGGCAATACGCCTAGCTCTGAGGGCCTTCTCCCACCTCGCCTCTCACCAGTCTGTACTAGTCCAGACGGACAATCAAGTTGCCATGTTCTATGTAAACAAACAAGGAGGCACAGGCTCCTCCCTTCTCTGTCAGGAAGCACAACGGCTGTGCTCTTGGGCAGTCAATCACGGAATCCTTCTCAAAGCTGTCTACCTCCCAGGTCAGGAAAATTACCTGGCGGACAAATTGAGCAGGATCCTGCATCCACACGAATGGAGATTAAACCCGTCGGTGGTTCAGCAGGTCTTTCTCAAGTGGGAACTCCCCACCATAGACCTTTTCGCCAGTCCTCTGAACCGGCAACTACCAAGATTTTGCTCCAGGCAACCGCATCCTCTCAGAGTAGCAGCGGATGCGTTTCTGATCTTGTGGTCCACAGGCCTACTGTATGCGTTTCCTCCCACGCCACTGGTGTCCAGAACGCTGTTCAAAGTCCTCCAGGATGGGGCTTCATTGATTCTCATAGTCCCCCAGTGGCCGAGGCAACCGTGGTTCCCGCTTCTGCTACAGCTAGCGGTGGACACTCCTCTTCCTCTAGGGTTTCAACACAATCTCCTGTCTCAGGATCAGGGGACTCTCTTGCACCCCAACCTCCAGTCCCTTCATCTGATGGCCTGGCTGCTGAAAGGGTAGTCCTAGCTCCCCTACTACTACCTAGAGAGGTGGAAAATGTAGTCTTGGCCTCTCGGCGTCCTTCCACCAGGAAGTCCTACGCTTTTAAGTGGTGTAGATTCTCCACATGGTGTGCTCAGCGCAGTGAGAATCCCTTCTCGTGCTTGGTAGCGGTAGTGTTGCAATACTTGTTCTACCTCTCCAATCTGGGCCTTAAGTCTAACTCTGTCTGAGTTCACCTTGGTGCTCTCTCCGCCCACCACTCACCAGTGGACGGCAGGCCTCTTTCCAACCACCCTTTGGTGGCTCGTTTCCTCAGAGACCTTCTTCTGCTTAAGCCTCCTTTACGTCCACCGGCTCCTGAGTGGGATCTGAATGTGGTCTTACAGCGGCTTACTTGTCCGCCTTTTGAACCTATGGCTACCTGCCCTCTCCGTTTTCTCTCCTGGAAAACTTTATTTCTGGTAGCTCTCACCTCTGCTAGGTGAGTGAGTGAACTGCAGGCACTAGTGTCTGATCCTCTTTACACTAGATTCTACAGGAATAGGGTAGTCCTACGGACTCACCCTAAGTTTCTTCCTAAAGTTGTCTCACCTTTTCACCTCAATCAGGAGGTGGTTCTTCCGACCTTCTTTCCCAGGCCGCATGCCAACCGGGCTGAGATGGTCTTGCATACCCTGGACTGTAGAAGGGCGTTATCCTTCTACCTTGACCGTACGCGGGAACATCGGAAGGTTGTTCAGCTTTTCGTTTCTTTTGACCCCAATAATTTGGGGCTCCCTGTCTCCAAGCGTACGTTGTCCATATGGGTTGCTGACTGTATCGCCTGGGCTTATGGGGCAGCCAGCCTCTCGTTGGAGGGTCGAGTCACGGCTCATCGTGTCAGGGCGAAGGCTGCGTCAGTGGCTCATCTCCGCTCTGTTCCGTTGGCAGACATCTGCCAGGCCGCTACTTGGTCTTCAAGCCAGACTTTTGCGGCCCATTACTGCCTTGAGAGGGAGTCCCGCAGGGACAGTGCTTTCGGACAGGCAGTACTCCATAATCTCTTTGGGGTTTAGGCAACTCCTACCCTCCGACCCTGGTGTTGGGCTATCGGTCGGGGGCGTTCTCAGAGAAGATTCCTTCCTTCTGTGCTGACGAGCTAGAGGGAGCTCATTTTTCAGCTTGAGGTCTCCGGTAGCCTTAAGCTGGGGAGTCCCATATGTGAGGACTGACTTCCTGCTTGGTCCTGGAGAAAGAGTAGTTACTCACCTGTAACAGGTGTTCTCCAGGAGCAGCAGGAATCAGTCCTCACAACCCTCCCTCCTCCCCTTGGAGTTGCAGTCATATCATTTGTTTTTTGCTAATTTTTTGCTGTCTTTTAGCTATGTCGTCAGACTGAGCAAGATGGCACCCTTGGGCGGGAAGGGGACCGCGCATGCGCGCTGCAATTCCCAAAGGCTTTCTGTGAAAGCTGGGGAAATGCTCCGCACGAGGGCTCCGTCAGCGCCGACGTCACCCATATGTGAGGACTGATTCCTGCTGCTCCTGGAGAACACCTGTTACAGGTGAGTAACTACTCTTTATTATCTGATGGAGATATCCACGAGACAAAAAATCAGCAAATAATGCTTTAGATCGGCATTTATACTCTCGTACATCCGAACAATTCCTACGAAACCGCAGGAACTGGGAATATGGAAGACTTTCCTTAAGACGACGAGGATGCAAACTGCGAAAATGCAAAAATGTAATCTTATCAACTGCCTTCTTGAAAACTGATGTTAACCACCCAACGGGGCCTCTCATAATCTGCAGATCCAAAAACGTGAGGATGTCTCTATGAAAAGAATATGTAAAGGTTATGTTGGAATCCTGATGATTTATCCAGTCAAAAAACTGATACAAAGATTCCTCTGTGCCTCGCCACATCATGAAGATGTCATCAATATATCTCCTCCATAGCAATATCTGAGGAGTATATTGCGATGGAATAACCCACTGCTTCTCAAAAATCCCCATATAGAAATTTGCTATGGATGGAGCGCACGTAGCGCCCATGGCCACTCCGGCAACTTGTTGATGCAGGTCGTTCTGAAAGAGAAAATAATTTTGCTGAATGGCTAACTGAGCCAAAGCCATGATAAACTTAAATTTGGGTTCTGATATATCCCCATTTGGTGTTCAAAGAAGGGTCTTAACCCTCTTGCAATACCTCTGAATTCGTTACTAGAGTGTCTTCTGCATCTATCCCATGCAGGCCTTAAAACAAATCAGTAAGAGTCCATTTGAGTGCTATTGCAGCGTCCCTCTAGCCTCTCAATGGACAGCCTATTTCCTCTCATCCTCTTATAGCAAGATTCATGAGAGGCCTTCTTTTAACTAAACCTCCCATTAGACTACCTCCAGTGGCATGGGGCTTAAATCTGGTTCTTGGCCAGCTTATGAAGCCACCCTTTGAACCTTTAGCCACCACCTCCTTGAAATTTCCTTCTTGGAAGGTTATCTTTCTCATTGCAGTCACCTCAGCACGTCGCATCAGTGAGTTGCAAGCCTTGGTAGCTAATCCTCCTTATACAAGGTTCCATCATGATACGGTAGTCCTCAGGACCAATCCACACTTTATGCCCAAAGTGGTCTCACCTTTTCATCTGAATCAAGAGGTATACTTACCTGTCTTTTTCCCAGGACCTCATGCATCAAGTGCAGAGAGGAATCTTCATACTTTGGATTGTAAAAGAGCTCTCGCCTTTTACTTACAAAGAACACAGCAACATAGAAAGTCTTCTCAACTCTTTGTTGCTTTTGATCCTTCCCATTTAGGACTTCCAGTTTCTAAGAGAACACTGTCCAACTGGATTGCTCAGTGTATTTATTTCGCCTACCAGAGTAGGAACCTATCTCCAGGAACAAGCAGGAATGAGTCTTCACATGTGGGTACGTCGGCGCCGACAGAGCCCGCACGGGAATGCTCCCCAGCTTCCAATCAGAAAGCTTTTGGGAGCATCCCTCGCGCCTGCGCGGTGACTTCCCGCCTTTCCCACTGCCTCTTCCCCAGTTTTCGTTTTTCCGCAGAGCTGGCAGGACGTACCTCCTGTCACCGCAGAAACTTTTTTCTCTGAAATTCCTTTTTCTTGTTTTCTTGTGGTCGCAGCCGTTTTTCCCGCCGATACCGGCACCACCGGTGCCTTATTCTTTTCTTTTAATCACTTCGAGGTAATTTTTCTCCTCGAGTCCCTTCTGAGGCCTACCGGGCCTTTCCAGCATGGAGCCGCCTTCCCCTAAGAAGTGCCTCCACTGTGGAAACTTAGTTTTCTATTTAGACTCCAACGCCTGGTGTCTATCCTGTTTGGACCCTGACCCTTTTTCCCCCGGTCCATCGGGCTTTAGTATTGGGAGAAGACCTTCTCTTTTTCGGATATCCCTCGATGCCGTTTTTCCTCCTGAGGTGAGGACATTGATTTCATCTTCTCTACAGGATCAGGTAACCCACAAACAGTCTCTTAAGACTAGCCAATTCTTGAGGGGTAAGTCTCATGCCCAGCATGATGACGGCTCCGGCCTTCCTCTCAAGACCCCTTTGGCGATAAAACCCCGGCGGGAGTCTTCGGGCTCCAAAGCATCCACGGGGTTTCAGGTTGTTCCTGGGGTTCACTCCTCACAGAACATTCCTGAGCCATGCTCGGGGGTGGTATCCACTTCGAGCGGTACCAATCCCCTGGCATCGGCGCCGGCGTCGAGTGCTCCACTCTTTGCCAAGGATCGTCAACTGGTGTCCTCGGTGCCTTCGGGGCCGATCGATTCGACCCAGACTGGCTTTCCTGCATCCCAGCCATGCACGGGGGTGGTACCGGCTTCGAGCGGTACCGCTTCCCTGGCGTCGGCATCGGTGTCGAGTGCTCCACTCTTCACCAGGGATCGCCATCTGGTGTCCTCGGTACCTTCGGGGCTGATCGATTCGACCCAGACTGGCTTTCCTGCATCCCAGCCATGCACGGGGGTGGTACCGGCTTCGAGCGGTACCGCTTCCCCGGCGTCGGCATCGGTGTTGAGTGCTCCACTCTTCACCAGGGATCATCATCTGGTGTCCTCGGTACCTTCGGGGCCGATCGATCCGACCCAGACTAGCTTTCCTGCACCCCAGCCATGCGCGGGGTTGGTGCCGGCTTCGGGCGCTGCCGGTTCCCCGGCATCGACGCTGGTGTCGAGTGCTCCGCTCTTCACTAGGGATCGTCATCGGGGGTCCTCGGTGCCTTCGATCGATACGACCCAGACTGGCTTTCCTCTGTCCCAGCCAGCCGCGGGGTTGGTTCTGGCTTCAAGCGGCGCCAATGCCTCGGCATCGGCGCTGGTGTCGAGGGTTTCACTCTCCACCGGGGCTCGTCGTCAGGTATCCTGGGTACCCTCGGGGCCGATCGATACGCCCCGGAAGGCCTTTCCTCTTTGTACGCCATGCTCGGAGGGGGTACCGGCTTCGAGCGGTACCTATACCCCGACATCGGCGCCGGTGTCGAGTGTTCCCCTCTTCACCGAGCGTCGTCTTCGGACGTCCTCGGCGCCTTCGGCACCGATCGATGTGATTCCGATTGGCTTTCAGAGATCGCCATCGCCGACACCGCCACTGACGCCGGGGCCCCCTAGACGGGCATCGATAACCTCGCTCGCTTCGATGCCCAGCCTCGAATCGATATCCAGTCTAGATGACTTGGTTCCGACACGTTTCGGAACCGATCCATGTCCCTTCCGGCTACGCAGTACCGAGGATAGTCACCACAGCTCTCTGGTTGCCTCGGTACCGCTTCGGCAACCTCCGCTGCCTGCTCCGAGGGCATTGCCGTCCCCGGGGTCGGGGCCGATGTCGATTCTTGCGGTTCCATCGGTGCCATCGATCCTTTCGATGCCTAGCTTGGAATCGATACCGGGAACCGACGACGCAGTACTCACTGCCTCGTATCGGAACTGTCGGTATCCTTCTCCGTCCAGCAGGATCCCTTTTGTGCACCAGTCCTGTAGGTCTTCTGGTGTCCAAGCTGCTCATTCAACCTCAGCCTACCCAGGAATAGCTCCTCTGGGAGATCCTTCTTTTCAGGATTTCTCCTTGACATGGCAGCCTTTCTTGCCATTCCTATTCCTGGGCCTACTCTTAACCAAGGTCCTGCAGAAAAAGCAGCCATAATGCTTCCTTTACATCCTTCTTTGCAGGACCTTCTTCTGGGGGTTTGGCAGTCACCTTTAAAGGTTCCTGCGCCTTCTACAGCCATGCATGTTCTGTATCAGGTGCCCCCCTCTCCGGGGTTTCAGAAGCACCAACTTCCGCATCATTCCATTGTAGTGGAATCAGCAATGAGGAAGGTCAGAAGCAAGAAGAAGCATTCTTCTGGTCCTCCAGGTCGTGCATCTAAAGCACTTGATGCCTTTTGGCGTCAAACCTTCCAAACGTCCTTGTTGGCTTCTAGAATTATTTCATATATTTTTTATATGAGTCTGACGCTTCGGGAGGTCACAGAGAAATTATCTCTTTTGTCTCCTTTTTTGTCAGAAACTAAGGCCTCTAACTATTCCTTCCTTCTTAATCATAGCAGGAATATCTCTTGGTTCCTTTCTCGTGCTTCTCTAGACTCTTTTGAGTCTGTTAGCAGGTCCTCTGCTATTGCCATTGGTGCACGTCGTACAGCCTGGCTGCAGGCTTCAGACTTGAGCAGATGGGCACAACATACACTGGGTAATTCTCCGTGTACCGGAGAAAATCTTTTCAATAGCGAGGCTTTACGTCAGGTTGCTCAGTGCTCCACTGACTTTCCTAGTTCTGTAAACCATCCTAAGCCTTCTTTTTCCCCAGGATGTAGGAAGTGTCCTACCAAACCTTCTTTCCCTAAGAAGAGAAAGTTTCATCCTCCTTCTGCCCATCCTCCAGATGTACCCAAGCAAGGGACATCTCACCCTGGTCGGAAGTTTCCAGACTCTCACCAGGATACTCATGACCAGCAGCCATAGGCTCCTGTATGCGGCTGTCTACAATTAACTTCTTCTTACCAGAAGTTTATTCTTCCAACTCTACACTGGGTTTTCTTTTCAGTATGACAAGTAGTTAGGATGCTTTTGTCCAGGGGTTACGGTATTCTCCCTTTCTTCGTACTGTAAAGGGAGATCACCACTATCCCATGATAGTTCTGTCCCCACATGGACATTCTTTCCTTCAACTGACTTACCCTAGGGTACGTCCCTCCAACCCCCTCTCTTCCAGGGTTTCCCCTGCTTGAGTTGGTACCATACTGAAACATCTCTTTCTCTCTTCCAGTGTGGACTTCCGGTTGTCAGACAGGGCCGGAATATCTCCGCTCCCTTGGTCTGTCTTCTCCCTGTTTCCATGTAGGAGAATCCCCTCTGCTTTTTTGCTCAGGTTATCTTCTCCTAGCCATATCCTCATCTAGGATGGGGCAACATGTCTGACTTCTGCCAGTTTTATCCCCTGCAGAATGCTCTCTGAAATCGTCAGAGCAGCTTCCCACTATGGGCCCTTGCCATGGAGCATTGGACTTTGTCTCTGGGGGTCTTCCATATTATAGACGAAGTTTATATATTCATTCCATGGCTATCTAGATAATTATACCCTCTTGTCTTCCATTGTGATACAGAAGACAAGTTTTTCTGCGTGAATGTCCAAGGAGCTCCCAATCTGGCAGGAATCTACCCCTTTTTCCTTACAGCTTGGCATTATGTTTTCTGCTCCACTTGGACAACGCATACTTTTTTACTGTACAATGATGCCCCTGAGTCCCTTGGCGGGGTCATCCTGGTATCTTGATCTATGCGTTTTCTTGTCCTTGGGACACACCAGCAGCCTAAAGTGCTCCTGACGTGCTCTTACCGGACTGTTATTGTCCTCTGTTCTTCACGCAACCATACTGCAATTCCACTGGTCTGCATTCCTGCACCACAGAAATAGATTCTCTATACTCCTTCAGGTGGTTACACCCTCTACTATTAGATGAATCTTTTCACATCACATGCCCCATGTGGATGTTCTTCTGTGGCCCAGTTGCAGGCATGGATCCTCAGTATTATTTTCATGTATGTATGTGTCCTCTGCATACATGTTTTTGTACCCTGGGTGGGCATAAGCCATGCCCATCTATATCTATATGTAGATATGTATCTACATTCTATATATAGATATACATGTCACACTTGTCTAGACATATATATTCACATCCGTATGGATATGTATGTAGTTCCATATATGTATATATATATATATATATATATATCTGTATAGGTATGCGCTTATTGGGAGATGTTCATAGCACCCGGTGTATTACCCACTATCTCCCTAACTGCCGGTACTAAAGTTTTTTTACTTTCTTAAGGGGTCCAGAAAGTCCACTTGCCCTTATCAGACGGCTTGGCGGCTGGGACCTGTCATACTCACAATTATTGCTGTGACGTCAACAGCTTCTATTTTTGTTATACACCTCCCTATCTATGAGGTGTCCAACTTCCACGTCTTCCTATCTCTTACCAGCTAGGAAGGACAGTGTCCATTTTTAGTGTTCCGGAGTATCCTTCTGTTCTCCCGGGGAAAAGGGGTTTTTTCCATACCCTCTCTTCCCTTCCGGACTGGGCTAATTTCCAGATCGGTCAGTCTTCTTCTTTTAGTTCTCAATGTTAATAACTCTGTACCTAAAAGGTAAGTAACTGTGCTTTCTCTGGAAGGCCATGTCACAGCTCACAATGTGAGGGCCATGGCAGCCTCAATGGCTCATCTAAACTCTGTGTCCATCGACCAAATCTGTCGAGCGGCCACCTGGGCCTCGGTTCATACCTTCACAGCCCATTACTGTTTGGACAAGGACTCCCGCCGGGATGCCTCGTTTGGTCAGGCTGTTCTCAAACACCTATTCCATTCCTAATCAACTCCTACCCACCTACCCTGGTTGGATGCCAGAGATCCATGGGGGGAGGTGAAGCCCTTTTCAAGGACACACAACTCTGGGGTCTCTCCCTGGCATCTGCAGCTAGGGAGTCCCCATATGTGAAGACTCATTCCTGCTTGTTCCTGGAGATAGCACAGTTACTTATGTGTAACAGGTGATCTCTGGGAACAGCAGGAATAAGTCATCACAACCCACCCACCTCCCCTAGGAGTTGTATCTCTCTCTCTATCTTTCCTTCCCTCTCTCTCTCTCTTTGTCTCAGCTTTAAAACTCGAACTGGAGAGAGTCGGTTGGGAAAGGCGGGAAGGCAGCACGCAGGCGCTGTGGGATGCTCCCAAAAGCTTACTTATTGGACGCTGGGGAGCGTTCCCGCGCAGGCTCCGTCGGTACCGACGATACCCATATGTGAAGACTTATTCCTGCTGTTCCCAGAGATCACCTGTTACAGGTAAGTAACTGTGCTTTACTCCCAAAATATCTGCCTCCCCAATCCAAGAAGAAAATAATTCCACATTAGTCTTTGGAGGTATGAGTGTTTGAAAGGGCTTCAGAAACTTAATGGTTGACAAAATTATCTCATTGCAATCAAGTAGTCATGCAGTTCCTGAATAGGAAGGGAGGGAGGTATTCAGTGTCATCAAGTTGTATAATCCAGCAATTGCGACTTAACCAATGGAAACGCAATACAATCCTGGCACATTGAGTCAAGACATTCTGGCCCACCATCAGTTGATCAGGAAGTAATAAACATGATGCACATGGAGAATAATTTTATAAAGCCCTGCTTAATTAATGACATATGTTTCTGCATGTATTTCAGACATGTTTCATAAAATCAAATATGTGTGAATTGACTTTATAAAATATGGACGTAAATGGGCAAAGATGGGCAATAATATAAGGTGCGATCATTTACACCAGCCCTAAAGCTGGTCTAAGTGCCTATGCCTAGATTTTTCAAATATGTGCATAAATTATAGTATTGTATAACCTATACATATACTTGTGCCTTCTGCCTATGCTCTACCCAAACCACCCTAGTACATGCCCACTGTGGAAGTCCGCACCATCAGAGCTCAACATATTTATAAAATTGAAACCGGCTGAAGTATGCATGTGCATACACATTAGCATGCATAAATCACTAAATGTTATGATCTACGCGCGTAAATATTACATACATTTACACAGCTCCTTATAGAATCACCCTCTTGGAGAGGAGCACATCTGTGCTGGATCTGCTTGTAACAATCCTCCACAAGAAGATACCATTTTCTGGTTCAGAAAGACAATCCTGCAAAAGACACTTTCTCTTTTTAATTTGGGAAAAGAACTCTTATATACATCTCTTCCCCGAGTCCTGGTCACCAGTATTTGAATAATATCTCAGAAATAGGATCTTTGGCACCAGATTGGATCGGACAGATTTTCTTCTGTCTCTCACCTGAGATTTCCTTTTAAATTTAATGGAGTGCAGTAAACCATTCTCTTCCCTTTTTGACAGAGTTCTTTATCATTTTCTGACCCTGCTAATCATTAAATGAGTGGCAGTCAATCTTCCCACACATCTTAGGTGCTTTATGTATAAAATTCTCCAGACATGCCTTCTTGGATACATGACTGATGAACATGACAGATAAGTAAATTCACTTTACATTCTGATGATTCTTCCAGCCCCTCAAGCTTTCAGTGAAACATCAAAGAAAAGGAGATGGGAATGACCCCCACCGAACAGCTAGATTTTCAAAACTAAATCTAGAATGTAAACCTTTTTTTAACCTAGAATACTATCCTCATGTCAAAATCTCACTCATTTTTATATCAGCACAGGTTATTCTTTCAATTTGTTCACTAAAAAAAAAACCTATTTTTCAATATCTGATTTCAGGGGTGGAAAAATTTGTAGTAACCTATCTTAAATAGCTGCTATACCAAGCGACACTGACAGCACAGAGTGAGGTAGTCCGCTATGGCCCACGGTAATTCTAGTTCCTAACTCTGGACAACATAGTTTATAGTAGGAGATGCTGTAGCCAAGGCAGCCCTTGCTTTACAGTATGAGAGGAGACATTGTGCCCTGTGACAACCCCTGCCACTGAACTGCACAGAATCTCCAGGAACAAGCAGGAATGAGTCTTCACATATGGGTATCGTCAGTACCGACGGAGCCTGCGAGGGAACGCTCCCCAGCGTCCAGTAAGAAAGCTTTTGGGAGCATCCCACAGCGCCTGCGCGCTGCCTTCCCGCCTTTCCCAACCGCCTCTCTCCAGTTCTTCATTTCCGCGGAGCCAGCAGGTCGTGTTCCTGTCACCGCAGAAGAATTCTTTATTTTTTTCTTTATTTTTCTGTGTCGCGTCTGCTTTCTTCAACGTCAGACCGGTACCGCCGGTCTTTTCTTTTCTTTCTTATACAAAAAAACCCCCAAAAAAAACCTTTTCTTTCTTCAACAGTGCATTTGCGGTTTGGGCCTTAGGCCTGAACAATTTTCTCCTCATGGAGAAGCCTGCTTCTGGGTTTAAAAAGTGCACGAATTGTGGCGGTACTATTTCTGTCACCGACACCCATGATTGGTGTCTAAAATGTTTGGGTCCTGACCATTCCATCACGGATTGTGTGTCCTGTACCATGATGTCTAAAAGAGGTCGGCAGAACCGAGCAGCCAAGCTCAGTACCCTGTTTCCCTCTGATGCAGCCTCGGTGGCATCGACGTCTTCCAGGGCTGCTTCTTCCTCCCATGGATCTCAGGTAACCAAACATAAATCTAGCCGGTCCTCGAAGGGCAAATCTCCCTCTAAGCATCGAGATGCCTCCAGGCTTGTCCTCGAGGAATCCGCACCGGCAAAATTACCCCGGCGGGAAGTTCCGGCTTCCAAAGCATTATCTATGGGGTCACAGGTGGACATCGATGACTCGGCCTCGACCGATCACCTGTTGCCGTGTTCTGGGGTACCGGTGGCCTCCACCGGTACTGACATCCAGACTCTGGTGGCGTCGATGGATCAGAAGATTCTGTCCATGCAGCGCACCCTAACGGCGTTTATGCAGGCTTCGACGCCTTCGGTACCGCAACAATCTCCGTTGCCGGTACCGACTCCGGCACCGGCATCGTTTCCGGTGCCGGAACCGATTGCATCGACATCGGCTTCGGTGTCGACTGCAACGGTACCCTGTCCTATGATGCCCATCGGTACTGAACCGGTACCGCTTACTCCCGATGTCGATCCCACTCGGTACGCGTATCGGGCTTTACAGGAGCATCCAGACAGGCGATACTTCAATTTCTCCGAAGACTCTGATGAGTCGGAGGCTTCTGTCGAGGCACCGGTACTTCCTCAGGAGTCTGATTCTCCAAAACGAAGAATGTCTCCTCCAGAAGACTTGTCTTTTCAAGACTTCATTTGGGAAGTGGCTAGGGGCCTCTCCATTACAGTGGCCCCTGAGTCAGAGCCTAGAGCCAAGCAATTAGATATTTTGCAATACCCTAAGGCTCCTAAAGAAGCAGCCACCTTACCTATTCATGAGATTCTCTATGATTTCATGTTGAGCATGTGGGAGACTCCTCTTACTACCTCTCCTCATTCTCATAGGTTAGACACCATGTACCGTGTCCCTCCTTGTCCTGGCTTTCATAAGTCTCAGCTTCCTCACCACTCTATTGTGGTAGAGTCTGCAATGAGGAAAATAAAGAGTGCAAAGAGACACTCATCTAATCCTCCAGGACGTGAATGCAGAACCCTTGATGCTTTTGGCAGAAGGGTTTTCCAAGCTAATATGCTTGCTGCTAGAATCAACTCCTATAGTCTCTATATGGGGATGTTTCTAAAAGAAGTCACAGATCATCTGCAGACTTTAGCCCCTTTTATGTCAGAAGATAAAAGGCAGGAATTTCTCACTTGGCTTAAACATGCCCAAGATGTTTCCAAATTTTCCAACCGTGCAGCCTTTGACTCTTTTGAGTGTGTAAGTAGAGCCTCGGCTATTGCCATAGGTGCACGCAGAATTGCTTGGTTACAAGCATCTGATTTGGAACTCTGGGTCCAAGATGAATTGGGAAATCTTCCTTGTACAGGTGAAAACCTTTTTGGCAGGGATTGGAAAGTAAAGGCCACTCAGATGGATGCTGAGAACTCTGCTTTGGATCGACTTTCAAAGTCTACCTCTGCTCCTGCTAAGAAAAGATTGTTCAAAAAGAGACCTTTTTCTAAAAAGGGAAGATACTATCCTGCTTATGGTCAGCAGGCATCTTCTGCAGGTTGTTTTGCTGCAAAGCGTCAGCCACCACCTAAACAGGCCAAGTCAAAGGCTGCCAGGCCTCCCACGGCCCAGCAGCCTCAGCCTCCTCAAGGCCTTTGACTTGCAACTAGAGAACTTAGCCTTTCTGGCTCTGGAAGAACCAGAGCCCCTCACCATTCCAGGAAGGTTAGCTTACTTTGCTCCCAGATGGGAACAAATCACAGCAGAGCAATGGACACTCTCTATCATAAGGGAAGGGTACAAGCTTCATTTCTTAAGCCTGCCCCCTCACACCATAGTGAAACAGTTCAATTCTCCAGCATCTCTCCTCAACCTTCTGAGTCAGGAGATTGCTACCCTTCTTGCCCAAGGGGCAATAGAAGAAGTACCCCTTCTTCAACAGGGCTCAGGGTTCTACTCCCCTTATTTTCTTATTCCAAAGAAAACAGGGGGCTACAGACCCATTTTAGATCTCAGAGAATTGAACAAGTTTCTATTCAAAGATAAATTCAAGACGATTTCTCTCGGTACTCTGCTGCCATACCTTCAGAGTCAGGATTGGCTTTGTTCTCTAGATCTCAAGGATGCGTACACCCATGTCCTCATCCATCCAACACGCAGAAGGTTCCTTCGGTTCCTTTTTCAAGGAAAACACTACCAATACAGGGTGCTTCCTTTCGGTCTGGCCTCTGCACCAAGGGTGTTCACAAAATGCATGGCAGTAGTAGCTGCATTTCTGCGCACTCTAGGAATATTCGTTTTCCCATATCTGGACGACTGGCTCATTCAAGCTCCATCCCAGTCAGAGGCCCAGATTTGTCTAACCTGCACAATGCATATCCTTCAGTATTTGGGACTGGTAATAAACATCCCAAAATCCCATCTCACCCCTAGTCAGTCCCTGGAGTTTATAGGGGCCTTGCTGGATACCACAACTGCAAGGGCCTATCTTCCTCAGGCCTGTTGCCTACTCTTGGTGCAGTTAGCCTCCCAGATACAGTTAATGTCCCATTTAACTGCTCGAGAGATGTTACAACTATAAGGCAACATGGCATCCACCATGCATGTGGTTCCATATGCTCGCCTTCACATGAGGGCAGCTCATTGGACTTTGTCCACCCAATGGACTCAGGCATCAGGTTGCCTGTCAGACAACATAGCAAACTCCAGTCGCCTATTTTGGTCTCTCCGGTGGTGGAAGTCCCCTCCAAATCTGTTGCTGGGGTCCCCTTTTCAGCAGTCGCTACCCCAAGCAACTCTGACAACAGATGCTTCTCCAATGGGTTGGGGAGCTCATCTGCAGGATCTCTCCACCCAGGGCATCTGGTCTCCACAGGAGACCTCTCTGCATATCAGTCTCTTGGAACTCAGAGCAATATTTTTAGCTCTGAGTATTCCATTCCCTGCTCAGCTACAGGACAGTCCTCATCCATACGGACAACCAAGTAGCCATGTTCTATGTAAACAAGCAGGGCGGGACTGGCTCTCTGTCGCTTTGCAACGAAGCTTTGCGACTGTGGACCTTCGCCAGAGGGCATCACATCCATCTTCTGGCAGTATATCTTCCAGGCATTCAAAACTCTTGGGCGGACAGACTCAGTCGAGTTCTGCTCCCACACGAGTGGTCCCTCCACATGGATCAGCCAGCCAGGAATTTTTGAATTTGGGGAACCCCAGACATAGACCTCTTTGCAAGTCCGTGGAATGCCAAACTTCCCCGGTTCTGTTCCAGAATTCCGTGTCAGGGAGTTCAGGCCAAGGATGCCTTCCTCCTTCACTGGGGTCAAGACTTCCTTTATGCCTTTCCACCAATTCCCCTAATTCCCAAAACACTATTCAAGCTTCAGAGAGATCGAGGGACCATGATCCTCATAGCTCCACATTGGCCACGCCAAGCGTGGTACCCTCTACTTCTGCATCTCTCTCAAGCTCCTTCCCTGGACTTGGGCTCTGCACCAGACCTTCTGTCCCAGGAAGGGGGAACATTGTGGCACCCAAACCCCCAGTCGCTCCATCTCAGGGCTTGGTTGCTGAGGGCCTAGACCAGCGATGGCGAACCTATGGCACGCGTGCCAGCTGTGGCACGCGAAGGCCTTGCAGCTGGCACGCGGGAAGGTCCGCAATCGAAAAAAAAAAAAACCCTGTCTGCTGCCGCTGTCGGGGCCGCCGCGGCAGAATCGAGCGTGCCGCGGGGCCCCCCTGTACCCGGCAGATCCTGCCCTCCCCGTAGCAGCTCTCTCTTCGGAGCTACAGTCAGACGCGCCGGCTTGCAGAGCGCGAAGGGAAGAGTTTCCCTTTTGCGACTCCGTTAAGCCCGCGGGGGCTGATGGGAACTTCCCATCAGCCCCCGCGGGCTTAACAGAGCAGCGAGGGAACTCTGCCCTCGCGCTCGGCCACCCGGCGCGTCTGACTGCTGATCCAAAGCGAGAGCTGCTCCGGGGTGGGCAGGCTCTGCCGGGTGGGTACAGGGGGGCCCCGCGGCACGCTTGATTCTGCCGCGGCGGCCCCGACAGCGGCAGTAGACAGGTTTTCTTTTTTTTTTTAATTTTCCCTGGGCTGGGCTGGGCTGGGGGGGGTGGGGGTTAGGAGTGGTGATGGGCTGGGCTGGGCTGGGCTGGGCTGGGGGGGGGTTAGGAGTGGTGATGGGCTGGCTGGGCTGGGCTGGGGGGGTTAGGAGTGGTGATGGGCTGGAGGGGGGGTTAGGAGTGGTGATGGGCTGGGCTGGGGGGGGTTAGGAGTGGTGATGGGCTGGGCTGGGCTGGGGGGGTTAGGAGTGGTGATGGGCTGGGCTGGGGGGGGTTAGGAGTGGTGATGGGCTGGGCTGGGCTGGGGGGGGTTAGGAGTAGTGCTGGGCTGGGCTGGGGGGTGTTAGGAGTAGTGATGGGCTGGGGTGGGGGGGGTTAGGAGTGGTGATGGGCACTGGGCTGGGGGGGTTAGGAGTGGTGATGGACACTGGGCTGGCTGGGGGGGGTTAGGAGTGGTGATGGGCACTGGGCTGGCTGGGGGGGTTAGGAGTGGTGATGGGCGCTGGGCTGGGGGGGTTAGGAGTGGTGATGGGCGCTGGGGGGGTTAGGAGTGGTGATAGGCGCTGGGGGGGCTTAAACTAAAAATTGAGTGATGGGGGATTAGGACTGGGAGTGGGCTGATGGGGAGGTTAGGACTGGAAATGGGCTGGTGGGATTAGGACTGGGAGTGGGCTATGGGGGGCTAGGACTGGTAATGGGTTGGGGGGGTTGCTAGGACTGGAAATGGGCTGAGTGGAAGGGGGCTTGAACTGCAAATAGCTGTTGGGGATGGGGCTTGGAATGGAAATGGGCTGAGGGGAAGTGGGGGGCTTGAACTGCAAATAGCTGATGGGGACGGGGCTTGGAATGGAAATGGGCTGAGGGGAAGTGGGGGGCTTGAAGAAGGGAATGGATGCTGGGTGAGACTGGAACTAGAAGGGAGCTGATGTTAGGGAGGATTAGAATGGGATGGGGCTGGGAGAGTAAAATGGAGAGGGGAAAAATATTTTGTGTAGGAGGGATGAAAAATCTACAATTGGCCAGGTATTGGGAGAGTAATTGGGGATTGAGGATGGAGGGGTAAAATTTGTGTGGATGAAATAGGAATGAGGAAAGAGCAAAAGGAGAAAGATTAGTATGTTAAAGCAGATGTAGAGAGAG
The DNA here is from genome assembly GCA_033557465.1 of Ichthyophis bannanicus. Lineage (NCBI taxonomy): Eukaryota > Metazoa > Chordata > Amphibia > Gymnophiona > Ichthyophiidae > Ichthyophis > Ichthyophis bannanicus. Next base: position 765,806,882 of record CM066036.1, on the reverse strand, counting down.
AGAGAATGGAAAAAAAACTAGAAGAGAGAAGAAAGGACAAATGGACAGCAGACGATGGAGAGTTAGCAGAAAACATGAAGAAACCAGAAGAAAATGGCTGGACCAATTGCAACTGAAAAAAAATGCACAAAAGGTAGAAAGATATCTCTTTATTTTGAATTTATTAACTGGAATATGTCAGCTCTGGGAAATGTGCATCATTAACATCTGCGCTTTGTTTGGTACAAGAGGAAATTCCTATTTGACGTTGCCACTTGTTCTCTTTCCCCAGTATTCACTGAAATGTATTGGTTTAATATTTGCAGTGTTGCCTTTTGATAGGTAGGGTATGGTGCTTTGTGAGTCCTGGTAATGCTGTCAGGATACGGCGGGTTTGCTATGGGTTCTAAATGGGCAGCGTTTGTAGTAGTTCCTAATGTGCCTGGCGGTTGGCACTGGATTATAGTAATGTAGAAATCTTTTAGTCTTTCTTTATCCATACACTCATTAAGAGACATGTTTACTAAAAGTTAGTGTATGGTAACATTATGCAAATATTTATGCAAATAAGACCACTTATGCAAATGACGTGCTGGCACTTTGAGGAAATTCTTTGGTTTTGTGCGGCAGTTTGGGCACTCGGGCTCAAAAAGGTTAGCCATCACTGGCCTAGACCTTCAAGATTCTCATCTCTCTCAGCAAGTCAGAGATGTTATTCATGCCTCTAGAAAGCCTTCTACTAGGCGTTCCTATGCTTTCAAATGGAAAAGATTTACCATTTGGTGTTCAGAGAAGGGTCTAAACCCTCTTGCAATACCTCTGAATTCTCTACTAGAGTATCTCCTGCATCTATCCCATGCAGGCCTGAAAACGAATTCAGTAAGAGTCCATTTGAATGTTATTGCAGTGTCCCTCAAGCCTCTCAATGGACAACCTATTTCCTCTCATCCTCTTATAGCAAGATTCAAGAGAGGCCTTCTTTTAACTAAACCTCCCATTAGACCACCTCCAGTGGCATGGGACTTAAACCTGGTTCTTGGCCAGCTTATGAAGCCACCCTTTGAACCTTTAGTCACCACCTCCTTGAAACTTCTTTCTTGGAAAGTTGTTTTTCTCATTGCAGTCACCTCAGCACGCCGCATCAGTGAGTTGCAAGCTTTGGTGGCTAATCCACCTTATACAAGGTTCCATCATGATAAGGTAGTCCTCAGGACCAATCCACACTTTATGCCTAAAGTGGTCTCGTCTTTTCATCTGAACCAGGAGGTATATTTACCTGTCTTTTTTCCAGGACCTCATGCATCAAATGCAGAGAGGAATCTTCATACCTTGGATTGTAAGAGAGCTCTCGCTTTCTACTTACAAAGAACACAGCAACATAGAAAGTCTTCTCAACTCTTTGTTGCTTTTGATCCTTCTCATTTAGGACTTCCAGTCTCTAAGAGAACACTGTCCAACTGGATTGCTCAGTGTATTTCTTTCGCCTACCAGAGTAGGAACATTTCTCTGGAGGGCCATGTCACAGCTCACAATGTGAGAGCCATGGCAGCCTCATTGGCTCATCTAAACTCTGTGTCCATCGACCAAATCTGTCAAGCGGCCACCTGGGCCTCGGTTCATACCCTCACAGCCCATTACTGTTTGGACAAGGACTCCCGCCGGGATGCCTCGTTTGGTCAGGCTGTCCTCAAACACCTGTTCCATTCCTAATCAACTCCTACCCACCTACCCTGGTCAGATGCCAGAGATCCATGGGGGGAAGTGGATCCCTCTGCAAGGGCACACAACCATGGGGTCTCTCCCTGGCATCTGCAGCTAGGGAGTCCCCATATGTGAAGACTCATTCCTGCTTGTTCCTGGAGATAGCACAGTTACTTACCTGTAACAGGTGATCTCTGGGAACAGCAGGAATAAGTCTTCACAACCCACCCACCTCCCCTAGGAGTTGTATCTCTCTATCTATCTTTCCTTTCCTCTCTCTCTCTTTGTCTCAACTTTAAAACTCAAACTGGAGAGAGGCGGTTGGGAAAGGCGGGAAGGCAGCGCGCAGGCGCTGTGGGATGCTCCCAAAAGCTTTCTTACTGGACGCTGGGGAGCGTTCCCGCGCAGGCTCCGTCGGTACCGACGATACCCATATGTGAAGACTTATTCCTGCTGTTCCCAGAGATCACCTGTTACAGGTAAGTAACTGTGCTTTAGCCTATTCAGCTCCTACAGCAGGGCCATGCAGACTGGCAGGAGCTGTTGCATATGAGCTGTGGATATTAGAAGATTGCAACTGTAGAAAATGAGGAAAACAAAGGAGAAGAATAGGAAGAAGGAGAGGAAAACAATGAAAACCAAAACAGCCAAAAAATAACCCATCAGAAAATCACTTCATCAGAAATATAAGATAATAGGCAAAAATAAACACACAGACTAAAGCAAAAATAAAAAAATAAATTATGCAAATAATAGTTAGCTTAGCTCTAAAAACTAACTCGTGCTCAAAGTGTCTAAACATTGAAATTTTCACACCCCCTGCCAGATTTAATTGCACACTGTGTATTGGGGGGGGGGGGATTTAAGTAGATTCATATAGTTTTCAATGAGGTGTTTTACAGTAGTAATTCAAGACAAGTTATATTCAGGTACAGTAATTTTTCCCTGTCTCCAAATTTCTTACAATCTGTACCTAAAATTGTTGTTAAGTGCTGTTGAGTCTATGTCCGCTCATGACGACCCTATGGATAGTTGTCTTAAATTGTGTTCGGTCTTCAGACAGACTAGTTGTTGACAGAGTTGCATCCATAGCTGCTGCTATTGTTATCGATCCATCGCATTGCTGGACTTCCGCTTTTGTTTTGACCTTCTACCTTGCCAAGCATGATGTCTTTCACTAATCTTTCTCTTTGATTGATCTAACCAAAGTATGAAAGATAAGTCTTGCATTGTGAGCTTCCAAGGAAAGTTTAGATTTGATTTCCTCAAGTACTGATTGATTTATTGTTTGAGCAGTCCATGGTGTACACAATATTTTTCGCCAGCACTATAATTTGAAGGCATCAATTTCCTTACTGTCAAATTCTTGTTTACATTTTAGAATTTTATGCTGGTCATTCTGCCAAGAGCAATGTGTCATCTGATTTCTTGACTACTTGTTTCATTATTGATCCAAGCAAGTTTATTTTATGTATTTGTTTGACTGTTGTTTTTTTTTATATCGCTTTTCACTGGGGCAAAACGATGTACATTAAACACGTTTTATACATAGAACAATGGAACTTATTTACATGGTAGTTAACATTTGCTATCAATATTAAATTGAACAGTGGAACTTATATACATTATGATACCTTGACAGTATAACATATATATTAGAATACTGGATAGAAGGGGTAATTACAATGCTAATAGGTCGGCTGAATATTATGGATGGGTGCTGTAGGGGGGGGGGGGGTTATGTAATGGGTCCGAAATGTTCATTAAATAGGTGTTTTGAGTAGTTTTTTGAATGTGAATAGCTTGTTTGTTGAACGGAGGATTCCAGGGAGGGACATAAGAACATAAGATATGCCATACTGGGTCAGACCAAGGTCTATCAAGCCCAGTATCCCGTTTCCAACAGTGGCCAATCTAGGTCATTCGTACCTAGCAGTTTCCCCAAAAGACACAGGTTCCACAATGCTTGTATTGGGTCAAGCATTGATATCCTGGGTCCCTTTTTAATAATGGTTTATGGACCTTTCCTCCAGGAACTTGTCCAAACCTTTTTTAAACCCAGCTACACTAACAGCCTTTACTACATCCTCCAGTAACAAATTCCAGAGTTTGATTACACGTTGAGTGAAAAAATATTTTCTCTTATTTGTCTTAAATAGTTTACCCTGTAGCTTCATTGCATGTCCCCTAGTCTTTCTATATTCTGATAGCGTAAACAATCGATCTACATTTACCCGTTCCACTCCGTGTCCGTTCATTAATTTATGGACCTCTATCATATCTCCCCTTAGCCATCTCTTTTCCAAGTTGAAGAGCTCTAACCTTTTAAGCATCTCTTCATAGGAGTTGCCTTCCATCCCCTTTACCATTTTGGTGGCTCTTCTCTGTACCTTTTCTAATACCGCTATATCATTTTTAAGATACGGCGACCAGAATTGCACACAATATTCAAGGTGCGGTCGCACCATGGAACGACACAGAGGCATTATAATATCCTTTGTTTTATTTTCCATTCCTTTCCTTATGATACCTAGCATTCTATTTGCTCTCTTGGCTGCCGCTGCACACTGGGCGGAGGGTTTTAATATGTTATCCACGATGACGCCTAAATCTTTTTCCTGGGTGGTGGTTCCTAATATGAAACCTTGCATCGTGTAACCATACTTTGGGTTGTTCTTTCCTAGGTGCATAACTTTGTACTTGTCCACATTAAATTTCATCTGCCATTTGGATGCCCAGTCTTCCAATTTATCAAGATCCTCTTGCAATTTTCCACAATCCTCTTGGGTTTTAACAACTTTAAATAGTTTTGTGTCATCTGAAAATTTGATAACCTCACTCGTTATTCCCTTTTCCAGGTCATTTATGAATATGTCAAAAAGCAGCAGACCCAGCACAAATCCCTGGGGTACTTCACCTTTCTCCAAAGGGAAAATTGGCCATTTAGCCCTTCCCTCTGCTTTCTATCTTTTAACCAGTTCCTGATCCACAATAGTACACTGCCTCCTATCCCATGACTCTTTAGTTTTGCCAAAAGTCTCTGATGAGGGACCTTGTCAAAGGCTTTCTGAAAGTCCAGATACACTACATCAACCGACTCACCTTTGTCTACCTGTTTATTCACACCTTCAAATAAACATAACAGATTAGTAAGACAAGATCTTCCTTGTCTAAAGCTATGTTGGCTGTCTCCCATTAGGCCATGACTATCTACATGCTGAGTAATTTTGTTCTTTGTGATGGTTTCTACCATTTTTCCCGGTACTGGTCTGTAGTTTCCCGGATCACCCCTGGAACCCTTTTTAAAAATTGGCGTTACATTGGCGATCCTCCAATCCTCAGGTATTAGAGATGATTTTAATGATAGTTCTAGTAAGCTGCCATTGTTCAGATGTAAATAGTTCATTGTTATGAATCCCAGTTAATATGTCCTGTTTGATTTAAGCATAAGGCACTTCCCCGCCTTGTGTAAAATTGTTGACTGTAAACCGCACTGATGTCAAATAGCGCGGAATAGAAAAGCTAGAAATAAATAAATAAGTTCACAGACTGCCAATAGCAGGTATGCAATCTGATATTTCAGTTCTTTCAACGCCCTTGGATGTATACCATCTGGTCCTGGTGGAGGAGTAGCCTAGTGGTTGGGGCAAGGTACTTCAGGCCGGAAGGTCGGTGGTTCAAATCCCACTAGAGGACAGCAACCTTGGGCCGGAAGGACTGGGGTTTCTAGTCCCACAGGTGCTCCTTGTGGTCTTGGGCAAGCCACTTAACCCTCCATAGCCCATGTTCCCTGTAAAATAGTTATCTCCAAGTTATAATACCCTGTTCAATGTAATTTCTGTTTGTTCAATGTAAACCGCACTGATGCAGAATAGCGCGGTATATAAGAGAATGTAAATAAATAAATAAATAAATAAATAAATTTGCTACTCTTCAGTTTATCAAATAGTTGTAATACATCTTCCCGGTGTAGCGATATTTCTTTCAATTCTTCCACTGTATCACCTTTAAATACCACTTCAGTCATGGGTAACATCCCTACATCTTCTTCAGTAAAGACCGAAGCAAAGAATTCATTCAGTCTCTCCGCTATAGTCTTGTCCCCTCTTATAGCCCCTTTAACCCCTCTATCATCTAATGGTCCAACTGACTCTCTCACAGGTTTTTTGCTATGAATGTACTTGAAAAAAGTCTTTATTATGCGTTTTTGCTTCCGTAGCAAGTTTCTAATCAAATTCTCTCTTTGCCTGCCTTATCAATGCCTTGCATTTAACTTGCCAGTGCTTCTGCTGTATCCTGTTTTCGTCATTTGGCTCTTTTTTCCATTTCCTGAAAGATGCTTTTTTGGCAACAACAGCCTCTCTGACCTCCCCTTTAAACCATGCTGGCAGTTTTTTGGACTTCCTTCCACTTTTCTTAAAGTGTGGAATATAGCTGGTCTGGGCTTCCAAGATAGTATTTTTCAGCAACACCCAAGCTTGATGTAAGTCTTTTAACTTTTGCAACTGCTCCTTTTAATTTTTTCTTAACTATTTTCCTCATTTTATCATAGTCTCCCTTTTGAAAGTTAAAAGGTAGTACTGATTTCCTTACCATCCCTCCTCCACTAATTAAATCAAGCGTGATTATGCTATGATCACTATTGCCAAGTGGCCCCAACAGGCTTATCTCTTGCAACAGATCTGGTGTTCCACTAAGGACTAGGTCCAAAATGGCTTCCCTCTGGTTGGTTCATGAACCAGCTGCTCCAAGAAGCAGTCATTTATTTCATCTAGGAACTTTATCTCCCTAGCATGTCCTGCCGTGACACTGACCCAGTCAATACCGGGGTAATTGAAATCACCCATTATTATTACTGTGCTGTAACTTTTGTTAGCTTCCTTGATTTCTTTGAGCATTTCATTATCCATTTGTTCATTCTGGCCAGGCGGTCGATATTACACCCCCACTGCCATTGCCTTCCCCTTCTTACATGGAATTTCAATCCATAGAGATTCTACAGCAATTTTTGTTTCCTGCTAAAATTTAATCCTTTCTGACTCAATGCCCTCTCTAACATAGAGCGCAACCACTCCACCAATTTGATCTGCTCTATCAGTATGATATAGTTTGTACCCAGGTATCACAGTGTCCCACTAGTTGTCCTCCTTCCACCATGTCTCTGATATTCCAATCATATCTAATCTCTCATTTAGTGCTGTATATTCTACCTCTCCCATTTTATTTTTTAGACTTATAGCATTTGCATACAAGCATTTTAGAGACTGTATTTTATTCATATCAATCTGGCTATTGGTAGGCATGGGTAATTTGGAATGTTTAAGCTCTGTCTGTGCCATACTCAAGGGCATTTGGGCTACTTTACTCTTTTTTGGAACTTTTCTGCTTTTGGTCGTATCCTTCAAGGATACATTGTTCCGAACCATGCGCTCATGTGCGACTGTCGGCTTTCCCCTATTATCTAGTTTAAAAGCTGCTCTATCTCCTTTTTAAAGGTTAATGCCAGCAGCCTGGTTCCATCCCAGTTAAGGTGAAGCCCATCCCTTCAGAAGAGCCCCTCCTTTCCCTAGAATGTTCTCCAGTTCCTAACAAATCCAAAACCCTCATCCTTGCACCATTGTCTAATCCACGCATTGAGACTCTGGAGCTCTGCCTTCCTTTTGGATCCTGCGTCTGGAAGAGGAAGCATTTCAGGGAACGCTCACCTGGAAGTTCTGTATTTCAGCTTCCTACGTAAAAGCCTAAATTTAGCCTCCAGAACCTTCCTACCACATTTTCCTAAGTCATTGGTACTGACATGTACCAAGACCGCAGACTCCTCCCCAGCACTGTCTAAGACCTTATCTAGGTGGCGCGTGAGGTCCGCTACCCTAGTACCAGGCAGGCATGATCTCCAGGAGCAAGCAGGAATGTAGTCTTCACATATGGGTGTCATCGGTACAGACGGAGCCTGCGGGGGAACGCTCCCCAGCATCCAATAAGAACGCTTTTGGGAGCATCCTTTAGCACATGCGCACTGCCTTCCCGCACTTCCAACTGTCCCTCTTCAGTTCTTCGTTTTCCGCGGAGCCAACAGGACATATTCCCTGTCACCGCAGAAAATTTCTTCTTTAAACTTGTTTTCTTGTGGTCACGTCTGCCTCCGCACGACACCTACCAGTACCGCCGGTTCTTTTTTCTTCTTTCTAAAAAAGAAATATATATCTAGATACTTCTGAACTGTTTCTCTTCAGAAACGTTTTCTTTTTGGCGCTAGGCGCCATTTTGGGCATTAGGCCCCATTTTTCCTAAAAGATGGAAAAACCAGCTTGTGGTTTCAAAAAATGTACTAAGTGTGGCGGTACCATCTCCATCATTGACACCCATGACTGGTGTCTAAAATGTTTAGGCCCTGACCATTCTCCATCTGAGTGTGTCTCTTGTATGGGGATGACTAAAAGTGGAAGACAGAACCGGGCTGCAAAGCTCGGTACCCTCTTTTCTTCGGATGCCTGGTCCATTGCATCAGTGTCTTCAAGAGCCTCATCTTCCTCCCATGGATCTCAGGGAACTAAACATAAGAGCCGGTCCTCAAAGGGTAGCGCTCCTTCAAAGCATCGAGAGGCCATTGGTATTGCCCTTGAGGAAGCTACATCAGCAAAACAGCTCCGGCGGGAGGCTTCGGCCTCCAAAGCATCAACGGGGTTCCAGGATGTTCTCGAGGCTTCGACCTCTGCAGAACTACTGGTGCCATGCTCAGGGGTTCCGGCCGCTTTTTCCAGTACCGATACCCAGGTATCGGCGGTGTCGATAGACCAGAGATTCCTCACTATGGAATGCAGTCTTGCAGCTCTCCTTACAGCTGTGGTACCATTGACACCGGTGGTTCAACGGGCACCGGTACCAGCTCCAGTTCAGATACCGGTACTGATGCTGGTTCCAGCTCTGGTACAGATACCGGTTCCAGCATCGACGGTACCGACCCCAGTGGGAATTCTTCCCATGCTCACTTTTGCTGGCATCGACAGATCGGTACTGGACTAACTCGGTACCGACTTCGATCGATACTGAGACCGTGCTTTGCATGAACATCGGGATCAGAGATACTAGGATACTAAAGGAAATTGGACTTCATGGTACCACGTTAAAATGGTTCCAATCCTACCTCACCGACAGGCAGCTGCAAGTCAAGATAGGCCACAAAACCTCTCAACCCATAAAAATCCGCCAAGGAGTACCTCAAGGATCCGCCCTCTCGGCACTCCTGTTCAACATATACATCCAACCGATATGCGACATCATGAAAGCGAACAACATTCAATACACCATCTACGCAGACGACATCATGATATACACACCTATCTCTACCGACAACCCAGACTACAAGAGAATAACTGACTGCCTAACACAAATGACAAACTGGTGCACGAACAACAACCTCTCAATCAACTACAGCAAGACTGAGGCTCTAATAATCACTCGCAACCATGACTTCATCCACCCACCGGACATCAAAATAGCAGACACAACCATTCCAATAAAATCCGAAGTAAAATACCTTGGAGTAACCCTGGACAACGAACTAAATCTCAAGTCTCACGTTAACAAAACGGTCAAGAATGCATACCATAGAATGAGAATCATCAGACGGCTTAAACCCCTCCTCGACGCAGAACACTTCCGCACGGTATGCCAAGCACTCATCACCCCATTAATGGATTTCTGCAACCCCATCTACCTTGGCCTACCAAAGCAAACTCTCAAACCGCTCCAACTAGCCCAAAATACCGCAGCACGCATCATTTCTGGCTCAACAAGACAGGACCACATTACCCCGGTTCTCAAAGACCTACACTGGCTTCCAATCAGCTCACGCATTAAATACAAAACAATAATAAACATATTCAAAATCAAACACCACATTTCAGCCAACAGCCTGCACACCCTCATTCAGCCAGACACCAGCACCCGCCCGAGAAGACAAGGAACCTCCAACAGAGTCAACACACCGAGGGACCTCAGAAAAACACGAAAAGACACCACAGAGAGAGCCCTCTCCCTGGCAGCCCCAACCATTTGGAACTCCCTCCCAGACGAGCTGAGAGCGACAACGGACCTCAAGGACTTCCGCAAACAGCTGAAGACAGCTCTGTTCATAGAACATTATGGACACGTCACTTAATCAACAAGGTCTGTTCAACAAAGACCCCCCCCCTGACGAAAGATTGTATATCGGCACAGGATTTATCCCATGACCTATCTGAATAGTACCTAGTATTATAGAACATGCTGTATCATAGCGCACCCTGTACATAGCCCCCCTAATCTAGAACACACCCCCCACACGCACACCACCCCCCCTGCACTCCCTGCATGAACCCCCCCCCCGCACCTCACTTCCCCATCACTGCATGAACCCCCCCCACATCTTCTGATTGTTTTGTTGTGACACCGCCTTGATTTTTATGATAAGACGGTCTAGAAATACTGTTAAATAAATAAATAAATAAATAAATACTTTGAATCCTCTCATTCCGATGACTGATAATTCTGCCGGTACCAGCGTGTTTCTCCCGGAAGACTCCTCTTCTCCCCAACGCAGAATGTCTCCTCCGGAAGACATGTCTTTTCAGGATTTTATTCGTGATGTGGCCCGAGGCCTTTCAATCACGGTAACTCATGAAAAAGAACCTAGAGCAAAGGAATTGGAAATTCTCCAATACCCTAAGACTCCCAAGGAGGTAGTCACTCTGCCCATTCATGAAATTCTTCATGATTTGATGCTCAGAATGTGGGAGATGCCTCTGACCACATCTCCTCATTCTAGGAGACTCAATACCATGTATCGAGTTCCACCATGACCTGGTTTTCAAAAGACTCAGCTGCCACACCATTCAGTGGTAGTGGAGTCAGCCATGCATAGGATGAAAAGTGCAAAAAGACATGCACCCAATCCTCCAGGTCGTGAATGCAGGACTCTTGACGCTTTTGGGCATCGAACATTTCAGGCTTCTATGCTTTCAGCTAGGATCAGCTCATATATTTTATATATGGAAATGTGCCTCAAAGAGGTCACAGGAGATTTGGAGCTTATGAGCCCCCTTCTCCCTGATGACAAACGACAAGACTTCCTTACTCTGGTCAAACATGCTCAAGACGTCTCCAATTTTGTAAATCGTGCAGCCTTTGATTGCTTTGAATGCATCAACAGAACCTCGGCTATTGCCATTGGTGCACGTCTGATTGCCTGGCTTCAGGCATCAGACTTGGAGATTTTGGTACAGGATAAATTGGGAAACATCCCTTGCACAGGAGAAAATCTCTTTGGCAAGAATTGGCAGGAAAAGGCTAATCAGATATGATGCTGACAATATCACTTTAGATAGATTGTCAAAATCTACAGCCACACCAGCGAAAAAGAAACCCTATATAAAAACCTTTTTCAGTAGAAAGAGGAAGTTTTATCCATCCTATACCCAGCAAGGGCAAGCTCAGGGTCAAGTTGCCCAGAAAGGTCAACGACGACAATCCAGACAAAAGAAGCCAAAAGGCCTTAGAGCTCAACCAGCTCCACAGCCCCAGCCCCCTCACAGGACATTGACTCCTTCATAGGGAACTTGGCCTTCCTGCCTCTGGAAGGTCCAGAACCCCTAAACATTTCAGGCAGATTGTGTCATTTTGCCAACAGATGGCACCAAATAACAGCAGAAAATTGGATTCTGTCCATTGTGGGAGAGGGCTACAAGCTTTATTTTCATAGTATGCCCCCTCCTACAATCGTAAGACAGTTCAATTCCCAAACCTCTACAGACAATCTACCGAGACGAGAGGTCTCAACACTCCTTGCTCAAGGAGCAATAGAGGAGGTGCCCATTCTTCAACAGGGTACAGGGTTCTACTACTCCTATTTTCTTATTCCAAAGAAAACAGGAGGACACATTCTAGACCTCAAAGAATTGAACAAATATCTGTTCCGAAAAAAGTTCAAAATGATTTCTCTAGGAACTCTTCTGCCATACCTTCAAAGTCAGAATTGGCTTTGTTCTCTAGATCTAAAGGATGCATATACTCACATTCTGATCCATCCAGATCACAGGAAATTTTTACGATTCCTTTTCAGGGGAAAACATTTCCAATACAGGGCTCTTCCCTTTGGTCTGGCTTTGGCACCAAGAGTATTCACAAAATGCATGACAGTAGTAGCTGCATTTCTGCGAACCCTAGGGATATTTGTCTTCCCTTACTTAGACGATTGGCTCATTCGAGACCCCACGGTTCCAGAAGCCAGCTTTGCACTGTCTCACACAATGCGAATCCTTCAATACTTGGGATTGGTCATAAACTTCCCAAAATCCCAACTTGCTCCGTTCCAATCCCTGGAGTTCATAGGAGCTTGTTTAGATACCAGACAGTCAAGGGCTTTTCTACCTAGATTGGCCACTGTTGGAAACAGGATACTGGGCTTTATGGACCTTGGTCTGACCCAGTAAGGCATATCTTATGTTCTTATGTCCCACAGCCCCGCTGTCTTCGCATAGTGCAGCTAGCTTCTCAAGCAGTGGTGAAGTCCTTCTAACTGCTCGAAAACTACTACAACTATTGGGACATATGGCATCCACGGTTCATGTGCTTCCCTATGCTCGCCTTCATATGCGAGCAGCCCAGTGGACCCTATCCACACAGTGGACACAGGCCACAGGTCATCTGTCGGACAAGATATCAAACTCACGGCGACTGATTTTGTCCCTCCAATGGTGGCAATCACTGGAAAATCTTCTAGTGGGATCTCCTTTCCAGCAACCCCCATTCCAGGCCACCCTAACAGATGCATCACAGGTGGGATGGGGAGCACACCTGCATCATCTCTCTACCCAGGGTACCTGGACTCCACAGGAGGCTTGTCTTCAGATAAACCTCCTGGAACTCAGAGCAATCTATCTAGCTCTTCGAGTATTCCATGCCCAGCTCAGCTACAAGACAGTCCTAGTCCAAACGGACAATCAAGTAGCCATGTTCTATATGAACAAGCAGGGCGGAACAGGCTCTCTGTCGTTATGCAGTGAAGCTTTACGACTATGGGCCCTCGCCAGAGAGCATCAAATTCACCTTCTCATGATATATCTTCCAGGCATTCAAAACCTTTGGGCAGACAAACTCAGCCGAGTACTGCTGCCTCATGAATGGTCTCCACCTAGACCAGGTGGCCAAGATATTTCAGGTCTGGGGAACCCCAGACATAGACCTATTTGCAAGTCCACTGAATGCCAAACTTCCCCGGTTCTGTTCCAGAATTCCGGCTCAAAATTGCCAGGCAAGGGATACCTTCCTTCCTTCACTGGGGTCACGACTTCCTCGATGCCTTCCCACCCATCTGCTTTATAGGTACTTACACATCTTAAAGGAAAGGGGTTGCTCTCAGATGCAGCTCTTTATCCAAGTCAGTCATACATTAAGGACCCGAGATTAATTAAGCTTCGGGTGAACAAGGTATATTAAAGGTATTAAACTTTTATTAGTATAAGCATCCACAGCAACCCTTAGTAAATAACTTAAAGATCTAAACACAAGCTTAAAACTAAGATGCAGACAGCAGTCCAGCAGTGAAATGGGGGTTTTCCAGTCTTTTGCATTGAGTGTCACATGTATGATTTTCTCCCAGTTGTTGAGAGGTCTTATGTGTGCACTAGGTGCAAGGAGCTCTTTGCTCTCAGGGAACGAGTCTGTTCTCAAAGGCTAGAGTAGCAGACTTGGAAGACATAAGAAAGACAGAGGTACATAGACGAGACCTACAGGGATGTAGTCCTTAAGTCCCACCTCCAGTCTGGCAGCATCCCTGTTGCCATGGAGTAGAGAGGTCATGTGACAGTAGAGCATCATACTAGTGTGGCAGGAAGTGATCCTGTAACTAGGACCTGTCCTCCAGATGATGTAAAACCCTCTCGCACCAAGGAAGTTTCTCCAGGGCCATTTGCCCATAAGGGAAGGGTTAGGACAGCCGTTATAGTTGATGATTTGATCATTAGGCATGTAGATAGCTGGTTGGCTGGTGGACGTGAGGATCGCCTGGTAAAGCGTAGTTACTCACCTATAACAGGTGATCTCCGGGAACAGCAGGAATTTAGTCTTCACATATGGATTTCGTCGGTACCGAGGGAGCCTGCACGGGAACGCTCCCCAGCATCCAATAGGAACGCTTTTGGGAGCATCCCTCAGCACAGGCACGCTGCCTTCCTGCCTTTCCATCTGACCCTCTTCAGTTAAGTTTGTAGCTGAGTGAATGGATAAAGGGATAGAAGAAAGAGACAGAGAATGAGAGACAACTCCTAGGGGAGGTGGTTGGGTTGTGAAGACTAAATTCCTGCTGTTCCCGGAGATCACCTGTTACAGGTGAGTAACTACGCTATCTCCAGGAACAAACAGGAATGTAGTCTTCACATATGGGGACTCCCTAGCTGAAGATGCCATGGAGATAGCCTCAGAAAGCTGCCACCTATCATAAGGTGGTCCATGCTTCCTCCCATGGATCTCTGGCATCCCACCAGGGTTGGTGGGTAGGAGTTGAATTAGGTCTGAAAGAGATTTTGAAGAACAGCTTGGCCAAAGAAGGCATCCCGACGGGAGGCTTTATCTAGGCAGTAGTGGGCTGTAAAGGTGTGTACTGAAGCCCAGGTGGCTGCTCGACAAATGTCATCAATAGACACAGAGTGAAGGTTAGCCAGAGAGGCTGCCATGGCTCTCACATTATGAGCTGTGACATGGCCTTGAAGAGGAAGACCCTTACTCTCATAAGCAAAGGACTGTGCAATCCATTTGGATAGAGTTCTTTTGGAGACTGGAAGTCCCAAATGACTAGAATCAAAAGCTGTAAAAAGTTGAGAAGATCTTCTGTTGCTGTGTTCTTTGTAGGTAAAAAGCCAAGGCTCTTTTACAATCCATAGTATGAAGGTTCCTTTCTGCATTACAAGCATGAGGCCTCGGAAAGAATACAGGAAGATAAATCGATTGATTTAATTGAAAAGGCAAAACCACCTTTGGCATAAAGTGTGGATGAGTTCTGAGAACAACCTTATCATGGTGAAACCTAGTATAAGGAGGATCAGCCACTAAAGTTTGCAATTCACTAATGCGATGTGCAGAGGTGATTGCAATTAGGAAGATGACCTTCCAGGACAAAAGCTTTAGGGTTGTAGTGGCTAAAGGTTCAAAGGGCGGTTTCATGAGCTGCCCGAGAACTAGGTTTAAATCCCATGCCATCGGTGGTAGCCTGATGGGAGGCTTTGTTTATGTTTATTAAAATATTTGCTATACCGCCCCATACCAGTGGCATCTGGGCGGTTTACAATTGCTAAAATAATATTACATTAAGGCTGTTAAGAAGCGGAAAGGAACGCCAATTAAAATTTAAAAGTGACAGAAAAGAGGCAAAGATTAAAAGGACACAACAAAGAAGAGACATCAGCAGGAGGAAGAAGAGGGAGACAAGGACGGGGAAGGGAGATCAAATGCCAGACTGAACAAGTGAGTTTTGAGTTGTTTTTTAAAGGCTGGGTAGGATTGCTCTGAGCGGAGGGAAGGAGGAAGAGAATTCCAAAGTCTAGGGCCCAAAAAATAAAAAGCCGAGGAACGGGTAGATTTGTTAATAGAAGACCTCTCATAAATCTTGATATGAGTGGATGAGAGGAAATTGGTTGTCCATTTAGAGGTTTGTAGGAAGCTGCAATTGCACTAAGATGGACTCTTACTGAATTGGTCTTTAGACCAGAATTTGATAAATGAAGTAGATACTCTAGTATTGATTCCAAAGGTATCATAAGGGGGTTTAACCCCCTTTGAGAACACCATATAGTAAAACGTTTCCACTTGAAGGTGTAAGAGCGTCTTGTGGAAGGTTTTCTAGAAGCCTGAAGGATATCTTGTACCTGTTGGGAAAGGTTGAGATCCTGAAGGTCTAAGCTTTCAGCAACCAGGCCCTGAGATGCAGGGACTGGGGATTCGGGTGCCATAACATCCTGTTCTCTTGGGAGAGAAAATCCTGGAGCAAACCCTAACTCCAGATGCGCAGCTTGAGAGAGATGTAGAAGCAAGGGATACCATGTTTGGCGTGTCCACCGTGGCGCTATGAGGATCATATGACCCCTGTCTCTCTGAAGCTTGAAGAGTGTTTTGGGAATGAGGAGAATTTGTATTTTATTTAGACAGTTTTGTATACCACCTTATCCTTCAATCAAAGTGGTCACAACACAATTGGGGGATACATTTAACACGAGGGGATATGAGACACATACACTAATAGTTACAGGGAACATGGGCAATGGAGGGTTAAGTGGCTTTTCCAAGACCACAAGGAGCACCTATGGGACTAGAAACCCCAGTCTTTCCGGCCCAAGGTTGCTGTCCTCTAGTGGCATTTGAACCACCAACCTTCCAGTCTGAGGTACCTTGCCCCAACCTCTAGGCCACTCCTCCCTCTAATCGCAGCTGGGTGGGAGTTGGGGAGGGAGGGGCGGGTAAGAAGACTTATTAAAAAAGAGGGCTGCTACACAGTACCCTGTCCTGTGCTTCTTAAGGTAAGCTGTGACCAACTTCCTGGGTGATTAACAGTCCTTGCTTGGGTAGAAGGAGTCTTTCAAAATGGCCTTTTGACCTGCCACCTGGCTTTAACACCTATTTAAAAAGTTCAACAGGTCTCTTGCTCCCTAGGTAGTTCAAGGGATGGTTCATGCAATCCAAATGCCCTGTTGCAGGCGTATTGGGTGCTTTTGTTTTTTTCTTCCGGTATTTTTAGCATGTTTATATTGTTTTGCCTCTTTCATCTGCAAGAGTCAGTGGTCTTCAGGAGGGATTGTAGATAGTGGGAGGATCGGTTATTAATAATCTTGAATGCTAGGAGCAGACTTTGTAGAGTATGCGACTGGGTAGGGGCAACAATGGAGTTGTTTGAGGGTGGGAGTTATGTGCTCATATTTTGATGCACCTTGAATTGTGTGTGCAGCGGTGTACAAGGCATTAGTTAGTGTGAGCAGAATGGATTTTGGTAGTCCTTGGTAAATTGAATTGCAGTAGTCAAAGTGTGGTGTTGCTTGGAAGGCTGTGCAGAAATTAGATGGGTCCAGTAGGGGGTGGAGATAGTGGAGAGTTCTGATTTTATAGTATATTTGGTTTGTTATGTTACTTATGTGAGATTTGAAGTTGTTTCTGGTAAAGAATTATTCCCAGGTACCTGACCTTTGTACCTGCACGTTTGTCGTTTAGGGTTATGGATGTTGGTGGTTGAAATTTGGTGTCTTTTGCTATGAATTCTGCTTCTGTCTTCTTGTAGTTTATTTTTAGGGAGTTGTTGGTCAACCATCGGGATATTTCTGAGAAACATTTTTTAATTTCATCATATGCTGGTGTGATGGTGTTGGAGTTTGTACTATTTGGATAAAGTCCATTGCAGACATGACATCAAGGAAGGATGTGGCTTGGTTGGTGGATGTTGAGGGGAGGTTGAAGTCTCCCAGGAGTGAGGTCCTTGTTTGGGTGTGAGTGTTCGAGTACGATTCCCAGTATATTTGGGAAGTCTTCAGATGAAGTGGAAGGGGATATGTAAATGAGGCAAATACTTAGGTGCTTGTATAGTATTGAAATGTGGTCTAATCCGTCTGTCCTGCTAGTACTTGGTTGAATTTGAGGTGTGATTTTGCCATTATCGTTACTCCTCCACCTCTCTGATGTGCACACGGGCAGTGGAACATTGAGTAATTGGGTGGTTTCAGCTGGTTTAGCAGCACTGTGTCTGTTTCTTTGAGCCATGTTTCTGTGATACATAGGACGTCTAGATTGTTAGAGGTGATATAGTCATGTATTATTGGTAGTTTGTTCCTGATTGAGTGTGCATTAATAAGTGTGCATTTGTAGGTCTGGGAATTGTTGGGTGTGTTGTATATATGGGGGTTATGGGGTTGGTTGTTGGGATGAGGATTAAGTTGTTTAAATTCCTCTGCCTTATGGTGTGGTTGGTATGGTGGAGGGCATATGGTTATGAATGTGAGTATGAAAGTGTATGTAAGGGCTAGTGTGTCTGAAGTGAGGCAAAGTGCAAGGACTGCTAGTAGGGCATATGTGGTGGCATAGATTGGGAGCATGTCTGAAGTCACTGGCAGTATTTTGTAATAGTTACAGTGAATATGAGAGCCCTGCTGTTATTTGGAGTAGAGTAGACTTCTTAATACCTTCTGATATTGTTTCTAGTAGGTGTTTGCTGTGTCCTCTTCTCCGGTCCTCGTCTAAGGGCCTCGCCAAAGGGCCCTCTGGTGAGGCCCTCAGACATGGGCCTGCCCGCTGGTGCTTCAGATTTAAAGTCCAGTGCTGCTATGGCCTTGATTGACCTGGTGCTGGGGAGCAGGGAGGAGTTCAACTTCCCGCTCCATTGCTTGATGCCGATCGGGGCAGAGAGTGTGATGGTGGCGCTGTTCCAGTTGTCTACTATTTTTATTTGTTCTCTGTCAAGGATGAAATTTGTGATTTTGCCAGTTGCTTACATGTTAAAGTGCAGGCTTAACTTAAGACTATGTCCTAGGGGTGTGTGGGCAAAAAAGAATTTTTTTGTTCCCTGTGTTTGCAGGTTTGTTTTGTTTTTGTTTAATAAATTTTCATTTTTTGTCATTTTGTTCTATAAATATTCATTTTGGGGTAATTTTGTTAAAGTAGTAGCTAGAGGGTTTTCTCAAGATCAGAAGCTGGCCTCAAACCAGTGACCTTTGGGTTAGAAGGTAGGCATCTTGCAGATAGCTATCTCATCTCCACATCAGCTGGCTCTAGCCAGCCTGCTCTTAACTATTTTGTATTGCTGGTGATATTCATTCCTTTTATCTTGATTGGCCCAAAATTTGATCTGGAATTCTATGGAAAGTGCTAATTGGATTTTTGCCATATGAATTTGTTTATACCTGCAGCAGAGATTTACTCCAAAGGTTTCTTTTGCCATGTTCTTGTGCCAGAAATTCTGTGAAACTATAAGTGTAATATCAGAGATATTTGCCAAGCCTAATTCAGCTTCTGTTTGTTCAATTTGTGACCATTGAAGAAAGTGAAACATCATTGCAAAAGATGAAAAAGTAAAAATAGCCAAAATGGATGACTGAAGAAACTGGCCTGGGTTTAGAGAACTTAAATTGAGCGAAATGATGTGATGGAGCAAACTTACTTCTTCCTTGAAGGGACTGATGGATAAATTCTAATGGCTCTGGGTTCCACTCTGTAATTTGTAACCTGTTGCTCTGCCTTCCTCCTTTTCATTTCCCTAGAGTGAGAGATTTTAGGATTTGGAACTGTATGATAGAAGTGCCTTTATCAACTTTTATTTGTTCTTCACTGCTAATACTGTGATTCTTCTAATTCATTTTCTTTTTGGACTGGGGACACTCTGAGCACAGATAGGATTGTATCTCCAGGAACAAGCAGGAAGTCAGTTTTCCATATATGGATGACGTTGGCACCGACTGAGCCTGGCGTGGGAACACTCCCCAGCATCCAATAGGAATGCTTTTGGGAGTGTTCTTCCATGCATGCGAAGCTGTCTTCCTGCCTTCGTTCCTCGTCTCCTCAGTCGTCTTTTTTTCTGCGGAGCTACTGGGATCTTGTCCCTGTCAGCCACGTCAAGAGGCTTCTGTGTTTTTTTTTGTGGTACCATTGAGTACTTTTTTGCCTTCCCATCACCAACCCTACTTTCGTCGATTCTACTCCCATTCCTATTGTCTTTTTTCTTATTTTATAAATTTTTTCATTCTTTTTTTGTATCCTGATGGGCTTAAGGCCTACGGCCTACCTGTACACCATCATGCAATTTGACTTTGCTTCAGTCCTTTTCGCAAAAATGAAAAAGTCCTGGAGTGGTTTTAAAAAATGCTCTAAGTGTTCCAGTATCATTTCCATCAATGACGAGCTTAGCTGTTGCCTCAAGTGTTTAGGCCCAGACCATGATGTACATTCCTGCACCTCCTGTTGCTACATGACTGCTAGAGATAGGAAGAACCAGGATAAACAGAAGGCTAAGCTGTTTCCAACAGATTCAGCTTCTTCAGTGCACTCCTCGGGGACGTCGACTCCATCTAAGTCCTCCCGTACCTCTAGATCGCCACTTAGTCAAAAGGACAAGCATTGATCTGAGTCTCCAGTGCAAAAGAAGAAAAGGCATCGACAGCATCGAGATCACTGACCTCGAGGTTGGTGTTGGCATCGGCATTGTCACCAACACTCCTGTCACGCCGATGCAGATCATCCAGCAAAGCAACCCCGGCGGGAGGCCTCACCCTCCAAAGCCGTAAAGGGGCTTGGGGATGACCCCAAGATTCAATCCTCTGCAGAACTCTCAATACTGGTGGCAGGAGTTGTAGCCCACGCAATCGTGTCGGGAGTCGCTCCTCCCTTGGTACCGATGCTCGATGACTGTGTCATCACCATTGAAAAAGCATCACTGCTCTCCTTTTTTGTCAGAGTTGGAGGGAAAAGGCATGTGAGATAGAGACGGATGACCTCACCATGAAAAGGCTTTCTAGAAAGACGGAAAATCCTTTTAAAAAGAAGACTGCCGCCAAAAAATCCTACTTCCCAAAGAAGAAATGTTACTATCCACTCTATCATTCCTATTCCTCCTATTTTGCTCCACAACAACAGAGAAAGCAGGGCCAAAAACAACCCAGGAAACACAAGGTTACCAAACCACAACCTGCTCCTACTGCTCAACCAACTTAAGAGTTTTTGACTCCTTCCTCAGGAGCATGGCCAATCCTCCCAGGATCCCAGGGAGACTAGTTCATTTCATACACCGCTGGAGGAACATCACCTCGGATTCCTGGACCTTACATCTAGTAAACCAGGGTCTGCAGTTGAAATTCAGATATCTTCCACCCACTCATTTGTAGGCCTTCTTAGATCTCCATCAAACCACCTTGTTACAACAGGAGATCCCCTCTCTACTAGTGCAGGAGGCAATAGAGGAAGTACCTCTCTCTCAGCAAGGCCTAGGGTTCTACTCCCAATAGTTTCTTATCCCAAAGAAGATGGGAGGCCACAGGCCTATACTAGCTGTCTGAAACCTCAACAAATTCCTTGTCAAGGAAAAATTCAAAATGATTTCTCTGGGTACCCTTCTTCCTTACCTTTAGTCAAACGATTGGCTTTGCTCCTTAAACATAAAGGATGCTTATACCACACATCCTCATCCACCCTGTTTAGAGAAAGTTCCTCATATTTGTATTTCGTAACAATCATTACCAATATGAGGTCTTTCCCTTCGGTTTATCATCGGCACCCTGCTTTTTCACAAAGTGTCTGGCTGTGGTGGCAGCCTACTTTCAAACTTTAAGGATCTTTCTCTTCCCCTTCTTAGACGATTGGTTGCTAAGGACAAGTCACTGCTGCCCTCAAACAAACCATCCACGTCCTACAAGAGTGAGGGTTTGTCATAAATTATCCAAAATCATACCTCTCTCCAACTCAAAATCTAGAGTTCATAGGAGCTCAACTAGACACGATCCAAGCCCGAGCTTTTCTGCCAGACGACCGTTGTGCCCGACTAATGACCTTGGCCTCACAATCCAACAACAGGCGTCAGTAACGGCCAGAACATTCCTATGCCTTCTAGACCACATGGCCTCCACCATCCATGTCATCCCATATGCCCGTCTCAACATGAGAATAAGACAATTGGCTCTGTCACAGACTACCTCTCAGACTCCATCACCATCACTCCTCAGTGAGGTTAGCCCTTCAGTGGTGGTGCAAACCGCACAACCTCCTTGTAGGATTACCTTTTCAAAGATCTGTACCAGAGTATATGACTGATGCATCAAAGTAAGGTTGGGGGGCTCACCTGAAGGGCCTAATGATCCAGGGCCTATGGACTACTCAACAGAATCTCCTACACATCTACTACTACTACTACTACTGAGCATTTGTATAGCATTACAAGTCGTACATAGCGCTGCATAGACATGTAAGACAGTCCCTGCTTATCAAAGCTTACAATCTAGTCAATACAGACAACACAGAAGGTGTAGACCGGGATAAAACAAGGGGGAAAGGTAAAGAAACAAGGACATCAGGTGAGTCAAGATCCAAAAGCATCAGCGAAGACGTGAGTTTTCAGCCTGGATTTGAAAAGGATCAGAGAAGGTGCCTGGCGTCACTGTTCCCTCTAAACTGTGCGCGTGTGCGCGCGCACACACCTCGCCGAGCGAGCGCACATACTTTAGAACAGAGCGCACAAAAATTACGGCTCTGATTCTGATAGAAAACAACACAGACGTCTTAAAATTTAAAAGTTATGATTGTAATTACTAGAAATTTCCCGCTTCATTTAGTAATAGTCTATTTTCATTTAATTTGATTAAAATCAGTGTGGTGTACATACTGTATTCTGATGTGTAGTCAAATTTTAAAGTATATAACTCCGAGTGTCGTCATGTGGCGCACAAAAATTTAACCTTCCTTCAAAAGCTGCACACAGCTGATATTGTATGCGCACACAGCCTACAGAAAATTAGAGGGAACATTGCCTGGCGTACAGACACAGGTAGTTTGTTCCAGGAGTAAGGGGCAGCAAGGTGAAAGGAGCAAAGTCTGGAGTTAGCAGTAGAAGAGAAGGGCATAGATAGAAGAAATTTGCCAGAAGAGCAGAATTCCCGAGGGGGGGGGGTGTAAGGAGAGAAATAAGAGAAAAAAGGTAGTGAGGAGCTGCAGAGTGAATGCATTTATAGGTCAGTAGGAGACATTTCAACTGGATGCGGAAATGGATAGGGAGCCAGTGAAGTGACTTGAGAAGAAGGGTATTATGGGCATGACGAGGCTGGCGGAAGATTAGCCGCGCAGCAGAGTGTTGAACAGATTGAAGGGGAGAGAGATGATTTAAAGGGAGACCAGCAAAGAGTAGGTTACAGTAGTCAAGACGGGAGATGATTAAGGAGTGGATTAGCGTCTTAGTAGTGTGTTCAGAAAGGAATGGCCAGATTTTGTTGATGTTATAGAGAAAGAAATGGCAGGTTTTAGCTATCAGATGAATGTGTGTGGAGAAGGAGAGAGAGGAGTCAGACAACCCCAAGGTTGCGAGCCCAGGAAACAGGAAGGAGTCTCTGTGGATAACTCTCTACTCCTTCCTGTTTCCTCTACAGTTCAATCTCCTTGAAGAGCAATCTTCAACACCATCTGTGTCTTCTCTGCCCAACTTGGGGGCTGCTCAGTCCTCATCCAAATGGATAACCAGGTGGCCATGTTTTATATAAACCAAAAGGGAGGGCAGGCTTTCTCCCCTTATGAAGAGAAGCCATCCAGTTGTGGAACTGGGCAATCTTGCGGGGAATTCACCTTCATGCAGTATACCTTCCAGAAACAGAGAATTCCTTAGCCGATAGAGTCACATCCTCTATCCACACGAGTGGCGGCTGGAACCTCAAGTGGTACAACACTTGTTCCATCTTTGGGGGATGCCGATAATCAACCTCTTTGCTTCTCCTGTCAACTCTCAACTACCTCGCTTTTGCTCGAGAATCCTTCCCATCACAGGGAGAGCTCGGATGCATTTCTCCTTCATAGGGGACAGGATCTTTTCTTTGTTTTTTCTCCTCTCCCCCTCATAGCAAAGACACTATTCATACTTCGAGCCGACAGGGGAATGATGATTCTCGTTGTCCTTTACTGGCCCAGACAACTGTGGTTTCCTCTACTTCTTCATCTAGCCCGGAAATCTCCCCTTAACCTCTGTTACTCTCCCAACCCTCTCTCTCAGGAACAGGGGATCCTCCACCCTAGGCTCAAGACACTTCGCTTGACAGCCTGGCTGTTGAGCAGGTGGTCCTCTCACACATAGGACTCCAAGAGAAGGTTTTACAAATTCTCCTATCTTCCAGAAAAGATTCCACCAGACATTCTTACGCTTTCAAATGGTGCAGATTTGCTATTTGTGTGTTCACAGAAAACACTAGATCCTTACACATGTTTGTTTCTGGATCTACTTCTATACCTGCTCCACTTGTCCTCCTCTGGCCTCAAGACCAACTTTATGAGGGTACAGTTATGTGCCATTGTGGCCTCTCGCCATACTTTGGAAAACCGGCCTATTTTGACACATCCCTTGGTGGCTAGATTCATGAGGGATCTTCTCCTGACTAAATCGCCTCTCCGCCCACCACACATCATGTGGGATTTAAATGTTGTTCTTGTACAGCTCATGCGCAGTCCTTTTGAAACCATGGCATCAGCCTCTTTAAAATTCTTAACATAGAAAGTTCTTTTCTCCAGGACCAAGCAGGAAGTCAGTCCTCACTTATGGGTGACGTTGGCGCCAACGGAGCCCTTGCGGAGCAATTTTCCCCAGCTTTCGAAGAAAGCCTTTGGGAATTGCAGCGCGCATGCGCGGTCCCCTTCCTGCCCAAGGGTGCCATCTTGCTCAGTCTTATTTTTTCCGCGGAGCCCTACAGACGTAGTTTGTGATCGCCGCTGGAAAAGTTGATTTTTTGTTTTATTTTTTCTTCGGTTCGAAGCCGGTCCATTCCCGCCCGACCTCGATAACTCGTTATCGAGTCCGTTCTCTATTTTTCGGTTTTTGTCCTTCGTGGCTGGCGTTCCCGCCACTTCTTTTCTTTTTCCCTGGCAGCACGGTCTTTTGACCTCGCGGGGGCCCTTTTTCCCCCGATGGCTGCCAGCGGGTTTAAAAAGTGTGATCGCTGTACCAGACTCATGTCTCTTACAGACACACACGACTGCTGCCTCCGTTGCCTCGGGCCCAATCATGACTCGATGACTTGCGGCCCCTGCAACAAAATGTCCTCGAAGGCCATGAGGAGCTGGCAGTCTCAGAAGGAACGACTTTTCTCTGACTCCGCGTCCGGTCGGGCCCGGACCTCCTCAGAGGCTTCGACTTCGCGTGACTCTGGTCCGGAGCGTCGTCGGAGTTCCTCCGAGCGGGGGTCCCCCGGCCAGGAACACCGTCGGAAGAAGAAACCCGCGAGGGTGGCGTCGGTGGACGCTCCTGGTCCCTCGAGGGCCGGGTCGCATAGCCCCGTCGGCCGCCCCGGGTCCTCGGAGGCGGAGAGGCCTTCCAAGCATCCTCGCCTCAAAGTGGAGTCTCCTGAACACGTGAGTACTGTAGTCCTCGTGGACTCGCCCCCGAGGGATCCGACGTCGGGCCTGACGCCGTCGAGGCCCGAGTCGGAGGCTGCTGGGTCATCTGAGTTTGGGCTCAGATCGACGGCCTTGGAGAGCAGTATAGCTGCCTTCATGGACCAGCAGCGGGCATTGATGGCTGGCCTCGCCCGCGCATCTGCCACCACCACCGGGACCTCGACGTCCAAGTCGACCCCGGAGGCCGAGCCGATCCTCGAGTCCATCCGAGCTCGAGTCGATCCTCGGCCGCGGTCTCCCTCCGCCTCCCGTTCGAGGCCGAGGTCGTCGACGCCGGCTTCAGCGTCGGGGCAGAGGTCCTTGACGCCCACCCGCCGGGAGCCGCTCGATTCCTCCACGGAGGAGTCCGGCTGGGACACGGAGGAGGACGAGTCACCCGGTTCGTTTCAGACCCGGTGCGTCCCCTCCGACTCGCCCGAGTCCGAGCCGCGGAGGCGATCCCCTCCGGAGGATACCCGGTTCTCCGACTTCGTGAGGGATATGGCCAAGGCTTTGGCCTTCCCCGCGGATCCGGAGGAGGAGCCTCGAGCCGAAGAGCTCGAGGCCCTCCAGTATGATTCTCCCCCGAAGGAGGCCTTTACCGTACCGGTTCCCCCGATGCTGGAAAGGCTTCTCTTCCGTATGTGGGAGAGCCCGGCTTCGATGCCGGTATTGAGCAAGCGGGTCGATTCCATGTACCGAGTCCGCAAGAGCCCCGAGTTCCAAAAGGCACAACTACCGCACCATTCCATGGTAGTGGAGTCGGCCATGCATCGGTTCAAGAGCCAAAAGATGCACTCCTCGGTGCCTCCGGGTAAGGAGGCCCGGAACCTGGATGCCCTCGGTAGAAAGTGCTTCCAGGGTTCTATGCTTGCGTGTCGAGTCCAGACATACCAGCTATACATGGGCATGTATCTCAGAGACCTGGCGAAAGAAATTGCCGGGTTCTCCGCGGGTCTCTCCGAGGAACCCTTGCAGAGGTTCCAGGCCTAGTCCACGGGTATTCGGGAGTGCTCAAATTTTTTTTCTCGAGCAGCCTATGATGCCTTCGAGGCATCGGCCCGAGTGGCCGGAGCCGGCAGCGGTGCTCGCCGTCAGGCGTGGCTTCAGTCCTCCGACCTCGAGCCGTGGGTGCAGGACAAGCTAGTTGATGTCCCCTGCAGAGGTGATAAACCTCTTTGGCAAGCCCATGGCTGAAAAGGCTGCGGAGCTCGAGTCCGAGACCCTAACCAGGACTCGCCTGTCCAAAAAGACTTCTGCCCCTTCACAGAAGAGGAAGGCCTCGGGGAAAAAGCCTTTTTACCCGAGGAAGGTGCCTGCCTATAAGCAACACCATCCTCAATATCAGACCTCAGCGGCCCCCCATCAGGGCGGGCAGGGTAATGGGCCCCGTAGGCAGAAAGCCCCCAAGCCTACTTCGCAGGCCCCTGCTCAGCAGGGTGGGGGTTTTTGACGCCATCAGCATAGCCTCTCCCCCTCCGCTGGCTTCTCTAAGCACGGGAGGCCGGCCGACCCACTTTGCCCACAGGTGGTCAGCCATAACGTCCGATGCCTGGGTGCTTCAAGTAGTTCAACAGGGCTACCTTCTGCATTTTCACAAGGTACCCCCCTCCTACTTTCCAGGGGAGCCTCCAAGAACCCCTTTGCACAGGGACTTACTCCTTCTGGAGTTGGAAAGTCTCCTTCAGGAACGGGCGGTGGAACCAGTGCCCCACCACCTGAGGGGTCAGGGGTTTTATTCACGGTACTTCCTGGTACCGAAAAGAACAGGAGGTCTCAGACCCATCCTGGACTTACGCAACCTCAACAAGTTCCTGCAGAGGGAAAAGTTCAAAATGCTTACCCTTGGAATCCTGCTGCCTTACCTCCAGCAGGGAGATTGGCTATGCTCCTTGGATCTAAAGGATGCTTATACTCACATCCTTATTCACCCGGACCACCGACAGTATCTGCGGTTTATGGTGGCGGGGAATCATTATCAGTACAGGGTACTGCCCTTTGGCCTGTCCTCCGCTCCCCGGGTATTCACGAAATGCCTAGCAGTGGTAGCGGCCTTCCTGAGGCTCCAGGGCCTCTTTGTCTTCCCCTACCTGGACGACTGGCTCATCAGAGCACACTCTTCCGTGGAAGCCTCTCAGGCCACTCAGCACTTGGGCTTCGTCATAAACTTC
This sequence comes from Ichthyophis bannanicus, assembly GCA_033557465.1. Classification (NCBI taxonomy): domain Eukaryota; kingdom Metazoa; phylum Chordata; class Amphibia; order Gymnophiona; family Ichthyophiidae; genus Ichthyophis; species Ichthyophis bannanicus. Next base: position 765,779,913 of record CM066036.1, on the reverse strand, counting down.
GCAAAGTCCACTTTGCTCCCCTCTCAAAATCTCGAATTCTTAGGGGCACGGTTGGACACTCTGCAGGCTCGTGCCTTCTTGCCTCTGGAGCGGGCCAACCGGCTCATAGCTCTGGCCGACCAGTTCCGCAGCACGTCACCGGTATCCGCCAGACGATTCCTGCGGCTGCTCGGTCATATGGCCTCCACGGTCCATGTCACTCCGAACGCCCGTCTACATATGAGGCCTGCTCAGTGGTTTCAGCCCGATCTCCTGACTCAGGATCAGGGGACTCTCCTGCACCCCAACCTCCATGCCCTTCAACTGATGGCCTGGCTGCTGAAAGGGTAGTCCTAGCTCCGCTCCTGCTACCTCCGGAGGTGGAAGCTGTCGTCCTAGCATCTCGGCAACCTTCCACACGGAAATCTTACGCCCTAAAATGGCGTCGCTTCTCTATCTGGTGTTCTCACCGTTCGGAGGACCCCTTCTCCTGCCTAGTATCAGTGGTGCTGCAATACTTGCTTCACCTTTCCGATCTAGGCCTCAAATCCAACTCTGTCAGAGTCCACCTCAGTGCTCTCTCTGCACATCATTCACCGGTGGAGGGCCAGCCTCTTTCCTCGCACCCTTTGATGGCACGTTTCCTCAGAGGCCTCCTTCTGCTTAAGCCTCCTTTACGCCCTCCAGCCCCTGACTGGGATCTCAATGTGGTCTTGCAAAGGCTTACCTGCCCGCCTTTTGAGCCCATGGCTACCTGCCCTCTTCGTTTCCTTTCTTGGAAAACTCTCTTCTTGGTAGCACTTACCTCCGCTAGGCGCGTTAGTGAACTGCAGACCCTAGTGTCGGAGCCCCCCTACACTAGATTCTACAAGAATAGGGTCGTCTTAAGGACGCACCCTAAGTTCCTTCCAAAGGTGATTTCTCCTTTTCATATCAATCAGGAGGTGGTTCTTCCGACCTTCTTTCCCAGGCCGCATACCAGCCGAGCTGAAACTGTCCTGCATACCCTGGACTGTAAAAGGGCCTTATCCTTCTACCTTGACCGTACGCGAGACCATAGAAAGGCGGTCCAGCTTTTCGTTTCATTTGACCCCAATCGGTTAGGGGTCCCGGTCTCTAAGCGTACTTTGTCCATCTGGGTAGCTGACTGTATCGCCTGGGCTTATGGGGCAGCCGGCCTCTCCTTAGAGAGTCGGGTCACGGCCCACCGTGTTAGGGCGAAGGCTGCATCAGTGGCTTATCTCCGCTCTGTTCCATTGGCAGACATCTGCCGGGCCGCTACTTGGTCTTCCAGCCAGACTTTCGCGGCTCATTACTGCCTGGAGAGGGAGTCCCGCAGGGACAGTGCTTTCGGACAGGCAGTCCTCCACAATCTCTTTGCGGTTTAGGCAACTCCTACCCTCCGGCCCGAGTGTTGGGCTACCGGCCGGATTCGTATTCAGAGAAGATTCCTTCCTTCTGTACTGTTGAGCTAGTGGGAGCTCGTTTTTTTTCGACTTGAGGCCTCCGGTAGCCTTGAGCTTGGGAGTCCCATAAGTGAGGACTGACTTCCTGCTTGGTCCTGGAGAAAGAGTAGTTACTCACCTGTAACAGGTGTTCTCCAGGAGCAGCAGGAATCAGTCCTCACTACCCTCCCTCTTCCCCGTGGAGTTGCAGTCATTCTTATATGTTTTTGCTAACTTTTTGCTGTCTCTTCGCTATGTCATCAGACTGAGCAAGATGGCACCCTTGGGCGGGAATGGGACCGCGCATGCGCGCTGCAATTCCCAAAGGCTTTCTTCGAAAGCTGGGGAAAATTGCTCCGCGAGGGCTCCGTCGGCGCCGACGTCACCAATAAGTGAGGACTGATTCCTGCTGCTCCTGGAGAACACCTGTTACAGGTGAGTAACTACTCTTTTCTCATTGCAGTAACCTCTTCCCATAGAGTCAGTGAACTGCAGGCCTTGGTGGACTATGCTCCATATGCTACATTCCACCAGGACAAAATGGTCCTTCGGATGCATCCTAAGTTCTTACCGAAGGTCATCACCTCCTTCCCAACTGAACCAATCCATCTCAATACCAACATTCTTTCCAAGGCCTCATAGCTTGCCTGCTGAGGCCAGACTGCATACGCTGAATTATAAAAGAGCATAGTCTTCTACCTGGACTGTACTAAGGCTGATTGACAATCCTCTCAGATATTTGTCTCCTTTGACCAAAGTCATCTGGGGCTACCAGTTTCTAAGAGAACAATTTCAAACTGGCTAGCAGACTGCATATCTTTCACTTGCTTGCAAGCTGGTCTATTTCTTCAGCACCATGTCACTGTCCATAATGTCCAAGCCATGGCTACCACTGTGGCTAACCTCCGTTCTGTCTGTTTCTGAAATCTGCCAAGCAGCTACCTGGTCTTCACTTCATACCTTTGCAGCGCACTATTACCTGAACAAGTACTCCAGCAGTGATACTCAATTTGATCAATCTGTTCTATGTAATCTTTTTCAGATTTAGACAATTTGCCCTCTGCCTGCTGGACTACCTCGCGAGGAGTGCTCTGAATGAACTGAGTCTGTTCGATCCTTGCGGCAACCTCTGGTTGCGCCAGGACTTTTTCTCTTGCTCGGCAGTCTGTAGCTAGGGAGTCCCATATGTGAAAACTGACTTCCTGCTTGTTCCTGGAGATAGCTTAGTTACTCATCTGTAACAGGTGATCTCCGGGAACAGCAGGAATCGGTCTTCACAACCCGCCCAGCTCCCCTTCAAAGTTGTCCAATTTTTTTCCTTTTAATCTCAGTTTGTCTCCACTATACACCTGACTGAGGAGATCAGGAGCGAAGGCGGGAGGGCAGCCACATATACATGGAGGAATTCTCTGAAAAGCATTTCTATTGGATTTTGGGGAGTGTTCTCGTGCTGGACTCCGTTGGTGCTGACATCATGGAGGGTATAGGTGAGTAACTATGCTTTATGCCCCCTATTATTTTTATGTTATGTTTTTGTTTAGAATGAGAGTAGGAGGTAGATTTTGATGAGCGTTGTCTGGAGCTTATGTTGGAATAAATCTTTGTTTGCTTTGAATTATGGCAGATGGTCTTGATTGTATTATGGCCTTGATGTTTTTATGATCTCTCCTACTTACTAAAAGGGGACTAAGATGACTATTGTATGTCTTGATTTATTGGGTGGGCTCAGATGTATAGTCGGGCATATTGATTGTGTTCTGTTCAAAGAGAAAGTTGCAAAAAAAAGTAAGTTGATTTGGTTTATTTTCAATAAGGTTGCTAAATTTAATATCTACTATGAGTACACACATTGCTTATGTATACTCTTAAATGTTCCAGTGGTTATTACCTCTTGTAAAAGTTGAGCAATTTTACAATGAAAGATGGAATCCTCTCATTGAATGTTATTAAAGAGACAAACAGAGCATTCTCACATTTCACCCTACCCTCTGGAATAATCTTCCTCACAGTTTAAGAGATATAAACGCCCTATCACTTTCCGTAAAAAAAAAAAAAAACTCAACTCACCTCTTTATACTACACTTTGGAAACCTAAACGACCTAACAGTACCGATCCCACCTACCCTGACACCTAATCAAACTATGACAAGTTCTGACCCAAATGGCATTCCCCCAAAGACACCCCTAAATAGATCTACCCTAAATATTGTATTAAACCCAAATATGTACATAGCTCATCTGTATATATAGTTGACTGTATATAATTATACTAAAGTATATAGTTTTAACTGTTCCATGCAATTGAATATGTATCATTTATTGTACTATTGAAAGCTTGTTCTCTGTAAACCGCATTTGATCTACTGGAAAATGCAGTATAAAAAATCAAATAAATAAAATAAAGTGAATTGTTTGTCATATAGAAGCAAGGGAGAAGATGATCTAACCAAATGCATAATATAAGTGAATAGTATTACTGGGAAAACTGTCTATCTATTTTACGTATTGTAGGAACACACTGAGATCATAGACCAACAGTACAAAATAGAGAGAGAGAAACTTCAAAAGATCCGACTCTTGCTGGTGAGTATCCAGTAATTATAGCCTCCAGATACACTGAGTCAGAGTTATAAAACAAAAATTCAGTTCCCTTATGAAAACATTGTTTTTATATTTCTTCAAAGAGAATATTTTGTTATTTAAAAGTGAAATTTACAGTCGCTCTGCATTGTAAAACAAAATATAAAAGATACATTTAGGTCATGTAGCCCTTTCTAGTATATTTAGTCTTTTATTTTTCCCTGTATAGTACTGTACTCGGCTATTTATAAATGTTATTGATTGCCATTTAATGCAGACTAAAAAAGGCAATCTTTTACCTATTTCTTGTAGGCTCGAAGGAATAGAGAAATTGCTATTTTACAACGCAAGATTGATGAAGTACCCAGCCGAGCTGAATTAACACAGTACCAGAAAAGATTTATTGAACTCTATGGGCAAGGTATGCATTTCCAGAAAGAATGCACTACGAAAGGGAAGGCAAAGTAGTCTTTATTGCGTTATCAGGGTACTTTTATAAAGCTTTTCAGTTTGTGAATCAAGTTTTACACATGGAAAAGAACTTGTATAAAATTGTGTGGCTGAATATACAGTCACAATGTACGTATATATTTTATTAAATACATGTGGGGTACACACATGAAAGTAAGCACGATGACAAGAAAGCATACTTTTATATGACCCACGTGTAGGTGTGTTCAGAGATGTAGTATAAGTGGATCCACAAATATACCAGGTGCATTTCATTGTAGGTGTGATTGTGCAGGTTTCCTAATAAAATAGTCTTAAAATAGGCACCTACTTGGACTTAGATGACCTGTTATAAAACTGCCCTCAGAGTACATGAACATGCGGTATTTATGGCTTCTTTGAGCAGGTTTAAACTTGTGCAAGAGAATTTGTGTGCTACTGGGGTCAGTGTACAAGCTTATTTTATAAAGGCAATTATAAAGAGCATAGCCAGTGCCAAAAAATTAAAGAGCTAACAAAGAATAGGGCAGCTGCTGCTGTAATAGAGGAGCCGGCGAGAGTCCCCAGATCTCGTTGACAGACTGGCCAAGGTTTGGTGAGGAGCAGGAGAGTGTGTGGGGGTGGGGAATAGTGCATAAGGGAAGGGAGGGGTGAAAGGCAGAGCATAAGGGAAGAGTTGAGGTGAGAGGAAGAAAGAATAAAAGGCAGGGTGAGGAGGCAGAGCATAGGGAATAGGGGCCAGTGCAAGGACAGGAAAGAGTGTGGAGAAGGGGGGGGTGGGGAAATGGTCAAATGCCAAATAGGGAGAGAATGCAAGAAGGGAAAGGGGAAGTGAGTGAAAGGGGGATAGCAGGGAAAGTTGAGTGGCGAAGGGCAGAGAAGAAGAATAGTACAAGTGGGTGAACAAGGAAAATATCAAGGGAAAGAAAAGCGTACATGCCCAGAACCATACACACCCATTCCTAACACCATATACATTCACAGAGGGCCAGCCCAAGGGTTTTTACCACCTTAGGCAGAAACCCCGGCCGTGCCACCCCCCAATCGCCACCACTGCTGTGCCCCCCCAGCTGCTGCTGCTGCCGCTGCCACCCCCCCACCGATGATTCCATCTCGGGAGGGAGAGGCGAGCAATGGCAGTATTTCTAAAAGCGGTGGCAAAAAGTAGCCACCTTTTGGAAATACTTTTGCTGCCCACCTCCCCCTCCCGAGACAGAATCAGCGGCAGCTGGGGAGGAGGGTGGCGCGGCCGGTCAAGTGTGCCACTGCCTCTCTAGGCGCCGCCTAGTGGTTGGGCCAGCCCTACATACAGATATCCCTGCCTCCATGACATACATCTTAATGTGCACACACACACCCTTTCAATGCACATCCATGAAACACACACAAACATACATAGCTCCAACGCACACTGCCAACAGAGAGACACCCTCATTCTGACGTCCCAACCTCACATCCCCACAGATAAAGCATAGTTACTCACCTGTAACAGGTGATCTCTGGGAACAGCAGGAATTTAGTTTTCACATATGGGTATCGTCGGTACTGACGGAGCCTGCACGGGAACGCTCCCCAGCGTCCAATAGGAAAGCTTTTGGGAGCATCCCACAGCGCCTGCGTGCTGCCTTCCCGCCTTTCCCAACTGTCCCTCTCCAGTTGAGTTTTAAAGCTGAGACAAAGAGAGAGGGAAAGAGAAAGAGATAGAAATACAACTCCTAGGGGAGGTGGGTGGGTTGTGAAGACTACATTCCTGCTGTTCCCGGAGATCACCTGTTACAGGTGAGTAACTATGCTATCTCCGGGAACAAGCAGGAATGTAGTCTTCACATATGGGGACTCCCTAGCTGCAGATGCAAGGGAGAAGGCCCCAGAAGTTGTGTGCCCCTGTGAAAGGGCTCCACTTCCCCCCATGAGTCTCTGGCATCCTACCAGGGATGGTGGGCAGGAGTTGATTAAGTATGGAACAGGTGTTGAAGAACAGCTTGACCAAACAAGGCATCCCGGCGGGAGTCCTTGTCTAAGCAGTAATGGGCTGTGAAGGTATGAACTGAAGCCCAAGTAGCTGCTCGACAGATGTCGTTGATAGACACAGAATGAAGATGAGCCATAGAGGCTGCCATGGCTTTCACATTGTGAGCTGTGACATGGCCTTCAAGAGGAAGGTTTTTACTCTCATAGACAAAAGATATGCACTGTGCAATACAGCTGGGCAGTGTTCTTTTGGAGACTGGAAGTCCCAAATGACTAGGATCAAAAGCAGCAAAGACTTGGGAGAACTTTCTATGTTGCTGTGTCCTTTGTAAGTAAAAGGCCAAAGCCCTTTTACAGTCCAAAGTATGAAGATTCCTTTCTGCATTTGAGGCGTGAGGCCTTGGGAAGAATACAGGAAGGTAAACCGCTTGGTTTAAATGAAAAGGTGACACCATCTTTGGCATAAAGTGTGGATGAGTCCTAAGGACTACCTTATCATGATGCAACCTTGTATAAGGAGGATCAGCCACCAATGCTTGCAATTCACTAATGCGATGTGCTGATGTGATTGCAATAAGAAAAATGGCCCTCCAGGAAAAGAATTTCAAAGAGATAGTGGCTAATGTTTCAAAGGTTGGTTTAATGAGCTGCCCAAGAACAAGATTTAAGTCCCATGCCACCGGTGGTGGGAGGCTTAGTTAAAAGAAGGCCTCTCATAAATCTCGCTATAAGAGGATGAGAGGAAATAGGTTGTCCATTTAGAGGCTTGAAAGAAGCTGCAATAGCACTCAAATGAACTCTCACTGAATTGGTCTTAAGCCCTGCATTTGATAAATGAAGGAGATACTCGCAAGAGGCTTAAGACCCTTCTGCGAGCACCATATGGTAAACCTTTTCCACTTAAATGTATAAGAGTGTCTTGTGAAAGGCTTCCTGGGTACCTTTTCTATTGCCCCTTGGGCAAGAAGCACAGTGACCTCTTAACCTAACTGGTCGTTGAGAGAGGTCTGAAAATTGAACTCTCTTACCATTGTAGGAGGGGGTATGCTGAGGAAATGAAGCTTGTACCCCTCTCTTACAATAGACAGAGTCCAATTTTCTCCTGTTATTTGACCCCACCTGGGGGCAAAATGACATAACCTTTCTGGGATGGTGGAGGGTTCTGGGCCATTCAGGGCCAGGAAGGCAAAGTTCTCGGATAGGAGTCAAAGCCCCTGTGGAGGCTGAATCTGCTGAGCCGGTTGAGGCTTAGCTGCTTTTGTCTTTCTTTGCTTAGGTTGTTGCTGCTATCCCTTTTGGGCAGACTGACCTAAGTGATGCCCCTTTTGGATATAGGAGGGATAAAACCTCTTCCTACTGAAGAATGGTTTCTTAGAGGATTTTTTCCTTGCAGGATCAGCTGTAGATTTAGACAATCTATCCAAAGTGATATGTCAGCATCTATCTTATTAGCTTTTTCCTGCCAATTCTTGCCAAAGGGATTCTCTCCTGTGCAAGGAATATTCCCTATTTTATCCTGTACCCAAATTTCTAAGTCATTTGCCTGGTGCCAGGCAATCCCATGTTCCCTGTAAAATAGTTATCTCAAAGTTATAATGCCCTGTTCAATGTAATTTCAGTTTGTTCAATGTAAACCGCACTGATGCAGAATAGCGCGGTATATAAGAGAATGTAAATAAATAAAATAAAATAAATCCTAAGTGCACCTATGGCAATAGCAGAGGTTCTGCTTATGCACTCAAAGCAGTCAAAAGCTGCACGATTCACAAACTTGGAAACATCCTGAGCATGTTTGACAAGGGCGAGGTAATCTTGCCTCTTATCAGGAAGGAGAGGGCTCATCAGCTCTAAATCTCCTTTGACCTCCTTAAGGAACATTCCCATATATAAGATATAGGAACTGATCCTAGCAGAAAGCATGGAAGCCTGGAAGGTTCGACATCCAAAGGCATCAAGAGTCCTACACTCACGTCCTGGAGGATTAGATGCATGTCTTTTTGCACTCTTTATCCTTCTCATAGCTGATTCCACCACCATGGAATGGTGTGGTAACTGAGTTTTCTGAAACCCAGGACAAGGAGGAACTCGATACATGGTGTCGCGTCTTCGAGAGTGAGGAGATGTGGTTAGAGGTGTTTCCCACATCCTTAACATGAGATCATGCAAGATCTCATGAATAGGTAAGGTAACTGCCTCCTTGGGAGCTTTAGGGTATTGCAGGATTTCTAATTCCTTTGCCCTAGGCTCTTTTTCAGGAGTCACTGTGATGGAAAGACCTCGAGCCACATCTCGGATAAAATCCTGAAAGGATATATCCTCTGGTGGAGACATCCTATGCTGAGGAGAAGAAGAATCCTCAGGAAGATGTACTCTGGTATCGGCAGAGCTTTCAGAGTCTTCAGACTCATCTGAGGATTCGAAGTATCTCCGATCCGGGTGATCGTGCAAGGCACGGTACCGGTACCGATTGAAGTCGGCATTGGAGTGGTCCGGTACCGACTTGTCGATACCGGATGGATGCGCATGACTTGATCCCGGTAGAATACCTGACGATGTTGATGCAGTCGGTGCCGGTACCTGTTGAATTGTCTGAAGCGGTTTCAGGGGCATTGAGGCCGTGAGAAGAGCCGCCAGACTGCATTCAATAGCCAAGAATCTCTGGTCTATCGACACTGCCGATGCTTGGGTATCGGTACCGGATGAAGCGGCCGGTACCCCAGGGCATGGCACCAGTAGTTCTGCCGAGGTTGAAGTCTCAAGAACATCCTGGAGCCCTGTTAATGCTTTGGAAGCTGAAGGCTCCCACCGGGGCAATTTTGCCGGTGATAGTCCCTCATGGGCAACGCCAGAGGAATCTCGCTGTCTAGAAGGAGATCTACCCTTTGAGGACCGGCTAGATTTATGTTTAGTTACCTGAGATCCGTGGGAGGAAGATGATGCCCTGGAAGACGTCGATGCCACGGAGGCTGCATCGGAGGGAAAAAGGGTGCTAAGTTTAGCAGCTCAGTTCTGCCGGCCCCTTTTCGACATCATCCCACAGGCAACACACTCAGAAATAGAGTGGTCATGACCTAAACATTTGAGGCACCACTCATGGGTGTTGATGACGGAGATGTTACCGCCACACTTAGAACACTTTTTATAACCCGAAGCGGGTTTTTCCATTCTGAAGGAAAAGTTGGGCCTAGTGCCCAAAATGACACGTGGCACCTGAAGAGAAAATTACTGGAAAGACTCCAGAAGAAAGTTTTGGGTTGTTTTTTTTTTTGTTGGTTTGTTTTTTTTGTTTTTTTAAAGAAAAGTAAGAAGAACCGGCGGTATCAGTGTAGTGTCGAGGGAAGGCAGACGCGACCACAAAAAATAATAGAAGGGATTTTTTTCTGTGGTGACAGGATGTGCGACCTGTCGATTCCACGGAAAATGAAGAACTGGAGAGGGACAGTTGGGAAAGACGGGTAGGCAGCACACAGGCGCTGTGGGATGCTCCCAAAAGCTTCCTATTGGACGCTGGGGAGCGTTCCCGTGCAGGCTCCGTCGGTACCGACGATACCCATATGTGAAGACTACATTTCTGCTTGTTCCTGGAGATACTCTACTTATGAAGCAAAGCTAGATCTATGTACATCATACCATTGGTTCACACAAGCACCATCAGTCACTATCCCACACGGTGTTCACCCAGTTACATGCTTTCACCCATACCCTGCTGTGAGACACTTTTGACATGGCTGTTTCGAGAGTCCACCACACAGGCACTTCTGAGTCTGCAAATGGAGGACAATCGAAGCACACCATTGTGTCTCACTGTAAATGTGTACTTTGCAACTTGCTGCATTTGTTTGCATTAAATATGCTGTTTGTTCCTTGCAGTGTCAGCCACTCACAAAGAAACAAAGCAGTTCTTTACCCTTTATAACACACTGGATGACAAGAAGATCTTTTTAGAAAAAGAGGTAAGGAAACCCCAAGAATGGGAAGATAGAGATTTCAGGACTGAAATGAACATGCAGTAAGTGTTTTGTCTTCACGTTACGTAAGGAAAAATAGCTGTATTTATTAAAATTATAGCACACAAATATCTCAAATATATTGAGATAATATAATTTCTGACTGGGAAGATTTGGGCTATCGGTTATTAAAACTAGGAAAAGAAATTAACTTGCTCATTTTTCACATCAAAATGATTATTGATTTTAAAATTCTACTTTTTAAATTCAATTTTATTAGAAAGCAATCCTTCCAAATATATGAAGTGCTTCCCTCCCATCTGCCACACTGCCACATTCTTCCTCATGCTCCTTTTTCCTAGCAGTCTAATGTGCTGCTTTAAAATTGTTTTTGTAAACTGAAGTAGCATAGTTTTCATGTTTTGCTATTCTGTTGACTTGGGATGTTCATTAATGAGACCATAACACATGGTTCTTAAGGTTTCAGCGATTCCATTTAGTAAATCCATCAAGATGGTCGAATTGGTGTGACTGCTGATTGATGTTTGAATTTCCCAAGCTATTTCTCTGGTGGTAATGTTCAAGCCATGGCAGGCTGTATCTTTTTTTTAAATGCCTTAGTAGTTCATTACCTGATGCATTATAGTTATACTTGTATCAGTTCCATGTAAAATTGTTGAATGTAAACTGCTTTGATAACATTGAAAAGTGGTATATAAGAAAAGTTAAATAAAGAAATAAAATATCTGGACAAACTTAAAGATCTTAATATGTATACTTTAGAGGAAAGTCCGGGATAAAGAAGATATGATAGAGATGTTTAAATACCTCCATGACATAAATGCACAAGTGGGAAGATCTTCTTTCAGTTGAAAGAAAGCGCTGCAACGAGGGGACAAAGGATGAAAGGGGATGGACTCAGGAGTAATATGCAGATATATTTCTTTACAGAAAGAGTGGTAGAGGTGTGGAATAGTCTCCCAGTGGACGTAGTAGAGACCAGGACAGTATCTGAATTTAAGAAAGCATGGGACAAACACAGAAGATCTTTAAAGGAAAAAAAAAGACTGTACTAGCTGGTATAAAATGGCAGATTGGATAGGTCATATAGTCTTTTTCTGCTGTCATGTTTCTATATGATTTCACTTTATACCAATATTTCACAGCAAGCAGCTATTGAAATTATAGCACATTATCCCCTTGAAAATGTGCTGCCTCTACAAATTTCTAAACGTTTTATTCTCTGTGGCCAAGTAGGAAAAAGGTCCTCATGTATTGGTAACATCATTTAACGGAACCCCACGCAGGAGTGTTCACAGTTCCTTCTAGAAGCTTTTGGAAGCTGCATTTTGCATGCGCTCATCTTCCCGCCTGCTGCCACAGTACCATCGTAGCCTCAGTCTGTTTTTTCCATAGAGTCCTACGAGTATTCGCCTTTCCATGGGGATATTCAATTTATTTGCTTAAATTTCCCTCCTGCTGTTTCTGATTTACTTCGCCCCTGTAATTCTTCCTTAGCTTAGTGTTTTTGGTCATTTAAAGTCTCCTTTATTTTCTGCAGCACATCAGCCCCCTTAGACGGTGGTGCTCTGATCACAGCTGTACTCTTCTGTTTATTAATGTGTCAAAATTGAGTCATTTGATTTCGCTGCAGCTATTTTTCAAGATGACATATCCCAAAAACTTACCAGTGGGTTTAAAAAGTGTTCCAAGCGCTCGAAGACCATATACATAATGGACACGCATAGTAGGTGCCTCCAGTGTTTGGGACCTAATCATGGGCCCTTCTCTTGTAAATTGTGTTTGCAATTGGCAAAAAGCAGGCGAAAGGATGAGAAAAACAGTGTAACATCCTTTTTGGTGCATCTAAGTCCAATTCATCGGCATCAGTCTCCATAGCTACAAAGGCTACATTGGATGTTGGTGGTACAATTAGCATCAAGGAGTCCTTGAGCCCACTTGGAGCTGAGCACCCAAAGGTCCATGGAGCATCGACCACTTCTCGATGTCCATCCGAAGGTAAAGAAGGATTCTTCTTCGACACCAAAAAGTAAAGACGTCGAAAACTGGGTGGAAGCCTTGGTGCATTGATGTCCGACTTCTCCTAAGGAAGCATAAAGTGTCTGCGGGAGAGGCATCGAAGGGCCCTGACACCAGAGCCTGCCTGGGTAATATTACTTTCTAGTGCATCGGGGTCTGATACAGCCTTGATTCACAGGAAGTCATTGGTGCATAGACACTCCTGATCCCCACAGGGAAGGAGAGTCATCCTTTGTGAGACTCAAAGTACTTTGACTTCCTCTCTGAGTCAGAAGGTTGGGTCATGGATAAAGAGTCTGAGGATCTGTCGGAGGATACATCCCCAGAGCTGCCCTCTGACCCCTCCCCTTCATGAGAGACAAAATTCTCTTCCAGAGGACATGACAATCCAAGATTTTGTACAGGATATGGCTAAGGCCATACCAATTTCTTTGAAGACCGAGGATGAGCCCAGGGGCAGAAGAATTGGAGATCCTGCAGTACTTTTCCACTCCTAAGGACTGCATCCTTCAGAGAGTGCAGATAAGAATGTAGGAGACACCCTTCTCTGTACATCCAGTCAATAAAAAGCTCATGTCTATGTACAGATTTCAAAAGGCTCCCCGATTTGAGCAGCTTCAGCTTCCTGACCAGTCTGTAGTGGTTGAATCTGCCATCGAAAGGTCCAGGATGCACTCCTCGGTGCCCCCAGGGAGGAAGACTTGGAAATTGGGTTCTTTTGGGAGAAGAGTATTTCAGAGTTCCATACTCGCAGCCTTCATTACCTCTTATCCAGCTCCACATGGAAATGTTCTTGAAGTATATCATGTGTAGCCGTGAAGATACGTCTCAGTTTTTCTCTCATGAGAAATTGAAACAGTATCATTCCCTAGTGAAGTTCATGGTTTAAGCAACCTTTGATATCTTGGATATGGTATTGAGAGCATCTGCAGCAGGTTTTGGCACCCAGAAACTCATCTGATTCTGCATCTCAGACTTTAAACAGTCTGTGCAGGACAAGCTTGCTGACATACCATGCAGTGGAAAGAATCTCTTCATAAATAAGAGAAGGCTGGCTTCATTGAAAGCAGCACATTACATTTCAGAATATCTCCAACCTCCTACTTCAAGAGATAACAAGGAAATAACCAGAGAAAGACCTACTACTCTCAAAGTTTCAGTTATTTCCCTGATTCTCTCTCACTATTCCCAATCCAGACTCCTCGAGCATAGCGAGAAGTCTCAGAAGACCCAGTCTGTTCCTCAGCCAAATTCTGGGGCAGGGCTTTGGTTTCTGCAGAGCATAGCCACTCTTCTTTTAGCTGCTGTGGGGGACGCTCCTGTAGGAGGGAGGCTCGCTCTTTTTGCCCAAAGGTGTAGTCCCTTCTCACCTCTGACACTCGGGTCCTACAAATTATCCAAAGCAGCTAAAAATTGCATCTATTCAGCCTTCCTCCAAATTGTCCTCTGGGGGTTTAATCCTTCAGCATCAGGAATTGCTGCTGCAAGAAGTTGCAGCCCTTCACCAAGATCTAGCGATCAGGCTCGTTCAACCAGAGCAGGAAAGGCAGGGATTTTATTCAAAGTGTTATCCAATCACCAAAAAGACGAAGGATACCATCCCATCCTAGACCTAAAAGAAAAGTTCAGAATGATTTTTCTAGGCATCCAGCTTCCTTATCTTCAAAAAGGAGATTGGCTCTGCTCTCTGGATGTAAAGGATGCATATACTTACATACATTCCAGTCACAGAAAGTATCTCCAATTTGTAGTATGATGATGATATTTCCAGAATCATATCCTGTCCTTTGGCCTCACATCAGCAGCTCACATATTGCTTGCTGTAGTAGTAGCATTTCTATACAGACTGGGAGTGCACCCAGGGGATTTGGTCCCTCTAAGAAAGTCTCCATCAGATAAACGTCTTGGAAATAAGAACAGTAGAAAATACTCTAAGGGCTTTCCAAGATTGATTGTCCAACCAAATTGTATTAATTCAAACAAATAATCAAGTAGCCATGTTTTCGCCAGGACCAAGCAGGAAGTCAGTCCTCACATATGGGTGACATCGTCATCGATGGAGCCCTTGCGGAGCATTTCCCCAGCTTTTTATGAAAGCCTTTGGGAATACTGCACACATGCGTGGTCCCCTTCCCGCCTAAAGGCACCATCTTGCTCAGTCTCTCTTTTTCCGTGGAGCCCATCAGACGTTTGTCCTAGTTCACCCGGAAAACAGTTAGATTTTTTCTTCAAATTCTTGCGATTTCTTCGCGGTTTTTTCTCCGGTTCGACGCCGGTTCCCCTTCTCGCCGGGTTCGGTACACCGATATCGAGCCCGATCTTCTTTTTTCATTTTTTGCCCTTCGTGGCTGGCGTTCATGCCCTTTTTTTTCCTTTTCCCTGGAAGGCCGGTCCTTTGACCTCGCGGGGACTCTTTTTTTCCCCGATGGCTTCCTGTGGTTTTAAGAAGTGTGATTGGTGCAAGAAACTAATGTCTCTCACCGACACACACGACTGCTGCCTTCGGTGCCTCGGTCCGGATTATGATCCTAAGATCTGTGGACCGTGTGGAAAAATGTCCACTAAGGCACTGCGAAGTCGTCAGCACCAAAAGGAAAGGCTTTTCTCCGATTCGGCCTCCGGCCGGGCCCGGACCTCGTCTGAGGACTCGACGTCTCGGGAGTCTGACCCCGAGCACCGTCGGGGCTCCTCGGAGAGGGGGTCCCCCGAGCGGGAGCGAAAGAGGAAGAAGCGACTCATGAGGGCGGCGTTGGAGGAGGTCCCTGGCTCCTCGAGGGCTAGGTCTCGGACCCCCGACCGCCGTCCCAGGCCCGTGGAACAGGAGAAGCCATCAAAAGTACCTCGAGTGGAGCCGGAGTCTGCTGGAGACGTAAGTCCTGTTGTCCTCGAGGACTCTCCTCCCAGGGAGCCGACGTCAGGCCCGGCGCCGTCGGGGCCCGAGTCGGTGGCTGCTGAGTCTCCTGAGCTGGGTCTCAGGCTTGACAGCCTTGGAGTGCAGACTGTCTGCCTTCATGGATCAGCAGCGGGTGCTGATGGCCAGCCTCGCTGACGCATCTGCCCCGACCACCAGGACATTGACGTCCAAGTCGACCCCGGAGACCGAGCCGATACTCGAGACCATGAAGGCTCGAGGTCGTCCTCGGTCACGGTCACCCTCGACCTCCCGGTCGGGACCGAGGGCGTCGATGCCGGTGCCTTCGGCATCGGGGTGGGTGCTGCCGGGCCCCGCGCGGTCGGAGCCCGACTCCTCTTCGGACGAGTCCGCCTGGGAGACGGAGGACGAGGAGTCCCCCGATACCTTCAAGACTCGGTGCGTCCCATCGGACTCGCCGCAGTTTGAGCCCCGGAGTAGGTCCCCTCCGGAGGATACCCGGTTCTCAGAGTTCGTTAGGAATATGGCCACTGCTTTGGCGATCCCGGCGGACCCCGAGGAGGAGCCTCGAGCCGAAGAGCTCGAGGCACTCCAGTATGACTCTCCTCCGAAGGAGGCCTTTACTGTGCCGGTTCCTCCGATGCTGGAATGGCTCCTCTTCCGGATGTGGGAGGCACCGGCCTCGGTGCCGGTTCTAAGCAAGCGGGTCGATTCCATTTATCGACTCTGTAAGAGCCCTGGTTTTCAGAAGGCGCAGCTACCACACCATTCCATGGTGGTGGAATCGGCCATGCATCGTCTGAAAAGTCAGAAGATGCACTCCGCGGTGCCCCCTGGCAGGGAGGCCCGGAACCTGGATGCGTTTGGTAGAAAGTGCTTCCAGGGCTCGATGCTTGCTTGCCGTGTCCAGTCTTACCAGCTGTACATGAGCATGTACTTGCGGGACCTGGCAAAGGAGCTTGCCGGGTTCTCTGCTGGCCTCTCTGGGGAACCTTTGCAGAGGTTCAAGTCCTTGTCTTTGGGGATCCGGGAATGCTCTAAGTTCATGTCCCGAGCGGCCTACGATGGCTTCGAGGCCTCAGCCCGTGTTGCGGCAGCCGGCATCACGGCTCGACGCCAGGCATGGCTGCAGTCATCGGACCTCGAGCCATGGGTTCAAGACAAGTTGGTCGATGTCCCTTGCCGAGGTGAGAACCTTTTTGGCAAGCCCATAGCCGAGAAGGCTGCTGAGCTCGAGACCGAGCACCTCACGAGGACAAGGCTGTCTCGAAAGACTTCTGCCCCTTCACACAAAAAGAAGGGCTCGGGTAAAAAGTCCTTTTACCCAAGGAAGGCGACTGCCTACAAACAATTCCCACCTTACCAGGCCTCCACAGGGTCAGCAGGCCAAGGGGCAGGGACATGGGCCCCGTAGGCAGAAGGCCCCCAAGCCTCCGGCTCCTGCTCCTACTCAGCAGGGTGGGGGGTTTTGACTCCCAAGGCATAGCCTCTCCATCTCTGCTGTCCCATCCCTGTACAGGAGGTCAACTAGCCCTGTTTGCCCACCGGTGGCCACCCATTACAGGAGACAGTTGGGTATTAAGCATAGTCCACAAGGGCTACATGCTTCATTTTCATCAGTTGCCTCTTCCCTACTTTCCAGGAGAGCCTCCAAGGCCGCCTCTCCATACAGCCCTTCTCTTGCAGGAGCTTCAAGATCTGTTGCGAGACAAGGCGGTGGAGCCTGTGCCTCCCTACCTACAGGGTCACGGTTTCTACTCCAGGTACTTCCTACTACCAAAGAGAACAGGGGACCTCAGGCCTATTCTTGACCTCAGAAATCCCAACAAGTTCCTAGAGAAGGAAAAGTTCAAGATGCTTACTCTTGGAACACTTCTGCCCTACCTACAGCAGGGAGATTGGCTATGCTCTTTAGATCTAAAGGATGCGTACACTCACATCCTCATTCATCCAGACCACAGAAAGTACCTCAGGTTCATTGTGGGAGGAAACCATTATCAGTACAGAGTGCTGCTATTTGGCCTCACCTCTGCTCCCAGGGTCTTAACCAAATGCCTGGCAGTGGTGGCGGCCTACTTAAGGAATCAGGGTATCTTTGTCTTCCCCTATCTGGACGACTGACTCATCAGGGGTCAGACATAACAGGAGACCAAGCAAGCCATCCTCCGAACGATTTCTCTACTCAAACACCTAGGGTTTGTCATAAACTTCGCAAAGTCCACTTTGCTCCCCTCCCAAAACTTGGAGTTCATAGGGGCAAGAGTAGACTCTCTGCAGGCAAAGGCTTTCTTGCCAGAGGACAGAGCCCAATGTCTGATAGCCTTGGCAAACCAGTTTCTCAGCAGGTCAATGGTCTCTGCCAGGCTCTGCCTGAGGCTTCTTGGCCACATGGCTTCGACAGTACATGTGACCCCCAATGCCAGGTTTCATATGAGGCCTGCGCAATGGTGCCTCAGAACTCAGTGGTCGCAGGCCACAGAGCGCCTCAGCGACAGAGTAAGGGTGTCCAGACCATTCCTGCACTCCCTACATTGGTGGCTGCATCCCCCCAACTTATTGAAGGGGATGCCTTTTCAGCCACCTGGGTTCACAGTGGTGTTGACCACCGATGCCTCCCTGCAGGGCTGGGGAGCACACTGTCTGGGCAAGTGCACCCAGGGTCTGTGGTCTCCCTGGGAGGCAAAGCAACAAATCAATCTACTGGAACTGTGGGCTATTCGCTTAGCCCTCAAGACATAGAAACATAGAAACATGATGACAGAAAAAGACCACAAGGCCCATCTAGTCTGTCCTTCCATAACAACAACTACAACAGTCCACTTTTTACCTTTAGAGATCCTCTGTGTTGGTCCCATGCTTTTTTGAATTCAGTTACTGTCCTCATCTCTACCACCTCCACTGGGAGACTATTCCACGGATCCACTACTCTTGCCGTAAAGAAATATTTCCGCATATCACTCCTGAATCTATCTCCCTTCACCATCATCCCATGTCCCCTCGTCGCAGAACTTGCTTTCAATTGAAAGAGGCTCTCTCCCTGAACATTTATGCCACGGAGGTATTTAAACATCTCAATCATATCACCTCTATCCCGCCTTTCCTCTAAGGTGTACATATTAAGATCCTTAAGTCTGTCCTCATATGCTTTATAATGAAGACTACTAATCATCTTAGTAGCAACCCTCTGCACCGACTCCATCCTGTTCACATCCTTTTGAAGGTGCGGTCTCCAGAATTGCACACACCATACTCCAAATGAGGTCGCACCAAAGACTTATACAGAGGCATTATCACCTCCTTTTTTTCTGCTAGCCATTCCTCTCCGTATGCACCCAAGCATCCTTCTAGCTTTTGCCGTCGCCTTTTCTACCTGTTTAGCTACTTTAAGATCATAGGACACAACTACGCCTAGGTCCCGCTCTTCTTTAGTGGACAAAAGTACTTCACCTCCTATGCTGTATTGCTCCCTTGGATTGCTGCAGCCCAAATGCATGACCTTACATTTTTTAACATTAAATCCCAGCTGCCAAATTCTAGACCATTCTTCAAGCTTAGCTAGATCCCTCCTCATGTTATCTACACCTTCCTGGGTGTCTACTTTATTGCAGATTTTGGTATCATCTGCAAAGAGGCAAACCTTACCCGACAGCCCTTCCGCTATATCACTAACAAAGATGTTAAAAAGACTTTCTCTCAAACCCTAGCCCGCCAGTCTGTCTTAGTACAAACAGACAATCAGGTAGCCATGTTTTATGTGAACAAACAGGGCAGCACTGGGTCCAGGCTCCTTTGTCAGGAGGCACAGGACCTTTGCTTATTTGCGCTCCGGCGCAACATGTTTCTCAAGGCTGTTTATCTTCCTGGCCAGGAAAATTACCTGGCAGACAGGTTGAGCAGGATTCTGCAGCCCCACGAATGGCAGCTCCATCCTTTGGTGGTTCAGAAGATTTTCCTGAAATGGGGACTTCCCTACATAGATCTGTTTGCCAGCCCCCTCAACAGACAGCTGCCAAGGTTCTGCTCCAGGCAACCGCATCCTCTGCGGCTAGCAGCAGATGCTTTTCTGATCTCCTGGTCCCAGTGCCTCCTGTATGCGTTTCCTCCCACGCCTCTGGTGGCCTGAACCCTGTTCAAGATTCTACGGGACAAGGCCTCGGTTCTTCTGGTAGCTCCCAGGTGGCCGAGGCAACCTTGATTCCCACTTCTGCTTCAGCTGGCAGTGGACACCCCACTATCTCTTGGGTTCCAGCCCGACCTTCTCTCTCAGGATCAGGGGTCTCTTCTACACCCCAATCTCAAATCTCTCAATTTGATGGCCTGGAGGCTGCAAGGGTAGTTTTAGCTCCCTGGGGCCTACCTCAGGAAGTTGAAGAGGTCGTCCTGGCCTCTAGAAAGTAGTCCACCAGAAAAACCTATGCCCTAAAATGGAAAAGGTTTTCTGTGTGGTGTCAGCTGCGTACAGAAGATCCTTTCTCCTGTGCTGTACCAGTGGTGCTTCAGTACCTGCTGCACTTATCCAATCAGGGACTTAAGTCCAATTTTGTTCAGGTCCACCTCTCAGCTCTAGCAGCTCACCACTCACTGGTGGACGGACACTCTCTGTCAGTTCACCCCTTGGTGTCCCGGTTCCTCAGAGGTTTGCTCTTGCTCAAGCCTCCTGTCCGTCCTCCAGTCCCTGAGTGGGAGTTGAATGTGGTCTTGCAGCAACTGACTCGCCCACCTTTTGAGCCGATGGCTACTTGTCCTCTCCGCTTCCTTTCCTGGAAGACGCTCTTCCTGGTAGCCCTCACTTCAGCCAGGCGAGTGAGTGAGCTTCAGGCCCTGGTCAGTGACAGGCCTTACACTCGCTTGTATAGGAACAGGGTGGTCCTTAGGACTCATCCAAAGTTCCTCCCAAAGGTTGTCTCCTCTTTCCACCTCAACCAGGAGGTGGTTCTTCCAACATTCTTCCCTAGGCCTCATGCAAGCCAGGCTGAAGCGGTCCTGCATACCCTGGACTGTAGAAGGGCCTTATCCTTCTACCTTGACCGTACGCAGGGGCATAGAAGGGCTACTCAGCTCTTCATATCTTTTGACCCTAATAATTTGGGGTTAGCTGTGTCCAAGCGTACCTTGTCCATCTGGGTGGCTGACTGTATCACCTGGGCTTACAGGGCGACTGACCTTCCCTTGCAGGGTCGGGTCACGGCCCACCGTGTCAGGGCTATGGCTGCCTCAGTAGCTCATCTCCGCTCTGTACCGTTGGCAGACATCTGCAGGGCTGCAACTTGGTCCTCAAGCCAGACTTTTGCGGCCCATTACTGCCTGGAGAGGGAGTCCCATAGGGGCAGTGCTTTTGGCCAGGCAGTACTCCGGAATCTCTTTGAGGTTTAGGCAACTCCTGCCCTCCAGCCCTCCGTTGGGCTACCGGTGGAGGTTCTTTCAGTGAAAAGTCTTTCTTTGATGCTGGGACTAGAGGGAGTTCTCTTGTTCAGTCTGGGTTCCTGGTAGCCCAGAGCTAGGGAGTTACCCATATGTGAGGGGACTGACTTCCTGCTTGGTCCTGGAGAAAGAGTAGTTACTCACCTGTAACAGGTGTTCTCCATGAGCAGCAGGAATCAGTCCTCACAACCCTCCCTCCTCCCCTGGGAGTTGCAGTTGTACATAGTTTATTTTACATTTTTGTGTGCTGTTTTTTAGCTATGTCATTTGACTGAGCAAGATGGCACCTTTAGGCGGGAAGGGGACCGCGCATGCGTGCAGTATTCCCAAAGGCTTTCATAGAAAGCTGGGGAAATGCTCCACAAGGGCTCCATCAACGTCGATGTCACCCATAAGTGAGGACTGATTCCTGCTGCTCCTGGAGAACACCTGTTACAGGTGAGTAACTACTCTTTACATCAGCAAGCAAGGAGGAATGGGGTCTGTGTTGGGAAGCCGTCAGGTTGTGGAATTTTGCCATCTCTAATGGAATGGAATTGAGAGCCACCCACCTGCCTGGAGAACATAACACTAGAGGAAACAGGCTGAGTCAAGTCCTTCAACCTCATGAATGGACCCTGGACAGGGAAGTTGCATAGTGCATCTTTCTGGAATGTGGCACCCCTTCGATAGACCTTTTCACAACTCCTCAAAATGTCCAGGTAGATCAGTTCTGCTCCATAGTGGGTCATACAGCAGACTAGCCTCAGGTGCTTTCCTCCTTGATTGAGGGGATGGGTCTTCTCTACGCATATCCTCCAATACCTCTCATTGTCAAGGCCCTCATGAAGCTCCAAGAAGATAAGGGTATGATGATGCTTATCGCTTATTACTGGCCCAGACAGCCATGCTTCCCTCTACTTCTGGAATTTTTCATTCAGGATCCAATGTGGCTTGGGCAAGTACCTGATCTGATATTCCCAACTTCAGGCCCTAGCCCTCACAGCTTGGATGTTGAGAGGCTAACACTATCCGCGCTCAGTGTACCAGCTGGTGTCACCAATGCCCCTTTGGCCTCCAGGAAGGCCTCAATGAGGAAATCTTACTCTTTTAAATATGAGATATTTGGTATGAGGAATGCTCCATAGATCCTTTCACCTGTCCTACACAAGCATTGCTTGAATACCTTCTACATCTCTGAGTCTGGACTCAAGTCCTACGCCATTAGGGTACACATCAGTGCAAATGAAGCTTATCACTGTGGTGGATAAACCCATCTCTGAACAGCCCTTTGTTGTTTCTGTGTGGTTTATTTCAGCTCAAACCTCACATAAGCCACCAGCAGTGTCTTGGGACCTCGGTGTTGTTCTGGTGCAGCTGATAAAAGCTCCTTTGAACCGCTCAATACCTGTCATCTGAAATTCTTGACCTGGAAGACTATTTCTGGTGGTAGTCACTTAAGCGTGCAGAGTGAGCGAGCTTCAGGCCCTAGTAGTTAATCCACCTTGCACTAAGCCTCATGGTCACCAGCATCGGACCTCCTGGCATGATGCCGAGGATGATGGCCGGGAACGGCCCTCCACGCTGCTCCAGCAGGAGAAAGTGCCATCGGCGTCGGCAGTGGCTGCGGAGCGATCTGGCTTTGAGGTCAGAATGGCATCCTCGAGCGCAGCATTGCTGCCTTCTTGGCTCAACTGCATGGACTGATACCTGGTTCTTATGGATCATCGGCCTCAACCATCTCTACCAAGGGCATCTCCGGTGGTTGAGGAATAATCCTCGAGTGCCATCGGCCGTGAGACAATTCCAGGCACTGTTCCCTGTCCTGCTCGGGGTGGAGGACTTCCTCGGCCATCGCCTCCAGATTGGAGTGTAGGGACTCCGGGGGCCTCGCAGCACCAGTGACCCGGCACAGTCCCAGAGGGTCTCGAGGTCTCTGACTCGGAGTGGGACTTGAGGATCGATGAAGAGTCCCTCGATACCTGCGTCCATCAGGATGTCCCTTCGGACCCCTCCCCTCCAGAGGACCTCTCCTTCTCAGAGTTCACCACAGAATCTGAGGAGCCGCCTTGGGCAGAGGACCTCGAGATCCTCCAGTACGAGACCCCTCCGAAGGAGGCACTTATGGTGCCTGTTCCCCCCACCCCCATCCTGGAACGGCTTCTCTTCCACATGTGGCATCCTCGGCCTTGGTGCCAAATGTGAGCAGGCGGCTCGATGCTGTGTATCGAGTCCACAGGAGCCCCTTGTTCCAAAAGGTTCAGCTGCATCATAACTCCATGGTGATGGAGTCTGCCATGCACAGGGTCAAAAGCCAGAAGACGCACTCCTCTGTGTCCCCCAGCAGAGAGACCCGCTCCTTGGATGTCTTGGGCAGAAAGTACTACCAGGGCTCGATGCTCGCCGTCCAGATCCAGGCCTACCAGCTCTATATGGGCATGTACTTTTGTGGGACATGGCAAGGGAGGGTTCTCAGTTGGGCTAGTAGAAGAACCTCTCCAGCAGTTCTGGACCCTAACCTCTGCATCAAGGAGTGCTCCAAATTCATCACTCATGTGGCCTATGACTGCTTTGAGTCAGTGGCCATAATAGCTGTGGTGGGCATTAATGCCCACTGCTAGGCCTGGCTATAGTCCTCCAACTTGGAGCAATGGGTGCAGGACAAACTGGTTGATGTCCCATGCTGGAGGGAGAATCTCTTCGGCAAGCCCATGACGGACAAGGCCACTGAGCTGGAGTCAGAGTTCCTGACCAGGACCAGGCTCTCCGAGAAAACCGCTGACCCTTCCTGATAGAATGTTTCGGGGGAAAAGTGCCTTTACCTGAAGAAGAGGAAGGCTTATTTAAACTATCCCCAGTACTCAGTTTTCCCAGCTCTTCAACAGGACTCAGCAAGCCAAAAGATGGGGCAAGGCCCATGTAAGCCCAACGCCCCCCAAGCCCCAGGCAGCACCCCAGATGCATTCTGGTAAGGGCCTTTGACTCTGGGCATAGCCCCTCCTCCCCCTGGAGGCCTAAGCCTGCAGTACACGGAGGGCATCTGGTGTTCTTTGCCAGCCGGTGGTCCAGCATCAGCACAGACACCTGGACCCTCCAGGTGGTGTGGGAGGATTACCTTCTCCATTTCGATCAGACTCTGCCCTCATTCTTTCCAGGGAACTCCCGATGACTTTCCTTCACTGAGACTTACTCCAGCGAAAGCTCACCAGGTTTCTGAAGACAAGGCAGTGGAACTAGTCCTGTCCCACCTCAAGGGCGAGGAGTTCTACTCCCGGTACTTCCTGGTTCCCAAGAGGACTGGCGTCTTTCATTCTAATCTGGATCTTCAAGATCTCAACAAGTTCCTGGTGAAGGACAAGTTCAAGATGCTCTCCCTTGGAACATTGCTGCCTTACCTCCGCCAGGAAGATTGGCTCTGTTTCTGCTCCTTAGATCTCAAAGACACATATATGCACATTACCATCCATCTGTGCCACAAGCAGTACCTCCGGTTTGTCATCAGAGGATGCCACTACCAGTAAAGGTTCTATCTTCATCCCCAAGGGTGTTCACCAAGTGCCAGGCAGTGGTTGCTGCGAACTTGCGGCTGCAGGGGGTGTTATTCTTTCCCTGCCTAGATGACTGGCTGGTCAGAGGCGGCACAGCCAATGAAGTGCATCAGGCGATACGCCACACCATTCTCACTCTAGAGTACCTGGGGGTTGTCATCAACTATCCCTAGTCCACCTGCAACCAACCCAAAGCCTAGAATTCATAGGGGCTTTGCTAGACACTTTCCAGGCAAAAGCCTTCCTCCCCCTCGACACGGCCCAGCACCTAGCATTCTTCACAAGGGAGGTTCAGGGCTGAAACTCAGCCTCTGCCCAGATCATGCTGCACCTCCTGGGGCACATGGCCTTGATGGTGTTGTCACGATCGACACCTGTCTCCACATGTGTCTGGCTCAATGGGCCCTCTGCTCCCAGTGGTCCCAGGCAACGGGGCACTTGCAGGACAGGATGACCATCGCCCATCCCCTTGCCAGGTCCCTTGCTTGGTTGCAACAGCCACGGAACCTGCTGACAGGGATCCCTTTCAGGTCCCAACCCCTCCGAGTGTCCTTAATGTGGATGCCTCCAAATTGGACTGGAGAGGCCATTGTGGTGACCTCTGCACCCAGGGCCTCTGGTCGTCATCAGAGAGCCTAAAACAGATCAACTTTACTAGAGCTTCGAGCCATCACTTGAGCTCCTTGAGCTTTTCAGCACCACCTGCAAAACCAGTCCATTCTGATTCAGACTGACAATCAGGTGGCGATGTTCTACATCAACAAGCAGGGGAGGTATGGGGTCGTCCCTCCTGTGTTAGGAAACAATCCATCTCTGCACTTTCACCAGCAAGAGCGGAATGCTCCTCAGTGCAGTGTACCTCTCTGGCCAGGACAATATTCTGGCAGATCGCATGGTGGCATGATCCGCGGGTGGCCCACCAACTTTTCCATCACTGGGGGCTTCCAGTGGTGGATCTCTTTGCCAGCCTGGCCAATGCTCAGCTATCCTTTTTCTTCTCCACAGCGCTGCACCCCTCCTGGGTGGCAGCTGATGTGTTTCTCATTCCATGGACGGAAGGCTGCCTCAGTCTTCCCTTCCATGCCACTCATTGCCAAGACCCCCTCTTCAAGATCCAACTCGAACAAGCCACCCTGGTCCTCAGCTCTCCGGTGACCCTGGCAGCCGTGGTTTCTGCTGCTCCTTATCCTGTCTCAGGTGCCCCCCAGTCTCCCTGGGGAGCACCCCAAACTTGCTCTCGCAGAAGGATGGCTCTCTCCTGCACCCCAATCTAATTCCCTGGCCCTGAAGGTCTTGCTGCTGAAAGGGTAGCCCTGACCAAGTTCAACTCGCCCAGGGAGGTGGAAGAGGTCCAGCCGGCCTCAAGCAAGGATTCCAGCTAGCCGGCATATACCTTCAAGTGGTGTCTCTTCTTGATTTGCTGTCCGAAGAGGGGTGTCAATCCCTTCTCCTGTCCATCTGGTGCTGAAGTACTTACTGTACCTGTCTTAATGCTGATCTGAAATCTAACTCCATCAGGGTTCACCTCAGTGCGCTATCAGCACACTATCACCTCCATAAAGGGGAAACCCCTCTCCACCCAGCCTTTCGTGGCTCACTTTCAGAGGGGCCTCCTGCTCTCTAGGCCACCAATCTGTTCGCCAGTAGCAGCGTGGGATCTCAGTGTGGTCCTCTCAAAACTCATCGATCCATCCTTTGAGCTTCTGGTTTCCTGCCATCTCTAGTATCTGTCCTAGAAGGTGGTCTTCCTCATGGTGCTCATGTCTGCCCACAGGGACAATGAGCTTCAGGCTCTAGTGGCTCTTGCCATCTACACCAGCTTTCACAGGAACAGGGTGACGCTCCGGACACATCCTAAGTTCCTCCCTAAGGTGGTCTCTCTGTTCAACCTCAACCATGAGGTGATGCTTCCCACCTTTTTTCCGTGACCTTAAACCAGTATGGCGGAGGCTGCTCTCCATACACTAAACTGTAAGCGGACATTAGACTATTATTTGGACCAGACTTTGCCCCATTGCCGCTCCTTGCAGGCTTCATTTCCTATGGCCCTAACCATCTGGGCGTAGCGGTCTCCAAGCATACTCTGTCCACCTGGGTGTCAGACTGCATCGAGTTCACCTGTGGTAAACCCCGGTCTTTTTCTGGAGCTTCACATCACTGAACACAGTGTCTGGGCCATGGCTGCTTCTGTGTCTAACCTCAGCTCGGTTTCCTTGTTGGAAATCTGCCGGGCCACCACCTGGTCCTCAGTTCATAGAAATATAGAAACATGATGACAGAAAAAGACCACATGGCCTATCTAGTCTGTCCTTCCATAACAACAACTACAACAGTCCACTTTTTACCTTTAGAGATCCTCTGTGTTGGTCCCATGCTTTTTTGAATTCAGTTACTGTCCTCATCTCTACCACCTCCACTGGGAGACTATTCCATGGATCCACTACTCTTTCCGTAAAGAAATATTTCCGCATATCACTCCTGAATCTCTCTCCCTTCACCCTCATCCCATGTCCCCTCGTAGCAGAACTTGCTTTCAATTGAAAGAGGCTCTCTCCCTGAACATTTATGCCACGGAGGTATTTAAACATCTCAATCATATCACCTCTATCCCGCCTTTCCTCTAAGGTGTACATATTAAGATCCTTAAGTCTGTCCTCATATGCTTTATAATGAAGCCCACTAATCATTTTAGTAGCCACCCTCTGCACCGACTCCATCCTGTTCACATCCTTTTGAAGGTGCGGTCTCCAGAATTGCATACCATACTCCAAATGAGGTCGCACCAAAGACTTATACAGAGGCATTATCACCTCCTGTTTTCTGCTAGCCATTCCTCTCCGTATGCACCCAAGCATCCTTCTAGCTTTTGCCGTCGCCTTTTCTACCTGTTTAGCTACTTTAAGATCATCAGACACAACCACGCCTAGGTCCCGCTCTTCTTTAGTGGACAAACTACTTCACCTCCTATACTGTATTGCTCCCTTGGATTGCTGCAGCCCAAATGCATGACCTTACATTTTTTAACATTAAATCCCAGCTGCCAAATTCTAGACCATTCTTTAAGCTTAGCTAGATCCCTCCTCATGTTATCTACCCCTTCCTGGGTGTCTACTCTATTGCAGATTTTGGTATCATCCGCAAAGAGGCAAACCTTACCCGACAGCCCTTCCGCTATATCACTAACAAAGATGTTAAAAAGAATCGGACCAAGGACAGATCCCTGGGGCACACCACTGGTAACATCCTTCTCCTCAGAGTGAGCTCCATTTACTTGTACTCTTTGTCGCCTCCCACCCAACCAATTTCTAACCCAAGCAGTAACTTTAGGGTCCATCCCTAGGGTGCTCAGTTTGTTTATAAGTCGCCTGTGAGGAACAGTGTCAAAGGCTTTACGGAAATCTAAATACACCACATCTAGAGCTCTCCCTCGGTCCAACTCCCTGGTCACCCAGTCAAAGAAATCAATCAGATTTGTCTGACAAGACCTGCCTCTGGTGAATCCATGCTGCCTCGGATCCTGTAATCCGTTGGACTCCAGAAACCTCACTATTTTCTCTTTCAGCAGCGTTTCCAATAATTTACTCACCACCGAAGTTAAACTAACCGGCCTATAGTTTTCAACCACATCCTTACATCCGCTTTTGTGTAAAGGCACCACATGAGCCTCTCTCCAGTCCTTTGGCACCACTCCTGACTCCAACGAGGCATTGAAAAGGTCAGTCAGTGGAGTTGCTATAATGTCCCCAAGTTCCCTCAGTATTCTAGGGTGTATCCCATCCGGTCCCATCGCTTTGTCTACTTTAAGTTGAGCTAGTTTCTCACAAACACAGTCTTCTGAAAATTGTTCAAGATGTCCCTCGCTTCTGTTCTTATTTGTGGGTGTTTTCTGAGGTCCTGCTCCTGGTTCTTCATCTGTGAACACAGAACAAAAATATTTGTTAAGCAATTCCGCTTTATCCTTATCAGCTTCTATATATTCCCCCCCTGCACCCTTGAGTCTGACAATACCACTTTTGCCCTTCCTCTTCTCACTAATATATCTGAAAAATGTCTTATCCCCCCCCCCCCCCATTTTATTGCATTGGCTATTTCCTCCTCCTTTTGAATCTTTGCCTTCTTGACTACTTTGCTAGCTTCTCTAAGTTTTTCCAAATACAGATGCCTGTCTTCCTCTCTCTGTGGTCTCTTGTATTTCATGAAGGCCTCCCTCTTTTTCTTCACTTTTTCAGCTACTTCCTTCGAAAACCATAGCGGTCTCCTGTTCATTTTGCCTTTATTTACCATTTTAACAAAAAGGTTGGTTGCCTTTAAAATACCCCCTTTCAGTTTTGCCCACTGTTTTTCTACATCCCCCAGCTGTTCCCATCCCACTAACGACTCCCTGAGGTATTGGCCCATCTTCGCAAAGTTAGTCTTCCTAAAGTCTAAGATCCTCACCTTGGAATGGATTCTAACAGCCCTAGTCCTAATACTGAACCACACCATCTGGTGATCACTGGATGCAAAATAATCTCCCACTACAACATCAGAAACACTTTCACCATTGGTAAGCACCAAGTCCAGTATGGCCCCTTCACGTGTGGGGTCTGTTACCAATTGCCTGAATAGTTCTCCCTGTAGAGAATCCAGGATCTCCTTACTTCTAGATGATACTGCAGCAGGAATGTGTCAATCAACATCTGAAATCTCCTATCAGTAGCACTTCCCCTTTCCTAGCAATGCTGCATATGTCTTCAATTAACTCTGTCCACCTCTTCCTCTTGTGAGGGAGGTCTGTATATCACTCCAATGCAAATAGATTTCTCTTTCCCTCTTTCTAGTTTAACCCACAATGCCTCCTCTCTCCCTTTTAAGCTCTGTAATTCCAAAGCTTTAATAGTAGTTTTTACATATAGTGCCACTCCTCCTCCCCTTCTTCCTACCCTGTCCTTTCTGAATAAAGTATAGCCAGGTATAGTTACATCCCAGTCATGGTTTTCTGTGAACCATGTTTCTGTAACTGCCACTAAATCCAAGTCAGCCACTCCCACCAAAGCTTCAACTTCAGGGATCTTATTTCCCATGCTACGGGCATTAATACACACTGCTTTCCATATGTTACCCCTGTTACCCATTTCCATAAAGGTATTTAATGTATCACCTACCTGGGGGCTTTCACTTACCTGGGGGCTTTCTTCACCCATCCCCAACGAATCTAGTTTAAAGCCCTCTTCAGTAGATTAGCCAGTCTACTACCAAAGATGCGTTGACCTCTCTTGGACAGATGGATGCCATCTCTGCTTTGCAACCCTTGGAACAGCATCCCATGGTCTAGGAAACCAAAATGCTCTCGATGACACCATCCACGCAGCCATGCATTCATCTCCAGGATGCGAGCCTCTCTGCCTTGGCCTTTACCCTCAACAGGGAGGATTGAAGAGAACACCACCTGTGCACCTAACTGCTTCACCCTCTGTCCCAGAGCCATGAAGTCACTTTTGATACGTTCCGAGGTATACCTGGCAGTATCATTTGTTCCAACATGGATTAGCAACATTGGGTAATAGTCAGTGGGCTTGATGAGTCTCGGCAAACTCTCCGTAACATCTTGGATTTTGGCACCAGGCAGACAGCATACCTCTCTGGACATCAAGTCTGGTCGGCAGATGGACGCCTCAGTACCCCTCATAAGAGAGTCTCCAACCACCACTACCCTTCGTTTCCTTCTGGTCACTGATTCCGAAATTTTGGGGTACTTGAACTCTGGTTCTTCCCTTTCCAGGGATGCTTTCACCTCCTCCACTTCCAGGGCTGCATAATGGTTCACACCATTGCAGCACATTACTGCCTGAAGGAGGAGTCCCAGCAGGCCAGCACCTTCGGCCAGGCAGTACTCTGTCGTCTGTTTGGGCTTTGAGACAATTGCTGCCCTCCTGGCCCTTCTGTGTGTCCAGGCTACCGGAGAGCTGGTTTCTCTGGTCGATGCTGAGGTCGCTGCAGAGGTCTTGTGACTGAATTGTGCTCTCTGCTGTTCCTCACAGTTCACTTTTTGGGTCACCCGTGGCTTATAGGTATTTTTGGTAGCCTGTAGCTTTTTTTTTTTTTTTTAAGTGCCATCAAGTCAATGCTGACTCCTGGCAACACAGCAGCCCCTGGGTTTTCTTGGCAAGGTATGACCAGAAGTAGATTGCCATGCCTTTTCTTCCGAGACAATGGAGGATAAACTGACTTGCCCAAGGTCACCTTGGTAGTAGGCTGTTGCTCTAATCACTAGGCTTCTCCTCCACTCCTGGAGTCCCATATGTGAAAACTGATTTCCTGCTTATTCCCTGAGAAAGCGTGGTTACTCCCCTGTAATGGGTGTTCTCCGGGAATAGCAGGAATCAGTTCTCACAACCCTTCCTCCTCCCCGTGGAGTTGCTTTTTTCGTTTTGCCATCTTGAGCTATGTTGTCATCTCCAGGAACAAACAGGAATGTAGTCTTCACATATGGGTATCGTCGGTACCGATGGAGCCTGCGCGGGAATGCTCCCCAGCGTCCAATAGGAAAGCTTTTGGGAGCATCCCACAGCACCTGCGTGCTGCCTTCCTGCCTTTACCAACTGTCCCTCTCCAGTTCTTCATTTTCCACGGAGCCGACGGGTCGCACATCCTGTCACCGCAGAAAAAAGTCCCTTCTATTCTTTTTTGTGGTCTCATCTGCCTTCCCTCGATGCTACACCGGTACCACCGGTTCTTCTTTCTTTTCTTCTTTAAAAAAAAAAACAACAACTTTTTCTTCTGGAGTCTTTCCAGTAATTTTTCTTTTCAGGTGCCATGCCTAAGTTTGGGCACTAGGCCCAACATTTTCTTCAGAATGGAAAAACCCGCTTCGGGTTTTGAAAAGTGTTCAACGTGTGGCGGTACCATCTCCGTTACCAACACCCATGAGTGGTGCCTCAAATGTTTAGGTCCTGACCACTCTAGTTCAGAGTGGTTGCCTGTGGGATGATGTCGAAAAGGGGCCGGCAGAAACGAGCTGCTAAACTTAGCACCCTTTTTTCCTCTGATGCAACCTCCGTGGCTTTGACGTCTTCCAGGGCTTCGTCTTCCTCCCATGGATCTCAGGTAACTAAACATAAATCTAGCCAGTCCTCAAAGGGTAGATCTCCTTCTAGACAGTGAGATGCCTCTGGCATTGCCCTTGAGGGACTTTCACTGGCAAAATTGCCCTGGCGTGAGGCTTCGGCTTCCAAAGCACTAACGGGGCTCCAGGATTTTCTCGAGGCTTCAACCTCGGCAGAACTACTGGTGCCATGCTCTGGGGTACCGGCCGCTTCATCCGGTACCGATACCCAAGCATCGGCAGCGTCGATAGACCAGAGATTCTTGGCTATTGAGCGCAGTGTGGCAGCTCTTTTCACGGCCTCGATGCCCCTGAAACAGCTTCAGACAATTCAACCGATACCGGCACCGACTGCATCGACATCGGCAGGTATTTTACCGGGACTGAGTCATGCGTGTCTATCCGGCATCGACAAGACGGTACCGGACCACTCCGATGCCGACTTCGATTGGTACCGGTACCGTGCCTTGCACGATCACCCAGATCGGAGATACTTCGAATCCTCGGATGAGTCTGAAGACTCTGAAAGCTCTGCCGATACCAGAGTACTTCTTCCTAAGGATTCCTCTTCTCCTCAGAGTAGGATGTCTCCACCAGAGGATATGTCCTTTCAGGGTTTTATCCGAGATGTGGCCCGAGGTCTTTCCATCACAGTGGCTCCTGAAAAGGAGCCTAGGACATTTGAAATCCTACAGTACCCTAAAGTTCCCAAGGAGGCAGCTACCTTACCTATTCATGAGATCTTGCATGATCTCATGTTAAGGATGTGGGAAACACCTCTAACCACATCTCCTCACTTTTGAAGACTCGACACCATGTATTGAGTTCCTCCTTGTCCTGGGTTTCAGAAGACTCAGTTACCAAACCATTCTATGGTGGTGGAATCTGCTATGAGAAGGATAAAGAGTGCAAAAAGGCATGCATCTAATCCTCCAGGACGTGAGTGTAGGACTCTGAATGCCTTTGGACGTCGAACCTTCCAGGTTTCCATGCTTTCTGCTAGGATCAGTTCCTATATCTTATATATGGGAATGTTCCTTAAGGAGGTCACAGGAGATTTAGAGCTTATGAGCCCTCTCCTTCCGGATAAGAGGCAAGATTACCTCGCCCTTGCCAAACATGCTCAGGATGTTTCCAAGTTTGTGAATCGTGCAGCCTTTGACTGCTTTGAGTGCATAAGTAGAACCTCTGCTATCGCCAAAGGGGCATGTAGGCTCCAGGCATCTGACTTGGAAATTTGGGAAAAGGATAAACTAGGGAATATTCCGTGCATAGGAGAGAATCTCTTTGGCAAGAATTTGCAGGAAAAAGCTAATGAGATAGATGCTGACAATATCATTTTGGATAGATTGTCTAAATCTACAGCTGATCCTGCGAGGAAAAAATCCTCTAAGAAACCATTCTTCATTAAGAAGAAGAAGTTTTATCCCTCCTATACCCAACAGGGGCATCGCTTAGGTCAGTCTGCCCAAAAGGGACAGCAGCTTCAACCTATGCAAAGAAAGACAAAAGCAGCTAAGCCTCAACCGGCTCAGCAGATTCAGCCTCCACAGGGGCTTTGACTCCTATCTAGAGAACGTTACCTTCCTGGACCTGAACCCTCCACCATCCCAAGAAGGTTGTCATTTTGCCCCCAGATGGGGTCAGATAACAGCAGAAAATTGGACTCTGTCTGTTGTAAGAGAGGGGTACAAACTTCATTTCTTTAGCATGCCCCCTCCTACAATGGTAACACTATTCAATTTTCAGACCTCTCTTAACGACCAGTTAGGTCAAGAGGTCACTGTGCTTCTTGCCCAAGGGGCAATAGAAGAGGTACCCATTCCCCAACGGGGTGCAGGGTTTTACTCCCCCTATTTCCATATTCCAAATTAAACAGGAGGACACAGACCCATTTTAGACCTCAGAGAATTGAACAAATTCCTGTTCAAAGAGAAGTTCAAAATGATTTCTCTAGGAACTCTGCTGCGATACCTTCAGTGTCAGGATTGGCTTTGTTCTCTAGATCTCAAGGATGTGTACACTCATGTTCTCATCCATCCATCTCACCGAAGGTTCCTCCGCTTTCTGTTTCAAGGGAAGCACTACCAATACCGGGTTCTTCCTTTTGGCCTGGCCTCTGCACCAAGGGTGTTCACAAAATGCATGGCTGTGGTGGCAGCATTTCTCCGCACCCTAGGAATATTCGTCTTCCCTTACATAGACGACTGGCTCATTCGAGCCCCTTCAGAGCCAGAGGCCAGGGTTGCTCTCTTTCGCACAATGTGCATCCTTCAGTATTTGGGACTTGTCAGAAACTTCCCAAAATCCAACCTTTCTCCCACTCAGTCCCTAGAATCTATAGGAGCTCTGCTGGATACCAGACAGACAAGGGCCTACCTTCCACAGCCCCGCTGCCTTTGCATTGTGCAGTTAGCTTCCCAAGCAGTGCTAAAACCACCTCGCTGCTCGGGAAATGTTATAATTGCTAGGCCACAAGGCATCCACTGTGCATGTGGTTCCTTATGCTCGCCTCCATATGAGGGCAGCCCAGTGGACTTTATCCACTCAGTGGACTCAGGCGTCAGGTTGCCTGTCAGACAAAATAGCAAACTCAGATCGCCTTATTTTGTCCCTCCAATGGTGGCAGTCACCCCAAAACCTTTTAGTGGGGTCTCCTTTTCAGCAACCCCCACCCCAAGCCACTCTAACAACAGATGCTTCACAGGTGGGTTGGGGAGCCCATCTGCAAGGCCTCTCTACCCAGGGTACCTGGACTTCACAGGAGGCCTATCTACACATCAATCTCCTGGAACTCAGAGAAATCTTCCTTGCTCTTCGAGTATTTCACACTCAGCTCAGCTATAAGACAGTCCTAGTTCAAATGGACAGTCAAGTAGCCATGTTCTATGTGAACAAGTAGGACGGAACAGGCTCTCTGTCGCTCTGCAATGAAGCTTTGCGACTATGGGCCCTCTCCAGAGAGCATCAGATTAATCTCCTTGCGGTGTATCTTCCAGGCATTCAAAACTCTTGGGCAGACAGACTCAGTCGAGTTCTGCTTCCACACGAATGGTCTTTCCATGCAGACCAGGTGGTCAAAAGTTTTCAAATTTGGGGAACCCCGGACATAGACCTCTTTGCAAGTTCGCTGAATGCCAAACCTCCCCGGTTCTGTTCCAGAATTCTGGCTCAGGGTTGTCAGGCCAGGGATGCTTTCCTCCTCCATTGGGGTCAGGACTTCCTGTATGCCTTTCCACCCATTCCCCTAATTCCCAAAACCCTGTTCAAGCTTCAGAGAGACAGAGGTCATATCATTCTCATAGCTCCACGTTGGCCACGGCAAATGTGGTACCCTCTTCTCCTACATCTCTCTCAAGCTCCGGCTCTGGAGTTAGGATCTGCTCCAAATCTCCTTTCTCAAGAGGACGGGATGTCGTGGCATCCCAATCCCCAGTCTCTGCATCTCAGGGCCCGGTTGTTGAAAGCCTAGAACCTCACGGTCTTAACCTTTCCCAGCAGGTAAAGGATATCCTTTATGCTTCCAGGAAGCTTTCCACAAGACGTTCTTATGCATTTAAGTGGAAAAGGTTTACCAAATGGTGCTCGCAGAAGGGTCTTAACCCTCTTGCGATACCTCTGGAATCATTACTGGAGTATCTCCTTCATTTATCAAATTCAGGGCTTAAGACCAACTCAGTGAGTTCATTTGAGTGCTTTTGCAGCTTCTTTCAAGCCTCTAAATGGACAACCTATTTCCTCTCATCCTCTCATAGCGAGATTTATGAGAGGCCTTCTTTTAACTAAGCCTCCCATTAAGCCACCACCGGTGGCATGGGACTTAAATCTGGTTCTTGGGCAGCTCATGAAACCGCCCTTTGGACCATTAGCCACTACCTCTTTGAAATTCCTTTCCTGGAAGGTCATTTTTCTTATTGCAATCACATCAGCACGTCGCATCAGTGAATTGCAAGCGTTGGTGGCTGATCCTCCTTATACAAGGTTCCATCATGATAAGGTAGTCCTTAGGACTCATCCACACTTTATGCCAAAGATGGTGTCACCTTTTCATTTAAACCAAGCGGTTTACCTTCCTGTATTCTTCCCAAGGCCTCATGCCTCAAATGCAGAAAGGAATCTTCATACTTTGGACTGTAAAAGGGCTTTGGCCTTTTACTTACAAAGGACACAGCAACATAGAAAGTCCTCCCAACTCTTTGTTGCTTTAGATTCTAGTCATTTGGGACTTCCAGTCTCCTAAAGAACACTGTCCAGCTGGATTGCACAGTGTATATCTTTTGCCTATGAGAGTAAAAAAATATTTTTTCACTCAACGTGTAATCAAACTCTGGAATTTGTTACCAGAGGATGTAGTAAAGGCTGTTAGTGTAGCTGGGTTTAAAAAAGGTTTGGACAAGTTCCTGGAGGAAAGGTCCATAAACCATTATTAAGAAGGGACCCAGGATATCAATGCTTGAACCAATACAAGCATTGTGGAACCTGTGTCCCTTGGGGAAACTGCTAGGTACATATGACCTAGATTGGCCACTGTTGGAAACAGAATACTGGGCTTGATGGACCTTGGTCTGATCCAGTATGGCATATCTTATGTTCTTATCTTATGTTCTTATGTTCCTCTTGAAGGCCATGTCACAGCTCACAATGTGAAAGCCATGGCAGCCTCTATGGCTCATCTTCACTCTGTCTATCAGCGACATCTGTCGAGCAGCTACTTGGGCTTCGGTTCATACCTTCACAGTCCATTACTGCTTAGACAATGACTTCCGCCGGAATACCTTGTTTGGTCAGGCTGTTCTACAACACCTGTTCCATACTTAATCAACTCCTGCCCACCATCCCTGGTAGGATGCCAGAGTTCCATGGGGAGAAGTAGAGCCCTTTCACAGGGGCAGACAACTTCTGGGACCTACTCCCTGGTATCTGCAGCTAGGGAGTCCCCATATGTGAAGACTACATTCCTGCTTGTTCCTGGAGATAGCATAGTTACTCACCTGTAACAGGTGATCTCTGGGAGCAGCAGGAATTTAATCTTCACAACCCACCCACCTCCCCTAGGAGTTGTATTTCTCTCTCTCTTTCTCTCTCTCTTTGTCTCAGCTTTAAACTCAACTGGAGAGGGACAGTTGGGAAAGGCAGGAAGGCAGCATGCAGTTGCTGTGGGATGCTTCCAAAAGCTCTCCTATTGGGTGCTGGGGAGCGTTCCCACGCAGGCTCCGTCAGTACCGACAATACCCATATGTGACGACTAAATCCCTGCTGTTCCCGGATATCACCTGTTACAGGTGAGTAACTATGCTATACCAAGGCAAGATGGCACCCTTGGGTGGTAGATCTCCCAAAGGCTTTCTTTGAAAGCTGGGGAGAAGTTACCGCATGGGCTCCATTGATGCCGACATCACCCATATGTGAGGATTGATTCTTGCTGTTCCCGGAGAACATCTGTTACAAGTGAGTAACCATGCTTTCCTCGGAATTAATGTGTGCTACTGTTTCATGTGGAGTGGAGGAGTAGCCTAGTGGTTAGAACACTGGCTTGGTAACCAAGCAACCAGGGTTTGATTCCCACTAGCACTCCTTGTGGCCTTGGGCAAGTCACTTAACCCTCCATTGCCTTGGAAGAAAGGTCTGGCAATCTACTTCCGGTGACACTGCCAAGAAAACCCAGGAGCTTCTGAGTCACCAGGAGTCAGGACTGACTCGAAGGCACACATTGCATTTTTTTTTTACTGTTTCATGTAATATCAAAATCTTTAACTTAATGTATTTTTTGTCTTTGAAAGCATAGGTATACTGTCAGAATTTTGCAAAGTTATTCAACCATGGCATATAAACAGGGACGCAACATTGGTGACTTAATTGTAGAGAGGGGTGCACCTGCTCCTGGTGGGTGCACCACTAAGCAAAGACATGGGTAGTGGTGCACCTACTCCCTAAAAGACATGGGAAGGCGTGCACCTACTCCTGCCATATTGCTGGGCAGACTAGATGGACCACGCTGGTCTTTATCTGCCATCATTTACTATGTTACTATATGTTACTATGAGAGAACACATTTCTCTGCTTCAGAAAATGGGGCCAGCAGGTCACTTCTCCTGTGGCTCATGTGGTTTTTGTGAGCAGATGTTAAATGGGAACCAATGGATACATCTGAGCACAGGATGCCATCATCAGACTACATATATATCTCTTTTTTGCAACATTTTGATTTGCCCATGTAATTTAATTTATGTGGGCCATACTAAATGTTCTTGTAAAGTTAGACTAATTGAACATATCAAAAAAAGGAAAA
The DNA here is from genome assembly GCA_033557465.1 of Ichthyophis bannanicus. NCBI lineage: Eukaryota > Metazoa > Chordata > Amphibia > Gymnophiona > Ichthyophiidae > Ichthyophis > Ichthyophis bannanicus. The sequence continues at coordinate 765,742,308 of CM066036.1, read as the reverse complement.
TATCTGCCCCAGTGGTCCAGCATAGTATGGATAAAAGACATAGTTTTGAACCAATGTAATTGAGGCTCATTTATTGGCTACCTCTGTTGGTCAGAGGAGAGAAGACTGTGAGAAGAAATTAATCTGAAAAGTGGTGGATTTTTACTTTGTAAATAGTAGCTCCAGGTGGGCTCAATGAGGAATTGGAGTGGCAGTCATTGTTATAATTACCAGAACCGGATACCTCCAAGTAAACTTTTGGAAGTAATACAGTGGGAAACTGGACAACAAAAATTTGAGAGATGTGGAGATAAGTAGCACCTCATACAGGATCTTCTATGCAAATGCACTGTATGTGCCTTTGTCAATGCTGACTCCTGGCAACCCAGCAGCTCCTGGTTTTTTTGGCAGTAATCCCCAGAAGTAGATTGCCAGGCCTTTCTTCATAGTGCTCCAAAACAGTGGCGCTGTGTTGGCCATTTGGATGAATTGTTGTTAAGAACAATGAGCAGTATGACAAGAAATAGTAAAATAATGTTAATTATATACATTTAAACGGGCATGTAGATCTGCTGCCAGGTAGCTTATACCTATGTAGTAATTTAAGTCCGACAAAGAATATTTATTTTATAGTGGATCCCTTGGTTGAATGGGTTTTAATGTGAAGTGTTCCTGGTGAAAATGTCCTATTTTAAATTAATTTACATATTTAAAGAGAATTAAAATCCAGTCATCATACGTTAAAGGCTAGTGCACAAACTCTTTACATGATTTTGCATTTTTATATATCTGCTCTTAAACTAATTAAAGCTTTATACTATAAACATTTCAGGAAGACACTTTTTTTCTATCATATTCCTCTTTGTTGTTTTGATATTGTATTTTTTCTTTAACAGGTTAACTTGCTGAACTCGATTCATGATAATTTTCAACAGTAAGTAACTTTTTTGAAATTAGATAAAAATTGATTCAAGTCTTCAATTGTAGGCGAGGTACAGCTTACATACACATTAAATCAGCAATAAATAAAATTCTGATGCTTACTTTATAATTAGTCAAAATATACTTTTACATAGAACGGTAATTCTAACTATGTATAGGTAATAATGCATGCAACTGTGTCAAAACTATTTACATTGGCTATTTACAAAAGACTATAAACAATGTGTTATAGGGTACAATAGACATTGAGTATGTGTAGTTTTTGGAATTTATTTCCTTTTCATCGTAAGTCGTATGTGTGGTGGGGGTCTGTCTCGGTTAGTCAATTGTGATTTCAGGAGTTTTGTGGGAGTGTGTCTGTGGTTGCTGGGGGATAGGAGATTTCAAAATGCCCAGCGAATAGGTAAGTTTTGAGTTCTTTCCTAAATTGATGAAGGTCTTTTATCATGCGAAGGGTTATTGGGAGATCGTTCCAGAGCGTGGGGGCAGCAAATGAGAAAGCTCTAGAGCTTGTGGTTTTCTTTGTCTTCCTGAAGGTTTTTTTGTATGTTGAGGGAGTGGGTTGCGTTTTGTGCATAGATGGTTTATGCACAAATATAGCGCTTCTTCATTGTCCCTCCAGCCCAGCCCAGAGTTTATGCCAGCAGACTGAGACCAAGAACCACTGGTTTTGATGACATCACCCTATAAGGGACCTGTACAGACCTAATAACACCAGTATTTCTCAGTCTCCAGCAGATGGTAATGAGCTCCTGTGCAGATCTGGACTCCACAGTAGAAGTAGAGTTTTGAAGAAAAAAAAATAGGAAAAAGGAGAGAATTTAAAGCACAAACAGAAAGGAGTCGGCTGCTCCACAGAGGACCAGAACTTATCATGGCACAGGGTGCATAACCCAGTGTACCGGGTCCCTTCCCCACCTCACTGCAGGGGGCTTGCCTAGACTTGGAAGACTCCAGTCCTCTTCCCTAACTCCTGGAAATGGGCTTGAGGATCTAATTCTAACAGCCACAGCTTAGCCGAGAAGAAATAAAAAAATAAAGGAGAGAAGCAAAGGGCTTGGTGAAAGGCAAGCCACAAAAGTAAGAGTTCCGCTGATCTGAGCAACTCTACCTTGTTGATGGTAGCCCCAATAAAGCAGTTGGTAAGCTCCGAGGGGCTCGTTGAATCGCTGAGATGGGAGGGCCTTCATGGCAGGTGAGGTGCATGATGCCGTCTGGCCACATGGCCTGCTTTTCATGTGGAAGTCGTTGGGGGTCTCTGTCTGATGTGGGTCTCTGTCGTGCCTGCAAGTCAGAAGACGGCAATGGGCAGTGCACCAGAGCAGAGAATGGTGTCTCCCCTGCTGCATGGGCCTGCGGTTATGAGTGTAGCCAGGAAATTTGAGGCTGAGGAGCCCTGGGGGGGGGGGGAGGGGGGAGCCTGTTGAGGCTCCGATTAGCAGAAAGGCAAGAAGAAAAGGTCCGTTTCCGCAAGGGGATTTGCTGAAGTCCTGGAGACCCCTTTTTCCCCAGATTTTGTTTTACTCCTTCAGGCCTACTGCATGAAGCAGGGCCTAATACAGGAGAGTGCTCTGGGGTTTTAGCAAAGTCAAAAAAGAGCCTACACTGCCTGGGACAAAGGTGCAGGAGGAGCCAGTGCTCAAGAAGCATAGGGCGAAGGAAGACCCCTGGGATCAGACCTCCGTGGTCTCTAGAGGTTCTGAGGACCCACTGGAAGGACCATCCGGACACACAGATCCCAAGGAGCTAGAGGAAGGTGAGCTGCCACCCAGGGAGTATCCATCGGTCATTTGTGTTTTTAGGCGAGAGGAGCTGACGGCTCTTATTTCTCACTCGTTAGAAGCCTTCAGCATTGTGGTGGAGCTTCCAGCAAAGGAGAAGGTGTTGGAGAACCCCTTATCATAGGGGATCCTCAAGCCTACAAATTACTTTCTGCTGCACAGTGCAAGTAGGGAATTGATTTCAGTGGAGTGGGAGGTTCCAGAGGTTGGTTTGAGGCTCATTCGATCTATGACCCCAGAAGAGAAAGATCTGTTAAGGCTTCTGGCAGTGGATGCATTGGTTTCCATGGTGACTAAAAAGACCACCATTCCTGTGGAAGGTGATGCTGTCTTGAAAGATCCCCAGGACTGCAAGTTAGAAACTGTTTTGAAGCAGTCCTTTGTGGTGTCTGCTTTGGCTTTGCAGGCTTCTGTGTGTGGTTCTTATATGGCTAGGGTGTGCTTGCTCTGGGTGCAGAGTTTGCCTGAGGCTGCGGAAGGCCTTTCAAAGGCGGCTAAGTTGGAATCGCGGTTGGCCTACTTGGCGGATGCGCTGCACGACCTGGTGAGGGCCTCGGCTAAGAACATGGCCTCTGTGGCATCAGCGAGACATCTATTGTGACTCAGGAATTGGGCTGCGGACTTGGCATTGAAGACTCTGCTCAGTAAGCTTCCCTTCAAGGGAAAATTACTTTTTGGGGGAAGCATTCGAGAAGCTGGTCAAGGGTCTTGGGAAATCTAAAGTCCTGTGGCTGCCAGAGGACAAGCCTCAGGTGGCAAAGGCATCCATGCCGTTTCAGGGGTGGGTGTTTTCCGGACATTTTCAGGTTAAGAGGTTCTTGTTTTGATCTTTTTTAACATTCCTGGTATCCTCCCAGCGATCAGCTATTTTGAGGAGGCTCTGGAGGAGGACGAGACTACTCAGCAGGTGCTCCAATGTCCCGAAGAAATCCAATGAGAAGTTGCGAGCCCAGGAAGAGATTGTGCTGGTGGAATATCGTCTCATGACTTTTTACTCTGCCTGGGCCCAAATTATGTTCGATCAGTGGGTCCTCAAAGTGATTTGTGAAGGTTATGTGCTTGAGCTGGCGTGGCCCCCCTCTGATGCCTTTATAATGTCTCCCCTGCAAGGCTCCTGCCAAGGCAGAGGCAGTGGTGGAGACCCTCGAGAGTCTGCTTCAGCTTGAAGCGGTAGTCGAGGTTTCCCCCAGCAGAACACTGGTTCGGTCGATACTCCATTTATTTTGTGGTTCCCAAGAAGGAGGGATCCTTCTTTCCCATCCTGGACCTGAAGCATGTCAACATGGCACTACGCGTGTCACATTTTCGCATGGAAACCTTGTGGTCAGTTATCATGGCGGTCAGGAAGGGAGAGTTCTTGACTTTCCTGGATCTCTGAGGCATACCTTTATTTAAAAGGTTTTTTTATACCGCTTTTCTGTCAAAGCGGTTTACATTGTAACTTAAACTTGGTGCCGTCTTGGGATTTGAATCTGGTCTGGTCTTGTCGGCATTAGGGCAGCCCATATTTGATCCTCTGTGCTGGGCTTCCTTGAAGAATCTCACTTTGAAAAAGGTGTTTCAGCAAGGCGAATCTCTGAACTGCAAGCTTTATCATGTAGAGAGTCATTTTTGCAGATTTTAAAAAAGGTGGTGGTCATTAGGCCTGTCCCCCTCCTTCCTCCTGAAGGTAGTATACGTGTTCCATCTTAGTCATTCACATTGCCTGTCTTCTCGGGGACACCATTGGACTCTGAGTCAAGGGAGCTTCGGCTGTTGGATGTTTGGCACCCCTGCAGTACTATCTCAAGAGCACCCAGGAATTAGGAGATCGGATCACCTTTTTGTTCTGTTTGGTGACTCCCGTAAAGGGGAGTCAGCGTCTAAAGCATGCCCAAGATATAATTTATTTTAGGAACAAGGACCATTTTAATAGTTTTTAATCTGCCCACCAAAAAAGAGCTAAGGGAGACCAACGGGTGGAACAGGTTTGAATTATGTAAATACAATCCTCCATATTCTGATCAATAGTCAATTGCAGGTTAAGTCCATATTGGATTCTGAGTTATTTGGAAAAAGAGTCAGTCCACTGAAAGGGGAATGTCCGAAGATGGTCTTGCACAACATACTGGTTTAATGGGATAACCACGGATTTTGTCCAATTAATTTTATAACCAGATACCTTGAATAGGAGTTAGTGATATCCAAGACCTTCGTCAGCGATGAAGGGGGTCACAAAAAGTAAAGGATCATTGGCATACCCTGATAATTTAACACAGAAATCCTAAAAATAAAACCTTCTACATGGGGGGATTGACGAAGATGGAGAGTGAGAGCCTCCAAGGCCAGGTTAAAAAGGAGAGGGGATAGAGGACAACCTTGTCTCATCCCTCGAAAGAGAAAGGAGCAGAAAGTTCAGAGTTAGCTAGTATCCGACCTTTAGGATTTGGGTTTAACAACCTAATTTTTGCAATAAAAGGGTCCCCAAAGCCAAACCACCGGAGACCTTGGAAAAGGAATGGCCATTCCAGCTTGTCAAAGGCCTTCTCTGTGTTGAGAGAGAGGCCCAATAAAGGGGAAGCAGAGGTATGAGCCAACGAAAGAAGATGGCAGAGAAGGCAACGTTGTCGGACATGGAACGCCCGTGTACAAACCCACTTTGGTCTAGGTGAATAAGACAGGGGATAACCAGATTCAAATGGGATGCCAGAACTTTTTGCATAGATTTTATAGTCTGTATTTAGCAGCGAAATGGGTCTATAATTAGCCACTTTCTGGGGGGTCTCTACCTTTTTTTTCGTGAACTACAATGGTAGCTTCGGAGAGCCCTTCTGTGGCTGGAGCCTGCTGAGAGAGTAACTCATAATATATAAGAAGCTGAGGGACAAGCTCTTTAAAAAAAAAATTGATAAAATTCTAAGTGATTACGATCAGGGCCACAAGCTGTCCTCAGGGCCATCTGATCCATGGCTTGCAAACTATCTTGCTCCGTCATAGGTTCATCAAGGTCTTGCATCAGAGTAAAGGTGGGTCTTTCCAGACTGTTCATGAAGTGGTCAAAATCTTGGGGGCAGTCTAGGACTTCAAACTTATAAAGGGCAGTGTGAAAACCATGGAAGCATTCTAACCATGTCAGAATTCTGAGTAACATGACCATCGTCTCGAATGATTTAAGAAATGCAAGCCGCTTCTTTTTTATTCTTTAGAGAGTTAGCTAGAAGTCGGCCTGAATGATTACTCTCAATAAAATATCTATTTTGCTTGAGAAGCTACCACCTGATGAGCTTCTGTACTCAAAAGAATATTATAGTGATAGCAGAGTCTCTGTAGCTTTAAAAGGATGGAGGGATCAAGTTGACATGACAGAATCTGTTCTAATTTGGCCCTCCAAATCATAGAGCTCCTGTTTCCATTTTTTAGATGACCCTATGGCATAGCCAGTTATGTGAGCTCAATGGTGGCTTTAAATCCTTCGCACCAGGCTCAGCATGAAGTATCTGTGGAGGAATTCCATGCAAAATAAGTCTCAATGACTTGGGTGGAAGAGAGAGAGGATTCCTCAATGAGAAGGGCTCTATTAAATATCCAGGTAGGGTTGGAGGCATCCTGAAAATTTATCCTTAAAGACATCGTTATTGCTACATGATCAGAGATTGTAGTCCCTAAAATATCAGTGGCTGTAATCACAGGGACTAACGATTTAGGTAAAAGGAAGAAATCTATCCAGGATAGAGATTGACGGGGCAACGAGAAAAATGTAAAGTCTTTTGTGGTCAGATGTTGTAGATGCCACGGTTCTACTAGTCCACCAGTATCCATCAGTGATTGCAAGGTTGATAAGTATTTCCATGAGTTAAGAGAGCGGACTGGCTGACAGTCCAGAAGGGGATCCAATACTAAGTTGAAATCCCTGCCCAAAACAAGAGGGGTAGGAGAAGAATCCATGAGTGCCTCTGCTATGTTATGAAAGAATAAAGGGTCATATATAGGACCATAGAGAGCAAGGAGGACCATGATCTTAACCCCAAACTGGCCTTAGCCCAGCATCCACAGTCATCCACCCTTATTTGTAAAATAGTGGGAGATAAAGAACGTCTAACAAGGATACTAACCCCACCTTTCTTTTGAATGGCCGAGGAAGAGAGCACAGGGATATAGATACCAGAACTAAGCGTAGATGTCTCCTTGGATGGTAGATGGGTTTCTACTAGAAAGACTTTCTTCTTTTCACAGGATGATTGAGAACTTTGACATTAAGATAAAAACTTAAGAGATGTAGTCATGAGCAAGGGTATATAAAGTATAGTACTGCTCTTGAAACATAAGAGCCACAAAGGTGTACCTTCTCATCACTCTGTCTGCAGGATATCTATGAAAGCTATCAGCAAACCATCTAGGAGGTAGGAAACCAGTGATTCCACTATAATGAACCATTTTGAACATCTAATGGTTGAACTACCCACTACAGTGACCAAGATAACAACAATATAAGAATAAGAAAAACGTTCCCACCCTCCTCTTGCCACCAATGTTAACGTTCCTTTTCCATTACACACCAATCCACACATGTATTGTCATTACCCATCAAACCAACATTCATCATTCATACACCAGCCAAAACCTCAAAGCCAACTGTCTTTTAACATTCATATGTGCTTCCAGCATCCAATTTTATACACCCCCATACACAGCAAAAACAGTCAGCAGATATCCCACAGGGTCCACTATCAAGAAAGAAAAATTAGTAACAGATTGAAATAGGGTCGATCCCAAAGGGGCCATAATCACAAGGGACCCACTACAGCTAATAGCACAAATAATAGTATTGTAGAACACATACACAAAAATGAAATAGTGCTTTAAGTTCTCTGGGAGTAACAGCAAATACCCACAATCTTCTGGATATCACTGAGTCATTCTAAACAAAGAAAAGGGCGTGGATACTTCACCTCTGCCCGAGGAGCATGCTCGATCTCAGACTTGCAGGAAAAGCTGAGATTTAGTACCTTTGGGATGAGCTGCTCAAGGTAGTTAAATAGGATTCATACTTTCTGCACCTAATGTTGCTGTGGCGCGTTTGATTGTTCAAGTCCTCGAGATCACGCTCCAGCCACTCTATCCATTTAGTATTCCTCCCAATCTGTTGCAGTAGTTCCACATGGCATTGGAGGGTATTATCTGCAGAGTCTAGTCATAGCGATAATTCAGATTGCATAGTGGAGAGAACTACACCATTAGACGACACAGTTCTTTCACTTGTTTGATCTCCTGGAGCACTTCTTGTAGGCCATCCTCTGTATCTTTGACTTCCGCCATTTTACTCGGAGAGGGTGGCTGTGGCTTGGAGCATTTAGTGCCAGACATTACTACTGCCAAATAATCCAGTTTGTGGGTTTACTCCCAGCCATATCCAAGGATGAAATAGTAACGTTGGAGTTGTAAAGGCAAATGGGGAAGGGTGGTGGAAACGAGGAGTCTAGTAGCTGACCACCAAAGCTTAAATTCAAGCAACCTTCTTGATCAGTGGCTAGCTCCGCCCCTCTTTGGCTAGCTGCACCCCTCCCTCAGTCCAAAGCTTTGATTATGGGTGCTCACTGGAGTATATCTTTCAGGTGAGCCAACCAACTATGGAATTTAGAGTGTACTTGGTTCCTAAATGGAGATGATGCTCCTGTTATGCTAAAGTTTGCAGTGGTAGTTGAAGAGTTAGGCATTATAATGTATCTGACATGTGGAGTCTGCTCGGTTATTCAAAAAATATTTGTGTTAGTAGGTCAGTACAAGTCCCTTATAGGGTGATGTCATCACTGCCAATGGTTCTCAGTCTCCATCTGCTCGTGATAGGACATAACCGATGCATCTGGACTGGATCGGAGGGACTCAAGGAAAGAAAATTAGCAGGTAAGGCATAATTTCTCCATATCTTTACATGGCTCCTTATAAAATTACTTATCTTAGTATAGTTAGATTTAACCATATATTCAACCCCAAGCTGAGTATATGGATAAAGTTACTTGGTTAAAAAGAATTGGTTAATTTCATTGCTTAGCAGTTCTTTGAATATCTATCTCATGATAACAGCAGGTGGTGATAGGAAAAAAAAAACTCTCAAGTGGCCCTTGCAGTTTATTCAGTTATTCCAGTCTACACTTCTTCAGAAGCATGACCAATTATGAGATATCCAGTCAGTTTATTTGCATAGCTGATGTTTGTATGTGTGCTGTTTGTATATTTGTAGGTGTGCAATTTGTATATTTGTTTTAAATTAGATGCAACTGTGCAATAAGATGCATTACTGAAAAATTGTCCTTGTGAGTCCGTTCTTACCTGCTTTTTATTTATTTATTTTTGAAAGAGCTATGGCATCTTCTGGTTCAAGAGAGCAATTCTTACGACAGATGGAACAGATTGTAGAAGGGATTAAACAAAATCGAATGAAGGTAATTATTTTTTCACTTAATCCTGAGAGGAACTTGGAAGTCTTTTTCAAAAAAAGACTAGTTGAAAGAAGTGTTAAAGTAAAACTTGCAAATTATAGTCCTATTATAATGTATCATTTAAATTGCTATATGAATGTGTTCAAAAGAGGCTAAATAAAACTGTAAAACTTTAATTTATAGGTATCGGTTTCTTTTATTGTGCATCTTTTGTATTATATTGTACAGTATTTCAGGGCTCTGCACATTAATTACAATGGTAAAAAGAATAATAAAAAGTAAGAGAAAGATAGTGCACTTACTGGAGAATATTCAAGAGCCCAGGGTGCCTGTTGTGATGACCTTTTTCATGGTAATTTGGACATCTGTCTACCGAGATTGCTAATTCATCTTCCATAAGCATTCTAACAGCTTTTCTAAGTGGACTTCAGCCAAATTGAAATTTGAAATATTCAAAGGGTTCTTCAGAGATGGTAAGGCAACTAAAATCTGAGTTTGCAGCCACGAGTCTCAAAAACATGCTGTGATCCAATGCACAGGAAGTTGTGGGTGAATCTGCCAGCGGATTTCTATAGCTTCCCTCATGATCCTGCCAACCACAGCCCTTTTTCTTCAGAAAAGATTCACAAACTAATGAAGTCGCAGTTTTCAAGATTCAGCAATTTATGGCTCTATGTTCTTTGCAGCATTCCCCAAAAGCAAACAGTAGGAGGCAGTCTTTAGTACATGGACCCTTAAGTTTGCAAGCCCATTCCAACATTATTTATAGACCTGTTAGTGACTAGCAACCAAGGCTGAATTTGATCCAGTGATGCAGGATCTCTGTGCAAATCCATGAACTGTCTAGTGCTATTATATTCTTTTTTTCAGCAAACAGCTTGCTTAATTTTCAATACCTCTTGAAATAATGTGGTATTAAGAGAGCCAAACAAGCAGATCATCCATCACTTATGTAAGTGGCATCATTGCTCTTTGGTGCCTATATGACGTTCTCATAGCTTTCCAGAAATTCTTGCAAAGCACCCTTTGAACATCTATGGTAGTTTTGCAGTACCCCAGTGTACCTCTGTTCATTTTTTAATAATTTGTTCAATTGACATTGAGGCTTTTTTTTCTTTCTTAGCAGTGATCTATTGCTAAACTAAAGTTTAGGGAAACCTTTTTCAATGGTTTCAGTTAGTGTGACTCGGATTCTTCTTTGTCCCTTTTCATTCCCTAGGGGGGTGGGGGGTGTGTTGTTGGGGTGGGGTTGACCATTTTTATTTTTTTTTTATTTTTTTGGCAAGTCCATCAGTGGGCCTGATTTTAGGAAGTGACCCTTCATTCCATTTTTACTTCTTAGGTTGTCTTTCTGCATGGGATAATATCTTCTTTGATTTCACATCGCTGATTTTTCACACAGTTGATAAAAGATAAATGACTTCACATTTGTATCCCAAATTCATACAAGAAGATTCGTATCACAGAACATAAACAGTGTCTGCTGCTGGTGTTTGGGGAACGAACTGATTCAATTCTTAGTACCATCTATTCAAGATTATCACCAAGGAAAATCAAATTCTGCAAGATGACTCTAGTTTTCTCTTCAAGAACTGAAAACTAGATCAGTGGCAAATTTGAAGCAAAAAGACTACAAACAAACATAGAAAATGATGGCAGGTAAAGATCATCCATCTTATCTGGTTAGCACATCCATATGAACTAATAAGCTTTACAATCCTTTCCTCTCCCTCAGAGATCCTCCATACTTGTTCTGTTTTCCTGAATTAGATTACATTTCTCATCTCCATAACCTCCATAGGGAGGCTGTTCCATGCATCCACCACTCTTTCCGTAAAGAAATATTTGCTTGCATTCCTCCTAAGTCTAATCCTTTTCACCTTCATCTTATGACCTCTCGTGCAGAGCTTCCTTTCAATAGAAAGAAGCCCACTTCCTGTGCATTTATACTGTGGAGATATTTAAATATCTCTTATCATATCTCCCATTGCCAACCTTCCTCCAAAGTATATTATTGAGATTTTTAAGTCTATCTCCAATGTTTAATGACAAAGACTACTGAGCATTTTAGTAGCCACCTTCTGCACTGACTTCATTCTGTTTGAAGATGTGGTCTCCAGAACTGTATACAGTACGCCAAATGAGGTCTCATTAGAGATTTATACTAAAGTACTATCTCCTCTCTTTTGCTGCTGGCCATTTTTTTTCTTATATACCCAGTTATCTGTCTGGCATTTGCCATCACCTTTTCTACCTGTTTGGCTACCTTAAGATCATTGTGTATGATCACTCCCAGGTCCCGCTTTTAATTCGTGCACTGAAGTATTTCACACTCTATACTGTACTGCTCTCTTGGATTTTTGCAGCCCAAATGCATGACCTTGCATCTTTTAGCATTAAATCTCAGCTGCCAAATTATTGATCATTCTTCAAGCTTTCCTAGATCCTGCTAATCTTATCCACACCTTCCAAGGTGTCTGTCCTGTTGCAGATTTTGTTATCATCCACAGAGCCAAACCTTTCCCAAAAGACCTTCAGCAATTATCGCTTACCAAAATTTTAAAAAGAACCAAACTAAGAATCAATCCTTGCAACACATCATTGGTAACATCCTTATTCTCAGAGTGAACTCTATTTCCCATTACCTTTTATCACCTCCCACTCAACCACTTTTGAACCCAGTCACTTTAGGGTGCACAGCTTATTTATAATTCACTGATGTGGAACAGTGTCAAAGGCCTTGTTGAAATCTAGGTATGCCACATCTAGCACTTTTCCCCTATCCAATTCCCTGGACACCCAGTCAAAGAAATTGATCAGATTTATCCAAGTCCTACCTCTAGTAAAGTCATGCTGTCTTGGACCTTGTAATCTCTTTGGTTCCAGACACCACACTAGCCTCTGCTTTGGCAGTGATTCCATTAATTTATTCATCATAGAGGTCAGAGTATTCAGTCTGTTTCTAACCTCTCCCTTCCACTTTTGTGAACATGAACCACATCTGCCAATCTGTAGTCCTCCAGGATCACTACCGATGCTAAAGAAGTAGTTTTTTTAAATTTAGCATTATACCACATTCCCAAATCGTCAATTATTAAAAAGGTCAGACAGTAGAACTGACAAAACTTAACTTTGTTTCTTCAGTACCTTCAGATGTATGCCATCTGGGCTCATCGCTTTGCCTACTTTTAGTTTAGCTAGTTTCTCACAATCTTCCGAAAATCATTTGAGGTTTACCTCCCTTCTATTCCTATGTGTGGTTTCTAAGGTCCTATTCCCAGCCTTTCATCTGTGAATACAGAACATAAATATTTTGTTAAGCAGTTCTACTATATTCTCATCAGCCTCTACATATTCCTCCCCTTAACCCTTGAGTCTCACAGTACCACCTTTGCACTCCTCCTGTCACCAGCATACCTTAAAGAGGTTTCATCCCATATTGGCTATTTTTTTCTTCCATTTGCATCTGCTTCCCTGCAGTCAGAGACTAAGAAAATATGGCAAAAGGATACAGAAATTTTTTCCAACATGTTAGATGTCACAGGCTTGATTAAAAGGAATTTTCAAGCACAGCTTCATAAATTGCCTATACATGTTACATTTTATTTATTTATTTATTTATTTAACAGTTGCTTATATACCGCTACCTTCCACAGATCAGGTGCGGTTTACAATGAACGAGAAATGAACAGAAAAACAGGTCTGTTTTACATGAAACATTAGTTAACTAGGTACAATTTGCTAAATACAATAAACATGATTGAACTATGTATGGTGAATAATTTGTTCTATAACAATCGAACTATTACATATTTTGAACTATTTACATATTTCTATTTACAGAATTTACAAATAGTTATTAAATCAACTTTAATTGTAGTTAAATTGAAGAAAAATTGGAATTGGTATTCGATGAGATATCAGCCATTTCCTGTTAGTGGTAAGGTGTTTTCTAGTGTGCCGAAATGGGAGATGAACAAATATGTTTTTAGTTTCTTGCGAAGCTCCTTTGCATCATTTAATGCTCTTATTTCTTCAGGGAGGGAGTTCCATAGGGAGGGAGCTGCATGCGAAAATGCTTTTTTGTTAGTTGTTTTTTTGGTAATTGTGAAGTCTTTTGGGATCCTAATTTTATTCGTGTGGCCTCTCTGTAGCGCAGTTTGGGATGTGTCTTTAGTGATAAGTTTTGTTAAAGAGACTGGGGCCATTTTATTTAATGTCTTAAAAGTGGTGATAATCAATTTGTGATTTATTCTGGATTGTATTGGGAGCCAGCGTAGGTTTGCGAGTATAGGTGTAATGTGTTCAAATGGTGGAACCTTCATTACAATTCTTGCTGCTGCATTTTGGGCAAGTTGGAGTCTCTTAATGTTTTGTTTTGTTGTGCCTAGTAGAGTGAGATTGGCGAAATCAAAGTGTGGTGTAATGATAGCCTGAATAATGTTCAGAAAATCATGTAGGAGTACAAGTGGACGTAATTGTTTTAAAATTTTAAGTTTAAAGTAGACTTTTTTAGTAATGTTTCTAATATGTGTGTCCATACTAAGGTGTGTGTCAAGGGTGACACCTAGGTATTTTACTTCATTTTTTATAGTAATGTTGTGATTTTGGAGAGTGATGTGTGTTGGAGGTATGTAGGATTGATTTTTAGTTACTATTAATATATCGGTTTTAGAATGATTGATATGGAGATTGTGGTCCTTTAGCCAGATTGTTAATTCAGAGAAGCATTCTGTTAACAGTTGTAATGGGAGTGTTGGGATTGTGAATGGTATGTACATCATCATATCGTCTGCGTATATGTGATAGAGGACTTTAAATTTTTTGAAAATGTTGCAGACTGGTTTAATATAGATATTAAATAGGAGGGCAGAGAGGGCGGAGCCTTGGGGGAGACCAATTTCCTGTTTGTATGTTTTAGAAGTTTGTGTGTTAGTTCGGACGGTTTGGGTTCGATCAGTTAGATATGAGGTGAACCAATTATGTACAGTTGAGTGGATTCCTATTTGTTTTAATCTGTTAAGCATTACAGCATGGTGTACACTGTCAAACGCTGCAGAGATGTCTAGAAATAGGAGGATGAAAGCTTGTTTAGGATTATCGATACCTCTTACTAAGGTATCAAGAAGTACTGTTAATAGGGTGTCAATACCATGATAGGGACGAAAGCCATATTGTTGGTCATCAAGGGGGGCTGAGTTTACTATGTGGTCCTGTGTTTGAGTTTGAACGACCTTTTCAATTAGTTTAGCCATAAATGGAATGCTTGAGATAGGTCTGTAGGAATTAGGTGATGTTTTGTCAAGGGTGTTATTTTTGATTATCGGTCGGATTTGAGCGTGTTTGAGGGAAGGTGGTAAGTACCCTTGGCGCAGCGAGAGATTGACTATAGGAAGGATAAAGGGGGATAGTGTAGGGAGAGTATGCTTAATCCAGTTTACCGGACATGGATCAAGTTGAGAAGTTGTAGTGTTCAAGTTTGAAATTGTATTCTTGAGGGTGTCTTTAGTTATAGGGTGGAAGTCGGACCATTCTTCGAATTGATGTTGATGGGAAAGGGATAGAGGATTTGGTGTAAATGCTAAGGTTTTTGATTTATTTATGTAGTGGTTAGCTAGAGTCTGTGCAGAGATATTGATAATTTCATTGCTGGTCCCATATGAGTTATTAGTTAAGTTTTGGACGATACTGAAAAGTTCTCTGGGCCTATTAATTGATTTGGTTAGTATAGTTGAGTGGTAATTTTTCTTTGCGCCGTCTGAAGCTTCTTTGTACTTTTTAAGGTAGCTGTGATAAGCGTCATATAAAGAGGTAGATTTGGTTTTGCGCCATTTGGATTCAATATTCCTTAATTCTCTCTTCATTCGTTTTAAGGTGCTGTTGAACCAGGGGGCATCTCTCCTTCTACAGCAGTGTTTTTTCTTGGTGGATTGTTTATATGTCGCTGCATTATTAATTGTATTGTGCCAAGTTGCGACTGCTTCATCTAGGTCAGTTGGTAATAAGGTGAGATAGGGAATAGTTAGATCTATGAATTCATCAGCGTTAAATTTTGTGAATCTAGGTGGATGGGTTATTTGTGTTTCTTCCAGAGTAGGCTAAGGTAAATTTGATCAGGTGATGGTCTGACCAAGGAATAGGTGTACACTCAAGCGATGACCGGTTAAAATATTTTTGGAATACTTCTGGTAGAAAGACTAGGTCAAGGGTTCCGCCTTTAATATGGGTCTTTGTATTAATGATTTGGAGGAAACCCATATCAACTAATGATTCCAGGAAAAGAGCTGAGTGTGAGGGGGGTAGGGATGGGAGGTTAAAATCTCCAAGTAAAATTATATGGTTGGTGTCTGTGAAAGAGCTGAGGAGTTCTATTAGGGCATCTAAGTTTTCTGATTTTTGATCTGGTGGTCTGTATAATAAGCAAATTCTAAAATGAGCAATTTTTATGGTGAGGGTGTCAATGTTATTTGGGAGATCAGATGGGAGTGGTTTAGCCTTTAGTTCTTTTTTTGTCATTATAAGGACTCCACCTCCTTTTTTAGTATTTCTGTGTGTATGAGATATGTCGTAGTTGTTCATGTTGAGTTGGTTTATGTAAACAACATCGGAGTCAGTTAGCCAAGTTTCAGTAATACATAGGATGTCTGGCTTTTGATCATTTAGTAAGTCAATGAAAATAGGTAGTTTATTTTTCATAGATCTTGCATTTATTAGGATACATGACAAAGTGTGTATGGTTGTCGGTTGAGTTTGTGGATGGGTGAGTGAAGTAGGATTTATATGTATTAGTCTGTGATGATTTATTTTTGTGTTGATGCCAGTGGACATTTGAGAATGAAGGGGGATCTGGTCGGATGATTCTTTGTATTATTGGGATTGGTTTGTAGTTTTTGTTGTTTAGACTGTTGGTCAGTGTGACTAGTGTCAAAATTGTTAAACAGGTGCCTAATAGTTTTAGACAAAAGGTATTTGAGCAAGACATTTTGGATGTATTTGTCCTGTGGTTGGTGCTCAATGTAGTGTGTTATGTATAAGGTGTAATGCAGATTACAGTATGATCGAATCTCTAGCTATTGTCAGGAGTATAAGCTATGGAAGTGAGGTTTATAAGCAGAAAAACAGATAACAGAGTGTTGAATTCCCTAGCTATTGAACAGGAGTTCAAACTTTAAAACTAAGGTTTATAAACTAATTTGTTGCTGGCTGCAGTTTTGGCACAATGCAAACACCACAGTGAAAATTAGCAGTAAATTTGAGAAACTGAGATCATGCACCACATACCCTGACTTAGGAATGAGGTTCATTACTGTCATATGCAAAACTAACCCATTTGGAGACATTGCCCTCGTAAGATGTGAAACAGAGTCAGCCTGGGGCATATTGAGGATATTCAGCCATAGGGCTTCAACAGTCCACATTGATCCATGGCAAGTCTCCATGAAACGTGCGCAGTGAGGCTACTAGTGAGGCTTAGAGGTTCCCTATTTCTGTGGTTAGCTCATTCCAATGTGACCAAAGGCCTGTTCAAATTCAGAATCATCCAACTTCTCCAGGACCAAGCAGGAAGTCAGTCCTCACATATGGGTGTCATCAACGCCGACGAAGCCCCAGCGGAGCATTTCCCCAGCTTTCTATGAAAGCCTTTGGGAATGCAGGCACGCATGTACGGTTCCCTTCCCGCCTAAAGGTGCCATCTTACCTCAGTCTCTCTTTTTCCGAGAAGCCCACCGGACGTGCGTCCTGTCATCCTGGATAAAAGTTTGATTTTTTCGGCGATTCTTGCTATTTTTCTTCCCGGTTCGACGCTGGTTCCCCTCCCGCCGGGTTCAGTACACCGGTATCGAGCCCAATTCTTCTGTTTTGGTTTTTGCCCTTCGTGGCTGGCGTTCGCGCCCTTTTTTGATTTTTCCCTGGAAGGCCGGTCCTTTGACCTCGCGGGGACTCTTTTTTTTCTCCAATGGCTTCCAGCGGTTTCAAAAAGTGTGATCGGTGTAAGAAGTTGATGTCTCTCACCGACACACACGACTGCTGCCTTCGGTGCCTCGGTCCTGATCACGACCCTAAGACATGTAGACCATGTGGGAAGATGTCTTCCAAGGCACTGCGAAGTCGCCAGCAGCAGAAAGAAAGGCTTTTCTTGGACTCAGCCTCCGGCCGGGCCCAGACCTCGTCTGAGGCCTCGACATCTCGGGATTCGGATCCCGAGCACCATTGAAGCTCCTCGGACAGGGGGTCCCCTGACCGGGAACGCAAGAGGAAGAAGCGGCTCATGAGGGCGTCGTAGGAAGAGGTCCCTGGCTCCTCGAGGGCCAGGTCTAAGACCCCTGACTGTTGCCCCGGGCCTGTGGAACAAGAGAAGCCTGCCAAAGTTCCTCGTGTGGAACTGGAGTCTTTCTGGACACGTAAGCCCTGTGGTCCTCGAGGACTCTCCTCCCAGAGAGCCGACGTCGGGCCCGGTGCCGCTGGGGCCCGAGTCGGTGGCTGCTGCGTCTCCCGAGCTGAGTCTCAGAATGACAGCCTTGGAGAGCAGACTGTCTGCCTTCATGGAGCAGCAGCGGGCACTGATGGCCAGCCTGTTGGGTGCATCTGCCCTGACCACTGGGACATCGACATCGAAGTCGACCCCGGAGACCGAGCCGATACTAGAGTCCATCATGGCTCGAAGTCGACCTCGGTCGCGGTCTCCCTCGACCTCCCGTTCGGGACCGAGGGCGTCGACGCCGGTACCTCCGGCATCGGGGCGGGTACTCCAGGGCCCCGCAGGGTCAGATCCTGACTCCTCGTCGGATGAGTCCGCTGGGAGACGGAGGATGAGGAGTCCCCCGACACATTCAAGATTCGGTGCATCCCCTTGGACTCACCGCAGTCTGAGCCCCGGAGTAGATCCCCTCCGGAGGACACCCGGTTCTCGGAGTTTGTCTGGGATATGGCCACCGCGTTGGCTATTCCGGCGGACCCCAAGGAAGAGCCTCGAGCTGAAGAGCTCAAGGCCCTACAGTTCGACTCTCCTCTGAAGGAGGCCTTTACTGTCCCGGTTCCTCCGATGCTGGAACGGCTCCTCTTCCGGATGTGGGAGGCACTGGCCTCGGCGCCAGTTCTAAGAAAGCGAGTCTATTCGATTTATCGACTCCGGAAGAGCCCTGGCTTTCAGAAGGCGCAGCTACCACACCATTCCATGGTGATGGAATCGGCCATGCATCATCTGAAAAGCCAGAAGATGCACTCTGCGGTGCCCCCTGCCAGGGAGGCCCGGAACCTCGATGGTGTGGGTAGAAAGTGCTTCCAGGGCTCGATGCTTGCTTGTCGCGTCCAGTCTTACCAGCTGTACATGAGCATGTACTTGCAGGACCTGGCCAAGGAGTTGGCTGGGTTCTCTGCTGGTCTCTCCGGGGCTTCATCTGCGTCGATGACACCCATATGTGAAGACTGATTCCTGCTGCTCCTGGAGAACACCTGTTACAGGTGAGTAACTACTCTTTATTCTAACCATGGATACATCCTGGTTTGTTAAGATAATATGCTCTACACTCAAGGTCCTTGGTCCCCTCCATGAAAAAAGTCTACACATCAACGTTCTGGAGTTGCTGCACTCCTAAAGTTTTCACAAATCAGCAAGCCAATCAAAATATTCTGATGCAGACCTACAATCAGGTGGCATGTTCTTTTTCAACAAGCTGGGAGGAATGGGTTTGCTCCTTTGGGTAAGGTTTTAGATGGTCGAAATTGGCTTTCTGATACAGGATCACCCTGAAAGCCACTTATCCGACAGGAATGAAAAACTGGCAGACAGGCTATATGATGCTAGATGGTACCTGAAAGTGTTGCTTGAGTCTGAATGTGTAATGAACACCATTTTCTTTGTGGGGAACGCCCATGATAGATCTAATGACTTCCAACAAGATGGTGTCAACATTCTGCTTCAGATGGAGATCAGAAAGCACACTAGCCCTGGATGCCTTTTTCCATCACTGGTGAAAGGGACTTCTAGATGCATATTCTCCAGTATCTCTTGCAGCAAAAATCTTTGCAAAACTTAGAAGAGAAAGAGGGAAATGATTTTCTTAGGACCTCCTCAGCTGAGACAGATTTTGTTTCCGTTTCTTTGGAATTTATCCATCTGGAACCCAATCAGGTTGGACAGGTTTCCAGTACTTAATAATTTAAAAAACTTCTCTTCACCCTCATGGCTTGGATATTGAGAGGGATTTCCAACTTGGTTAGCTGTTACATTTTTCCCATGGCCAAATTCCAGTCTAATTGTGAACAAGCCTCATACATTCAGGATTGAAGGCCTTTGCCTTCCATCTGGACTTGGCTAAACATTTTAGAAAGTCATAAGAATAGGAAAATTACTATACTGGGTCAGACCAAAAGTCCCTCTAGCTAGTTATCTTGTTTCTAACAATGGCCAATCTAGGTCACAAATACCTGGCAGAATCTCAAACAATAGCAATACCATTCCTAGGGATAAGAAGTGGCTTTCTCCAAGTCTGCTTTAATAATTTTTATAGACTTTTCCTTCAGGAATTTGTCTAAACCTTTTTAAAACTCTGCTGTACTAAATGATATCACCGCTTACTCCCACGGTGAATGCCAGAGTTTAAATATGCATTCATTGCAAAGTTATTTTCTCCAATTTATTTTAAATGTTTTACTTAGTATCTTTGTGGGGTTTCCCTTAGTCTTTGTACTTTTTGAAAGTTTTGCTTTTACCCATTTCACTCTACTCAGGAGTTTATATACATCTATCATATCTCCTATTAGCTGTCTTTTCTTCAAGCTGAAGAGCCCTTACCTCATTAGCCTTTCCTCATCTGAGAGTTGTTACATCCCTTTTATCATTTCCGTCATCATTACTCTGCATCTTTTCTAATTCTGCTATATCTTTTTTGTGATGTGGTAACCAGAATTGCACACAATACTCAAGGTGCAATTGTACCATGGAGCAATACAGAGATGATAATATAATATTCTTTGTTTAATTCTCTATTCCTTTTCTGTTTTCTGCCGCATACTGAGCAGAAGATTTCAGTGTATTGTCTGACAACACCTATATTCTGGGTGATGACTTCTAATATGGATTGTAACATCACATAGCTATAATTTGGATTATTATTCATTTCGCACTTGTCCACATTCAATTCCATCTGCCATTTGGATGTCCAGTCTTCCAATCTCACAAGGTCCTCCTGCAATTTCTCATAAACTGCATATAATTTAAAAATTTTGAATAATTTTGTCATCTGCAAATTTGATCACTTTGCTTAGTGTTCCTATTTCCAGACCATTTATAAATAGGTTAAAAAAATACCGGTCACAGTACAGATTCATCTGGCACTCCACTATTTACCTTCCTCCATTGAGAATATTAGCCATTTTATGCTACTGTTTTCTATCTTTTAACTAGTTTCCAATCCACAATAGGACGTTGCCTTCTTTCCCATGGCTTTTTTATTATTATTATTATTATTATTTACAGTTTCTTTTATACCGCGCTATTTGACATCAGTGCGGATTACAATGAACATAAAACTACACGTCACAAAGATTGATCAGTGCTTACAATGAACAGGACAATAAGCTGGGTATACATTAAACAGGTTTCATAAACAGAGAACATGAGAACTATGTACAAAAGCAACTATGTACAAAGCAACTAAATGCAGCTATATGTAGAGCTTTTTAATTTCCTCAGCAGTCTGTCAGGAGGGGCTTTGTCAAAAGCTTTCTGAAAATCCAGATACTCTGTCACCTGGCTTCTCTTTATCCACGTGTTTATTCACCCCTTCAAAAAAAATGTAGCAGATTACTGAGGGAAGACATCCCTTGGCTAAATACATGTTGACTGTCCCATTAAACTATGTCTGTGTGTTTAGTAATTTTCTTCTTTATAATAGTTTATACTATTTTGCCTCATCTTCTCAGTCTTCTTTCTGTGGTATGTGACAATCTGTTATAATATCCTGCTTTTCTCTACATTTTGTGAGGTTTCTAAGTTTTCTCTATCTGCTGCTGCTGTGTTACCTCACGTTCTTATCCCTATAGTCTCCTTTAGCCAGGTTTTTCAACTACTTTCAAGTTTTCTTTGTTTTATTGTGTTGCTGCTAGGGGATTGCATTAAGCTTTTGGCATCCTGACTGGGTTATCTGTTTCGAAAAATTGAATAGTTTAATTTCACTGCAGCTATTTTTTCATGAGAGATGTCCAAGGGTAAACTCTCTGGTGGTTCTAAAAAGTGTGCCCAATGCAACAGGACCATGTCTGTAACATGCACCCATTGGTGCCTAGAGTGTTTTGGGCCTGACCATGAACCCCCTCTTTGTCTATGTTTTCAGATGACAAAAAGAGGGCTTGAGGGTCTCAGAGAATCACAAAAGGATTTTTGGTGCAGAGAAGTCTAATCCATCTATATCGGCATTGGCCCATATGGCTTCTGGAGCTGTGCCAGATGCTGGAGGCACATCGACATTGAGGAGTCATCAAACCCATTGAGAACTGAGCAACAGTAAGGTGTCCCGAAGAAGAGGAAGGATTCGTCCATGTCTTCTCAAACATTGGGGATTCAGGGAAATGAGCATTGGACAGAGGCTGAGATGCATTGGTGCCATAGTTCACGATAGAGCACGATATCAGGAGCATCAGTTTTCCAAATGAGCCCTGGCCCTCAAAGCTGCCCTGATGTAAGGACCGCTCACCCTCCTCTGTACCAGAGAGGCCGCATCAGTCTCCAAGAGTCCAGGACTGACCTGTTGATACTCCCTGGGAGATTATGCAGACATCAGCTGATCCTGCTGGGGTTTCCCATACCTTCATTGATGGCAGAACTTGAGGAGCATCTCATGAGAGGCCTCAAAGAGCAGATGATGATCTTTGCCTTATGTGAGGCCATTGCTTCATTGGGCTTGAATATGGTGCATTGTAGCATCAAACCAATCCTCTGGACTCACTGCTTGCCTGCTGGAGAGATACCATCATCAGTACTCAAAGCCTTACTGGTGACTGGTATCCATCTCAAGTGATTTGGAGTGATTGCTCCCCGTTATGTCAGAGAGCATCAGTGCACTGGCTTTTGTGAAGGATGTCTACCTCCCATGTGGAGTGGCAGTCAGCCCAGGACATGCTCAGTTTTCTTTCAGGTACCTCTCTGATTCTGCATCTGAGTACGCCTGGGAATCTGAATATGGCTCTGAATATTTCTTAGAGGAGAGATCCCCTGAGTTGCCCTCAGATGAGTGACGTAAGCCTCTTCCAGAGGAGCTCTTCTTCCATGATTTTGTGAGGGATATGGCCAAGTTTATACCATTTCAGTTTGAAACAGAGGAGGAACCCAAGACAGAAAAATTGGAAATCCTCCAGCTTTGTAATCCTCCTAAGGAGGCAGTAATAGTGCTCATGCATGGCATCCTTCAGAGGCTGACAATGAGAATGTGAGAATCACCCACCCCCCCTCCACCCACGTACCTCCAGTCAGCAAGAAGTTCAACTCTATGTATGGAGTCAAAACGTCTCCCAGATTTGAGATACTCCAGCTGCCGCACCATTCCATGATCATCAAATCTGCTATCAAAAGAGCCAAGAGTCCCATTTATCATTATTCGGTGTCCCCAGGGGTGGAAGTGAGGACATTTAGGTTCTTCTGCAAGGAAATCCTTCCAGGACACTATGCTAAAGTCCCACATGGCATCCTACCGGATCTTCTGCATATACTTGCAGAACATCATGTGCAACCTGGATGAGTTTGCAGATTCTCCCTCCAGAGATAGCTGTGCAGCTCCAGTCTCTGAGCCAAGGGAAGGAATGCAGAAAATACATTGTCCAAATGACGTGATATTTTCAATATGGCATCCAGTGCTGCTTTCATGACTAGTGGTGCCTGGAGACTTTCATGAATTCGCGCCTCAGACTTACAACCTAGTAGTCAGGAGAAGCTTGTTGAAGTGTCATGCTGTGGATGAACCTCTTCAGTGATTAGTTACAGGAGGCTGCTTCCCTCATCAAGAAGCACAGTTACACTTTTAAGACCCTCTACAGGCCACTTCCAACCCGATGACCTCGTCATCCAGGAGGTTCAAGAGCGGAAGCAAAAGAGATCCTACTACTGTCAAAGGCATAGGAATCTTCCTTCTTCCTACTCGGCTCAAACCAAGTAAGCTTATCACTCTTTCCATAGAGAACAGAGGGTCCAAAAGTCACAACATGCATTCCAGCCAAAACCAGGGACGGGGTTTTGACTAGCTTCTAGAGAACATAGCCATTATTTTAGTTCTGGTCTCAGACAACCTCCCTGTCGGATGGAATCTTTGCAGATCATTGCCCCTTTGTTACTGCTACTACTACTACTATTAATCATTTATATAGTGCTACAAGGCGTATGCAGTGCTGCGCAGATACATGTAAAAAAAGATGGTCCTTGTTAGCCAGAGTTTACAATCTAATCAAGACAGACAATATAATAGGTGAGAACAAGATTACATCTAGGGAAAGATAAGGAGACACATAGGAGATTAAGGGATCAGGATCCAAAAGCAGCCTGAAAGAGGTGAGCTTTTAGCATGGATTTGGAAAAGGGTAGAGATGAAGCCTGACATACAGATTCGTGTAGTTTGTTCCAGGCATAAGGAGCAGCAGGATGAAAGGACTGAAGTCTGGAGTCGGCAGTGGAAGAAAAGGGCATAGAGAGAAGCAATCCACCAGAAGAGCAGAGTTCTCAAGGAGGGGTGTAGTGAGAGATGAGAGAGGAACGGTAATGAGGAGCAGCAGAGTGAATGCATTTATAAGTCAGAAGGAGAAGTTTGAACTGGATACGGAAATTGAAGGGGAGCCAATGAAGCCACTTGAGAAGAGAAGTTATGTGAGCATATCGGGGCTGGCGGAAGATTAGCCACATAGCTGAGTTTTGAACAGATTGAAGGGGAGAGAGATGATTCAGAGGGAGACCTGTAAGGAGGAGGTTGCAATATTCTAGACAGGAGGTGATTAAAGAGTGGATGTCTTAGTAGTGTGTTCAGAAAGGAAGGGGCGAATTTTGCTAATCTTATAGAGAAAGAAACAACAGGTTTTAGCATTCAGTTGGATGTGCGTGGAGAAGGAGGAGTCAAAGATGACCCCAAGGTTGCGGGCTGAGGCATTCTCAAAATAGTCTGGAGCATGTACATATTAAGTCTATTTAAGCTTCCACTAAATTGTCCATTGGGATCCATCGCTAGCCTTTCAGTACCATTCTGAACCTTCGTCAGTGTTTCCCAATGTTGCTTTTAAGTTTACCGCTGTGAAGCTGCAAGGTGGTAAACTTAAAAGCAACATCAGGAAATACTTTTTCACTGAAAGTGTGGTGAATGTTTGGAATGCCCTCCCAATGGAGGTGGTGGGGTAAATACAGTGATGGAATTCAAAATATCATGGGATAGACACAGTGGATCCCTTTATAGCAAGAGGATAAAATCAAAGCAAACTTAAATATCTTTTAACTTCAGTAAATAGAAGGGGTCTGATCTGCATGGAGCGGCAGGTACAACCATTCTAGCCACCTTAGCGGGCAGACTGGGTGTATCATACTGGTCTTTATCTGCCGTCATATGCTGTGTTACTATGTCTGTTCCCAGGATATACTTAAGGAAATTTCTGCCCTTCAACAGGCCAGTGTGGTTGAGCCTGTTCCACCAAGGCAGAAAGGGCAGGGATTTTACTTGAGGTATTTCCTCGTAACAAAGAAAATAGGGGGATTGCATACTATCCTAAATTTGAGAAATCTGAACAAGTATCTTGTTCATGAGAAGTTCAGAATTGTTTCCCTCAGCATCCTGCTTCCCTTTTTTCAACAAGGGGATTGTCTATGTTCTCTGGACTTAAATGATGCCTACATTCACATTCAGATTCATCCCAATCACAGGCAAAATCTGTGATTCATTGTAGGGAAATAATTTTAAAAATTAAGTTATTTTTTTCTCTTTCTTTAACCCTGAAGATATACTAATTTATCAATTATCCCAAATCAACTTTTAAGCCCTTCAAATCAATTAGAGTTTGTGTTCCACTAGACATGACTGAAGTGAAATTCTTTCCCACAAGACAGGCTCACCCAACTGGTGCTTATCATAAGGGATATATAAAAGAGTCAGCAGACATGAGCGAGGAACATGTTGAGGATGTTGGACCACATAGCCACAACAGTCCATACCGCATCCTTGGCACATCTCAAAATGAGACAATCAGTGGACACCGTTCCCTACAGTCTCAGTGATCTAATATCTTGCCCAGTTCCTCTCTGGGACCACCTGTCCTGATGGATGGTCCATTCCAATTTCTCTAAAGGATTATCTTTTCAAATTCCTCTCTATCAAAAGCTACTCATGACAGATGTGTCCAAACTGGCCTGAAGAGCCCACGTAGATGGACTTCACATTCAAGGAATGTGGTCCTCCCAGGAGAGTCTTCATCAGATCAATTTCCTGGAACTGAGTGCAGTTTTGAATGTTCCTAGAGGCTTTCAGAAATTGGTTAGTCATTCAAATTGTAATGATTCAGACAGATAACTAGGTAGCCATGTACTAGAGGCACTAGGTTGTACCTGTTATGTTGGGAGATAGAATGTGGAGCCAGGCCATCTCACATGGGATGATGCTTAAGGCCATTTACCTAGATGACGAGAACAATATCCTGACAGACAAGCTGAGCTGTTTCCTTCAACCTCGCCAATGGACCCTGGATAGGGGAGTCATTTTGTGTATCTTGGAGTGGGGCATCCCCTAAATAGATTTCTTTGTCACTCCTCAGAACAGAAAAGTACCTCAGTTCTTCTCCAGGGTGGGGGACTGTGATGGGGTGTATGAATGGCTCCCCCTCTCCCCACCCTCCTGGGAAATCCCCCAGCGAAGTCTAGCACAAATGAGGGATTGCCCTGGAATAGATTTAAATCCCCGTCCCTTTAAGGGAAAAGGCTGGTGAATGCCTCAGAGTGTGGCCCAGCCTTAGGGTTTATCCTCATGAGCAGGAGACCTGGAGAGGGTGGCTGCCTTGAGCTTACTTGCAAACAATGTATATGTAAAAGGGAACCTGCTGAAAAGTCTAGGAACTGACTGGAGTCAGCTCGAGGGACAGCTCTTGTATAAAGGAAGAAGGTGAGCTGCCTGGGAACATTGTTTTCTTATTTTTGTTTGGGGTGTGGCTGGGAGCAATGTCCAGAGACTGAAGCCCCCAGAAGCTAACAGGCTGGGATTCTGAGCTTTGATTGAACTTTATTTTGAGGGCTGGGAAGGTCCTGGAGAAACCAGCCTCGTGAAGCCAACAAGCTTGGGAATTGAAATGTTGGATAGTCGAAGCATAATAAGTGGTTTTCTTTTCCCTTACCTGTGGTTTTTAAAGATTTCTTTCCACCGCTGGCCACACTATTACCACAGGGGGACACAGCAAACTAGTCTTACTCTTCAATTGGGGATGGGTCTTCTGTATGCATATGCTCCTATACCTCTGATACCAAAAGCTCTCCTGAAACTCAGCGACAACAAGGGTACCATGATCCTCATAGCTCCTTACTGATCGAGGCAACCCTTGTTCCCTCTTCTCTTTGAACTTTCCATCAGGAAACTGGTTCATCTGGCAATTCACTAATCCTGATTATGCAAGACTGGGGGATGTTGTTGCACCACAACATCAGGTCTCTTGCCCTCACAACTTGGATATTGAGGGGCTAACCTTGTTGAAGACCAATTCCTGTAAGGATTCACCTCCATGCAATTGGCGCTTGCTACTATTATGTAGAAGATAAGCTTCTCTCTCTCTCTCTACAGCCTTTAATTGTTTGCTTCATGAGGGCATAGTTTTTATGAAGTCTTCCCACAAGCTTCCTCCGGTGTCTTGGGATTTCAGTGTGGTATCAGTTCAGCTGATGAAAGCTTCTTTTAAGCCATTAGATACCTTCAGACTGAAATTTCTGATCTGGAAGGTCTGGTTTTTGGAGGCAGTCGCCTCAGTGCACAGAGTTAGCGAGCTCCAGGTCCTAGTAACACATCCACCCTATATCAAGTTTTACAATAGGGTCATTTTGCAAACTCATCCTAAATTCCTTCCAAAAGTTGTTGACCTTCCACATTACTCAGTCAATATCCCTTCCAAGAGCCAATGCACACAATGGGGAAGCGCATTGCCTTGGCCTTTTATCTGGAGCAGACTAAAGCCCATAGAATCTCTACCCAACCTTTTGTTTGTTCTGACGCCAATAGGATGGGGGCTGCCATCAACAAATATATGCTTTCAGTTTGGCTAGAAGATTGCCTATCTTTCACTTATGCCCAGGCCTTTTTGATTCTTGAGGGTTATGGCTCATAATTTCTGAGCCATGGCTGCATCGGTAGCCCGCTTGAGATCAGCCTCCATGGAAGAGATCTGCAGAGCTGCAATGTTGACCTTTGTCTACACATTCACATCTTATTACTGCTTGGAAATGGACACAGTGTGGTTTGTCCAATCTGTTCAGGGAACAGAATCCAACTCCATTCCTCCCTCGGCCCAGTTATTTCCTGTTTCAGACTGCCTATTTTCAAAAAGGAAAGGAAAAGTAAACTGCAAAAAACAAAATCTATAAAACTCCAGAATAGCCCTTATTACCATCAAAAACAGGCATTTATCCAGTGTTAGCTTGCTGCAACACCAGTTTTCCCATTTTTTTTCTTCTTAAACAGCTGGAAGCTAGGGAATCCCATATGTAAGCATTTATCTTACATATTCACAGAGAAATCGGAGTGACTTGTATATATAGCAGATGTTCTCCGTGAACAACAGGATAAGTCCTCACAAACCATCCTTCCTCCCCTTGCAGCTGTATTCTACCTTCAGCTAGTAACTGACTGAAGAGATGAGGTTTGGCAGCAGTATTCAGGAATAGGCACACAGGTGCGATGGAGCCATTCCAAAAGCTTCTAGAAGAAACTAGCAGAGGTTCCCCGCACAAGATATTGTCATCCATATGTAAGGTCGCATCCTGCTATCTATGGAGAACACTACCTGCTACAGATAAGTAACTGTGTTATAGCTACAGTTTCATTTTTGAGTTCCTTTGGTGCTCTGGGTGTATACCATCTTATCCAAGTGATTTGCTACTCTAGCTTATCAATTTGGTCTATTATATCTTTCAGATTCACTGAGATTTTTTTCCCATTTTCTCCAAATTGTCACCATTAAATACCATTTGTGGCACAAGTAGCTCTCTTATGTCTTCCTCAGTAAAGATCTATGCAAAGAATTCATTTAGTTTCTCCATTATGGACTTGTCCTCCCTGAGTTTCCCATTTGCATGGTGGTGATCTAATGGCCCAAGTGATTCCCTCACAGGCTTCCTGCTTCTAATGTACCTGACAAGATTTTATTATGCCTCTATGGCAGGCTTCTTTTTATTTATTTATTAACATTTTTTATATACCGCCTTTCAGATTCTTTTTGCCTTCCTTATCAGTGCTTTGCATCTAACTTGCCGGTGCTTATGCTTGTTTTCTTCATTCAAATGCTTTTTCCATTTTTTGAAAGATGTTCCTTCAGTTTTAATAGCCTCATTTACCTCACCTTTTAACCATGCCGACTGCCTTTTTAATACATGGAATACATCTAATCTGGGCTTCAATGATGGTATTTAAAAAAAAGAAAATTCACGCCTGATTTAAATTCTTAACCTCTGTAGCTGCGCCTTTTAGCATTTTTGAAACCATTTTCCTCGTTTCATCATAGTTTCCTTTTGAAATTTAAATGCTAATACTGTAGATTTACTTAATGTCTTAACTCACATAAAACCCTTTGCTATGGAGTCCTACAGCGAAAATAGTCACTTTCATATGATAGGTGTTATACAAATTAATTGACCATCAGTAATAACATCCTCACTCGCTCCCTCTCTCCCCTCTTTCTGGAGGGGGAAGGGTGCATATTAGCATAATGACACAACTAAAGTAAGTGGAAGCATGAGAACTACCTTACCTGCTCAAAGATGCTTTTCACAAACTCCTAGAAAGCTCTGGCAATACCACAGCAGCATCGCATGGCAATAAGAATGCCCACATGTGTGACTGGTGATCTGCTGCCTTTAGAAAATACCTATTACCAGTAAGTATTCCAGTAGATTTCTTTCGTGTATGAAGTCACTTAATATAAACCCGTTAAAGATAATATTTTTTTATCAAAAAATATTTTAAAATAGACTTTTGGGATTTTCAGTAAACACCCATCAAAGGTAATTTGTAACTTGATGAAGGAAGAGGCTTGACATAAGTGTTTTAAATTAAACAATTGAAAAAAAGTATCTTTAATCTGCTTATTATTTTTCTTACTCTGCATTTTTTATGGCATTAAAACAGCAGCCACAACTTTTTTTTTCAAATGACGAAGCTTGGAGCATGTCATTTTGTCAGCAACATAGATGAGTGGAGTCTAGGTCTGATTATGGTAATTTCCCTGACCAAATACGTAGCTAGTAATTTTAGGTCTGCTATGTGTGGGATCATTTATCAAAGCTTGCAGTCCGTTACAAATGTTAGAAGGTTTGCATGGTTGCTCTCATTGCTGCTTGCTAAAGTCAGTTTCAACAAACTGATATAAAAATAGTTTATAGGAGTTTTGTTCCTTCCAAATTATCTGCACACTGTTTTTATAGTATCATGTGAAAACAAATCTGTAAAATCGTACATAAATCATTTTGAAACATTTTATTATATTTAACCTCTTGCTCTGCTTAGTGTATTGAAAAGGTGCTGAATGTTTTGTTTTCCTGGGACCCAATAAGACAAATCTGCCAAAAGGAAGTGAAAATGAGGGGAGTAGGGCGGAATATGAGATACTTGGAATTGTTACTGCACGTTCCCTGCAGTCTGAGTTTAGTTGAATGACTCTGTTGATTGCAGTATTGTTGAATTCTTTTATTTCTATTTCAAGAAGCCTTATGGAATGATATTAGAATATACTGATATTACTTAAGCATGTCTAGTATCTATAATGCAGAATCATACATGTAAGTTGAATTTCTTACAGTGTGTGATTATCTATAGGGATGCAATAGGGTTGTTAGCAAGTGTCAGGTGGGATGGGAATAAGAAATATGAGCACTTTAGATGCCAAAATTAACATACAATAAGTAATATAGCTGTGTTTTTTCCATGGAGAAGCTAGGGATAGAACCACAGATCCGGATGCTCACCGCTGCCTTCCCAAGCGCACACACACACAGCAGCACATCCGCACACAAAAGGACCGAACAAAGGGATCTGCCTGCTCCACTGACCTCATCGGAACCCTCTGCACTACCGGACACTACTCTGAAGCACAACAGCAGCCCAGAACAGCAATTTATTTAGACAGTTTTGTATACCACCTTATCCTTCAATCAAAGTGGTCACAACACAATTGGGGGATACATTTAACATGAGGGGATTTGAGACACATACACTAATACTTACAGGGAACATGGGCAGTGGAGGGTTAAATGGCTTGCCCAAGACCACAAGGAGCACCTGTGGGACTAGAAACCCCTGTCCTTCCAGCCCAAGTTTGCTGTCCTCTTGTGGGATGGACATCCCCACAGCGTGGAGTAAGCTCCTCCCACGCTACAGGGCTTAACTTTAAATCCAGCTCCTTCCAAGGCTGCCCACACAGCTCCGGACACTCACCGCTAACTTCACAAGCGTACACACACACACACTGCAGCACACCCGCACACAAAAGGACAGAACAAAGGGATCTGCCTGCTCCACTGACCTCATCGGAGCTCTCTGCACTACCGGACACTGCTCTGAACCACAGCAGCAGCCCATAAGAGCAACAAACATCCCCACAGCATGGAGATAAGCACCTCCTATGCTACATGGTTTAACCGTAAATCCAGCTCCTCCCATGGCGTGCCCTTACCTGGTAGGCCCACACCTGAGGGCCTCTCCAGAGGGCCCTTTGGAGTGGGCCTTAGGCATGGACCGCATCCCAAGCTACACAAACTTGCCAAACCTATTGCAGCGCCACCGCTACTGAGAGGCATAACACCAGTGGCAACCCCCGGGAAAGAACATCCCCACAGACTGCAAGCCCACTGACTAATATCCAGAGCTCAAGAATCCAACTCCAAAGAAGACTATCATGCCGGAACAACTACGACAGATACAAATACTGCTTACCCAAGACCCAGACTTTTTAACCTACCCTGAGGCACCAGACTTCAAAATGCACATCCACAATTATCTCTCTGTACTCCTACTACTCCTATACTTGTTTATACCCCAAACATGTTCTTCCCCCACTCCTGTTACCACCACCCTCCTACCTCCACTATCCATACTGTTCTCCCAACCTACCTGGCTTACAGCAAACCGAAAAATCTACAAGCGGATCCCATCGCTCATACAAATCAATACCAGTCCGCAGTCACACACCACCACTCTACCTTCCCATACCCCCACACCACCACCAGCTTTGAACTCCTCAACACCAGATCCGTAAGAAACAAAACAAATACAATCTTAGACCACTTGCAACGCCACCAGACAGATATCCTCTGCATCACGGAGACCTAGCTAACTAGCACTTACCAAGTCATCTTGAACCAGCTAACCCCCTCCTTCTCCACTGCGTTCAACTGCCCTAGAATGCACAAAAGGGGTGGAGGGGTTCTAATCCTCGCCAGAACCCACCTCAGATTCAAAACGTTTACTACACAAAACACCAAACACTGGAACACCATTGTAATACAGAACAAGCACCTAGCCATCTACCTCACCTACAGAGCCCCCAGCGTCCCTACTGACAAACTCTCCACCACCCTTGAAGCAGTAGGCGCCGCAAGCTCCCCCTACAAACCACTGATTGTGCTGTGAGACTTCAACCTCAAATCCATACCTGACAAAGAAGCAGACTTCTTCCTCAGGGCCATGGAGGCCTTACAATACACTCAGATCCTTACCACACCTACTCACCAACTAGTCTCCACTCCAACCTGATTTTCGTCCCAAATAGAATCCTACAAAGTAACAGCATAACCATGTCCCTGGTCACACCAATACCCTGGTCTGACCACCACTCTATACAGTTCAACATGACCTATCCGGACACAACTATTCTGCAGAGCCCACAGTACTTAGTAAGGAGATCAAATCATTTAACAGAGACCAGTTCTTTCAGAATGTCTTCCCATCCTTAGAATGATCATGACTGACCTAGATGCCTCCATCAACCTCTGGGATACCACTATCTCAGCAGCAGCAAGAGTACCTGCAAAAGAACTCAGCAAATGCACTGGACAGAAAAGAAAATCAGCTCCATAGTACTTAAACAGCATTAAGGGAAGCCAAGAAAATCCTTAGGAAAACTGAAAGGACCTGGAGAAAGAACAAGACACAAGCCACCCAAAAGCTCTACCAAGAAAAGCAGAAAAAATACAACATTCTAATCAACCAAAATAAACAGGAACACCACACCATCCTCATCCTCAAATCAACTAACAGACCCAGAGAACTCTTCAATATAGCCTGCACTCTCACAAGGGAACCTGACCACATTGAAGATGCAACAATCCACCCCCAAATCTTTGCTCAACACTTGACGACCAAACATACCCCCCCCCCCCCAGATAGAGAACGCACAACTATAGCCCCTGACCCCACACCTGCACTGCCAAAACATACATGGGACAAATTCCACATATCCTCCAAAGAACAACTCCCACACACTATATCTGCCCTTAACACCAGCGCTGCACCTACTGACCCTTGTCCAGTCCCATGGATAAAATCCACAAAAGATGTACTCAGCGACTTCATACGTAAGATCATACACTCCTCACTAACCCAAGGTTATATACCCCTCCCCCTCAAGCTAGCCACCATACGCCCTGTCTCCAATCTCCCAATACCCTCTCCCACTGACCCAGCAACTTATCACCCTATATCAAGCCTCCCATTACTTACCAAGATACTCAAAAAGATAGTATACCTCCAACTCCAGGACCATATAGACTCCCTAGCACCCTTAGACCCCCACCAGCATGGATTCCAACCTCTCCACAATGTCGAAACCTTACTCATAATGCTCCTTGATAATCTCATCAGGGGAATCAACAACCTTAAAATGGGCTTTCTCCTCATCTTCGTTGACATAACTGCAACATTTAACACTATCTCCCACCCTATACTCCTCCAAAGACTTGAAGACATTGAACTATGCAACACCACCCTTGAATGGTTCACCTCATATCTCATCAGAAGATAACAACAGGTCAAGGTTGGCACAACCACCTCCTCCCCCTTCCCGCTGACAGAGGGAGTACCCCAAGGTTCTTCATTGTCCACCCTACTCTTCAACCTCTACATTCAACCCATCTGTGATATATTCAGGCAACATGGTATCCAATACACTCTATAGTCAGATGACGACATGATCTACACCCCGAAC